>JASKOS020000003.1:11250000-12500000 GCA_030770465.2 Perdita meconis | reverse complement strand
TACTCGCGGTTTAGACACTAAACGGGTAGCGTGATCTGCTTGATCAACGCAGACCTAATAACGCGTTTTTTTCTTCTTCTGCTTTCGAAATGCTCTCCGTTCGATAGGCCACGGACTCTGGTGAACGGCTGCGCGGAAGCCACAGTAATATACGGACTTCGACACATAATTAGCTCGTAGAGGCTTTAGATTGTTGATACTGTTTAACTCTTTGATTTGCTTCGAAGGTACAGCAGAATTTTCTCTGTGATTTTAATTAAGTTTACAAATTTGAAGTCATTCCTTTCTCGACGGAACAATTTCCAGTTCGTTAACCTCCTCCCCTAAGGCGTTCCTGCATATACATATTCCATTAAACTGATCACTCCCATCGGCGAGATTAAAATCGTTCACGTGTAATAGAATCTAATGCGATAATCACGTTAATGAATATCCGAAGTCGCTAATCATGGACGACTGTAAACGTCGTTTTCGCGTAAGCATGCGTAACGAGGAAGGAGAAACTAGACTAACACGAACAGTGCAATTACATTTCGCCAAAGAAAAAGACATATTCATCTGTATCTGTGCTATCAACCAGGTTTCTAATTCATACATTCGCCGTGGATTGTGAGATGACAGACGGTGGCAGCAATCTAACTACATCAGAGTTAGAAAATCGAGCAATGCCGTTCTTCCACGTCTATGACTGAAGGTGCACTTAAAGCTGCACTGAAAGTGTTTTCAGTAATCCTTCACTTTCTTAAAAATAGTACTATAGCGCATCCTCAGAGGCACAGGGAAAGCAAGATTTCATTTCTTGTCTCAGGATAGCCACAGAATATGTATGTTCTTCTACTGTTCATCTGATAAATCTTCAGGATATATGCTGAATATTGAGCGCTTGACTCGTCCCTGAAGCAGCCAAGGGCTTTAAGATCCTGCTCCCTGCTGCTTTTACGACATCAGTATATCCCGTGGAAGCACCGTAGTTTGACATGCAAGATATTGGGAATCACCTGTTTGCTTTGACTACCTGACCACTGTATTTCTTCTTAACGATTTCGGAGGTAGCGGCGCTTGACGGTGTAAGCGATGTAGATGTTGTGCAAGGATTACCCGTGATCTATAGATTGATGCAACGAGCAAAAGTTAACATCGCGTTGCGCGGAATCGAATGCTCCCTTTTCTCATCACTGAACACCACAATTTTGATTTGCGCTAAGTAAACCTCTATTGAATTCAAATTGCAGAGTGGTTTACCACTCGTGGAAACGCGGTAGTGGTTACACGCATAGTTAGTAGTACTAGCTGCCCCGCAGCTTCTTTTAACTTTCTAAATGGTTTAACAGCTTATAAATAACCGATCGGGAGCGGCGCTCGTTCTGTTACCTAATAATAAATCAGTTGGATAATAATATAGCGAGATTCTGCGATACGTGTAACGAGAGAAACTATCGCAAAAGGGAACAGCGCGACGGCGCGGCGGAAAAAGGAAGGCGATCAGGAAACCTGGTCGATCCCAGCGCTTTCCGAGCCTGGGACGGTTTCGCGCAACGAACGAACGGCTAGGAGTAAAAAAATCCAGAGTAACTGGCATGTAATTAAAAAAGTGACGGAAGGGACGACGAGATTAAGCGATGTAATCGAAAAGTAGCCGCCAACGTCCTCTTCCGTACCCACGGATTCGTTCCACGGAGATTGGACGATGCCAACGCTAATTAAGAGTCAACTGTGTCTCGCATTGTTTATGCATGACCCTCTTCTTTTTGCTCTCTTCCCCGTGCGTGTACTCTTCATCCTCCGCTTCGCCTCCCATCGTCCTCCTCTTCACGTCCGCACGCGGGCGTCCCACCTTAATGCTTCGTTAAGATTCAATCGGGCTCGAGTAAGCGGAAATTATTGTTCATTATTGTTTATTCACCGATGAAAGCTTCGAGAAAATTCTGAGTTTCACTTGTTTAATTATTCAAAGTGCAGAAGGAATGAAATCGTCGACGAAAAGTTTGCTGAGTAAGATTGAAATCTTGTCTCTTTTTTTCAGGTGTCACGTATATACAAAGACCAGTCCATCGGCAATCCCATAAGCATTTCGGTAATGAAAATCGTGGAAACGAACGAAGTGTTTGCAACTAGGCCAGAGGGAGGAGAAGGCATCGCAGCGGCTGACATGCTGAAGAAATTCTGTCTATGGCAGAAGAACAATAATCCTGATGAACCGTCACCGGAACATCACGACGCTGCTCTTCTTTTGACAAGGTATCTAAGCGACAAGGAAAACTATAAATACGATTTTCTATTATTATTTAGTAAAATAATTGATTTATAATCTCAGGGAAAATCTCTGTCACAATTCCAACCAAATGCGCTGCGATACTCTGGGTTTGGCCGAGCTAGGACGAATGTGTTCACCAGGATCTTCTTGCGCCATCGTTCAGGACAACGGTTTGGCCGCGGCCTTCACCATCGCTCACGAAATCGGCCACGTGTGAGTACGATTATTTAGTTAACAACTAGTCCACCGTTTACGTCCATTATATCTTAACGCGGAAGGAAGAAACATATACTATTTATAGCCTTGATGTAGCAGAAAACGATCGGTGAAACTTCGACGTACCACATCATCTGTTGCGATTGGATCGAGGATATTCGAACCCTCGTAGACAGTTATTCCTCTGGCTATGTCGAAAATAAGTACACTAGATGATCCAAGCGTCAGACGCCAGCTGGACCTCTCTATAAATATTGCGAGGTCCGTGAATGTTCCAATTCATGCGTGACTGCATCTAGCGGATTGATTTCGTAGATCCCAACATTACGATCAGACTTTTGAAACGGTTGAAGAAGCGGTCTTATGACTAAACCGCGGATTTTTATGCAGATTCGTATTTTTATGGACCCAAATAAAAAACTATCTGAAGTTTGAGAATAATGCGTTTAATTTTTTATATTTTATGTATTTTGGCATCTATGAATAGCCTTAATATTCGCATATTTTAAGATAAATATCTTGGGAATCTATATTTCTTAACTAAGTGTTAATATAAAAAATTACTGCGAAGTTATAAACTGTAGACTTCATCCTTCTAAAAGCTTCTGGTTGCCCAGACACTCCAATAATACTTCATCTTATCTCTTTTATTCTATGAAACTACATATTTATAATATATGCCATATGGCCTGATAATAACTTTTTTGAATTACAGTCTGAACATGCCGCACGACGACGACACGAAATGCGCCGGGTTCAGGAATCGTTCCGGCGTGCATAACATAATGTCCAGGATGCTGGACGACAACACCTTCCCTTGGGAATGGTCCAAGTGCTCCAGACACTACGTCACCGAGTTCCTCGAGTGAGTTGATCATCACCTTGACAGGTCAATAATCGAGGGTGCAGCACGCGAATTGACCCCTGTCTTCGTGCTGGACGCGACAGACAACGTCTGTCTCGTTAGGATTTACTTTTTCTTCATTAAATCGTTCGCACGTGTCTGGTGCGGCGCTTGTATCGCGTCTAAACGCTGACAGCCGCGGGCCAATCCTCCTTCAACTCGCGCCCAAGTTTGTTTAAATCAATTCCTCGCTTTTATTAGCCGCGGGAATCTGCTTCGTGTCTCGACCGGCAGAGAATTGTTTTCGTTATCCGAGACCGTAGTTATTAAGTGCCTCCTAGTGGAATTCAAAACGAGAAAAATCTCGGTCAGAAGGCTAAGTTTTGTGGGTCTTGAACATTTATTCTTCGGGGCTCCGATTCGAGAAATAAACAAGGCAAATTCTTTTTGCTTCTATCTGTCTTTTCCGACGCGTTCGAGCCTCGTATTACCTGACGCTCGTTTCGGTTTCCTTCTGGCAACCGTTTGGATGTAATTCCTGTTCTCCGAGACGAATTCTTACCAAATAAAATGGGATAGCAGTCGAGTTCCGTTTCTTGAAAAGTCGAGCGAAGCCCGAATCTTCGATCCGGATTACCGGTTCCTCAAGAAATAGGTGTCATTCAACGAATTCGCCTCGATCAGAAGAAGCGGTGCAGCGAGTTTTTCTGCGATGGCAGAAGAACTCCGGACGACTACTCGTTTAGGAATCCGGTTCCGCTGGATTCTGAATGACCCACGCGCACCGAAGCCCATTTGTTTCCGACGAAAAATTTTCGGCCCTCGATGACACATGGCCGTCGCTCGCTACGCTCAAGACGATCCCCGAACCTGTCGAAATTTGTTCCAGAGCCGGCTACGGTAGCTGCTTGCTCGACGAGCCCGCTAAAATAATGAAACGGGAGGACGTGAGCAGACTTCCCGGCGAGGATTACTCGGAGAACAAGCAATGCGAGCTTGTCTTTGGCCGAGGATCCAGGATCTGTCCCCGTATGGGCAGCGATGGTAAGTCACGCATTTTCATGTTATCGCATCTTGGGTTCTTAAAGTGGCGATTAAAACAGATGATCTGAAATTAGTAAAGGAGAGGGGGAAGGTGATAATATGGACCACTTTTTTTGTTTCGAGGAAAATACATATTAAGAGCCCCATACATACACTAGCGAGCTACTCACAATCAGCCGAGTGGTTCGCTAGTGTGTGGGGCACTTGAAGCTCCGGGTACACGAGCGGCAAAAAGTCGCTGCGATTTTGTATACTACTATGTTGATACTACTAATATTTTACATATTACAATGGTCTCAGCAACTTTCTAGCGTTCATATGCCTCGGGGCTAAAACTGTAAGAATTGCATGAAGGAAGGATGAAAACGCTGGGTCCTAGATTTGAGATAACATATAAGTAGCTTTTTAGCGTGAAAATTTGGCTGTATTGATGCTATACCATACTTACCAAATTTTATCATACACATGGTTTTAGAAATTGGAGTAGTAAAATTTTGTAAACCACGTAAACATTTTTTCACAGTTTGTTCACACACCGCATACATTGGAAGTTACTCAAGGTTTGCAGATTTCGTGGGCCAACTAGTATAAAATGTTTAAAGCCTATATAGTACAAATTTACAAACCTTATGTGCCCGCAGACAAGGTTTGTGGATGTCAAAGTCCTGTGCGGGGATAGTCTGCAGACACTTCGCAAACATTCTAAACCAGTGATGAGCAACCCACGGCTTGTAGGCCGCAGATGGCCCAGCTGTCAACAACTGGTGGCCCGCCGTTATTCAATATCCGTATTCATTACGGCCCGCGCATAGTGTTTTGTTTCCATCTTTGGCCCATAGCAATCGAAAGGTTGCTCATCACCGTCCTAAACTGTTTGCAGATAGTCTGCGGACTAGCCCTTATATCATTTGTTAGAATGTGGACAAAACACAAAACGGTTTAGAACATCGGTTTTAGATGGATTGTCACTATCAGCGGACAGTCCGCGGACATCCATAGACTTGTCTGCAGATACACGTCTGCAGACAATGTCTGTAAATCTGTAGCAGGCTTCAGTAGCATGAATTTACATTCTTCCGTCAGCCAGTGTCTCCTGTAAAAGAAGAAAGAGTGCACTCGATAAAAATTCAGCAACATTTTGCAACGCTAATTTTGAAACGCTTGTAAATAACCGGAATAAAAAGTACATATCGAATACACTACTTAAGAATTGAGATAAACTGAGCGGTTGGTTGGTTATCGGCCAGGCAGTGTGCAGGAGATTGTGGTGCACCGCACCGAAGTGGGATCATCATGAGCAGTGTCACACCCAGCACATGCCGTGGGCCGACGGAACCGCCTGCGGCGTCGACAAATGGTGTCATCGCGGCGAGTGCGTATCCCGCAGGAATCTCGAGCCGATCGACGGCCAATGGGGCGAGTGGAAACGGTACGGCGAGTGCTCGCGAACCTGCGGTGGTGGCGTCAAGATGAAGTACCGCGAGTGCAACAATCCTCTTCCGCAACACGGCGGCAATTACTGTGTTGGCGATCGCGTGAGATATCGTAGCTGCAGCACCAGGGAATGTCCGCCAGGGAGTCCGGATTTCAGGTATATTTAGACAATATTTTTATGTCCCTATGTTAACCCCCAGGGGCGGAGCCTTCGGGCGACGTACGAGAATTGGCGATCCCGGGGTCCCGATGTTGGGTGACCGGTCCCAATGGATTGAAGGATAGGCCTCGATCGGTAGTGAAGCGTCGTCTCCGCGAAGGCGGGCCAAAGCCAGATTTGGTAGCACGGGCGTTGGGAGGGTGCGGCGGAGGTATCCTCCGCACCCGGGGGATGCGACGTGAGCTGGTATTCGGCCGCCATCCCCCCCCCCCAAGCCGGGCCGGGGGAGCGACCTTTGTGCCAATCCTGCCGGTCGCCCGACATGGGTTTGGACTCGTGCGGGCAGAGGTATTCAATGTCTAGGAACAGGTATTTTTGAGGGGTCTTAGATGACTAGGAGCCTATTCTGACCCAGCATGCCCCGCTCGCTATTCGGGTATATGGTCGGAAGACCGAGGTGACCCAGGCCTCCCACGTAAGGTGGTGGCCGGCAGAAAGCTTCTATTGGCTATAGCCTATCTCAATGTGATAAGGAAATCCTGGATTTTTCACATTCCTTAAAGGCATAACATCACAGAACAATAGGGCAGGAAATAATGTTCAATGAAACCCGGATAATTACCAAAACCAAAGTAATATCAACAGGGACACAAGCTACCACCAATCTGCAGCTCTCTCTTCCCAGTTTTGTAATTGTCCAGCTGAATAATTAAAAAGCTTCCCATTACTGATCAGTGAATCATACCCCATAACTCCAAGACACACGCCAGTTTCAACGTGTTAATTGATCCCTGAAGAAGCTAGCTGCAATGCTTGCGAAACGTCTGGAATAAATTTCCTTTAGGACACAGCTAACACTCGAAAGCCTCCATGGTAAAAAGTACACGATACCTGGTCATGAAAGTCTCAAATCTGTGAAACGCTCACTGCTTATGCTGTGTTGTAAATTCAGAATCGTTTGAAATGTCATTGACTTTGAGAAATGTAAAAAAATCCAGGAATGTCCCATCACATTGTCACGGGATGTAGGTCATATTCCACTCAATCTAGTGATCTACTTCAACCTAGCATTTGTTCTATAGGCAACAACAATGCTCACAGTTTGACAACAACAATCTGAACATGAACGATCTCAATAAAGATGTTAAATGGCACGCTAAGTACACAAGAAGTAAGTAACCTGTTACGAGTTTCTCGTTTAATCTTTGTCTACTTATGTTAAGCCGGGATTCCATTGAGGCAACACAGGACGACATGTTGCACGATCCATGAAGCACCCATTCATTGACTATCGGATCCGTGCGACATCGTTCGACACGCTGGGACCAGTCGAAAAAGACGATGAAAAAAAGATTACGCATGCTTCATGTCGCTTCTTGTTGCTTCGGTTGAAAGACTCCGTGTAGCATGCGCCATTGAAGCATGTCACAAAATTGCCTCAATGGAATTCCGCCTTTAGTCGAAATCTCTACTGTGCATATTTCAGTACTGCCGCAGGACCGTTGTAAATTATATTGCCAAGTGGAAAGCAATCAGTATTACATCTTGCGGAACAAGGTGATCGATGGAACACCGTGTGGACCAGACACCTTTCATTTATGCGTCAACGGTCAGTGCAAGCCAGCTGGATGCGATCACGTTTTGAATTCAACGGCGGAACTCGATACCTGCGGTGTTTGCAGAGGTGACAATTCCACTTGTCAAAGGATCAGAGGCACCTATAACGCCACCCAGTATGGTTACACGAGGGTAACGAAAATCCCAGCCGGTAGCAGCTATATCGACATAAGACAGTACAGCTGGAAGGGATCCCACGACGATAGTAACTACTTAGGTAGACGTTTTATTGAATCTCTTATAGTTTAAGATCTCCTCAGACGATTAACATGCTGCTATGACGTTCCCTTAATCAGCGTTACGACTCGGAGAAGAGGGCGAATACATACTGAACGGCAAGTTTATGGTGATGAATCGCAAGGTGATCATACAACCTGGTGTCACGATTGAATACAGTGGGCCTGACTTAGTGGAGCGACTGAACAGCTCTAGACCAATTAGCACTGACTTGATTTTGGAAGTAAGTTCTGAGTAATCGAATATGTCTTTTCTTATGGAGATTCAGTCAATTCTATAATGTTGGTGTTGATGATCTTTCAGGTATTATCGGTGTCAAAGTTGTATCCACCTCAAATAACATATGAATATACGGTGCCGAAAAAGATTTTGGATAGCTACACATGGATTCTGAGCAATTGGTCAGAGTGTAGTCATACTTGTCAGGGTATGAAGTATCGTAAAGCTGAATGTAGAAGCACCGAGCACAAAGACGTCGTGTCCGACGACTATTGTAGACAAGAAGAGAAACCACGCGAGGAAAGTCAAATTTGTAACAACCATTGTACCCTAAAGTAAGTATACCATTTACCCCCATTCAATTTCATCGAAAGTTGCCAGAATGATGTTCCAAATTCTGAAGACATTTCAGATAAATCTGGGACGTCGTTTTGACTGCAATAAAATAGACCTAGTACTAAGTGTCACGAGTTATTGTCACAGGTGGCAAACAATATCTGTGTCCGAGTGTTCGAGTCACTGTGGCCCAGGAACTCGTACAGTGACCTCGAGATGCCTGCAGATTCTTTCCAACTCAAATTATCCGTCTCGGCCGATTTCGGAAAGAGCTTGCGCGCATCTTCCAAGGCCCAAAGAGAAGGAACCTTGTATGGGTCCTTGCGAGAACGTTCACTGGAGTTACGGAGAATGGGGCAGTTGTAGTGTCACCTGCGGGGGTGGAGTTCAATACAGGACTGCCGTCTGTGTGAACTCGAATGGAAGAACTGTTTCTGAGGACAATTGCGTTCGACAGGAGAAATATTTGAAGAAGATATGTGGTCAAGATGCGTGTCCCAAGTGGGACTTCGAAAAATGGACTTCGGTAATTACTTATTAAAATTAACAGTAATCGTGTTTATAAAAAATTACTTTGGGTACTGGAAGAATCAAGCGGTTTTAACGTGAAATGATATTAGCTCATGATAGACAGTGATACAGTTTTAATTTTATTGCAGTGTTCAGTGACGTGCGGCGTAGGCACGCGTCGACGGCAATACTTATGTCACATTGACAACCGTATTGTGCCAAACACTTACTGCGGTGACACGCCTTCTGGAGTTATTGAGACCTGCAATGCTGGACCTTGCGTACAATGGCAAGCTGGTGATTGGAGTCCAGTATGTTATGAAACTATATTTTTTGTTACAGACAGAGTGATTTGTACAGTTGAGAGATGACTTGTTGGCGAACTACCTACAAATGGAACAGCACAGGAGCAAGGGGAAAATCCGCTTACTCCTCCCAATCCCCTTCGGACTTACACTACTCACATACAGTAGAATATCCATATTCACGAGGAATATTTGATGTTGCACATGCGCCACCAATGTGGGAGCCACGGGTTACCTGGGCTATTACACCATGTACCTGAGCGTATAGTCAGTGGAACAGCTCCAAGAAAGTAAAGCCAAAAATGTCGATGGTCAACCTTTAAACTTTTTGGGTAGTCGGACAATGAGCGTGACAAATCCACAATAGGCTAAGGATTCGGAACCCTGTACAGCAGGTATGTCCAAAAGTTGCCTGCGGCCCGATGGGCAATCCGCGCCGCCAGTGGGCGATCGGCGGGCACCGCGTCGTGAAAGAGTGGGGGTACCATGGAACCCCCACTACTTTACTCCGAGAAGCGCGACCGCGACTCTGATTCCCCCACCACTTTGCTCTGAAGAGCGGAACTGCAGTCGCGTTTCGCCCGCCGGGCACGGGCCCGCACTACCCGTGCGGGCAAAGCTGTAGGCATGCCTGCTATACAGGATTGTAAAAAATATACTGCATTTTTTATTCGGATTGAGGATCGCGCAGCAGGACATCACACCTACTGTTTCTTAGAGTTGTTCGACCGACTATACGCAGGGCGGGCTGGGTCTGAATAGACTCCCAATCATCCAAGGCCCCTAAAAATCTACTTTCTAGCAATGAATACTTCTTCCCGCAAGAGTCAAAACCCGAGTCGGGTGACCGGCAGGATTGGCACAAGGCCCGCTCCCCCAACCCGGTTTTGGGGGACGGGTGGCGGCCCTCAGTTGAGCTCATGAGGCACCCCCCGGACATGGAGGATGACTCTGCCGGTCCTCTCGACGCCCTTGCTACCAAATCTAGCTTTAGTCGACTTTTGCAGAGACAAATTCTACTACCGCTTGACCTATATCCTTAACTGCGTCGTAACTAGTCGCCCAGCTCGGGACCCCAGGATCGCTATATAGATCCCCGTGTTCCGTCCGAAGGCTTTGTCTCTGGGGAAGCTCCCTGGAGACATAGTAGATGTGTTCAGCTCAACCAGTAAAGACAAGGAATGTGAAGTATAAGCGTCGTTGTTACGCTACAGCGAATTAGCTCGGCTCGCCAACAAGTAATCCCTGAACAGTACTTACACAGACGCCTGAAGTAGATTTGCTGCGATTTAAACGAACTGTTCCACATCAAACGTCACCTTCAAATTAAAATTGTTTTGTCTATAGTGTTCGACTACTTGTGGTGAAGGAACAAAGAGAAGGAAAGTAGTATGTCAAAGTTTGGATGGAACACAGAGCAATAAGTGTTCCTTATCTGACAGACCAGAAGACACTAACAGCTGTGTCCTCAAATCTTGTCCTACAGTGGTACGCTACTTATTTTTTATTATCATATCGATAGTAGTAGCTATATAAATGCTTTATTACAGGTTAACACGCCACCAATTAAGTATTCCTCTGACCCACCACAAGAAGATCCTTCGCAACAAGATAATGAAGTTGGTGATATCACTTTCCGCTCAGGATACAAATGGCAAGTTGGATCTTATCAGGAGGTGTGTATTTTCTTTATCTTAAAGTTTCGTTTTTAGGCTTATAGTTATGTGTGAGATAATGTATTATTTTGTTCTAGTGTTCTAAACCATGTATTAGAGGCTTTATGTATATCGTGGTAGAGTGCGTGTCCATTGAAACAGGAACCATTGCTCCAGATGATTATTGTGACAGAAAAAAGAAGCCATCCAGTATGATACCATGTAATCGACACCAGTGTCCGATGTGGTATACCGGTGACTGGAGTCAGGTTAGTTATTAATTATTCAGTTAAGAAGTAGTAATGTTTTCACTTATAAATGTTTAAAAAGGCGTAATCTATGCTGATTATACATATCATTTTAATATAAATTGTCCCTTGCCATTTTAGTGTGACGTGGAATGTGATTCGGGATTACAACATCGACAATTGCGTTGCCAAAGCCCGCGGGGTGAAATTTTACCGGACGAAAAGTGCCATGACAGTGAAAAACCAGAGGTAGTAAAAATATGCCAGAAGAAACCTTGTGTTTCTAACTCCACAAGCAAGAAGAATCGACCAGAAACGAACATTTTTAGAAAATGGAAGATCTCTCATTGGACTGCTGTAAGTATTATTTTATTTTACTATTTATTTTTCAGTCATCTGGTCGTAATCCAACAATAGTCCTAAGAGTAAATTCGAAATTACTTTGTTTTATTTCTTACGTAGAAATTATAAAGCATAAAATTCTGTAAAGGTAATGTACTTTGAATCCCTTCCATAATTTTCTGTACTCTTGATATTGTGAATTCTTAATTTTACTGTTGTTTGAAATGGTTTTACATAATGCATGTAAATATGTAATTCGTGTCGTAAAAATGTTAAACAATTGCTCTTGCTCTGTCTAAAGACCTAGGCTTTATTATAATGGTAATCCAATATGCAATAATGTAAGTAAAAATTGTTGACAGAACAGTAAGCATAGACAAAAATATTAAACGTACTCATACTCTGCAATAACAATATATCGAATTGGCGATGAAGAGCGATAATCCACGAATAATCCAAAATTAATATAATAATTAATTCTTCAACGAGTAGGTTAAACGTTATATACACAGTGGATAAGTAAAATTGAATTTAGTTGGTAAAATAACACGAAGGGAGTCGAGGAGAGTTCAGGAGTTGTCATCTGCCGCAGTTTGGATCGAACGAAAATATTTTACAGTGCTCGAAATCGTGCGGTAGTGGACTACAAAGGCGAAGGGTGGAATGCACGATGAGGCGAGGAAACCACGGGTCGGAAGTGACCGTAAAGGATGAACAGTGCTCAAGGCTGGGCTTGGTCAAGCCAAGATCGCAGAGGTCTTGCCGACGCGTTGCCTGTGACTATATTTGGCAGGAGGGCGCTTGGTCTGAGGTACCTTCATTAGGGCGAATGAAGGCCATTATGACCTACTGATCACATTTTATTATCATCGCCTGCCTCTTGTTCATCTTGATGCAATTTTGCTCAGATTGTGTTGGCTGGATTCTGCTGTCGAGCTTATAGATGGATCCACTTTCTGATAAAAGACATTCCACTTGATGAAAGACCATTACAATTACGCATTTACTGTGATATACAGTTTATCGATTTAAGCCTCCATTTTACTGGAGAGTATTGTCTTTTTCAAATTCATCCATAAGCTTGATTTTGTATATTCAATTTGGAAAAGTTTTGGAAAGGAATTCATTGGGTTGTATTCCAGTGTGTAATTTGAGGGATAATATCCGACTCGGTTAAATTTAGTGGGAATCATTAATACGTTCGTTTTAATACGTTTCTACGCCAGGTCGGAGTTATTAACGCATAGGCATAACGATTTAAACTCCATTTCATCCTTAACATGTGTCTAATACTAGTGTTCTTCAATTGTATCACCCCACTATATAGGAGGATTTTTCATTCTGTACATAATTGAATATTAGATAGAAGTTTTGTATATGAAGTTTGTACCTCTTCAAATCATATATGGTTAATATGTTTTGATCAGTCATCTCAATAACACTATAAAATTGTATCAACCTGATTATTTTGAATAGTTTATTCAACGTCATCTACATCTATATTATGTCGTGTAGGAGGTAAAAGTTACCAACATGTTCAAAAATTAAGATCAAACAATCTGGTTATTCACTTCACTGCTGGTTGAACCCATTATTTGAGTACTTGTATTCTATTTAGTTTTGTAGGAACACATATTATTGACATTTCTAAACATATGTATTATTTATTTATCAATGCATGAGCATGAATTTATTAATATTTATTATTATGCTTCTTGCGCACAAAAACAATAATTATCAATGAATTGCATAAACTTCCACACGCAATGTACAAAGTGCATCATATATTTAAGTTGCCACATGTTATATGTTGTTGTAATTACTTATCAATCTTCCGAAAATCGGTAGAAACTTAGTAAAGCATATTGTATTTTTTTGTCATTTTTTTTTGCTACAAAGGAAGAAGGAAGATAGAGCAAAAACATGCTAGTTCTTCGGCTATTTTTTTTTTGTTATTACATTATTTAGTCAGGATTGCACCAAAAAATAGATGTTTTTGGTTTAAGTGTTCAGCGGAATGTGGTAAAGGAATACAATATCGATCAGTAACCTGTCATCGTACTAATCGCTATGGATGGATTGATCCGACGCCCAGCGACAACTGCCCGATGGATCAAAAACCGTCTAACAAACGAATTTGTAAATTACGGGAATGCGATGACAAATATTCCTGGTCTACAGGTCCATGGAAAAAAGTAAGTTGGACGCAGTGCATGAAAAGAGTCCTATTAAAAAGATTATGAAGTAATGGCAAAATACGAATTTCAGTGTAGTCACACTTGTGGTCAGAAGGGTCGCCAAACGCGAAGGCTTTTCTGTCATGACAGGAATGGTAAGAAGGTGGTTCGTACCAATTGTCCCGTTGAGTTTAAACCACCGCGAAAGCAGAAATGCAACCAAAGAACATGCTACCCGACGTCTTGCCTCGAAGCTAAGAAGTACTTTGAAACCACTAAAGATAACGATTATACGTTAGTTGTGGGTGGAAGAAACATGAAGATTTACTGCCATGACATGTCGACCTCTGAGCCAAAGGAGTATTTAACACTGCCGGCTGGACCTCGAGAAAATTATGCAGAAATATATGACAAAAAGTCAGTATTCAGATGTGCTCAACTTGATGAAATTCCGAGTTACCAATCTATAATTATACTTCGAATTGTTACAGATTAATAAATCCTAATACTTGTCCATACAATGGACAGAGAAATGACAGTTGCAGTTGTGCTACTGATTACGGGACTATGTCTGGTAAGACGATGTTCAGGCGGATACGAATTGATCCTGTGAAATTGTACATCTTAGGTAAGATCTACTTCACCGATATAAGTACATATTTAGAAACGTATGTTAACTCCAGTGTTAACTTATAAATATCAAAACTTCTAGAAAATGATTACATATTTTCGTGGACGAAAGGAGCGAAGCGCGTCAAATATGGCATGGCTGGCGATTGTTACAGTCTTGCACGTTGTCCGCAAGGACGTTTTAGTATTAATTTACGTGGAACACAGCTAAGATTATCATCAGACGTTACTTGGTCAAGAACAAATGGAACAACAATGGAAATTGATAATATTGTAAGTCCAATATGTTAACAGATAAATCACAAAATTCGATCCACTTTGTGAATATAAGTCTACTTAAAGATTTCAATATTTAACAATGTTAAAATCAGTCATTTTTGTTATTTATTGCATCTTCAGAGTAATCAACACGTTACTGGAAAATGTGGAGGTTATTGTGGCTTTTGCTATCCGAAAATCGGATTAAAACTGGATGTTTTACCACCCTAGTCCATACTGCATGAATTTTAGTGTCTAGAGCCCTGTGGAGTACAGGTATGCAAAATTAATTTTTTATGCTTAGTTTATTCACGTTTCTAAATAGATAAACAGTTACTAATGAAGACAAAAGTAGACTGTCTACACACTATACTAAATTTTTTGTAACATTAGTTGCTTATTTATTATAATATTATAATATGTTGTTTTCAGCAGACAGGAATTCCGCTGGTGAATTTGAGTATGTTGCAAAAGACTGGTTCAACGAACACAAGATGAAATCGATGACCTGCTAATGAACCGATTTCTTCACTTCAAGATTATTCTAAATCTTTTACTTAAGTCGTTACTAGTCTATGCGATTCTTAACGATAGTTATTACATGAAATTGAATTTTAATAATATACGATCAAAGGGACAACTACAAAACAAATGTAAGGAACCTATGGAATCGAGAGAAGCGTCAACAACGATACTAGACAGAAAATTATTGAATAAAAGGTAATCTTTTATGATTCGTGTTCGAAATTCAATAATTTTATTTGAGAATGAACATGGTGCAAATTTTTATTTCATAGTAATAACATCTTCAAAGTAGTTTATTTTAATAGGGTTTTTAACTGAATACACCGGAAGTTGTAACTAAAAATATAATTATTTGTAATTATTAGATTTTAAACACACATATACACAATTATAAGTATTTTTAAAATTTTGTATGGTCAGTTTCATAAATAATACATAAAATTATGCTCCTAAACTGGATTAGTTCGAAAAGTATAAAAAATCTAATGAAACTGGGAAAAAATTATACTTTCGTTGTTAACAGAGCTTGAGAAGATTCTGCAATACTTTTGTATGGTTGAGTTATTTACTGAATTTCCACACCTGTCCAGTTAACAGTTCCATTAGCTGTATAAGTAATTTAATATTCAATAAGAACTGCAGTATTTGTATTGTTATACTCACGACTGCCTAAAAATTACTGTATATCAAAAAAGTACCTATGTAGAAACGAGCATCAGTGTTAATACACAATTGAAGTCTGAAATGGTGCAAATCCATTCAGTTTTTAAAAAACAGGACATTTTTTTATGATTTTAATTTTTAAATTTATCGAAAAGATTACCATTTGGTCATTAGACACTTTAACTGTTAAAACATAGTGAAAACTGTCAGACAGAAGCAAATTTTGTCACGTTTAATACCTTTGCATTTTGTGTAAAAAGTTTTACAAATGAAAGGTAGATGTTTTATACGAGATTACGAAAATATTGCTAATGGGGTACCAATTAGCACCACCGTAAATAATTAAACACGGCGACTAGTATTTTTTGTGGCACGTAATAATGTAACATTAAGCAGCGTTTAGTTTTAGTGTGGTAGATTGTATGTATAGTATTCGGAGAGCTGGTAAATCTGCATCGCGCCTTTGAAAGCTCCCGACATATAGTAAATGCATTAACTTATTAACTTGAGTTCACGATAACTCAGTGGTAGCAATTCATATCGATTATTTCATACACATCGATGTTTTCTTAGGAAATTTAGGGAAACAAAGTGACACATTTTCAATGAAATATTGCGTCGTTCGTTATCATTTAGGACTAGACTAACGATAAGGGAAATGTAAAACAATTTCGTACTTAGACCAAAATACCAAAATAATTCTCGAGTACAAATCTCTTTTTGGCAGAGGTACGATGAACTTGTTCTCATAAGCTATTTTATAAAAGAAACGAAAAACAATGTTAGCTAAGCGTATACGTTTCAACAGACTGCCATAGTTAATGTTATTAGGAAATAAATAGCATGGCAAATTTGACTATTATAGTATAGAAATGAAATAATTGAACTACTGTCTTCTTAAGGTGCGTCTTCACTGGCGTTCGCGAACTGTTCATGAACAATATATAACAGTTGCATTTCGTTGAAATCATCTGTTCGCGTACGTGTTCGCATACGGGTTTTCAATAGTTCGTGTAACATCTGTAAAGGGATGCCGTAGTGTTTATAGAAAGTTTACGAACTGTTTGCAAACATTGTATGCGAACAGTGCTCGCGAACTGTTTACCAGTGAGTACCCACCTTTAGAGTGGCTGTGCTCTAACAATCTAGCGATATGCCTGAGCTTAAGTGAACAACTACATATTAGCAGTTATTTTTATAAATACAGTAGAAGACAGTGGTGCAAAAATAATTTTGTACAATTATACGACCAAAACTTTTACGTCCATAATATTAACGCAAGTTACAAGAAATAAATTATATTGAAATAAAAGTTTCTTATTACTATGCTAAAAATGTTAAGTAGAATCATCATCGACCAAACAAATTTTACAACAAATCTCATTGTATTTTTAAACACACAGAGCAAGCAAATGACTTATGTGGCTTGTCCATGCATTTATAGGTATTTAATTAATTATTCAAAAATTTTTATACTTATTATTCAGGTTAAATCATATATATTATCACATTAGGTATGTTTGTTAAAGAATACCAAACGACTGTTTAATAATAAATATAGATTATATATAATATGATAGTGTATTTGTATATGCATGCATATTATTCATAGCGAAACAGTAGTTTACGCATTAACATGTGAAATCACTTTCCCTGTCGTTAGATATTTTCTTTACACGTCTCGTCGATACATGTTCAAATGTATTCTTTGCGCTATAGTGTATCACCAATTTCTAACAGTACTTTCAGAATGATTGCGAATCGTTTACTGCCAATGTCGAGTATTTTTACAAATTTAAGTGTATCATGTAATTATAAGCTTTGTAAATTGAATGTGGTAATCAAACACTGCGATCTCGAAATCTGAAAGTAATTTAACGCTTTCTTTTTCCTGTGTGTTCTCGAAGAAATAAATGTAATGTTCAGCATATTATGTAGCACACAGTAAAATACAGTACTGTACAGTTTCAT
Organism: Perdita meconis; assembly: GCA_030770465.2. Taxonomy (NCBI): domain Eukaryota; kingdom Metazoa; phylum Arthropoda; class Insecta; order Hymenoptera; family Andrenidae; genus Perdita; species Perdita meconis. Next base: position 12,482,355 of record JASKOS020000003.1, on the reverse strand, counting down.
TTAGTAATTTATTAATATTATCATTTAATAAAATTAATATGTAGCTTAATGTAGAAACAATTATTAGTACCAGTGTACAACAATTATTTAAATACATTGAATTCACAAACAACAGTGTTTAATATTTACATAAAAATTCTTTCCAAGCACGCAATAATGTACACATATTGTGGCTAAATTTATACTTATGATAGGACATACTAAAGTTAAATTAATTTCTTTCAAACAGTCGTACACAGTTTCCAATTTTAAATTATCTCATGGAAGCATATACTTCTACGTAGAACCATAATTGTTTCACTTTTTACATTCACTTCAAACGCAATCCTTTCTTAAATATATAGCAATTTATTAATTGCTAATTACAGCATATAGTATAAATATAGCAAACTATAAACATATCAGAAAGGAAGAGAGCCACTCTACAAATTATGAATATGAAACGCATAGTATATATGTGGGGATAAAACGTAAGATAAAACTGACTACGACAAGTAGAATTTTATATGAAATGCACTACATTTTTAGCAAAAATACAATATTTTAATGACTTTGTATGTAATAACAGAAATGTGAAGTATAATGTATAATATAAATTACATTGTAGGGAAGGACTTAAGCAAATGCTTAAAAATAAGTTGAACTTCTTATAAAGTAATTGAAGATTAATTCTAAAAACTACATATAAACTACGTATAAAATAAATGTTATGTTCAGTATGTGAAAATACGAGAACTGTGAATATGAAACGAATGCAATCTTAGGTGAAAAAAAAAAGTTTATATTAATATAACAGTTACTAAACCTTAAAAGTTGTTTTTCATCGATGTAGATTCGCAAGTATTTGTTCCGGCACTTCGTCATTTCAATCAGATAGCTTATCAAAATCTGAGACATAGATTTTGTGAGTAAAATTAATATATAAACAATAGTACTAAGCAGTACTTCGAGAATAAGTTACTAATCGCAATGATCCACCAACGCTTACTTCGAACAATTTTCAAAGATAAAAAACAGTCTTTCATTACAAAGTTCGTTTAAGGCAGTCTATATGCTGGTATTTTTTAACGGAAATTATCGAGAATTGGTTTCTCTTATATTTGATAACGAACATATATTAGGAAGTATAGAGATTTATGTTCGATTTTGTCTTACGTCTTTAATAGTTCTTAACATTGGATTTAAAAACTGGCAATATTCTAATAAATCGCTATAATTAGTACAATAAATTTCATATGAATGACAAACATAACTGAAATATAGGGTTTAATAGTACGATTGGATGTAACAGTAACTGTTCTGAACTATATACAGTAAGTACTTTGTTACATTAACAGTTACACTACAATATAATTGTCTTTAATACAATGAGAGTAAAAGAAAAAACGATTTTCAAATATTTAAAATGTGCGTTTAGTTTTCAGTTACTAACGGCTATAACTGCGCATCTCATGTAACAATGTGCGCAGATGTCGCCACTAATACTGATTCTGTCGTTCGATGTTACTTTGTTTTTGCAACAAAATCTGCTTAAATATTCTAAAAATTACTGTTACAATAATTTAATTTAAATTTAAATTACTGTTACAATAACTTATTATTTTATAATTGACAGAATTTTCTTCTGGTTGCATAACGATACTGCTGTTTCAAGGTTAGAAATTATTCGTAGGAATAGCATTTTCGGTAGAAATTGTACTTCACTCTAAATTTTGATCTACTTTTTGACATTCGTCCAAAATCGACTGTGGAATTTTTATATGCCAATTTGGTTTTTTCGCTATGTGATTTTTATCAGCTTGTTGCGAAGATTTTTTAGGAGATTGTTTTTGTTTTGTTAGTGTTCCTTTTGCCAGTTTGGAATCGGTGTATCGTCTTATCTGTTCTTCCGTTAATTTTTGCAATATAATTTTGCATTCTCGAATGTTCAAAGACTTCGGCGGCGCTACACTCTTAAATAGCTTAGTAATCGTTTGTTGGCTATTATCATTAACGAACACTACCTCGCGTTTGCCTAGCTTTTTATTCGTCTTAATCCTAATCTTCACTTTCTTCTCAACCGGTTTAAGCAAAATCCTTGTCTTAAACTTTGGCTTCAGTTTTGATATTTCATTATTTCTGTTGCTGCTTACTTTTCTAAATTTTTTCTCCTTTCCTCCTCTTTTTCTTCTCTCTAGTTTATTTTTAGTTTTATTTTTATCTTGTTTTTCCACTTGTTCCTTTTGTAGTTCTTCCTCTTCAAATTTCTCTTTATCCGTCTCCTTCTCTTTTTCTTTCTCTTTCCTGTTTGCTATAAGTTCGTTACGAATGATAAATTGCTCGTTCGTAATAAGTTCGTCGATACCAACTTCCGCACTGAGTTCGTTGTACCGTCGTTTAAGATTGTCAAGTTTCAACTGACCGTCTTCAATCTGCAGCTTTATATGCCTAATCGTCTTCTTCAACGCCCTCTCGAATTTTCTCTCGTAATGGTATATTTCGGAACTGATCTTACGGTAGTGGTTTAACAAATACCGTGCTTTCACCGTTAACCTCTCAATCTTATTGCCCCGTATCGCTACCGTGTTCAATTTCGTGTTGGCTTGATAATCATATTGATCTACTTGCTTTTTGAGCACATTCAAAATTAACTGAATCTGCTTGGTGCTGTCGTCTAGTTCAGTAACTGCTGAAGTATCCATTTTGTATAACACGCCCTCCGAAAACTATTCGATTTGTTTTCCAGCAGCCTAACCAACTTCACATCCGCGAACTACTTCACCATCTGAAACATCAGAATTCAGACTTTTGTTGTATGTATGTCAGATCATTCTACCTTTAAATTGTACGATAAGAACATACTTTACATACTTACAGCATAGTTACCTATTTAGGTTACCTATTTAACATAGTTCTATTACATAGAACATACTTACCTATTTAGTATCAATTACATTAAATTAGCGTCATCGAGGTCAACACACACCTTCAGTTACATACATAGTAGTAAGGTTAGAATTGTTTAATCTGCATTTATATAATGTAATCTACAACATCCTATAGCCATCTAGCGGCGATTCGGACGAATTAACTCGTCAAATGTATCGAAGACAGGGGAGAGATACAAGGCTTATATAAGGCGTGCAGTTTCGCGGCGCAGTTCATTCCCAGAGCTTCTGCAGCAGTGGTCAGGAGGATTGTCAGAGGTAGGGCAAAAATGGCTGCGTAGAGTAGGAGTGACGTAGTAAAAGTAATAAAAGCGGAACATGGAACATGTACAGGGTCATCCACGTATCTCTGAACCCGAGCTCATTTGTACTCATATGTGTGGGTTCCGAGATGAGTGGATAACCCTATATAGGATATACAGTGTACAGTATACTTATGTTGGTGATAATGATTGCGTTCAGTGCACTCAACAGTTGCAGAACCGTACCATATAAGGTAAAATCATTTAATAAATCTAGTGAAATGACTCAACGGTTCCGCAACTGTTGAGTGAATTTCCGCTGAACGCTACCGTTCACTTGGCAACTTGTGATCATGATCAGTTACCGGCGCCATGTTTTGTAGCGTAAAAATTTTACGCTACCTTTGCTCAACACGTTGGGAACCAATATGGCGCAGCCCATGGTTACAAATAAACAAATAAACTAAATTTGTCCCATGTTTCCTACGTCCATGTTCAATATACAAAATAACCAAAATTTTGATATATATAGGGGGAGTACATACATAATGGAATTGTATATGAAATAAACGATTCGTTTCAAGTGCATGAAAAATTAAGAATAGGTTAGCGTTATACGTTGCTATACAACAATTGACAACCTGACAACAACATAGTGCTGTCAGCACGACCTACCGCACGATTTGGTAACTTACTAAAAAGTGTCGTTCAGCCGAACGATCAACTGATCACCGCTCAGTCTCAACGGTTGACTCAACGGTTGTGTGTCTGGTGTGCGCTGAACATTGGTGTTACGTGACGTTATGTCAACGCTAAGGACCTATTCACACTAACCGGCTGTGTGGCCAGACGTGGGGACCAGGGTACCCAAACTCTTATGGAACCGTTGAGTTTTCACATACGTGCTTCAGATTCACAGAGGGCAGCAGCTACCTTTACTTAGAGTGGGGAGCGCCCCCATCTCCATCGGCGAGCCGAGTAGAGGGAAGGGGAGTCAAGCGTCATCACTTTTCTCCCAGTCTTGCTGGCGTACGCACGGGTGCGCAAGTTCAAGAAATAAAACTGTGATTTTTGGTTATATAACCACGTGTCGCCTTAAGGGGGAAGCCCGGTTTGGAACGCTAAAAGTAAGCCAATTTTCGGGAATTTTTTTTTACAAAATTATTGAGCGAATTTTTTCGAGACATTCAGGGTATATTCTTCTATGTTTCAACAATAAAAATTAATTTTTTCGTTACAAAATAATTCGTAGAAATAGTTTTATATAAACAAGTTCGTAAGACTTCACCGCCGGAGTCTTCGATTTGCGGGAATTCTGGAGGCTATAATTTTTCACTAAAACAAAAAACACAAAGATTTTCTTGTTTTTCATGTAATTACATTGTCGATGAACCTAAAAGTCTAAAGAAAAGTACATAATTAGTCAATTAATGGGACTTCAAAGGAAAACTTATGATTTTGGCTAAAAATTTTCATATTGTTTATGTTAAGAAAATTGTTTAAATTAATTTTTTTATAAAAGTTTTAGGTTCATCGACGATGGTTGATCATTGTTTAGTTGTATGTACAAGGACAAGTCGATTGAATTAATAGTTTTTTTTCTATTTGTCCCGCAAGTTTTAAAGAAGTGGTTTCGAGAAAAACGCGGATACATATTCGTGTTGGGAAATGTCTTTACAGGCCGAAATTCGGAGTTTGACTGACCGTTGACAGTAACTGCCTAAAAAAACGCAGTACTGGCGGAAAGTCATAAATGTGGACTCACAAAATTCAGGTAAACAGTTACCAAGCTCGGAAACTTTATGCGACGGACCCAGAACCGCGGTTCGCTGCGCGCCTGCAGGTTGCTGCAGGTATACCTGCTTGACGCGCTGCAGTTTCATGATCCGTATCTACATAGTTCCATCGAATTTCGGTCTGTAACTTTGGGAACATAATTTTAACATGTATTACTATTGATTAAAGCAAAAAAAAAAAAAAATCGATTTTTTGAAGTTGACAAACCGGGCTCCCCCCTTAATCATCTACTCTCAACGGAGGCACGCAAGAGTGGGGCCTGTATAACTATCGGAAATTACATCCGGATCTCCACAACTAACACAATGACATATAATAATAGATGTCTATAGGTTATGGTATTGCTCACACAGGATTATGGATGTGTGCATCTGCATTTGTGTGAATGTATATATGAGCTTAGTTCGCTCCACTTTTACTTCGGTCCGATTTTAATACAGTAGGCTTGCATACCCTGGTGGGGACAACATGGCCACCTAGAGAGCTATGTTATTGGACGGTATATTGGCGTTGGGGACGCGACGTCACGCTTTTGTTCGTAATAATAGTGACTACAGATTCTACAAGACTCCACTATTCCTTTGTCGCGAGGGATCATGAACTTCGGGTTCCAAAGACCGTAGATAAGGTAGAGCTCTATGTGCAGAAAACATTATCTGCTTAATTTTTATATTACTCATGCTGCTTTGCGCATAGATCTCTACTTTACCTGGGGTCTCTAGGACCCTAAATTCCGTGACCCCTCGAGAGCAAAGAAATGGTAATCACTAGATCTGTTTTACACCTGCACTGGCTGAACTGGTGTAGACAAGTGCAGAGTAATGCAGAGTAGTGCAGAGTAAAGCCAGATTCACACTACGTCGTAACGTAACGTACCGTAACGTAGCAGCTGTGGGAGCAAAGAAGAGAACGGATCTTCCCTCTTCTTCCCTTCTTCTAATGCTACGTTACGATACGTTACGTTACGGCGTAGTGTGAATCTCGCTTTAGGCCCGAAACACTATCGGTCCGTTCCGGTTCCAGTCACAGTAGTTGAAGAAGAGAGAGTCATTTTTTTGCTTCTCTCGTTCTTTAACTACTGTGACCGACCGTCATCGTACCGGGAGCGGACCGATAGTGTGTATCGGGTCTAATGCGTGTTCTACTACAGAACTTTGTTCTCGAGGGGTCATGTATTTGGGGTTCTAAAGACCGTTGGTAAGGTTCTATGCGCAGAAAACATTTTTTGTTTATATTTTTATATTACTCATGTTGCTCTGCACATAAATCCCTTGAGAACAAAAGAATGGCGAGTTTTGTAGGATAAGTAGTCACTGACGTAGATCTGCGGTAGAGCAGCGTCTGGAATCCTTAGCGTTACGTAGACGTAGCGTCAACTTGATTGGTTTAGAGTTGACATGACGTCACGTTTTACCACGCAAATATACTTTAACTACTGTAGGTGTGCCCCTTTTCTTATTTTTACCAGTGACTATAGACTCTAAAAGACACATACACTTTTTCTCGAGGAGTTACGAATTTGGGACCCAGGTAACCCTGATAAGGTAGAACGCTATGCTGTACCAGCAAGCTAAAGCCGTAGCGGGGAAAGGAGAATCGGGTACCACGTGATCGGCTCAGCCAATAATGACAATCTGTCTGGATTAGAGAGCGTTACTACCTGGAATTGGGTAACGCGAGTGGGCGATTCCCCTTTCCCCACTGCAGTTTCAGCTCGACGGTAGTGCACCAACATCTCATCGGGCTCTAGTACTTTCTGAATACTATAAGAATTAACGATATAAAATAATATGTATTCTAAAAATAATTGTTGTGTGATCGATCTCACAGAATTCCGACACTGAGGGGTTAACGTTCATTAATGATTAAGAAATAGTTGTGAAAAGAAATGACCAATTCGTCTTATTTGACAGATAAAACAAAAAATTACTGAAAAATATATGTTTATTGACTTTTCTTTAAAAAAGAGTAGTATTATACAGGGTTATACAGTTCCTTGAAATGGGTGATTCCTGAGGTGATTCTAAACAACTTTTTCATTAACGAAAATTTTATGTGGGGCTTTGTTAACGAGTTATTAACGAAAAACACCGACCAATCGGGGAGCGAGTACAGCGGATTAAAGATGGCGCAGACGATGCCGGTCCAATAGTACTCACAGCTGGAACCCGCGCTGAAATTCATCCGCTGTACTTGCGCTATGATTGGTAAATGTTTTTTGTTAATCACTCCTTAACAAAGCCCTGCCTAACATTTTCGTTAAGGAAAAAGTTATTTAAAATCACCTCTGGAATTACCCCTTTCAAGGAACTGCAACATTTTTGTTACACCCGGTATGCAAGGTGATTCTCCCGCCAGTGAACTTAAAGGCGATGCCGCTGCCTAAACATAAACACGAAAACCCTGATTTCAAGAGGTCGATATCGATCTTGAGGTCTCGCCGAGGATGACTACTGTAGCAGAGAAGCCTGTGTACGTACGTGTGTGTACTGAAAACGAGAGTCTCAGAATTGGAATGTCTAAGAAAACACAATGAGTGTATGAAAACCGGGTTTTTTGTCGCCACGTTTAGGCGGCGGCACTGCCTTTGAGTGCACTGGCGGGAGAATCATCCTGTATAGAGTGGGATATTAGAAATCAAAGTTTTTGAAGATTGTTTTTTTGAAGCATTGCAACGAATGGTTCGGGTGCTAAGCGCAGACTGAGTCATTCTCAAACTCATCATTCTATGGATGGAACTGGTTATTGACCGTCGGTAAGTCATAGGAATAAGAACTTATCGGCATTTGATAAGAACTTACTGTCGTCGTGTGCTCACGTTTTTGTACTTTAACACTTTTTTAGTATCCAATAAACTTATACAGTTTGCAGAATAATCTCCTCTTGGTGGTTGAAACTGCGTTAATAAAAAAGAGAAACTTATACAGTATCTTGAACAGAAGAGCAGATAAGTATAATAAAAATACATGTATCTGTTATCTTAGCGGAACAATACGAATGACTGAAACATTTATGGTGAAATAAATTTCTGTCACGCATAGCGAGTAATGATAAACAGATAAAAACTACGATTTTATCACTTTTTTGCTTACTAAACTGACTATTTTAGTGCGGGTGTCAAAGTATAAATAGCACAGTCAAGTTCGAATTAGATAACAGTAAGAATCACGAAACAAGCATGAAGATCACACGAGTTATTCTTTGCGCAGCAGTTGCTGCAATGGTCGCACTCTTTTCTACCTATACAATTTTATACTCTATGATACTTTATTCTACGTAAATTAAATTGTAATTAAAATGTCTTTGGAAGCCTTTTGCTCTAGAATCAAAATTCAAATGATTATTGAATTCTCTTGTAGGAGGCTGATCCACTAAATCCAAAATTATTGGGATCTCTTGTTGGCAAGTGAAGTTTGTAGCAAGCAGGACATCAGGCACACATGTTGAATATATTGCAAGTCCTGGTAAATTATGTGTACATTGTAATTCCCAATAATAATAAAAGAAATACTAGATTTCTTATAATGAAATCTTAATTTAAATATGCGTTTTTCAAATCTCCATTTTTCCCAATTCCGGCGTTTCATATTGAACCTCTAGTATCTCTCCTTTTTTCGTTCATTGGGTGGTTCAAAAACGGTCCAGAGTAGGAATACTCTCGGGGCGTGGTCCTTGGCGCAGCAAATAGCCAGGAAGTGAGAGGGATCATGCGTGTTCCTCTGTCGAATTTTCTAGATCTACATTTTCATCACTTTCTACATATTATAAATCAGTAGTCGAAAGAGGAACGAGAGATTTTATAGAAATGGTAGAATATTTAGAATATTTATATGGCGCGGTAATATTTAAAGCGATGGTTCATAAACGACGCGTGCGCACTGAAAAGTGGAATCTGTAAAGGGGTGGGGCTTCGTATAACTCCTCCCCTAAAAGGGGAGTGCATTCTTAAGGTTATTTATCTCTAAAGGGGGAATCCAACGGCGCGTGGCTTGGCTCGTGTGGATCGTGAAGGGGGAATCCAACGGCGCGTGACTTGGCCCGTTGGAGCTCGGGCTCCAACGCACTCGCCAAGCCTCTCCGCGACTCTCGCGTGTGTCGCTATCCGGCCATTTTCCAGGCGTGTCGCGATCCACACGAGCCAAACCACGTGCCGTTGGATTCCCCCTTAAAGCTGTAAGTGAATAGGTGAAAGATTTTAAATGATAGAAGGTAGTATGGATTGTTCAGACTTAAGAATCAGATTTTATGTAATCATATCACATTAGCTCATTTTATTGTAACTGTTTCTACATATATACATAATCATATGCGTAATTGATGCGCGTTGTTACAGTGTCATATACAATGCACGTTGAAAGAAAAAAAAAAAATGGTCGCTAATTCTGATAATATACGTCTATGTTACTGTACCTAATCCTACTGCATTTACATCGCTACAGTCAGAGCTGTCGATATCGATTAATATGTCTTCCATTATACCAGAAATCGGCCGTGTAATTCGAAGATTGTAACGCCATGTAAATAATATGAAGAAGCCTGCGAAAAAAAACTTTTTTCTTTGAAAAGTTATGATAACAAGAACGGCATTTTTTTATACGAGACATATTTTCGGGAAAATTATGACCATTCTCCTGATATGTATACTAAATTATATGCAGTGCGTAGAGAGAATTGTTTACTATCGATTTTATTGAAATCAAAATTTTGTCGAACGGAAACGTTATTCTAAGTCTTTGGCTTTATTTTACATGGGAATTTGTTTTACACGAAGCTTATGGAATGTACATAAAGCCTTAGAGCATTAATTAATGCATGATTACATCTTGCAATGTTATCAGTTTTATGATATCGTTATAATTCACGACAGACGTATTAATACTTTGTTTCATTGTACAACATACAGTTATCTTATTTTGATACACGATTGGTTTTCGCTAGTAGAACACTGATTTATAACGCAATTTTTCAATACTGCTTTTATACGATTTTTATTCTACTGTTTAATAGTAATTTCGCAGGTTTTCTGTTTTGAGAAAATGCAAATCACTCTTCAATGATATAAATTTACATTTCGCAGGAAATTTACGGTACATGTGAAGCATGTATTTAAAAATCAGTTTGCATATTATTATAGATATGTACGAAAATAAAAATTTGTTACTGTTCTTGTTTAAATTATACTAGGAGTACATTACTATGCAATGTATTCCTTCAATATGTATATACGTATAAGATGTTATACATATATGCATAACATTGTGTTTTCAAATGCTTTGCCAATGCATGAAGCGAATATCAATTTGTTAATTTGAAGGAAAATTCATAGGTTCAAAAGTTACTACGTTCCTTAACAGAATTAGGCCTTTGAAAATTGAAACGGAGGTTAAATTTTTCATCACTTTCGTATCTAGTCCTAATTCTATTTTTATTTATGAAATACTAGAAATAAAACAGAACATTTTGCGTGTGAAATCAATAATTCAGCGTTACTGTTATCACAAAATGACTCTCAAATGTAAATATACCTTAACTTATACGATTGACATCAGTGATTGACAAGAGTAGAGGGATTATTTAATATTTTCAGCTCCAATCTTATGCATATATATGTATATGTTCTAACAATATAGAATATATGTTCAAGATATTGAGTTTGTGACATCAGTGATAAAATTATATTATTTTTATTGGATGGTTATTGGAGTTCAGATTGTCAAGCGAGAGCACGCATAGTATTGTCTAGAATTTAATTACAACGAAACAGTTTTCACATTGATCCCGTGGTAGTAAAAGTCATCTACAAAAGCGCATTGTATCTTTCTCTGTTTCGTTATTAGTTAATTTTAAAGAAAAATACATACTTTCGCAATTTTGTCGCATTACTAGTAGGAGGGTGTGTAAGACGTACTAATCTCTTTTTTTTTAAAGGATAGCCTGATAACAATTTCCTCTGATTAACATAGTAGTTCGTAATTTGTTAAGACTACGTACGTCTTTGTTTCTTGGAAAATAATGTTTATATAATGTTAATAATTTATTTAGTATATAAGTTAACGTCATTCACTTGTTCATGTTTTGTTATTACAAGAATATATCACGCTTCGTACGAAGAAAATATTTGTTCTTGTTCCTATACAGGATGTAACAAAAATGTTGCAGTTCTTTGAAAAGGGTGATTCCTGAGGTGATTTTGAACAACTTTTTCCTTAGCGAAAATGTTAGGTGGGGCTTTGTTAACGAGTTATTAACGAAAAACACCGACCAATCAGGGAGCGAGTACAGTGGATGAATATCAGCGCGGGCTCCAGCTGTGAGTAGTATTGGCCCGCTATCGTCCGCGTCATCATTAATCCGCTGTACACGCTCCCCGATTGGTCGGTGTTTTTCGTTAATAACTCGTTAACAAAGTCCCACCTAACATTTTCGCTAAGGAAAAAGTTGTTCAAAATCACCTCAGGAATCACCCCTTTCAAAGAACTACAACATTTTTGTTACACCCTGTATAGAAAAGCATATACAAAAGTGAGTGATGGGCATACATAAATTATTTCGAGCACAAGCACAGAAATTGCAACATCGCTGCGATGCAATCGAATCTGGATGCAGACTTATCAAACTTAAAAATAAGTATGGTATAAAATATTTTACAATAACCGACATTTTTTATAGCAAGTCGGAAACTAATTTACTGCTTTGTTAGTCTTGTTTTTTGTTTTATATTCAAGGGGTGGATCATTCAATTAAATTGGGTTGTATCTGCCGTTGTTTTCTTTTTGATGAAATAATAAATGCCCTCGATTGTTTAATTCTTCGTGATCTTATTTTATTTACTAACGTTATACGTTTTAAAAGAATTAGGTAGTCAAGTTCGAATCGTGTGAATAAAATAAGACCTAAAAAAAATTAGACCACACTTAAACATTCATCCCCGTTTCCAATTCTCGAATGAAACAGAAGCATCACGCATTCCAGTTGCTCAGCTTACTCTACATAGTGTCTTGAGGTAGAAAGAGAGTGAAATCGAGAAACATCGAGCCGCTCTAACGATACTGAACGCGACGTCGGGCGATCGTATGTACTCTTGCATCGAAAAACGAACATTTTAATTGCTCCTTCAGCCGCGCTGATTGAGGCGGAACGCGAACTTTTTTCGACGCGTTCTCCAGCGTCTTATAGCTCATTCCATTGCCCTCTTTTTGGCGCCTTTAATGGCTCTGCTTCACTGGTAGACATTAACGACGAACGCTACGACGAAAGCTTCGACGCGCGGAAAGAAACGACGCGCGCGAACATTTACATACATTCCTTCCCCCCTATCGAACGTCTAATTATTCATCTAGGTTTCACGTGTGTTTTTCATTATCTTCTTTTATTCTACGTTGCTCTAGCATTACCGTAATGAATCGCTACGTACCTTGCTGTATATCGTTACATAGACGTATATTTGCTAGGTAATATGCATAGACCACAGGTAAACGTTTCGAGAGATCGCCTTTCGGAGTATGAGAGCAATTAGGTTCATTACGCAGTCGTGTATGTAACGCATAGTTTTCGGTTTGTTTTTTTTTTCAAAGTTTCCTGTTTTTATAATTTTTCGCAAATAGCTCCTTTAAACGTATTTTAAACATGCATATGTAATTTGTCCGTTGTAAATGGAGTAGAAAGAATTAAAGCAACTGCTCAAGGTATACAGAATACTAAAATAGTTGAAAAGAATGGTATTAAATTATCGAGCCCACGGCGACTATGTTATTAATAAATGAGCAGCAGCGGTTAGCTGTTAAGTGCAGCCGCTGTAAAGTAATTGAAATTATTTAGAATTCTAGTGCACAATTACACAGTTCATCCGAGAAAATTTGATGGTTGAAAAAGATGGCAATATTATGATTCATTGGGAAATTTTCATCCGTGGATTATAGTCGTCCCTCTTTAATTGCAATTTCATTGATTTCGTTATCGTCAGTAGAGTTCTCGGAGAAAGGAGGGCAGTTTTTTGATCCTTCACTTGACCGTGTGCTCTCCACATTCAGGAAGAGTAGAATCATAAAAAACGATGAAAGAGATAGATTCACTAATGAAGATATGAGATTCTATATTTTCCATTGACTCTTCACGAGATCAAATAAGAAATATAAATGAATTCCTGATCTTTTATCAGTCAACTGCAGTACTTTAAGAAATAAAAATTAACAACAGATCCATCAAATTTACTCGGATAGATAGATATCTAACGATTAACAACCGGATATAAAAATTATACTTTCGCGAATAGATTGTGCAAGGTAATTGCTTATTATGCTGTCATAAAAAAGCTACGAATATTTGAAAATTATTTGACAATGTAAATATAAATACGGTCTTTCTGTACTAACTAATGCATTAGTCACATAAATGTTACCACTAAATTAAGCTTGAAACATACCTTTGCGAGTGAGCGAGTAAAATTTTTTTGGGACACTAAGTCGTTTAAAAATATATTATATGTATATTCTGGTAAATTAAAAAAATCCAGTTCGTTCGCGGATGACTATGTGTATCGGAAAGCTCGATCAACAGTATTAAAGCTACGTTCTTATTGTAGTTAAAATCGCGAGACCAATTTGCATTTTCCGAAAGCGTCTTTAAAAATATACGTTTAAAAAGCACATTCAGTCGAAGTGTTAATAGTTCACTTTATAAAACGGTTTGGAACTTTCTTACGAAAGAAATGTTTACTGAACGATTAATATACACAAAGAGGAGAAATAATAATGCGTCGAATGTGTATTATGAGCAAGGAAAATATGTTTACGATATTCATTTATACGTTATATTAATTGACTTGTTCGACTCTGTTAAGAGAAGTTCCTCTAAAAGAAATGTCCTGTAAATTGTAATGTATCGTGTCATGTTGTACATACGCAAAAGGCTAGAGCAGGCCTGGGGAAACTCTTCCCCGACGTCGCTGTGCTACTCCTTCCATTAGTGTGACGGTTCCCCCTCCAGTAGGCTACGATTTCCCTCACCGTTCCCGCTGCTCCGCACACAGCATACCTCTACTATGTTCTCACCGTGAGTGTCACACAGCGGCAGAATCAAGTGGATGTAGTGGGGAGAGCACGGCAGGAGGAGAATAGAGACCGTGTGGCCCGCGGGCCATAAATTCCCCAGGCCTGGGCTAGAGTATCCATCAACTTTGATATATTTTACAGTATTCGTTTGAAACCTTTTTCCTTTAAAACCGACCACCCTGTATAATCAGTACTTTAATCCAACATTTCCTTATTATCTGTGTATCCTCTTTGGAAAAGATTTAAATCCTTTTTCACGTGTAACAGAAGATACTCCTACGAACAATGATGTTTGAAAGGAAATCATGAGAAGAAGCCCCGTTAGAACCGTTTAATAGAATGTCCTGTATAATGTTTGGAAAGGAATGTTATGAATCAACCGGAAATCCTTGGGGGCTCGTGTAGAAGGACAGCACCAAACGCAACAGAATTCGAAGAAAAAAGACCTACGCATGAGTAGGCCACCTCAAGGCAGTGCGTGTACGGATAATGGAATCCTTGACTATTTGGTACTTCTTCGAGGCGAGCCATTCCCATTCGGTTCGTTGCTCGTAACAAATATTTCCCTATCGTTGAGAACACGAAACACAATTTACGCTAACGGCTAGCGTGAGAACGGTACGGTTGGCCGCTTGAATCTATGATAAAAGCCTCCTTCCCTGACTCGATAACTACAGCGACAATTATCGATGTTTTTCTAATTTTCCGTTTCTTCTTGTAATTATAACGAACGACGGCATTGTCCTTTGATCCGGAAATGCGTTTGTAATTTTCACGTGAAATTTCGTGTTTTCAAGCGCTTGTCGTAGCGGTTATTATAGTACGTACAGTTACCTAGAACTAGATATACGGATGTGTTTCTACATCTTGCGTGCTTTCTTGCACAGAAGTTGATAAACACTCATACATGTACAGTTGGTTACAAAATTAAGCGTGCAAGTTCAATTAAAAGTTGATTAGAATAACTTTGATAACATATTTAAGGTCACGAAAATCGTTGATGAAGCCCTTAGTTTTGATAATTACATTTAAACTTACACTTCTTTTGGAGAAAAATTAAAATGAAAATAATGATTTTGTACTGGTTTTCACGGAATAAAACGAGAAAATGAGCGTAGAAAAGTAAGAATCTTAGGGGATCCAGAATTCGTACTCTTAATTTTGTGTTGCATGTCTGCAAATATCAGTGAGAAGGAAACACTAGCTAGATTCTTCTCAGCAGTGTAATCTGAATAACAATATTATAAAAATTAGGTGTTCATGTGTACTCTCAATTTTAAGACCAACTGCATGTTATACAATACATCCGAGAATACTACCTAAGATTATGTCAACGCGTCCTATCATATATACACGAAATGCGGAGCACTTCTCGCATTTACGTCGCAAATTTTTCCTACGTTATTGTCCATTTCCACCATAAACATGGCGTCGTGAGTATAATTCGGCATTAGTCATGGAAGGCCTTCTTCAATACAACATCTCGCATAGTCTCCATCCCCAAGTAACGCGTCTCTTCCTTTACGTCATGTGCAGGTCGCCTTTTAATATCCTGGTGAAGGTTTTCTTGAACTTCTGATTCGCCAGGGCATAACAGAAAGGGTTCATGGGGCTGTTGGCGTAACACAAAAAGTAGGAAAACATAAAAAGATGATGATTCGTGCAGGGAGGCTTCGAGCAGAAACCCTCGACCAGCGCTAGGACATGATAGGGTGTCCAGCAAGCAACGAACGCTCCTAGGATGAAGGATATTGTCCTGAATGCTTTTCGTGCTCGGTTCTCTGTTTGAGATTTCTGCCTATCCATCCCCCGATTTCTTCTCTGCGTCTTGCTCTTCAACCGTTTCCCGATCGTCTTCACAAAATTCTTCCTCGAACCGTCCTGCTCGCCTCCTTGCGATTCTTTCTTCTTCGACTGCTTTCTGAAGTCCTGCTCGTTCACTGTAGTACCTGACAACGTGGGGACGTTGCTGCCACTGGAGGATGAGTTCTGAAGAGGATTGCTGACCCTCATAGCCTGATTTGACGATTGGTCAGTCGCAATGCTGAACGAGTCGACCGCCGGAGGCGCGCTGACGACCGTCGTCACCGGCTGCTGCTTCGCATCCTCCGCCTTCACCGTGACCTCCGTCTGCACTTTGCTGACCGTCGGCGACGTCTGCGACGAGGCGTTGTTCTTATGGGTGATGAACACGCGAGGCGGATGCGTTTGACTCGAGGCGTTGGACATCACCGGTTGAGGTTGACCCTGTTTGCCTATCGACGGTTGATTAGCCTGCTGCGCCGTGGCTCTGATCAGCGCAGCTTGTAGCAAACTCGTGTTCGGCCCGGCGACGATGTTCCCCAAGGTGGGCGACGAGGGCGTAGTCGAGAGGGGATTAGCTAAGCTACAGAAGGAGGACGGCGGACTCTCGCAAGGGGGGCTGGGCACCGTCACCGAACTTTCGTCCATGAATCTCAAGTCACCGCCGTCCAGACCTGTCAGAATGTCGGACGCGATCGGACCGTGCGGAGACATGACCAACGATCTCGGTCTGTCCGTGGAGGACGAAGTCGGAGGGCTGTCGGACACCGGTGGACTGCTTTGGAACTGCGTCGGCGGCGGGATGATGTTCTGCTGACTGCTGCTCATCGAATTGTTCAGATGACTCGGCGACGAGGTGTCCGTGGAGGCCATGGGCTGCTGATTTGCGCTGTTCTCGTTCGACTTGAAGGACTGTTCCGGCGTCAGTGTGTGGCTGCTGGTTTTGTCGAGGTCGATCGGGTTGTCGTTGTCCAGGAGGCTGAGCTCCTGTATCTTCGGCAGTGTTTGAGCCTTCTGTGTCACTGTGTTCACGTCGCAGCTTGGGCTCATCGACGTAACTTTTCTCGGCGCTGGCAGATTCAGGTCGACCTTCGTGGGAACGGTTCCGTTCAGACGAATGTTCGTGGCGAGCACTTGGAAAGTGGCGGATTGAGCAACGAGACCGCTTAAGGAGGATCGTTTCCTGATGCTGCTGTGCTGCTGACTCTGCCCTACGGTACTCTCCTCGTCAGAATCAAACACTGGACTGCTGGAGCTCTCGGACTTCTCGGTTTCTGCGGTCAAGGTGTTCCCATGCCCCGATTTCTCCGCGGAGTCGCTTGTACCACCCCCGGACGTCTTCAGAGAAGTCTTCTGACCTGAACTATCGCCTCCCCCGCCGTCCTCCCCTGACGTCCCTCCCTTCGGCTTGTCCTGGCTCAGAAGAGTGCTCTGTGTCTTCGAGATCCCTATTCCAGCCGTACGTCCAGCCATACCGGACATCGCGCCAGCGCTCAGCGCGACCATCGACTGCATCTTCCGCTGCTTCGCTTCGCTCTTTTTCTGCATATCGTAAGCCGTCTTGTATATGCAGCCGTAGAGGATGAACAGAACCACAAGCGTGGTCCAGTAATAGACTATGATCAACGCGGTGTTGAAGATCGGGTCCTTCAGGAATTGCACAGCGCACTGACCGGGTTCTAGATCCCTGTAGCCGATGAAGTGCTCCCAGCCGAAGATGCTGATGAAGAAGAGGAGCGCGGGGATTATCCACGTGATCGTGACCATCCAGATCACGCGATTCTTCGTGCGCCAGCTATGATATTGTGCCGCCATCTTCACCGAACAGAATCGATCGATCGTGATCAGCAGCACGGTATACTGGGATACCAGACATACCGTGTAGTCCACGGACAACCATAGGTCGCAGAGCACTGGGCCGAGGTTCCAGTATCCCATCAGGATGTATACCGTGTAGAATGGCATGGACACGGTACCTGTTCGACAATTTCGTACCGGTTAATTGAATTTAATTTCATAGAGGCTGATGCATGCTAGAATTTTGATTGGAAAACTTAAGATAATAGGTGGTTATGAAGATCATTGTTTATGTAATTTAACATCGCACGAGCGAAGTTTCGAAGTTCGAAATGCGTCTTATATTTTGATTTGCTACTCTGCTACCAACTCCGAAACTTGCCGGTTAAGTTATTTCATTATATTTTCAAATCAGAATATATGTAGTTATTCTATGGCGTTGATGGGATAGAAACGGTAAACTGATTTGTTATTGTTATAGATACGTTTTTTTACCCCCGTCTTTTAGCTTTGAAAAATTCGGTCAAGCTGAAGGGATATCCTTTGCCTAACTACGTTCCTGGGAATCGGTTATTGAGCCTAGTCCGCGCAATCTCTGCGTTTCGAGAAGAAATTCAGTTTCTTCGTCACCCGCGTCATAGAATAACAGTTACCGCAGAAGCAAGGCCTATGAATATGCTCAGCCGAGTGTGATCTGAGATGGAATTCCGTTTCGATGTCTGCAGGAGTGTAAATGGTGCGCACATTGAAAACTTGCCACGTTGCAACTTGATAATATGTGTGTGCCACATTCCTTTCAAAATATAACAAACTGAATTTAATAAGAAAGTCCGGAGTTCCTTCTCTCACATTTTTTGTAGCATATGAGTTGATTTGTCGTTTTAATTGTTTCCCGCTAATTGCCGAACTATTAAAACAGAAAAACAGTAACACTTACCGATAAGCATATCGGTGGCTGCTAATGAGGCAATGAAGTAGTTGCTTGGTTGCCTGATGGTCCTATCTACGATAAATGCCAGAAGAACGAGAATATTACCGCCGACGGTTAGCAGTATACATAATGCGAGGGAGAAGGCAATTAATACCGTCTGCCAAAGTTCGAAAGGCGGTAGAAAAGGCGTGAAAGTTTCCGCTGTTTAACACACACACACAGTATATTATTATTATTTCTTAAACTAATTTTATATTTAGCCTTAAATCAAATATTGTCATAGCCTTAACATTGATTCATTTCATTTTTTTTTTAGAGCAAATACAAATATCGACGGAATAACAATATACAGGGTGTAACAAAAATGTTGCATGGTCTTGAAAGGAGTGATTCCTGAGATGATTTTAAACAACTTTTTTCTTAACGAAAATGTTAGGTGGGGCTTTGTTAACGAGTTATTAACAAAAAACACCGGCCAATCAGAGTATGAATTCCGGCGCGGGCTACAACTATGCGTAGCATTGGTCTGTCATCCCCCGCGCCAAGGTTCGTCTACTGTTCTCGCTCTCTGATTGGTTGGTGTTTTCCGTTAATAACTCGTTAACAAAGCCCCATCTAACATTTTCGCTAAGGAAAAAGTTGTTTAAAATCACCTGAGGAATCACCCCGTTCAAGGACTTGCAACATTTTTGTTACACCCTGTATTACATCCAGGGTATCTCACGTACATTCCATCACCAAATTGTAAGATTTTCTTCAAAATTATTTTTGATTCGTTATTATAAAAATTTTAAGTCTTTCCGTGATATGACATTAGATGAAACACCCTGTAGATAATAGAAGAAAAGAAAAAAATTGTTGAAGAGTTCATACAATATTGAGAATTGATTTCTAATGTCGTTTACAGAAATCTTTCATTACTAAACGAATTAATTAATGTTTATGATATATACTTTCAATCGTATCACTTGAAAATATGCGATTGAATTACCGGTTGATAACGTTGTATTCTCCGCTATCAAGCAACAGTTGGTGTTGTTCGTCGGGAACCAGTCTGGCAGAATTTCCACGTATTTCCCATTACTCCAACGTGGATCATCCGGATCGGGCCAGCTTCCATTAAATTGGGTGCATTCCGTCACAATTTGGTTGTACACGCTACAAAGACGCTCTCGATGCTTTTCCCGTTTCCTGAAAATGAAAGTTCACCCCATATTTTACACTACAAAAATAGTTTCAATCGAAAGAGGCTGCGTGCTTTTGTACATATAGAAGCGTAATAATGAAGAACAAAGTAGAGTGTACCATTTGAAAACAATGAAAGTGACTTTTTATAGCTCAAAGTGGAAAGCAAATTAAAAGAAAGTAATGATTTATTTCATACGTTCCTTTGAAACCCCGCAGCTTTTGTTTCAAACATTTTCTCATGCTGGGAACAATTTCAAGAGTCCCACCTTATATGAAATTCTTCTTTGTATCGAACTGTGTCAAACTAGGACTTCGCATAAACGCACGAACCAGATATTTTTTATCTACTTTAGTAATCACTGTACCTTTTCACATTTTTGTACCTCTTGTAACTGTTTCACATGTTAATTATAATGAGGTCAATTGAAGGCGTTGGCTCATATAACGAAAATGGTAATTAGGTTAATATGTATACTCCGTTGTGGCTAAGGATTTTATACACGTAAAAAAACTTTAATTAAAATGATCTGATTTGCTTTTTCAAGGTTATTTTCTTCCAAAAATTAAACTTTCCATGTTTTTCCCGCGTGGAACCAACTTCTTCCACAAACGCAACTGAATAATTGATTTCGCGCGTCACGACGAAATGATCATAATGTGAAACGATCTGGAGCAGCAAGACGCGGATAAAAAAAATGGCGCGCGATAAGAAAGCCGTTCCTTCAGTTATGTTCGTTAGTATCAAAGAAAATGTGACACCGGTATTTCCTGATTTCAGCTAGTGACATGTAAGTCTCTTGCTCTGTATGAAACATTGCTGCAGTGGCAACACGGGAGGCAAGTCAAAGGCTGAATGCGCCGGGCGCACAATGAGCTTGAAATAAGCATGAATGGAACCACATCCATTCCCTGCTTGCACGTCCCGTCGCGTCGCCGGTAGGCAAGAAACGATGGGCCGCGCCTTAAAGAGGGTGACTCGTTTTTAAATAATTTAGCCGGTGGATCGGTGGTTCCTTTGGGTCGAACGTGGCTCCGGGTCTCACGTGTACCCCCAACTCTTCTGTACGGCTCAACACGCGTACGACACCGACATTATTCATTCACTAGCGGTATGAAGGTTAATTGAATCTCTTCTTTCGGTAATCCTTTTGTGAATTGAAGGATTAATTGGAGACTCACTGCGGAATCGCTTTAATTTGTGATGCGAAGGAAGCGAACGATCTCTTCATGTCGAGTGGGTTGTCCATGCGGTATGTCGGCCATTTTATTGTTGTGTACAAGGTGGGGCATTGAGGGGATCAAGAAAAATTCGTAAGGGGAAGATCAAAGCGTTAGCGTGGATGTGGTAAATCTTCATGTTCCATTGAGCTTGTGGTGAAACCCAATCGATACATTCTCTTCCCTAACTTATTATGCGCATGAAATGATTCAAAAAAAGTAATTTTATAAATTCTTATGAATATTACGAGGCAGCGTTCAGCATTAAATTATGAATTGTATTCTAATTGAAAACTTTTTGTTTTTATCGAAGTTCTAAGCATTAAAATATTTGATGTGTTGGATGGAAAATAACGTAGCTGTGTTTTAATTAATTTTATAGAAATTAAAAAACATATGGCTGAAAACATTTATAAATTTGACTAATTTTTATGCGATGCAATTTTTAAATAATGCAGGATCAGAAAAGTCTGATGAGCTTTATTTTCAGTTAGGGTTAGACTTGAGCGAAGGTAGCAAGTAGAAAGGGATTATCTATAGTCAGACAATCTTTCCAACCTGATGCACATGACTTAAAATACTTCCCCCTATAGTTTACTGTACGTAAATTTTTTTAAAATGTATTTTATGTGAATGTTATCGAAATAGGTTTTATTTCTGTAATATACATACATTTGGTAGTGTATTAATTACAAAGACAAAGGAAGATTGCAAAGAAGCACTAAAGGTATAAAAGTGATGCTAAATTCTTATTTTTAACCGAATACCAAAATTTGGTTAACGTGTCATGAAAATCGCGTATCACGAAGTGGGTTAACCACTAACACTCGAAGTCATCGATGAAGTTATTGGTACATCGAAGGTTTATCGAGAGGGACAAGGCAATGTTTCGACTTCGACGTCAAAGATTTGCGAGTCAATAGGAATCGTTCTAAGATTATTAGAACAGTTCGCTACAAGCGCAGACAATGAAGCCACGCGAATAAAAGATGGAGAGATGAGATCCATTGTTTCAATGTTCTCGAGGGTAAATACTTGTCCTCGTTATAGTGAGGTTTCTCTTGAAGTTGCGCCACCGTGAAATCATTCGTAAATACTTGCCCTCGTTATAGCGACGTTTCACTTTTTTACAATTTTACATTGCAAATCAAATGATCCATAAGCAAGAGCCAATTGTCTGAAATTTAATCAAACTTACGAGGAAGGTTAAGTAACCTACCCTTTCTTTCTGCTTGAATTTCACCAATAACGCACGAGTCAAATTTTTTTGTTAATGATAAACTGTGAACTATTTTACCATATTATTAAAAATATTTAATATTCAATAATTGGAAGCTTTTTCAGGACGGTATATTGAAACTTCTCGAAAAATGGCAGAAAGGAACAAGTTATAGTTTAGCTATAGCACATAGTTCTTAATAAACACAATAAAATCAGCAAACTAATTTTTCGAATACCAATTATGTTTAAAAAGAACGTTACCGGAAAAAATGAAACCTGTAATTATATTGATCAAAGAGACGTAATAGATAAATGAATGAAAATACAGTGGTTCACAGATTTGTTTACAAAGGATGCGTTAAATTTGTTTAAATTCTGAAAAGATGCCTTGGCACAATGAAGGTTATGGAAACTGGGAAACAATTAAACATGGAATCTGGAACGACATGAATTGATAGAAGGCATATAATGGAGATTTCACAGTCAATTATAATTTGGAATACATGTAAACGAACTTGTGAGTCACTGTAATTATGTTGAAAAATTGAGTAAAAAGAAATAAATTAAAATATTTCATATCTGAGGAATTCGGCCAAGTTTCACCGATTTTGAATTACTGTGCGGCTGACTAACTCCGAAATTGCACGAGTGTTGGTACGAGTCTTAGGTACAAACGGATACCGAAGAATGGATAGATTCTGGGGCGTTTTGGGCGCGGGGAGGGTATTCGATGGATCGCTGCAGCTCGTGCATCGAAACAAGGGTAAAGTATCCGTTTTGTTTAATGGGTTGTAATGCTTCCTCGCCAAGGCCATTGAACCGTGACTCTAACTGCCGGGAGACACCCTTGCGAGGGAAGACTCGCAACCTTCCATTCCTTTGCATTCCGACGTCCTTTCACCGCGTCGAGAGGGGGAGCGTTTAGAGGCCGGTAAAAAATTTAAATAGAGCCAATCGATGCCGCCCGTAACGAAGCTTAGAGCGCCGTCCGCGTGTTGTACGTATAATGAGGGTAATTATAGAACGGACGTCAATGTGGCTCATTGGCAGCGAATTCTCTCCGAGCCGCTGGATTCAGAATAAACTCGTTAATCTGTCGTTTCAACGAATCGAAAATTCGCCTTGGATATTCCTCTGAAAACATAAAAATAGCGATCGACGCAGAAGAAAAACATAACATTTGTTCCATCTGTTGCCCTCAACTGCTTGAGCTTGTTAATCTCTATGCTCCTGCAAGGTACCTCAGACCCTCGCTGACATTTTATCCTCTTAGATACACCTCGAAATTCTCTAACTCTGACCCAATTAATCGTGTATGCGTATTGGCCAATGTTCTAGGTGGTGATTTGGATCTATCTTGTTGCTCCATTTACTCCCTAAAAATGAAAATCCTTAAATCTAACTAGCGTATCTTTTGTTTATTCTTATTCACTTTGTCCTCGATATAATTTATACTCTCTTATCCGTCCTTTTGTACACTAATGCGAAATTATTCCCGTGAAACAGAAATAAATAAATAAATAAATAACATTCTACTATTTCGTTATAAAAAAAATTACGCGAACTCGAGTATTAATTACTGTACAATTCTTTACCCGGTTGAAGCTCGAGGTAATTAGGATATTCGTCTGCGCGGAACGTTTTTATTTCAGCCTCGTTCTGTTATATAATATGTGCTCGCGTCTAAAAAAAAAAAGATTCCGCGCTCTTCTTTAATCAGGAAATATTTTTCGCATGGCCAGTAGACACTTCTCACATCTTCCTCTTTATTTCGCCTCTCCCCGAGCTTTTCTCCCTGAATTCGCCTTTCATCGCAAGGTATTCAAGAGGAGCTGAATATCCGCCGCGCGAGTACCGCTCATTCGAGGAAGAGACCCTTGCGTAAATCCTCGACGTAGAAATGTACACCATGTGTCGTGAAATTGAACTATTAAGTCTGCCATTGAGGAAAATACCACTACGTGTCAGATAACGTGTACTTTGCGGCTCGACGAGACACGTTCCGTAGGAATTGATAAGAAACGGGGATCGTTGGAACCCGGATAATCGAGGTTTTACCGTTATTATTTTGGATAGACATTACTCGAGGCGATGCTACTGGCGATTCATACATAAATAGTAATCTAACGTCAGGAATAATCGAGCAACACAAAACGCAAATAACATATTCGATAGTTTCCCGGAAGATAGTCACAAAATGTTTTTTTTTTATTTTTATCCGTGCTCGGTCCCCTTTCAAACGAAAACCTCCGCAAACGTGAAAAGGAAGGGGCCAGTTCGATGAATCAAGTTCATCGAAAGCTCTACAGGCCTACAGAGACGTGATAGGAGTACAACGTCCAGAGGTCGACGGCGCTTTGTCCGGATGTAACATCGCGTTCTCCTGCTTGTACATACATACGTGCCTATGTATGGTACAGAAAGGTATAGGGTGGCTGCTATATAAGCCCTGTTGAGCCGAGGATCATCGCTGTGGAATGGCATGATCATACGGACAGATAGAGAGGGAAGGATGAACGAGCGTGGTGAACCGATAGGAGGGCCGAGGGAAAGAGTTGAAACGAACGACGAGGAAAAAATTGCGAGGGGAGGGAAGCCGGCGGAGGAATTTGAGCCGCGGAGAGCAGCGGCAACAAGTACCTAACCGCTATCGTTCCACCCGTTCCGTGAATGCTGGTCGCAGTTTCGAGCTCGCTCAAGGATGAACCGAAGCACCGGTTCCCTCTGTCATTGTGCCAGGCCACAATGAATGACGTCACGAAACGTAAGGCGAAACCGCCATTTTCGTCGTGCATCTTGGGCGACCATATTGTGATGACACTGTTGAGACGCACGAATTTTCGATGAGGTCGTTCGAATCAGTGTTTAAACGCGCAACCATTATCTTTTTCATTTAACTGTGTTACTTGGAATATCGATAATTTACAACCTTTTTTATTGTGCTGAGTAAGCTAACGTCAGGTATTTCACAGACTATAATATTTTTTCGTCGACTCTAATTGCTTTAGAAATTTCATGAAATCGTTACGAACCCATCGTGGTTCTAAAAATAGATCTACCTCTGTGCTTATCCTATATACTTGCTTCCGAATACGCCCCTAACTCGGTGATCGATATTTTCCGAAAATTTTCATCACACTGCCTCCTACGGAGTTAGAATATTTTTAAGTTATGCATATTATTTATTGCAGAAATCACACTGGGTAACTGTCATTATTAGTGTGCTGTTAAGCAAACATACCTTGTGAACTAAATACTTGGAGTTATCTGGTTCCTAGTTTATTTATTCCAAGTTGGTTCTTTGATCTATTTTTTCCACGACGAAATCTTCATCAAATTGAAAATGCTAATTTTATATTATTTATTGCTTTATGATTAAAATTGAACATATTACTATGCCCCCAGTTTATGTATGTCCGTAATAATCAGCATCAAGTTATGTATCTGTTGTTATTATTATTTCAAGTTTATGTGCTTTTCAGAATTGTATGCTCCATAATTAATATTCTCTTATAGGTTTTCTATAGTATTATATTTCAGCTTTAATCCGACATTAAACAGGTAGAATATCTGAATGAAATTTTTTATAACCTAATTAACTTTTTATTAGACAAAGTAAAAATTAAAATATCGGTCGAAAGTATTCTAAATGTTTATGGAAACGCTTTTAATACTGTCAAAATTCTTTAAAATTGTTCTGGAAACTGTTTTTTGGTCGAATCTTTTTCAGTATTGTAGGCATTTTGATTATTTATTATTTATTGTTCAATGTGAAATTGGTTGTATGCGATACCGTTGGCTTTTGTCAATCGAGCGGATTTGTTAGTTAGTTGTAATTTGTAATTGGTACGGAACGGTAGAGTATTTTTAATACATTTCTGAATTATCGGCATCCTACAAATTCAGAAAATTTGTTCGATCAGTTCGATTTGTAGGATGCCGATAATTCAGAAATGTATTAAAAATACTCTATACTTCCGTACCAATTACAAATTACAACTAACTAACAAATCCGCTCGATTGACAAAAACCAACGGTATCGCATACAACCAATTTTATATTGAACAATAAATAATCAATAATCAAAATGCCTACAGTATGTAATTTACATTTTAATTGTTGCAAATATTAATATTCCATGTATATTGACAGTACCTAACCCATTTCTTCAGGTAAGAAAATTTGGTAAATTTGTTGAAATCATGATGTATTAATAGTACTGTAGCAATTTGTAAATGTGAAATGTATTTTTTGAAATTTTTTTTTTTAATTTTTAAAATTTTAAATTTTAAGTTTGAGCTCATAAATAGGGGCAGCTACTTTATTTAAGAAAAGTATGTAGAATTGTGTGCCACAATATTTCGTGGCTCCACGCTCCAAATGAATGACATTTGCTGATTCAAACTGATCGGATGGCTGTGACAGCAACAAATGATTCGATCGGTAAGGAGGTCAGGATGCTGCCAACTTTCACGAAGCCTCTTAACCCTTGCAATACATAACACTTCGGAGCATAGACGTTAAGAGGTTTTCCAAGGTGCGACCGATTTACCAGAGGGCTCGGCGAAACTGCAAATTCTCACATCACGCAATACATTCTTCGATGTTTTCTCGCAATCCCCTCAAGGGGAATCTTATTCTTATTTTCCACTCTCGCCACCGGATGCAGCTTTTGAAAAGGTGTTCCCACCCTTCGTCCCGGCACACACCACAAATACGTAACCCAGTCCTTCGGGCTGATATCAGCTCTACACAGCTTCATTCTTCGTCGACACACCACCGCGTGACGTCGTTTCCTTAAGCCGCGTCCAGATCATAAACACCAAGAAAGCTTCCTAATTTTACGGGGGTGAGGATAAAGCGTTCGCATTTCGTCCCCATCTTGAATTATTCTGTTATAGCTGAATTATAGTAAATGTCAGTAATGACTAAATAGAAAAATGACGTACAAAAAAAATTGTATTATTAAACCGAGACTCTGATTTGCATAAAAATAAAGATATAGATATACTTGTGTGTACCTAGTATTTAAAAATTAAGAAGTTATCAGAACTAATAGCTACTGGATGGCAATTATACATACGTGATAATTTTGAAGGTGACATGTATAGGGACATCAGAATTGTTCACAGATTTTAATTGCTTATTAATTAATTTTTCATATTTAATTTATAGAACTATTCTTTTAGTGCATGCGATGTTAAACAATATGTTTTATATGTATAATTCTTACACTACTGATCTCTACATACTGTGGGTCGACAATTTTTCGATGATTGAACTTTGAAAATCACATTTGCAACCTGATGAGAGGCATAACTACTAATTTCTTTGATTCACATTCATATTTAGTCACGCCACAGCATGATCCTAAAAGCACATGTGCATTGTTTATGATATTTTTATTATTCAAGTCGTTTGCTGAACTGTGTTTGGAACAATATGGATGCAGCTTTAAATTTTCTGATATACTCCTCGAGAAAAATGATCCGTTGTCGTGGATCTCACTTCCCTGAGAAGTTCGAACCCGTAGGCGCAGGAAGTTTGGCCGTGCATGAATGGAGACCACATCACTTACGTGCAGGGAACGTCGCACTGCTGATACACGACGACTTTGATGAAACGTTACGTGTGTAGGATGTTAACGAAATGTGGGACATTTTTTGGGATCGATAAGAGATATGATAAAACTAGTTTGTGTATGTACGTGTTTGATGATTCTCAACTTTTATGACGCAGCATATGCTCTGTGAACAGATACTGGACTAGAACATCTGTAGAATGACATCCGTTATATATAATATTATATATAATTAATTATAATACAATTAAAATTTTTAATTGTATTATAATTTAAACTGTAACTGTAATTTAAATACAGAAATCATTATGTTAATGATAATGTATGCAATAATAGTAAACAGTAACAAATAGGATTCTAGACATTCTAATGGAAAAGTACGAAGTTTTCAGACTTACAACTCTGAGAAATTGTCAAGCAAATCATTTGAAATTTGTAATATAACGAAACTCTCACCCCGAATAACTAGAAGTTCTCAGCTAAACCAAAGAAATCTCGAAGGAAGGAGCTTTCCTTCTTTTTAAAGTTACTTAGTGGCAATTCTTCGGAGCATTGCAGCGTCCAATCTCACGAAAATTTCTGCTAACTTCCACTCTCATCTCTAGACTTCTGCCCGCCGAATTTCATCTCTTGGGAGAATAGAAGTAAGGTCAACACAAAACAGGAATGAAGTTAAGGGAAATGAAAGATAGGGTGTGACCTCATAAGCCGCTGAAGGATTCATCCATTATTTGTTCCAGAGGAACAGATATAATCCAGCGAGTCCTTACAGGAACGTTTCTGGGATGAGAAATTTAATTTCAATCCTTTCAGTTCGGTAATAAAACCTTACGGTTAATTATGCAATTCGTAATATAGATACTTAAACTCCGTTTCAAATAAAAATGTAATTACAAGCGGACTCATTTTTTACCAATATACGTTCTGTCAGTTTTCGTTTGCTGTTGGTTATTCGCGTATCTCCTAGATACCTAACATCGTACGGCGTTATCAATGCCCGAAACCTAAAAATTCGAGCAAGTGATACACAGTCGGCGGAGGTGAAGAAGGTAGTATAATCGCGATCCAATATGTGAAATAATTACACTCGTATTTGGAACGCAGTTTATGTTCAGGGGAAAGTTTTTAAAAAATGCTACGTCATCATTACTTAGTTATCAAAGACAGTAGTCAATTTTCAGAACTCCTGCGAATTCCTTTGTCGTATTTTTGGTACCGTTTTGCCTGTATCTTGATTCAAGGGCTCTCACCTTAATACAGGAAAAGATCGAATTGAATTCACACTTGGGCGAAGGGCAAGCGTGTTTCATAAGTATTTGTGTTATGGCGATGTTCAGATAGCGGCGAGGTAGCAGATATTACTCGAAAGGGAACTCAATCGCTGGAGGGAATTGAATGAACGCGTTTAATAACTCTGCTGGTATAGCATCGCCCACGGCGCGACACTGAAGCATTTCAGAAGCGAGTCGAAGCCCTCTTGCAAAATAAGGAGGAAAGTTCAGCTAACCCGTGGCAGGGACCACTTTAACCTTTAACACATCGTTCGAGTTTCAGGACTAATTGTTAAGTTCTAAGTTTATTTATTCTGCGCCACTGACGCTGAATTAGCTGCCGTTTGTTGACGTTTCAGTGGAATTTTTAAACCAGTGGGAAGACTTAAATGACTTTGGAATATGATCATTTTCTACGTGCAGCAAAAGATTGAAATACTTTCAAACATTAATAAAGCCAATCGGCAACTATTGCGCGTCTAAATTAATTTGGTGACTTTGAATTCATAAATTCAGTTTGAATTGGTATACCTTTAGAAAATCGTTATAGGTTGGTAGCATCGATGATTTGAACCTTACAGAATCGATCACGATGGCTTGTGGTAACATCATATTCGACATTGTATTCTGCTCGCTTTCGAATCAAGAAAAATTGCTGCTGAGGCTACAAAAATTATTTATATTGCACTAGGGGAAGAAGCTGAAACTTACAACTAAACATCAACTACAACAATTATTTTATATAATACCACAAAACAAAAACGTGAACCGTACTTCTTTCAAGATTTTTCACATAAGCTGCGCTTATGATTAGTTTTTAACATAACTGTTTCATTATTTATTCGAAATTTTATAAAACTTACAAAATCAATTGTAAAAACTAAAAAATTTGCATTTTCATGAACGGGATCAGGTTTCAGTGAACACATTGAACCTGCTTACAAAATATGTAAAAAATGGTTTCAGAAGTTTCAGAATGGCAATTATGATTTGTGACATCGTCACAAAGCCGCCACTTTTTTTCGAGAGGAAATTTATAATCTGCTAAGAAAATGGAAAGAAATAATAAAAACTAACGGAAAATAGTTCGAAACTTGATGTATTGATAGTTTTTCTTTCTGTAAATAAAGTTCAAGTTTAATTTACACATCGAATAATGATCAAATTCTAAATGCGTTTATGGTTTGTGCCATTCGTTACATTCTTTTCAGCGAAGGAAAGGCATCGTTGCCTCTCTACTTTATCGTCACATTTAAGCTAGCCTTGAACTCCGATTTCACGGTTTAGGGTTTGCGGCACCAGGTTCATTTATCACTTGCGATAAACGCTGTAAAACTGGTCATGTATTTTTAACAGACATGTTTGTCATAGACAGAATGACTTTTATCGTCGCGGCACTTGGCAAGGTACATTTCACATTTATAAGTCGCTTATCATCATTAATATCACTGTGCAATGACACTTGACTCATTTTATGAATAAATGCAATTTTTACGCGAGAATGGATCATCTTTTAACTTTTCTCATGGCCATTGTGAATTCTTTAAAGTCAAGGGCTCTATAGTAGCTTATTAATTCAGTCACTTTTTTTATCGAATCTTTGATAGTTGATTGGATGTTATTTATATTTTAGAATTACGACGAATTTGAGAATGTTTTCCAGATCGCTCAATTAGAAAATCTATGCTAATCGGTATTAAATCTTCCTGTATACCGAGACCAACGCGGTACACCTGCTTAAATTGATCAATCAAATTCGCAATTTAATCGACCATTTCAACTTCCTTCCCTCTCACGGTTGTTCATGCCATGTTGGGCGGAATCGATAATTCAATTAAATTAATGGGACAAATCTCTATCGCTGTATTCTTGAATTTGTAAAATTCTTATGTTTTTTCTTAGGTAAAGAGTTCTCTTTCTCCTCATAAAAATCTACACAAATTCTTAAGGCAAATCTTCACTTTTTGACTTTGGATTTACAACACGGTTGATTCATTCGCACTGAATATAAAAGATAAAAGCTAAAGTATATGTGCTTGTTCAATGGTTGAATTTAATTCAGTAGTTCTCAAAATATCGACAAGCGAAATAGTGAATATTGGGACTGAATTAATAAGATCAGCCTTTGTAGAAGAATATGAAGATATTCGTATCCTCCGTTGCCTTTTTCTTCCCCAGTGACGCGGGATCTACATATACAACAATCAATGACCTCAGCGATATGTTGATGCACAATAATTAACCTACGCTTAATTTAACACTGCCTACCTATCATCCTGTTCCGTTTCTGTCTATTGCTATTCGTCTACCTCTATCTCCGCGTTTCACAGGAAGACAAAGCCTAGCTGATAATTAAATGATGCGTAGAAACGTTTCTGACGGGGAACATTTGCGTTGACATCGCTTAGATGAAACGCTTCGTCAATGTGTCTACGTAAGCTCTCTAAGCTTTCTATATAGATAGGTGAATGCGTATCAATTATCGGTAATTATGCGACGCATAATCGTTTTACTGTAATTGAATGGATTTTTTTTTCACTTCTGATACACATATTCATCCGATTTTATATGAGACATAGACACATCAATGCAGTTCTTTAGTTTTTTTTCAGACGACACAGGATTCATTATACTACAACAATAATTGATGCATATTCAAATATTTGATATTTAAAGCGTAAATACAGATTGAATAAAGCCGAGTTAATCAAATTTCTGTGTTTGTACTGAAAGAATTTATGTGGCTTCACTTTTTTCCACGTTTCACTCGTTCGTCCAACGATAATTGTGTCCCATTTTTGTGTAGGATACTTGACATAAAATTAAAATTTTTATGATTTTGTTTTGTAGAAGAATGTAGGTTGTACAGGGATTGAAGAAAAATGGATAAAATACATAAAATTCTCTATATTTCTATTTTTTTGCTCAAAAAAGGTACCTAACGTTACATGTCGTTAAGCACTCGGGTTTCCAATTCGCAGACAACAAATAGAGCCTAAATGGGCAATACGGATGGAAGAAAATGCGGTGGCCAGAAAAAAGGCGAGCACCAAGCCCGAGGGAGTTTCACGTTTTTATTCTGATCCGGCTTCTGTTGTCCCCTGTTTCATTTCTATGTCGTTACTTTTCCTTCTGCCCCTTCAACCTTACTCCCAGCGAACACTCAGCATTTCGGTAATCTTTCGTAACATCTTTCTGTACACATGAACAATTTTTACGAACATGCTCCGCGTGAAATGTGATAATTTTAGGGGAATGCAGAATTTTTTTTATTAAAACAGTGATTCCACTATTTTTTCATTACGGAGAAATTCTATTTTGTTCGGTATTTTTTTTTTATATTGGATATTCTCCTAAAAAAAACATACACCTGAAACTTTATGTAAAAATGTTCGTTTCTATGCAGCTGTAGAAATTAGAGGATTTTATGAGAAATATTTTTTTCGCGCTTGTATTTTGTTTGGGGAGCCATATTTTGGTAGAAATATTTAGTTTCATTTTTTTGTATTATTTTCATTTTTTATGTTGCGACGAATAGCAGATAACAAAAACTTGCTGTGCTCTGCCAAGGAATTTTAATAAATTTACATAACATTCCATTGATATTTCAATTTCGAACAAATTTTATATTTTTTCAGATAATAAAGCATTGATTTGTGAAAGAGAAAATTGTTAATTTTTCGAATCGGTCAAGGTAGTCCAATCCTTTACTATTTTTCACGCGAAGGAGTAATCATACTTTAGTAATAACTTTGTATAACAGTCTTAGGGAAATAACAATGCTTGCCACATAATGATTAAAAAGACATTAAACCAGAACGAGACAAGTCTCTGAAAAGTAAACGATAGGCTGACTTGTCAAGTTTCATTGCAATCAAAAATCGCAAATAAATTGTAGAAACGAAACATCTTTTACAGATATTCTGCAATCTACTTCAAAGGTTAATAAAATCATTGAAGTTGACATTGCTCGCATGGCACTTCAATTTTTGCATTCACTCCTACGTAATCAATAAAAACCATTCACTTCGATATCCTCGACCACCTAACGCTGTACTCGGAAAGATTTATTTGCCTCCATATCTTGATTGCAGCGTTTGGCAACAATACAGCCGAAACTCAACTTGATTTATGGTCGTCGATAGCAAGAGACATGCATTTTTGGAATTCACGCAAGATGATAGTACAAACAGAAAAAATTTTGGGAACGACCAATCGTGAAGATTCGTGCTCTCGAATATGATAAAAATTAAAAATAAAAATTACAAAATCTCATGAAACTGTTTTCCGACGTAAAATATGCAGAATATTTCAGAATTCTATCATTTATAATAATATTTACAATTATTTCATTATATTTACATTGATACACAGGGTTTTAACGCTACTATAAAATTGAAGTGATTGGCAGCTCGGTTCCTCTACGAAGTTGTTTCATTAATGAAAAAGAAAAGCAAATAGAATATTCGTGGCACTTAATTTCCCTCCGTAAGTAAATTAATTAAATTGTATTTACGACAACCATCATACATTTGATATTTATAATAACTAAACTGATTTCACGTTATTTCTTTTGGCAGTTTGTTGAATGTGGAGATGCGCTAACAAATATCTGTTAAATTGAAATTGAATTAATTCTGAATCATTCCGATAAATATTTTTGAAGTGTTTTTTTAGAAACTTCTCACGTGTTATAACAATATTGTCTTTCCTTCAGTCAATGCTTCTATTATCTTCACATTTTCATGGAACGAACTGTTGCAAATAAAAAAAAAAATACGTGAACTGATAGAACGAGGTTGGTTCTTTCGCTCTTATCGCATAGAAAACCTGAATACAGGTATTTGAGCATTCCCTACGTAGCATCATCGGGTATCGCTGCGTCATTCCTTTCATGGCTTATTGAAATTCGATAGAATGAAACGGGCGGTAACCTTTGATCTAGATCATTTGCTCCGCCGATGCAAATCTATTCGTCGTGAATCCTCTTGCATAGAGCTTCCCGAATATTTTCAGATCTCGTTAAAAAAAAAAAAGAAGAATAACGCTGACAATTCTTGATATTGATTTTGAGTATCTAACTAATATAATAATTATTCATATTTTCGCGAATGTCAAGTGCTCGAAGTCAATTAACACGTTCCGAAATTGTGACTAAATGAGCGAGAACAATGTTCATCGGCGATGCGGAAGTAATTAAACCATGATGTAATACTCCAGGGTGAATGAAATACTGGTTACCAGGGCTGTGTCTGATTAACGCAACCAAAACGACCCACAGTGTTTGCTATCTTGTCGCCATTCCCTAGTATGTTTGTCACGAATGTGCGCATGTTGTTGCTGAATCCGACGCGGAATTCGCACTTGCAAATGCGACTCGAACAATGATGAATCTTTCTTGTTGAACAGTCGGATGCGATTCATTCAAATGACGCATGCCGCGACTTTTCCAACAGGGTCATGGGTCAAATAACCGGTGGCTCTATTTTCGCGACGTCAATGCGCGAGTCTTTTTTTTTTTTATTCCGAAGAAAATATTAGTACTGTGTTGTAAATATTTTTTACGTGAACTTTTTTACACCGCTTTTAGGTGCATAGTTAAGTCTCGAAAAGAGTCCCCATTTTTATTAGTAATTTAGACCGAAATCTTTATATGATTTCTGAAAAGAATTCTAGCATATTTTAATATTGTCTAGAATTTATATTGGTCTTATTAATACACACATCGAAAATACATAACATTGATACTGTGAAATTCTACTTTTTATAATTCAGCAGCTATTATACGCTCATCCAATATTGATTTGAGGCAAAGTAATAGCACAGCTTTCATTTAGATTCTACGTTTGTATATGTATATGTATACGTCGAGTAGCTTTCATTACAAAATAAATTTATTGTAACTCACTTTCTTTTCTGTGTACATATCAATCGCCTTCTTTGTATCAGCAATATTATACGCGAGTATTCCGCGTAATTCTTTGGATTTACAATGCACATGTAGAGATGTAACGGAGATAGAGCAGAAAAAAAATGAGCAGCACGGTGAAAACCCGCTGTAGATGCATTGTAACTCCGCAGAGCATATTGATTTTCGAATTGTCATTGTTCCTCGGAAAGAATCGAAACAAAAGTGCATCCTCTATGTTTAAACACGAAGCATATTGCTTTCGAATATTATTTCCAGTATACACTCTTCGTAAATTCAGGATATGTATCGAAATCCACGAAACGTTTTATCTGATCGCGACGTTCGAAAAGCTAGAGCGCGATCGATCGAGATGCATCTCGAACGTACAATCGGATTCGCGAGTCACAAAAATGTGTCGTATCCTTTCCGGAGAGCGAATTTTCGGATGTGTCGCGAAAAGGGTTTGGATAAAAACGAGTCCATCTCTATGCGAGTAAGGTCAAACGAGAATATGTTAGCTTTGAAGAAAACAAATGAAACGTTGTGACCTCACTCTACTTTCCTTTACGACGATTATTGGTTCGGAATTCACCTGAAAACAAACAAGTATAATAATAAAAATTAGGACGCCACGAATTTAAACTCCAATTAAAACACTTTGGATGATTAAAAGGAAATTAATTAATTCAGGAGCGATGTCAATATGTTTGCTGTCCCGAAAGCTATTAGGCTAATGGAGGAATTTACAGGTAATTTAAATGTAATCGTGAAATGTCACCTACGTCGAAAAGTATTTTTACTTTTTTAAAAAGTTTTGCTTTGTTTTAAAAATAAAATCGGTTATCTCGATTATATGGTACACCCTCAATGTTTGCTTTTGCATACGCAGATGAATGCACGCACGAGTTCAGCAGAGAATCAAGAATTTCAAGAGTTTGGAAACTGGTTGGCATGCTAAGAATTTTTATAACTTTGTTCATTGGTTTGTTTTAAGGCTACGATTGTTCTGAGTTGATAACGTTCGCATAGTATTATACTTCGTTCAGGCACGAATTTCGAAT
Organism: Perdita meconis; assembly: GCA_030770465.2. NCBI lineage: Eukaryota > Metazoa > Arthropoda > Insecta > Hymenoptera > Andrenidae > Perdita > Perdita meconis. Next base: position 12,446,357 of record JASKOS020000003.1, on the reverse strand, counting down.
AATTTGAGACAGTTATCGTACAAAACCTGAAAGCTAACCGCTACAGATTATCAAATTGGTTAATTTAAAACATAATTGAATAGCGATTAATCGCTTTGTAATTATATCTTTACGAAAGATCGATCCTTTTTGGAACAAGACGTTTTACAAATTGCTTACTAATTTTATGAGACGCCGTATTTCCTTGAAGTCCTTCGAACAAAGGTGAATTTAATTCCTCGCAGCGGTGTAACAGGTGAAAGGACTTCATTTTGCACAAAACCTGCGTGTATGAGTGGCTTTGGTTCGTCGACGTAGAAACGGGAAGTTTGCCAATAAAGACGCTGAGCCTCTCTGCTATTTCCATTGGCCTGTGAAATCTGTATCTACCACTTCACTATCTGAACAACGATGCTCCGTGATACCGGCACAATGGAAACTAGTTAACGAAAATGCTATTACCGTTATCGTTAACGCGGTACACGCCGCGTAAGTCATCGATGACCCACGATGTTCAACAGGAGGTAACTTTTAGCAACTCATCTGCACTATTTTAACATCTTACTGAAATTCCTTGAAACCCAGATATTTTATTGAGCTTTCCCAAACTATGCCTAACTTAGTATTAAAATAGCGAGCCACGAGGAGCTTGGAAAATTTTTGACGGAATATATATGATCAGATGCACCTTGGAATATTTCAGAGGATCCCGAGGATGGATGAAACTTGAAACGCTTGATGCATTGCACTAAACGGAATGACAAATTATCCAAGCCCTCTTGTCAGACAAACTAAATGTGTACATCAATGCAAAGCGATGCAATTTTGATTAATTTAAATTATGTAAATTTCAGTGCAGTAGGATCTCCATTAACAGTTCAAATTCTTTCATCGCTGGTACACCAAATAATTGAAACTTGGGATAATAGAAATAGAAAATAATTAAAGCCCGTTCATCGAGGTCCTACTGTACTCGAAAGCTTCATAAACAATTTTTCACGCGTCCATTCGCACTCAAAGCGAGAAACAACCGCGTAAAATCAATAGTGGCTGTTTGTCCAGAACGCCACGTTCGTTTGAATATTTTATCGGGAAGCGTGCGCGAAAATTCAAAATTTTTCGTCGGCACGATCGCACGGTCGATCAGCGGACGAATGCGGTTCGCGTGTTTCGATTTCGTTGCACGACACCGGTTCTCCACCGGTATGAAATGACGAAGGCAGCGCGGGCGAATACTCGCGTAATCGAGCAACTAGCCCCATCAACTGAAACTCACGGGATACGCGAATTAACGTGGCTAGGTCAAGGGTGCAATTTTCCTCGGATTGGTTTTGTTGGATGCCCACTCACCGCTGCGCCTACTTTCTCTGTTACGGCCGTTCCCCATTCTCCGCTCTTTAAAACTAAGCATCTGATCATTATCGGTCATGAAATGCGGCTTCGCTGCAACACTTTGAAATTCTGGGAAAAGGGGAATATTCCACGTGTATTACTCCATTTTGGATAGTGACGACACCTAGTCAGACAGATTGTTATTATTGGCTGTGCCGATCACGTGGTAGAGGATTCCCCTTTCCTTGCTGCAGTTTAACTTGTAGATAGCTCGCTAACAAGTCATCTCTGAACAGTGTGTAACTTACCGCCGCAGTAAATGTGTAACGGTAAGTTTGCGTGCAATGCGTGCAACTCAAAGAAGCGCTGATTCTGTTTCGCCGCTACCGTTCTGCGTCTATTTGTTTCAGCATCAATACATACAATAATTACAATACACATGGAGGACGCGATATACAGGGTGTTTCAGATCCGACGGTAAGTGTGGTGATTCTGCACGATGAAATCAGTCGAAAACAAAGAATAACATTTTTTGATATCGCGTTTCGTTTTCGAGAAAATCGACTTTGAATTTCAACCGAGTGCAAATGTACCGAAGTGCCGGATTAAGGGGGAATCCCACGGAGCGTGGCCTGGCTCCGGGGTCGCGATGCGCCTCAGAAATGGCGGGATAGCGGCAGACACGACGATCGCCAAGCAGGCTTGGCAAGTACGTTTAGCCGGGACTCCATAAAAAAAAGCGCGACGCGCGGGGTCCTGAAAAATACCTGAAAACGTCGATTTTTACGAGCAGACTCATCTTGAGATACCAAACACGACTTGACAAAACACTTTGGATACTTCAGGCCGAGTCTGCTTGTAAAAGTCAGGCGAGCCGCGCCTTTTTCTAAGGCTGAGCTCCCACGGAGCGTGCTATCACCTAATGGAACCCCGGCTTTTGCTTTGGCAAGCACCGCGCCAGGCCGCGCCGAGTCTCCCCTCCCCAAGCCAACAAGGCCCGGTCCGGCGTGGCGCGGCCCGGCCCAGCGTTTGCCAAACCAACGCACTTGCCAAGTCTGTTTTGAATGACTATCGTAATCTTTTACAAATTAATTATTCCGCTATCATTTTACGGCCCGTTAAAATTTTTATGCGGTTTGAAATTGGAGCTGGGGCCCATAGATCGAGAAACGCTGTTTTAAAGCCAATCATGAATACATATTGAAGAGAACTGAAGCCCTTAACTGCACCCTATGCAACGTCAAAATCACAACAAAACATTTACTGTATGAATGCAGCAAATTTCGGAATTCCGAAAAAAAGCCAGAGACAAAACTAACATCACCGAATCCCATAGAAGATGCTCGAAAATTCTTGAAGGTAACTAGCCTAAGCAGCACAATATAAAAATAACGACGTCGTTAATTACATAGCAGTAGGCGCGACGCTAAACTTGGAAGGAAAAAGAAAGAAAAAGTGTTTCAACAAAGACGGCTTTAATGTATTGGTATTGATGTTGGCATAGTCGTGTAAAAATAGTACATATGCGTTTATTTCTGTGACGGTGTAAATATAAATGGATTTTTCTACCTTGAAAGGGCAATCTTAAGGTATTTTAACGAGCAGAGAGAATAGAGTTGTTAATAATGTTCCCTGGCGGAACTATTTTTTTTTCTGGGCATCGATTATTTATTAGCAGCAAAAGGAAAGATTATTCCGGTCGAGTGTCCCCACCGTTTAAAAGAAATTCGATAGTAATTGCTTTTGCAGGTGCACCGCATTATCGGAAAATTCAGGCGCCGTGCTTTGAGGCGAGCGTTTGTTGTCTATGTTTGTTTAAACTTCATCTGCATTTGAAAACGCCTTGATAATTTTTTGATAAAGATGGTGCCCGAATTTCGCTCGGTTTTTGGAATATCTCTACAAATTGTTTAAAATAATTAATAATATTGTCATATTTGCTTCCTGTCACTTCGCAAAGCTACTTATTTAAATATATAAACATAGATACATAAATTTAGAAGTATGTTTTCACGCAGTTTTTTTCTACAAAATGTGGTTCGTTACAAGTGCACCTGTTTTAATTTTCCAAGAATAGCACGTTGCACCGAGGCAATATGTTTTTTGTGGCGCAGTATTTCCTCATTGGCAAGAAGTCTAGCATCGTCCTGGGGACCTTTTAATAGCCAACCCGGCACAAATGAACATCGTTTGCTGCGTGCATAGGCCGTGCTCATTAAGTACGACAAGAAGAACAATGCTGTCTGGGAAAGGAACAGGACTCCCGAGGAATTTTTGTCTTCGTTTTGGTTCGCGCGAAAGTTCATTTCCTTTAGCCTTGACGCTTCCTGCGCGCACCTATAAACAAGCAATATCGACTGCACGAGAGAAACCGCATGATCCTATTACTTTTCAATAATAAGCGTTAGGGGAAACGACGAGCATCCGGCGAAGTCACTTGCGTTTAGAAATAATCGTCCACGGTTTTATAAAATTCTATATAATCGACTGATATAATATTTTTCTAATTTTATTACAGCTATTGAGTTCAGTTTGTTGATTTAGGATAGGAAAATAACAATTCAATCCGTATTTTTTGCGTCGCGATTGAAACAGAAACTCTGATCGTTCATATTACCTTATCCATCTTCTCTGCGCTTATTACAATAGTCTATTAATTTTTTAAAACCGTTGTTTAGGATTGGCACACATTTTCAGAGAAATAGACGCGTACGAACGTTACGATTTTTGTGCGAATGTGAGATATGTAATCCACAATTTCCTTTTTCAAATAACAAGGAAAGCTTGAATGTTTAAATGTATTTATTATTATTAATATATTATAATATGTTTAAATAATCTATTCACTTTGGAACTCTTATACACGGGGCTTGGATCGCATCATTTCAAGCGAATCGGATCATTCTTCTTGTTTATTTAAATACGCTTATTGTTATAAGTATGATTATTAATTATGTAGATGCAGTTCATAAAAAATGAGAATTGTTATACGTGTGAATAATGTGCGAAGTAATATCAGTTGACCTCATTGTGAATGTTAGTTTTTTTTTATAAATTTCTGGGTGATCCGAAACTTGGGGTGAATCGAATATTTTTCACTTCTTGGTTTTTTGTTTGCAGCAGAAAAAGTTTGAAGTTTCTATTCATTATGAATTACTGATATTAAAACTAAACAGGTACTAATTATGAATTTATAATAGAAAATTGGATTTTTATTGTTTGATTTATTTATCATTAAACAGAAAGTGGTCCGATTCGCTCCGGTCTATCCTATATTAATATCTTCAAGTTATAAACTCCTAAGTTCATTTTTTTATAAAAAGCTTTAGGTCGATAGTTTCAATGACTTTGATTGCAATATGGAGACAACTTCGTCAGAAATGCTGGTACGCGATCAATGCAGAGATAAATAAAACGAATGTTATTAAACTCAATACACGTGTCTAATTAAAAGTAACGTGTAAATATTTTCCCGTAGCAAATTTAACGTACTTGAGAGATTTTTCTTATTCAACAACCTCCACCGACGTGTTTACAGTGTAACGACTTTATGTCAAGAAAAAATGTAGGTCAACGTTTCCTCCGTAACCCATTGCGCAACGTAATTTAGGTTTATAAATGCCTCGAATCATTTGGTAAATTGCTTCGCGACGTCATATCCTTGCCTGAAACAGTTCGAAAATTTCGCGTGTGCCAAGTACTACCTGAATACTTGCTAGCGGGGCAAGTAGTTCACCGAAGCTGATTATTCCATAAATACCCCGCTGCCTCTACCTGGTGTGAAGAGTTTCAGTTTGCACTCGATTACGATGCCTACGAATATTATCGTTTCGAACCTAAAGTGGTGCTACTCGTCTGGCAATGAGTAATGCGAGCTCGCAATATCAAACACCTGCTTTTCAAGTTTCAAGTCAAGCACAGACAATTAATTTTAGAGGCGTTTCTTTCTTGTCCGTTTTTAATATGATGAACATTGTGGTATTAAGATTTTAAATCTATTTAATTCACAAAGAATTTCCAAACTTTCGATCGGTTCTGTGTTTTGAATGGATCTGAACGTAAGACTGACTTAAAATAATAAATCAAAACTTTCAGACACTGGTTCTTAAATAGAAAGGCCTAACTAACGCCGGCGTAGAAGGCGTATAAATGGGCCAGAGAAAGCGAAATTTTCAAGACATAAATTTTAATCCCTCTTTGTAAGGACGACACGAATCTATTGAGCGGTTAAGCGGTTTATTTAAATAGGTACTTTTTAATTTACAACGTAATTGAAAGAAAAATATATTTGAAAGGACTGCTAGAAACATTCAACTGCCAGTTTTGAATGAAGAATGTTCAAGGAATTAACAGTAGAACTAATAAACTAGTAAAAATGACTGGTTTTAAATTTTCATTTAAAAATTAATTAAATTTACTGCGTTTCAAACATTTTTCATTTTTTAAGACATTTATTGCAACATTTAAAGAATTCAACTTATCAATTTGTATTTCTCTCTTCCCCCTTTACAGTATCAGTGAGTTATTCGTCCTGCTAAATAGCATAATACAGTGACTCACAGTATTGTTCACATGTATTCCAATTGTTAATTAAATATAAAATTTTTTGTTTCAATTTTGGTCATTTCCACTTTCCACGTGCAATTCGTTCACTTTCCATGATTTTTATTGTGTAAAAGCGACTATTAGAATTGAAACAAATTTAATGTATTCTGTATGAACAAATTAGTGAGTCATACATATCATATAGTATACTAATATGTTTATAACTGATGATTGTTGCAATGCTATTTTATATTTTAATTCTTGATGATTGCTTTTACTGTGAAGCGAATAAAGGTAAATTACGTTGCATTTATTATGAGGTCTCTATCTCCGTTTGTAAAAACAGACTAATAATTTACCATTTTGTAGTAAGAAAAAAAATGCATTTTGAAGTAGTATAAATATGTATAATATTATGTATATAGGGTTTATTTTTCTTGCATAACGTATTTTTATAATTAACTAATCATTTTGATAATTATTTAGAAAGCGGACACTTTTAACAATTTTTTCTTATTCATGCATACAATAGACAATATCACTGTCTACATTACCGTCACAACGAAGAATAAAATAATAAATTATAACAATACTTAGTAATACTACAAGTAGAAACTCGTCCATTGTATCCCAAACAAAGAAATATAACCCAGACCTATTCCAATCACTGTTTAGAATATTCAAACTTTTTTGCAAGTATCTTGGAAACTATAGCCGAGCGACATATATAGGGAAAAGTTGTTTAAAATTATGACCTTGACAGCATACTTCAAGGTAATTAAAATCGGTGAGGTCACTCCTTTTCCCATTAATTGCCAAAACCTTTTTGTGTATAAGTCGAAAACTAAGGCCGTCCGCCAGTTACATATACATATAAGAAAAAGTTCAGAATGGTGAAACAAAATGATTAAGAAAAGTCCCATCAAAATCGGTGAGGAAGTAGATTTTCTATATATTTACTTACAATGTAGTAGTAGCGGCGGTTTTTCGGAAATATCTCGAGAACTAAGAGAGTCCGGCGGTTGCATGTATAGGAAGAATTTGTTCAAAATGTTGATTTCTACAACATATTTCAAAATCATCAAAATCCAGAACTCGTCCGCTTTCTAAATAATTACCGTAATTTTGACAGGTCTGGTAGAAATGGTTATACATTAATTGTCGATAGTTCTAGTCTTAAAAAAAAAATTTCGCTCTCATATTCTAACCGGATCATCCCCGTTATTTAAACAGCCGAATGACCTACTGACACCGCGTCCGGCGGTCAAGTGCTATCGGGAATAGGGTGATTTCGCTGCGCACACTACATGCCACTCACCATTCAGTCATATAATGCGTATTAATGATGAAGACCGGCGAAGAAGTGCGATTAGCCTCAGTGCCGTTCAGGCTACTCTCTGTCCCGTTCACCTCCATCCCAGCGGGCAAAGATCACGGTGACAATAACGCGCAGAGTCGCCGAGACACCTTCACATCACCACCCAGTCATCTTAACATCCTGAAAAATGTGAAAAGGGTTCGTTAAATGGGGTAAAACCTCGGATTTTTCGTCGCTATTAGCTACTGGTGGAGAAGCCTGGTGGATGATATTTTTTAAATCGGAAATGATTTTTTGACTATCGGAATTCGAAGTACTGATATATTTTTACCTAGAAAAAGAAGTATTACATTTTATAACTTTTTTTTATTTGAGTATAACCGGCGTATGCAATACTAGGTGTCACAAATAACCACTAAAAGGTGTTCTTTTAAATAATAAAAAAACAGGCGTCCTTGATGCTAAGCTGAGGAACAAAAAACATAGAATGATGGACGAAAGTAACGCCTCGTATTTAAATACCATATTTTAAAAAATAGAGATTTTAATCCTTAAATACTTTAAGCTCTAATATTTTCAGCAACCACAGCTGCGGCTTATTTATTTTGTTCACTACTTCTGAAGCTACATTAACCTTCCCATTAAAATTTTTTAGAAAATCAATTAGAGGCAAAAAAAGCAACAGGCTGAATTGGAAGAAAATTTCGAAGTAATGAGGAAATTTGATGATGCAGGAATAATTGAATAAAAGGCAATATTAATTTACGTTACAAACTTCAATCACGTTTTTTTCACATTGCAAGAATCCTAAAACCAAAAATTATAAATTGATTTTGAAAACTTGCGGAATTTTGTTTACAACTGAATTCTCTATGAAATCATCTACAATCATAACTTTTCGACTCATTATTTCGTTGTTATAAATATTTTTCTGTCTATAATTAATAATAACCTATTTTTTCGTGGTTTATAATTGAAGCATTTGTCAAAACATGACATTTCAATATTTTGCCATGATCGTAGATAATTCCATACAGCATCTTACAAACTATAAAAATTTCCTTCCGTTTTTCGTTTTAGACGATTCTACAAGGATTTATCATTTCCGCAAATAACGATGTTTTTATCACTGAGGCAGTCACCATTTACAAAAAGCAGCATTGACCGAAATACTCACACAAAATTTTTGTATTATCTCCAACAATATCAGAATAAATGTTGTATACTTTTTTTGTATATAAAATATTAAAAATAATCTACTTTTAGAGTGATTTTATGGGAGGATACCTATAAGTTAATATTATACATATTGCAAAAGATTAATTTGAATTACAAATATTTCTTTTCATGTAAATGCTTGTTTGTTTTGCATGAGAAGGAAAAATTTCGGAATATTATTAAACAGGTTTCTGGAGATAACATAATGTTAAAAGTACGCATAATGTAGTGCGAACGGGGATTTTTCTGTAAAATTCAAGGAGACCGTAATTAGCCTGACCCATTATAACATTGTTCAGGAAAATCGTGCTATTGTTTTATTGTCGAAATAGGACATCATTGTGCTGCAGATTTTACGTTTATCACGACGCTCTGACGTCGAGTTCCTTTTGTTTGCAGATTCTACAGATATCCTAAACAAAATAGAGCTTATCTTGCCGCGAAACGTAAACCGGCAATTTTAGAGTAGTTGGACTATAACGGATTGGGCTATAATTTTCCTAATATATAGCAAGATTATTGTAATCTTTTATACGTAAAAAATGACATATCAACAGAAGCTTCTCCCCTTTTTCTGTGATATAACTTGACGAACTTCTAGGTGAGCCTAATTTTGCGCCGCAGATTAAAATTCAAGCGGTAGACGACACCCTAGCGGCTTCTGGCAGTAACGTGGCAGTAACAAACTTCTGAAATAGATGAATATGGCATGGAATGAATGGAGATGTTGGAAACGCGATGATCAATATTAGACGGAAAAAACTTAAAAGCATTTTTAATATTTGAAAGTGAATGATATGACTGAATGAAACTATAATGGGGGACAATATTGATTACGGCTATACGACTCGACCCACAAACGGAGGTTTTTAATCTTCCATTTGAAAATGTTGTTATTAAGGAACTAATTTTTGATCATGTTATAGTTTGAGTACTACTTTTGGACCTAGGGAAACGGAAAGGAATTATGCTAGCGAGCTATTAATTGTTGCGAACATGCATAGCGACTGTCTGACCAACGAGGGGCTTATTCCACTGACGACGTCCTAGATAGGTCAGACATGTCATTATTAATTCCGTGGGCAATCAAAAGAACCCATTTACTTAGTAACAGAACAGATAGCAAATGATACTGTATTGATTTTTCCAAAATTTGTGTCTTCTGTTTAAATTCGATTATTTTGTGAGTGCATTATAATTTGTGTTTAATTTTTAAAGAGAATTTTCAGTTTATTATTCAAATGTAAGAGAAAATTGGCAATCTGAGTTGTTTATAGCACGTAATGAAATTTTAAAAATTCTATATTTGTTGATTCAACAAAGTTTTAAATACTAAATATGACAAACAATTGTTCAATGTAATAGAGACTTTGATGAATATCTTAGAATTTGTGTGAACTTCGTGTTAATAACAGTAAAACATTAAGCTTCGATTCGATTTTTCTATAAATCATACAAAAATATACTGGCCTATGATTAGTTAATATTTCATAATAGAACAACTTCCTTGGCATTATGTCACTTTATTACTAGAGATAAGTTGTTAATAACATTTCCTTAACTTCTTATACCTATAGTCTATCTACGTCATAGCTCTGTTTTCTATTCCTAAACTAGCTCCACTATAATAGTGCAAAATAAACCAATTACTATCTCCTTTTATTTCACAAAGCCAAAGGAGACAGAAAGTAGTTCGGCACTAGTGCAGCCAGTGTAGGAACAGAAAACAAACTTCAAGTCTACCAACCTCGACTATGAGGCTGGTTGACTTGGCTGACCTGGCTGTTCAAGGTCACATTTTCCTCTTACACTGTTTTGGCAGCGAACCTTTCATAGTGTCTTTCGTGAATATTAAGACTTCTACACACAGAATACTTTACAAGAGTGCAGAAATCTTCGTAAGATTATTTCTCTCCAAAAAAACTGAAGGATAATGGTGAAGTTGAGCGGGCATTTGAGTTGACTCGGAGTTGTAGCTCTATAAAGATATTAAAATACTCTGTTTAATATCATATTCGATCAGCTTGAATCGTTTAATCACATAGGCAAACATACGCCTTGCAAAATATCATAAACGTTATAATATTTATTCACATAATTTATTAAAAATCAAATACTGCCTACCAAATTTAAACCCATTAAAAATTTTGAATAGGGCGTTTGTGCTAGCTTAGACTCGTGTTGGTTTTTTCAATTTGCAACCTTTTTTTTTGGACATTTAATAATCTGGGCCTTAGATTTAAAGCTATGATTTTTGGCCAGGATTTCGGCGAAATCCTCCACTGTGCGCTGCACGAATTCAAAAGCGAACCACTAAGAAATGAATTATCATCACTATTTCTTGCTGGATTCATTCGGATTAATTGTTTGAAGCAGTCTATGGAAAAAGAGTGTACTCTCTTCACGGTATTTCAAGAATTCAAAGGCAACGAAGCTGCGACGATAATTAAAAAGATATGTGCCGTGTGCGGAAAGGATCCGCGACGAACAAAGAAGCGCAGGATTGGTTTGCCCAGCTTTCGTGCAAAGATATAACCTTTAATAGAACAGACCGCATTTCTGCGCATATACGGCATTTGTAAAGAAGCAAAGGGAACAAGACCTACGTCGAATAAGCGGGGAATTAAGCAGAGAAGCGAAACATGTCAGGGTCCGACGCGCGTCCGTGTTTGGTGAAACTGGGGAAAGTTTACGGGGAAGGAGCGTGGATTCTCCGTGTCCTTAGCGACGAGAATAGAGCGGATTGACTACAAAAGCGACGCGGGGAAAAATTTTAAAGCCGAGGCGGCAGTTTGTTTTGCTTTCTCCCCCCTATATTTTCAGCAAACGCGTAAGTTCGAAAGCTGCCGCGGCACAAAGCTGAGCAGCTTCTGGGAGAAAATAATTCATAAATCGCTCGGTAAATGAGGAACGGAATTTATTATTAACGTGTTAACTGTCGCGCAGGTTTTTCATCTCCTTTATATTAATTTGCTTATTTATTCACAGTCTTGTTACTCTCTTTCTCTTTTTACGCATAATTGATTCGCAAAAAAAGAAATCGCAAGGCAATGGGGAGAATAAAAAGTACATCGTCGTCGCTTATCATTCTCAACTCAACTGACCTTCGTTTCGCGTTTCGATTTCCCGAAATTCTCGGTTTCTCGAAGCCGCGCGACCTCCGAAACCTCCTCTTCGTGTTCGACGTCTCTCGCTTCTCGACGCTTCATTACATGCTAGCCGAACCTGACGACTATCGTGAACGTCAATCTGGTCATAGGCCTTATCGTCGAATGCGTCACGTTCTTCCAGATGCGAGCGAGCGACACACGTATTTTTTTTCCGCCCTTGCGGATCACAACGGACGCGTTTCGAAGGGAAAGGGAAAGGTTAAACGGGCCTCCCGTGGCATATGTCGCGTGTCTGTGTACGGAGACGATGTGAAACGAACGGGAGATAATGAAAATGGAGCGAGCGGAGGACCGACCCGCGCTATTCTCCGGCGACGAAATGTGAGGGGACTCTGGCATGTCGGATATTTCTGGGAACGTGTACTTTAATGATTGTAAGATCGCGAAAACTTGCAGCTCGGTTCAACGGAAACAACCGAATTTCATCGTCTCGGGAACAAAAAAAGCGTTCCGCGAATTTCGCTGTTAATCCGGGAGTCCGAGACATTCCTCATAAACTAAATTCTTTTACTTTTGTGGGTACGTAGTACACACAATGAGCTTTTGACTCAAATCCGCACTGATATTTTAATAAGCCGCCATTTTTTAATTTGGAGCTGGACGTAGACACATATCCTTAACAGACAAATGCAATTCTGTTAAAATTGTATTATTTTTTATATATTTTTTTCGATATTCAACAATTTTCACACTCTTCGATGATTCTTCTTGTAATTTTGCAAAATAAAGAGCAACTTTTTTTTAAGACAGCCAATATATAATATATACTAATCTTAATTGTGAACAACTTTCGTTTGGAACTTTTTTTGATAAAATCAATAATAAATTATTTAGAAAAAAATTGAAAAAATGCTCTTTATTTTCTTTAGTTTACAATAAAAATGAACATTCAGACCTACTTTATTTTAAACAATTTAGGATAATATTCAGGCATATTTTTACTTATGTTTTCAGCAATTTCCAGCTTTATGAAACCAACATCCAAAGTTGAACCTCTAACTCTTCTATATAAAAAAAATGATAAAAAAATGATCATTTGAAAATGGTTGGCGGTTACGAAACCACTATTTGCAACAAAACTTTGTATACAGGGTGGTTCACTAGACATTGCAGTACATCATCGATTATCCTCACTATTGTTCTTGTTTTTAATTATCTAGTGTTTCAATTAATTCATGCACTAGGTACAAGGTGATTCTCTCGCCAGGAGATATAAAGCAATTGTTGCCATTAAAACATCGCAGCGGTAACTTTGTTAGTGAAAAGGACCAAACCCTTGGCCGTTGATTGTTTAATGGGCCACCAAAGTGGAAAAGCAAATACTTCCCAATTTAAAAACCAAGTTGCATTGAAAAAACATGTTAATAGAATTTCACAAATAAATCACAAAAACGGAAATCATTGTGCTGTTCATTAATACTAAATAGTAAATGAATGCTTATAATTTTATTGTTTCATAGTACTATTCTTAAGTAGTTTTTTTTTCATTTGTTACTAATTTGTCCGCGTTCCTACATAGGGACTGGAGTCCGACGTTAATTACTTTCCTCTCACTATTTTCCTCTTCTACTACAAAGTTATTAAACTTATTGTTAATATTCTTTGATGAACCGTTCGTAACAGTGCAAACTATAGAGAAACTAACGTCGTTATTCTCTTTCTCATAAGTTTCGAAGAAAAGTATGCATAAGTGCACTATAATTTAGAATGTTAACTACTAATTGTATCAGTATTGCAGTCAAGCGAGAAACTCTGAAAAGAAAGCATCAGAAAGTATTAGAGCAGAAAATTGCTTTTAGTATAATATTATTGTGCAGAAACGGAGGAGTTCGTAATTGTAAGAAATTTAGTTAGGACAAAAGTAAGGCCTCGAACTAATGTGATCAAAGTTCAGTATGAATGAGATTGTTGGGAAATAAGGGAGGACAGTATTTAAACCTTAGACGTCTAAATTGTATATAAACAAAAATGAAATGTTTTTATTGCTATATTGACAAACTGTTTAAATTTCGAATACTTATTAACAATTAAACAATAGAATGATCATAAGCCAATTCATCATAATTGGATTGTTTCTTTAATTATGTCATTATGTCTATAAAACTTGCATACAGTTACCTTAACTTTTATAATAAAAATAACTGAATACTTATAAGCCAATTTCAACGCGGATCGAAAAATATTTGACCCATATTTCATCGTTTACGTGGATACTCAACAGTTTACGAGTTATTTAAAAATGAACGCTGTTGGTGCCTCAAGTACTTTTGACCTTATCCTTTTTCCATATTAAGTGATTTTGCTCTTACCATTTACTTTAAATTGCACAGAAAAAGTATTTCTTCTACGTTTCAAACCATTTTCTCTCTCGTCATTCAACAAAGAAAATAGTGCTGCAAAACATTAACAAAATTATGAACATGTTATTGAAAATTGACGAAAATGTTAAAAAGTTTTTGTTCCGATTCTTGTTCATTTTAAAAGATTCATTGTTATTCAATTTTTGCCCGTTCCAGGAAAAATGGAAATGATCTGTTGTTTCATCGGCGAAAGAATTCCATTCCGTATAGAAATTGAATGCAAACCCATCGAAATATCAAATGTAGGATACAAAAACATCGATGGAAGCGTAAATCCTCCGAAAACAACGCGAAGATAAATAAATTCGAGCAAAGCCTCGAATATCACCGGCAAGTTGCGCATGAAAGTTCACGCGGTCGCTTAAAATGCAATCGATTCGATTTTGAAAGCCATACGCGCGTGACGAGTTATTGTAAACAAGCGGGCCGACGAATCCGCTATCTATCTCGATTTAACGGTGCCGTGGGTAATTCGTCCACTGTTTGGTGTCCCTCCGATCAACACAGATTGCAGGGTACCCTTTGATTCGGCTCGAAAATCGGTAAACAATCCCTGCCCTTCCGTCGTTCGTCTTGTTCGTTTTTATCCACCGCGTTCCGCGAAATCTAAACGATGCGATATCCCCGTTTTCACATAGTCGATGCGATCCCGCTTTCGTTCCATCTATTCGTGGACACGCCGCTACGTGCACACGTTGCATCACGGAAAAATGCATCGATTACCGATTACCAGTTTTTCAGCGTAATAGGGAGTTGCAGGTGCGCAACGGGAAAGGGGTTTTCGTTGAAAAGTTTCGGATTCGCTTGTTCGCATTTCTATTACGACGTACGGGATAAATCTGAGACATTCACGACGTTTTTCATGCCGGATTCTGGAATTGAATACAGGTCAAAGTCGTTTGTAAAGTTGTTGCATGCACGTTTTAAATAATACGTGAGATTCTTAAATATAGAGTCTTCAATATAGATTAAAAATCAGATTATTAAACATTTAGCGCAAATAGATTAATGATTCTGTTCTGAGTTCATTCTCGCGTTCAACGTAGACTTATACCTGATTTAGTACTTATTTTCAAAATTTTTAATAATTACATTGACATTGAAACAACTTTCCTAAAATTTTGCGTGGGATGCATAAAGATTCATTCCTCCAATTTTCAAAGATTTTCTCTCATTTTTAATGTTATTGAGGTCCATCCTTAAACATTTTTATTATACATTTAAATTAAAACTTTTCTCTGTATATAATATAGTTTAATAGTGCGAAAACGAATAACGTGATCCATTTCTGGGATTTATTATTCGCACTAATCGAGGACCACTGAGATTGTTATTTTAAATCGTAATAGTTTGAAGTTTGAATTTCTTTGAGCACATAGACTTTACAATTAAAATATGGAAATGTATGTGTCGCATCATTACAAAGAACAGGTACGCATACGTTGGTAGAAAATAAAGTATTTGATGAAGCAATTAGTGTTCCATGTCTAATCCAATAATAGCATCATCAATATTAAATGCTGAATCAGTGGGGAGATTAAAGTGATCGATATTTAATCTCTATAAGCCGATTTTTTTTTCGATTCTGAAATAATTTTATGATATCGCAAAAAAAGTAAAATGTCAGTATTCTATAAACGTTTATTAGTATAGATAAATTAATTAAAATATTATGTCGTATTACAATAAAATCATAATCGTTATAAAAGATGAAAATAAACATTTTTATGAAATATTGATTTCTTCACAATGCAAGTATCAAATTTTCCATTTTCAAAAATAAAATTTAAATAACGCAACTTCATGAATGCTGCAGTAATATCTGTGGTTGTAACGTAAAGCGGCGTATTTCACATGTTTCCATTTTCGAGATATCAGCGTTTAAAATTTCAAAAGTTTTAAACATCAATAATTACTTGAATTTTTGTACATATCTATTTTTAATGGAAAACAATCCTTTAATGTATTTTTTCTCTGATAAAAGCATGAACATTTTTTTCTGGATCTCGGTTAAGGTATAAACCCAAATTTTTTGAAAACGTGACATGTGTCATTTTGCCTTACAGCCACAGATATAATATCTACAGGAGTAATGTCA
This sequence comes from Perdita meconis, assembly GCA_030770465.2. Classification (NCBI taxonomy): domain Eukaryota; kingdom Metazoa; phylum Arthropoda; class Insecta; order Hymenoptera; family Andrenidae; genus Perdita; species Perdita meconis. The sequence continues at coordinate 12,430,337 of JASKOS020000003.1, read as the reverse complement.
TTTGTACGAGAATCACCGGAAACGTTATTATCATGACGGTTCCGACAACTTCGTTTCAAAGGCAATTACTTTAATAGGAGCATAATAGATTTCCATTCGAGATTTTATCGAGCATCGAGAGGCACGAATTAATTCGTCGTTTGCGTCGCGCCGAATGGACATCCTCGCTTTCTTACAGCCGTTCGCGAACAACAGTTCCCCACCGCAGCATCGCCTCGAACACCTTATAATTCTGTTTTGAACGACCAATAAAAACTGCTCATTAGTTGGAGCAAAGGAAGTTGCCGCTTCCAGTCAGCTGATTGAATATCCCTTGGCAGCGGAGATGGAAGTCGCTACAGTTTGGAATTAGATCGATGTATAGCAGCGCAAATATATTTTCCTTCGGGAGGTAAAAAATTTTCGACGAACCCGGTTTAACGCCTTTCCCCTTCCTGTCCTCTTTAATAAGATTCCCTGCGATTAATCAACATCGATCGTTTCGTTCTTCCTCCCGTTCCGACCCTTCGACGTTTGATCGATAACGAAGTAACCGTAGCTGCATTGACGAGCATCTATCATTGACGTTACAGAATTTTGATCAATCGATCGCGATTTCGTGACGGTAATTAAGATCCTTTAATGTTTAACCATTTGTACGCGTCACGTACATTAGTAATTCTTTACTTCGAAATCCTTTCGTTTTAAAAAATAGAGTAGCTGTGCATACGAAAAATACAAAGACTACTATTAATTTCTCATGCAACAATAAATTTTCGAACATCAACGTGTCGGAATATTAATGCGAATCACTATACATGCTAACTATACTTTGAAAGAGGAAACAACGTCCAACTTATTGTGATCAATCTCTTTCATATGAGCCTGTCATAAACTCTGTTTGTTCTCTCCTCGAGCGGTTTAGAACATGTTACAAGAACATTGTCAGGGATTTACTAGGCCCATTATTGCGCATTTGCAATAAGGTAAAATTTGTCACTATTTTGACTATGAGAAATATTTTCTCCATACGGTTTTAAGGAACACTATAAGTCTTTAGTTATACAGCGTGGTGCGGAAATTGTAGTACATAGGTTTTCATTCTATTTTAAAAAATTAGAGAAAAGTGTAGTATAGTATTATGTTGTCCGAAACGACATGTTCAAGAAAATCGCTTTCTTATTTTTCGAATTCCAAGAATTTTCATTCTATATATCTAATTGTGCATTTGTTCTGTTATATGAGTGATTTGATAAAAATCACTGAAGAATTATTAAAATTAAATGTATTATCAATTTCGAAATTGAAAGACTTTAATTTGGAAGTTTGAAGATATTCAAGATTGCAGTTCAGGGATTTGATGATTTCAGGTTGGATATGTGATTCTTAGAATTAAGATTAGAGTTATGAAGATTTGAAGTTGAAGATTTAAAGAGTTGAAGTTGCAGATTGGAAGGTTTGAAGCGGAAAATTTGAAGAGGTTAAATTAAAAATTGGAACGGGAAATTTGAGAGTTTCGAATTGGGCATTTAAAGATATAAAACTGACGATTTGAAGGCTTTAAGCGGAAAGTTCAAAGAGTTAAAATCAAAGATTGGAAGTTTTGAATGGGAAACTTGAAAGTTTCAAATTGGGGGATTTGAAGATGTAAAATCGAAGATTTCAAGACTTGAAGCTGACATTTAAAGAGCGGAAGTTAGATATTTGAAGTTTTTAATGCAAAAAATTGGAAGGTATAAAATTGGAGATTTAGAGAGTTAAAGTTGAATATTTAAAGAGTTGAAGTTGCAGATTGGAAGGATTGGATCCAAAAGTTTAAGGAGTTTGTATTAAAAGTTGAATGTTTTTGGAGTGCAAAATTTGAAGAGCTAAAATTGGAGATGTTAATGTTTCAAACTCAAAATTTTAAAGTTTCAAGTTGGAGATTTGTAAATATAGAATTGAAGATTTGAAGACTTGAAGTTGAAGATTTAAGAAATTGAAGTTACAGGTTGGAAGGAAGCAGAAAAGTGGCACAGGTAAAATTGAAGATTGAAAGTTTTTAAAGTGCAAAATTTGAAGAGTTAAAATTGAAGGTTCAAAACAGAAAATTTTAAGGTTTCAACTTATAGATTTGGAGATTTGGAACTTGGAATTGACACTTGGAATTGAAGACTTAAATAGTTGAAGTTAGAGATGGGGAAATTAAAAACATAAAATTTGAGGAGTTGGAATTGAAGATTTGTAGATTTCAGGTTTTAGATTTGAAAATTCCAAGTTTGAAGTTGGAGGCTTCAGAAATTGAAGTTTCAGATTTTAAATATTGAAGAATGAGATTTGAAAATTTAAATATGATGAATTGAAAAATTGAAGACGTAAAAGTAATAAGTAATTAAACAAGAATCACTAAGGTTATTATACTGTGCAATGTCTATCGTGGCATAATCATTCTTCAAAATTGATTTTCTCAAAGAGAGAAGTTTGAAGTTTGTTTCTTATTTGTTCGTGTAGAATCACCCTGTATCCGGTTGTATTCAAATTTTGTATCCCACCCTGCAGATGTTATCCATACAGTGTTGAACAGAATAAAATAAATCCATTTCTCCTCGAGAAAAGTAAATGTCATATCAATCACTCCTGGATAGGCACACGTTTCCTTACGAAAAATTTTTGACGTGATATTCATGCATACGCTCTCGCAATATCCTTGGAATCACAATTTAGAGATACATTGCGGACGCGCGTTACTTTATTCTATTCGATATCGGATTTCCGCGTGCGTTATATGCTCCGACGAAGTTCCGTAAACACGATAACAATGCAACTGCATAATACCTCCGCGGAACAAACTGCCGAATCGAATCCTCTTGGCCCCCTACCCACCTCGCGAATAACACGAACCGGTGTAAATTCGTGTCGAACGGTCGCGATTGAAACACCCGTGGAACTCCGCACATTCGGATCGTTCGACGGAGCCTTTCGCGCTAGCTGTACAATTCACTTATAAGTATGATAACGCTGAACAATCGGAACGGAGTCTACTTAGCGCACGTATTATACGGTTAATGCAATCTTTCACAGCCATTTGCACTATTGTGCAGTGGACATATGTTTGTTGCGTATTTGCGTCACAACGAGCTCCGAATCTATCCTCGTAAGATTGCTCAGATAGATGAAACTATTTTCCCGTTGCACTTAGTGGTCGAACAAGCGTAATGGGTTTCAGTGAATTATGGAAGATTTTTGAGTAGCTGGGGATAGGTTGGCGGATTAACAATTCATTGGTTAGGTCGTGCCGAGGATTTAAGAAGATAGTACTTAAGAGGGTGTAATTCTGAGGTGAGTGGAGCAAGTGCTTCCCTGTAGTTTTCTTAATTGAAACCCATCGTTTCTGTTCCCTTGGAAAAAAAAAAAAAACTTTAGACGTTCTCTTTTTCAAAACAGCGCTGAGAACTGCTTAGAGATAAAGTTTGAAAACAGATTGTCAATATCATTAAAACGCGCATTGATCGTGAATCGACGCACGTATTTCAATAATAATATTAAAGCAGGCGAATATTAAACCCTAATTCTGTTTTGGTTCAAATCGTTAACAGAATTGTAGAGTTAGTTCATTGACAAGCGACTTCTTGTATATTTGTATTTCGATGCTATCTGGTGTGAATACTAATAATTTATCAAATGATCAAATATTCATATCAGCGACGGGTATTTGAATGAGACACGGATTAGGAGAGCTTTGAGATTCAAGGAGCTTGTTTATCCTAATTGCAACTACATTATTTATTAAAATTTTAGTAGAATTATGATCCTCAGATATTTTAGCTTTGCGTGTTTATGAACTCATTAACAATCTCATGTCTCGTCGTTAAGAGCTTCTAGCACGCTGAAATTAGTAACATTAATAACACATTTGTAACCGAGTATCTAGAATTAAACCGGTTGAGCTTAATATACAGCTACGCATGTTTAATGTTCTGCTCTAAATGACTAATTGATCAATGTTTACAAACTTAGAGTGCAAAGAATCACATGACGCAGTAAGTTCTAACTTACCACGGCTTTCATTTTTCATTAACGCAAGAATACTCCTGCTTATGCAATTAAACTTCTTTCTTGATTATGTTATAAATTCTTTTTCAAAATATCTTTTTCGTCAATCTGCCTATAGAAGTTGTCAAGGTACGGTTGTCGGAGAGTTTCTCCATTATCCGGATCTCATTTACCCCTAATTTTTACCAGGATTTTAAATATTTAGTGCACTGGACACATTAGAAATCAATAACTAATGGTAATTACTGATAGTGTATAAATATGTGGCTGTCAATAACAGCAGCTTCGAACGTTTGCATTGAAACAACACTGCGAATAAAAATGAGTATAGTTCAGAATCCGTATTGATTGGACCATATTATCCACCCAGTTATGTCAACAAACACGAAATGATCTGCCAAATTAAAACGAGGCTATTTATGACACGACAAGTCTAGATCATGGAGATCAGTGATACAAAGTAACGGAATAATTCGTGAAGAAGTGTAGTAAGTGAAAGATGTTTTCCTGTCAGGAAATATTTCGCAGACTGTCAAATATTTTTTTAATCGCCTCGATCGCCATTCTTATTCGCTCAACGAAATACCTAAAAGTTTTGACAAACATGCTCCTTATATGCTATTTCAAAATTGTCGGCAAAGAAAGGAATAGTAAAACAGAGGCGGGAGGACTTGAGGTAGTACCTCGAGACGCACTCAAGTAGTTCTTCAGCGATATTCTTGAGGACATAAGCCGACGAGAGCTCTAACGTGCTCTAGACAAAGGGCCTCGTAATTTACGAATTCATAGAGTGCATGAATTCACGAAACGCGGAGTCAAAGTTGGTATACCATGGAAAGTGCTTTTTTAAATAATATTGTGCTTCAGATTCTGGTTTTTTGATGGGTAATTGATGCTCGTTGACTTTGTGAATTGTTTGTGCAATATAATAGCAGTGCAGTGGTACGTGTAATAAACTGTTTCTACTTTATTACTGTCTTATTAAACACGTTATGGTATTTCAGAAATAAGTGATATAAGCTTTCGTTTCAGTAAAAAACACCGTTAATTATTTAAAAAGAGATTTACAAGTTGTCTAAACAAACTTGTCCGCAGTGTCAGCCATTTGTCTGACCTGGCTACTTCGCTCTGACAGTAGTATAAGTCTGTCAGGTCAGACCACTTTTATCCAACAATTAATAACTCGTTAACGATGCCTCAAACGCAATAATGTTTTTTCAAACTGATGAAACGCTAAATAAACAATAAAAAAAAAATCAATTTAGTTACTCCTCGTTTTCGTTTCAGTTTGACGTAAAGAATCATCTTATCAGATATCTGACACTCGTTAGTGAACAGCCTGTGTAGCACGAAAGATGAATCGATAAGATTGGTTTATGTCTCAATTTGAAAAAGGAGTTCTAGCGAATAAACCCGCAAATTCATCTTAAACAGTGAGTTTCTCGGTCATTAAGCGGTTAGTATTACTTTTACTTCATAAAGAAACCAGGCCTCGCGGTACAAGGACGAACGAATTCTGCATTTGATTTATCGATTTGATACTCGAGCATGCCCTCCAATACTCCGCTGAAACAAAATTCAGAATAAGAAGACTTCACTTATCGTTACCGCTGTACTGCTTTGCTATCAATTTCTCATGATTTATTTTGGGTTGTGGAGTATTTTTTCGAGTGCTACATAAAATTGATTGTATTATAAAATATAAAAATGATTTCTGGCTGTAACGAAATATACTTAATATAATTAATCAGTCCTAAAAAAGAGTTAGAAAAAGATGAAACACTACTATGTGAAATATCTCACGAGGTCTTAACATTATCGAAAAAATGGTCTTGCAAAAGTTATTTGACACAAAAGGAGACATTATGTAGTACGAATAAATTTTCTGTAAGTGCAATGATGGGGGAGATATCAAAGTGAAATCAATTTTTTTAATGGAAACCTGCGTTTTTTTATTCATAATTTGGTAAGGATTGTTAAGGTGGATACAATGAAAATGTCATGTAGACAAATGATGGACGAAAACTTAACACGTGTTGAAGGAGAATTTTGAAAGGAAATACAAATGTGTATTCTTAACGATGAAAAATATATTACTAAAATAAATTACTAATTACTTTTACTTCGTACAAGTTAAATAGTGGTAAGTAATAACTAGAATCCATTATTTATGCTCAGCTTTTCATATTTGCTGTAAGATTCGCACTGCTTCCATATCAGAAACATTTTATCCAAGACGGAAAAATCAGTTTGATAGAAGTGGATAGCATAATGACATCAAGTACAGATGATCAAGAAGACATACTTCGTGTTTGATTCCTTCGGATCTAATTTTATGATATTCTGCTCCACGAAATAATATAATACGGCACACCATTGTATTCGCCTTAAAAATCGCTATCAAATTATAAATAAAAATATAGAGTTCCATTTTTTTAAAAACTGACTTTACCTCAATATCTTCCCCATCATTCCATTTACAGAAAATTTATTCATACCACATAATGTCCTCCTTTATGCCAAATAAATTTTGTAAGAACATTTTTTTGATAATGTTAATGCCTCGTGAGATATTCCATCGTTTCCAGTTTAAACGAAACACCCGTATACTGAGCTGATTAGGAATTTGGGTTCTGATCAGAAATTGGATTCTTGACGATACAATTTAGGGAAAAGTACTTGCCGTGCAATGTAACAAGCAACTATTGACAGGAAAGCTACAGGAAATTATACTAAAAGCCTTAGTTAAAGGTTTGAAAAGTGCTTCAGGATTTAAGTACACGTTTGATAATTGTTACTCAAGATGTTCGTGACGGTTTTCCCGTATTAGGTTGAACGCAATGCCCCAAAGGATGGCGTGTGCTTGCGAACTCTCGTGCCCTTTATCAGCACCTTCGCGAAATGTGCTTCGTCGTGCAGCATGATATATTATAGTAGTCACAATTATTTATCTAGAGCTGTTTTTACCTTCCCTAAAAGTAAACCGCGTGCGTTAAGCAGATTCGACTGAGGCTTTCGATAACATTCAAATCGCAGTGAGTACGTAATACGGTAATGAACGTTTCCCGGTGATCGCGATTGTTAAAACGTTTCTTGAAAAGAAATTTCGTTCGAACGGCAAAAGATGTATTATAGGATACCGTAGTAACGAGCATCTCGGGACGAAATTGACGCCGTTTACTAGGCTGCCTTTCGGTCGGCTCATTTTCCGCTTAAATCGAAAAGGGTTGCGTCTCAAAAGTGAACTGTTCGCTACCAGCTTGCCGCCCAAAAGCCGGGGATCAGCTATCTTTATTACGTTCCATAATAGACTCTTATACCGTCATGAAATTCAGTATTACGCGACCCTGGCATGAGCTCTATAGACACAGGATTAATCTACAATTTCCTTCCACACGTTCAGTGCCGAGTTAACTCTTCAGATGCATTCAAATGATTTTTTTATAAGGATGTGTGAACACCTTGTTACCCTCATTAATATCCGGACTACACCTTAGTAATTAAATCAGAGCCACAAACACAAAGTTCACTTTTAGAATTTTATTATAACGCAGATTTGAGAGTAACAAGTCAACCGAAACTATGATTTGCTGTTAGATTATCCTATGACTAACAAGGGAACATCCCGAACCCGGAAATAAAAAAAATTATGCAACTTCGGGTATATGTAGAGCATGTGTAGGTATGTATTACGCAATTTTTTTTACTGCCCAAATTCACTCTAAGGGGTTGAAACTACCCTTCGAAAATTTGGCTACTTTTTCAATTCTATTTTATAACTCGTGAACTATGAGAGATAAGAAAAAGTTTTTGAGACAAAAGTTACTTCTTTCAATTATATCTACCAAATGGTAAAAGATTGATTAAAAGTTATTAATATTTTTGTTTATAACTATTTCTAATTGTTTAAACAACCGATCAATTTTTTACCATTTGGTAGATATAATTGAGAGAAGTAACTTTTGTCTCAAAAGCTTCTTCCTATCTCGCATAGTTTACGAGTTATAAAGTAAAATCGAAAAATAGCGAAATTTTCGAAGGGTAGTTTCAACCCCTTAGAGTGAATTTGGGCAGCAAAACAAAATTGCGTAAAGATGCGTCTACATATAGCGAACACGCGCGAATGAATACGGACGAACGATCGCGAACGAACAAGTGTGGACGGGATCGTTCGCGCGCGTTCGCTATATGTAGACGCACCTTAATACATATCTACACATGCTCTACATATACCCGAAGTTGCATAATTTTTTGAATTTCCGGGTTCAGGATGTTCCCTTATAAGTTTTGGTATATGCCGTAATTAGACTCAAAAGATTAGACATTTTTGAAGAAGAGAATTTGAATATTAGACAAGTTTTTGGTGCCTATAATTTTATGGCCTGTACAAATTTTCGTTTAAATATTTGTTGCAGTTATTCTTTCAATTTCTTTATTGTCACAGTACGAATATTTTTGCGGACCCTTATGTTTTTTTCAATTTCTATTGTCTCTATTGTCTCTTTCAAACAGTTGATGGATAAAGAAATGGTATGCAAGCACTTATTAACGTCTACCAGTTACTGTAAAGTAAGGGTGTAATTACAAACAGTGTAAGCAATGTGATAAGACAAGAAGCGATAGAAATAGCACAAGAGGAGCGCAGGCGAGTCAAATAAAATACAGTTGAAGGAAATAGAAGACTTCTGCAAAGCAATAAATAATAGTAATTCTGGGTATGATACAGTGATGTTTAAGGACAAAGTCTGGCAATCTTCCATGAAACACTCGGCATTAGATCAATATCGAAATAAAAAGAAGTTACTAATGTGCAGAGTAATCCATCGATTTTCTCATTTCGAGATGATTACTCTATGTACGCTGCTATTTTACCACTTGACTATTTGCTTTTTCAGCTTATCGATTATCGCTCTTCATCCGACGAAAGAATTTCTTTATCTTTTATCGTTTCACGTGAATTTGTTGAAACAAGTACCTCGAAATCCTTCATTTTTAAATACAGTTCCTGGAAAACTAAAACGTCCGTTATGTTTAAGAAAGAGGAAGCTATTTATTTAAAACAAGCTGCCGTGGTCTTCATTCGAGGAAAGGATTCCTGTTTGTTTCATCGCTGCACGTGAATTTGTTCGAATAATTATATGTCTCGAAATCCTTTATTCGTAAATACGGTTTCTAGAAAACTAAAATGTCAGTTACGTTTTAGAAGTAGACAGTTTTTCATTTAAAACAAGTTAACGGAAAAAATGTCGTATTTAAAGTAAAACATTGAGAAAGAAGCGAGGGAAATAATTTTGAGGAAGGTATTGGGAAACTTATTCTAAAGAATATTGTTTTAATATCGAATAGCGTATTATATTTTTCAGTTATGGTTGTGAAGCAGTTATGTATATCGAGGTGGTGAGATAGTGATTGATTTTTTGAGCAATTTTGTACGAATTCGTACAAATAGTACAATTATATGTTCATTTTTGTTCTTTCTGCTTCTATTAATATTGACTCTTTTGAACTGGTTAGTCATTGAGCGAAGGGACCGCGAGAGGATAATACAAGTTCCTACATCCATGGCGAACCAACTAATCGATATTTATCGATTGTCCTTTGGTGGCTTAACGTAGGACGCACGACCTGTTCTAATGAAATCCTTTCGCACTCGCTGTCAACGCGAAAATTTCGAAACAGCGTCGAGCAACGTCAAATTTGACGACTAAAGAAAAAGAATGAAAAACGTTTGCTTTTAAATTTAATATACGCGAATACAGAGTCAACAAAATCGAAGAATATTTCCAATCTTTTCAAACAACCAAATTGTAAACATTAAGGTTTATACAAAAACCGAGTTTTGAGAAAACTGGTTTTCGAATTCCAGTATCCCAAAAAATCGATGAAACCGGTTTTCGAATTAAAACAATAAAAAATATTTGTAGTTATTTGAATATTATTTTAGTTTATTCAATATTTGTAGAACTATAAAAGTATAAAAAAGAGAAATGCACTTTAAGAAACTAAAGTAACTGAAATTCTTACAATTTTCCAGATTCTATACGCTGAATGATTCAGTTATTGTGGACACTGCATAATTTTACAACTTTTTTTAAATTTTAACAAATATTGACAATTCGGACTTCAATGTCTTCGCATTTCCTAATATTTTATCAGGCTCTAAATAAAATTATGCAACCAAATTGATTTTTTCATGGCTTCTTTTATTTATATTGTGGATTTGCATTTCAAACATTGTCCTAATTCATAAAGATTAATTTGACTATAATAAAATTATATTATTACAATTATGTTCAAAGCTATTATAAATCAAAATGTTATTATTTAATTTTTAATTAAATAACCAATTCATTTTCTTCAATTTACTTCCAGTATTTGAAGCCGCTTTTAAACTCGATTTTTAAAAACCGACAATCCCTAGTCAACATCACAGATCTGCGTAAAAAATGAATTGACCAGAATTGAGCACAGGACGCCGGTTATTAAAATTCAATTATGAATACCTTGAATAAAAACCTAGACAAGGTCAGGTAATCAATCACCTCTTCTCAAAAATACCGCCAAAGCCTTTCCCAGTGTTCCACTTTTTTTCACCCAGCGCGAAAGCCTGTTATCTAATATTATTCGTAGTTGAACGTCCAATAATAATTCAGTTCCAGTTTTTCCTATAGAAAAAAAAAAAAAAAAAATAACCGCGTACTACGATGCAACAATGTTCCCTTTCGCACAGGCATTTCTTCTATCTAACCCAGACTTGTCAGTCACGGCCTCGGTACCGCCTGGTCAAGCGGAATAAATGGATATAAAGTCCGTTTACGTCGCGATTGCTACCACTGACAATCGAAATTTTCACCCGGTGTCGCAGCTTGGCGATCGACGATTTTTGAATCTGAATAAACTTTCGTATTTTCGCGCCGTTCAAAGATTTCCCCTCTATTCGTCCTCCTTTTTCGCCCGAGGTCACGATCGAATTTGCATTTTGTTTAACAAAGCGTGCCCGTTCGGAATATATCGCACGTGTGTGTCTGTACGGAACTTTTTCGATAATCGATCGACAACTTTACGCACGCATAGACGCTGTGCCGAACCTGCCCGTTGCACGAACATACTCGTGCTCCTCTAAGGAGAAGGTTTAAAATTTGTTTAAAGATTTCAAGTCTTCAAATAATTACAGGGCTCGCGAAGTATGACGCGTTTTATGGTCTTGTCAAGTCGATTTGCCACCGGCGGAGGTCAAGATAACAGAAAATGAAGAATTCCACTATGTGATAAAAAAATTGATATTACTAACAGACTCAGATTTCATCGAATATTAAATTCAATCAATTTATAATTATTTGCAACTGTTGAAGAGTGATTTTTTATGGTTCTCATTAAAGAATTGAAAATGCAAAGAATGCTTCACAAAATATTGAATTTTTTGTTCCTTCCAGAAATTGTCAATTTTTCATCGGTATTGAACGTTTCTTGCCCCTTCTTACTTTTAGTTGAAACTTTGATGTGTTAGTTAAGCAAATTTTATTTTATCTAGGTTTTATTGAATTTTTAATTTTCTATCAGAAAATCAATATTCAATATCTACTAAAATTTTCTGCCGATGATAAAAAATAATAAAGGAATAAAACCAATAGAAAATCTGGCATCGTTCTGTTCAAATGACGTCATATGATGCTGCTCAACCAAAAAGCTAAGCGATGTTTGAAGTATTGTGTTTGATAAGAAAATTTTCCAATATAAATAAATTCTAATATAATGAATTATTACAGGGTTTTGTTAATCTCCTTACCCTATACTGTGGCCTTCGAACGACCTTGGACTAGGGAATCAGGGATCGAATAGTGGGAACTTTATAGTATTAAATCTGTACACAGGAGCGGGGCAAATTGCTCGAGAAAGTGACATTAGTCAAACAAGGATAATATGAATGTTACATAAACATAAATTAACTCTTATCGTACATCACTTTGCTACGAATGCTGGGGGAGAGATTTCGACGTTCACGTGAATTTATATTAATGGGGATTGCGGTGCACTACAAAGAGAAACATATTTTTTAATAAAATATTGTTTACAGATGAGGCTGTAGTTGTCAATGAAAATTTAAGAAATTTATAGTGTAATTTGTAGTGTAATAGAAAATTACACATTTTGTGCATTTCGTGTTACTTATAAAACACTTCTAGTAGTGACAAAATATACAATTTTTAAAATAATTTAGAATAACATTTATATGTTTAAAAATTAAAAATACTTAATCCCTTAAAACGGTAAGTAAACGTTATTATGTTTTTGTCAAAGTTGTTGGAAAATGATAGAAAAAGTATTAAAAGTACGATGAGACGTATTTAAACTATTTAATAAACTATTTTTTTTAACGTATTTAAAATTCTAAAAAACTATGTCAATTTTGTTTGACTGAAACTGATATAAATTTAGAGGAAAAATATAATACTGTGTGTCATTGTACTATTAAAAGAAAATAAAGAATAAAAAGTTTGATTTTAAGTGCATCTTCAATTGATACCAAGAATAGTTGTTTTTTGACACCATTCATACACCGTATATTATTTAAAATAGGCCGAGGGTGAGAGCTTTGAGCTGTCATTAGAGAGTAAATAATTTACAACATTTCAATATCAATACACTGAAAGTAATAACTAGACCGCGGATTTTTATGCAAAATTAAAATGTGCAAGTTTAAATAAGGAATTGAAACTTGAATAACTGTAAATCTTATTTTTTAAATACTATACCTTGAATTATATTTTTGATATTTTGTACGTTTTGGCATGTGTTAACAGTCTCGTAGATTTTATGCATAAAATCTGCAGTCTAGTAATAACATATAAACAAATTTTTAGGAGGATCTTCATTAATTTTTGTGTAAAATTGTGGGATATTCAGATATTCGATCAGAATAGTGTCAACGCCTTGTGTAAATAACTATGGAAGGTTTACACCGTTTATTTAATAAAAATCATTCCTGATCTCTAATTAGAACATTCCAGATAAAAAAAAACCTGTGTACAAACACCCAAACTTCAAAATTGCTCAAGTTTAGGTACGACTCATGGTTCCCTTTCTTCAGACTATTTCCTGCTAATTGTAACTTCCCCCAGGACTCCTTCATTAAACTCCACCTTACAAGGTATTAAATACCCCGCACGAACTTCCCCCTATAATCAGAGAAGTTTTCGAAAACGCTCGGAGTCCAGGCGGAACAGGTCTCGCGTGCGAAGTAACGATCGTCGAGCGTTCAACGGCGAAATCGCAAAGGCGACATGAAAAAAGAGAGGGGGGCGAAGAAAAAGCGGTAAAAAGGCAACAAGTAATCGACGACTCACCTTGCGTGTCCTTCGGACGGAGGACTGCGAAGAAGTAGGCCACGTAAATCCCCCGGAACTTCAATTCTCGACGTTCTATTTCGTGATGTTTGCCCGAGTTCTCGGTCCCATCTTCCCGGCGACTTCGACTTTCGCGATCGGTATCGAGCTGTCACGTTTGCAATTTAACGATCCACCGATAATAACATCGTGAATCACTCCCGGGGACGCGGACACCGTGAAATCCCCCCGTAACCCAGGGAATCCTTCGAAGGGATGAAGCAACGGGCGCGGATATCGCGTGGATCACGAGCCTCTCCAACTTGTTGGATGCGTCCAACTGGTATCTCCTCTTGGTGTGCTTCGACGCTTCCTCGTATCAAGAATTCACCGAGCGATAGAGCGTCGAATGAGGCATCGATCAACGGAATCGTTAACCTTGCTTCTCTATTTTTCCCGCCACGTTCCTCATCGTTTCGAGAGTTTACTGAGCGAGCGAAAAACGGTACCAAGGAGGCCGATGGAACACCCGATTAACGTCCTCCGAGGCTCATTAGGGGCCATTCACCCGACAGTCTTACCACTTCCGTTCCACTGGCCTTTCTTTCACTCGCGCACCACGTAACTCAGGAAGTAGAAGGGTCGGCAGAAGGGTTACCAACGCGTAACCAAGGGGGGGAAAAGGCGACGACGATGGTGATGTACGTGAATCCTCGGTATCTAAAAAGACATATCGGCAGATTTGATTGGCGGAACGGATTTCCCAGAAGCGCGGGCTTTGTCGCGTTCGAATATCGGTTCCGGAAACGGGTTCGACTGCGAGTCGGCCGACGGACACGCGGCGAGAATTCAAGTGAGCGCCGTGAGCGTCGCAACGCGGTGCACCGTCGCCAACCTCGTTCCTGGGGACGCCTGCGCAACGGCGTCCGGCGCCCTTCGACGTCCGCGTAGGGGGATGAATCGTTTCTCCGTGGCGTTGTTATCAATTCACCTAGTTTTCGCCATAATCGCCGGGGAACCTGCAACGTCGGTTAAATGTGTGAATTAACAATGAGTTACTCGATTGCGACGACACGTGAGTATTATACGGGGGACGGGGGATGATGCGCGTTGCCGGAGGACGCTGGCGAACGCTGAGGACGTCGACGTTTCTTTTCTTCTTCCATTTCTCTATGCTTGGGACAACGGGGTTTAATGCGAAAGTGTTAAGTCTTTAATTTAGTCAATCTTCTGTGATTACCGTCGGCATTGTCTTTTTAGCGATGACGTTTGTTTAGGGTACCGCGCTGCCTCTGGACAGGGTAGAAAAGTGAATTGTCTTCTGTTTGAGGAGACTTCTTTGATTGTAGACTTAGCTCTTGGATGAAGAACGTGTGAACTAATGAAAGTGTAAACTGGCATTCTAACAAAAGTGGAAACTTACAAGAGAAAGAGGTCATTTGGCTGGAACTACCTCGCTAGCGGGTAATTCCGGTCATGATAGTTTTATTATGAATAGACTGCGGATGTTTATGCATTTATGACGATTTTGAATGTGCTAAAATTAGAGGTGTGCGGGAACCCGAAAATGTCCGGTCGGGTCGGGTCAAGAATTTTTCTCGGGATCGGGTCGGGTTCCAGAAAGTATCTCACAATTCGAGAATGACGGGATTCTCGAAAATATCGAGATTCTCGAGAAGTTTAGGAATCTCGAGAACCTCGAGATTCCCATTCTTGAAATTGAACACTAAATTCTAATGAAAAGGAATTGTTGGTATTTGAAATGTTATAAAAGACACTTTTATTTAAGTCGCAGTCTAGTTACAAGATTATGCTGCGAAATGAACATTTGAAGATTATTTGAAAGTAAAAATTGCTATAGTCATCAAAATAATGAATATTATTTAAGTGCATCGTTAACACCTAGAAGTACCATACAGAGTCTGATTTCGGGGTTTTTATTTTATATCATTGAAATGGTCGGAATTACCCCGCTTTTTCCTACTTTGGTGGGAAACTTGCTCGAGAACATCCGACCATCCCTATAAACAAAAAGGGGCGTGCTTTCAGCGGAGCAGAGAAGAGGAACCCACATAATGTACAACACGCGTGCGTACATAGAATAATACACAATTAAATTTTCGTTACGTGCTCGCAATAAGTCGTCAAAGTGTTGAGGAAAGTCGACGCGCAGTTTGCATGAATTCGCGTTTCGTCTTATCACGGCGTTCAACTAATTGTACGAGTTTACATCGTGGCGCGGCGTGATCGTGTCGATCAGCGAACAGCTTTCGGAGATACACGACATGCTGCAAACTGTGCAGCTGCAGTAGGTCGGCGCATGCAAAGCTCTATCGGTGATCCCAATCTTCTGCTTTGACGAGAATGTGTGATCAAGTACAGTCCAAAATTAACACCGTGCCACAGGAGCTGCGACTGAGGGGCAACATGGCGTCACGAACAACACCGGGGACCAGTTGATTTGCCCCTTTGTTACACGTGATCCTAACGATTTGTCTTTTTAATTGGGTCAATAGGATGCCCCGTTCGACCACAATTGATACACTTAATTTGTGTGTGGCGATGGTCAACTGTTATTGGTGGAGAAGGGTAGTCCAATGGCATCGATGCTGTGGAACGAGAAATAAGATCGGACGAGGTATTGGTCATCGAATTTGCCGAAAGTGGGGAATAGGAGAGATTTGCAGCTATATGTATAGGGTGGTCCATTTAAATATGTCCTCGAACTGTGATTATTAGACTGCGGAAGTTTATGCAAATTAAAATTTTCGCAGACACTAAACGAGAACTAAAACTTGAAGAAAAATACGTCATATCTTCTAAACATTATAAAATATATTTTCCTTTTGATATTTTATATATTTTTGCATAATGAAAATTACCAAAAATGCATAAATGATGCATAAAGGAAGTTAGAGATTTGAAAAGTTGACGATGGAAAATCGAATTGAAAATACTATTCTAGATGGAACAGCAATTTTCAATGGCTTCTAATGTTTGTATTACGAATTTAATATTTGGTAATATGTATTTTAACTTACTTTGTTTACGTGGAGCAGACCTCTAAACTATGGCCCAAAAAATGTCCTATAAAAAAGTCCCAGTTTACGGTTAATGCGCTTTATGGTAAATAAGGTCTTGGTAATCTTACACATATGATGACTAATCACAGATTGATGTGTCTTAGTCAAAGTTTGCAATTTCCATAAATAAATTACAAATTATACTAAAAACTTTAATTTTTGAACATGAAAGTTATGTTATCATAGTTATCAAAATGCATTTTTGTGATTTGGAATGAAGATTATCTAACTGACAATGAAGATTACCTAATCCAGTAGGTATGTTGTATGTTGATAATAAAAACGATAACAGATGACAGTTTAACCAGACATCATAATGAGTTGTCTCAGCTTCATGAGGATTAGAATCGCCACGAAACGCTCGAGGGGGCTTGGTAAGAAAACGATCGCTTCCTAAGCGCACCGGGAACTTCTAGCCCTTCAGTAAGAAGGCATTCACAGTTACGTTTGAATAAAGGTAATATCAGTGAGAGGTTTGGGGTATGGTCCGAAGGTGGCAGGAGTTCATGTTAAAACAAGCCTTCATACTGGCGTCGCGACGCGTTCGGGGTGTATGGGCAGACTGGAGTGTCGAGGGTGGTCAACGCCAGAACGGTCACGGTGAAAAGGGGAAAGAGAAAGAACGAGGAAATGGTGGAAGGCCCTCATCATCCTCCGCTAATATTTGCACGCGCGTGTACAAAGCCCAGGTCTGGTCACCAAAAGAACGATCTCGTTTGTGCTCTTTGATAAAGATGTACGTAACTGCGGAAGTTGCCTCGACGACCCCACTTAATAGGCTAGGATATCCATCTGTGATCACGATAGGTTCTCTGCCCGGAGACAAGAGGATCGATTAATAATGGAAAACTGTGCGACAATTCGATGGCTACCGTGGCGAGAAAGTCAGACGCTTTAATGAAAAATTGTTACAGCCATTGTTATGTTTTAGTAATTCTTGCAGGAATGCTCATTAATTCTGTTGCGAACAACCTTGGCGTCTCCCGCACGAACAGACCCTATTAATCATTGTCTAGACACTAATAGAACTATATAAATTAATTCCTTCGCTTGATAAAAATATACTGTATGCAGGAGAAGTTTCATCTAAAATTGTAAGTTATGGGTTCGCAAACAGTTTTCTCAATGGCCGAAAGTTGAGCATCTTTGCGAATTTTTTGCGGTGAAGAAAAGGAATTACCTACTGATTTTATATTGTGGTCAAAATTATTTATATTTATTTATTTGTCGTTAATTTGGATTCTGAAATTTAATATACTTTATTATTCAACTAAGACAGTTATGGAACATTCTTAAAGGACCAGGTATCAAATTGTTATTAACAATATGTGTAGCAGTATATGTTATCATATGTTAATATATGGCTATTGTCATTACTATACATATAGACTGTGGATGATTAAGAAAATTCATATTTTCAAGAGCATAGAAAAAGCAAAACAATTTGAATAAAAGTGTCTTTTACCTTATAAGTTTTATAAAATGTATTTTATTTTCAATATTTCCTGTATTTTTATATCTATGCACATCTTTCTACATTTTGACACATTTAAAATTGCCATAAATGCATGAACAAATGAACATCTAGTCATTACTCTATTTAAAATATCAATTTCTCTGGAATTATTTAAACCTGCCACTTGGATTCGTCGATCTCGATTATATAAATACTCCCGGAGATCGATGGATCCCTCATTCCGCGGCGATCCGTCGCCGGGAGCGACGGTGACCTTCGAGGTGGCCGAGGGACTTGGGGTGGACTAGAGATCTGCACGGGCCGGGCCAAACGGGCTTTCCCCTTCCACACCTCGGCCCGGCTAACCCGCGTAATCCGCGTAATAAATAACAGATTAATAATAGATTGTTAATAACAGATAATAATTTAAAATACTGAATTATTTTTAAAAATTCATTATAAATAACATAAGAAAAGGAACTCCAATTTGATGTACAATTCACATGAATTATTGAAAATAATTTAACACAAGATATCATTGAGCTAGATGAATTGTTAAGTATAGAATATCGGAATAGTTACAATTTGCACACGAGTCAATTTTTGTACATAAATTTATCTTTGAATAACGCGCATTCTAAACTTGAGAAAAAAATATAATGATAAATAGTTTCATTTTAAATACAAAAAACAAACTAATCTCAAAAATAATTTCTCTGATTACTAAACTGGCACACGATTATTTCAAATAATATGTCCTTACACAAATTAATAAATTGCCTTAAACATTATTTCTCGAAGTGCGAAGTGGCGCAAAACGCGTGGCGCCGAAAGTCACGCAGAGCATTTGAAATTCGGTAGTCGCGCAAGCGCGCTAAGCGATCGCTAGGCCGACCGGGCTGAACGGCCCGAACGGGCCGACCAGATCAGCCGGGTTGTTACGCGGGTTAGCCGGGCCGAGGTGTGGAAGGGGAAAGCCCGTTTGACCCGGAGTGGAAGGGGAAAGCCCGCTTGGCCCGGCCCGTGCAGATCTCTACGAGTGGACACCGGCGGTCACTGAGAAGACATCCAGTGGACACCTACAACACCGATGGCCAGAAGTGGACATTAGTTATCCTGGACTTCAATAAATCAGGACTTTTTTTGTGGGGGAAATCCTCATGGACGCCCCGGCTCTCTGGGGGGAGGGACCGGTGTAGTATCGGACTCCTACCCCCCTAACGGAGGGGGTAGATCTACCGATTAAAGGTCGAGTCACACATATCCGGGTGTTCCGATCCGGACTGGACCGGGCTGTGTGAGTAAAGAAGAGAACAGACCTTCCCTCTTCTTTACTTACACAAACACCCACGGTGATCTCACTGACGCATACGGAGGGGGTACCGGGAACCTGATGAGACGCGACCGGTGCCCTTTCGCGTAGGGCCACGCCACGCGCCATCCTTCCCAGGCCATTGTGAACAGAGGACACGAAACCTCCACTCCGTGTCATCCCGTGGCAGTGGACCCCGTCCCCAAGATGGGGACGGGGGGCTCCGAACCCCAGAGTCTATCTATTCTATCGATAGAAGCAAGTAATCGGCTGTGGAATCAGCACCGATGGGTCGGTCTATCCCTCGGGAGTACAGTCGAGGGAAAAGTATCTCGGTCGTAGGGGTGTGTATGGACATACGCATCTGCCTGCGGAAATCTCCAGGGGGCAAGTGGCTCCTCTTTGTCAGTCGACCGGAACCAAGTCCACGTTCTGCGTGTGTTTCTGGGAAGCCGCAGGGAGTAGGTTCTGTTTCCGTGGTGTGTCGATCACTTTCCTCTCTGCTGTACTCACCGAGGTGGTAGCATTTGCATCGTCGAATGTCGATTTCACGGTTGTAACGCGATAGAGTCACAATTTTGCTTCATTTTTGATAATGGTTACTTGACAGTTCCTTAATTTAAAGCCAGAACTGAAGAGATGTATGGAACATTGATGTCATTAATCTTTGATTCTATCCATTTTTGAAATTCACTAGTTTAAGGTTTAGAGTCAAAGTTTTGGAATTTAAGATTGGTTAAGATTTATGTAAAGGAAAGTCGATGGAGCTAATTGGCTGTGATAGACATTGGAACATAGTCATAAGGTAGATATAAGAGTTGATTAAAAGTTAATAGTTTCTTCCTCTTAGCAGAATGAATTGATTGGCAACCCTTTTATTAGTGGTTCTTCAATTGAACGCTGCTCATAAGCAGAGGACGCTAAATTCAATCCTGAAATCTTGGGTCGGCAACACAGTTCAGTCGGAAACAGCAAACCCCTACAAAATAGAAGGGTTATTCTATACTTCGTCAGTGGTTCAGTTATTGTGATAGATCAATGTGCGGTTAGTATGGTCAAATATTTTCTGAAGTATTCCTCTGTTAATCGGCTGTAGGTAAGTTGCTGACAGTCGGTAAGTTACTGACAGCTACGTTTATCAATTGTAGGTATTTCTGTACAGTAGGTGCAAATGTCTCGTCGGTGGTAATAGTTTTTGCCTAGTTTTGTAAAATTTAAAAGTTGCACTGGAATAATATATGTTTATGCTCTGGTACAAAGTAATTACAGTGCTTATTATGATAGGAAGTAAAATAATAATAAGTGTGTTTGAAAGGTCTCGTTCTAATCTTTGGACGGTCATATAGCAACGTCGTCCAGAGTCAAGATGTTTCCTGTGTTTGTCACTAGGAATTACCGCGAATATTCATACATTTTTGGCAAATATAAATATGCAAAAATATACAGGGATTTCCATGCATGCAAACATGCATTAAATGTTTAAAATATGTAGAATGCTCATTACAACATTTATGCAATAAAATACTTTTATTAAAGATTATCTTGTCAGCAAAGAGTAGATATACACTTTTCGAGAAAGATAAAATGATACAGCCAATTTAAATGTCCGTTCGATGTTTTGATCGGTAATTTCATTTTTAGCAAGAAAGGAAATTGACACAGTCAATGCTTGGAGTCCTACTCTTTGTTGCCATCAGTTGATTCTTGACCCTAGGGAAAAATGTGATGAGGAAAAATGTCCATTTCCCACTGAAATATATAAAATGGAATTTATATACTGTAGTGTATGTAATATATGTACATACACACATACATATGTACATATATTTTTTATATATAATTAGTCAGAATGGGCACTTTTCTTCCCTCATCACATTTTTCCCTAGGGTCAATCAACTGCACTGATAACAAAGAGTAGGACTTTAAATTGACTGTGTCATCGTCTTTTCACGTACTTGTAGCTAATTTCAATGGATAAACAACATCTTTTTAAATAACCCGATCATGACTTCAAAATTTTCCTAAAATGTGACGTTTCTCAAGCAAAAACACAATATAAATTAAAACGTGGGTCATTATCTTATGAAACGGGGGCAAAATGAATAAAGAAAATCCGAGAACGGCTAAGATAAAAAAGCCTGTGAAGAAGCGGAAGAAGAAGGTTATTGATCCAATAAAGGAACAAGAACTCGCACAAAAGTTCGCGAAGATTCAGGCAAAGAGACAAAAAGTCATCGACGAAGTTCATCGTTCGTTGGAAAGGAGAAGAAAGGACAAACAGGCGATCCAGAACAACCGTTTCGAGAAAAAGGAAAGGGCACGCCAAAAGCAGCAGAGAGACTCTAGGAAGACGGGAAGCGAAAAAGAGATGTTAGAGGTTTTCGAATATGATCACCATAAATTACTATTTTTTTAAATATTTCACAAAGCTTTCTTGTCAAATCTGAATATACTAGCAAACTACTTAGGACTGTCTTTTCATTTATATAATTTTGTTGCTAACTATCCCCATTAGGCAGTCCACAAATAAATTTTTAGAGTTCCGGTGACTTATAATGTTTCACAGGATTTAATAATAATTTTAATGATTTAAGCCTGCAAATTAAATGTTGAACTCCCAGCTCAGTCCAAACAATTCTCCTTAACCTAAGTTTTATTTAAAATGATTCAATTGCGAGTAAAGACGAATGAGAAGAATCGTCGTATAATTTCTTCGATTACTTTGAGCCTGGACGAAAAGCTGCTGAAACGACACGAAACTTGGACCAGGTATTCGGCCCAGGGATCAGTTACTGAACACACAGTTCAACTCTGGTTTAAGAAGTTTCGTAACGGTCGGGGAGTTCCGAAGCCCAGGAGAAGACCGAGGGTGTACTTTCATCCTGGATGACAACCAATTAAGGGACTCGCTTCAAGCGAGCGCACGCACAAAGCTTTCTCAACTCGTGGAGGCACTAAATACGAGTAAATCAATCGTTATCAACCACCTGGGTCCAATTGGAAAGAGAAAACAGCGGTTAAGTGGATTTCGCGAGAGCTAACTAAGTTTCAATGAAATCGTTGGAACGGGATTTCTTCTATGCTAGTTTTACAAAATTAAGCGAAGATTCTTCGGGAAGCCGTTCAAAGACGTTTACTTGATGCTTAAAAGAATAAATTTAACTTTGTGTAAAATTGTGTGAATAGATAAAAACTTAAATTTATTTGTGGATAACCCAATTCATTTAACCCTTAAATGGTATGCTAAAAATGAATTCATATATGAATAAGTTGATAATGCTCTGCCTTATTAATTTCTACAGGGTTTCCCAGGGTGACCCTAGTATACCACGTATGGGTTAACGTATCATTACTGTTTGAGAATTAACAATTTTTTCAGCTTTGCCATTGCACATTGAACTTGCTAATTTGTTAATTATTGTTCCTTGCTTCACGTGGCAGATTCGCGAAAATTTGAGCACAGTAGTCGAGAAGGGAATACAATGCGTGTACACATCCATGATCATACCCGAAAAGATCAAGTACGACGGCAAATCGATCCTGTCGATCAAAGGCGTCAAGTACAAACTGAGAAAAAACTTGCACCTCATAGGTTGGGGAAAGGAGGCGGTGACGATGAGCGCCGCGTTCGAACGAATTATCGGCAACCAATTGAAAAAAGGATATATGGTCGTGCCTCGAAAATCGATTTTTATGATGTGGAGTTTCCCGGAAGCGTTTCCTAGACTGGATAGTCGTATCTCGTACGTGGAAGCAGGCTCTGATGGACAACCGGATGAAAAGGCCGTCGAAGCGACCAGACGGATACTCAATTACTGTAAAAAGTTGAAGAAGAGAGATCTGTTGCTAATCATGCTCTCCCATGGGATCGACGATCTCCTGTGTTGTCCGCGAGAAACGATCACGTTAAGAGACAAACTTCGCGTGGTGAATAGATTGAAGGCGGCTGGAGCGGCTCCCCAGGAAATAAATATAGTGAGAAACAAGTTGTCCGCCATTAGAGGTAGGTAACTAGATTTAATTGATTAGGTGGTTGAACATTGATGTAGTTCTATTATTTATGTTACTCCGTATATTGTCTCCGAAGAAAATGAACTAGTAGACAACTACTGCTATTTAGCAGTTGGCAGGTTTGAGGCCCCACCCTTTTCCTGGGCCGCCCATTGTAGGTGGAGTGTTCCTTGATTTGTCACGCCCAACGACACGGAGGGCGGGGAAAAAACCACCGCCTGTAATTCCTGGATTCCTCTTCTACTGTAAGAGATTTGCTCCTGGTACACGGTTGTTCAGAGAGAGAATAGAAAATACTATTAGGATCAAAACACTTGGCACTTGAGAATAGCTTTTAGGATGGCACAAGGCGGGAGGAGGGGGAGTCCGCTCGCTCACTCTTAGGTCCCGGAGCCTTTCAGCTTCTTCCCATCACGCGATTATTTCGGTAGATGTGATTGCTTTAGTCAATAATATGACATATTCGATAATACGTGTGAGGAAGGGAAGCTAGGACCACTTTAGCCAATCAATTCGTATTATTCCCAAGTGCCAACTGATCATGCTCCTTATAGTAGTGAAAATCAAGTTCGTAGTTCTTCTTGAGTAAGTCTTTGTTTAGCAGTTGGGTGTGGCGCATAAAGAATCGCTCCGCCCACGATGGGCCGAAGAAAAGGGGCGGTGTCAGGGCGTGACCACGAATATAGCAACGCCTACGCAATGGATACTCCGAAAAAATGTCTTTAAGCGATATTTAAATTAAAAGATTACTTTCTCACAGGTGGTGATCTAGCAAGAATGTCTTACCCAGCAAGAATTGTGACTATGATTACCTCAGACGTTTCCGCGGAACCAATGTCCGAAATAGCGGGAGGTCCATGCGTATACGACCCCAAAGATGAGACAGCCTTGGGCATCCTAGTGAAATACAAACTTTTAGACAGAGTACCTTTGAGCGTGAGGGAACTAATAGAAGAAACTATCCCATGGCAAATGGCCGCAGACAAGTATGTGGACGACAAAGGGAAGTACAAATTCGTCCACGAGTACGTGATAGCCTGCAACGCAGACGCAATGGAGTGCATGTCCCTGGAAGCTAGCAAACTGGGCTTAATGCCGATCAAGCTTAATTCTACTTGTTCCGGGCTTATCCAGGAGTTCGCGAAAGAATACGTGAGAATGACCTCTCTGATGATACTGGCGGTCGAAGGGAAGATCGACAGACTTGACATGTTTGAAGAGATGAGGGACAGTCCTGTCTGTCCGTTAACAGATAAGAAGGTGCAGGAAATATTTCCCAGGAAGGACATGTGGGGCTTGGGTCTGTGCCTCCTATTGGGCGGTCGATCCACCGTGAACCTTTGTTCGATGCCCGGACAGGGCGGACCCAATCAGGAGCTCGCTCTATATTTTTCGTTGTATTGGTATTTGCGTACGCAACAGTATCCAATTTTGAGGGAGTACACCGTCTGGTTCCTCGGCGGCAGTTCTTACGGGCAGGATGGCAATACCGTCGCAGCTGGCGCATTCAGCTATAAGAGTCTCGGTACTGATATTTTTCCGACTTACGAGAAAGCGCACATGAAGTATGTCTCTGCTCTCGCCGACTGGCGGAAACTTTCCGAGGGATCACGCAACAAGCATAAGATAGCGGTAAAGCTCCACGGTTAATACGCTGTGTATTTTCGGGAAGTGATGAACGGTGGTTTATTAGCTTGCTTTGTACAAGCCGGGTAAAAACCCGCTTTGTAAAACGGGGAAACTAAATGATTATTTATAACGTAACGGTGAAAATTAGAATATAGTACTTTCAAAAACCAAATCGTCATCTAATTGCCGCCCACTTCATTACTTTTATGGAAAATATTCATGGACAACTGTTTCATGTACCACTTTGCACCAATAACAGTTGTAACAGTGATACGAATAAAGTAACAGCTAATTTCTTTCACAGGATGCTCGCAAAATAATGGAGGATCTCAAGGACCTAAGAAACAGGCACGCAGCTATTCTTCCGCAAAGAGTTTTAAAAGACAACGATACAAACAATTTTTTCTTGAGCATCAACGATGAGGACGAACTGTTAGAGCTGAAAAGCGGAACTTACTATACCTTCACGAATGTTGGGGATCTTCATGTAATACGAATCGTTCGTTTCCAATGCAACTGCACTGGCGCCTGCCACGGTAAAGAGGAAAGGATATGCAATGACGAAGAGTGTCTTATCAATCGAATAATGTTTGAGGAAGGAGAAGAACTGTTGCAACAGTATTGCTGCCGCGTGGGAGGATTGAAGGAACAAGTAGAATGATTCTTTTGGAATTCAAACTTACGTCAACTATGAACAATGCAAAATAATCTAAACATGAAATACTGCAAAATACTATCATTGCAAAACACATTTTTAGTTTTCAAAATGTTTTCAAGTACTTCGAACTTCATACGCCTCTCACCTATTGTAAATCTTTATGAAAAGTCCTGGACTATGTATTCCAATTTATAAAAAATATACTACAAGACCCTATTTTTGTGGAGTGTTAAAGAATGCAAATTAGAATAGTCATGTTAAAGGGTAAAAGACATCCGCGAATTTCGTGACATTACTTTAGATCATCCTGTATATTTGGTCTCAATTTACGGCTCCGCAGACTCGTATTTCATGTCGATAAGTTCGCGGGAATTATCGTTGCGTAAAAGTTCGATCAAAACACCTCACGGGAAGGAGGCGACCTCCGGCTTCTTCGTTTAAATTCGCCGGTACGCCCGGGGGGCGAAATGATTTCTATTGAGCGATCGGTTTTTCGAGCAGGAATGAATGGAACGAAAATCCCAAGAAGCTCATTTCGCCCTTCCTTGACATAATAGAGATCTTCTAGGCCGGCATGTCCCATGGGTTCGGTACCAATCCCGTTCAACAAAGCCCCGGGAATGGACTCGGCTAACTGAACGACACCTTCTCAGTATAGCGTGCTTCCGAGTACGTTCTTCTTAGCATTTCTTCCTGTTTAAACCGAAAATATCCCACGAGGATCTCCACTTGCGCGTATTTCTATGGCCAGCAATTGAGAAGTTTAATTTGATTGGAACGTGACGTGTTTCGCCTATCCGTCACCCCTATTGGAATTCCAACTTTTCTATGGCGTGATACGTAAACTCTTCAATTTATGAATCTCGATTGCATAATTTATTAAGGTGGAACATTCAATTTTATGCGTCCTTATTTGATGAAATGTCTGAAATATTGGACATATGTACATATTTTTAGAGTGAGGATTATACACGAAATTTTAATACTTTATTAGAATCATTTTATATTTTCGCTAAAGTTCAGTTATTTTGAAAGTATTAGGTGTACAAATTAATTCTTGGCCTTTTCTAAATGAAAATTGAATGAATTTTTAGAGCAATTTTTAAACAAATGAAAACCTAATTAACATACTTTTACAAACTTTTAAGTGATAGCGATAATTAAAGTTATTTTCTAATATTTGTTACAAGTAATAGATATATATAATCTAAAAGAGAAATATTTTTATGTTATATGATGTTCAGTTTTCAACGTTGTAAAGATAAGTAAATTTCGTAATTTTTTTTAATAGAAAAAATACTGCACAACTTAAATTTGTTTATAATGGTTTTACTGTATTTCAAATAGAATATTTACAAATTTGGCACAGAAAAAGTCAATATAAAAAGTGTCATTTTCATTCTAAAAGGTAAATTCTAAAAGGTTTCCGTTATCGTCCCTATTAACATAATCAATATCCAATAACGTGGAAAGGTATGACAACACGGCAAATAAAGTACTTCCTCTTTTTACGAATTTCTCGTAAGAAAAAGAAATTTAAATTGTATACATAAATTTTGGCAATTTTAGTAAAGACGAATGCTACTTAAACGGTAATATTAGGAACATAATGACGCAACATTCTGATCTAAGCCAACGTTCTCCGCCGGGACGAATTTCTGAATTATGAGGTGTATAATAACCCACGAAATCTTGATTAAGCGCGAAGCAAAGTATATTTTACGCGGCGCGCAGGGAAAGCGAGCAAAAGGAGGCATCATCGCACATTTGCATGTCTCTGCAGAGAAGTCACGGCTAAATATGCGCCGTTCGTTACTCAACCAACCGCCAAGCGAGTTGGTGAACCTCTGCGAGCCTCTGTCGTGCTTACACGCGCTCCGTCTGCCGTTTGTGTAACGCGATTTCGTGTTAAAGCGCCTTAATTCAGAACGGTTTTATTACTTGCGGTTCAACGTTCATTGTGCCAAATTATACGAGATCTCGAATTGTTTTTTTTTTTTTTTTTTTTTCCTTTATTCTGTCGTTGAGCGGTACTTTAATTTGTATGCGTGCGGCGCGCAGAGACAGTCGAT
Organism: Perdita meconis; assembly: GCA_030770465.2. NCBI lineage: Eukaryota > Metazoa > Arthropoda > Insecta > Hymenoptera > Andrenidae > Perdita > Perdita meconis. Next base: position 12,402,782 of record JASKOS020000003.1, on the reverse strand, counting down.
GTCTAAAATATCGGAGGTTACGCGATTGCGCTTGCTTCGTACAATGTGTCGCGAATTCGGTTATGAAATCTGCTTTCGTTTTACAATCGCGATCCTTTTTTAGTGGCTTCTGAGATCTTTGATTACGGTACTGTAACTTTATCACTCTTATAATCAGGTCAACAAAAATCGAGTAAATCTGTTTTGTAATTTAATCGACCAGTTGGAACATATTCGATAACTTTTGTTTTCACAGTCACAAATACAGTTGCAAATGTTAAATAATTAAAAAGAATGAAGGCCACAGTAGGTTGAAGTCAAGCAATCAAATGCAATTCAGCATTTCATTACAATACTAAAATCCTGTTTAGAAACTAACGCGGAGTCGCCACAGGTAAATTTGCAATGCAAATGGAAGAAATGGAAAAAAAAGGTGCTCTCAGCTGAGCGGGAATGTGCAACACATGCCGCGCTATTTTATTCTTTTTAGGGCAAGATGTCTGCCTAAAATACATCGAGCGGAAAGAGGACAGAAAATTTTCATGTATATTTAAAATTTCTGCTTTTCCATAAAGGGGAAAGTACGTGCTACCCCTTTGAATGAAGGCGCGTAACTAATACTTAAAGTCTGAGGAAGGAAGGTTACTGGTAAAAAATTTATGAGATTCAGACGGTTTTGCGTAAGTATTTATGGCATTGATATTAAAATTAAAATTACATAATAAAAAGAAATATGGAAATTTTAGAAAGCTCTGAATGAGTTGTTTGTATTTTCTAATGTTTGACAAACGGAAGCAGGAAATTGAAAGATAGATTCTGCGCAATAAAATAACGAGAAAACAAAGAGTGGTGGAAAAGCGTCCACGGTTTGGTTTTTTAATTATTTGCGTTGGAAATTCCGAGTAAAAAACGCCCGAGGCCTGGTAATCCGTCGAGCAGGAGCGTGCTTCTGATATTCATCGTCAGTGGTTTTGACAGTCATTGCCCACTGACAATGAGTCACCAGACGCAAGCTCTCGCGTGTCGCGCTGTTGGACCACTTTTCACTGAATTTTAAACGCTGATAATTAAAAACACGGTCAATACAGCTTCAACCAGCACAGCCGAGGGTTAATTTAATTCATTGTCATCGAAATAAACGTTGCTCAAAGTTTTATAAAAAAGACTGTTACTTGTACGCAACGATACACATTAGTAAGACGACAAAGTTTTCATCCGATGTAAGATAAAAACGGTTAGTTGCAAGATGTTCTCGTGTATATACAAGTCAAGTGTAACGGAATAACGGGACGACTACAAACATATAAGTCAAATAAATGCTGCCTCAGGAGAGAAAGGAGAATAAAGGGAAAGAAGCTCGGCGCGGGTTTCGAATGGTGCGTTAGTCGGATCTAATTGCAAGTTGCACTCTATCCCCAGTTATAAGAATCTCCTGAGACTCGAGACAAAGGTACACGGCGTTTGTGAAGTTAACAGAGAATATCTCCGTCGGGGCAGTTCGTTTAATGATGTAAAAATATCTGGACTACTCGATTGAATGTCCTCTAAACAATTAACAACAAGACTAAACAAGAAAACGTGTTACAAAAAATCATCAGAATTTTATGTCGTTTCAAAACTGAAGTTTCAATCGTTATTAAAAGAGTTGTAACAGTTCCAGACGGTTTGTTATTTTAGGAATCATTTTAGATTAAATTAAATCTAAACTAGAATCAAGTTAGTATTTAAAAAATTCTAAAATTGCGACTCAAAAAATGAACAATTTTTATGCAGAAGTATCTTTTTCTTCAAGGTTTTCATTCTGTTATTTTTTAATATTTTTTGTTTGTTATAGTTTAGTATTTTGTAAAACAAATGACTAATATTTACCTAATTTCTGTTACAGTAAAGGGACATTCTAGTTTTAGTGTGATCGGTCAAAAAATTGATTTTCTTTTTTATATTTTCTTATAGTCTGAAGTCTTGAGAAAGTGTTCCTAAAATTTTATGGCGGAATTCAAAAAATTGTAAAAGTTATAGAAGAATAAAGAACGGCGTTCTGACCGAGCATAACTGCATTACAAACTTTAAACGCATTTTGCTCGGAAAGATATTTTTCAAATCGGGCGCACGCTTTTCTCGGAATTACTCGACAGATCAACTTGAAATTTAAAACACATAAAATACATTTCAGGTTATCAATGCTGCATAAAGTAAATTCACATTTTATAATCTGGAAATTATTTTAACATATTTTTTAACTTTACCAATGAGCGCTGTTAAAGCAAAGCGTTCATTATTTGTACAACTGAGACAAACAAATATTTCCACAGTACATATGTTTATTTTTTTTTTAACAAAAACTCAATACACCGGCAATGCTTTACACAGAAAAAGATACTCTAAAAACATTTTTTTGTGAATATTAATAGTAAGTTTACAGACGCCAAAACTAAAAAAGAAAAACAGTTAATTTTTTAAACAATTTTGTAATATTTCTAACACCAAGATAATAATATAAATTAACACAACTTCAAAAAATAGGATTTTTTAATAAATATCATTTTCATCTTCGTTTATGCTGAGTGTTTCAGGAGGAATAGTTAATATTTCAAAAGGTGGTAGTATGAACTATTTCAAGTAATGCTATACATTGCAATAAAAAAAGTTCGAAATTTTTTTTTATTATTGTCAAGGCCACCTTCATTTTTTTAAATTGCACTTCAGAGTCATCCGCAGGTCATGGTATACTAGGTGGTTAATTAATTCGTCTTGATACGGGCTATAATACTGTTAACTCAAAAATACAAAGTGCTATTTAAAAAAATGAAGGTGGCCTTGACAATAATAAAAAAAAATTTCGAACTGTTTTTTTATTGCAATGTATAGCCAATCGAAAACTGATCAACTTTTGTTTAAAATATTTTTTATCAGATTATCGCACGTACTTGAAAAATCGTGAAAAGTGTTACGTGGGACACCTTGTATATGGTCAATGTTTAATAAAACACCTTATAGAAATTCTAAATGAGCTTTTCTACCTACCTTTGTCACTAAAAATATGTAACTAAGCAATGTTAACCTGTCAATCCTGTTCAGTTTATTAAAATTCAGTATTGAACGATGAAAAAAGCTTCGAGCCCGAGCAATCCGGGCGCACCGGGTCAGATGTTGGAGGTGTTGCACAGCAAAGCCGAGCTAGCAGGGCAAACATCTGACTAGTCCATTTCGGCGCCGCCTAATATTGACACACCGAAATGAAACAATGGAAATATGTTGCGCAGGCGGCACCGGTGTCGAGGATGAGCGCAAATATAGAGTAAATTAGCATTGATCTGCTTGCATAGGCGTTGCTTAACGGGACGCTGCGTTCTAACGCACGGAAAATGACGGCCCTTTGGCGTGGCGCGCCATCGTTCGGTATTTGTCGCTCGCTTGAAAGTAGCGGAAACGCGACGCCCCGGACGTACCGCGAAAAACTGTTTTCGAAACCGGTCTTCGCCAATTGCCTGTCAGTTTTGCCGATTGCGCGGACACAGCGTAGGGGCATGAAATCGCTTGGTCGTCGCGCACCAGACTGGTAATACCAATATTTTACGGTAACTGGATTCGAATTTCGCGAGTAAAACTAAAAAGCCGGGATTCCATTTGCCGGGGAAAAATTGTGTTTCACGGTGGCTTTTATTTGTTGAAATCCTCGAACTTTATGGATTGCGTCGATCGTTAGTGATTGTAACTTGAAGAATTGCAGCTTGCATAATTGTTCGACCTTCTATTTTCAGTATTTATTCTTTTGATAATTACGTATTGATGAAAAAATATTGAAATGCGTTTCCGCGTTGTATAATAATTTTAATTGCACTTAGTTATAAAAAGTTGCGGATAGAGTTGTTATAATTGTGCCATAATTGCATAACACGGTTGCAGCCTTCTGAAAACATGAATTCGAATTGGCTACGTTTCGTTCAACATTGGCCGTTTGAAATTTCGAATCTGAATACGAATCCATGGGGAACGAGCATGATTGACGTTCTGCTGAAGTTAGGGACAAAGAATACGCACAGACAGATGACGCCGCTGACATAACCATCAAACGTGACGACAAGAGAACGAGATTGTCCTCGCCACTGTACGTGATCAGCGTGGACAGCTCTTTGATTGCTCGTGCATTTCTGGACGAACGGAGATCTCTTTGCGAACAATAGGTGCCCGACGCTTTGAAAAAGGAGAGGAAAAGGGTGTTGCTGTCGCTGTATGCGAAATTAAGAAATTTTTTTTCTTATATTATGTTAAACAAAACACTATAAAATTGAGAAAGAACATAAGTGTTCGAAGAATAACGGGCATTTCTTACCATTCGCGTTTTAATTAAGGAAATGTTGCCTCAGAACGACAAAATTGAATTTTTTTGAAAAATGAAACATTGAACGGGATTCAAAAATTAGCAGAAACCTATAGAAAATTTATTATGAATTTTACGTTGAAACTGAATGGAGTATTAATCTTCAGTTTCATTTATCTTCAATTTCCAATATTGACAGACACAAAGTTAATTATTATATAGTCAATTGTAGGGATTGTATTAACGCCTGACTAATAAGAATTCAAATACGTTAATGCGCTGTATAAATTTCGTTTTAACTTTTCAACAATATGCATGCGAAATGCTAGTAGATACCAATACCAGAAAAAGATTGTATTTACATACGATGCATATCGATCAACCGGACTGACAATCATCCAGCACCGGCAGCGGGCGAATCATTTTCGATTATCAAACCCCGATATCGATTGTCCAAATACTCCTATACTTCACTGACTGCTGTGTCTGCGCTGCGTTCGCGCAATACGCACGGCCACGATGAAAAATTCGTGAATTCTGCAGAAATTTTTTGCACAATTCATTTGAAATTTTTTTTTAATGTTTCTAACTGCTAGTCCTTTTTCCTTTCAAATGAATTGGTTCACCGGTTCCAATTTCGAAAACTTTTTCCTGTCAGCTTGTGCATACTCGTAATAAAGTCGTAAGTTGACATAAGCTACACGTTTATAATTCGTTTCATAAAACCATGATCAAGTGTTAATATGAGAATATTACTTCAGAAAATGATAAATTGTCAAAAAGTGTTGATGAAAAACGTCAAACAGAGGAACGAGTTGTTAACAGTTATGACTACGTTGAAAATGGTCCGTCATGCGAAGGATTCGTACTACTTATCCGACTGCTAGCGCGTACTTTGCTAGTCGAACACTCCAACGCGACGTTTCATACGTAAAATTGAATACCGATGCGAGTAATAAATCCCAGATTATTAATCATACTATTAGAATCCGCACTATTGTAATACTTGCTATATGTATAGAAATTTGTTCACATTTAAAAGGAATGTATTAGGTTCTCCGGAAAATTCGTTTTGTTTACAAGTTTGTACTTTTGAAATGTCAAGCTTTTCTAGGAAAGAATCGTGAAAGTAACTATTACAAACCCAAATGTGATTTACATGAACTAAAATCTCTTTGTTAATTTTATATTCCTTTTTTTGGAAATCTTGATTTTTAAAGAATAGAACTTTTAAAACGAAACAAGCTTTTCGAACGACCCAATACAATACAAATTTTTAGACATACTAAACAAATATATACAAATAGATAAACATTTTGTACAAAAAGCAAGTAAAAGATTATGAATTTGTAATACATTTTTTTAAATAAATTGAGATTCTAGAAATCTATTTACATGATTAAATTTGATTTTGAAAAGTGCACAACTTGAGTATAAAACATTTTTTTCTACACCAAAACATTTTCAAGATATTGGAGAGCATTATATTTGTCACTCCGAAGTTTGAAAATTGTTTCCACCTCCTAGATGTGGACAATTGTCGATATAAAAATACATGCGTCAATTATTTTTTTGAAAACTATTTTCTACAATCTCTCATTTTGTCTGCAAACATTTGCAGTCTAGTATTAAAAAAAAAAAAAAAGGAAAAAAGAACATTTTACTTTAGTTTATAAGAAATAATAACAAATTCCTGAGACTACAATAATTATTTTATATATTTGCATTGAACTTTTTATAAAAACTTGACCACAAACTAAAATCTTCACTTTCTCAATTAATTGGCTAAAGAATTTCCCTCAAATCTTGACTATTACCTTCTTCGATTTGTTTGCTTTCTTTTTGTTCAATTCCCGACCTTTTGACTAAAATTCGCACGTTATGGATTGGCAATTGCCAGCTTATAGCGAAAAAGAAAAAAGGATATTTGAAGCTGTTCAACTCTCCCATATGTTCAGGTTTCCAGATTCCCACTAACTTTTTTTCATTTTTAAGGACGATAGAACACATCAAAATTATACCGTATATTTCTGAAACAACTTGTATAGAGAAAACACAGCAGCAACTTCTGCTATCAATTTAAAACTCAAAGCTTCAACAGGTTTCGGGTATCAACAGATTCCTCCATTCCTACAATCCTTACTGACATCGGACCCCTCAATCGGTGTTCGAACTTTTCAACTTCCATCCCTCGCCTAACCTGTCATTCTCCAATTCTCCACTCTCAGCTCCACAATGCACAACAATCCGCTAAAAAAAATCCGCACTAAATCCGATGCTACAGCATCGGTCTCAACAGACCAGTACAAACAGGGGATCGGTCTCCGCGACCAGTCATTCCGAAATGGAATCTCGCGAGTGGCTCCGGAAAAATCCGCAAGGGTCGGCGGATCCTCTGGGATCTCGTTTACGAGCAGATATTGAAGCGGGTGAAACGTATTCTCCGCGACAAAGGCGCGCGCACGCGTGAGCGACTCGCCGTGATTACCGTCGCTTTGTTTATTCGCGAACACGCTGGCAAAAGTGTGGAACGCTCGGAAACAAGGTGAAGACAGAAGGGACGCACCCGTTCGGGATTCATAGTCCACACGCGGGGGGGGGGGGGGGAGGGGTGCGAGTCGTGCGTTTTCTCAGGCGTCTCTCAGTTTACGTAAGCACGCCAGTTAGACGATAGGTTTGTCGCGCGCGCGTCGCTTTTGTGCGGGTGCACCGAGACGTTCTCGCGAGCCTCCGCTAAGAGCATTTGCGTTTCGCCGCGACAAGATATTCTATGAATTGTATTCGCAGCCGCGCGATTCTACGGTAATAAGTTTCCTGGGGAATACCGCGGGGCTACCGGATACTTTATTCCGTTTCGCATCGACCCGCCTCTGTGTCTTCCCCGGCGCGTCGCTGGAAAGACAGAGGTAATTTTCTAGGTTGTGGAACACGCGCGCTGACCGCGCTGAGTCGTCGATTGTCCGGCGGGTAAGCTTGCGATTGGACGCCAACCTGATAAATATTCTATGATACGCGATGTTCCCCTGTGGACACACGAAAAATGGAGGAACGCGTTTCATCGGCGTGCCTTGCGCGTATGGATCAATGGAAGGTATAGCGATCGCTATCTGGGTGACGGAGTAGAGAGGAATATAATTATTTGGAGTACAAAATTTTTAATAACAGAGATGAGCTCTGAGTTCTTGTGTAAATTTAGCTCATTTGATGATCAGATTATTCTTTTGTGCGTTTAAAAAATTTACAGAGTGGTAAAATGATTCCGGGAGAGATTGACCAGCGGGGAAGATGGGCTAGTTAAATATTTTCTAAACTATAGATTTTTCGTATAACTTATTCTTTATATTGCTTCCGTATGCAGTTTTGTTCTTTCTTATTAAATGCATTCCAGAGGAAACTCTTTCAGCCAGAAGGCAAGTTGACACAACTTGCATTGAATAAAAGGTAACGTTAGGATCATTATACAGGGTGTAACAAAAATATTGCACGTCCTTGAAAGTGATGATTCCTGAGGTGATTTTAAACAACTTTTTCCTTAGCGAAAATGTTAGATATGGCTTTGTTAACGAGTTATTAACGAAAAACACCGACCAATCGGAGAGCGAGAACAGTAGACGAATCTTGGCGCGGGGGATGGCGGACCAATGCTACGCATAGCTGCAGCCCGCGCCGAAATTCATACACTGTCCTCGCGCTCTGATTGGCTAATGTTTTTCGTTGATAACTCGTTAACAAAGCCTCACCTAACATTTTCGCTGAGGAAAAAGTTGTTTAAAATCACCTTAGGAATCGTCCCTATCAGGGACGTACAACATTTTTGTTACACCCTGTATAATTTGAATGGATACTCTACTATTCTTTTCGCTCGCAGGGAAACTAAAAGGCCAGGTGTTATGTAAGTAACGAAATACGAGTGCTTCAGCATTTATAATACGTGATCAGTTTAAAAGTGACAAAATGAAATATAAAATGTTTTCTTTTTTAAAAATAAAAAATTGGTACGTTGCAAAGTTTGATTAAGAAGTGTGGGAGTAAAGGAATTAGTATTTTATTTATTTGTTTATCTGACTGATTTGTAGAAACAAAAATACATTGAGATGATAGAGGGTAGAGTTAAATTTCCTAAAAAAATTTGGACGCGGCCTGAGGGAGATTCACGGCAGGGGAAGAAAATACGATCGAAACTTTCACCGAAATACTTCAAATTCGTAATATCGCAGAGAGTTTGCCGGGTCATTGTCAAGTTTATAGAGGAACATTCCTGTGTTTCCGTGTGGAAGGGAGAAGTATCGAGACGCGGCTATCCCCGCTTTGTCCGCTAACAGTCTCCGCTGTGAATAGGAAAGTTCAACCGTATGAAATTCTGCGATCGAGTTTCGTCGGGGACATATATTTTCTGTTTCAGTCAGCGAATCTAACGGCAATGCGGTGCAAATGGAACCAACGTAGTTCATGAGGGTTTTATGACTCTCGTTGAATTTGCTTTTTGTTTACTTTTCTTCACCTTTACTGTTATTAAGAACAGCCTCTTTATTTATTTGTAGCGCTTTAATTCAATTACGTGTACATACTTTTTTTAAAATAAGTTAGAGCAAGCGAAAGGGAAAAACAAGAAATACACTATTATTCATTTTGTAATTATTAGTGAAAATATTTCACGAAACACAATTTTATTTTGAACGCAAAATGAATACATTTTAAGAAACATATTTACTCTATTATTTTATAGAAAATCTTCTGCTTTAATTTTTTTCGGTTTCCTTAGTAAGGTGAAAGTCGCCAATTTCTACTTATTTAAAAAATTTGTTTCTAATCTGTAAATAAATATTTTTTTCGTAAATACTTCAGCGCCAAAGTAGTTTCACTTAGTAGTCGTTAAGACGACGAATATTAAATTGCTTAAATACTACTTTGGATATAATGAACGGTCCAAGCAACTGCTTGCGCTTAACACGTACGAACTTGGAGACTGGTTTAACGTTTGTGCGTAAATTCAAGTCATTAGCGGTTCCCTCGAATATGTCGCTACATACACCTACGCCAGAACTAAACTCCAGAACAATAAACGGTAATAAACTTATTACTGAACTCTCCTTACTCTTTGGCTTGCGTTAATGTCAGCAATTTCTTTTGTAATACTTTCTCGAATAAATTGTTGTAATTCCGTGAGAACAACCTATTAAAAAATGAACTAGAACACAGAATACTATACCTTTCAAAGTTGTAGTATATTAATTAGTAATTAATATAATTTCACAAAAATGGTATCAAAGTATCCGAGGAATCAAGAATTCCAAGAAAATGTAGATCCACTTGAAGGAACGTTATTCTACGATCCTGATATACTTTTCTACACAAAATCACTCTTGTCAATTGTACCCGACAGACCTTGCAGACGTTAAAGTCACGGCCAAAGAAGTGACATATTGGAGATCTACCGAGAAAATATATCTCTCACAAAGAGACGACAGAACGGAGGATACAACGTAGAATATTGTATGAGGAATGTGAAAGGCGACGTGAAAAGGGAGCAGAATATAAGCGTGTAGAATATTGTACGTACTCATCTTCTGAAAGAGAAGAAGAAATCACGAAAATTGCTGTCACCAAACATTTCGGAGGATATAGATGACTAAAAGCTACATTCAATGCGAAAGGAGATCAAAAAAACAGATGCATTATTGCATGAATAATAGTAGGAGGATTGAATACAGGCGAATGATTGATTCTATGTGGAACAAAAACGTCGGGTGCAAACGAAAATGGAACATGGACAACAAATGAGTGTCGAGTGCAAGGTGGAAAAAAAGGATATGGGACTCAGAAAAATCCTTTTTCGAAGCAAGGGAAATCTGCAAACGTACCAAATTCGTGTTCGTATGGTATTATCGTATCTAGAGCATCAGCCTGTGACGCTTTCAGCCGGTATGAAAATGGACAGAGACTGGATTGACGCGTAAAAGAATGGAAAATGCATGGAGATAAAGAATGGGAAAATAGAAACCTAGATTCTAGCGATGATGTTAGTCGAAGGTGGAAGATTCTGAAAATTTATGGAAAAATTAATCGGGGGAAATTGGAATGAAGATTAATGAATACAATAGTCACTTTTAAGGTATAATTCCGGTTTGCGCGCCAAGAAATTACACGTTCTTTGGGAATTTATTGTGAAGAAAGGAAATATAGTAGGAGTGTAAAACATTTTTTTTTATCTATTAAGTTACATTTCTATAATAATTCAAAAATATGAAAGTATTAAAATTAATGGTTTTACAGTGATTTTCAAAGCAATTTTTAAAACGTGTTTAAATGATTCCTACTGTGAAAGTTATTTGAAACAAACGATTGAAAGAGATTCTTGTTCAGTAAGACTGTCGCTATCACGCAAAATTTATCCTCTAAATTAGCCAAATGGCGGACAAAAATGTAAAAGAAATGGATTTTGGTTCTTTTTTCTTCCTGTTTTTCAATCTTAAAAGTAGGTAAAATTGAATAAAAAAAAAAGTTGCTTGTAGTTCCGCCGAGAGTTGTATGTTTATAGAGTAAGCAGTCAAAATTTTAAAGCAATCGGTTCGATGGATTTTGAAATTTTACTTACGCTCTGCGAAAGAAGAACGTTTCGAGAAAAATCTGTTTACAGTTCCAATGAACAATTGTATTTAAAAACTTATACTTACGACTTGAACTTCCTCGGAAGCATGAATTTCTTATTAATGACGATAAAAAAAGAGAATCAATTTTGTTCAAACCGTCAAACCGGAATGATACCTTAAAATAAATTATATTAAGTAATACTTAAACGGCAATCACAACAGGGAAATTTCTACACGAAGAGATTTATATTTCCACCACCACAATATCCTCAATTCAATAGCTCGCACAAGTCATAATATTCACGATTCTTTCATAAATCTTCCAATTTATCGTTAATATAAGTATCCTCAATATATGAAACGACAGAAGCGGTACACCGCGAAAACCAACAATCCATTCCGTTTTGTGTCTTCATAATTACGCAAATAAATCCACCTCGCTCATGTACATCTCATGCACCCGACGAGGTAAAGTCCCGTTATTTATACGAAGCAACTCATCGATTTACGTTTTACTTGTTTCTTTTCCGTCCAATAATGTTCGTTCAACATGATCGTTCAGCAATTAGTTGTGTTTGCAAGGGACAACCGTTAATTTCTCATCGGCCGTAAGAGGATCAAAAGTGAATTCACGGGAAAAGCGGGCGGACCGCTGCAAGAACCCGCATACGGTATTATAACGTTACAACTCGTTACAATGTCTGGAATTGCGGGGAGTCGCTTCATTGTCAACCTCGTTGCTCTAGACATTGTAAACTGATGCTTCAGCTTAATTGGAGTGCTATATATGTCCTCCGCTTTCCCTCAAACTCCAACTTCTGGCATCGCTGTTATAAGCCCGGAGACTTTACCGCTACTCACCATTCAACTTGTTACCGATATTAATGATACATTGCCATTCATACATTCATGTCATTTGCGCCGGTTTCGGCCCCGGAGGGGCGAGTTCATGGGAATTTCACATCATGGTGGATTTTATTGTCCGCGTTCTTATTTGTTGTAATTAACCGTTTTTTTCAGGATCTTATGGTTGAAAGAAGAATAATACAAGAATGTTTGCGCGACTGGTATTGATATGTATACAATTTTATATTAATACTTGTTTTATTAATCGCAGTGCACGATAAAGTATCAGAATTTTGTCCCCTTGCCTGATTTCATCACCCGGTTAAATTACAGTAATTTACAAATTTGTTCATGGAGAGTATGTTAAATTTGTTTAAATTTTAAAGAAAACTATTTGCCTTTGAATAATAAAAGTCATGGAAACTGTGGAAGAATTAAATTAGGCACTAGAACGACATAAATTTAAAGAAAAAATATAATAGTACGGATTTCAGAGTTAATTAACATTTGGAATATACGTGAACAAATTTGTGAGTCACTGTATGTTATCAAGGGTGCAAAAGGCATGTTTTCGCAGTTCTATTTGTTGGTATAAACTTTTATGAAGCATTGATCACTAAGGCATCAATGTGAATCTGATGTTGAGGATTCTAGATCGGCAAACAATAATCGTGGCGCGGAAGCACAAGAGCGAAGTATTGTACAATAATATCATATACAATAATCTATCTGAGCTCATTTGAAGTCTGAAACCACAAGTTTATGCTAAATATTAATTTTGCGCGTCAGTGTATAAATTTCTCGAGATTAAAATATTGATTATTTTTCAGGAAAGAATAAAAAAAAATCTTAGGGAAACGAATTCCGTACACCTTTTTTTTCTTTTTTTATTTTGAGCATTTCAAGCCTTGAAGAAAGCTTACATCTGCTTTACATTTGTAACTATTACAATAAACTTTTTGTACAATATTTGTATATACACATATGTGAAACTTACAATTGGTACATAATTATATTGTTTATTCATATTTTTTATTGGAGTGCTTTATAAAAGCGAAAATATGCTTACAAATATGCTTACATTAGGTTCTCTATTTGTTGAGGTAGCTGTTGGTTAATTTTTCGGAGTTTGCCTATTAAGTCTTTCCTTTGACTGTCATAGATAGACTGCGGAAGTTTATGCATTTATGGCAATTTTCAAATTACAAAAACCTATAAGAACGCCTGCAGGTATAAAAATACAATCAAATATAAAAAATATAATGCATTTTATAATATTTAGAAAATAAAACACACATTTATTTAAGATTCAGTTGCTGTTGTATGTCTATAAAAATATTAATTTGCATAAACTTCCGCAGTCTAGTCATAGAGTGAACACTGTCATATTATGTGGTTTAAATCTTTTATTCCTTGGGCACATTCACATAGAGTATTGGAGTCGTTTATGCCTATTTTAGCAAGAGACGCTGCTAAGCTGTAATGATCGGCCCTACATCTATTGAAAATAACTATAAATTCGCGAGAGTAGTTACGTTTGGCAAACCATGGTTTGTTGGTTGGGTTGTAACACAATTCGAAGTATTTTTTTCCTTTGGTCAGGCCTTGTTCAGTGAGTATGCGGTTATTTATCGTTTTGGAATTTGTTTTAAACTGGTAATGTAAGTCCGTGAATGGAATATCGAATAAGTTTGGCTCTAATTCCTTTTTCGAACACCTTACTGTACTATTAGTTCTCACGAGCTGCTCGATTTTCGGTATTATAATCGCGTAATTCTGAAATTGATTAATACACGCGATTTCGCTCGTCACTGTACATTATATCTCAACGATTTTAGCTACGAGGAACGAAGTGCATAAAACGAAAATTTACGGCGAAAAGTGCAACAGAACCGCGCGAAGTCTCCGGCTGAAAACAAAACGATTTGCCGAGCGGCGCATTTCGCGCGATTTCCGGAGTGAATTCGGACTGAAGTGTCGGGCGTCGCATTACTCTCTTGCCGCGGTCTCGGTACACCTCCGAAAAAAAGAAGCGCGAGGCGACGGAGGGTTGGGGACGAGGCGGGGGAAGGACAAAAGAAAGGAGAGGGAGAGGAGGAAAAAAAATAGGGGAAGAAAAGGGGCCGCAGACGCATAATTAAAGACCCGACCGGCACCCGGCGTCGTGTCTCGAGATATCGTTTACCGACAAAATACTGAAATTTAGGCAGTGGTCTGCAAGGGCGCAACCTCCGAGAACTACGATGCGGGGGCCTGAAGGGGGACGAGGACCGGGGGAGGGGGGGGGAGAGAACGACGACGACTTGCTTTAATTAAATGCACGTAATTGCTTTTCCCGCTAATTACCACGACTCCCTTGAGAAGCGCCATGCCACGAAGTCGAAAAAAGAAAAAATTTGGAACTCGGTGAACTTTGCCGAGTATTCTTCCTCTTTTTCTTTTTTTTTTCCTTCCCTCGTCCGAAGGCGTTCGAGGAGCTGGATTCTTATAAGCGTCGAGTTCCCCTATCAGGCCTCGGAATGAATCGACGTCACCCCCCGCTCGTCAGATTTCGGATTACTGTCTCCCGCCGCGTGAAATCTTCTTATTAACACGGGAGCCTGGATTTTTTAAGTGGCGCAAGAAGCTGCGACGCGGTAATGATTTTATAGGAGGGTACACCAGCTTACGCTAGCGACCGAGACTGTGGCTCTGTTCCAATGGAGTTAGAAAATATGGTAAAGGAAAGTCACTCGCGAGGCGTAATTGCACTTTGCTGTGAATGGACCGAGCGATTTTATTCGTGTGCAATTGATTTCGGTAGATAAAAAACAGTAATTACCACATGCTATTGCAATCTCGAATTGGAGAGAATATCATAAAAAGTTAGAGAAGAGAAAGCAAAAAAAGAATTAGAACAAAAGAAAGAATTTTGCAACGAAAGGTTAAAAGTGCAATGTAATTATTCATATGTTACATCGAGATTAATTCAATTAGAATACCTTTATTTATTTACGAATGATATTGATGAGTACATAAATAAATACTTTAGGACATTGCCTAACTGATAATATTCAAGTCATAACATAATTGAGAATTGGACATAAATTCTAATCAGAGTTGGGCAAACTGTAATCATTAATATGATTACTGACTAACGACTAATGATTAAATAAATATTTGAGTATGACTAATGACTAAATTTTTATTAAACATGAATAATAAACATTGACTAGTGAGTAACTTTAATCGTAACTAATGACTAAATGAGTAATCAAAATTTAAATATGACTAATAACTAAAAATGATAAACTAAAAAAGCCACGGAATGATAACAAAAAATATATTTCAATACTGTATAATCTTTTGATATAAAATAGTAAATATCTAAACTCCGATTTTGATGCTCCTGAAATATGTTGTCATATTTATAATATGTAGAAAAACACACTAGCAACTAATGATTAATCAAATGTAATAACTAATGATTAGTCATAACTAATAACGAATGACTAATGATTAAATACAGTTGTAAGTAATTTATGCTATATAGTCATGACTAACCAATGAAAAATGTTTAACTAATGATTATTAATTATGATTAATGATTAATCAGATAATTAGTCAATTTTAATTATCAGTTGATTTATGCCCTACTCGGATTCTAATGTCCAGAAAATGGTAGAAAATAAGATTACAATCGTAAAAAATAGAAAAATGGTCACTAAACTCATAAGGACGCTAGAAACTGACTGTAATTATTGGTATTATACAGAATTTAACTGAATTTTTTTATTTTCAACATGGAAGTATGACAATATGAAATAAACATTAATCCCATCTTGCCCCACCTTCCCCTACTTCACCCGTATACAACCTCTTCTACACGCTTCACGCAGATCATACTTCATCCAAGTCCTAGATCCTATATTAATACGATGACGTATTTAATTTCTTCTTTTTTTCCCGCTTGAAATAGATGCGGGAAGATTGAGCAAAACTGGGTGGACGGGTACAGCTAGGTATCGCTGCTTCCCTAAAATAAGAGCCGTGATATGCGACCAACGTGTGATGACAGATTCAGATTGTCCGGGACAGTTCTTAATGAACCACAGACCTGAGCGGATGCTCTCTTTTTCCGACGAGGGTTTCAAATATTTTCGGTGAAACAGTTTCAATTCGCGTTGCTGAGTTTATCTTTGTTTACAGTTTCCGTTTGAAAAATTCGGTACGATAAATACCTCATTAAATTTAATAATTTTTTTTACTGTATTTTGACGGTTTTAAATATTTTTACTCAACACTGAAGTGTAAATATTTAATGTTTAATGAAGTACCTTCTGCGAGGGGAAATCGTGTATTTCAATGCATTCGACAAAGGCTATTTTTCTTGCTAAAAAAATCACTCCTTTGTAAAATAGACTATAATCTCTTGAGCATTTTTTTCCTATTATAACATTTTTAAAAAGCCCTTTTTCGTTTGTTTCAGAATAAACTTTTTTCCAAGCTCTCTTAATTTTTTTTGCTGCTACAATCATTTTACACGGAACTCTGAACAATTTAATTCCTAATTCAGCGTGAAGAACGAAACTAAAACTAAATTTGCCTTGAAAGTTGCTGAAATCCACGAATTCCGTATAATTTGTGAAAACAATCCACAAAATGCGTTGAATTCATGAATAGCTGCATAGCTTCAGTTGAATTATTCTATGTACATACTTGTCTACGTACAGCGACCAGCTTTTTATAAAATTTGTTAAGAAGAATAATAACTGTTAAATCATAGAGATAAATTTCATATTTCGTTTGGGTATTATTATGCACATTATATATTGTATTACATAAAGTGTACTTAATTGTGTGCTAAAAGATTTAATGGTCCTATTGACAAATTAAATATAGCGCAGCTTTTCGGTGATCAAAGTCAACGCGCATTCAGTAACAATGTAGGGCGAGTGGAAATATTTTAACACTAATTAGTTTTGAATACAATTAACAATCAAAATCTTGAATACCGACATTAATAAAAAGTAAAGGACAATGAGAAAGTGTTTTAAACGATTTCCATATAAATAACATGTTAATTCATTGTTCCCGTATCTGATAATGAATTTATTCAAATAATCGCTGCAATTGAACTCATCGATATCCTATTTATATTTAAATCTTAATTGCCGCTGTTCGCGCAGGATGTTCCTCGATTCGTAAAAATTCGACCAGTACGCTGTCGCTTTAGGAGATTTTTGCAATTCACATTCACTTTCGCTCGAAGTAGCAGCGACAATACGCCTAACAATAAGTCACATCTCGAATACCAACATCCGCGAGGGAGGAACTTATCTTTAATTGCCGGAAGAGCATCGAACAATGTGCTGCAAAACGAGTTAGCCTCTGCTACGTTCCCCCTCGAAACTTTCCCTTTTCCACCCAACTTAACGCTTCCGCGACAGTGGGGTCCCTCTAATGATGGGTCTAAGTTCCCTTTCCAAAGTGTACACTGCGCTCGAATTTTATTATTCTATTCGGTCCTGATCACCTTCGACTTACATTCAATTGGACACTGTTTGTTGTTGTGCTATAAATTTTGGAGTGGAGGATATGAGAAACAAGCGAAAAGAATCACTTGTCAAATTTTATTACAATTGTATTATTTGGATTCAAAATGAATAATTTCATATTTAATAATTTTCATATTAAAGTTGTTAAAGATCAATTTTAGTAACAATCTTAACTAAAAGTTTTATCGTAAACTTATTTGTTAGAAAGTATCTGAAATGCAACTGCTAGAAATGAAACAATCAAATTATGATTTTTCTTTTTATTTATAAGAACCATTGAATCAATTATCTGGAATTTTTGTGACAATATTGTTTAGTGTTTGATCGTTCCGTACACAAGATTTCAAAAACTGTGGTCTATTATTTGGATCTTAATTTTGTATATGGTATTTCTCAATATTGTGATTTGTCATAGGAACTGAAAGCTGAATGATTTAAAAACTACTGAGTCAAATTCTTTTAAATTTTGCAGGGAGTTTTACTATTGCACAAAGATTCGTTTCTCCAGTTTTCAATGATTTTCCTTTATTTTTAATGCTACTGAAGTTTAACCCTAAAAGTGATTTCTTAATATAAATTTTGAATATATTTCTGAAAAGCAGATAAAAGCTGCGTCTGACATTTGCTTGATTCTTTTTATTCAATGTTGCAACTGCGTCATTGAGGTTCCGTATATTTATATAATGCTCGTAAAATAATATGAATCATATAAGGACGAAGGAAGTAAAACACTGTCGCTTCGCGCAAAGTGGACAATTTCGAGATATCGTAACTTTCTTATTATCCCTTGTTACCTCTCAAGATATCCATCCACTTTTCTCAAGGAAGTCCTAAAAATTTAAGAAAAGTAGATTTAACGGTAATGGGACGTTGATGTTTAGTGCTCTGTTTCTTAATAGGATGTAGGCAGCATAACTTGGATGCAAAGAAAGTTGAACGCGAAGTAAAAAAGATATATTTGTAATTTATTAGTGAAAGTTTGACAAGACGTTATATGAATTTTCAAATACCTGAAAAGCATATTTATTAATAATAAATTATTATCTTACACCATTAACGCTTCGAGGAGTTCAACTTTACCGTGAGATTATTAATCAAAGCATGAAAACTAAAATACACCGTCATCACTTTTCATTCTTCGTTACGCTTGTCGGTTGGATTATGTTGTGTAGTAATCAGGATTTAAGGATGAACTTCCGTAAGAATCTTAGCCAAAAGTTAAAAGATATTAATAACGCTTCTTCTCGTGATGAAAACTAGTCAAAAATATTGATCTTTTGTCATAAACTTGTTTGTTAGAATGTGCTTGAAATCCTGTTAGCAACTTCACTTTTAATTTTGTAATATATTTCTCAATATTGCGTTTTCTCATAAGAATGGAAAGTTAAATAATTTAAAAATTATCGAATGAATTGTTCTTAAATTTTGCGGAATAGTTTACCATTGCATCAAGATTCATTCTTCCAATTTTCAAAGATTTTCGCTAATTTTTAATGTTACTGAAGTTCATCCACGAGTTTTTAAAAAATTCTATAAAATTTAACAGTTACAGATTCAAAAAGACAAAAGGTTACATTAATCCCCGGTCTCCCCTACATATTGAAATAGGATCTCATTGAAATAAAAGCATTTCAATTACTATTTTCAATACCTTTTATTCGAAATTTTCCGATCACTGGTCACGTCCCGTTTTTTGATAAACTACGTTCACCGTAAGACACAACATGCCTGACTCATTTCTCGCTGAGAAGCGTTCGATCAGTTTAGCTTCTTTCTACCACCGAGATTACCACCCTCTGCCGTTACCTTCATCATCCCTCAACACGGCGTATCATTCGATAAATCGTTCCGCAGTCTCTCACCCTGGTTGCGGACGCAAAGATTCGCTCCCAGACGCGGACAGCGGCGGCGGCGGCGAGCAGACCACCGTGGTTCGGTTACTCCGAAAATGGCCAGGAAGGAAGCCCGGGTATATGTAAGATAATGGCCGAGCTCAAGGTCTCGGTAGCGACGAGGCTCCTCAGCGACGCCCGAGGGACAAATATATTATTACTAAAGTGTAGGAAATTTAGGAGCTGCGAGGCGCCGATGAAGTGCGAGCGGCCGGAGCGGGCAGAAAGATCCGCAAGAGGGATGCGGAGGCGGTTTGGGCGACCGGACGTGCAGCCTACCGGGGATCGGAGGGGACGGGGAACGGACAATCGAGGGGTCTGCATTAGCACTGTACAGTAGCCACATTGCTCCTTTGAGACTAGGCGTTCGCGGTGCGCCGTTAATGCGTCCGCTCCCCGGGAAAATCGATAGGTACGTTAAACCAGAGTCGCGAAGTAACTCGCCACCCTCGCGATCCACGACGTTCGAAGGCCCTCCTCTGCTCCTTGAGACCTGCCACTCGCCGATCCACGATTCCGGGCACGTCGCTCTCGGCGACGACGGCCACCCGTGCTAGATTCAAATGACGTTAGCCACTTATTCCATTAGGGGATGATGTCATCAATATTGCTTAATTGCTGCGGGAGGGAGGAGAGTCCGTTTCCGTGAGGACGCACGGTGGGTCGGAATCGTGAAATAGCAGGCACTTTATAGAAAAACAATTTCTAGTTTCTCTACTATTCTACTGATTGCTCAATTCTTCTATTATTATCGGACTGTGGGAATATGCAAATGCATATTTTAAGGAAATTGATTAAAGGAACAAGACTATGATTTTATTGGTATTGGTCCCTCTGAACCGAATATTCTTTTCCGCTGATATTTTGTTTCTATCACAAAAAATATGTGAGATATTTGAGATGCTCAAGTGAGGTGAAACGCCCTGTATATACCATGAGGTATTTGAAAAAGTTCGTCAGATTGTAAGTAAATAGAAGTTACTACCAGTTAACAATTTTTTTAGGAATAGGTTCAGACAATTATGTAACGTATACCTGTTTTGTGTCTAACAAAAGCAAGAACTATTTTTACGAAAGCCATAAAAAGCAGGATAATTATATACATTTTTAACTACATTCATTATTTTGTAAACAAGATTTTTCGTATTAAAAAATTATTTATGTACGTATTTACGTTTTCTTTTTTTTAGTAATATACATCCTCAGGTAATCAATTATTGTTACATTTCCACGCATTCCTAATAAGTAGTTTCTCATTCCGAAGTATAAAATAGACTATTCTAACCCTCCAATAAATTGTAGAACAAGTTTAAAGCACCTCCGGACTCAGAGCGTTAATCGACCGAGGTGTTAATTGTGTCGAAGAGAATCAGCCGATAATGATTAGCGGAAAAGATGAATAAATGAAAGGATGCACGTTGTACATTCATTCGATTAATCTGTATTTTTTTATGAATGAATTATGCATGAGTGAAATTTAAAAAAAGAAGTCGTTGATCAATAACTAAGAATTGATATGCAAGTATTCTGCAATTCGTTGCCCGTTGCAATATATCGGAAATATTGATCCCGCGGTATGTCGTCTCGCTTGTTCCCCGGGGTCGCATTTGAAATGCGTTTCATCAGCCTCACCATTTTATGATTTACTGCCTCCCACTACTGGAAACCACTTGTGCCAGCGCGAAAGAAAATGTCGATGCGCGTTAAATGATACCAGACAAATGGTAGTCGTGTGGTATATTTCGTCTCTCAAGATATTCTTGCTATTTCCTACAAATTCTGAAAATGTTGGCTAATTTGCATACATTTCTTAATATCCTGAAAAATACATCCATGGGACACGGTCTTCGAGATCGTAAAATTGTAGTTGTACATTTTCAGTATAAAATCTTGTCTTCGAAATTGTTTGAAATTTATCTACTATATTAATAATAATAAATTGTATAATTTATTTACTCCATTTTTAATGCAAACGTTTTTTATGTAATTATTTTGTACCATGCCAATGTAGTTTCTTTTATATCTTATTCCACGCTTTTAACAAAACAAAAAAAAACATTATAGCAGAAATGGAAGATCTTTCATAGTGCTGTGGTATTGAGTAAATTTTTTCTCTTTTTAGCTTTCTAGAAAATTAAATTTGTATCTCATGTAGTGAATAATGATTCTTTAATATTGATTTCAATGTGATCTTGATTTCTCGTTTGACAAAATTGCTGTTACCTAAGAATTCAGTTTAGATGCAGAACTGTTTACGAATAGCCGTGTTCACCACCACCGAGTGGATTCCTTGATTTCTTGTAACATGGCTCATTGACTACGGAGGGTTCTCCAGAGAGGTAACACTTTATCACGTTCCCTGGAAACGAAGTTCCAACCGAATCCTTTACGGATATATCAATCTGATTTATAATATACCCATGGGGAATCCAAATATTTGTAACATAATTATTATTCGAATTCTTTTTTATGCAATAAGACATGTAGCATTATTTAAACAGTTGAATGGAAACCGGACAGTAATTATACAGAGTGAGTCACCCAACGTTTGTACCTCAAATCTGTGGTTGTAAGGTAAAAAGTGTCACATATCACATGTTTTCATTCTTGAGATACAGTACTGTTTCGATATAAGGACAATCTTACAGTGTTGACTCGAAAAAGGAATTTCTTTATCCTCACCACTTCTTCGCCGGTGCGAGTCTCCTCATTCCGTCGTGACCGAGATCGAACCCGACTCGAAAAAGGGCTGCGCTCGGTTCTGAAACCCAGCCATTCTTCGAGTCAACACTGTATTTGCGTTCAAATTTTGAAGCATCAATACTATCTTGTGTACTCGAATTTTCTTGTATTCTTATTTTTAATGGAAAACATTCTTTTAGTGAATTTTTTCTCTGATAAGAATATTGAATTCTACTTTCTAGATTTCAGTTATGGCATAAAATCAAATTTTTCGAAAATATGACATACGTCGTTTTACCTTACAGCCACAAAAATATCTTTATTGTTTTTAACGAAACGTTTTCACGTGACACTAAATCGCGATGACACTAAATGTCATGACTTTCGTGATCGCGAAAACTTGTAGTAAGTACACTGACTGTACTTATCTCTGGTTATTCAATTTCTTGAACGAATTTTATCCGAGGAGTACAGCAATTCCTCTAACTTTCCCTGAACATGTGTACAAACGTTAAGCTGCTTGAAACTTGGAACGTATGCCGGTGATAACGTGTGGATCCGATCGATTGCAGAGGAAGAAGTAAAGATGACAGTAATCTTAGCATTAAGTGAGAAATATGGAGTCTGGGTAGGAGAAGATTGTGAGGCGTGATGTAATAGAGAGTAGAGTATCAATTTATGTGATCGCTTTAAAATAAATCACTGAATTATAGAGCATATTCCGCGGACTTATAATACGTTTATTATTGCATTTGGTTATAAGAAATTAATTATATTTGATTGTATCGGGTTCAAATTATCTAATTTATATAATTTATAATTAATTTATTATTTTACTATTTTACTATTTACTATTTTTATTATTAACTAATTTATATTATTATGTTCTAATTTAAAAATAAAAATGATGAAAGTAGCCATCAATCATCCCTCCTTTTGAAAAATGGTGTTGGAGTTCAATTAATTCTCAACTACAATTTATTAGTTGTGCCAATTGATTCGGTGCCATTATTTAGTGACTTTATAGTGGAAAAACTATCAATACATCAAATTTCCAAAAGTTCTTCTTTATTTTTTATTACTTTTTCCCATTTCCTTGGCAGATCATAAATTCCCTCCCCCCAAAAAAGATGGCGGCTTCGTAGCGATGTCACAAAAAAGTCTCTGAAACCATTTTTTACATGCTTTATAAGTTATATATCTTCCTTTAACGTAGCGCAAACCATTTCTGTAGTCTCAGCAGCAGTTTTCTTTAACTGAAAAACAAACAAAATACAATGTCGAATGTGATGTTTATGGGAAACCATCGAAATAGTTATTACCAACCTGTAACGACCATGTTAAAGCTTAAGGTTCGAACCACCAGAAGATATTTAAATTGAAATCGAAGTTATCATCGATTAAAATTAAAAGCCCTGAATTAATTTATGATATTATACATTCACATTGTACTGATGTATATTATAATAATATTATAATTATACAATTTATGTATAATATTATACAATCATCTGAGGTACAATTTGGTGTTGATAACAAGAACGTTCTTGTTAAAATAGTTCTTGTTCAAACTGTTCCGTATGAAAAAAAAGCTGGAGCTACAGTGAAACTGAATAACTTAAACACAGTTATACATTTACATAGACGTAGTTAAACATCACCAAGCATTGTTTTTAATGCCTGATGGGACACATCGCGAACACATTATCGGATATGACCTCTCATGTTTTCCAAGCACTTTCCGCTACGTTTGCTAGAGCAAGGTCGCCACCATAACCCCGTGCCAACTGCATAGGGAGTGTGAGGTACACTTGCATATACGAGGACACGCTTTTATATGTTTTTGAAGGGCAGATCCTGGCCCAGCCGTATCCATTGAAAAATAAGTACCATGAATAAGCTTAGAAATGGAGAATTTTATGAAAATATTCTTGCTATAAAATGCATGCATCTTTTTTACACGCGCATATACATGTGCATGTGTTTGTATGAAAGTACGTGTGCACGAATATATCGTTTCCCGATTTACTGCGCAATTTTACTCTGGACGATGATGCACCCTTAAATAAACTGCATGAGAACAATCACTAATAAAATTGGAATTCCTGCAGTAATTGAAAATATAATTCCGATGCGGTATATTTTAAATTCATTATAAAAATGGTTTAAGATATTGTAAGAAAGTTTTAATGCGGTATATATTGGCTCTTTATGAATGTATGCAAAGTAACTCTTAACTGGAACTTCTAGGAATTCCACTTTCACCGCTATATCTGTTTATAGTCTACAAAGGCTACGAATTAATGAAATTCCAATATTCCGCCAAACTTCGTTGTTTTCTTGTAAATTAAACGTGCAACGTAGTTAGGAGTTCAACGTAATTGCGAATAAATTACAAGAACCTGTACTTACTCTCTATGAAATCAGGAGAAGCGTAATAAACTACAATATAATAAAAATGTTTACTTAAACTTTAAACATTCATAACTGCATTTTACATTTTCTATTTTTCAACATTCTGTAATAACTTTAACAGATAGTTAATAATGTTTTTGAGGTTCAGTATTTAAAAAATTACTTGCTATATTTTTCTTACTTTCGAGTACAATTATTGACATTTATGAATAAAACATGCATATATGTCAAACGTGCAACTAATTCCGTTTCAGAAGTTTCACAGCATTCAAATTTGTGCTCAGTGAATCAAGAAAGATAGAAATTGACATTTATCCTGACATGTGTCCTGAAACTTTCATTACTTGGTGTTCGTGATACCGGAAGTTATCCATCCAACGTGGTCAGTCTGCAACTGTATCGATTCTGTCATCTTCCCCTCAATATTATTAAGAACCTAACTTTCATATAATTAGCAATTACAAAGTGGGTCATAAGTAGTATTTTAATTTAATTGTAGTATAACTATATTTTATATTTCTCAATTTTTGTTTCGAATTATTAATCCTTCGGCCTACAATAACTTCGAATATCGATACTAAATTATTTCAAATTACAAAGAAAAAAGTTATACTTGCATTTGTAAGCCAAAGACATGTGGCATTGTCTTCAGAAGTCATGCAGTTAATAATTCTTAATAATTTTACGATTTTATTAACTGTTTTAAATACTGTACATGTCCACAGCCTCGGAAAAATCATAGTGCAAGGGGTTAAATTTCTTTCTTTGAGATATAAAGGTTTTTTGAAGATTGTTTATTTTCCATGCGGTAGACTCGATATCCGGAATATTAATATTCAGTCCTCAGTTAAAACATTGAAATTTCGTATCAAAGTCACCAAGGGCTCCGCCCGAACCTAGACGTCACAATAAAAAAAATGAGCATACAATTACTCGTTGGACGAAAAAGCACCTACTAGCAAGGCTGTTTGTACGTCCGCTTAATTAGAACCAATTAAGAGTCGTGGCGTCGAGTCAACGGCGACAGGGCCGAGTGTACCGAGCCAGACCTCGCGAAAATTTGTTTGCCGGGGGCATTAGAACGTGGTAATCCGCGATTTGCGTGGCGAAAAACTGGCTGAGGCGAAAGAATAACGTGGAACTTAAATATTTAATCCTGCTAATCGCTGCGTAAATAATTTCTCTGACTGTTCGCCAACGAACGTCGCATAAAGGAATACAGTGTACGCTACGACTGGACGAAGGCTATAAAAGCTTGATTAAGTAGACAAGTTCTGTTTTGATAAGACAGCTTTACGCTGTAAAGCTTTCGGATTCGTTGCTAATGAAGGCGAAACATTTAGATCCTAGTTATTTCGAACGATTATTTAAAATATTATAATTTTGTTATAAAAAAATTAAATAGCTTCATCAGCTTTTCACCTATTTTCACGTGAAATCTGCGTTTTTCATTCTCTTAATATTTCTAACGTCGACAGAAAAAAGTTGTTGATTTAATTTGGGAAAAAAGGCTACAATGTCAAATCTACAAATTGCGGATGCATAAAAAACTGCATGGAATTTAAAGAATAAAAAACACTCGAGGAAAAGAGAATGAAATAAATAAAATATAGGTCTAGTTAATGGAAATGTTTTGATATGTTACGTTCTCTCATTTATAAATCTAAGTCTTGCTAATTAAATTATAACAATATCATTCAGGGTTCTTTACAAACCATTTTTGGTGTTTAAATCCTTCTAATTTTCAGTGAAATGCGTTTTAAAAAAACTAAGTCTATCTCCCCCCGATATTGCCCTGTATGTTTCGAATTTGATTTTGTATTAATAGTACCAGGCAGTCTGTTACGAAAGCGAATCAAATACTATTCCGGCGCACACTTGGCGTCTCCCTGCCTTATGTAAATGTCGACAAATATGTATAGGCGTAGCGTGTCCGCAGGGACGACCAAACAAATTGAGATTCACGCGACCATCGACTTCGCGGTTAAACTCGATCGATGCTTCTACTCGAAACGTTCAGCCGAGTTCACGAGCACGTGTATTCTCGATGTAAAGGCGATAAGTGCGCGTAAACACTGTCAGCGATGACCACTCTCGTAAAACAACTTGGCGCGAGACGCAAAGTGGATCGTTACACCCGGAGTATTGCCCATGATGGAATTATGCTTGACCTTTACTACTGATCGAATCATACTTGATTCATTTCACGCCGAATCGATCGCTTTTCGACTTTGACCCCTGGAATTTTGTTCGAAACGAAGTATATTATATTAAAGGGACGGTAAGAGTCACCGTTTCGTTATTTCCGAATTTGTTTAAAAAAAAAAGAAACTGTCAAAGTTTGCAATTTTTTAGTATCTTTGTGAAATCAGAGTAAATATGAATACTGAGTAATACTTCCCGCGCATTGTTTAATTTTCCTGACACTACTTCTTGATATTAATTAAAATATTCCTCCTACTGTAATTAACGATGACACAGGTTCCATACATCAATTGGTAATTACTCGCGGAAAGAAGGAGCAGCCAGATTGTTCCAATAATTTTCGGTACCTGCGCGTCGGTAATTGTCCGTAAAGTGATAATCGATTTAAAGTGGCCCATTTATAGAAGCCCCTAATATCCTACAAAACTTCCTTCACATGCCAAGTGATTGAATAATTACATAGGAGGCTGAATTTCACTCATAGAAGTAATTACGATCTACACGCAATTCGGAAGTTCAACTTGTGTTGTGTAGACGTCACTTTATCAGCGCAAGCGTCTTCATTGTAATGTATACGGATCAATTCAAGGCATTCTATCATAAAAGTATAACTTTGTGTACAGGGTGAACCACGAAACGTGATAAGTTTAGATTACTCTGTTAATAGCTTGCCGATTGAACATATTTTTAAGCTGTTTGCCTGTCTACCACATTAGTTGTTTAATCTTAGTCAATTAACAAATTGATCATTTATGTTTTTGTTTGGTATTTAAAATAATTCATATATTTGTAACCTGAAAAAATTGTAGGACAAGAGATTAATATTTAGTAATTACTAGACTGCGGATTTTATGCATTTATGGCAATACTAGATATGCAAAAAATGTAGGAGATTGTTAACACATTCCCTAATAATCGAAATATCAAAAATATAATTCAAATAACAATGTTTAGAAAATAAAAGACACTGTCATTCATATTTAAATTCTTTATTTATATCTCTAAAAATGTTATTTTGCATACAAATTCGCAGTCTAGTAATTACATTCTCACGAAAGGAATCAATTTATCGCACTAAACTCTAAATGAAACTTTTGTGCGAGCGATATTGCAAAAATAAATTGATACCGACCTAAATACCATATCATTTCCATGTTAATTAGAAATAAAAACGTTCGTTAAAATTGCACCGTCCATGGTCAACAGTATAATATTACAAACAGATTATACTTGGTCAATAGAAACGGAAAATTGAAATTTTACAGAATGGTGGAACATTCAATTAAGAGAAATCTGAAAAGCGCGGATTATAAATTTGCCAATATCTCTATCACAAGTTTCTCTGAACGATCAACATGACGCGCAAACAAATTTCATAACGAGATTTAAACACTTTCATCCGATTTAACGGTTTATTCTATCGTTTATTCATTTGGTTGACTATCGAAAATTCAATCGCTCGACGATATATCCCATGGGCTCACAAAGTGAAGATAAAATTTCAATTGGCGATCACGTAACAAGGTACGCAATTCATAGGAGGCTGGCTTAGGTGTCCCACACCGTGATCAAAGTAAATACAGCTTTGATCAAATTCAACGGGTCGATCGAACCGGCGAACGCGCCGCTGTACAAATTAAATAAAATTAAATATAACGGTTGGGCACTAACGATGCCCGTGGTATCGATGTCAATCGACGTTTTGCTCAGTCTCACTATCCTGTTAATGATCCGAGATGGAGCGCGGCACCTACGCGGTATAAACTCGTCGCTACCTCCTAGGTGTTAATCGTTTCAACAAAATAGCGAGCAGGAGAAACACGAGTTGTTCATGAATTGATTGATCTCATAGAAACGTATTTTATGCCGTATAAGTTTGATTTTTAAAAAGAGGGAGATTATAAGGAATGAAGGCAGTTCGAAATATTTGCAGAATATTGACAGCAGTCAATTTTTAAAGTATTTTATTTATAGATATTGTTAACCTATTTCTTAATCCCCACTCTCTGCAAATTTCATTACAGATCAGAATTTTGTCAAGCATCGCGAAACGAAAATCGAAACAAGATCGACCGAGAGATCCAAGCTCGTTCTACGTTCCATCGCTCGCGCGTCTTCGCGCGAGTTAATTGGTGCCAAACAATTACGAACTGTTGACGCGAGGCCTCGTTTTCGCTCTATTTACAGGCGCAGTACAAACAGCGCCTCGACGCCGGAGGACGCCGAAGTAATTTTCGGCCGCTGCGGGATATCAAGATCCACGCGAACGATTCTCTTTCGCTTCTGGTTCGCCATTACCGGCGATCCCGGGACTTTTATACGTCGCCGAGAGAACGAGAAGAATGGAACGAATAAAAGGAGAGACTCCGGTGGCCAAAGCGAAAAAGAGGCGGCGAGGAGTCAGGACGTCGCGTTGTTCTCCCGACGAAAAGGTGGAGGACGAAGAAAGTTGAAATACGAAGTGGTCACAAAGAGTGTGAGGGCTCGTTCAAACTTTTGCATCAGGGAATTCTTTTTAGGTTCCCCCGGAATATCTGTGATAAAGTTATAAACTTTTCGGAAGGACTTGCCCGCCAACGTCGAGCTAAATAACTGCTTGCTTTTCCCTTTACGCGACACCTAACGACCTAACTAAATTTTCCTTTCACTCGCCGAGAAAGGCGTGACTACTCGGACAATTAATTTCCTCCTGACGTGTTGCAGAGGGCGCGAAACGCCGCGGCGGACTGCGTCGAACTGCGAACTTCTGGCGCATGGTGCTCCGCATTGAGGAATTCGAAACTTAGGAAAAAAAACGCTACTTTCTGAATATTTATTTATTTATAAACGTGTGAACACCCTTTGGATTATAAAAAGCAAATAATGTACAACTTGTGCAGCGTAAATTAGTGTAATTACGGTACTATAATTTAAGACGTTTGGACTGAACTGTGTAGCAATTTGATAATTTGATTTTTGAAAGAAATGTACGAGTTGCCGAGAAAGAAGTTTTGTATAATAACCACTTAGCGAATTTGTTGTATGTTGCAGCTGTATGCATTTGCAGGTGAAAAAGTGGAAGTTTCCTGAGTGTTCTAAGAGGAATTTTGACTTCGATCATCAGAACAATCAACAAAATTGTTTGGTATCTTGAATAAGAAACTCCAGAGTATCGAGACCG
The DNA here is from genome assembly GCA_030770465.2 of Perdita meconis. NCBI lineage: Eukaryota > Metazoa > Arthropoda > Insecta > Hymenoptera > Andrenidae > Perdita > Perdita meconis. The sequence continues at coordinate 12,373,155 of JASKOS020000003.1, read as the reverse complement.
AAGGAATATTTTGATATTTTTAAACCCTCTGTATATAACGTATTCGGTATCATGCGTCAGGCATTTTAAAGCATAGTTCTACAGGCCAAAATAAAATAAAAATGAAGAACGAGCAAATATATCGCACTATAGTTCGGGTCAACTCAACTGGTCTTTCAAGGCCACCGTTTTCTTTCATTTTTAAAAAAAATGACGTATAAAGTTTTCTCTACCTGTGTGAAAGTTACATGTAAAAAAGTCTTCATGTTTACGGTAGATACCGTCGATGTTTCGCTACTAGAAAATTATAAGAGGATAATATGACTTTGAACGTCCAATTGAGTTGAGTTCGAGTATAATTAGCTCCGACCTGCAGCTGTGTTAGTACCGTAGTCACTCAGAGGAACTGACTTACCTTCTAGTCAAATTAATTACGCGCTACGTCATGCGATATTAAAATAATTCTCTTTGAAATCATGTTAAACGTCATATAGCGACTCGTGTTAGGTCTTCTACAAAGGTTTAAAGGGAATTATTGCAGTTTCGCATTGCGTTATGTAATTTCTTTTAGTGGCTACGATACATACTAATAATATTTTTATCTTTTAAACTCTTTACTTAATTCAGATGGTTCTCCGAATTAGTTTCCTTCAATTTTACGAACCATTTTTGTGTAATTCTTACAGTAACATAACATCAGCCATAAATAGTATAGATATTTCGAATAGCTTTGCAACCGTGATTAAACTCACGAAGCAATACGTGTTAAAAATATTCGTTTTTATTTACTTGACACTCCATAGTTTTTAATCTAAAACCCCATTATTACTAATGCAAAATTAAAACTTCCATAACAGTTGTGACACAAGGAAACAGAAGTTATTGAATGATCTATAATGATTCATCACTAACAAGGTATTGTTATTGGATGGAATTCATTAGGAAATAAACATCTAACGCAACATTCATTCAGCAATACCAAGTAAATAAAAACTTGAAATAACTAAAATTTCTACAGCTTTTCAATTTATGCAAAATAAATAGAAAAAACTAAAATCTTTACAAAATATAGCTTGTAAATTTTTATTTTTTAGTATTTTTGTTCAAGAAACGTGATTTTAGAAAATTCACATTCTTACTCTTCCCTAATTATTCTGTTTAAGCTCACCTGTCACCGCTAAAAATATTCAAACGTATAACATATTATTCAGACCCCGTATTCACTTTCTTGAATATCCAACAACATAAACTAAAAGAAACCACCGTTCAGAATATTTTCTATTGAATAAGCATAGAAAAATGGAATAGCTTTCAGTCATCTTATCACCTCGACTCTCCGTTGCTTCATTTATCGCATTAAACATCTTCCTTACGGATCTCATTCACCGCGTGGAACTTTGCTTAATTAAAAACGTTATCCGACACGATCACCATGGGCCGAATGTATATAATTCCCTTTCGCAATCTTTTACGTAATTTATCAAACCCTCGGAGTCCCTCTTCCTCAAGGAGTTACCAAATGAAACTAATTAAGCAGATAACGTCGGGAAAGTGCCGCTATTATTTATTGTACCGACAAATCCAATTTTGCGTTCAAAGCGTTCGAGCCGAACGATAAAAGCCGATCCGCGTAAGAATGATCCATTCTCTCGCGTGTTCAACCCCGCGCCGCTCCGCCCCCTCCGTCACACCCGTATCGACCGTCCGAGTCGAATCTTCGAAGAACTTTCTAATTAATTTCCTAATTAGCCAAACACATGAAGCGACGGGCTCGAGCGCGGTGGGGGAGGGTACGCGTCAAGCGAAAATCTTAATTAGACGTACCTCCGGCACCGCGAACACGAAGTTCAGCCACAAATTTATCGAAGTCAAGCATATCTCTGACCCGAAACTTCCACCTTCGGATACGTTTGCCCCCCTTTTCTCGACCGCGCGAGCGCGTTCCCGAGCCTCGAACTTTCCCTCCCTCGCTTGTTTACACGAATCCGATTTAATCGAATTCACCTGATTCACCGATGCTGCAGAGCTCCCGAAATTCCAAGTCGATCCCTGACCCAGCCGCCGCCTCCGTCACTCCGCCGTGTCCTTCGCCGCTGGCGCAGTTTGTCGAACAACGAAGATTGGTTAGATCGAGCAAATTCGTCTTGGATTTGCATACTGTGGACTTAGATCCCATAGGCGGACGGAGGAGGCGGAACACATCGAACCGCGGTGGAGGGAAAGGGCGCGTTTAACTAACCTATAGCGGTGACGATGGAGTGGTTCGGGGCTCATAGTTCACCATAGATGCCGTTGTACTTTGCCACGGTGGTTGGCTGCCGGGGAACGCGAGGCGCCTCGACGGAGAGGGTGCCGCCGCGTGCGTCCGTCGAACAGAGAGGATGAGTTACGGGTCTCGGAGGGTGGACGAGGGGTGGGAAGTCGGCGAGGTGGAGAAAGGAAGAACGAGTAGGGAACTAGCGCCAGTTAAGGGAGGCTATAATGGGAAACTCCCGAGCCCTGTGCCGCGGCAACACAGCCAAGTCTTGTCGTTCCGTACGCCCTCGATGCCTTCTCACCTAGCGCGCCCGAATTACGAGTTGCGTGTCGTTCGGCGGTGCAACCACCGTCTCTGTGTGGGTGCATTCTGCTGTGTGTACTTGAGGAAACAAACCGATGACCCGCTTCATTAATTAGCTATTTTTATTTCTTAGAGAATATTCTGCTTTTGGTTATGCGATCAACGAAACTGGTCAACGTGATTTTTGTCACGAAAAATATTTCAAGTAAATAATCAAATTATTACTTGCATACATTGAGAATTCAATGAAGATCTTATTACAAGAAGTTCGTATAATTTTTTCACAGACATTAGATGTTGACAAATAGAAAATATACAGTGAGAAATAATATAAAAGCGATATAAACATTTTTAAACAATTCCAGAATACCTACTTTCAATCACCGATTCCAGAACTGGGAAAAGTATTATTTTAAATAGTAAATAGTAAATTTATTTTATTTTAGACCAAAACATGTACTTTTTTTATAAAAATAAATGTATTTTTGAAAATAAAATATTTTATTTCTAAGAAAAATGTCTTAAAATAGTATTTTGGGTATTCGAAATACTGAGCTTTATGTTTGACAGGTAACATTTGATTGATTTATTCTTAATTATAAAAATCATGTATTATTATTTAAACAAATGCTGTGTTAAAATTTTCATGTTTGTGGAACAAAACAAATCCGACATATACAATTTAATATTAATAATCATTGATTTACTTGAAAAAAGAAATCTAGATACTGATAGTAATACGAAGTTGAAATATTTAATTTTGCAAAGTTTATCAAAATAAAAATATTTTATTTTATTCCATTTTAAATATTATTTTATTTGATTCGCATAAAATTTACATTTAAAATAGTATTTCAAATATTTTGATTCTTAAGTTTTCCCAGCTCGGACTGATTCTTATGCATTTTTGAATGTCGAATTTAAATTTGCAATTGAATTTTTGACTTTCTCATAATTTTTATGTGAAAATGTCTTACGAGTCGAATGAGTTTTACTTTAGGAATTACAGTCCTCAAAAAAAGTTAAATTTGTTTGACTCGCGTTTATTCTATTTAGTTTCCATTCTCTGTGGTTGCAGTAATCTTAAAAAAAATCCATAATAGAAATTTAACAATGATCTTACAAGATGTTGTAGCAATAGGCTATTGATCCAATATGTTGAATTGATGGAAAAGAAGGAAATTATGTTATTTTGAAAAAGAGAACGAATGTTTAAAATTTCATACATAAATTCAGCAGAAAAAGTATTATTAAAATTGCATATTAAACCTTATGTGATACAAAATAAAATTTTGTCGACCAGTTCGATTAAACTTGGCTGAAACAAATGTGATGAGTGATGAGTAATTATTTAAGCTGAGTTTCAAAATGAAATTCATGATGTAGATAAAAGAACTCCAGTAGTAGATAGAGATGTATGAACCACTGACAGAGCGTTGAAATTTCATTAAGTGAAAATTCTGTTGTTAGTCCTATGCGTTGTAAGTACCGGAGGTAGTAAATATTCATGTACAGGCCGTCTATAAGGATGGTTAGGGTTAGCTTGAATCGAGCCTAAGTGGGGTAACTCCTCAACCGTGAATTTCGAGTTATGCAGTCGAAATCAATTACGTTCTGTACATAAAATACTGTAGTGGATTGCCGTCCCAAAAGTTTTAAGCTTTTTGCCAAATTGAGACGGGGAAAGCATAAATTATTTACACATTCGTAATTTCGTTAATTGAGTAACAATTTCGTGTACCTCAAATTCTAAAAAGATGATACAAAATGCAGCATTTTTTCGCTATAAGCTCATCGTTATCCTTAGACTTCTATACAAATTTGGAATTTTTATCTCACTGTTGATAAAACATGATTCTTTAATTTTATAATGAATTATTGTCAATGACCCTCAAAAATATTGAATATCGTGTGCTGTATTAGCTCAGTCCTGGGTACGAGCTATCCAATTACGAGTAAGGAGTATATTTATAATTTTATTTATTACCGATTTCTGGAGCAACCTATACAAGATACGTCGAAATTGATATCCACGGTACAAAATGACAGTAGAGAATACTAGAGATCATGGTTATGAACCTGTTTGAAAAATTCACGTGTGTGTGCATACACGTACTTTAGTACGTGTCATTTTAAATACACGGGTACACGCATGCTATTTCACGTATATTTAAATACACGTGTATTATTTCACATATATGTATATTTAGCTACACGTAATCGATGCAACCAGATTCGAATTCTCAAATAAATATCAAAGATACGGAAACTGAAATGTCCAAAAATTGTGGAGCTTGCAATGAAATATTTTAATATATCAGCAATAGCAGTTGTTTCGGAATACAGATATGTTAATACACGTGTATTTAAATGTACGTGAAATAGTACACGTTTACCCGTGTATTTAAAATGACACGTACTAAAATACGTGTCCGTGAAATACACGTATACACGTGCATTCGAATACACGTGAAATAAGGATCTCTAGAGAATACTAATAAATATGATAAATAAACAAATGTCATATGCACTGAATTTATAGCGAATAACAAGCACTAAACTCGACTACTGATTTTATTAAAAAAGAAACCAAATTAGTTGTTTTTCTGCAACAAACAGGTTACGTACCCGGTTGCCGCTAAGGTTTACACGGTATACGCAACTGAGAAAGAGAGAGAAAAATTGAGGGTAATCGTAGGGAGTACGACGAGAGCGAGATGTGCGTTTCGTCTTAGGATCGCCAGTCAGACTCATCAGTAGGGCTTTTTTTTTTTTTTTTTAAAAAGTTTATTGGATAAGGCTATACAGTTATTTGCATATAAAGGTTAAACAAACTTAAAATAAAAAACCTTAACAGAATTAGATAATTCCAGAAAGGCCCTAGGCCATAGGCACACACCGGAAATAGATATCCGCCAAAAACAATGAAATCAACTTGAATAATTCTACAATAATAATAAATTGCACTTTTGTACTTCGCATATCACAAAATACATTGCATTTGGAGACGTGGGGAAAAACGCCCTGATGAAAAAACCCCTGTGTCATCAGTAGGGCTACGATTGACGACCCCTGCCCCAGACGCACGGGAACTAATGTTCGGAACTTATATTTATACAAACGACGACTTGATTTACCACTTGCGAGAAACATTGAGACGATTGAAGATTTCTTGAGTGTCCGAACACCTAGCGGCAGACCCCCAAACTACCGCCAGCCATGACAGTCGGAGCGACTACGTCACGGGACGTAACAAACAACAATAACAAATAAAAATTGAACAACGTTCTGAAGTATGAAAGTGTTTCTGGCAGATGGATGTACGTTGTTACAAGCGAGGCAGCCCTTTGATATGCAAATAGTATTGGTAATCTCCACTTTCAGCCGATAATGTCGTATTTCAAACTTCCATCGAGCACTTAGGCATAATCCCATTATAAAAGTGTCTGACATGTAAATCGACTACTTTTTCAGCAGCCACTTCTTTACCTTTCCGCGCGTCGAGTTCCCTTCAACGCAAATTGTTCGCTTCACCGTCGAAAGAAACATTTAGAAAATTCCATCGCGTCGTTTCCTGTTCGCGGCGAGGGAGAAGTTCGTGTTCGCTGATTTAGCACGCGGCGTCGCGAAAAAGTAGACGTTGTTGGTTATTATTTTGGCAAGGAGGATAACTCCCGAACCTAATAACCTCTATCTTCGTGTAGTTATAGTACGCCGGGAATGAAAAAGTAAGTTGGGGCGGGTTTAAAGACTCGCGCGATAGCCAAAGTCCAAACTGTCACGCGAACTTCAGAACTTAAAACTGATCTTAGAATTTACGGGGACAGCGGAGCGGGTTGGCTGTTTCGCCCGACCCACGCGATTAACCGCTCGCCTCGGCTGCTCAGTAGCTTCATATTCGGGATATGTACGTTCCAGAACCTATTTACGCTTAATTGTTGCCGGTACATAGTCCTGAAAGGGAACGCGTCTCCTGATTCCATTGCTGCTAAAATATTCCTTCCCAGAAACTGGCTAATTGCACGCGCGGCGGGAATCCACTTGTCAGACATTTCCGAGGACAAGACGGTCCGAATAAATGATTTGGCAGTTAACGCTTATTGTTGACCAACATGAACGACTCTGCGAAATCAAAAGCGGAGTCAGGCGGACCGAGGGTTTCCTTCTGTGTTGCGTTTCTCGTAGAAAGGAAAGTCAAAAAAAGGAAATTAACGCTCCCTCCAGGCCTCCAAATAGATTAACTCGGTCGGGAACAAACAGGGATAAGCCGAAACGGTTGGCGGTTGTCGATAATGCCAGCGCGAAATCTTCGCATATCCCTTAGCTTGTAGAAACGCTTTACCACCTCTTTGCCAGCCGTTCCCAGCGTCTTCGCCGGCCGTCGCTGTTTCTTTCTCCCGATCCTCCCGCTTCTGTCCGACATCCGTATCCTTATGGGAAGTTGGTGAACGTTCCCGTTCGCAAATCCCTTTCCGCGCCCCGGCATGGCAGGAGCAAGAAATGCAACTCTCCTTGGGGAATTAATTGCGCCGTAAAACGTAGATTCAAATCTGTGCTTCAAAGGGGGATCGGGGCAAGGGGGAGGAGGCGCGGGAGTAGGAAAGAGGAAGGAACGAAGGAAAAAAGAGGCCGGGGCGGATGAACACAGGGGGCGGTAAGAAAGGGAAAGAAAGGACGAAAGAACGAGAGGAGGAACGTTCCTTTTCTTCAGTCGTCCGAAAGGTTTTCCCAAGATGGTTCTCATCTCGGCTGCAATCAGTGTCGTAAATTGCTTGCAATCGCCCCTGCAATTAATTCCGGCTCATCCTCTGGGGATTTATTATTCTCAATAATACCGTAATATTCTTGGGTGGAAGGACAGCTCGCCGTCTTTGCGACTGAGTTTTCTCACTGGGACAACGTGATATTTCCACCTCCTTCCCCCGGCGTTATCGGGCAGACACGCGGTTCAATATTTGCCAAAGCTTCCGGAATTCGTTGTTAATTGATCTTTTTGATGCGAGCTTCCAGATTTCGGTCCGATTAGGTTAATCGAACGGAACAAGATTATAATTGTGTCGGAGCAGGAAAATGACTCCACTGTCTTACAAAAAAATTAATATAGGATGAATACACTAGAAATTGACTATCCTACTAATGTTTAAAACTCCAAACAACAATATCCCAAGAATAAAAACATTGCGATATACGTTTTTTTGCTTACAAGTCCGGACAAAAACCATAATTTATAAAACTTAGACAAGAATGTTTAGAAGACAAGGATATTTGCCACTTCTCTGTTTCCCACTTCTTTCTGAGACTAACGTGAAAATTCTAAAAGGGTTCCTTGCCGGCAGTCCAAAATTCCCGTTCATGGAGTTCACTTCTCTTCAGCTCCTGTAGTGCAGTTACTTTTTTTTCGAACACTGTGAAGTCCAATTCCCAGAATAAAATTCTTAAATAAATTCATTCAAAACTGGACTACATTCATTTTGCGCGATTCGCAACGTTATATTGTACACCTTGCAACATTACGCAAGCAATGTCTTACAAAGGGAGGGCCAGATATTCGGGTCACCGATTCGAACGACACTTGATGAGCATGCAGTCTTTGATGTGTGCAATAAACTGTGTTTGTCACTCGATGCGCTTCTCAAGCGTTTTCGAGAAATAAATAATTTTCGACACACGGTCGTTAGTTCGATCTCCAGTGAGTGTAATTTTTTTCTTTCCTTTTTTTTTGACATTCATTATTTTTAAATAGCAATTAAGTTTCACTACTTTTTTTAAAATTCCATTATATTCAAATTCCATTATTTATAAATATATGAAATTGTATTTCCAATTATTGTTACATTTACTGTATGTATAGTAATACAATTTCATGTATTTATAAATAATGAAATTTGAATATAATGGAATTTTAAAAAAAGTAGTGAAACTTAATGCTATTTAAAAGTAATGAATGTCAAAAAAAAGGAAAGAAAAAAAAAATTACACCCACTGGAGATCGAACTAACGACCGCGTGTTAAAATTCAATTATTTATTTCTCGAAAACGCTTGAGAAGTGCATGACTGACACAGTTTATTGTACACATCAAAGACTCATTAACTCCCGAAATAAATATACAATCGTGACTCCAACCCCTATAAAAATAATTAGACAGTGGATCCTTATGGAAAATCAAATTTTTCCAAGCATAAATATTCTAACATGAATGACACAGTTAATATTTTGGCATATAACAGTCTTGCAGATTTTTTACAGCATTGCCATAAATATATGACATCCGCTGTCTTATAAAAATAATACCGAGGCACGATTGTCGCATTTAAGCAGGAGCCGTCGCGTCGCGTCGCGGCAAAATAATTTCAAAAAGATTTTCGTCAAGCAGAATGGTCGCGCGCGAAAAGGTTAAGAGGGCTGAGCTTACTTTATCCGTCGGTATCCAAGAGAGATGCTCAAAAATACATGGGTAGACTTCGTATCGAATTTCCCTAGCGGACAGCGGAACCGGCGGCAACGACGTGGGGAGGGTAACGCGACGGGCGAATAAGAAGGCGTCCCTTTGCAGGTGTGTCTCGCAGGTACATCCATGTTTGTTCTAGCCAAACGTGTGCTCGACAGGAAGTACAGTCGGCAAAAGGCATCCGGAGAGACGGGAATGATCCGCGCTACGTGATACAGGGTCTCTAGCGTGTCTTCGAATTCACGCGAATATAAAAATCTCCTGAAATTCAAATTGCGCCGGCGTCGTCGTCGGGCGGGTAGCGCCGGTCCCTTGTGAGTGATGCCTCTGTTGCCGAGGACGCCGTCGCAGATATTTCAACTAAGTGTGATTCAATAATTTAAACATCCGGATATCACGGTAGGTTTCTGCGTGTTTCTTACTTTCGACAAAGACGATGCTTCTCGATGTAATTTTACAGGAGGAAGTGTACTTAGAGGGAAGCGAAACGGCGAGGTGGAAACTATTTTTGATTGTTTAGCGATGTTTATGTAAATACATTTTAAGGGAGTTTTATACTTTTGACGAATAAAAAACATCAATTTTTTTTTTCTTACTTTGTTTCGATTTTTATAGCCATGTGTATGTGTCCACACTTGGTGTACAAGCATGGATCAACGTGAAGATGCAGAGACACGAGCGACGAGTACACATACGAACGAGCGTCAACTATGCAGCCCCAAGTTGTCGATGCTGATTTGTTTCTTTGACGTGTGTACTTACATACAAAGAAATGACGATAGCAGTTACCTGATATTCGAACGTGCTCATTCGCGTGGTGTAGACACCTTTAGCAATGTCCTACATGACGCTTTTGGACGAAAATCTGAAATTAGTTGAGTTACAGAATAAACAGTAGTCTGAATCATCTACTATTGCTCGCAAACTTGAGGGCAGTCATCCACCAAGCTAAAACTGCAGCCGGGAAAGGGGAATCATCCACTCATATTGCCCGATTCTCGGCAGTGACATCACAATGTGACGTTGGACAATATGAGGGGATGATTCCCCTTTCCCCGCTGCAGTTTTAGCTTGGTGGACGACTGCCATTAAGTTTGCGGGCAATAGTAAGTGGTTCAGGAAATTTCAAACGCATTTTTCTCAAACCAACAAGTAAATTTCTGCCGCGAATTAAGAAACAGTAATGACGCGGTTGCCTTGAAAATTAGAAGATATACTTAAAGACCGTGTACTTTCCGTCTGAACTACGACTATTGACTTGCGATGACTCATTTTATTTTTTCCGGGAGTTAAAAGAGTAAAAATTAGGTAAAATTTTGAGTTACTTTACTTTAAACCGCCGCCATTTTGACAAATTGTGCAAATTCAATATCTGTGTTTCAGAAGAAAAGTACAATTATGTAGATTGTAAATCAATTTCAGTTCCTGATTTTAGACCATCCATTTATCTGGTAGAATGGCAGAAAGTAAAGGAAACGCTTGAAATCAACGTAGAATTGAACGATTCCTGGCACGAATTTTCACCAATAAAAAATGCTGTTTAAAAATTCAATAAATGTACATTAATAACATGTATACGTTTTAATGCTAAACAATGTTTAACTTCTAGAAAAAAATGATTAAAGAACATCTAAAATCTATACCATCAAACTCCCTTGAATTTTATTCGTTCTTTATTGTTATCGATTAAGTGTTTACTTTTTACATATTACTCACGAAAATTTCGTAATCTACAGAAGAAAATAAAATCTCTGCTCTTTTCTACTTTCATACATTATATTTCAATTAGGCAGAGTTATTCAGTCTTTAGTATGATTCTGTTTTAGTCAGGAATTAAACGGACTTTTAAATACTAATAATACCTATTTTGCGTATTTCGTAACAGTATCTAAACTTTCTTGAAACTGCCTTGCAACCTATTCAAACACATTGTATCCAAGTACATACAAAACTTCAGAAATTCCAGAATTTTGTAAATGGAAACCTTTTATGGGATGCGCATACCGTGAAAGTTTTTACCTTAATGTGAATTTAAAATGTGGGGGGATTATATTTCTTATTTGTTCTGCGTGTATGTTACACAGAAATGCAAAGAAGTTTCAAAGAACGAATGTAAGTATGATTGATCTAGATGGAAGAGGCTCATCTTCCTCTACGAATACAGTTTGTATTTATTAAACAAGACTGTAATTATATGAAATATAATTATTTATATTTATTATTATATTTATTTATTATTATATTTATTTATTATTATATTATATTTATTATTATATTTATTATAATTCAAATATATGAATTATTTTAAATAGTCGACAAAAACATCGAATGTCTGACTATTAATTGCATGAGATCAAAAACTAATTTTGTAGATTTGCAGTTATCGAAAACTCCTTCAACATTTCATTTTCTTCTCTTGTAATATTTTAATATCGTTTATTCCAATACTTTAGGCATAATTTGCATCACGGAAGTTACACGTTATTATAGAACAAGGAGGTAAATCCCAGTTACCTTATCATGTCAGCTACTCCTGTCTTCGACTATCAAAGTATGATAAGATACAGAATTGAAGATGGCACCGTGAAATCCTGAAGGATTTGTAATTGCAAGTCGCATGAATTCGAGTTCGAGGTACTTTCTAGACAGACCAATTTGTACGTCTCCTAGATCGCTGATCGTAGATGAGCGTGTAATTGGGACCCGTTATGGCATATAGTGGGAGTAAGAGAGTGCAGGGGCGAGCTGGAAGAGGCACGGTTCATCGATATCTGTGATGTTAACCGAGCCGTACTTCCCTCCTGATAGGTTAGCGCATAATTACTCGAGGCGTGCGTTCAGCTTAATAGTCGCATCATCATTCGATAAACATGTTATTACTGGACGAGCGGAGGTGGACCGTGAAGGCGAACCAAATTGACGCCCCACCCCCCCATCGAAATTACGTATTTAGCAAGTTGACCTCGGAAGAAAGTCCAAACTTGATACACTTCAAAGCTTATGCCACTCCTGGGACCCAAAAATCATACTTAACTTTAGCTATTTATTACATACGTGTAAACAAATTTCTTTACGAGAAAACTGTGAAGACGACTTCATAAAAATATTTGTTCATTTTTTTTTCTTTTGTTCACCTACAAAATTGTAACCTGATTCAATAGTCGAGTCATATTTTAGTACATGTAAAACAATACACAGTATTTTAGTCACTCAGTCTATCCCACAGCAGAATAGATCAAATCTTCATTTACTAGAAGCGAAAGGCTATGGAAATACGTTGAGATTTTTCAATAAAATGGAATTGCAAATCTAGTTACAGTAAAGCCTTTTCCGTTAAGAGCGTTGTTATGTTTAATACCTAACATGAAACAAGAATGTTAAAAATAAAAGTAAATAGAATAACAAGTAAACAAATTTTTTCCAGAAAATTGACGCATGGAAATGTTAATTATAAGAAGAGTATTCAATATTTTGGGAAATCCCTACGTAGTTCCATAGTTTTTCGCAACTATGTGATCAAGATTTTTCTGTTTTGTTCTGGGATGAATCGTGTAACTAAAATGTACATCGCAAAAAAAAAGATATTTCCGCCACTTTGTAGATATAAAGAAGACGAGGAAAAAAATTTCTATACTTTTTAATATATGTATAATTATGCTCTGTAAACAGATTTTTAAGTAAGCAATTTGTTTCTTCATTATAAGTTGTCAAAGGTAGGTATGATTTATAGGTTCTCAGGGGTGGCTTAACCCCTTTAACAGCCAGTTAACGGAAATGCTTAGAAGGAAATGATCTACAGGATTTTCTTCTTACGAAGTCATCATTGATTCACTTTTGTACGATGTAAGATTCAAGGTGATCTATGAAAGGGATTAATTAATCTTAGTATGATTTAAGCGCTATAATCCCGCTTGTGAATAGAGATATTATCTAATAAAAATTGATGTTCCTCGAAGAAAGGAACGAATTGACGTCATTTCATATTAAAAATTTTGCGTGTAAGAGAGACTGAATAAAATGACGATGTTGAACAAAACTAAGTGCAATAAATAATTTTGAAAAATGAGGAGAGTAAAGTATCGTTCATCATTATCCACTCGAAGACTATGAATGGGTAGAGACTATAACGAATACTTCATTTATTAAACTCATACCTCGCTGCAATTACATATACGATCCAAATTTGTTTACAACTGAAAGAAGAAAGTAAAATACTTTCGTAGAATCATGGCGAAGAAAGAGGAACAGGCGAGTGTTTTACGAGTATTGAGGCAATCTTTCACTTATCGGCCATGCCAGAAAAGCGCAGATCCCTTAGAAATACTCGTAAACGTTCGTTTTCCTTTCGGCTCATCTCGCTCGCGGAAATAGCCATAGAAACGTGATGATGTCACGGCGCGGCGGATAACGCGATAACGAGGGGATAATCTCGTGCACCGAGCTGACTAAACAGTGATTACATTCTTAACTTCGTGCCTTTCTCCTACTTAAGAATATCGCTCGACTTACTCCGAGTTTAATGGCAATAAGCAACGTAGCTTACCAACTCGGCTCTCCTTTTCTTGGATGGCACTTTCTGAGCCGGTTGGAATTGAATATGGTCGCTTATGGAAGTCAGTAGAAGTTGCAAATAATGCGATGCGTGGAACGAATCTGCAGTAGTTCCGGTAAAAGTAACTTACAACACTGTATATTAACATAAAAATTGAAACTTCATTTTTAAATTGCAAGACAGTTTCATATTCAATATTGCCAATGCATAAATAATATTTCAGTTTATACAAAGTTTTAATGATGTTTCCGAAATAAATTAATAAACTATATCTGCTTTTGATAACCAAATAAATAAAGAAATAATCAAGCAGAAGGAATTTTAAAATTTGAATAGTCTTAAACATATTAGAGTTACTAAAGTGTTAAGATGTAATTGCATAATATAAATAAATATAACGGATTGTTGAAATATAATAAAATTGAGAATAATATTAAATTATACTCAATGTGATCAATGTTAGATAAAATACAATTTCAATACTCAGACGACAGATCTAGGTTTCAGATATGCATACAAGAAATTGAAAGCAGTAGAATAACATAGCGATTTCTCTGTCAAACATTTTCAGCTGAAATGTCTCAGTTAAAATTATACCCAACACAATCAGTTGAGAGCACTAATGCAAGTTTAGTATTAAAAGGACAGACGCAGATATCTAGAACACGCGCAAGAGACTGCAAATAGTAGAATAACTCAACGATTTCTCCCCTGTTACGTCCCGTGACGTAGTCGCTCCGACTGTCATGGCTGGCGGTAGTTTGGGGGTCTGCCGCTAGGTGTTCGGACACTCAAGAAATCTTCAAACGTCTCAATGTTTCTCGCAAGTGGTAAATCAAATCCTCGTTTGTATAAATATAAGTTCCGAACATTAAATATAAGTTCGCTCTCCGTCGTACTCTGTAAGATCCCATCAATTTTTCTCTCTCGTTCTCAGCCTCGTATTCCGTGTGGGCCTTATCGGCACCGGCGGGTACGTGTAGTAACATCCACCAAGCCTCAGATTTCTCAGCTAAAATGACACCTAACGTGATCAATTACGAGCGCAATACAATTTTGGTGCCAAAATGACAGATCTGGGTTTCAGAGATGCGTATAAGACACTGAAAACAGTAGAATAGCTCAACCATTTCTCCGTAAAATGTATTTTCAGCACAAGTTTCTCGATTAAAATTACATTTTCCGCAATTTATGCAATTTTCATCGCACATATCACATTATAAGACTCTTAAGTTACCAGAATTATACGGATTTTCACAGAATAAAAATTTGATTACTAGTTGAAAATTAGAACCGAAAGAGGAATGAGATAATAACTTTCAATTTTCATCTCTAGATTTTCATAACTTCCTCCAAACATAGTCTAAACTCTTTTTGTTTGAATAATAAAGTCACTACTTCGTTCGAAAATAACAATTTCAAGGAGATTAAATGAAGTATTAAATTAGTATTATGAGGATTTCGAAAATATCACTTACGATGGGTATTTGAAGATTGAATAAAATGGAATTGAAAATCTAGTTACAACAAAGCTTTTTCAGTTAACGGCGTTGTTATATGTTTAACATCTAAAATCAAACAAGACTGTTAATACTTTGATAATACTTATAAATAGACAGTGGATTTTATACATTTATGGCAATGCTAAGTATGCAAAAAATCTACGAGACTAACACAGAGGGTATCCCAAACAAAGTGTAAGAGCCGAAAAGGGGCGATTCCTGGGGTGATTCTAAACAACTTTTTCCTTAGCGAAAATGTTCGTTGCGGCTTTGTTAACGAGTTATTAACGAAAAACACCGACCAATAGACACACGAATACAGTGGATGGCATTTCAGCGCGGGCTCTAGCGGTGAGTAGTATTGGCCCGCCATCGTCCGTGCCATCATTAATCCGGTGTACTCACTCCCCGATTGGTCGATGTTTTTACGTTAATAACTCATTAACAAAGTCGCAATGAACATTTTCGTTAAGGAAAAAATTGTTTAGAATCACCCCAACAATCTTCCCTTTTCGGCTCTTACATTTTGTTTGGGACACCCTGTATACCAATATATACACAATATCTTTCAAGTTAGATTGTTTAGAACATTAAACAAGTTTTTCAAGTTCCATTTCTTTGTTTGTGTTAGCAAAAGTTTTATTTTGCATAAAGATCTGTCTACTTATAAATCTTACTAATATTTTAGTTATTCTTTTCAATTGTTTTCTCAATTAGTGAAGAAAATTTCAAATAAATTAAAACACTATTGTTAACGATTACCAGCAGTATAAAATAATAAACGCTAATAAGTATGCATTCTACTGTACATTAATAAAATAAATAGTCTTTTTGACACATCAAATTATAGGTAAAACATTCATCTACATGTTAATAACAAACAAAAAATCTCTTATTAAGATCATCGGCAATATAAAATGTGTAATTTTTTCATCCGTTTATAATAATTTAATCCCCCCACTGTATATTCGTCTCGTAAAAGTAAAAAGTTTCCCAAATTCTTTTTCTTACTGGCAGAACCACAAAGTTCGCCTCGCCTAAAGCCCAAGTTCGCCCGCATTTTTTAAAGAACGTGACTCACGAGGTTTTCCTCAGAACCGCAGGCATACAACCGCGACGAAGGTAGCCCGAGCAAAATAAGTTTTAATGCGGCCAGTCCGCGGGGCCGCGCGGAGCAAAGAAATTAATATTGAAGACAATAGCGTCATCCCCAGTGCCAGGCGGCGTTTCGCTGCCAAATCAGCAAGAGCGACTGCGGTCGCAATCGAGGCACGAAGGAGTTAAAGTTTCCCGGTCGCGATTAAGGCGAGCCTATATCTGTTGCGGTTTTACGTTCTGGCGCGACGCCGAGAGGCAGCAAGGCAGAAGAATAGCACCGCGAGGCGGAAGCGTCGGCGTACGGAGGAGGACGAAGGAAACGTTTCTCGCATGACCAGAAGGAAACGTCGTGTTTCGTATCATTACGCATATTTATAGGCGGCTTGCGAAACTGCCGGTATCCCGACTTAGCCGTTGGGCCTCGGTAAATAACAGCCTTCTGGCCCGAACGGTACGCGCCAGTCGTCCTAGTTACCCGCGCGGCTGGGAATAACAAATAAATACGTCGGCAAAAAGTAGTTGCAGCTAAGTTACGCGGCCCACCGAGCCATAAATAAGCGAAGTTGTGGCATTTATGGCCGCATACTTGTACGAACAACGTAGACCTATGCCTCAACCGATGCTCCTAGGTGTGCACACGGAACGCTTCCCGGGATCGGTCTGCGGCACGGCCGCTGCGGGGATTCCGTTGGCCATTCGAGGAATGCCGATGCCTTTCCGAAATGTTTTACACAGTTTCCTGGGGGGGATATCCGGACAGATGCCTCGGCGTGACTGGGTCAAAGGTTTCGCCGAGACACGACCTGCTGCGACGCGGAGGCTGCAGGGGTGAGCACTCAGAGAATAGGTCAGAGTTGAACGAGAGTGGTGGACGCAATAACGCGAAGGAGCTAACTTTTCATCAGTTTAGAATGATTTTTGGTTAAAAATTTTTTTTGTCACAATAAAACTCCAAATTGTAGACTTTTTTCCTATTAAAAGATAAATTTATATTTAAACATTAAGTAGAAACTTGAGGAAATTGAAAATATGTACAGTGTTGACTCGAAGGACGGCTGGGTTTCAGAACCGAGCGCAGCCCTTTTTCAAGTCGGGTTCGATCTCGGTCATGACGGAACGAGGAGACTTACAACGGCGAAGAAGTGGTGATGATAGAGAAATCCCTTTTTCGAATCAAACTCAGGGGTCGTTCTTTGAGTCAACACTGTACGATTGTCCTTATATCGGGACAGTACTGTATCATTTAATTATTTACGAAGTGTGGGGCAATAAGGTAATTGGAAACTGGTTTTAGATCATCTAAAATACATTGAAAATTATTTTTGATCATCTCAAACCTCTGGAAACTAATCTATTTTGAACTTGAGGTAGTTAAATCTACAGTCAGTTGGAAGTTAGGAATTTTAGTTTCGAGTCACTTTTGAACTTCAATTTTGTGAGAACATTAGTTAAATTTTGAGAAACTTTACTTTCAGACTTGAGTAATTTCAGTTTTGAATCAATTTTAAAGAGAAATTGTAGTTTTGAGTCTATTTGGAGCTGTGAACAATTTTATAGTTTTATGTAAGTTTGTAACTTGAAAAACTTGACTTTTGAATTGGATTTAAAATATAGAAACATCAATTTGGAATTAGCTGTGGACTTGGGGAACTTCAACTTTGAGTCAGATATCATATTCAGAAAATTCTACTTTTGACGGGTGGAACTTCAGTTTTGAATTTTTGAATAATAAGTATAGTTTTTGATTATCTAACACTCATGGGAAATATTTTCGCATCATGCAAGGAATAAATTTTTCATTAGACATTCTTTTTTAATATTCAATAAATAATCATGAAATGCTCTTTGTCAAACGTTGTTACTTAATATTTTGAAGAAGATAACTATTTTATGTTAAAAATAAAAATATTAAGCATTTAGTAAGTATAAAATAAATATTAACATGCATTCAACTATTAGAATGTATAAAATATTGAAGTAACATATATTTTTTTATTTCACATTTTTTTAATAGATTCTAAATTTGTTTAATTTTTCTTCGATTTATTAATATCTCGGTATTGCTTAATCATTATATGACGATATTCCCTCCTTTCTTCTGAAGTTGATTAGTGAAATTCTTGCGCTACATGTAAATAAATTATTGAATAAACGAAATATATTCACGAGAACCCAAGTGCTTTCACATACTACACATAAATTTTTCTATTGCGAATCTTTATTTCATAAATTATGTCAAACATTTATTTGTTGACACTATCTAAAAGAATAATTTATTTCATGTACTGATGAATAATCAGCTTTCGATCAAGAACCAATTAGAAGAATTATAGATTCGAAAATCGTTTTAGCCCCCTAAGAGATGTTTCTCTAAATTTTATAATTCATACCTGATCTGAGAGGGCCGAGGAATTTAAGCTCCGCAAATATTCCTGCAGTTGTATAAAACATTCTCTTTCGGTCGTAAGTCAATAGAAAGTTCTCGACGTGGTCAAGAGGAGACTCAGCACAGCAAGACTGGAAGTTCGACTAGGAACTCGTCGGATGAGTGTATAGAGCGGCGTCGTGGCCGACTAAATGAAGCAAATTAAGTGAAAAGTTTGTTCGTATCTGGTGAAAATACTGTAGTGTTTACGCATTGAAAATGCGCGCTAGAAATACCTACCAAATTCGCCGGTGGCTGATGGAAAATTGCCGGAATGCGGAGCCTTTCAACCGAGCGGATATGTGGGAATTTCTGTATCCGACTTTGCGAGGCGTGGGGAACGCGCGGTACTGCTTTTTGAATCACTCTCGGTGGTTCGACTGAGAAACATTTTGGTAATATTTCTCGGTAACGCTAGGGGTTATTTTATCACTGACGGTAGAAACAAACGAGTGCACGAGACTCCTTTGAAAAGCGTTCGGAAGCTTGCATTTTGTATAGTAAAATATTTTTAACGTATTGGATGAACATTGTTTTTCCTCTTCGGAAAAATTGGGACGCTGTACATTTGACAATCGGTACTTCAAAAGTAATTAATCCTATACAGCGTTTATCGAAACAAATTTATCATCCTGTTGTTTCAGTTAACTAATATTGCGCCGTACTGCAATTCCTTTGACGAGTTAAACGGCATTTACAACTTGTCATTGCATTACTGCTCTTGCTAGATTCCTTTGGAACCCTTTGTAATCTATTAACGGGATGTCGCAAGATAACTTGTTTGTGAAAATTTCGTCTAATTAGTTCATAGTGGGGGTTTAATAATTACACGTATACAACAGGAATTAATTCGACACTATTACTAAATTGTTTCGGAAATATTTACAATCTTGATCATGTTATTAACTATTTCAATTATGCAGTTATTGCGTTAGTTACTGTTTTCTAACAACTTATTTCTTTTATATTTTATTTTGTATACAGGGTGTCTCAACAATGTTGCATTTTCTTGAAAAAGGTGATTCTTCAGGTGATTTTAAAGAACTTTTTCTTTAGCGAAAATGTTAGGTGGGGCTTTGTTAATGAGTTATTAACGAAAAAACTTTTCGCTAAGGAAACAGTTGTTTAAAATTCTGAAGAATCACCCCCTTGAAAGACCTGCAACATTTTTGTTACACCCTGTATACCTAAATATTCCTTTGAATATTTTTATTACTGCATTGTGTTCATTAATATTTTTTAACCCGCATATCGACGAAAGTATGCAGTCCAAACCTTATTAAGGCTTATCGATACTATATCAGAGACCATAACGATACTTTTTATTTACTCGACTCATACTCAGAAATAAAGTGTACACTTTCTCACTTTTTATACTTCACAGCAGCAACTCGCAAGCATTCTAGTTACCTCTGCACTTACTGTCACGTACAAGATCTTTTTCCGCGAAGAACAGCCGAATGATTAATGTGCCCCAACCGCAATCTCACCCAAGGTAAACTGCGATTACAGAAGAAACTGATTCTCGCACATAATAGCCTTTCCCTTTCTTCAACCTCACGCCATCTGCGCATTAAACGTATACATGTGAACCTGTGACTGGTGTGACAGCTGTTTATTTCATATTTACACATCTATACAAATATCTGTTACTTGCATTTTACAGTACATTATATTTACAATCACCAAGCTACATTTACAAAACATTTCTATAATAATTATGATAATTCTGGTTAACTATTGTTTCTTCAAGACAATTGAACGTTGCAAATGGAATACCGTTTATGTCACAAACTGTCGATTACGCCCTTGTCTTGACCTGCCCACTGTGGGCGGGGCAAGCTTTTACTTACCACGCCCCCTCGACAGTTTGGCGGTTTCCAAAATAGAGAATAACTCGGAGGAGACTAATTGTAAGATCTCGCTCTTCTTTTACCATGCAGAGGAAAACAATTCCGGTAGAGGTGAAGGACCGTTGATCTTTCTTTGTCCTTTAGGGTGGAGGATATGATTGGTCCAAACTAGATTAAGCCTATCATCGCTCATAATTTCGATTATGTAGAGGCAAACACGCTGCGCCCCCTTTCTTCCCCACTACCAATGTTTCTCATTGTCCCTAACCTATTAAACGCCCACTATACGTAGGATATTATTCGTATGCTCTATAAGCTCAATGACAGTTTTAAATCACGAATTAATAAAGATAGTAGAGATAATAAAGAAATAAAGATAGTAAACAGCTTATAAAAAATCCACATTTGCACTTCACCAATCACATTTCTTTCAACATTCATTCACAAAATACAGGAACATGGCCTGTTAATTTTTTGGGATACATTGATATTCTTATACCACTTGAATTTTATAATTACATATAACAAAAGCTAGACGAAGTTTCGATAGACAACTAAAATTTGTTCCATCGCTAACAAACAACAACAATTTTCCGGGGAAACACAATCAACGGCAAAAGATTCCCGGGATTCGTACGGCCCGAAAGCGTAATTCAAAGATTACGCGGGGATAGACAAATTGGAAAATCCTGTTATACGATTGCGATCGCGGCGGCGGTAATGAGGGCGGATTCGTCGCGTAATAGTTCACAGTACACTAAACTACTGTATTTCTCTCTTGTTTTATGAGGTGTATATACCTGCACGATAAGACTTCGCAGCCGGGTTCGTTCTCGCGCAAAGCACAATTCGCAATTCGCTCGCGCCGACGAGGGATGAAGGAGGAGGGAAGTAAGGAGCGGAAGACGCGCGACTAAATGCGAACTAATTTAACTGAGGAGCATAGTCGCTCCGGTTGACGATTCGTCGCATTTATCCTCCGCGATCCAGCCATTGCTGTGCGAAACGTTATTCGGGGAACGGAATCTCTCACGATTTGAATAATTCTGATACGGTGTCACAGCGTTGGGATTGTAATGGAAGCAAGCGTTTGATTTTTAAGTAGATGCTTCGTTCAATACGGCAAGTGGCCTGTTAGAGGCATTTACTCTAACTGGTGTTGATGAGAAGAACGACGAAGAATCATAAAACTGATTTAACTGTTGAATAAAATTTGAAGTAAAACCAGTTTTTCTTGTTGAACGCCGGAAAGCAATGATGAGTGTTAAGGACTCGTCAGGCGTTGTACATTTTCTTTTAGGATTTGGATCTAGCGCCAGCATAGCAAGAACTTTCTCTCTTGACGTTTTCCAGCCAGATCTCTTCAACGACAATTTACGCATCGTAGGCCCACGCGCCAAGAAAAGAGGGACGTAGAATTCCTGGCTGAGGTTCTGGAGTTTCTGCTGACAGGAAGAGGTTTGTGAGAGCTGTAGGCGTTTCGCACTGGGAAATCCGCCCCATGATCTAACTGGACAATTCTGAGTCTCATTTTTCTCGTTTTCTGTTGAGACATGACTTGGAAAGAGGATCGGAGGTTAATCGACGGTATTTCGTTAGTGAAGGTCAGAATTGTTCTGACTATCAGCGAATTACTTTTTATTTGGTCTTTATAATTTTGACTGGACATTGTGTTACATCTTCGGACTTAGTATTTGTGAATGCCGGACTTATACATTTTATTTGCTAGACATTGTTACGAATAAAGTTTCTTGTGTTTGCAAATTAACCTTTGCTCTAGAGTTATTCGGGGTAAACGCGCGCAGTGGGTAACAGTACGAAGTGCCGTTTTCTCTGAGGGGGGTGAGGGGACGGGGATGCCGGCTCGTCGGGATTGGGTGCGCGTGGGCCGCCATGTTGTGTCAACACCTGTTGAGCGGTGCGAGTCGCGCTTTGTGAATTACAAGTAAAAACTTAAAATTGACGTGTAATTTCGATTTTTTTCGTACCAGGGAAAAGTTTACGGAAGTATTATTTATATATTCTTAGAAGTAAGTTGTTTTTGTTGATTTTATATAGTTATTGAACGATTTTTTCCAGAATAACATTTTAACCTAACTTTATTGGAATTCGAACTAGTACGAATTATTTTGGTTACGGGTCAAATGGGGTAAAAGGACGGGGGTAATAGTACGCACTGGTATTTAGGTTACTGTCTACTTGTTTTTGAATTCTTAATAATATTTGAAGTAAAAACATATCTGCTCTGATAAAGGCTTAAACATAATTTCGTTTTGTTGAATCTATGAAAAATTATAATTTTATGATAGTTTCCTAAATTTGAAGTTCCTAATTTTTATTGTTTTTGTCATCTTTAGCTTCATTTATTAAAAATAATATAAACATATGTTCCATCTGTGTATTATGTCTTCATTTTCTTTTGCTACACCTGAATGTATACTTTTACTCTACATGCGAACTTTTACCCACACGACTGCGTATTTTTACCCCGCATGTCGGGGTAAAGGTACGCAGTCTGATCAAGTCACTCTTTTGCTTAATTTAAAAAAAAACTGTTTGGTCTATCGTCAAATATTCGTTACATTTTATGAGTCTATTAAATATGCTACCGATAGCGCAAAAAAGTGTCCCTAATATCATGGTAGTTTCGGCTCAGTGAAGCAAAAACAGCAAAAGTGCGTCCGCTTACACCGAATGACCCTATATGCAATTCCATAAACTCTCGGAATTAACAATAAGTATAATCTTAAATTAACTAGATACAAGGCTTTACGCAGTCGCACTGTCAATAAGCAAATTGACACAGCCAAAATTAATCACCAATCGTCGCTTAATAGTACATAAGCTCCGCAATCAAAGGGAATAATCGTCTTCCGCTCCGGCGAGGAGCGACCACTTTACGAGCGTGGTTCATTTATCAAAATCGGCTAACCATGGAAAGATATTTTCCTGGGTCCGGCGTGCCAGTTACGAATGCAACATTCATTTAATAGGGCGACCGTGAGTTTGGTGCACTAGTAATTTGGCGATATTGCGGAAATCTCGTGAAACAAGGCGGTTATTATCGGGTACCGAGCGAGTCGCCGCGGAATGGGAGCGTAGTTCAGGTTATGCGGCGATTCAAAGACAGAACGCCGCGCCGCGTCGCAGAGTATTGCGTTTTTACGCACACGCAGACGGTGTACGTGCACAGCGCACAGGGGCCACACACGGAGAGGCGGCCTTCTTGCCGGTGTTTCTTCGTTTTTCCGCCGATATAAATCAGCTCCATCGCAACCGTAAACTTTATTTGAAAGTACCCGGGCGAAGATTTAAAGCCATAGACAAAAATAATCTCGGCGAGGAGGAGGAAGGAAAACGCCATGTAAACGGGGAACCGAAAGAGAACGGCGATAAAGGGAAGGAGAGGGAAAAGGCGGGTTGGGGTCGAAAGAATGAGAGTTTTCCCACGTAGATGGGATAGGAAGTAAAGTCGATAAGATGTATTGGTCCGTGAACAACATTGGTTGCGGGGCTAACACTTCTTTACGTCGACCGAAGGGTCCGTGCTCGTTGTAGTTGTGGTCCGCCTTCTGTGCTCGTAAATGAAAGTGAAAAGGAACGGTTTCGTTTGTTAGCGAAGTTAAATTTGTTTTACCTCGTTTAATGAAATTAATTTATTTGCTAATGTGTGCTTGATGTACGTTGGATCTGTCACTAACCTGTCTGTAAATTTAGGATTGATTTGTTTAGAAGCTATTTTTAACGTATAAAAGAGTGATCAACATAGTAAATGTTATACAGGGTAGTTAAAAGTCGGTTTCTTCTTTCCTTTTTTCCGCATTTGTTTATCCTTCAAAATCAGACCAAGTTTTGGTAGTATCTTTAAACTTTCTTTGAATTTCCCTTTTAATTGACTCTGAGCGGCCTTGAATGACCTTCATTTTATCTTGAAACGTTCTATAAATATGCATATAAAGAAACGTTATCGTTCCATTTAAAAATCTAGGTTCGACTTTCACATCTCTGCGCTTCTATCTACAAAAAATGCGTGAAATCAGATTCAATATTCCTCGAAACCAAGGAATTTTCACCTGATACATTTTTTTTCTACAATCAAAAGCAAGCGAGTTGTTCAGTTGACCTGTTTCAGATACCCCGCTCTGTATAATAGAGGCATTGTACAATAACTGGACAGTTAGTTTACAGCGCAAAGCGTTTTTGAACGGGTGCGCAGGTCTGATTACAAACGTCACGCTTCTACTGTGTCCGGTGATTCAAAAATCCAAACCCGGAAGTGCCCGTCGAGAGTTGCGTTCACGCGCAGATCTGCTATCATATTAAATTGGAATTTTACGACAAACGGTGCGTGAAGCTTTGTACAAAATATATGCTTCATAACTCTAACAAATGCAATTTTTTTAATACTTTTTTAAATCCTATTATTCCCTATTAATATTTCTATCTTACATATTATTAGTTTCAACTTTATGAGTAATTCTAAAAAATACGAAAATTCTTGAAGAATTAACACATGAATGCGCAGTTTGCAGTCGAGTTTTCTTGCTACAAGAGGATCCACAATTTAATCAAAATTTTAAATCCCCGGAATGCCGTCCAAAATAAGTGCCACGATATGCAGTAATAATATTATGCACGCGTTTGGCTGTTAATAACGTAACTCAATAGAGTGTGATGTTCTTACAGAATTCCGAGGCTGCTTCCATCGAAAATGACGCGTTCAGTACATACAAGACGGAGAGTCGTTTTATTACCTACATAGGATGGTTTAACTAAATTACTTTCCATATAACCGCCGGAGCGGCATGACGTGGCCGCATAGTCCATGGATCAAAGGTTTCCGCTGTACGTCTCTGCCTTTCATGTGCCGCGAGAACTTTTTGCCAGTCGAGCCAATTTCACAGGCATTGATGAATTCTTTAATTTCAGTTTTCCTCGTCGTTTACGCAATTAATTTCAGCCTTGATCAATCTACAGACTCGGTGCAATGTTAACATGGAGCCGGTTATTCAGATAAACTTGAAATATGGTCGACTAATCCTGAACTGATAGATAAATTGGCAAAGGATTCAGAAACACACGTATTTTTTCATAGAATAGCAATAAAAATTGCTACGAGTATTTGATTCAATTTCTGTAACTTTTTCTCTGTCCTAAAATATGCATCACAGGATCAGTAAAAGGAAAGCTGAGTGATTTCAATATTTTATCAACCCAAGGCTATAAGGTAGGTACACAAATGTTGTTTTCCTTAAAGAAATAAGTACACTGAGAAAAATAATGTTCTAAATTTTACTACATTTTGTACTAAAGTAGCAGGATAAGTGCACGTATAATAAAAGTCCTAACACAGTGTAATAAAAATTGCAACCCAGTGTAGTAAAGGCGTCTGAAATTTCAACCCTTTCTAAGAATATTTGCTACACTGTGTTGGAATTTTTACTACACTGTGTTGGAATTTTTACCCCATGTCCTACTATCCCGCTACTTCAGTACAAAATGTAGTAAAATTTAGAACTTTATTTTTCTCAGTGTATTGTTCATCTCTTCAAATAACCCCTATAAAAGCTACATACCGCTACAGCTTCGTGCATTAATATTGTACACGCAACCTCAGAGCTCGCAACTTGAAGTGGATCTCCCACCATTAGATTTCCGAAATGGCGATCACCGACGAAAGTTTGTTGAACTAATATTCCCCGCACATTCTGAATTGGATTCAGTCGAGGGGAGAGCAGAACGCGCCGGGGTCCATCTAAAACGGGAATATTTATTGGAAACTAAAATTTCCCTTTTGCGGGTAGGAGTTGCAGATTGGGTTCGCTTTGAAAGTTGAAAGGTATCAATATTATTGGATTAGATGTGGAACGGTGATGCGGGGAAGGACTTTAGTAACCGACCGCATCAATAAGTCATGAGACCGGTGGATCTATAGAAAAACTCGATAGGTGTACTAATAGCGTCGAGCTACGTTGCTGCTTTAATAGCGATCCCAACGGGAGCGGTGCGAGTCTCTGCTCCATCTATGAACCGAACCACAATCTCCGGGGAATTCGCTGTGAGGTACCACTTGCCAAGAACTCTGCATGAATTCGAAGTATGGCGATTAATACTGGTCCGAGAGTGTTGCACGTTATTCACTGGTAAGAATAATACACTCGAGGGACGTATGTTCACTCTCTGCGATTGGTGGGAGGTAGCGAAAGCGGCGACAAAATATTGTTCAGCCATAAATGAATTAGACGAACTAAATATATGAATTCTGCAATGGAAGGTAATTTTGTTTCATCTGATTTACAATTCTTTTGTAATAAAGATGTATCGGAGGTACAATCAAAGATAAGAATGCATGAATCAGGACCAAGGTGGAAAAATTTCGCATAGCAATTACAGAAGAGAAATCAGCATATGATTAAAAGAAAATTGAATTGGTAGATTAACACCGTAGTATCGGCGAAATTAACGTTAAATAAAACAGAAAACTACAAACTAGACCTTGGTGAAGGGGCGGATGTTCCAGTGTTGAAGATCATCGGCTAAAGAGGCGAGACAATCCTATCCGAAGTGTGATTTTGCTTCATGACAACGCTCAGCCACACACCGCAGCATCGACCCGAAAAAAATTTAAAAACGGTTATTGGGAAACACTAGAACACTTGCCTACAGTCCAGATTTATCCTCGTGTGACTACCACAGGTTTGGACCACTCGAGGAAGAATTGGCAGGATGTTTTGACAACGACCATAGTGTAGAATTGTTCGTGTGTAATTCGGCCAAGTTCATTCTTCAGTGACGGGATTGAAAAACTTCCAATCCGGTTGCAAAAGTGTATACATAAAAGTGGAGTTTATTTAGAAAAATAACATGTGTTCAAAACTTTGTTTACTTTGACAGTAAATAAAAAAAAAGTCCGGTTTATATTTGATCCACTCTCGTATAGACCATAAAATGTATAAAATGATATGTGTAACGATGTATATTTGCCCATGACTTTAGCTGTTAATACGACTCTAAACTTCAAATAAAAAAGGAAGAAAAGAAAGTAGATGACATTTGAAATACTCGACTATCTATATTTTGCATGTAATAAATCTGAATGTAAGGAATTCGAACAGAATCCTATTCATATTTTCGAAAAGAATATTCCATTAGATAATCCATGTGCACCGTATATTCTTAATTATTCTTCCGGGAAACCCAGTCACACAAATTCAATATTTCATAACCAACAGTACAAAAGGCGAATATATCGACATGTGTCCCAAAAGGGTGGAAAGGAGGTATTTTTAAAGTATTTGCGAGTGACACGAACGTTTCGGAGTGTGAAATTTTCTTTGACGTTTCGCGAGGCAGCACAGTGCTCGACTAAGAGCACCTTTTGCACGAACGTCATTAAGAAGAGGATGAATGTCCTCTCGCAGACGACGTAGATTCCTTTCATTTCGGCTACTCGCTTTCATTGGCCAAGGAATGGGAGGTGCGTCCAGAGAGAGAGAGAGAGGCCCCCGTTCATCGAGCCTACCTTCCACTTAGAGGAACCGGCAGAAGCGTTTCTCGACGCAACGGAGAAAGCTACGTTTTTGAACATTAAATACTACCCTTACAGTTTAGGGAATACCGAGGCTGGCTTTCAAAGAAAATCGACGGTTTGTCTCCCGTAGTTTCGTCATGTTTGTACGCCGCGCCGCGCTTTTACGTACATTACTCGAAGACAATTGGACTTTTATGTTTGCTCCAGCATTTACGTTCCGCCGAATATTTCTTAATGAATAGGTAACTGGTTTTCGTTGTTCCGCGCTGCAAGTATTCTCACTATAAGTTGTATACCGTCGCAGATGGACGTTTTGCTCGGTGAAAATCTGTTGCACTTCATCTATTGCTTCCGATATAAATTAGAAATGAAATATATGTGTAAAGCTGGTGTCAGTGTACATCAAAATTAAATATAGCAATAAGAGAGTGAGAAGACTTCTTTTCATAGTTTTTTTCACGTCCGATTTTTCTTTTAAGGAGTTACACGAACTTGAAGATTTTTAAAAATTAAACAAAATTTTTTTTCCTCAAATAATAGATTGTAGCTTTAAAAATATGGCTCCATCAGTCGCAATCACAGACTTAGGCTGTTCAACCGCTGCCGCAACTCAATTGTAATTTAACTAAAAAATTACTCGGACGCAATGGCGTCAATCACTTGCAGGCTTTTGTTTGCTGGATAAAGCATTTGAGGAATTCATTGCATTATGTCTACCACAATGCATGCGAGTCGATTCTCGGTCAAATTGCAGTTGCATAGCGGCAGTGGACGAACGGCCTAAAGGTCATTTTTTAGTTTTTGAATTCTATATAGGAATTATTGTAAAGTATTGTAAAATTGGCGTGCATCTCTTAAAATTTTGATCCAATTCTTTTGAAATTCAGAGAGAATTTTTCCAATACAACGATCTAAAGAAATATGTGGGTGTATATTAAAGATTGACCTTGTTACAAACATTTTTATACTCAATTTTTAGATTAAAAATTATATTCTCTCCTTAGATGTTCACTATTTTTACAAAAATCCATATTTTTAAAAATTCCTACATATTTTTTTAGTAAATGTCGTGTAGAAAATAGAAATGTTTGGTTTTTTATTCTACATTCAACCGTATCCCAATTATCTTGCGCGAAAGAAGAAGCTTACATGGATCAGTTCCAGCGACTTCTTTAAAAAAAGAAACAAACAAATTTTCTTATATAATTTAATAATTGCATAATAACTTTTTTATGACAGATTTTCCATTTTCTTTACCACTGTCTTGAAAAAAATTCTCAGAGATAGCAATCTTTATAAGGTTTCAAATAACATTTTAGAAATATTCGGACAGCTATTGACAATTGAAATTCCATTTCTCACTAAACGATGTACGTGGCAACAGGAGGCGTTTAATTATTTAGATATTAATTATATGAATTCTAAAATAGCTGCAGTACGAATACTTCTCTGATTCATTGGACATATACCGGCTTTTGAAATCAGGGCAAAATTATTTGCGGTGTGACGCAGAGACCAAACTCAATATTCTGTTTGACTCCGAACGTGTGTGATCATTCAAATAAACAAAGGGTTTCCGCGTTGATACGGGAAAATTGATTTGCTAAAACTAAGCAAACACCAACAACTACACCTACACTGAGACAGAATAAAAATAGTAAAAGCTTTTCGGTTTCCACGCATGCTCAAATAAACATACAAGGAAGATGAATATTCGTAAATTTCTCGAATGAAATTTATTCTTTTTTTAACTGAGTGTGTATATAGATGCATGTATTTATACTATCTGTTAGAAAGCAAAATAAAAGTCTTTATTATAATTAATAAAATAGACACGTAGAAACAATAGGAATCTTAAACATACAAACAAAAGTAAATTATGTCTTCTTATAAATGAACCTGACACTAAATTTCGGAAGGATATTTGACTTCAAAAAGGGTTTGACTGTGCTCCATCTTTTCATTTTCTCCTCACAGATTGGAAAACTTTTTTCGCTTGTAATGATTATCGTTAATATCGATGTATTTTTTATTTAACTAATGGCTGTAGCAGATGCACACAGTGTTCGACAGGAAATAGTTTTCAGAGGCTCGCAGCTCGTTTCCGACCGAAAACGCATTCCCCACATCTCGAAAGCGCGGTGCAAAACACTCTTGAGACACTTAAAAGGGGTCGATTTGAATGGGGAGACGCACCTCGTAGGTGCGCATCGCCGCGCCGCAACTAAAACGAAGATCCATTGCGCATACGCGAATGCTCGCGAGTTTACAAAGGGACTTCGGCTACCTGGAAATTTCGGATTTTATTCAAACTTTCCCAGCCTCCTGGGAATCTTGAGCGAAGTGTCAAACAATTTTTAGGATGATATTGTTAGAACGAAAATGTTTAAGTTCCTATACGAAATGACGCAACGAGACAGTATAAAATTTTTTTACCTAATTAGGAGAGACTGGATACGTTTGACATGTGAATAAGTTGTCACAAATTTTATAACAAAAGTACTGCAAATAATAAAAAATATCTATTTAAATATTCATGGTGACGCGTAAGCATATCGCAATTTTTTTTTATTGATTATGAAAACAAGATTCTACGTCAAAAAACTGGTAAATAATATTCACTGTACACAATAAAAAAATGAAATTTACCACAATTTTGCTTTTCTACCATACATGTTGCGATAACGTGCACGTTGAAACAGAAGGTGGCTGTGAACGTTTCACTCTCACCGTTGAAAATAACGGAAGTTCGCATGGTTCCGTGTCTGTGCAGTTCTCGGAAACATACAACGATGTCACAGCTGTCACTATAGCTTATTCGAACTTTGATTACACCACAAACTTGGTTTTAATTAGCATTACAATTTGGGGTACTCGGCTCCGCGAAGTTTCACCAAACTCTGTACAGTTCGTAACGTCTCCGAATGTCAAAAAGTGTGCGTCAGGTGTCAAGTGAACGACACGCGGGTAATATCATATGACATCTACATACGCTTTTCTGTACAAATTCCATTTCACAAAAATTGTAACGAGAGTTCAGGAATTAAGAATAACGTCGAATTCGGTTTGAAAAAAATTCGAAAAATCGATTTTCGTGAGATATTGCAGGAATTTTGGAGAATAGAAAAAAATCGTTACTTCTTTGAGACATTCGGAAGAAATTAGTTCGAATAACGTTCAGATTTAAATGTAGCCATAATGAACGTGCGCTAATTGTAAGTTGGGGTGAAATCAATTAGCCACTCGGTGCCGTTTTCCACCCCTTCAAACGTGTCAGACATTTCCTCCAATATTACGACGCGCCAAGTTTCTTTCTTTTTTGAAACGGAGAAATTGTAATTCAAGGTTTATGAGAAAAGGTAAACGATAGACAAAACAGCTAAACAAGTTGCTTTTGTATAATTATAAATGGAGGGTTCAAAAGTCAATCAGTGTAAATCAATTTTCACTGCAAATTACTTATACCGCATAAATATGCATTTCTTGCAACAATTTTCAGTCGATAAAGCAATTTCATTATGATATTAAAATTTCAATGACATTATAATATTAAAATCTCACGGATTGGTACTTATATTGACTACAAAATAGCCTAAACAATTTTTCCCTTAGGTAATTTGTTAACATATTTTGTGATTTACACTGTCTTCTGAACCCTCCAAATAGCACTAATTTTAATAACTTTGTTTCATTTTGCATTTTTTTATAGACCGTAATTAATAGACAGAAGATTATTATGCAAAATAAAATTGTTACAAGCACAAATAAAGAATTGAAACTTGAAAAACAGTATGTTTAATATTTCAAACATTCTAACTCGAATAATACTGTTGATATTTTGTATATTTTCGCATATGTTAATAATTTCGTAGATTTTTTGCATACTTAGCATTGCTATAAATGCATAAAATCGGTTTCTAGTAATTGATAATCGACATCTTGGAAAATGAAGATTAGAGAAAATTTAGAGCCAATTAATAGAAGATAGTAGGTACTGTTGTAATTTCTATTAACTCAGATTGTATATTTTATTTCTTCCAGTCTTCAAATTTTTTGCATACTTAAGTCTGTCATAAATCCTTAAATATCTGCAGTTTGGTTACGACTTAAAATTTTCTCAATCTTTTAAATTGATATGATTAATAATACGTACACAAGATTCGAGTTAGAATCTTAGGACTGTTGTTAAGAATAAGGTTAGTAGTTGTAGCGAAAAGCATATTAACAAAGGTATATATCACTGAGTGATAGCACATGCTCACATCGTTTTTGTGCCCCCGAGCACATTAGACGAAATTTCGCTAATAATCCCGGCAAATGGCCGTATTCGGGCGCCAGCTTCAAGTGTTCATGGTAATGAATTTAACGTCGTTGTCGAAAAGTAGAGCCATAAAATAAATCTCGCCGGTAGCAGAGGCCGTCCGGAGCATTTCATAGACGTTTATTACGTACTCTCATTAAAATCTTTATGAAATAGTGCTGCTTGGCTCCGCGCGAAGAAGGCGCGAATTACGGCGAACTTTCGTCAGAGCGACAGTAATCGAAGACGGGGAAACTAACGCGCAATTATCACTTCGTAACGACTACATACCTACTTTCAACACGGCTACACATACGTACCCAAAGACAATTACTGGAACGTATTACGGTATCTTCTCGAAATAACCTCGATGATATTTTTCTTACCATTTCCGGAAATTATTCTTCAACTCTCACACTTTACGCATGAAGAAATTTTAAATATTTACAGTAATGAGTAAAACTGAACATAGATTTAACATATTTACATCCACACACTAATGTATTTCAGAACCAATATTTTTATCTTCACTATAATTATATATTCTATAGAAACCAGCTTTAAGTAGAATTTATTAAGATCACTTGACGTACCTTTGCATTTTCTATATTGTCTAGTATCACGGATTATTTGTACTCACAATCAGTTGTGAACTAAATATTTCTTTGTAATCTAATATTTTTTAGAAAACTTTTACTTTTGATGTATTTAAATTCTTTAAAACATACTTTCTATATGTTTTACTATGCTCTGGAGTAGTTTTATAATATTTCTTCTGCTCTTTAGTTCAAAAATTATTAATTGATGTTGATCAATTACAGTATTTGCTACGTAATTATTTCAAATGAACATGAATTTCCAATTGAGTACAATTAATTTACGGTATTAGACAATTAAAAACAGATACAAAAGGATCATTAAGTAATGTTAATAAAGTCTACATAAAGTTGGGTTTTGTCTACTTTTCAATTATAGTGGTAATGTTTTGAAATATATTAATATGCGTACAGAAATATATAAAGTGTGTTGTGTTATGGTCATCATTAAACTGCGAATGTTTATGGAATTTTTTAATTCTTACAATCACAGATGAATAACTGAAATTTGCATTAAGACGCATTTTACTTTTTCAATGATGTAATACATACTCTATTTTCTACATTTTATGCATTTCTGCATCAACGCACATCCTTGTACATTTTCCTATACATTTTCTCATAAATGCATAAGCATCCGCAGTCTACTCATTGTACTTTCTATTGATTTAAGTAGTGAGTCTGCAACGAATAAAACTTACAACATTGTAATAATCCCACAATCTACTTATACATTTTTATATACAGGGTGCGGCACAAATTAGTCCCCACGATTTTTCAACCCCTTCGGATGGTCTGACAGAAAAGTTTTTCCTACCAAAGTTAATCAGTATTTAACTGATAAGAAATTGCAGTTTTTTAAATTAAAAAAAAATTGATTTTTAACCAAAAATCGTGATTGCCGTCATATCTTTAAATGGAACTGGGTATTTTTAACTTCATAATATTGTAGGCGACGTCGAAACGAATTCAACGACCTGCTATACGATGACCTTCAGATAACCTTGAAAACAAATATCGCCATAAATAGGTTGCCAGAATATTTGTTAATTACTAATAAAAAGTATAAATCAAAGTATAAATTTGTTTTTTTTGTGAGTCAAGTTCTGAAGCAATGTTTACATTTATTTGTTTACCTCAAAATGCGAGACATTGCTATTTGCTATTACGTATTGTCGAATTATTTCAAATATTCTGGCAACCTATTTATGGAGATATTTTTTTTTCAAGGTTATCTGAAGGTCATCGTATAGCAGGTCGTTGAATTCGTTTCGACGTCGCCTACAATATTATGAAGTTAAAAATACCCAGTTCCATTTAAAGATATGACGGCAATCACGATTTTTTATTAAAAATCAATTTTTTTCTTAATTTAAAAAACTGCAATTTCTTATCAGTTAAATACTGATTAACTTTGGTAGGAAAAACTTTGCTGTCAGACCATCCGAAGGGGTTGAAAAATCGTGGGGACTAATTTGTGCCGCACCCTGTATAGATCCCAACTTCTTCATCGACTTCACTCCCATATTCCTCAAGTTTGTCGAAAGAGTTCCCCATGCACCTATCCGCCGTCACATTCCCATCGTTTGAGCATTGCAAAACCCTTGAACAATTTGCTGAATATTATATCGACGCAATACCATCGGCAAGACAATTCTACATTTCTCCGATATTCGTCAGAATCCCAGTGGCCACGCGAGGACACTTCCACTTTTAGGCGAGAGCGGAACGACCTCCGGGGTCAATGTTTAGGGAAGCGAATCTGTTTTTACATGGAACCGTAAAGACCAGCGTCCCTCCTCGTGTTCCCACGGTCGGCCCTAGGAATCGCCGCGGAAAGTTGGCGCGTTAGCATGTTTTGGCCGCATATTTTATTTAACAGAGGCCGCGCATGTAAACAGGCGCTTTTTAACGCGCGGCGCTGCATATACGGACCCGACGTAAATATCCTGGCCGCTGGCCGACGTCCTGCGGAGAACTTTATGGAAATATGAATGGCCGCGGTTTATTTTTATTAGAAGTCCTTCTTTCATGCGGCACACGCGTGATCCCGCCATCCAGTGAACCTCCGCCACCGCGGAGAGGCGGAAAGCCGCATTTTCCCATCAGAATATATTCCGGCTTTTGATGTTCGACGGCACTTCGACCACCCGGGGGTGGAACAACATTACTGGGAATAGGGATTATACGGCCAACCAGGAGCACATCGTTTACCACCTGCAGGCCCATACGCCGAAGTGGTTTGTTTATGCACTACTTTTTTTTCCGTGCGCCGTTGATCCGACACGTACCAACCGATATCTTCAATGGATTCATAGTTGTTCACTCCGAGATCCTTTCAATTTTCGAAATTCGCTTTTGCTGACTGTTTTCGCAATTTCGATGGCGAATTAAATTTCGGATGCTTTGATCGCGGAACGGTGTTACGATGAATGGAAGAAATGTTTGTGGTGACGCTTTTTGGACCGGATTAATTTTGGGTCGCTTTTATGAGAGCTATTAATTTGCGAAATTAAAAAAAAAAATTCGAGGGTGAAAGGAACCGAAATCGGAAAACTAGAAATAGGATTTTTAGAGAGATATTATTAGTTAAGCTGGAGTACCAGCATGGAGTACGGGATTTATTCGATATAAGCTTGCAGCTCGATACAAGTAAAAAGTCTATTGCAGAGACAAACGTCAAATGCAAAACAGAGTAATTATCAATGATCTAGTAGGGTAACGTATACAATTGTTGACCCTCCTATACAATGATTGACCCTTTCAAGAAAAGTAAAAACTATAGTATAATCCTTTTCTTTTATAATAAAATATATTTCAATAATAATTTCTATGATCCAAATATTCTTGTTTCGAATACAATCAATATTTTACTATACAGGGTGTTTGGGATAGTAGTGAAAGATTTGGAGGGGTGACAGACCACGTGAAAACAAACAAAAAACTTGTATATTACTTGGATCCAAAACTCAACCACTTTTGAAAACAACTGTCATAAACATTTAAGCTTCCAACCCCTATAATTCAAAATAGGAACATTTTTCGTTTCGCTAACATAAAGATTGCGATCGTGTTAATCCAATGAGTACAGTAACTGTGATATAATCAAGTTTAACCCTTCTTTCTTTGCAATATAATAAAGCGTATTTAAGTTTTTAAAAAAAGAACTTTATTCTTCAAAATGATCTCAGATTATGATGGAATTCTTTTTTCACAGAATTATAACATTTCAAATATCAATAATTCCTTTTTATTAACATTTAGTGTTCAATTTCAAGAATCTTGGGAAATTCCCAAGAAATTCTTGGGAATCTCGATATTTTCGAATCTTGTCATTCTCAAATTGCGAGATACTTTCGGGAACCCGACCCGATCTCGAGAAAACTTCTCGACCCGACCCCATATTTTCGGGTTCTCGCACACCTCTAATTGTTAAGCAACGTTTCAAGGCAGCAATAATTTCTGGTACAAAGCGGATCCATCGGAACGTAACGTTCCTAGTTCACGTTCGACAGAACAAATGGCGCGGTTCTTTTTTCCTTGCCCCAATGTTCCACCGATTCTTGCCGATTTGGTACACTCACAGCCACCACCGTACGACGATGTAAATTATTCCTCACTATGATATTTTCCTCCTCCTTTCTCACGCGTATGTAATACACACACGGGGAGCCTTCTACATGGAGATACTAACACCTGCGCGGTCGAAGAAGGATGTATAAGAGGCTCGCCACGGGCGGCGAATTTACTGGAGTAATGAAACTATCAGGTGGTCTGAGTTATATTGGAGCTTTGCCGCAAGCCCGCTCGCCAATAGCCTGTGGCCACTATTTGTCTGCTTGCCGACTCCACCGATTAAGACACTTACGCGATTAAATCGTACTCCGCACGTGTTTGTACAACAGCACGAAAACATTTGGTGACGCTCAACCATCAATCTCTTTTTTGCTGTAGAGAAAATATTAAGAGATGCACTGCTTGTTCATTTGCAGTACGTTTTCCATTGGTGAGGATTGTACGAAAACCTGATGGAATACAAAGTTGTAAGCAACAAAGCGTTTGATTAATTTTAAAGTACAGTACTGTTTCGATATAAGGATAATCTTACAGTGTTGACTCAAAGAACGACGTCTGAGTTTGATTCGGAAAAGGGATTTCTCTATCCTCACCACTTCTTCGCCGGTGCGAGTCCCCTCGTTTCGTCGTGAACGAGATCGAACCCGATTCGAAAAAGGGCTGCGCTCGGTTCTGAAACCCAGCCATTCTTCGAGTCAACACTGTACTTTATATAGAGAACAGTAGTTTACACTTCTAAATAAATTGAACCACTTGTGATTTCGATTTAAGAAAAATGCATCTGACATTTGCAAAATACACGAACTTACAAAATTATTGCGTGAGTTACAAATTATTTCGTGAACTTTCTGCGCAAACCTTGTAAAAGTAGATAAAGAGTTGTTCGTATAAACTTTAATGCCTGGACAGCGTTAGCAGTTCCCATCAATCACACTCGATTCCATAAACTTTTTCCCGCAACAAAAAATTGTAATAGCCATTACGAAGTATCATAAAAGTAGCAAAATAATATCTGAAGCACAAATAGGAGGATGTAACTGAAGCCAATGGGCACGGCTATTGGCGCAGCGTCTCATTCCATCTCGCGTCAGTGGTCGCTGGAGTGTCACGCTAAGGAGGACTCAAGGATGTAGCGTCCCGTGAAGGGACGAGCATCGTCCTGGCAGCCTGTTTCTTGCCATCGATGCTCCGCCGTCATCCTGAATAAGATCGCCAAATTTACGGCCTACTTTCTCCAATATAGAACGCCATCGCGACGTCTGTGGACGCCGCGCCGCGCCGCCTCGATTGCTTTCTCATTCGAAACGTTCTTTCCTCTCCTCGATCCCTCTATGAAATCACCCAAGCCGTTAATAGTGTCTCTGCCATTCGATATTGGCGTTTATATTGATCCTTGTATGTGTTTGCTACTCTATGAAAGTATTTATTGCTGTTTAACCTTTCATGCCGTAATATATAACGATTTCATTTCGGTTTTCCTTGTTTCTCTCTTTGTAGGCAACTATAGAATCTGGATTATTGAGACATTGAGATCTTGTTTGAAGTTTTCAATATTTTACAGGCACAATCCATTTACGCAAATTATAATTAAATTGGAACATCGATCGTCCGACTCTCAATTTATTACCCAGAGTTTCAGTCAAATAACGCTTTAAGATAAAATCATGCTACACTTTCCTATCGTGTTTTCGCGGCGAATTACTATTTATGAAAGCCGTTTCATGAAATGTAAATCTTGGAAAGAACAGATATTGATTTTCACAGCCATAAAGCTTCAATGTGTCAAAACCCGATGGCTGATTTAAGCTCGATTTGAAACTAGGACACGGATAAACAAATTGCGGAACTGTTATCTTCACGAATTTCTCACGCTAAGCTAAATTTCTCACGATTTATGAAAGCCCATAAAACTGTTCGTGCAATCGCGTTTTATTTTCAATCTACAAAGAAATTTTTCGTTAAGAGAATCGCTCAACTATTAAATAATTTGTTATTACATATTGTTCCACGATTTTCGTTTTCTGCAATCATTCGCTGAAATAGTGAAAGGCGGTTCACATAACGATCGTAATAGTTTGTAGATAGGCACGTAAATGGATAGAGGCTGGGTGCATGTACGTATGTACATGTTGTGTGCGACGGTACACAGCAGGGAACAACTACGTATGGGTTCGTACATGGATCGTTCATACAGAAAGCGGCTCGAGGTGGCCCATGTCACGTTGTATCACGTAAGCTGTTGATAAGGGGAGTTTGAATCCTCCTTATCGCCTCTCCTTTCACCGTATACTTTCCGCACCTGTGTACGTTGTATATCAGAAAAATTATGGACGCTTCTCCACTGTCGGCTGAGAATTCGATATTTGCTGATTAATGGAAACATGAAAAATCTGAAAAATAAAATGTACCGAATTCCAAAGGAGCAAAATTCATAGGGATAAAGTTAGGCACTTTTCAAGAAAGGCTAATGATTTTGCTTTTAGAAGATATCCATTACTTTCGAATACTTATTTTCTATTTGCTTCGCAAAGTACAGAATTATTCTTTAAAGATTTTTCATGCATTCACCGCAAAATTTGTCACGCATTCACGATGGAAACTACATGCTAACTGTAACACGATATAAACACCTCTTCAAATGAATCCCTGATTGCAGCTACCCTAATTCCATTTTACGCGTGCACATTTTTTCAACGAAATTAACGTTTGTGTAAAAACGTTTTTAATTACAGGACCATTCACATCGACATGGAAACTAAGTATCTTGCTTGTATAAGAGTTTATTAGTTTCATAAATTATAATTGAGGGAATACCGGTTCAAAGAATAGAAAAGTTTTCTTCACGAATCTAGGCTTCATTATCCTAAAAATAATACAAAAGTCCGCAATTAAAATTCAAGCGGGAAATTATTTTATTCGTTGAAATATTTAATATTCTTACCGAATCGATTCCTTGCGTTGAAGAAAAATTCTTGGTACCGAAAACCTACGTTATAAAATGACCGTCTACCTCGTTTCGTTTAAAAATAATTCGTCGTAAAAGGCTTTGGAATTGTTCACTTCGGTTGCTTTCGCTATTCCTTAAAGTCCCCGCTTTTTCTTATGCCCGCGCAAAGGAAAATCCGCCCAAATTGTCAAAGAGACATTCGTCAGCGGTCTGTTCGGTGTTCATCAGGGATCCTTATCCGGCAAGAGAAGAAAATTTTCAAGGATGTAAGAAGACAAAGTGTTTTAAGCGACTCGTTCCGAGGGGTGACGCTCCGCCAACTACGCCGGTTTTACTGCGACGAAATTCTTCCAAGGACCCTCAACGGTGAGCCCCCAAAGTGGAGATTGATTGCCCCTTCCCCCCGCCTTTATTCATGCTCCTGAATTCAAAACTTGATCTCTCCTCCTTTTTTCGTCTCTTGATATATCTGTGTGAGTGTCCAAGCTGCTTCTTACTGTCAAAGATCGTATCCCGTAAAAGTCTTATCTAAATAGCAAAAATTCAACAGGCTTTCTGCGGATTTTAAAATACACGAAACGCAAAAAGTAAAGTGCACGTGTTATACTATTTAAAAAAATGAGTGGAGTAAAGTTTCTTTTATCCAGACAAAAAAAAAACTTCATATATAGGTTGGAAGAGGAAATTCACTTCTATACGTTAGTCGATGCGAATTTGCGAGACGCATTTTATGAATTGCTCCTCCGTTCCCTCCTTACGATCAGAATTCGTTTCAGTTATGGAGCAATTTTACGAATCGTTGGCAATTTACGGAAACTTTCTGGCACTCCCAACGGGAGGGACGGATCTGAAGAAGAACTGATAAAAACCGGAGCGAAAACATTCGCGACTGCTATTTCCACCGAATTACTAGTTGTCGCCACAATCCTGCGAGAACAAACTCTCGGATCCAACTTTATTCATTCACTGCCCATAATTCTGGATTACTATTACTTCTTCGATGCCTCGAAGCGGGATCATTTGATCCTTCATTACTGTTTAAAAGGAGTAAAGAATCTTTTATCGACCTCAAAAATCTATTTTAAGCCTCATTTAATATTAAATCAACTTTTAATTTATTCAAATAAATCCTATTTTAACGAGGCTCTATGGAACTTTTATTTCTGTATTAAAATATAATATACCCGGCGCGTTTACAAAGTTCCCAGACTAGTAGAGTAGGGTGGGGATAAAAGTCCGAAGGGCAAAATGTCTCAAATGCAATATCTTCTTTGATGAGCAATCAATTCAATTTTAAATCATTCTGTTTCAAGGAGAAACGGAAATCCCTGAACCGCTAGTTGTTTTCAGGCCTTTGTTTGAATCATACGATCCTTTCATTTTTCTTTTTTGTTGCACCAAAAAGTAAAAAAATGAATCATTTTCTTTTTTGTGATTTGAAGTAAATTGCAATTAAACAACGTATCAGGTGAAAAGGTCAAGATTGGATATTGAAACACATGTTTTCATTTTCGAAATATTAACATTTAAAGTTTTAAACATTCATACTGTCTTATGTATTTGAATTTTCTTATATTCCTATTTTTAATATAAAACATTCTTTTAATGTATTTTTTCTCTGATAAAAATATGAAATTTCCTTTTCGTTGTTTTGCCTTGCAGTCACAGATGTACGCAGGACATTGTTTATTTCTGAATACTAATATTTCAAATTTTTTCATCAATAGAAGTATAAAAGAACCGTTAAGGTAAAAAGAATCGGACTTTTGAAACTATTTTAAGCTATTTTTATGAACTTTTAAAATGAAAAATTTGTTTTCATCAATTGAGTAGAAAAAATAAATTGTTTAGTTATGATGGAAGATTATCTTTAGTATTTCCAACATTTTTTTTATACAACTCAAGGATTAATAACAATGACATTAAATAACGTGAGAGTTATAATTTTCATAAAAGACAACAGTTTATCCTACATTGTCATTACTCAATTTACGTAAGGTTTAAATGTAAAAAATGGACTTTCATCCCCACCTAATCTACCATAAAAATTTAATTTCTGCTGATCAACAAACTTTTATTATCTCGTTTTCTACAGCCATCATCCCTCCTGCTTTTTCCCTTTTTCGAGCAAAGCTTAATTACAATCCATTGCTCCATACTTGAATAAATCGTATTTTTCTATTTTATTCTAATTTCACAAATGGTCCCTTTAAAAAATCAGTCTGGAAGCTTTTCGAACGCATCGTCGAACCTGCCTAAAAATTAAAAGTTGACGTTCAAAAATGACGAAAACCCGTGTTCTCGATATCCTTTCGAGAGCATCCTCTTTATTTCAGAATCTCGGAATCTCCAAAAAATTTGCTCTCGCTGCAGCAGCAGATTATTAACCATGAAACGGACGATCAAAAATTCGTTGAGTGTTCGTTTGCCGGGGGAAACTTTTTGCAGGAAGTCGGGGCGCGGCGCGGCAAGAAATTTTTCAGAACTACCAGCACTTCGGGTCGTCGACATTGTATTTCAACGCGCGGCCGCATTCGCGGGTTGTATACCTACGGTCGGAGCCGTTTTGTAGGAAGTCTCACGACTTGGCGACTTTGCCGCAGATAAGTTTGATTGTCGGTAGTCGCAATTTGCGTACTACGTCACGAACAGTGGGACCCCGGCGTGTAAGTGCATCCCGATGCGAGCGACTTCACGGGGAAACTTCTTACAGGGAAAATCGACTTTTCTCGTTCTTCCGGGACGCGTCGCGTTTCTACGACTGTTTGCCCGCTTTTACCAACCTCGGCATCGTAAAACAATGTTGACGCAGCGATCGCGACGGAAAGTTCGCCGGTTTTTCGACGATTTATGAGATATCATTGTTTGTTAGTGAAAGCGGTGCGAGTTGAGATGGTTTAGAAATTTAAAGTCACGCGGAACGTTTTGTTTGTTGGTAACAAGATTAAATCAAAGTTTAGTTTTTAGGCCCTCGTGAAAATTCTGATTTGAAATGATTCGTGTTATCGGCGCGTTATCGTGAATGCGGACAGAGAATATTTTTGCGACCTCGGCGGATGAAACGAACCGAACTTGAATGATATTTGCATACGGCATTTTCTGAGACAAAATTAATGGAGAAAGTAGTCCCGGGTGACACGGTCAGTTAGGAGATTTACGCTTTAATTGCATATCGGAATGACAACTCGGTGAATACTAAACACCGAAATTTTCAAAATTAAGGATGACAGTCGCTATCTTTCGCAACACACCTGGAATCCAAATCTCACTTATTAAACTTCCATATCTCTTCTATCTCTCTCTTCCTCTTTCTACTTTCACTGAATTGATTAGCACCTAGCCTCGAAATATGCAGGATCCTCTCGAAACGCATGAATTAACAATTGTAATTTTCATACTACGCTACTTTTGATTCCTCGCGTCGAATCCCGTTGATTCCTGTGGCAATACCGAACGATTGCAACGTATTCGTGATCCGAAAATTAAAGAGTGACCCAAAAAGGAGATTTTTTTTTCTCTTGTTTTTGATTCCACGATTTGGGAACTAAATTTTGTGCCGAATGATAAATTTTTAAATTGAGGTGACTATTATTTTTTTAAATATGGAAGGTCAAAGAAGTCACAATTTGTCAATGTGTCAAGCCGTGTACTTTGATACGTGGACTTTTATGTCAGTTAG
This sequence comes from Perdita meconis, assembly GCA_030770465.2. Taxonomy (NCBI): domain Eukaryota; kingdom Metazoa; phylum Arthropoda; class Insecta; order Hymenoptera; family Andrenidae; genus Perdita; species Perdita meconis. The sequence goes on along the minus strand of JASKOS020000003.1, from coordinate 12,330,107 downwards.
ATGGCATAAATTTATCCTGGAAGTTTTGCTGCCTCTTAATAACGAATTTGAACTTAGATTTTCAAATTTCGCAATAGTCGATTCAATATGATAGACGATTAGTGGTATTAAAGAAACATTTATTACATATACATTCGAAATGATGATGAAAACCCATAATATGTCAGATTCAAGTACATGAATGCGACGGTATTGATCATATTTGATGCAAAAATTATTGTAGTAATAATTATTATTAATTGTTAGTTATTCATTTTTATGATTATTCTTTAATATTCTTTATTATAATAATGATTGCTTATTATTAGACTATGAATGTTTATGCAAAGTTATATTTTTATAGACATACAACAGCCATTGAACTTTAAATAACAGTATGTTTTATTTTCTAATTATTATGAAATATATTTTATGTTTGATAATTTATGTATTTTTATATGTTTGGACATCCTTATAGGTTTTTGTAATTTTAAAATTGCTATAAATGCATAAATATCAGCAATCTATTTATTATTCAAGAAGTAGTTTTGAAAATAACTGTTTGTATGTAGATTGTAGATTGTAAGTAGATTAATTGTATGTAGACTAATTTAGATTAATAATGTAGATAAATAGGATGTAAGAAGATTAATTCTACTTTTGAATATAATTAATTGAAAATGGTAAGGAACGGTGCAATTTCCAAGCCTGATCTAAACTTAAAAATATGTTGCGGTCCTTTATCATAACGCATTATATGGCGCAAAATCCAGTTCCAAAATCGTGGGATCAAAAACGGGCGATTGTTGCGATAATTATACAAGGTATTTCGTTTAAAACGGATTCCTTCTTATCTTCGTTATTTTTGCAGACAGAAGAAATTGCGAAAAGGCTAAGTCGTTTGGTTGGAAATGAAGAATATTTTTTCTGCGTGATTTTTTTTCAAGGTCGTCATCCTCAGCTTTTAAGGTCATCGACATTTTTCGTACATTAACGCACGTTTCTTTTTAATAATGCAAAATTGTATCAAGCATCAAGGCGAATTCAACGACTTACAACATCGTGAACTTGAAATGACCTTGAATGAAAGAAAATCACAATAACTGAAACAAGGTTTGGAAATTGAATATTTGTTTGCTTTCTGTGCAAAATGTTTGTTCACCAAAAAATACTCGACGCGATTTCTTTGTCCTCTGACAATTTTTGGTATCCGCAAAAGTAATGGAGATATTAAGAAATCCAGGTTAAACGAAACACCCTGCATAACATACAGTTTCATCACACACGTTTGTGCAGCATGCATCGCAATGAAGCAAACCCAAATACAATTGTTCATCAGGATACGCAAACTTTTCCCCCGTACGAATAAAATCTACGATAAAACACGCGACGGTCGTTTCGCAACTTTTTACCGTGAAACGCGTCGTCTTCGCAAACGACGCTAATAAGAATTTGCAACAATGTAATCGCCCGGACTCGTTTGTACCTCGTGATAGTTGAATTCAAGATCACGGTGAAGTGGCGCGAAACAAGGCGGCAGCGGAGAAAGAGTTTTGCGGCGGGGGGACAGTATCCACGGGAAAGTTGCTTCTTCAAGTTTTTCTCAAAGACCGCGGAAGGAAACGAGGGGTAACAAAAGCAAGAGCATTTGCAAAGAATCTTAACGACTCCGTAATTAGTGTAATTACCGTCGGCCAACGGGAACTTAACAGCTTGCGTAGCCTTAACGCTCGCGTCACTTGAAACGCTCTCCATAATTCCTTCTAATATATCCTGGCCTCCGGATGGAGGAAGGGCGGTTCGGGGTTAAAAAGGTAAAAAGTGGCCCCGGGTCTGCGACAGTGGCTGCAGTATCTAAATCGAAACTGCGAACGAGGGTACTTCCCGGCGATTGCCAGCCGAAACGGATTACCTCTAATCTCTGACATTAGCCTCCCCTTCTGCGTCGACCGTGCTTTCCGCATTTCTATGGAAGTACACTTCGATCCATTTTTTTTGCTCTTTTTTCAGGCATTCGTCCGCGTGTACCGAAATATAAAGAATGGAAAGGGGGAGGCGCGGCATTAATCTTTATAGCGCAGCCGAGAAGAAAGCCTTTTAAACGGTTTTAATGGGCGAGAGATTGTGTTTAGGCGAGAGGCGAATTTTCGCTCGGATGTTCGGAAGTATGTTTTAAGTTTCTTAGTTGCAAAAGTAGCGCGGATGTATGATAATGGATGATAAAATCGTCGCGGATTGGTCGCTCGCCTTCAAGGGTCGCCGTGTCGTGAATGTACCGGATTAGCTAAAATCAAGTAGCGCGAATTCTGCAGCGAACGCGCGGTTTCGGATGGAGACAAGTGACGCTTTGAGTAATTCATTGTCGAAGGGATGCTACACGTTGCCGCAGTATCGGGACGATAAGAATCGATTACCGCACTCGAATCGCATGTGTTTGTGTAATCGACGGAACAGTTGGTTCAACATATACCGAAAGCACATATTGTCCTCGTAGAATGCAGCGCGCGCTCTTGGATAATTACCCTTGCACCCTGCATACATCTTCTTTTTAAATATTTTGAATGTTCGAATTCGGATACTGGGAATAACAAATACTATCATACAGACTCAGATACATAAAGTGTTATAATTAGACAGCGGATATTTGTGGAAAATAAACTTTTCACGAGCACAAATAAAAAATTGGGAATTGAAAAACAGTATGTTTAATGCTCTAAACATTCTAACTTGAATAATACTGTTGATATTTTGTATATTTTGATGTAGTTGACACTCGTAGATTTTTGGCATGCTCAACATTGCCATAAATGCATAGAATTCACTGTCTAGTGATAACTGAATATTTTCAATAGTAGAATTTTACTAACTTTATTTTACTTAACATTGAATAAAACTAAATGTTTAAATATTTCTTTGGCTTTGAAAGTATGAAATAGCCCATAGATTCAGAACTAGAAGTGATTCAGATAACAAATCCAATTTACATGATTACACTATGAAGCAATTTAGTCGATTCATCAATCCTATCAATGAATATAACTTTTTTCTTCCAGAAACTTTCTATAGAATTTATAAAACCATTCATCTCTTCTAGGTTTAATGAAGTCATGTGACATCAGTTGACCTCAGTGAGCTCATCAGAATTACGCAATGTAGTGCAAGTAATAATCTCGTGTACAGAAACTTAAAGACTTAATTATCAACATGCTACTTAATTACGAAAACTTGTCACCAATCCTCATTAAGAGGAAACCGTATTGCTACCGACTTTCTCAATGAATGAGGATACTACACTAATCTCATTCTTTGTCGTGTCGAACACGATGAAATGTCTATCCTCCAAACTAACAGATTAGTTTCAACCTTGTAACGAATCCCACACTACACTGTTGAACACATGTCGTTCTATGATAGATACAATCTGAAGACACGAGATACAATATGCTTATACATTGAGTTCTGCTTGATTCATTAGTTGTTTCGTTATTGAAGAATTTTATTACACCTTTGAAAAAAATATTAAATACATTTAAACAAATATCCCTACAGAGATAAATTTATTATTACTCGACTATGAATTTTCCAAGTTTCAGGATATAAATTCAAAATTATTCCAAGGATTTAGATTTAAATTTGTTCCAATACTGTAATATTTAATAAATATTTAAATATATACACTCCTAACTACCTTTACTACTTTATCCTTCAAAATAGTCTGTCCTAAATATTTTATTCTCGTTTTTACAAATCCAAGAAAAAGATATTCGGACAAATTGCTGATGACTCACTGTACTTGGCCCCCTTTACTTTTATCGTCGTCTAATCTCCATCGTCAAACACTTAGACCGTCTGAAGGTCTCCAAACGAATTCAAATGAAATTATCTTGCCCCCAAATCTCTCATGTTCCCGTGTATTTGATTAATTACTGAACGAGAGTATGAGAACGTGGGTAATTTAAATAGTGTCTTTGATATTGGGTAACAGCTAAGTGCCTCTCACTCTGGACCGCCACGTGTCCCAGCAGGAACTATTCAACCGAAAAATTTTTGGAAGCTAGCAGCGCTTCGGCTCCGTCATAAATTCTGGACGAAAAAGGCGAGAGCGAAATCTCTCGTTTTTATGTCTTTTGCATTTATATAACTAAACCACACACAGAGGCATAAGGGTATGAATACCTGATTATACATGTTGCGTAGAGCGCATGGAACTTTCTGTAGGCAGTCGATTTGCATAACTTGCTACAACGAATATTCCCAGGTCGTTGAGAGTCGGATTCGTCTTAGAATATATTAAAGCAATCGTGTTGAAATATATATTAGTCTATTAGCACGATTCGTAATGTCGCACGGTAATCAGTTATTGTTTTTCGATTTTAAAGAAGAGAGATTATCTCAATGTAATTTAGCTGAGTATCAAATTGCAGTAAGCAAGGATTTTTTATTAATGTGGTATGAAATTTAATTCATTTATTTCTCAAACTGTACTTTAAATCGTTCGAGAAAAATGGAGCAACAATTTCAAGACGATTAAAAATAAATAATTCATGAATGTAGTACAATTTTTTAATTTCCGGAAAACAGATTGCATATTATTCATAAATTTGTTTTTGTTTCTAAAAAAAATTTGATAAACGTTGGAGTAGTTATGTAAGCGATTAGTATAACACGTGTAAACGATGTTTTCTAATATCCACACGGTTACGTCACTGATCGCCTGAGACATTATTATCTAATTCATTGAATTTATTATTGAGCACAAAGTTAACTAAAACAGGTGATCGTTAGTTGTTCTCAAAGTATAATTAAATGTTAACGTTTTCTAATCAATTATTTCTTCAATTTATTTTTAGGAAGATCTAGTGCATTCTTTTTAATTAGCTAAATGACAAGTCGCTCGGTACAAATAGGTAGTAAAGCATCCCTTTCTGAACTCAATTCATTCCCGAACGTCTTCGCATCCTGCTCCCTTACGTCAGTAGAAAAGTTTGGGGGACCGTCCATCTTTCTAGTGAAAGGACCTGCACGTCTTTGCCGTATAAAAACCGTCGGATCTTCCGTTTAAGTCACATTTCGATTCTACTCCTCATCTCAAGTGCACCATGAGAGCCTTCGTAGTAAGTACTAACTTAGCCACCAACTTCTCTAAATAGGTTTAATTTTTTACGCTCATTTAGATTTTGCATTCACAGTATCGCTTCCTCAATATTCACTTATTAATACTTTGCACTCGGAATACCAGTCGTATTGGCATAACATATTCTTTTTATCTCTCGAGTGCAAAAGCTTAAAAGCAGTTACAAACGTCCAAGTAGAATTAAATAAACATCCCATTTAACATTACATATTTTCACGTTCAACTAAATATTTCGCGATAATTAATAGCGAGTATTATTCAAGGCTTTATTTTCTTCTCAAACAGGTTTCTTTACTCCTGGTTTCGGCCATCGCCGCCACTCCGAACGCAGTCGTAAAGAAGCACGAGAAACGCGGTATCCTCGGACTCCACGGCCACGTAGGACCTTCCGTCGGCCTTGGATCAGGGTCCAAGTACCTTCCGCCGCTCTCAGCCCCAATTTTCTCCAAACCGCATCCAGTCTACTCAGTGTCTCAGTCCTATGAGGTGCCGACGCACGTCTCATCCTTGTCCGTTCCTGCTCCAGTCTATGGCCCCCCAGCGCTAGCTCCATCTCTCCCTGTCTCCGCACCTGCTCCAGTCTACGGTGTCCCATCACTCCCTGCGCCTGTCCATGTCTCTGCTCCAGTCCATGTCCCTGCGCCTGTCCATGTCTCTGCTCCAGTCCATGTCCCTGCGCCTGTCCATGTCTCTGCGCCAGTCCATGTCCCTGCGCCTGTTCCTGTATCCGCATCTGGTCCAATTTTCGGCGGCCCATCAGTCCCTGCGCCTGTCCATGTCTCCGCACCTGTCCATGTCTCCGCACCTGCTCCAGTTTTCGGCGTCCCATCAGTCTCTGCGCCTGTCCATGTCTCTGCGCCAGCCCCAGTTTATGGTGCCCCAGCGCCTCTTCCATCCTTCCCAGTCCATGCCCCTATCCCAGTCTCTGCTCCTGTCTCTGTCCCAGCACCTCTTCCAGTCTCCGTTCCAGCTCCTAGCTACGGTGTCCCAGCGCCTGTCCCAGCTGTCTCTCTCTCGGTCCCCGCACCGACTTTCAGCGTCCCTGCCCCAGTTCCTGCCCCGGTTCACAGTGGTCCTAGCTACGAGGTGCCTCCTCCGGTCTTCAGTGGCCCAGCTGTCGTCGCCAAACCTGTTTCGTTCGCCCCCAGTTCGGTCGGCGTGGGACCCAGCAGCTCCTACGGTGTACCATCCGTCGTGAAGCCTCTGCACTCAGCTGATCTCAGCATCTCCTCCGTCAGTCTGCCCAGCAAGTCCTACGGAGTCCCTGCTGAGGCCGTCCAAAGCAGCGGATTCGCCAAAGACGTGTCCCTGGGATCATTCGGCAGCTCCTACAGCGCCCCGTTGCCTGCACCTTCAGCCCCGAGCGACGGCTACTCCTACCCGGTTCCGTCGAAGAAGCTGCTGATCTAAGTCACTTTACTCTGATAGAATGAGGCAAAGCCTGGGTCGCCGTTTAATACCGTACCTGACCTCTGTGTTGAAGTTTTTCTGTTCGTAGTTTTAGTGGAGTCAGTTCGATCCTGGCTTCGAATTTGATTCGAAGCTCGGGGAGTGGTTCGTGAAATGTCCGGGTGGTAGTAGTATGGTAGTACAGTATGAGCTAACAGAGGCACTGGAAGGAATGTTGTAGTATTATGGAACGAAATGCAACGAATTGTATACCGTGTCATGTAGCTATTGCAATAGTTTTTCGTTTACTGTAACTGTGCTGGAAATTTTGTAACAAGATTGTAATTTATGAATTCAAATGTGAATGCATATTACTGCCTCGATGTTGTCATTGACGCGTTGGATGTTTGACGAAAGATGCAATAAAATTTTGTACGTTTGAATAGAAAAGTACTTTGTGACTTATGAGTTTTTCATTGAAGATCCATTGGAACCTCAATCAAAACGGTGGTTTTATTAAAGGGGATAGGTTTTCCTTTGAAACCTAACAATACAGAATAATTTATCAAAAATTGAAATTACGCTTACCAACCCAATTTTCCTTGTGAATTGAACGTTTGGAAATTAGTATTTCTCTTTTAATCTTTTGAAAGCATTCTATTACACAGCGCCAGAAAAAACCAAGGATTACCTATCAAATGTCGATTGGAAAATAGTTTATTTTTTAAGTGTTGTAACTTTATAACAAAATATTGTACAGCAGTTTACCCGGGCTTGTTTTTAAGCGTGAATCTTCGATTTTTACAGTATTGAATTTCATTTTTTCGAAAATTTCTTTCCATTCTACAAGAAGGAAAAACTATTGCTATTTTTCTCATAAAATTTCAAAAATTTAAATAGTTTTGTAGAGTTTAAACAATTGTTTCCAGGGAAGCTTTGAGATCATTTTGCAGAGGAATATCTCCCTTTTTTATAGAGCTCTGAAAGGTTAATCCATGATTTTTTCTCGCTGTTTTATCGCTTCATAAATGAAACATGATCCGCACTGGTTTCTGAATTCACCAAACACGTACATACACATACATATATCACACATTAAATATATATTACATACACATATTTTTGGTGTATCCAGTATTATTCTATTCTATTCATTTAAAGTGCGATAAAATGACGAAGAAGATATATTCTTTTACAAAACGATTGAAAAATAAATCCCGGCAAAAATGTTTCAAACAAATATTTCTGTTGTCAGTATTAAAGGTTTTTTTCACCGTACGATTAAATAAATAAATTAAATCAACTCTGTAGAGTCGTTTCAATTTGTGAAATTTTAAAAGAAGAACAACAACTTTAGTTTTCTACTTTGTTGTGTAAAAATGCTTTATGGTTAAAAATAAGCTCAGTTTTACTGCGATATGGTTATCTTTTACAAAAGTATAGTACTTCAAAGTTCGAACTTTGACAATGTTATAGTTTTAGTCGAAATTTACTGGCTCTTCAATTTTTTACAAAATATATTTCTCCAATTAATAAAACTGTCACATCGCACGAATACATACAAAAAACACAAACCGGAAAATCCCATAAAAGAAAAACTATACGCGTCCATATACGACTAAGGCCACCCCCTATAATCACTAACGCAGTTAGATATTTAACCTCTCTTACCCCTACTGGCTCCCGCACGGTACGAGCTAAAAATTTCAATTCAGTTCCGGCTAAGTAGCTTATACGTATGTATGTCGTTACACGGTGTTCAGAGTCACCCCAGTTTTGCGTTCCCCACGTCTCGGCTGCCGCTCCTCGTCCGCCACTAGAGATCCCGAGGTTTTGTACTTTTTCAGTTGCCCGCCGTCATCTTCGCAACGGTATCCGCGGTCGTAGCTGGCGTACGTGGCGCGTGGGTGGCTCACGATTCATAGCGAGTCCACCCTCTGCCATCTTTACGCGCGCACGCACACGAAACCGTCTCACCTGTGCCGCCGACCCCGAAACTCGAAGGCACTCGTCCGTGTGCGCGCCTCTACCTGCTCGTCGCTGGAAAACCGGCAGTCACGCACTATTTTACGACTTTCGCCGGGCCTCTGAATTAATCCGAGCTTTTCCGGCTACGAGGACGGCCCTTTATGCACCCCCTGCCCAGGAATGAAGTGCGTTCCTTGTTCGCAGGACCCCCTCAGGGTTACGGTGTCGTTAAACTGCCGTCTCTGATATCACTCGGTGCCCCTCCCCCGCGGGAACAACCCCTAGCCCTCAAATGGGGGTGAAGAAACTGCGAGATTAGACGACGGCGGTTACAATCTCCTCGAAGGGACAACCTGACGGAACGGAAAGGTGGAGGGATTGACTGGCCTTGTACAATGACAAGGTTAATACGGTATTAATTAGGCTGAGGTATGTTAAAAATTTAAAACTTGCTTTATGCACAGGTTGAATCACCGCTTGTACCCCATATATCATTGTTGTTTTGAAAGACGCGTTAAATGTCTTAAGGGCAAAGTTTAATGGTTTAATGGGGCTAACACGATGCCATGAAAATTATTGTTTTTACGCTATATGAGATTAAATGAAACATTAAATGAGATTAAATGATTAAATCGATAGAATTCAATGCATTCAGATAGAAAATCTGATACACGTGACGAATTGATAGCTAAAATCAGAGAAACTATTTATATGGTTAATCTTGATAATATTCAGTGGATATTAGCATCGGCTTAAATCAGCCTGAATTAGTATAAATCAATGTAAAAAATAGTTATAAGAAATAAATGATTACTAGAGATCGGATGTTCATGCAAATACATATGTTGATAAAATGCAAATAAGGATGTGAAACCGAGACAGAAATTTCTTTTATGATTAGGAGATTCTAAAAATATATTTTTTATTTTACATAAATTGCATAATACATATGCTTTGCATATTTACATTTAAGAGCATATCTATAAGCATAATTCATATTTTGTGCATATGTAATGTTTTGCATATGTAGTTTTGTGTGCCATTAATGATCATTTGAAATACGTGTACACATGATCAAGCACCTTTCCTACGAGCGGTATCATATCAATAGATATGAATTGTAAGCATCTTTATGAATTGCGTAAATCATTTAAAGAATATGCCTGGGCATTGCGACGAAAAAATTCGTAAAAATGTAGATGCCATTCTACAAATTGGAAGCATTTTAAGTGGCGAACATGTGAAGCGTCCGACAACTAAATAGAGTAGAACACCATTGGTGTAAATTTAAGTATGCGCCAGTTACATCTTGTGATATGGAATGCTCATTTTCAGCATATAAGTGTTTAGTGTACTTATTGTTTATTGTAATGCAAATTATAATGCTTCAGTGTAAATTATAATATAGTATATACATGATAAAATGTGTGTAACATTCTTTACATATTTGCATATGTTCATGCATATATGCATATTTAATGAGCATAAATGGTATATGCTTTTTACATATTTTATGTCCATGAACATCCGATCTATAATGATTACCATTAAAAGTGAAGAGACTTAATAAATTTAATTATTTGTGAATCAATAACTGACGTATATAATGTTTTTTACTTGAATTATATAACTTTCATTTCGTTAATATAAATGATCATTAATGAAAGTGATACGTACTAGTTATTTTTAATTACTTCATGAACCTGCTAAATATTATATTATCAAAATCATTGTTTAAGTGTTCGATACAAGCACGTAACGAAGCCGAGTTCGAGTTTCGAGTTCATGTTTACTTCCTACAGCCAGATGCGCGCAAGTTACAGATGATTATTAACGCGACGGAGTAAACAATGCGACGCTGCTAACAATGGACGAACGTTGACTAGGAAGACATAGTTACAGTCGCAGCGAAGTTATTTTATTACCGAGGCGAGCGCGGCATTAAAAAGTCGAAGCGCGCAGGCTACACGAGCTAATTGTAAACATTTGTCTAACGGGAAGGATTTATAGACAATGTGAATTTATTTGCCGAGCTGCCGCTTAATTACACGGATTCCGAAGCATCATTAGCACCCTCAGCATTTAAACTACCCTCGAAGTAACAAAAGTTTCCACCTTGCCTTGCGCCGTACGAATTCACGCGTGTGGATTATCGCGCGAAACATTCTTCATGCAGTCGAAATTAATCGCGCTACACGTTTCTGTGTGCGGGAACTTACTATAAGTTCGTAGAGGTGTTTTCCACGAAATGAATAACTCCAATGCGTCCCATAACATTTTTTCTCTCCGTTTCAAGTGAATAAATAAAACGCGATGTTAATAATAAACTGTAAACGTGCGTCCAGAATGCGATTCAGGCGGATGGGTAATGTAGCAGAAGAAAGGTGGAGAATAACGAATCCGAAATAACGAGCCGTGCGACGTAAAGTGTTAATGGCACCGTACGAAAATAATTTCCTCGGGATTAATAATCATCGTCGATGAAACGCGCTCCGTACGGGACGCCGTTTAGTTACAACATTGCGGCCACCGTAACATTAAACAGCGAACAGGGTAAATTGAGCATCCGAATTTTTGCACGGAGCTTATATAGGCAGTTAACGTGGATGATGTATGCGCGTAACGCTCGCGCAACGGGCTACTTTTTTGTAAAGGATCACTGGCTTAAGGTTCAGCCGCTAGCTCGAGTTTTATGTTGACCCGCGAACTCGCTATTTACGATCGCCATTTCGACGTGTCGTTGGACGGTGACATTATTTCTCTAGATTCGGACAAATTGCCTGTTAACACCCACCATTGTCGCGTTTCTCTTATTCGACGCGAATCAAGGGGGAAATATGCACCTTGGTGGGTCACGAAATTCGATTTCTTTTTGATATCTTCAACTTCTCATCGCATCATTTTTTATTTACTTGGAAAGAATGTTCTAAGCATGAGAAGCATAACTGTTTAGGGACCTGGCCCACTTCAGAATGCGGACTGCCTCATACCAGAAATTATTGAAATAAATAAAAAAAAGGATTCGTAAGTTCGTAAACTCTTAGTTTTGCAATTATTTACGTGTGACATGCGGTGTTTTATTATTAATCTGTTTCAAGTCGAATAACAGCACAAGTACTAAATATTTTGGCAGAAAAAACCGAAAATTAAAACTTATATAGATTTTACGTTTAGAAATCTCAATTTATTTCTTTCACTGTTCTTTCTTGTCTTTAAAAATTTTGTTTATTCTTTTACTCTTTATCTCGAATTGTTGTTTATTTATTTTACTGTTTGCGTTAGTATTAAATGAATATATAAATAATTATTTTAGAATGTGCATACGAGTTTATTTTATAAAATACCGAATGTCTGTGATTTTCTCTATGTAAGGAAAATAGAAGAGGAAGACTTCCGCCCAAACAAAAATTCTAGTTACGCCAATGTGAAGTATTTGAAAAAATTTGATTTATTAAACAATCTAGCAATATCAATCGAATACAAAATTTATATCTAGTGATAGACTTCGTAACAATTTCTGTGACTATTTAGACAAAGAATTAAGTTATAAATGCTCTTTCTTTGCAACTGAACATGACGATGTTGTTTATCCTTGAATTTGTTATAGATTGATTGTCTACCCACTTTAGTAATTAAAAATGGCAAAGGAAAGCTTAAAAATTATGGCATCATACTGTAACAAATATAACATAATATGCTAGTTGCAACATAGTTACAACTAAAAGAGAAAATAAAAATTTGTTTGGTGACGTATACTATGGCTTACTATGCGGTAAAACGTTAATACTTAACATTCCAAACATGTTGTTGCAAAATTCGAAACGGAAATTCACAGAAATATGGAAAACAGAAATCAAACGTAAATTATGTTCTCGTTGCAAATTACTGTGCGTTGATTGTTCAGAGTTTAGAAAGCTAAAAATTGTTCGTAACTGTAATCAATTCTTTAATTGCTATTTACTAATCATTGTTTATTTTGTTTAAAGGATAGTGTCCATCCGTAAGTCTGAAACCCTCTCTAAAATTTTTTATAAACAAACAAGGATATTTAAGATTTTCTCACCTGCTCAAATGCGTTCAATTTTTCTCTATTTGCATGATAATATAATAATATATTTGATAAATATTGACAATTAAATTACAACCATTGTATCTTTCGCGTTGTAAATGCATGGCTGAAGTCATGGTTGCAGTATTACAGGCGTTTTCATGGAACGAAGGATCGTTTTCATTGGATGCTTCGAAGCTCTACAACACGTTGAAAACTCGGCGATATTATGATGGTAAATAATAGAACAGTTCATATTAACAATGAACAGTCAGGAAGAATGTATTTTTCAGTGAAATTAGAGTGGCGCGTGGAATACGTGTATCTGATTTCGTTATTTGATGCAGCGATGAAAACAGTATTCATCTTCAAATACATATATTACGTATTAAATTCTAAGTAAAAAGAAATTAACAATGTTTATGCATGGCTGAGCATGAGAAAGCTTCACATTAATTTATTGGACAGCGTAAAAAATTTATATTTATTTACTGTGTCAGTACATAAAATTAATCAGTTTTATTCAACTTCGATAGAAGAATATCGCGTCAACAGAATTGATACAGAAAACCGTGTACGTCGTTGATCCGCGCGTTATTGAATGATACAATTGTTCAACTCCTACAAACGTGAACCTTTGTTCCCATCACGTTTCGTTATTTCACCGAGCAGAGATAAGTCAACTCCCAGCGAGAGCAATCACAAAGGCTATGGTTCACCCTACTTTACATACAACGATTGCACGTGTCCAGAGGTCATGCCTTATCACGCTCAACAGACAATTAACGCGGCGCTTATTGTTAACCCTTACGTATTATTCGGATGAAAATTTTAAGACGATTACAACGCGGACGAGAAGAGGAAGAGCTTTGTCGAAAGAAAATGATTTAATTTCAGATAACAGTTAGTCCGACAATGAACTGGCTTCTGTATCGAGAGTCTTTTCGTTTCGAATTCTTTGAAACCTAATGTGAAACACGACGAGTAAAAATGTCTTCAATCCCAGAACTGATGAGGCAATTGAAATATCTTTTTGAAAGTTCTTTTTTCAAATTTGTCACTCTCATCGCAATGTACAGGGTGTTTCAACTAAAGGAGACCATCTAAATATTTGAGGTATTTCATTGCTTTGAAAAAAAATGAATTCCTCTCCCGTTTTAAGCATAGTTTCATCAAAACACAGAGATTAGACTTTGAGTTGACGCGACGACCAACCAAGCACAGGCATATCAAAGGTGTCACACGAAGGAAATCCATTGTCTGCCTCGTAATAATTTCCCGTATCGCGGAAACGAGTTAATATATTGACAGATGACTCGTCTTTCGATCTCATCTCCGGCCGAAAAGCAAATTACTCAACCAAAGCGAGGAAATAGCGAGGGTTGCGTTGAAGGGGTCCTTCGTGTCCATGGCACGCGATGTCATATCACGTTATTGAGAGCTACTTGTCACTCCCTGCTTTGGCGTCACACCGGGACAGGACATACGCACGGATCATTCAATTAACTCCACCTTTACTCACGTAAATACCGACCGATAACCGTAGGAAAATTCTGTTCGTCTACCACTGTCAATTGTCACTTACAATTAGTCGGCGATGTTATGAATGTGGAAGCTAAGGTACCGTAAAAGGATTCGCTTATCCTAATGGTCCTTCATTTTTACGGGACAGTTCAATTTAATAGAATAGTGCAAAGTCCTCCACGACAATAAAAAGAATTTAACAGAATTTTTTTATACATTTTTTAATTCAATCGATTAAAGTAGTAAATGGCTATTATTGAATATGAGAAATATTGGATATTCTTAGTTTAAGCTTCAATATTTTATTTCCAAGGTAAAGTAGTACGAGCATTTTGATAAATCAATTTTTTAAATGAAATATAGATATCTTTTTAATTAAACGATTGTTAGATGGTTAATAATTTACAGTGCAATACATTTTTTGGGAATGCTTGTTCAGACGTGAGAAGTAAAATATATGAGTTTCAATTTCAGTTACCAAAACAATAAAAAATTGTGCTACAAAAAGTGAATATTGATACCAAACTGAAACCCGATTCTAAATCGCCATTTTTACGTTCCCTTGAAATAAAAAATCTCCACTTCCACTAGAGTACAATATTTTCAAATCAACGTGAAAGTGAAAAAGTTAGTGATTAATACGGCTTATTACCGTTATCAGCTTCACATATTATTCATCGTTGACGCGCGATCCCAACTGAAAGGGTACAGTTCTAATTCTGTGTACGTGGTCTTCCCGGAACAGATTTTTCCTGTCACAATCGCTGCCGGGCGTAATTTAATTTCGTTCGGACGTGACGGATATCGTGCGAACCATTTGAGTGGCCGGGCGTTACAAATTATTGACCTAGTGAGTCGTAGGCTTCGGACCGTTTCTGTCCGACGGCCATTTATAAGTGCCACAATTTTACCAAAGAGCCCGACTGCGATGCTCGTAGATAGTCATCGATACTAACTCTCCCTGAGCCTAGCGTAATGTGTTCTAGCTGCGAGGGCGGCACGAACGTCGCTACTCGTATTCAACTGACCGTTCTATCTATTACAGCAAATAATTGAATCATTTATTATTAGACTAAGAATATTTAAGCAAATTCATATTTTTATAGACATGAAGAAGCAACATCTTAAATAAAATTGTGTTTGATATACTAAATATTTTATTTTGTACAGTTTGTATTTGTGAATATCAGTAAATATCAGTATTTCTGAAGTTGAGATATTTCTACTTAAATATATATTTAAAAAAGTTATGTTTAGGTCAAGTTTCTGCTCTATCTAACTTATTTTCTGACATGAACAGAAATAATTAAGGATGAACTTCAGTAACAATCTTAGTCAAAAATTAATCGATTTCAAAGATATTAATGAAGGTGCTTCTTGCGATGAAATTAAAAAAAAATTTGTTATCAAACAGTGAATGCTTGAAAAAAAGATATGGAAAATCAATGATAAAATTAGCTTTGCCATTCATATTATACGATGGTGTATTTCGTATTTTACCGGTACACAAAAATTCATAACTATAGTTGGCGATATAGTAAAACAGCCCACCGAATTTCAAATTGATTCGTTATACAGTTTTTCTACAAAAAATTCGCAAAGACTCACATATTTTTCATCCGCACAAGGTACAATCCCCCTTGATAATAATGATATTAAGCCGGTTAAGGTGTGAGTTCAGTTTAGGACGGTAAAAATAAATTGATTTTTTAGGATTTTTTTTCATGAAACTATTAAGCGAATCATTTCGAAATTTGCAGGGTGTGCTGTTTGATATTTAAACAATGAAAGTTAATTTTTTCGTTAAAGAATTGTCCGTAAAAATTAATATACATAAATAAATCCGTATCGCCGGCGTATCAGCGGGAATCCTGGAGTCTTTGATTCTTCTCTAAAATTAAAAAACCAGGGATTTTCTTATTCCTAATACTATTACATTATCGATAAACCTCTAACTTTGATAAGAAAAGTGAAATTAGACAATTTCTTGTGCATAAATGGTTCCAAAATTTTTAGTTAAAATTATTACTTTTCTTTTGAAGTCCTACCAATTAGTCAATTTTGGATTTTCTTATAATTTTTAAGGTTCATCGACGATATAATTTTATGAAAAATAAGAAAATTCTTGGTTTTTCGCTTTAGAGAACAATTAAAGGATCCAGAATTCCCGCAAATTTGACACTCCGACGATGAAGCCCTACAAACTTATTAATATAACAGTGTTTCTAAAGACAATTTTTTAAATGAAAACATTAACTTGCATTGTCTAAGTATGAAAGAACATACCTTGTAAATTTCGAAATTATTCGCTCAATAGTTTCGTAAAAAGAAAATTCGAAAAATCACTTTATTTTTACCCTCCTGAAGTAGGCTCATCCCTTAATGGAGGTTTAAAATAAAAAATCCACACCTCTTTTCAACGCTCAAAAAATTCCGCCGCTCGTTTCGTTCCTCGCAAAACCAAGAAAATTTCCTTACTTTGCCCCTCGCTTCGCCCGCATGAGACCGCTCGCTCCCGAAGGGGTTGAGCACACCCGAAAACGACATTTCCCTCGCGCGGAAAGAATCCGACCGTTTTCCGACGTAATCTACTCGTGTCCAAGTTTAAGGTACAGGACACGGTCGTCGGCAGCGAGACAAAAGAAGACGGGTGCAGCGTAACGGGAGGAGGAAGGAGCGCGGAAACAGAGGGCGAAGAACACGGCTGTTGCATCCTGGCGTAGGAGCGCATCAACAGGATCTCTCGGCTGGACCGAGTTAGCTTCGCCACCGTTCCACGGTGGTGGGGAGAGTGAGAGAGAGAGAGAGAGCGACTATGGTGGGGATAGGTTGGCGTGCCGAATGGTGGGGGAAGCTGACGAAGACGGGAGACGAGAGCAGCTCCCTCTGGCGAAAATCTCGCGTCAGTCGAGCCGTGTGCCGCGTCGCGGTGAGTGTTGTGTGCCAGTGCTCCGTTTCGTTGCGTGCCTCGCCGAGCACCGATGACGCTTTCGCCGCCGCGATTATCAGCGATGTGAGTTCAAGTGACGCGAGGTTCGCCGTATACGTCGTCGTCGAGATGGCCGCGAGCCAGTGAGACAACTGAGCACCGACAGAAAACACGCCGAGAGGCCGGGTTCATCGTTCCACGGTCGGACCGCGTGCTCTTCCCCGTGTGTCGGCCTCGCTCTTTCTCTCTCTCTCTCTCTGTCACTCTATCTCTGTCTCTCTCTCTCTCTTTCTCTCCTCTCTTTTTCGGGCTTTTCAAGGTTACGCTTTCGTTTACCGGCACCGAACGATCCTCTTTCCGTCACTCGCGCGCAACAGTCCTCCCCCTCCTTCCGCGGTGCTTGAAAAAACTACTCGACCAGGACCGGTGGTGACGTTCGACTCGCCGGGAAATTTTTCGCGAGTTTGTGTCGTGTTCCCGTCGATCGCCGATTGTATGTACCTTCCCGTGGGATCCGCGGGGTTGAGTTTGCGCCGGAGACGGAGCGGACGCGTGCGGACGGTGCTCGTGGTTGTGCGTCGAGGAGGCTCAAGGTCAAGGAATCGAGTTAACAGGATACAATAACAAGGAGGTGGCGGTGACAGTCGAAGGCTTCGCTTCGAGCGGTTTCGCGGCGGAAGCGGAACTACAACTACCTCTTCGGGGACAACCAAGTGCCGGAGTGTCCACCGATGAAAAATTAATACGCGGCCGGGCGACGTCGCGGCGCGCTCGATTAAAGTTGCAATTCTAATTTGCCGGCGGTAGGCGGCGCGCGTTCGTTCGACACGTGTGCGGCCGGTTTCGTCGATCCGGGATGATCGGCATCCCGGAATAAATCGAGGACGAGGGAGCGACGTTTCCGAACGCGATTGAGTCCAGGAGTAACTCGAGGAGCGTTCGAGGCGATCGTATCGTCGCGTTGGGCCAGTTCGATCGTCCGCGCCGCGTAATGAGCTGTGCACGTTGAGGATCGAAACGTGACCAGCACCCCCGCAACTCGGTATCCTCGGGGAAGCAGTTAATCGAGGTGGCCGGCCATTAGAGGAGAAGGAAGCAATCGGAGCGGGAATCGGACCGGGTCCACGATTCGATAGCCGAATATCGCGAGCGATTCTCACCTCCGGCTTCACGGTTCGAGTTTCTTGGAAGATGTCGCGGCGCATAGTTCCGGGAGGCACCGCGTAAGAGGACAAGGGAGTAAGACGAGAAGCTCTATCTTTCTCTCTCTCTCTCTATCTTTCTCTCTCTCTCTCTTCTCGGCTCCAAGGGAGCACGTGAACACGAAGGAATCGGCGGTGGGGGCGTGCTGAAGGCGTTCGCTCTCGCCAAAAATCAACGAACATGACGATGGCCAGCAACATTGTGGTCGAGTGGCTGCGCTCGCTCCACCTCGGCCAATACTCGGAGTCGTTCATCGACAACGGCTACGACGACCTTGAGATCTGCAAGCAGATCGGCGACCCCGATCTCGACGCGATCGGCGTGTTCAACCAAACGCACCGAGCACGGCTGCTGCAGTCGGTGAAGACCCTCCGAGAGGAAGGCGCCGCGAGCGTCTACTTCACGCTCGAGGAGAGCAACGACTGCCTCTGCGACAACGTCAGCTCCAAGTCCTCGAGGACGTCGTCCGAGAGACCACCCAGCGACAAGGAGGCGCAGAGGGCCTCGCCGACCGCCAGCTCCTCGAGCGGCGGCCAGGAGTTGACCAAGTTCGCGGACGAGTACGAGGAGGGGAAGGCCGAGTTCGTCAAAATACCGAGGATGCAGCTACGGATGTTGCTGCAGGAGAAGCTCAGGCACGACGGCATCAGGTTAGCCTGTCAACCGTACACAACACCGGTAAGCCAACCTGTTTTTGTTTATTCGTAATTTTACTCGCTCGTCTGCGCCGCACCGCACCGCGCCGCGTCGCGCGCGCGAGAGAGAGGAAGCGGTCATTTATCTTGCTCGTGGAGTAAGACGCCGCGAAAAAATTGATAATGGGGAGATTGCGTGAGGGGCGCAAGATGAACGACGCGAAATTCGTGGATGTTTATTGGAGTTTGGAATTACTCGCGTTTCTTCGGCCTCTTGATTTCGAGCGAGTGAGGTTGCTTGTAAATGTGCCAGAACGTGTAAGAATGTAAACGTAAATACTGAAAATAAAATACATTTTATATGGAGGTCAAAGAAACTTACTTCGAATGTATTTAGAAGGTAAACGACACTTATTTAAGCTGTTTTCCTTATATTCATTCGAACGTATGGATTTGCATAAACATTCGCGATCTACTGATTATTTAAGGGTCACTATCACGGTTTTTCCAACGTGTAAATGAGAAAATTAACCTAATCTCAAAATTCGTGTGATATTTCAGTAAATATATTTCATCTTTAATTAGACATGTAACAAAGAGCAAAAATAACAATAATTAAATTATAGCCTAAGTTCTAAACTCAAAGAAGCAAAGGGAGCAATTTCTGATCATCCAAATTGTATTTAATACTAATTGTCAAATTTTACTTGTAAAATTCAAAACAGTTAATAACTATGTAGTAGGTAAGTTTTGGGATCAATTTTTGGGATGATCATTTATTGTATGTTAATTATATGTATACTAAGCTGATTATGAATTGGGCTCTGATCAGAAATGGGGTCTTTGACAGTATACTAAATATTAAAAATATAACACACGGTTATTTAAACTTCAGTTTTTTGTGTTTGTACAAAAATTTATTTTGTATAAAAAAATAATCCGCGGTCTGCATATTTAGTAATTTTTTTTTTAAACTTAGGACAAAGTTGGGTCTGTTGTTTTGAAGAGTTTAAAAGGACCATGTACGTTCTCAGCTCCAAAAAATTAATCATTGTTGAACATTTTTCTCTAAAAGGGAATGAAATAAATTATAAATGCTATAATAAAATTTTATCTTAATTTTTAGATTAATTCATGAATATACACAAATGTTTTTTAATACATGTTGTTGCTATTTTGTCTTAATTTTTTGCGGTTGCAGCAACTTTTACATCAGTGACAAGACCTAATTTTCAGCATAGTTCCTTTTCAGATAACGTACAATAATGAAAATTTAACAACAATTTTGTAAAATGGTGTCTTGTAACAATGGACTTCCGAGTCAGAATTTTGAATTGATGGAAAATAAGAAAGTTCTACGATTTCAATAATGAAAATGAATCTTAATAGTAAAAACAAATATAAAAAATGAAAAATTTTTGAAAATAGCTGGATGATTTCCTAGAGAATATTATTGTGTGTAGAATAGCACAATGGAAAAGCGCGTTCATGGAAAAATGTTGAAAACTGCTGAAGTTATCATTTAGTTATCATTTTTTTTTTAACATAGTAATTCATTTGCTGCGTATTATCAGTGTATTATTTCCATCAGTTTCTTATTAGTTTACGATCTAACAAGTGTGCACGCTGTACATATGTCCCTAGTGCCGAGAAGTTTTTTTTTCGCCTGACCGCACAGTGACCCGAATAGTCCGAGGCGTGTTCGTTTCAAAAATCAAACGAACTTAAACGAGCATGACGCCGTTTCGGGCGCGGCAGTAATTAAAAAATGCACGTCAAAAATTTCGCATGAAGAACGCACTCGGTGTTTGTTGAATGTAAAACGTATTTCGTGTACAAAGGAATGCACATCGGGCGTTACCATTTTTGTATACATAACATGTAATTAATTGCGACGCTTTTAAAAGCATTTTCGTATTCAGCTCCTCTTCGCGCAGCTTCCATGCGGGTTGAATTTTTATTCTCATTGTCAGTCTTTTTTTGCCGTGACGTGAAACTAAACACGTTGAACGCTCTTAGCCGCGCCACTGCCTCGCGTTTTTCGCGTAGAGTGAACGTTCTTTAATCAATGGTTCATTCCGCTTCTTTCATTGCTCTGTGCTGCTATTTTTTAAGACCCATTACCACTTTGTAGCTTCTTCGATTAACCCTTCACTGGTGTGGCGAAGTTGCACACATTTCTAAATGATTTCCTTTTTGGAATGCCATGTTACATGTAGATTGCGGATTTTATGCATTTATCATTATTCTAAGCATGCAGAAATTTATGAGACTGCTGTCAGATGTTAAAATATACGAAATATAAAAAGTATAATATAAGTTGTATTTAAAAAAGAAGATACACCATTATTTAAGTTTCAGTTATTTATTTGTGTCTGTAAAAAGTTAATTTTGCATAACAATCCGCAGTCTAGTTGTATTAGTGTCTATTATCACTTGTAACAAATATCAGATTATTTTAATTTATAAAAACTTATAAATGTTTGAAGGTGGAGTCTGAAGCTCTAATTTTTTAATTATTTTACACTCATTATTAACTCTTAAAATTTTGTTTTTATCTTCAAGATATGTATTTGCAATTTGAATCTACTGAAGTTTTTCGTGAAAGTTTCGCACGAAAAAAACGTACAACACAAAATTAAATGATTTCAGTTGCTGTAAAATACATGTTTTACTGTTATGTATGTATGGGAATGCATATGTTTGCAAGGTGCAGGTTCATTTTTCTTCGAACCAGTATCTCATATTTTTCAGTACATTATCCCAGTATAGTTTCTTATTTCATACGAAAAGGCATCACGATGCTTTCAGAAGAAATTGTTGGATGCATGGATATTTTAACTATAATCTTACAAATTACTCGTATTGCAATATACACATACTAACATAAATGAGATTATTATTTCAAATGAGTAAAAGTATAAAATTTATACATGGAATTACGTCATTTTTTTAGCTCTTGAAGTGTTTTTTGATGTCATATATTTCATTCGGTTAATTAATTTGTTCTATAGAATTATTTTTTAGCCATAATGTGAAAAAGTTAGAAATTTAAGTACTTTTACTGCAAAACAGAAACGTTGAAATTGAAAAAGCAGCGAATAAAATAAAAAGCGAAGATGTTGCAGTTTGTGCGGTGCAAAAGTGTTTTTTTTTTGTTTATTATTGTTGGAAACAAATGAACTTTAACTTGAAAGATACCAAATATGCATAACAGAACCTCGATTTTCTGAATCTCTATTATCTTTATTTTTATCTATTTAGGATTTCAATTACATGCACTAGGTATAATAATATAATAGGACTCCAAGTAAGACTTGGACTATGATTTAATAATATTCCAGTAATTATTGGCATTTTATTTCATAAATGTAAAGTCGGTTAATCGAGATATTGTACGAAACAACACATTAGCCAAGAATTATTGTTTCTCGGATTTCGATTCAATTCTATAGATACAATCAGCTTAATGATGGATTGTATTAGAACAGGGCTTTCCAAACTTTTATGGGCCGAGATCGACGTTCATGACTCATTCGTTTGTAATGTATTTCGTAAACTCGTCATTCTTTTCCAACACGCACTATCAGGGGCGGATAGTTATAATAGTTACATCCTATTTAATACTAACAAATAAGTATGTCGCGACAAGTTGTCACAAGTTCGTTCGATTCACCATATATGAATTTGTTTGTCTACCTCTTCAGATTCCTGAGCTATGCGTAAGAAAGCGTTTCAGTGATTCAGACACGTTTAGTAATTTAGCCGAGTAGCAAGTATTTTAGTAATTTGCTATGTATGAACACCGAAATTTAGTCGAGTAATTTAGTAAAACAATGCAGTTGTTTGCCACTCGACTAAATTACTAAACGCGTCTGAACCAGCCTTAAGGAAATGTTATTACTGTCGAGTTGACTGATGAAGAAATGAAAACTGATTTAATAATTCCCCTGTGATTTTTAATTGAATCAACTTTGAACTCGTGCACCAATTCTTGATGAGTAACCTAATGAGCACGTAAACTATTCTCATATTTTAATATTCAACGCGACTAACACTTGGCCAATCTATGAATTAGCAAATGATATAAATATGTTAGACCAGATGTGCCCAAATAAATATTCCCAAACCGCCGCGAATAATTATCGATACCCTCGTAGACTCGATACTCAGACGACTTCCCTAGCACGTGTTCGTAATTACCAAACCAGGACTAAATGAGAGCCGCACGGAGGGCATAGAGACCCGTCCAAAAAGGCGTGCGGTCCTATCGTCGTCATGAATGTAAAGCCTAGTCGCTTTATCGACTTCGAAACAACTTGAGGGCTCAGTGTCGTCGCTAATGATTCACACAGCCCGACAACGCCTTTCCCCTATCGGCGTGCGTTAATTAGATGGGCGTCGGGCTGAATGCAGATGGAGGAGATAGACGGGCTTACATCGGGAAAGTCGAGCAGTTTTATCGCGGGAGTAAGACTGACGTTCGGCACATTCGTGCCGTGACATTCTGACCTCGAGTTCACAGACTTCCAGCTGTTTATTTCAAGAAAATCGCAGTTCCTCTCTCTTCCTTGTTAATCACTCCATTAGAATTCTTGACGCAGATTAAATTTTCGGTGAGTTCGACTTCCCTCTGCATTTCTAGCCTGTTTTATTTTTCACTTAGGAACGATCCATCTTGCCAATAAGATTAATTCTTAAATTAAATCCAACAGTCAGCTGTTAACTCAATAAAGTTTCCTTAACTTATTATTTAATTAAGCATGAAACTATTGATTCTTAAATTACACCAGCGTTTAAGTCTTAATCCGTTAAGTTTCCACGAAACGTTGAACAGCGCTCGGCGTACAAATCCCGGAATTTGAATGATAAAAGACCACCCCCGCGAAGACTGTAAATTATGCACGCGGGAATCGCGTTCGGGCCCGGTGCGTCGAAAATTTACAAGCACGGCGGGCGCACGCGCTTTCCCCGCGCAACCTGTCTCCCTATTAATTTCTAAATTTTTATTCGATCGCGTCACGACGGATTAAAACGCCGTTGCGAGCGAGATTAGCGACGAATTTGTGGAACGCCCGGCCCGAAGAATTTGAACGTTTTACGATAGGTTTTACGAGGTGGCGCTATGAAAAACAGTGTTTAACGCCGGGCTATTAATGAAATTGCCGGCTCCTATAATTCACCTAGCGATGCTGCGGCTGATCGATCGACTGGTTGGTAAAAGTGCGAATTAAAGGGCAGGGAAATTTGTGGAGCCGAGGGAAAAGAATTACTGGGCGTTTGTGGTGTCATCAGCTGTTTCCCTTTTTTGTGTAATACCAGTTATACAGGGTGGACCAAAAGTTTGTTCTCATCTTAACGAAAGTACCAAAATATATGGAAAAAAAATGTTTTATTGATTTTAAATTTAATACAAGTTGAAATATAGTTTGTTGAAGAAGTTTTAATACTTTGTAGAAGAAAAAAATGGCATATTTTATAACATAGAAATAATATTATTACTTGTATGTATAACTTTATTTAGTAAAAAATTATTGCAAATTACGTAAAGTAAATTTTGAATTTACTTGAACTTGTCATAAATACATCAACATCGACATTTTGAGAACTTTAGTCCTTTAATGATTTGCATCTTCTATTAAAATCAAATTGCAAGTGGGTAATTTCGGTGGCTGCTTTAAGTTTTTGTAGGCAATCTAGGTCGCTGACGGCATGAGTTTAACATATTAAATCCTCTGAATTTGTGTTTTGATTAAAAAAATGCTTTAAACTTTCGATTTCATAAATTGCATAATATATAATGCGATAGAGACTTTGATAAGAATTCCACAATTTTTTCAAATTTCTGGAAAGTCTAGAACAATACAAAAGCGGATATGGGAAAAATGTTTCCGAGGGTTCAAAATAACTTTCACTAGTAACCATATAAATTTACAATTTCCCACGTATTACCTTCCTTATTTCCTACAATTTAATTAAAAAGTTATTATCAACTTTTTTTTATGATTGAAAACAAGCAAAGCGTACACTCTCGTTCAAAATTTTGGAGCACCCTTAGCTTTTTGCACGAAATCAATTATTTTGATATGGATGCTTTTATTGGAATTATAAATATAGCACCTTATATTCTGCAGAAACAATGGTTACATAACACATGCGTTTCTCATGAGAAAAGAAATAGCTACTCTGTCATTTAGTTCTGTAATTGAATTTCCACGCTAAGCTATTCAGTTGATTTGATTTCCATAAGACTTTATAAACAAATAACAGTAGGTTTTCGTTATTGAGTATTAGTTTACATCCCCCATATTTTTATTTCAGGATTCCTTTACGAAAAGACGCTTTCATAGAAATAACATAGATTTTCTGAAACATAAAAATGTTGTAACTATAATTTTAAATGTAACTACTTTTTCTTTCACCGCTATACAATAACAATTTTGCAATTCAATATATTTAAACGAGACGTTATTTCTTCTAAAATCTTAAAACGCTTCAAACTTTTGAGCGAGAGTGTACATCCCTCATCAGCATTCGAGTATTGAAAGCATCCGCGTATCATACATTTCATATTTCGGTTAAACGACATTGAAGTTCAATCCACCACGATCAAACTCGTAAACTTTCTCATTTACCCGCGCGCAATAAAGTTCATTCGATAGCCGCGATCATCGTTGCCCCTTACGCCGAAGAACGAGGGAAAGGAAGAAAATAAAGCGTCCGGTTTATTAAGTCTCTTTTTCCACGGCACGCACACTCGTACGCAAATGATTGCGGCGCAAAAAGTCCGCGATAAAAAGGCGTCTTCTATCTCAAAGCATGGTGGTCCCCGGTCGTTACTTACTCCTTTTTATCCGTGGACGGCGCGATACAGGCGTTACTGTGGGCGTGCGTGCAATGCGCGCGATGCACGAAGATGTCGAGGAGTCCCGCGAACGCATCGACCTTCGTCAAACCGATATTTACCACCTCCTCGCGCGGGGGTTGCTCGCGCATACTTTCGTATTTATTGGCTCAATCCGGAAGGCCTGATTTGTACGGCGCCTCGCTCTCGCCTATCTGACCAATCAACATTCCAGGCATATGGACCGCGTAGCCAGTTACGGTTACCGCGATACAATCAACGCGGCTCTGTGCACCTATTTATTTGTTTAGCTGGTCGTTTACGGTGCAAGGATCATGCACGACTCTCCCACTGCATCGAACAGGAACAGCCCAAGGAGATTTGTCTAGGGACAGTTGGACGCTGGGTCGCCTGCAGATCCTCCTTCGCGCGCTGGATTCGTCTCGGATTCGCTCTATTTCACAGAGCTTTCGAGGGGCATCTAATCGAGGCCGCAGATGTTCTGAGCTTTCTTCTGATTCGTCATTTTATGGGGTCAAGAGGACAATCGCGGTGGCTTGTTCCTTGTTTTATGCCCGGACTCCGTAGAGTCTTTTTATGGCAAGGGGGAAACAGATATTTAAATTATAGAAAATGGTTGGAGGAAGTCTGTGGAGGTTTGAATATAATTGAAGACCTTACAGGAACCGTCGTTTCTCTACATTTTAATCCCATTAACAATATCTGCTACTTTGTGTTTTCGTTTTAACGTCAAGTCAAAGCAATAATTTTATAAGCATTTTATTTCGAATTTACTTCAATCAGACAAAAAATCGGGCCGGTTTTGAATGATCCAAGTGAAGTCATAATCGGGTTTATATTTTTAATAAATTTTGATATTGAAACTGTGAAACTTCGTTGAATCTCTTGGCCGTGGTTACTTTAAAGCACCCATTACACGTTCACTAGAATCAGTGTTTGTCAGGAAGCCGGATAATAATGGAGGCAACTTCCCCGGCGAGGCAATAAAAGCAAGATTTGATTCGAGGAAGAGTTTATTATCATAACGTTCAGTTCCGAAGAAGGCAAAGAAAGTTTTCCCGGATGACCGTGGCCAGACAGCCGCACGAAATCAAATACCGTTTCCTCCTCTTTCGACTTCCATACCCAGTTTCCATAATTTTCATAAACGGTACGAACGTCGGCTGACCGCGTTGAATTGTCGCTTTTCGATCGAGATTACCGAATGATCGAGCGAGCGAGTGTTCTGATACTCCGAAGCGAGGGAGCGATTCGACACACAGCGTCCAAGTTCTCCCGCACGGTATAACTGTATGGCAGACCGACGGTAATAGCGTTTAAATATTTGAGCGAATGTTCAATCGATATCCCTTAGCCAACCCCGTCACAGCTCTCTCCGAACCGTTCGTTCTCTTCTCCGTTCCTTTCCTTTCCGACTGGTTCTACCTCGCGGAGGGCCGGCCGAGCACGTTTCCATGTAATATCGAATGCGGTGAATGAGATTCTCTTATTCCGGTTGCGAAATGGGACCCTGAAAAAACGGGTGGAACGTCGCTCGCTGTTCTTCGCATGGCGACAATGTCGCGATTCGTCCAAGATTATTGCGTTTATCGAGTTCGCGATTATTTCGGAGCGTGATTGAATCGCTTTCGACGATGACTTTAATTTTTATGAGAGATAGGGGGGTGGATATCAGAATTTTTTAACAACAAAAGCGACAAATTTAATTGTAGAAGTAGATCCGAGTTATTTGCGAAAAGGCTGTGAGTGTTTATGCATTTATGGTACTTTTAAAATTACAAAAATCTATAAGAATACCCAGAGCTATGAAAATATATAATTTATAAAAACGAAAATATGTTTTATAATATTTAGAAAATCGAACATACATTTATTTAAAATTCAGTTGCTGTGCTTTGTATAAACAATTTTAATTTGCATAAACGTGCGCAGTCTAATTATGGAGGAAATATTTAGTTATTCGTTCGAATTAAAATGGCTTTTATATGGTATGTACAAAAGCTTTTGCCACTGTCTGTGCAGGCAGGGAAATAGAAAATATTTTAGATCGAACGGATGTGAACAGAGTATAAGCGATCGACTAAAATTTCCTGCAAATATTGAATATTTGAATATTTTGTGAATAAGCATGAATGTAAAAAGTTTGCTCTATGAGAAGAAAAAACAATGATGAAGGAAGAAATATAGTTTAGAAAAATAGAAATAGGAGACAGAATTTGTAAGGAGGTAATGCAGACATTTCCTAATTGTGTAACTGCCACATATTTTTAAACAGTTTACATGCGAAACAATAAACAGGAAACGGAGTGAAAGTTGAATGAAAATTGAAGGCGTTGAAATACTACCAGGTGTAAAAGTAAGCGATACATAGGTGAAAGCAAAGATGAAATGATAGCACTGAGACTATCATATTATCGTGCAACTGCTTGGATAAAGGTTAAATTTAAAGACACGTAATCCTGTTTTCTGCAAACTGTTATTACTAAACAGATATCTATTACACTTTCGCTCGATTTGATTTATATTATATATTAAAATTTTTATCTTGCTAGCTTCTTTATTTAAGAGAAAACGAAAATAAACCATTGAAATTTTTCTACAAAAGATGGCATAATCAACTTTAAACAATAAAAAGAATTCAGAATTTCTTGTGAATATTTAACGACTTTTTGAACTTTGAGAATTATTTGCTTAATATTATAAAGCATGAGAAATATTATGTATTCTCAAGAAAATTGTATTTTCAAGAAGTATTTATTTTTGGCTTACTATTTTAATTATAAAAACTAGTTTAAAATTAGACTTACTGGCCATAAGCTTGTATCCGTGAGCAGATTGGACTCCCATTAGTTTGAAAATTTTATCTGAAGTCTTCGAGAGTTTATCTCTCTGGTTCAATTTTTGACATTACATTTGAAGATGAGAATTTTTAATTCATATTTACTCCATTTTATTTATACAGCATCCAGGGAGAAGCGTAAAATATACACGTAGCTCTTGTAGCTAAAGCCATTAATGATCATTCGCTTTCCCTCCCTATTTTCGCTTTCCTTTCGTCGTGTTTGTCGATTTGCGCTTCGACGATAAGATTTCTTCTTCCATTGCCGATATCAAGCTCCGCGCCTTTCTCTTCTTTCCTCGTTTTTTTATCGAATGGGACGCAGTCATTTCCGACACTCGCAAAAGGCCAACTGCGATCGTTAATGAACTATCATCGTTACTGGTCATCGCGACTGAATAAATCGCATCGTAAATACTGCCTCGATAATTTAAGAAAGGAAACATCATATGTATTTCGTAACATTTTCCAACAGCGCATGCTAATTAAGAAGCAATTAAAAAGCAATTACAAGCAAACATTTATTTCGCTCGTCGACACAGTATTTTACAAGTTTTACTGCGCGTTTCCGTTATTTTGTTAAAATACAAATTTCCACGAGAATCGGAAGCGTCGATTTAATTGTCCGACCACAGACGCAACGTTTATTCTCCGGATACGATGTATTTATTCTTCCTATCGCGCGCGAAATTTATCATCAATCGTACTTCTCGCGCCTCCGTGTTTGCGCAAGTTCATTTGCACGTAGACTCAACTCGGATTAGCGAAACTGGGTCACTAAGGATATCATCTACGCTATCTTATTATTTGTAACGCTCTCGGTGAACCTTTTGTTGTCGGTTCTCTCGTTTTCATTCGCATTCACGCCGGGACGAGTTTCGCGTCGAGCCAACCCCCCCTGAAAAATGCTTAACATCCGCGCTATCATTCTGCCGCGTTCCTATGATAATCCAGCGGCGGGTAGCGCGCATACATCCGCGGATTATGTGGACCAAAACGAGGCGCGGGAAGAACAGAGACGGGAACAGGATTACGCCGGGTTGATCGTGTATGTACTACACGTATACGCGTAAATCGAGCATACATTATGAAAGATGCGGGTATGGCTAAACGTCCAGGTTGAGAGTAAAAGTTTCGTCTGGTCGATGAATTTGCTTTTGTATTTACCTTTTGTAGCATCTATTTTTATCACGTTGCAGATTTTTGTTATGTATTTACGGGCGAGCAATAGGTTTTAATGGGACTGAATTTGAAGATTTTTTGGTTGCAAATGTGAATAATAGATAAAAGTAATTAACACAGATTTTAATCAAAGTAGCGTAGAAATTTGAGATTATTCATTAAAATATGCTCTTTGAATTAAATTCTTTTGTAACCTATTTTTCTCGGTTTTTATACTAATTGTATAAAATTGTATTTAGTTTTTATAGGTCTTCCGTTTTTAATTATTCAAATATTCTATTTCATTTGAATTATATTTCACTGAACTTACCGATTCTACAGTGGTAAATTTTTTAACACGAATATCGAAATGTTAAATTTATCTCTGGATGATTGAAATTTTTTTTTTGTCTAGTTTGGATCTGCAAAAGTGTTATAAAAATTTTATAATAATCTTGAGCAAGTACTAAATTATGGTTTGCATGAAATAAATGCTTATTATATAGTATTTTAGACTTCAAAGATGTCGTTATTTTTTCCATATAATTTTTACTGATTACTTATGCAAGATTGAGGCGGCATATAATGTGTATATTACTGCATTGTATGCAACAGGTAGATGACTACTATTAGCATTATTGATTTGTTACAGCCGATGAAGCATATTTCATAGCTTCTAGAAGGCATTGTAATTTTGTAATAATTTGAATTCGCTTCGGAACATGAATTCCATTAAAAAAAAACAGTGAAAACATGAATACATTTTTGTTAGTTCAAAGCAACAATTATTATTATCAGTATTGAATAAAGAGACCGAAAAGGTAATTCGTTCATTATTCGCAGTCACGTCGCACTAAAACTAGCCGTTGAATATCAGTTAGTTTATGCAGTATTAATTGCACTAATCGAGTTACATACTTTGTATCTTGGCGCAACTAGGCAGCTAGCATTAATAACAACGCTGTTCATTCGAGAATGCCATTAGTCGTTGTCCTAGAAGTTTAAGTTGGTGTTCTCCGGAGTTAGCAGTGAATCTATCTGGAAGTTCCGGAACAGTCTACTTAGATTAGGAACGCAAATGCGTAGAGAGGGTATTCCTTCCACAGGATTTCACGTGATGCCTCCCCGTGTCCGCCTACTCAGCCTTTTCCCTTTCTCCTGCCTCCGTCGCTGTCGTTTCGCGCAAATTCGTTCGGTGAAAATCGACATCGGCCGACGTAAGTGCCGCCTCGAAACTTTTTCAAAACTATGCTTTTACCCCTCGATCCGCAAATAACCGCAGATCTTTATTTGGGGCACGAGAGTTTTCAAAAATCTCGAGTCGATTACCGAGCGTTAGCAAAGCGTTTTCACGAATGACACTGAATAGTCATACTTAGCTTCAGGTCAAGTGATTTTGCGTGTTCATACGACGATAAGTCTTCTTGATACGCGTATTTTGCATGGTTAGGATGTTGAATGAATGACTTTTAAGCATGATGGACAGCATAACGATTGCATCAATTTATGAATCGGAGGAAATGGAACTTTTGCGAAAAATAGCTGGAAAACAGCGAAGAATCGAAGACAGTTATTACTTTCTCAGATTCGAGTGATGCAGCTTTCGTTCCGATTCTGATGTAGTTCTGACATGCATAATATTACTTGGCCTATGCAAAGCATAGATAATTGAAAGCGTCGTGTACTTATGTCGCGTCGGTATAACATCGAACATCTCATAGGAAATGTTTGACCAAACCAAACATTGTACAGGAAAAAAATTTTGGCTGAGGATGCTTCAACTTTAAAAGGGAAAACGCAGAAGCATATATGAAGTTTATTGATTTTTTTTCCTGCATTTATTTACAGTATGCTTAATTTTGACAATTCTAGTGAAATTGTAAATGTCTGAAGATTATTCTGTGTTAATGAGCTAATGCATGGCTAATATCTTTTGTTTATACACCATGAACTAAAAATTTAGAATCACGGTACTAATAGTATAATGCATGGTTCAACAAATGTTACCAGTTCGGTGTATGTTATTGTTATTATCATTATTAATCAGTCTTAATCAGTTTGAATAAAAATAAAATTGAAAATATAGTTAAAATAAACGTTATTATGTAATGTTTGGTATTTAGAGGAGACTGGAGCTAGTTGAGTAACGAGGTTAGTTATTTAATTCCCTGTAATTATTGTATTATAGCTTAATTAACACTTCTGTTCGCGATATTGATACATGTACATAAATGACTAGCTCGATGTTTAATGCGTTTTAATGACAGATACTCGCGTTTCCCATTAGTAAGAACGAAGAATTAAAAACATCGGTGGGATGAGTAAATCAATTTACATCAATATTTCATGAAAATAATAATAATATCGTCTTTATCGCACAAATAGAAAGATAATACAGAAAAAGGTAACGGGTATGCAAACGACGAGGTTCAGTCAAGTGACTGTTTTGCAAACAAAAATGTGCTGATGAAGATATGAAAAATGTACGGGGTTAGTTGGCTAACAAGGAATAATCTTTAGATATTCGCTTGCAATTATTTTTGTGTCCCGGTATGCTTTAGACTTTATAGGATCAAAAAATAAAAATTCCTTTTTTCGCATTTGACTCGTTTTCATGTTGAGATGAAATAATCTCCTAAACTGCATCAGGTCTAAATAATAACTCTGACGTAGATAATTACTAACCTAACACGATCTAATATTGCCTACAAATTATCATACGGTTCGTTATAGTAAACATCCGTGAGTATATAAGTGTTTTATTTGCATTAATATCGTTATTTGTTTTCTTGAACATTAATACTACAATAAATGCTGAATTAACCAACCCCGCAGTCGGAATTTATTGATTCAATACTCCCACCAGTATAAATCTGCTAAAATCTACAACGTAGGTTAAATTAAAGCGATTTTCAAAATGAAATCTGCACACCTAAGAAAATTTATAAACTTTTGGTACAGAAGTCAAAATACAAATGATTCGTTGAAAGAAACAAGAAAAATATTCAAAGTTATATAGTTAACTAACTCCGGTTTCTCCTACATTTTGCGATTATAATTTCTACTATAGAAAGCCATGTTAGCTCGATCGGGTATCGGTGTTTCGCAGTTGCTCGCTGCCTCGACGATCCGTATCGGTCCCGAGGAAGCCGCGCTCCTTCCCCAACAATTTGCATGGCCCGCAAATTGGGCGAAGTGGCTACTCGCGAAGATACAGTTTATTACAGGCTGGCCACTCCGGTATTCGCGCGCTGCGCTCCACGGGAACAGAAGAATCGAACCGGGGTTTGCAAAAAGCGGACGGTGGATGTTCGAACGGACCGAGGGATGAAGCGAGAGGATAAGGCAGGCCGAGGGGAATCCGGAGGCGAGGGAGGCGTTGGGTTCAGCTACGATGAAGCGTTTATTTACCGGCGCGGTATCTCGACGCTGCTTAAGATGCATTATTTTGCGTGATGCGTTTCGCATTGGTAGCGAGGGCGAAGGAAGCGAAGTATATAACGAGCCTGAGCTAGTTGATTCTGCCGCGCCCGCGTATTCGTCCTTTGAAGCACCGTTCGTCCCTTCCTTCGATTTTTGCTTTCGCTCGCACCGCTCGCACACAATTTAGAATCGCGGGTGTGTATGCGCGCACGCGAGCGCCTTTGCACCCACTTGGACACACGAGGGCGCGTACTTCGTACGCACACCGTGATCCAATTTGCGATACGACGCGAGTGGGGTCGATTCCTCGGGAACGCAGAGCGAAACAGTGAAAGAAATTTTTCTACCGACCGCGCACTTGTCGGAATTTTTTTGTCGGACGTGCATTTAACTGCATCCGGGCGCAACGGTTCACTGCTTCCGCGCGTGTTCCCGAATGTGGGTTAAGCAACGAAACTCTGATCCTAGTGATACAGTTTCGTCCGGAAGCCTAGGGACGCGGTACGATCCAGATTTTGCAGTGGTTGATAGACTTATTAGAGCCACTTGCATATTATTGAATAAAGTTCTGCATTAATTGTCGAATGAAATTCTAGATACACTGACTTTATACTATTTTTTTATGCTGTATAGTATTAGCTTCTTTTGCGTGTGTGTGAATTGAAAATATGCATTTAAAAACAATGTAAGAAACAATTTTAAACAATTACAAGACACATACTTCTGTACTGTGACTTTAATAATTTCATCCTCCACAGTAATGTAATTTGGACAAATTAAGGGGTTTTCCGGTTTGCAAGTGTATATTTTGGGAGATTTTTAATGATTTTTTTCTAAAAGAAATTAAACATTGTTTGCAATTAAACTGTGTAAGTTACAAGGCGATAAAAAAAAGGACGCTATACTTATAGTTTATAGCATTTACCAAGAAGTGTAAAAAATGTCTAATCAACATGGAGCCTAAAAGCAATCCTTTACAAAAAGCTCTATGATGTGCCAACAATAATTTTTTTGGAGTTAGAGGTCTTTTTAAATGCAATCACATATTTCTTTATACATTACTTCATGCAGCTCAATATTATAAAAACGTATTGACCTATGTATGTCGAGAAATTATTAGTTTGGGAAATATTTTAACTTTAATTTTAAAACTAAAGGTGAAAACACTTTCTATGTACTAGTGTTACACTGACATTTTTATTTGGTACCTACTAACATTTGGATTTTCAATTACACTTTAAAGAACATTAAATTCATTTTCTTCTGTCATTATTCGTTTTCGACGTTCGTTATTACGAAAAGAGCGGGTTCATGTCCATTTATTTTAAGTTTTACGATAAAATTGAATATATTCAAATGTTAATTTCTATTGTACTACCCTATACAGGGTTTAAGAAAAATGTTGCAGTTCCTTGAAAGGAGTGATTCCTTAGGTGATTGTAAATAACTTTTGCCTTAGCGAAAATGTTAGGTGGGGCTTTGTTAACGAGTTATTAACGAAAAACACGGACCAATCACGGAGCGAGTACAGCGGAGTAATGATGACGCGGACGATGGTGGGCCAATGCTACTCGCAGCTGAAGCCCGCGCTAAAATTCATCCACTGTATTCCTGCCTCTATTGGTCGATGTTTTTCGTTCATAACTCGTTAACAAAGCCATACCTAACATTTTCGCTAAGGAAAAAGTTATTTAAAATCAGCTCAGGAATCACCCCTTTCAAGGAACTGCAACATTTTTGTTACACCCTGTATACTCCAAAAGAAGATTACTTTCTTTCACTGGCCAGCGACATGTTCGAAGCGACAACGAATCAATCTATGCGATTTATAACCGCGCAATGGAGGAAGGAGGACAAAGGTGTACGCAGGCATTTTTCTCCATTTCTCTCCTCTCCTCCCGGTTCATACGTGCAACTGCAGTTAAGTAGAAGCATTACCGTGCACAGTATTCCCCGGTCGGATCGGTGGGCTGGCACGCAACGCATGCCGCGCTATCTAGGCAACATTAAGGACTCGCCGGGTTGTATTACGGTTGCCGGGTAATAAACATGTTTAATTGCAACGCTAATGGTGCGAGCGGGGGTGCAGCTAGTCTCTTGTCCCTCGGAACAGTCTAAACCCATTGCGTCGGCTTTGCTTTTCGCCAGAATGCCATCGTTAGCGTTGAAAGGAAATGTGGAGGGACATCGACGAACGGCATTTCTATGGACAATCGATCGCGATGGAAAATACGATCAAATCGATCGCAGTTGCTCGCGTCATTCTCGTTCCCCTGTTCTAAAAGCTTTACCGCCACGATATTTCGCTGGTTATCAGGGTTTATGGCCCGTCGAGTGTCTACTCGTGTAACGTTACCGTCACCAGAAGTCCACCCCCTCCCATACCTGTCCCGTAACGATGGCAATAATTGCTGCGCCGGAAGCTGCTGCTGAATCTTGACGGTTTCACGAAAGTGGGAATCTTTTTCAGAGATGGTTAATTTGGAGTCGGCTTTCCTTGATCGTTTTCGGGTCTTGTTTAGTGTTTAAACAATTGACTGCATCGCGTCGGTTGAACATTTTTTACGCGGAAATAATGAGTAATTAAATAGAAAGTAATTAGTGTACTGACTAGACTTTGTAGATTCTAAAATACACAAAATTTAGATCCTCAATTGACTGACTTGATATTTATTAAATAAAATGCTAGTAATTAGTAGAATGTTAGTAAATCGTAGTTCAAGTATTTTTTTATGTAGTGTTTGAATTAATTGAATAAGTTATTAAAAGTAGGAATAATTGTGATTCGATAATCGAAGTGCTACTTTACTTATTATAATAAGAAAACTATTTGTGACATTAACCCTTCATAGACAACCTGGATTATTTGCAGCGCAACTCGGATCTAAAAGTCATTTGATTTTGTATTTTTGTTTAAACAAATTTTCGAGTACCTCACGTGCGTGACAAACGATTGTGCAATAATAATGGAGTTATTACTAAGTCTATAAGAATTTGTTTTAATTTCTTGAAAGCTAAAAAAGTAGCTTTTAATCAGTTTCCAAACGAATTCAGAAAAAAATATACATTTAGCCACAAACAGTTAGAATGACCATTTATTTGTAACATAAAATGGTTTATGAAAATTATATTTCGAAAGTAAAACCATTGAAATGCCGCCTTCTCAACATTAACATCCTTCCATTTTGTCATCTAGGTAAAAATTAAAAAATGAGGCACACTATTATTACAACTTAACTTTTTTTTGTGTCTATAAAAAAATATAAATTTGCATAATAATCCGTAGTTCAATAACCAGATTTTTACATTAAGTATACCACAGCGAATAACCATACATGTGAATTTATACTACAAAATTCTGACTCACATAAAACAAAATTTAGAAATGGTCTTCCAATTTTTGCGTCAAAGAATTCCTTTCTTCTTTGTTCCGAGTTCGTGCTGCATGAACAATAACCGAGCCAAAGGAAATGTTAATCGCAGTGCGCAGTCAAACAGTACGCAAGAAGGTCGACCTTAAGTGATTTCGTTTCGCAGTGGTCGACCGTTATCGAATCCGGTATATCAGTAGCGTCACGCATCGAGTGCCGATAAAATCGTCGGCGAACCCCGACACCCTTATCAGTCGTAACCGATCAATCGTTGAAGAGGGTGGCCGCGGCGAGACTCGAGCCCACGATGAAACAAAAACGCAGTCTCGTTACGGGGGATTAAGCAAGACCAAAGGAAGCAAAAAGCTTTGTGGACTTACGCCCGAAAAAAAGGGTGGTGACAAAGGGAGGGGGAAGGGTGGCGTCTTACGATCGCAGATTCGCGGATGGATTTTTGTGAAGCGGGGATTTTCGTACGGGGGGCGTAATGGGTCGACGGAGAGAGGCTTAACGCGGGGTCAACCGTCGGTTGCCAACTTTTTAATCACATAGGGAACTTGCGCCGCGTGCTCTCGTTATTCGGAAACCGAAATTAAAAGCACACCTTTCTATAAAATGTCAGGAGAGATATTATTTTCTGTATATTCTATTTCAATTTTATTACTTTTCCTTTTTTCATCATTAAGATTTAAGTAGGATAGTAGATTGACGATTTAGTTGGTTCCATAGTTTGTATCAAATTTTCCCTTAGAAATAACAGTAAAAACTTTGCATAGAAAAACATAAATTTAAAGAATTAAATCTCTGCATAGAAAAACATAAATTTAAAGAATTAAAATTAGTTCTATCTAATGGAATGACTTTATTCAATTAATTAATTTTAATGGATGGTATTATAAAATATTTTTTCGTATAGAGGAAAGAATTTCATTGGAAATGTTCGACTTCTAAAACGAGAAATTATTTCTCTAAAAAATGAAGAAATAAAATATAAATTGAAAATCTAGTTTTTCATAGTTATGAATTAATCTGCGATTCAGTGGCGTGATTATTCTATGTTATAGCTCTAGAAGACTGTATAATTAAAATTTTACATTAATAATTGTCTTCATAGTGCCAAAAATAACAAGAAGGATTTTTTACAAGTGTGAAGAAAATTTTTGACGAGTGTGATGAAGTGTGAAGATTTCCGTTCCTAAAGTCGAAACGAAATTAATACCATCCATATGGTAGATCTCATCAAATTAAGTCAGTATCAAATTAATCGAGGGAAGGGGAAGATGAAGAGGAGGAATGAGTAAAGGGTAATTAGGATAAGGAAAGACACGGGAGGGTAGAGTAGGATTAACGAAAGGCAGACGTGAAGATAAGTAGGAATAATATGGACAAGGGGAAGTAGGAAGAAAAATTAGAATAGAGATAAAGCTGAAGTTTGGAATGAGTTAAAGTTAGGTAAGACAGAAACAAGTGAGCCTGAATAAGAATATGTAAATAGGATTATATATATATATATGTATATATATTATATGTTTCTTTGATTTCACAAAAAATTGCTTACAATTAGTCTGCAGATAAAACAGTAAAAGATATGATAGTTAAATCTCTTACAATATTATATCAAAATAAACACTTAATATTAGTCTTTACGAGCTTATAACGAGTAAACCTATGGGTCTAGATCGAGCAGCAATCGCCAAACATATGTACATATTTAGCGAGTTGGTAACATGTTGGCAACATTTTTGTAGGATGCAGCAACTTGTATCTGGTAACATATGGCGTGCATGTATGTAGATTGATAATTTGATAGATGTTGCTTACTATAGATATGCCCCTTTTCAGTCGACGGCATACAAGTTGCCAACACGTTGGCTAAATATTTATTACTCGGTCTGCACATAGTTCAAAGCGTCGTTTCGTAAAGGTGTTCGTTTTTACTTTATATACATATAAAACCTTAAACTCTTAAAAAAGAAAGTTAGGGGGAAAGGGTGATGGATAAACTTGATTTACTTTATTGAAGTTACATTTTAATAAATTTCCTAACATAACAAAAGAAAAGAACATTTAACTCATCGGTCTCGTGGTAACGAAATAAAGTTTCGGTCTTCTAGATTACACCCCTTAAACACCCCGTTTGAAATCCATTTGATCTTGAGGGGGGGGGGGGGGGGGCATTTTTCCTTTTCCATAAAACAGAAAAGAGCGACGTACGTCAAAAAGGGGGGCGAAAGGAAACGGCAGGAGTAATCAAACACCTGGAGGATCCAACTCGCTGGAAGTGGAGTTACACAGTTGCATCGTCTTTCTCTGAAAGGATGCCGGTGGTTGGTTCCATAGACGGATGGGCGCAGTTCCACCGATTTCCAAAGCGGCGTTTTTCTGGCCGACAGGCAGAAGGGAAACCCGCCCCCGGTCCCGCGAGCTCGGAAGGAAATCTTGCTTGGTAAGGGAGATATCTAGCAGCGGGTCGAGTCTTTCCTACGACGCCGAAACGAAGTTAAAGAGCCGTGATATATTCCGGAGTCTGTACGAACCTACCCGGAAACGATAATAATTCACGACCGGTTAACTGGATGACATTAACCCTCCGACGGTGGACGCTTCTGGCGACGATACGGATGCCGCCGCCCCGGGCTGCTCAGACTGATAGTGTCCTCTTCCGTACGCGTTCCAGAATAAGCTGGTTATGTACCGATTTCTTCCCCCTTTCTCAGATTTTTCTTTCTTACTTTCCCGTCGTGTGAAGAATCGCGAGATAGTCATGCGAAAATGGAAGATAAATGGAGGAGGGAGCTGTGAAGGGAAATGCGGGGTCGCAAAAAGGTCAACCATTTGTGCGTGGTTGGAAGTCTGAGTGTGGTTCTTTTTGTTGGAACATCAGAATTGGGAAATAGTGTCTTTTATTGTATAGTTAATGCTTTATTCGGGGGGAGTGCTTAATTTTATTTGTATGCTGTGTTCGTTGTCCTTCGTTACTATTGCATATATGCAAATCATTGTATTTATCGTGTATTTATTCTATTATACATGTGGCTTAATTAGTATAAGAAATGCCAAAGTCATATTTTTGAAAAAATGAGTTAAACTTGGCATTAAGTTCGTGAACAATTGTGTATACAATTTAAAAAACAACAATTCCAAATTCTACCTAAGAATAGCTATAATGGCAGTTCATGCCAATGTTAACATTTTACATTACAAAATTAATTTTTTTTTATGTGCCAGCATTTGTAAAGCATTTTTTTTCTTTTATTAGGAAAAAATTGAAACAGCATTTCTGTGTTAGAAATTACTTGAACATGAATTTCTTAACATATCTTATAGTGCTAATATCTATTTGACGCCATTGTGTATAATACCTATCGATGGTAAAAGTTTAACTCTTAAGTGGTATACTATCAGTATTAATTATTTAACAGCATTGATTACTATGTACATTGCTTGTTACTTTTGTATACCAAAGGGTTCTTTTACCCGTTAATAAAATTTATTATTATTATTATTATTATTATTATTATTATAACAGGATTACTGTGAGGTTTCTATAAAAATGGATTCATATATGAATAGTTCATAATACTCTCCCTCATTCATTTCTACAAGGTTTCCCCAAAATGTTGTATTAAAGATAAATTAATTTAATATATCATCGTGACCCCAATTTACCACTTAAGGGTTAAACTAAATTGTAACAACTTGCCACGCTTTCCTCTGCCATTACTCGCATATTGTGTTGTTTGGTATTTGTTTCACATTGCATTGACTGTGATGCTGGGATGTTGGCGCTGCGTCTGGTCTCGTTTCACGTTTTTGTGGTTCGGATCTTCCGGTATCATTACATATTTCGAGTTAACTGACCGTTCAAGGTCACATTTTCCTCTTGTAGTTCTCTGATAGTGTTTTTCGGTGTTTTTTGCGAACACGAAGACTTCTGTACACATAACATTTCACACGGGCACAGAAACCTTCGTAGGGTCATTCCCCTTCGAATAAAAATCAAAGAAAATGGTTGCCTTGAACGGCCAGTCGAGTTGACTCGGAGTACCGTTCAGCATAATCGATTTATCTCGCCTGG
Organism: Perdita meconis; assembly: GCA_030770465.2. NCBI lineage: Eukaryota > Metazoa > Arthropoda > Insecta > Hymenoptera > Andrenidae > Perdita > Perdita meconis. Next base: position 12,289,561 of record JASKOS020000003.1, on the reverse strand, counting down.
AGGTTCCCCTATCAGTCAGATTTTACATCTATAAAATGCCTGTCTCACAATCGGTCAGTTTTCTCCCGCAACAAATGCAGACACGCGTCGAATGTTCCTGCGGCCTGACACTTACACGAAAGTTCGCGACTCGGTCCGCTGGAAAGAAACCTATAACGCGCAGACACGAAATTCGAGTCGGCGAAACTTTTGCCATGCCGCACACGTAGAAACTTCGTTACCCGTGTCCCATTCTTCGGCTTATAAACGAGCTTGTATACTCAAAGGTGCAATTAATTCCCGCGAACTGCTTTCACGAGCCCTGCTTCCCAATTTATGTTGTCCGTGTGCGCCGCGCTTTCAATCTCCGCGATGTATAACGAAATGAACAATTGATCGGCAATGCTCCATGGATCGTTCGCTATAAAGGGGCGAATGTGGTGCCATTAATTGTGTCACATATGAGCTTATGTTATTTCATACAAATATTCACTGCGGAATGAAAAGCACAGAGAGTTCTCTGTGCTTTTTCAAGATAAAAGAGATTTCCGGTTATTTTACTGCGTAACAACCTTCGTAACCAGTTTTACTTTTTTTATTTTTATTTAAGTATCAGACAAACTAAACCTGGAACTAAAAATTAAAACAAAAACGAAAACTAAAACCAAAGGTAGTGATATTGTTATTGAAACTAAACTAAACTAAAAGTATACATTGAAAAAAGAAATGAAATACGGGAGCTGTCAATCAATGCAATACAGTGTTGGGTAAAATTGTTACAAATTGATGGCTTCTACAAAGTTTTTAAATGTATAGGTGAAACCAGAAAAAAAATCTACAGTGCTGGTAAAACGAGTGGCGTAACCACAGATCCTGTTAACTAAATAGATCACAGTATTTCACATTTTAAATCACTTCTGTAGAAATCGACTCGAATGATTAAAGAGATTGTCAATATGGTTGTTTAAGATTTTATAAAGGAAGATTAATTCAGCAATATTCTGCCTTTTCTCCAGCGTGAAGTCGTGTCAGTTTGAGATGTAATAGAATACAGCCATAGTTGTGATCCAGCATGCTGAATTCACATCCGAGAAATCCGAGAAAAATCGCAGGAATTTATGCTGTACCTGCTCGATTATCGTGATGTGTTTGGATTGATAAAATTGGATTTATAAAATTTTTACAAGAACGGAGAAGAAATTACCAAGTTTTCGAAGCATTGTTTTATGTTATGTTGTTATTATATTATTTTATACTATTTCTACCGCGTTTTTATGACACTCTTGATAAAAATAGTGTGAATAAGAACCCTTACATACGGGCAAGTCGCGCGACTTGTCGGCGACCAAAATCGATCGTTGCTACTTTATGTCAGTGACATTGTCCGATTTGTTTGTATTTGTGAAAGCGAAAAGTCGCAGTGATTTTGCATATTACAATATGTTTATCACAAATACAAACAAATTGGACAACGTAATTAACATGAAATACCAACGACCGCAGATAATCGGAGCGACTTTTTGTTACTCGTGTGCATCGGGTTTTTGGACATTTGTTCTAGGTAAATTTATGGTCGTTCTGCTCTCGAATCTATCCTCAAATTCCTGTGTCAGTCTAGAATTTTATCTTCAGCTGTCCTCCGAAGCAAATAGTCTTTTTCATGCGCTGTCAATCCGAGAGCCCATTGTTCCAATAGAACTGTTTCCCGCAACAGTCCACTTTTTTTTTTCACCCCCGATCGATGAATTACAGGACCGGCATTCGAACGGAAAGAGCGTTATCACGATAAACTGTCTCGCGGACGATAACTTCTAGTCCGATAGCGGAACTTCGATGCGTATCTCGAGAACAATAGCCTAATATATTGGACGAGTTTGCGTAAACACTTTTTACGTTTCCGCGGAGTACTTAGCGCGTTCGATATCTCGTTGCGCCGCATACGCGCCGTAATAAATCGCGTTTTACAACCAGCATGCACGCCGGCGTCGCCTAGATTCGCGCACCGATCCGGAGGAAATGTTTGCAGAGCGGTCCGTTGCGTTTCTTCTAATGGTTCTTGGCGCGAAGCAACCATTTAGCTGGCCGTACACCCGACCAGGATTTATACTTCCGTTTTATTTTCCCTCCACTGACGCGATTATGTTGCCACAATAAATGAACGCGACGTGTAAAACGGTGTTCTCGGAGTTTGTTTCGATTGCTGCTTAAAACGGTTGTTTCGGCAATTGGGAAATTAGTGTTTCAGAGAATATCGAACTCTACGATTGGAGAGTCGGTTCTTCATTCTTGAAATTACCCAAGTTCCGTGTGAATTACTCACGTATCCTCGTTGACTCTTTCAGAGCTTGTTTTCTACGATTGTCGGACACTATTAAAGGATAATTGATCTTCGACGATCCTCAATTAAAAAATGAGAAGCTCGACAGTCGCTAGCTGAACGAATTAATGCATTCAGAGAGCAGAATTTTATTTCGAATAGATTAATGCCGATGCCCAGTGGCGAGGAGCAATAGCATAAATCAATATCGAATCAAGGAAGAATTGTAAAGCATAAATCTCGCGCCCCATCTCGGGTCACTCCAATACTTTTCGCATCGACATCTTCCCCATGACTCCGAATCTCCGCGAGGAGCCGTGCAGAATATGACATCACGTTTCATACGCGGCACGTAGATCGCTCGCCGTCTGCGGCAGCAAACTTTTCAATGGCATGCGCGGTGGGATAGCTCTTGAACGGTTATGCAAACGGTTGGGGCGAGCGAAGGGAGACGTCTCGTCGCTTTTCTTGACACGCGATGACGAATGACGATTTGGGCAGGTGGAGGGTGTCCCACAGTGGTCCATTACGATCTCGAACTAACGCCAGAATTACTTAACTCTTTCGTTGTTATTGACGCGTTTCAATGTTTGTATTTGGCGCATTTGTGTGTCTCTTCAAAAAGAATTTATAGGAAATTGTTTATACAGGTCATTTCCAATAACTATGACGGGATGTAACTTCGTTTTAATTGAAACAAAAAAAAAAAATCGTGGCACAATCTTTCATTATACTGTAGGAAAATCACGATTATCCACTTCTCAATTGTCCTCAATTTTTCTTAATTAGAGTTTCCCTTAATTAATACACTGATTTTTGTGAATTTGTGAAGCAGGACTTCGACTGAAACTCGAATTGTCATTTAATAATAGTCTATTAGTTGCTGGCATTTAGTATTGAAAATATGACGTTGGTTAAAGGTTCTACTGTACACACATAATTTTCCCTAGCAAAAACAATGTCAAAAGCAGTAAAAATAAGGAATTGAGTAGAAAGAATTACACATATTAAAATAGTAAAAAAAAATTAGTAATTTTTTAGTGCAGCATAAAATTACAAATTTCTTAAAGCAAATTATCCTTTACTTTATATTACGAACCGGAAGACTTGAAATTCGAGTCCAACATTTTTAACAAATGGCGTAAGTAAATGTCAATATTTGAATTTTAGATAATTACCGTGTAACATAAAGTAATCAAACTTCGGGAGTTGAATTTGTTGTTTGAAGTAACTCAGACCTCAGTTTAATTCTCTTTAATCAATACTGTTTGAAGCTCCAGGCTATTTGAGGAACAGTGGAACTCAAATATTACAATTAAAATACGCCTTATCGTGCTTTACACATTTATTAAGTCTGCAATAAAATTAGTGTTCCCTCACATTGATCACACTAATTCTATATTTACAATGCATTGAAATAATAATTTCTACTGACGATAAAAGAATAATTGAAATATTTCGAAAGACAGAAAGTCTGGAATCTTCGAATTTTAGTTTAAAACTAAATACATACATGCAAAATTTAAAACAAAATACTTAATTTAATTTATCTAATTTACCACTTCAAACAATTTATAATAACCCAAAAAATTAAAGACCTGTGCACGAGTTGTTAATAATTTCGTTGCTTTCAGAAAGGACAAAGGGCCCACCTTTTTCTCAACACATCATATGTTTAAACAGAGGCGAGTGACACGTCAGCATGCGCGGATTAGGCGAATATCGTAGTGAATTCAACACCAGACATCCGATGAACTTTGCACCCCGTGCACGGTCTACGGCCGCAGACCACGGGGTTAATTAAGGTGCACGTAAATATAAATCATAGAGGAAAAGGGCAGTAGGGTCCCGCAGACCGTTTATTAATTTGTAATTGCGAGAGACCCGCGTGTAGCTTTCCGAAAATTACAGGTCTGATGGGACTCATTGCTACCACGAAGATTTAGTACTAACCAGATAGCTTCTTCCGGCCGAGGCTGCTTATATGCGAGCCGGCGAGCGAGAGAGAGAGAGAGAGAGAGAGAGAGAGAGAGAGAGAGAGAGAGAGAGAGAGAGAGAGAGAGAGAGAACCGGGTTAATATCAATACACCGGAGCCCCCGGCCTCACGATGAATTCGCACGCCACGTTGCAACAGCCTTTTACGCTACCTGTCGATCCTGTTCCCATGTTGCGCCGCCGCGCCACATCATCGGAGCCGATTAACCGAGGCATTTGAACGTGACGACTTTTATGTTTCCCGATCGCTGACGCTGACCCCAGCGGGGTGGAGCCCGCGGAACAAGGTTGAAGTTATTGTGCAAGATGACCCGTCGTGACTCGACTCGCGGCCAGCTGACCAGGTTCCTTTCCGACTCGAACCGTTTGCCAAGATTGAAAGTCACACGTCAAGTGTAATGGTTGTACATTGCGCTGTTCGAACCACCTACGACGCGCTGATCGCGTCTATCAATTCTATTTTTCGCGTTCGGCTTCGAGGAAAGGTCTACCTTCGTTTCTTTTCGCCGCGGTAGACGCTTCCTTCTTGCTTTCGGGCATTGAAATTATTTTTGGATCGTGCGTTTTATGCTGCTTGCGGTATACTGTTCTTGGTCTCTTGGCCACTGAGTTAGGTCCACGCGCGAAAAGTTGATTTTCATAACTGCTATGTTTTCATAAAACTGAGAAATTTATTTATTCAATCATTTATTTATTTATGGGATATATCTTTTGGTACATAAAAAAGGAGTTAATTCTGGCCTGGAATTCGTAAAAGATCACCAAAACAATTAAATTAAAGAGAAAGTAAAATTCAGTCTGTATAATCATTGTTTTAGTTCAAAGATTTAGTCTAAATAATGTGTTAACAATAAAAAGAATAAGAATTTACAGTTTCATTTTCAATCAAATTAACAAAATTTCCGTACAAGAATTAATATGTAGGAGAAAAGCAGGATCTAAAAAATAATAGTAAGAAGAAAGAAAACAGGGCAATTTAATAACAGAAAATTGATAATAAGGATTGGTCAAATATATCAAATATATGGTGCAGAATGTTTGATGACTAGACTGCAATTTATGTACTTAAGATTATTCTACATATGAACAAATTTATGAAAATTGTCGTCTGAAAAGTGTCAAATATCATATCAACTGTAGTATCATTATATGGCTTATATGTAACTTCTCCGAAAAGAACTTTCAAAATTTTTTAACACTAACAACTATAATATTCAGCTTGCAATTATTCAAACAATCGAATGCTGTGAAAATATACAGATTACTTCTGTTATGTGTAATTATTTAATTGATATTTTAATTACACAGTTTATGCAATTTATTTATCAATACCTAATTAAATATTGTAGGTTTAATATTTGCAAAACTTGCATCTTCTGTTATAATTTATTCTACGCAAATTTATTCAAGGTAAAATAATTTACAATTGCAAAATTAAATAAAAGAAAATAGAAATTTATAGAACTTGAATAAATAATAAAACGCTTAAGTTATGAATAATCAAGTAAAAAGAGAAAGAGAAAAAATACTATTATTCATAATGCATAAACAATTATTTAAAATCTGTTTCTTCGGTTTCTGTTCCGTTGAAATTTAAATTTTGTATAATACAAGCTGCACTATTAAAAAAATAAACTAAACCATTATTCAAGTTTCAGTCTTCTATTTGTGTTTGTAAAAAATTGATTCTGTATTAAGATCTGCAGTCTGTTGATGACATCTTTGAATGAGAAATACGGGAAAGAAAATTAAATTTTTGCAGAGATGGATTCGAAGATTAAACTTCTGATTAATTTTAAATTTACCAACACAAGTTTCATAAACTTTTATGCTCTTATAACACCTTCATATTGGTTTTTTAATAGTTGATTCTAATTTGAATAAAATTTTCAGAGATTTCCGGACTTCGACAAATAATTTAATATTTATGTAATTACTGAATATGTTGAATTTTCTAAAATATCGCTATTTGTATATGTAGACTTTTATAACTGTAATAAACTAATGGTAAATTACCTGCGTTATTAAAGTTTGTCAGAAAATTGCGATTTGGCAGTAAATAATCTTCGTAATAAAAACTGAATATTTTTGTTCCTAATTCGACGGTCAAGAACTTCATACCGTGAAGAAATTTTGTGGGAAAATTTTGGAAGTAATGAACATAGATTATTCAGTAAATAATATATTTATTAGTAAAGAGTAGTCGATGCAATTAAATTTATGCTAGTGGCTTGACTTTTAATTAAAAAGGAAAGAAAAAAAATTTGTATACTTTTCGCACCTAATTCTAGTCTTTCTATTGACATTCAAGATTCCAGTAATAATACAAAATTTAATCATTTTCATGTAAATCTGTAATTAAAATAAGATTAGACGCTTTTGTTAGTGTTTAAATATAAACTATAATGATTTCACAAATATGAAAAGAATTCTATAATCGATTTATATGGTAAGTTTATCTTAGTTTAGCTTAGTTTATCTGTCGCCAAAAGTGAAAGTAAGAAACTGTCGTTAATTCTACGTAACTATAGCAATACAAAATAGTAGAGAAAGCAAGTTAATAAAGATATAAAAGAAATATTGCGAAGAAAATTCGGAAGGATTGGTGCTCATTAAATGTCTTTTATTGAACGAAATGAGGAAGCAATTCGAAGGGAGTTTTGGAAACAGGGTCCAATCAGGGAACCACCATTAAGCCATCTATCTTCTTCGCCAACGTTCACCCAACCACAAGATGCCGAGCAGTTTCGATTCACTATTCCTCGAATAACCCAGCCAGTGATGATTCAATAGAAGTTCGATTTATCTGTCAGAATGAGTAAAATCCAGAGTATACAATCTCTTGGATTCACAAATTCTCTTACTGAGACTTCGCTCGGGCTTTGAGTCATATATCTTAATCTTTTCCAGTTATGACGTATCGGATTTCCAATCGCAATGATAAGTTAACTGCGTAGTCTGACGTGCAAGCAAGTATCTTCCAAAACGTGTTGAAATTTGTGTGACAAAGGAAAGTTTAATTTAAACTGTAACTTGAATTTACTAGTCCGACAGCATTCATCGATGTTTAGAGAAAAGTTTTACTTTGAATTATCAAGGAATATTATTTCACTGGTTTTTGACGTCACTCAAGCTTTTCTGAAATGTTTTTCCTGCTCTCAAATGCAGGAAAAAGTTTGTAAAACAAGTTTCACGGGACGGAAAATAGTGAAATATAATTCCGTTTCATTTGTCCAACAATTAACTTTTTCGTACCGATTGTTCTAACATTTTGTATACTTTTTCAGCGGTAGAAACAAATATCGATCCGTTGTTGAATAGTGGATCGAAGCTAATCATAAGTTTAAGTTTTACCTTTACCCAGATGCGGATTAACTAATATTTTAAGACAGTTTGTTACGTCATTTTGCAATCTTTCAACAGCAATATACTTGTTTTACGGAAACGACTTAATACTCAGCTTGCAATTGTTCAAACAATCGAATGCTGTAAAAATATACCGATTACTGCTGTTACGTGTAATTATGTAATCGATACTTTAATTTCAAAGCTTATGCAATTTATTTATCAATAATTAAATATTTTTACTTCAATATTCGCAAACTTGCATCGTCTGTTATCGTTTATTTTACGCAAATTTATTTGAAGTAAAATAATTTACAAATACAATTTTGTAGAATTTGAATAAATAATAAAATGCTTCAATTACGAACAATAAAATTGAGAAAGAAAATGAATACTATTGTTCGTAATTCACAAAGACTTACTTAAAATCTGTTCCTTGGATTTCTGGTCCTTTAAAATTTAAATCAATGGGTTTTTCCTGCCAACGCTCCAGGCTGTTTTCATGATTTTAATACAAGTTCGAATACCAGCGAATAAAATAATACGCGTTGAACATTTGCCAATGCGCTATCCACGCGCCAATATTCAAACGGAATCGAAGATTGTCGTTCGTGTGATACGTCTTGTGAATTTATAGTGACGTTTTGTTAACAGGACTGCATGATCACGTTCAACGCAGGCGCTCATTGTTTGCAGAACGTCCTCATAAAACGGACATAAAAGGCGAAACTATTTCGTGCACCTGTACTTCTGCTGGGAACGCGAAGATCTGCTTACACGCAGTGCCTGTTTTCTGTCGTGTTACGTTGTTGCTTGATAAATCTAACAGAAGGAATTTATTGCTCGCGAATGCCGTAAACCTTTGCGCAGACAACATTAAATTTTACAGTCCATTACGCGTATTTCGACAGGCCCAAATTACACCTAGATGCAAGTTGCAGATACGCGTAAAATTAAAATAAGTTAAACAATTTTTCCGAAGAGCACTCACAAACAAATTTATGAATTTATGAATTTTCGTCACTGCGGTCGTTCAGCGAATAATAATAGTCGATATTCCGCAGCGATGCCCGATATTGTTAACGAAATCAAGTAACGCAATTAAGCACGGATACAATTTCCCATGGAATGAACTCGTCAGTATCGATTTTAACCTCAACCGAGTTTCCACGTTTACATTATTTAACCTCGCGTCACTGACGACACTTCAACGATGGCGTCGTTGATATCCCAGCCTATAATTCACCGCACCTCCAACTATCACGACGCCCTGGACTTTTATCATTCCTACTCTTAATTTGGTTGCGAGCGCACTCCTCGCGTTACGTTCTGATAACCGCGAGTCATTCGCTTTAACGACCTGGAGAAGTCGAGTATCGAATAAAGCAACCTCGTCGAAGGGTGGGGCAGCTTAGGCGCCTTATTCCCTTCTAGACACTCTGTTTTGTGTATGTGTCCGTGTGCTGTGTATACACACAGGGTGGTGTCAGGGGTCATGCACCTATTAGCCACTTGCGCTCTTAATTAATTAGCGTGGGTTCAGGTTGATTGGGAGTCGAACGCGCGATAGCAGTTCTTAACGAAAATACACTGTGGCAATAAGTGTCATGGTATTAGGGGAACTATTTTGGAAACATCAGCGGCCACCGCCACTCCACCCCAAAAATCTTGAACGCGTTTCTTTAAGCTCCAAAGTGGGCCCATAAAAACGTCCGTCAACTTCCATTTCACTCCATTCTCGTTAAGTCTCCTTCGCAGACTTATCTTGACCAGACTCTTTGTCTGGCTCCGCGAGGCACTATGCTTCCCTAAATTCTTCAACCCCCGTTTCAGCTCACCCTGCATACCGGGTGCGCGCCCGCGTTACTCAGACGAGGAATTGTCTCGCTGAGAAGGGCAGGGGTGCGAAGGAACTGGGGAGGATCCGACGGCACCGGGGGGGGGGGGAGAGATAGAAGACCAAGGGCAAAAACTACCCCACCGACGAAGCAGCTCAGAGGAGAGGCGGAGGGGGAAATCAGCGCGTGCTCGCAATTGCGTTTCGCGCGTTATACCCGTGTCAGCAATTTGAATACATTTCTGTGATGCTCGCTGTGCGTTCGCCGCTCGCGCGTACCGAGAGGGAATCGCACGGGGTTGTTGAAGGGGAGGAAGGTTCAACGCGCGTTCCATTGTTGCAGAACGCTGCGTTTCGACACCTTAGTTCCTAGATACGGGATCTATTACGCTATTGCTGACGTTCGGAACGAATATCAAGAAGCATTCTCCATGGTTGCGTATCGCTGCCTTGTCTGTAACGAGACGAGTCATTCGGGGGGTGAAAAGGATAACCGACGCGTCATGGCGTCTAATAGGATCTAATCCAGTCTAATCCGGACCTGACTCACGCACGATCCGTACCTAATTTCGCCTTGATTCGGATCTACTGTTAACTTTGCGATACCTTCCGTGATAAATAAATGACACGGCGTACAGTGGTCTAAAATCTCGAAAATGTGGCCAAAATATGAAAGCGTCTTATGATTTTCGTGAAAATTAGTATATCGGGGTTTTTGAGGTCACTGATAACGAATCTAAAGTCAAAATGGCGGACTAGTGTAATATAAAAAAAAAAAGACTAGAATCAATGAAAGTTGGTATTCTGGGGTTTTCGAGGTTACTGATAATGAATGTAAAGTTAAAATGACAAGAAACAAAATGGTGGACTTATTATGATGGACAAATATGTTAAAAAATATCAAAATCATTAAAAACTGTATCTAATTTTGATTTATATTATCATTTCACTAATTCAATAGAAGACGCATTTCAATAAATGACTCAAAAAATATTTTAACAGTTTGCTGAGTATGCCTGAGTATACATTTAAACAATTCGTAAAAAAAGAATACCTCTAGCTTTTTACATAGTAGTCAATAATTTTTCGAATGAGAGGGTTAAATATACATCATTAAACCAGGCTAAAGCTCCGTATCTCAATAAATGAACAAAATAACGAAAAATAAATCATTACATTGTAAACCCCTTTGATACCATCGAACTCCTATTTAAAACATTTTTTCATATAACAAATAATTTATAAATAATTGAAGGTGGTTGAGTAAGCAGCTCCGTATGATGTATCAAGTAAAGTGGAATCTGTGCAACTTAAAAAATTTATAGAAGATCGAGTAGCAGATAGTAGCAGTTAATTTTTTTTACAACATATTAAAGACATTAGAGGCTATAAATTTATATAAGAATCAAAGCCGGACCTTATCGGACAACCAAGTTATTGATACGCAAACATTATTATTGAGTATCTGAGCTTCTTCCTGTTCCTGTACAGTTTCAAACGGTATTTCAAAAATAACATACACTCTGGTCCAGAGTTTATAACAAACACAATAAAATAAGCAACAAATTTTAAGCTTAGCCATGCTGCAAAGCATATAATTCCTTAAAGAAAACGTTACTGAAAAGAGTGAAATCCGTGATCGTAGAGATCGAAGGGACGTAGTTGGTAAATAAATTGTTATTCTCCAACTAATATACTTCAATGTAAAATGAGCGAAAATCCATTATACAATATTTCATTTTTAACATTTTGGCCACATTTTCGAGATTTTTCTGACGCGTGTTGAGTGCCTAGCGAATTTCTTGAGGGAAGATCGGGGCTAAGGTAACTGCATTTGTACTACAAAAAATGTTTCGCATTGTGTGCTGTTTAAAATGTGATGCACTCTGATATGAATATGAAGCTTTGGAACTATTTCTGTTGTAACGACTTATGGAGATAAATGGCGTAATAGTTGTTTTTGTTTGTGTTGTGCCTATTGCTATTAATTTCCTTCATAAACTTATTAGGAAGGTGAGCCAAGTGAAAGAAAGTTATTTTCTTTTTTTATTCTATTAAATGCGAACATGCACTTCTCAATTTATTTCTGTTAAAATGTCACAGTTTAAGCTGCGCTTTAATTTTAAACGCTTCGATGAAGTCAATGTTCAAAGTGCACCTTGAGTCGGTCACCGTTTTAAAGTGAAACGAGAGTGTTCGATTGAGCGTAGCTGCTACGGAAACCTTCCGTTTTAGCGAGCGCGTGTGCAACAGCGAGAAGGCAAAGTGACGAAATTGCTCGGAGCACTCGAAGACGACAAGACGTATTACGTAATATATTGTCGTTAATTGCAGCAGCGTTTGCGTTACGGTTTGTGCTTAATGAAGATTCACAGTGCCTTGCGATTCGAACAGTCTCTTTGATTGCGGGAGTACGTGGAATTAAATCGAATTTCTCGAAGATTTGTACAAACTAATGAACGTCGTGGTATTAGATAAAGTCACGGGGTGTGTACCAGTTACATTGAATCTAATTAAAGATGAAATCGCGTTGTTGTGCAAACGTTAAGTAGATATTAGTTACTATATGATTCGCATCTGGATTAAATACATAGGTATTGCAAATACAGTAGAATAATTATTTGAACTAGGTACATAACTGAGAGACGAATTCGAAGAAGCGGCTTTTTCTTAACAGATGAAAGAATAAATAGTTAATAAGAAACATCTCTTACATCAAACAGATTGAATGTTTTTAAATGTATTACCGTAAAATTGCGGATTTTTTTCTAAAATCATAACTTTCTTACTTCATAAAATTAGTAAAAGCTCGTACGAATTCTTCGGCGGAATTTCTATGAAACGTGATTTTTCGTGCAAAAATGAAAACGAGGCTCTCATCATTGCAATAAAGAAATTTTCTTTGCTAAAAGTTCTATCCAAACGATGATACAAACGTAGTGACATGATAATTACATCAGAAATTCTTATTGCATTCATCGAATCTTCTTCAGTCGACGAAAGAGAATCCATGCCAAAGGGAAACGACTGGGAAAGAACTTGCGACAAAATTTGCTTCAGAGTGTCGTTTTTGGAAGATGAATTCAACTTGAAGAGAGGTTTCGTACGGAAATCTCTTTCACTTTTTCTGCCGGTGCTGTCGCCGTTTTATTCATCCATGGCTCATCCTTCACATTTTGCGGCACTTCAAAACGACGTACTTCTCAAAAAGTGTATTTGAAATTCTTTTCAGGAAACCTCCACGATTTTACTCTTACGTTTTTCTGTGCCATTGTACGAAATTTCGCATTGATGCGCCTGGGGAACTGTTTTCAAACGCGTCACTATGAAAATCGTTAAAAATTTATGAAGAAGTAACACAATGCTCTTTCCGCAATTATTTCGAAGAATACAAAATTACAATAATATCTTTGAGCTTTTGAAGAATTGTATTCATTACAAATTCATTTTGAATTATGGATCTACTAATAATTATCAAAAATGAAATAACTATAAAAAGTTTTTCGAAACAGCATTGAAGTTTATGTTCTAAGTTTTTGTACCAACCATCCCTAGCGATTCAAAAGTCATATTTAATGAACGAAGTGCAATAGTAGATTGGAGCTTTTGACGTAGCAAAGTAATTAATTCCGTTTTTCTGTATCTTTCTGTTTTATAATTTTCATGACTTCAATTTTTTTTACGTTCTATTTTATGGAAAGCAATCAATCTGTTTCATAATTATTCCATTTCACAGACAAATAAAAAATAAAAAAATAACCCACTTCTTGATTGGTTGTGAAGACATCTTTTTGCGAGTTATTTCAAAATTACTTTTAGTGAAACACTTTTGAGTGAAATGTAGCTTTAATCGAAGCGAGATTCACAACAATTCAGTTTATTTAGTTTTTTGTTCATGTTATTTATACTTATAATTAAGTATATGTACTTTGTAGTATGTAAAAGTATTCCACTTTTTAATTTTTTCATTATTTCTTCTGACAATCTAATAAAATGATTTTTTCGTCAGTTGAAAGGGGAATTAAAAGGCATTATGTTCGTTTGATAAGCTTTTATCTCAGCCATAATTTGCAATAATTTTCTGCGTGTAATTCCATTGACACGGACGAGACAACGAAACGTAGAATCGAGTGTCTCTTTTATCAATGTCTCGCCACGAAAAAACGCGCCCCCTATAAAAGCTCCATTGTCACCCTACTGTGGGGGAATATCGCATGGATTCGCCACACGAGGGTGAATTGCCTCGTGTGAAAACGCGAAATGCATTAATGCCAATTTCGGTTGTCGATCGTAATATTAACAGGGCGAAATTCTCGCTTCGTCGATAAAAATCATTTCCAAAAATAATGCTCTCTTACGTTTTCGTTGTTTCATAGTTCGGAATGTTTTATTTCGCACGACAGGAGTTTTACATTAGTGACTCATTAACAAATCCGCGACAAACATTTTCTTTAACTTCAAACCTACACCTAATTACTCATAGTTATTAAATGTTGCTTATTTAACCGAAAAAGTTTACCATCCTCGCTCATTCGAAATCATCTCAAACTTTCGGACTTGCAGCGCACGTTTGAAGTTGTGTGAAAACGAAATCGCGAACACGCAACGGGGGTCGTCAGTGTGATAACGAGTTCCGTAAAATTTCCTTTCAATTTGCCAGCGACAAAGACGACACACTCGCGAAAGTTCGCAGGGGAATTTCGCGAACCGCGAGCCGCGTATCCGTTGATTCGCGAGGCGAGCGAGCAATCTTTGGAGCAGGACTTAAAGAAAACAAAGTTGTCCTATTCGACGAGCAACCGCCCAGGGGTCGTGTACCGAGCGACACAGGTGCGGAGGAGCCTCGCCGGTGCACCAGACAGATGCTGCGGCTATGCAGCCGGCTCATCAAAGCCTTCCACGTGCATTGCTGCTTTAAAGCCTGCGAGGAAAAAACGATGAGTCGAGCGCCGGCGGCCGGAGGGAAGAAAGGGGGCAGAGTGAAATCGTTCCTGCTGCCCTGCGACTTAACAACCGGTCGCGAACTGTGATCGTGGCAAGGTAGCAGACGCGGGGAAGTCGCGTGTGTGTTCGTGGCTGCGAGGCAGAACGATGTTACGTTTTCGAAAAATTCTGGTTTATGTCTTCATTCAGGTCTAGATAGGATTTGTATTTTTAGGGCGGGAGAATTAACAGTCTGTCTGCATCGTTCGCCGTATATGGATGACAGTTTTATTTATACGATTCTTGATGATATTTATGAGCGCGATTTTAAAGAACATTGAGACAGTTCTGATGGAGACAAATCGATTGAAAATAGTTTTGATCGGAATTAAAGTTACAATACGTGAAAATAATTTTAATAGGTTTATTTATGAAATACTTGCGAATCGGTAAATCGGAACAATTCTGCATTTTTCTGTTCTTATTTTCTTTCTCATGGAAGGATAAAATATTGAAACATTTTCAAACGAACTGTAGCCTTTGTAATTTATAATTAGACATTCATTTGCTTTGAATTATTCGCTCGTGGCACAGTAAAATCGCAGCTACCTAATGTATTATGATTGTATTAATTAGTGCTCCAATAACTGAATATTTAATTAAATCACTGTTCCGATAGTCAAAGGTTCTATTTTCTAGCTGTTATGGTAATGAATGAAGGTTCTCTCTGTTTCCGATCTCATGCAACTGCATTGAATCTGTGTTTTTGAAAGCGGAAAACACGTTGAACTTTGTGTACTTTGCCGTAAAAATATTTGTTACAGGTTTTTCTGAACCATTTTAATGTTCTTATTACTTGAAAGCTAGTTTTATACACAGGTAATTAAAAAAAAACATTCAATATTTATACGGTAGAACTAATACATAATACTCAGTAAAAAGTATTCAGTAAATATATTAAATGGGGATCTCAATCGATTTTGGAAAATAAACATTTTTTATGTTATCGTCATGACTTATTACTATTACTTGCTCCTCGTTGTTTATAAAATTCCATTTTCATACTAAAGTTTACCGCGTGTAAGAAAAATTGTACTCTAAAGGGTTAGACACCCGTAAATAAAATTATTATTATTATTATTAAAGTTTTTTTTATTTAAAATGGCGTGTTATGTTTACTTGTATAAATATTGAATAGTTCCTTTTAACATTCTGTATAAGTCGAGTAAAAGTGACACGAACGTTGCAGAAGGGTTGACTTTCCCGCGCAGTTCAACGTTACCGTCTCGCCTTTATTACATTTCACCTTGGTCGAGCGTGAAAGCATCGCCGGCGACCTTCGTATTTACATCTTATTACATCGTACGTATTTCCTTGAAACTGCATCGGCACGATTAGCAACTGCAGTTTACCAGCTGGCAGGCAGATACTTTATCGAGCAGGTGGAAGACCGTTTCGGGGGCCGCACGTGCGTAAATGGCCAGGACAAGCTGCATCTCATCGTGGTCCTCGAAAACACCTGAGCCGTGAGCTCAGAGACCAGGGACATTAGTCACGCTTAAAAGGAACGCCCTAGGCTCCGTTGCAACCGAGTAATCTATGATCTTCCTTTGTCTCAAAGTGCTCTTTGTTCTCGGTAAACAGACATAATCAATGTCTTTGGCCAGTAACGATGGAATCCTTCCTGGATGCCTAATAACCGTACGGTGTTGTCTTTGCAATTTGGAACTTTCGGAACAATGTTTTGACCATTTGTCTTCAATCTTCTATCTCACTTTCTTTTTCGCAATAGACGAGGAATTTTTTCTTCGACCGTACAAAGTTTACTGGCATTTTATATTTATTTTATTTCAATTTTAATTTTGTAAAATTATATGTCAACCTTTAAGACTCTGAGCTAATTTTATGCGATGATGTTTGGTGGCTATTTTGTTACAAGCAATGTTGACACACAATTTAAGCGATTGTAAAATGGCCAGAGGATATTATAATATTGCATTGCAAGCGTACGTACTACGGTTTTAAGCGTATTCAGCGGCGTTTCTTCGTAATGAACCAATTGTCTGTTTTTTTTTCATGACAACCTTTCTGGCGAAAGCTATGAAAAACGAAGCGTTGAAAGTTGTGTTGGCTGCAGCAGCCAAACTAGCATTCAGTTGGGGCAATTTCATTGAAAATGCAACTCGTAATGAAGCATTTGCATCCTGTTGAGCTCTCCTGTGTGCACGCTGACCCCTTTTTCCCACCCCCCCCCCCAAAGTTTACGAGTGGTTCTCTTTTTTTCGAGAAAGTGTTTTCGCACGTTCGTGTAAGGACCAAGATCTCAATTCAGCTTTAATTACGAATACTGCGCTCACGTTTCCCCCGAAACTAAAAACTTACTTTTTTAATGTACTTCGCGCTGCAGTTTAGAAAATATTCCTTATTAGCAGTATTCTTCGCAGGGAGGAGTATGAAAAATTGATTAGGTTTTGATAATTCCGTAGGGTTCTCTCTCGTTTAATACCGTTTTTTCAATATTCTAAAATTCATGTTTAAATTTCGAGGGAAAATTGTGAAAAGCTGAAAACAGGTCTAATGTAATTATTCGTGAGCCGTGGAATGATAAAGTAACTAGGAACCAGTTTTAAATAGGCCAAAATACGTTGGAACTAATTTTTCAGCGGACGTTTTTTGAATAACGGAAAAAACTATTGTCTAATTGTAAGACACAAGCCGGGAAATCGAAACTCGTAAAAGCGTAGAACACGCGACTCATGGTTCGTCCGCTTTCGTAATGAGTGTCACATCCGGCAGACATCCTCACGCGCGTCCTCGAAAGCATCGTAATTCCTATTTCTCGGCGTTCTTTGATCGACGCCTGGACGTCGGTGTCCCGGGATGCAGAAACGCGGTTCGTTATGCGCGCGACATAATTCGTGGCGGTTGCGTTTCGACTCGGTCCCGTCGGCACTTACGCGACGTTAACGAGAATTCTCCGTACGGGAGCGCACGACTCGCGTTTATCTGCCGTGTTAGCCCGTATTATTCATCAAGAAGGCGTGGAATTTCTTCGCTTCGTTCTTTTTCACGATCTCCTTCCCCGCCTCTGATGCAAAAGAGGATTGCGTGCCACAAGGATAGTTACCAGGGTAAAGTGGTTTCGCTCGTGGAGCTAGAAAATGAGGGCGAACGAGAGAAGGGTGAAGATACGTGTACAAGGAGCATACAGACGCGCGGGGAACCTCTCGTGTGTCTCGGGTACCAGGTCGGGATCGCACTAATTAAATCATACTCGATGCTATCGTGCCAGTCGTCTCCTATAAAGTACATGATCTGTATTGCCGTTGTTTCTGCCTCTTGTTATGTAAACCAGTTCCGTTGTCCTTCGTTTGTTTATTTTCATTGTACAGATTTGTTTGTACAGGCTCGATCAAAACACGTGAACGTCATTTGGAAACTTCATTGCTACAATTGTAAGCGAAAGAAGTCACAGTGATCAAATTATTACGAACACGGTAACATTATTAATTTCACATTTTAACAAGAATCCCTAATTTCAATTGAGTAGAGTTTCAATTAATCCATGCACTGGGTATAAAAGTAGGACTTTGTGCAAAACTTGAACTACGTTTTAATAGCGCTATAATAATTATTAGCATTTTATATTATAAATATCAAGTCGGTTTTAATTTAATTTCATGGCACTCCACTGTGCAAAATGATAGCATATCGTACCTACTATTCGCCTTAACAATCCTTATCAAACTATGAGTAAAAACTGCAGGGTTCCATTAAAAAAAATTGACTTTACTTTAATATCTCCCCCGCCACTGTATTTACAGAAAATTTCTTCATAGTACATAATGTCCCCTTTGTGTCAAATAATTTTTGTAAGACTATTTTTTTTTTTTTTTTTTTTTTTTTTTATAGCATTAAACCCACGTGAGATATTCCAGCGATTCCATTTAAACGAAACATCCTGTATACAATTTGAATGGCAGTTTATCTCGTTGCGATAAAAGTTATTAAAAAAATTTCTAACATATACGCTATTCAATCTCCTTGAAGGAATAAGTGCGGAAGGAGGTAGAGCTAAACGAAGCGCAGAAATTAAAATCTTCATCAGTGAATCGCGACCGTGTCACCAGTATATTCGTTCCCCATGACTTTTTCAATTAAAGCATCGCTGCCGCTAGTGGTTAAATAAGCCAAGTAGTAGCTCCTATGTACCTAACTCCCTCTCGAGCGGTCGAGATTTTCCCAGAATCAACTAACCCAAATTAATTAGTTTTAATAATTCATGAATCGCATTCAAATGATACGTTCCCCCTTTTCCCCTCGGCTTTCTGTAACCGAACACCCCGCGCGACCCCTGGAACCGCCACATTTTTCTGTTGATTGACTATTCATTTTGCTCCGACTTGCCTCCCTCGCTTCCTTCCGCCTCTGTCTCCGTTTCCGGCTCCTGAAGTGCCACGTGGCGTAGAGATGAGGCGAATAGAACACCGGAAACCGGGGGAAAAAGGGATACAGTGTACAGGGTCATCCACGTATCTCGGAACCCATGCGCATGAACACAAATGAGTTCGGGTTCCGAGATAGATGGATATCCCGTATTTGCGCTCTGATAATTCGCGACTCTGAGTCATCACCGAGTTTACATCGCGCAAGCACGATTCGCTATAAACTCGCGACTCAATACGCGTGGATGTTTCAGCTTCGTCGCGTTAAAGCAGGATTCGCATCAGTGTCCGAGTCCCAATTACAGGGTGCAATCGCACGCACCGATTCGCTGCTACTAAAAGAACATTTCTCTCCTTTTTCGATCCACCTCTGCCTCTCTGAATACGTTTTTCCCGATCCAGATACCGCTGCCACGCCGTTCCGCTTCTCTGCGCGTGTTCCTGCGGTTCCTCTTGCTCCTTTTTCACGTTGACGCATTAGAACGTAATTAAATTCAACACCAAGCAGTTCCCGGGGAAATTTGTATCTCCCGACTGGCTTAAATGTAGTGTGATTAATCGTCGGCTAGCTGCGTCGAAAGTTCGCTCGGAACTCTGAGAATGTTTAGCCTTTCGATTGGTCGGTACAGGAATTCGCATCAACGGGAAGTACCTGCCTCGGAGATAATTGCCTGTTAAAAATCTATTGTGTTGATTAAATTAGCGTTTTTCGTTAAATGTTCAAAGTACGCAATGCATTGTTTGGAAAGTCAGTCACGTCGTTATTCGAAGTTTAATGCTTTATTTGTGTCTCCAAAAATGTGAGTTTGTTTGAATATTCGTAGCCTAATTAATATAAATAATTCTTAGACTCCGAATGTTTATGCAAATAGAAATTTTTAAAGATACATATAAATGATTGTGGTTTTCATAAAAATGCATTTTTCGTTTTAAATGGTGTAACATATATTCTGTTTTTTAGATTTGTAATGCATTTCTGCATTTATGCACATTCTTCTATAGTTTATAGTTTTAGTAATGATATATAATATAAAACACGAGAATATTGTACGAAAAATTCTTTACGTAACTGTTTAATAAATGTAGTAATATTAATTGTTGAAATTTGATTTAATATTTTTTTTATTATAGAGACAGAGATACATTCTAAATTTTATAAAATTATTGAGATTTTTCTGAGAAATGAACGACATTTGAATGCAACGCTACAAATTCCAATCGTACTCAATTCGTAATATTTTATCAGTTAATTACCTGAATAATAAATAATGAAACATAGGAATTTTCGTCAGAATTTCCTATCTAGAATTTTCCTATAAATTTCTTCATTTCATTAAATCGTTCCGACAAAACCGAAGAGATGCATATTTCGAAACAACGAAAAATCCTTCGCAAAAAATGCACCACAGTAAGAGAGGATTTATCGTATCACCACTCGCCTATGTCTTCGTTCGAATTTCACTTTCACGTGTGTTTTTACTGTTTCAACGCCGTTCCCATTCCGTTCCCGTGGCGTCGATTCGTTAAAAATAGGAAAACACGAGTTCCCACAGAGCCCAAAAATACCCCCGCTGTCTGTGCTCGAGTCTGCCACGTGACATCGACGAGCACTACGTGCTCCTCGCACGGCCAGGCAGGAATATCGAGAAGCCGCTGTGCGAGACCTCGAGCTCCGTTAAACGTCCGCTGTCAACGGGCCGCGCGCGGAATCTCTGGCAAAACAGCCAGCAAAACGAGAAACCTGTATTTTGTTCAAATTAGACTAGCTTTGCGTTCGGGAATTTCGCGGGTGTGGATCTTTCTCTAAAATGAATGTTCTTTTAGCCGTCAGTGTCACATATGTTTCACCCAGGTTCAAATAAAAGAATATTAGATTAATGGTAGTCCATTTTGAGGGCTCACCAAGGATGAAGAATTCTAAAAAATTGAGATATTGGATAGGAAAAATGCACATACGCCAAAATGTCATTTCAAGAAAATCGATTACAATTTTTTCATTAAAATATTACTTAATAAGTGAATTGTATACAGTTTTCAAAATGATGAAGTAATAGTGCTCTGAATACGTTCTGAAAATAAAAGCAATGATTAAAAATGATATTTTGTTTTTATTTATAAGTTTTAAATAATTAATTATGTTTGTTTTCACTGAAAGAGATTTATAAAAAATGTTTTTTTTTTTGTTTATTTGTTTTAATATAAATTGATTTACTTATTCAATTATACATTTGTTACATATTGTTTAAATAATAAATACAAAACAAACATAGAAAATAAACCAAAAAATTAAATTTCTCAAATATTTTTACATAACTTGAATGTGTGATTGATTTTATTTAACTCGAATAACTTGTATGAAAGTTAGGATGAAGTAACTTTAGGCAGAGCTTACTTATCACAAAAGAACAATAAACTTTATTGAAAACATAAAATGACGCAATTACAAAAGGCACATTGTCATAATTGAATACTCTTTTAGTGATTACATTGCTAAAAACATAACTTTCTATACGATTTGTCAATAGCACCAACAAAAGTGCAATAGCTCATACAGGTTTGTTTACATGTATTTCAAATGATAATAGACTGTGAAATCTACAGTATCATGTATTATATTATACATATGTTAAACTTTCATACAGACCTCGAGTGAAAATTTACTCATTTTCATTTTCTAAGTTTCATTAAATTTTGATTTCTTTTTAATTGTGTTGTAATTTGATATATTTGTCTTAAATATAACATTATAAGGAAAACACTATTTGTTTAGATTCCTGTTAATATACTGACATAGTAAAAAAATATAACCTTATGCCTTAATTCTTTCGCAGTTTCCATGACTTTTAGAGCCGATGCACACGAGCGACAAAAAGTCACTGTGATTCTGCATGCTGCTATGTTTTCCACAAGTATAAATAAATCGGACAATGTCACTGTCATAAAATCGCAATGATCGCCGTTGATCGCAGCGACTTCGTGTCGTTCCTGTGCATTGGGTCTTATTGTGCAAAGGGAAATACACACTTTTTCCAGAGTTCGGCAAATCTAACATGATTTTTGTAAACAAATTTGTGAATCACTGTGTAAGCATCTTTTTCTCAAAACTATTGCACATTTTCTCATCAGATACCTGTAATATATGGAATAGAATAATATGTTAGTTAATCTGGCTAATGTAAATATTAAAAACGTAATTCATCCTTGCTAATCTTGGTACATTCTACAAATAATAGATCCTTGAATCGATTTAAATGATTTTAAGGCTTAATTTTAAGACTAGGGCTAGTGTAATGGTCCTTATTAATGAACCCGTACCTATTAGTGTGATTTTACATTTAAATAAGTTGTAAAGAAGAATACATACCTGTAAGAAACAAAAGTAAAACATGTTTTTCGATGAAGTCAAGCTATTAAATTTAATGAAGAAAAAAATGTTTTCCTTTTATTTCTACATATAGGTATTCCTTTTTAATAACCTATTTAAATGTAAAGCCTACACTGGCATTTTAAGTACTCGCCGCGTTTTCTCCGCCGAAATAGGAACTGCATGTTAATTCGAATCCACCTAGGGTAACGTATAGAGTTGTTGACCCCCCCTATACAATGATGGACCCTTTCAAGAAGAATAAAAAATATAGTATAATCCTTTTCTGACATAGTAAAATATTAATTGTATTCGAAACAAGAATATTTGGATCATTGAAATATATATATATTTTTTATTATGTAAGAAAAGGATTATACTATATTTTTTACTTTTCTTGAAAGGGTCAATCATTGTATAGGGGGGTCAACAACTGTATACTTTACCCTATTTCGGCGGAGAAAACGCGGCGCGTAAAATGCCCATGCAGCCGTGGCCTAAAAGCTTTAAAAGTGTATTAAGGAAATGATCAGCGATGAATGTGTAGATATACGTCTTATGCAATGGCTCACGTTGAATTCTCCAGAGTTTAACGAAGAAATCGGATCGATTTTATTCCCGGGAGCTCTTCGATCCCGCCGCGCCGTGTGCTTCGCCGTTTAGGTCGTCGCTCCTTCGCGCGAAATATCAAGACATCTCTGCAACGTAAGCTTTCCTACCATCCCAACGCCGCGACGTTGGAAGCGAGACCTCCCTAAATCTCCACTTGCTCGGTAGACGGATGCCCCCGGCTGAGACAGCAGCCCGGCCACCTTGCAACGCCGCCCTCGCAAATCCAACCCTCGGCGGTCAGCGCAGGGGTTGGCAGGGCTGCGTGCAAGCCAATCCTCGTGGCACCGCTTTAAACTAGCGGTCAAGGTTATGCGAAATTTATCCGCTTTCCACTCGGGTCTTCCTCGTATTTTGGCACGGGTGCGCGGCTCGGTCACGTGTGCTCGTCACTCTTCGAGGACCCTTGAATCGGTTCGGGTTCCATTCGTGGAAAAGCGTCTTAGGAGAGCGATTTGGAAGGGAGAGAACGTTGCGGATTTTTCGCGGTTTAATGAAAGAGAGCGCGTTGAAAAGCGTTGGAGCATTATTTTTGGGATTAAGATTGGACGGCTACTTTATATCGGGGGAAGGGAAAAAATGTCTCTTTTATTTAACGCCTCAGTATGAAAAATTATGAAATTAAATTTTCGTAAAATGCAGTAAAGATACTGCAAGCTAGATCGATACAAATGAAATTTAGTTCGATCAATCGAGTCGCATTCACATTCTCATTCAGCCGCAGAGGAATGTCTCGGAGACGCAATATTGTTTGTTCGTTTATTTCCTCGATGCCAGGGATCGATTTCACGAAGGAATTCGTTGGCGCCGATTCACCTTTGTCGTCCAGTGACAAAAATGTCCGCAGCGAACACAGTATCGGGTCTGACCCGTGCCTTGAATTCCACCTGCAGCCTTTGTTGCTCGGAACACGCGGATCAAGTGCACTTGCGGTGATTCACGGTTTAATTGGTCACCAGCTTCTCATTGTCTTCTGGAACGCTTCCTCGAGGAACTCGGAGCTCGTTCTGCCGCGATCGCTTCCTTTGTTCTGCCTTATTCCTTTTTGTCTCGTGTCCTCCTCTCTTTTAATATCGTGGTTTTTCTTTCGAGCATCTTTGACTGGCCTGCGCATGTATCGTCGGGCTACTGAAAACGGATATGGCAACGGTTAAGTAGGTCGAACGACGTTTTATCTTTTATTCTGTTCAAGGGATCATAAATATTATAGTTAATCGACTGATACAACATAATTTTGTGTTATTGGTTTGAAATACTCATAAAAGGTATTTCAGAATTTTAGTGAATTATCATGATGAAAATACTTCATATAGAACCGTGCTCAAGTAAAAAAATGATTTATTATAATTAGTTATTAGTTTTAATATTAAATTCCAAATGAATACAATTTTCAGTTTAAAAGATTTGCTGAATAATCTACAAACGACGTTTGTGCTCTTCACATATGCGTATTAATAAAATTAATTTATTTGCGGTTTACCAATACAGTAAAACGTATTTCCTAATAATGAGTAATTTTCTCGCAATGAAAGAAAAATAATTGCCAACAAGACTGACGAATTTCCAATTAAACGCAGTTATATACATTTATAGGTTTGTGAAAATAATTTGTTATAATCTCCAAATAACTTGAATATATTTTGATATGAACGAAGCTAAATAAAATAACTCAACGACGAATATAATCGATATCCCAATATTCCTCGTTCAAATAAACATTCGTTCGTTATATGTATGCATACATGTGAATTGTGAATAACTAAAAACTTTGAACCATGAAATCGTCTTTCAAAAACTGAACATTTATCAGCGATCCTAAGTTTATACATTTCTTGTAAAGGACATCATAATCTATAATATAGGTAAAAATCAGCCAATCTAACCCAAGCGCAAACTATCAGGCCGCATAACATTCCCGTTTAGTGCGAATTAATTCACGAAAATACAGTACAATACGATAATACGATGCGACAGATTATTTCACGTTAAATTCCTCGGCGCAATAGTCACTGCATCGTGGTCCAGATGTCACGCCGCGTTTCACTCTGCGTTATAGACTCGTTCCTCTCCGCGATTAAACCAAAGTTTCCTCGCAACCGCAGAGAATCCTGCCTCGCAACGGCACTCCCGACAACCGCGTCGAATAAATCACTCGCCGCCTAAAAAATCTCGCTTACGATCTCGCTCCGATGCAAAGAATCGCCCCCCTTCTCCTCCCCTGTACACGCGGCCCCCTATCTTTTCCTGGGCGCTCGAGAGACTGTATTTCGCCGGTTTGCTGAGGAAGAAAGATAAGGTGCTAATGTCACGGACCGTTGGAACTTTAAATACAACGCGAATGCCCTATTTTTAAAGCCGATTTGGACAACCGTTGCGCGGCTCGAGGGGATTTCCTTGAAAATCGGCCGGTGAACAGAGACTTGAGTGGTCGTGTGAATTATAATACCTTGTAAAGTCCTTTTTTTTGGAGTTATTTTGTGAATAATTTGGTATCTGAGAACCAAAACTAGCCCAAGTCTATTTTTGTTACTTTTCAGATCAGAAAAAAAGTTCCTAATAACTTTAACTTTAAGAGTGGTTCTGTTCCAATTACCTAAAAATTGTATTCATTTAATTAACTAGGGTAATTTTCCCTATTAATGTGCCTGAACCTATTAGTGTGCCCTTACATTTGAATAAGTTATAAAAAAGGAATCCCTTTGGAAACGAAAGAAAAATGTTTTGTTCATTAAGTTTAATACTTTGACTTTATTTAAAAAAATGTTTTTCTTTTATTTCTTAGAGATATTCTTTTTTACAATTTATATTAGTGTAGGGGCACACTAATAGGTGCAGGCACATTAATAGGGACCATTACCCTATGAAGTATAAAATGTTGCATTCTGAGTACGATATTTTATTTCTACAGTATACAGTACAATTTAAATAATACAGTACTACATGCATAATATGGTACAGGTGGCAATCCTAGTTCCGCCTGATCTCTCCAAGTTCAATACAACAAGCAACCCCTAATATCTAAATTATTCGTTTACCCACGCAGAAATATTCAGTCTGCGCCACGATTAGCGCTCTAAATTGACCATGTCGGCGTATCTATCATTACTCGTTCTACTCCACAGTGAGAAGATCATCCCGATCGTCATTCTGATCTCTTGACTCCCGGTGGCATTCCTTCAACGGCGCGGGCAACAATATCGCGTCGCGGACCGAGCATTAACCGAAAGAAAAGCTGAAGATCGGAGCGAGTTACGCGGTGAACGCGCGTCCGCTCGCTCCCGTAAATGGGGAACCGAGCCCCGGTGGGCGAGTTGACGACGATATCTGGTTTTGCGCCGCGTGTACACGCAGCGGGGCTGTCTTCGTCGTCCTTTTTACCCTGAGCTCTCGCGCTCGCGCGCGCGCGCGCCCCCGTCGTTTCTCACTCGTTCCAGAGTGTTCTCGGCCGACTCGTTTCTCACGCTCGCCATGGCGCAGGCCAATCGCAACATCGGCCGATTCGGCCTCTTTCTTCCAGCGTTCTACCTACTCGTATTCCCGATCTACTTGGCCAGCGAAAGGGGAGAGCCGGGGTTTAAGCCTGTTAAATGGAATTAATAAGCTTTACTATGCATGCACCGGCCCGTGAAATACGATACCGACTGGTGGGCTCGTTAGGACGACCGAAGGGGGGAAGGCTTTGTGCCTTCAAGGCTAACTCGCTGTCTCCCTCACGCCGACGCTATACTTTCGTTCACCCCGGCCCGTTGTTCTACCCCCGCCGCCGCTGTTTCGCTCGAAAATTTTAGACCACCTTGTTGCCCGACCGAAAGGGAATGTTGCGTGTCAGGTTCTTGTAACGGTTTTTCCTTTTTGCGCGATTTCCCTGGACGCGAGCTTCCTTCTGTGTCTCTTCGAAATTTCTGTAACCCTTCGGTGCGACTCCTTCTGGTGGGACTTCAGAGTTCCGTTCTATTCATTCTATCGAAAATTCAAAATAATTATTCATTATCATATATATTTTTATGGTTCTGATGAATATTGAAAAGTGTTATCCGCAAGTATCGCTGGAATGTCTACTTCCCATACCAGAAATCGATGATCGTCACCTTTGCTTGCATTCCCAATGTATAGTTTTCCAATCCGGAGTATAAAATAAACCAGGAGGTACTAACTTATTTTCTACCGCGAGTCACTAATAGAATAAAATGGACTTTTAGATTTTTTTACAACGG
The DNA here is from genome assembly GCA_030770465.2 of Perdita meconis. Classification (NCBI taxonomy): domain Eukaryota; kingdom Metazoa; phylum Arthropoda; class Insecta; order Hymenoptera; family Andrenidae; genus Perdita; species Perdita meconis. Next base: position 12,262,532 of record JASKOS020000003.1, on the reverse strand, counting down.
AACGGCTTGATGAAAATTGTTCATTTTTTTAATTATGTTTATACAATATTACAAAGTACTTGAAAAAAAATTGAGTTAGCAAAGAATATTTTGTTTAAAAGTTATGAATATACTTCGGAAGTCCCTTACTATGTACGGTGGCCCTGAGAAAGAAATAAAAAAATGTAACATTTGTTTATTAAACATATTAATAGCTATCTGTTATCCAAGAATATTTTCAAAATTTTGAAAAATAAAGAAATGGTGACATGTTAAAGGAAAAATTCAATTTTTTAAGAGAAACATCTACCTTCTTTTTGTTATAATTAAAAAGGACTAATTGGATTGAAAAAGCGCTTCGTTAAATGATGCGAAATTATATTAGGAACAGGCATGTAAAATTTGAAATCAATTGATCAAACACAACTCAAGTTTTCAGGGTCTTTCACCGCACTTTACAAAGGAGCTTCCGAAATATATTCATAACTTTTGAGAGAAATATTTTCTTTTCCTAAAATTTTTTTCTCAGCTACTTTGTAATGTTATATAAATATAGAGAAAAAATGAAAATTTTTCATTAAGCCGTTTAGCTGTAAAAAAATCCCCTTAAGCTTTATAATTCATATACTTAAGAAAATAATTTCTATAAATAATTCGGTAGATATTAGCTGCGAGTTGATAGACATTAATAAATATCCGTTTGGAGTCTGGTTAGTCCTTGACGTCTCGATGTTACTTTGTTAAAACCGGCAATGAACAAACGGAGAGAATAGTGATAAAAGGCAAAAAAAGAATTGCATCTTGTTTGTAACGACAAAGTAGTTTTAATTAATTTTCCGTTTAATTCTAAAGCACCTTTCCTTTTCTGCTGATGCATTAAATTTATGAGTTTCGGTATCGCTAAACTAACTTCCTCTTTTAGTTTCAAGGAAAAGTACGTAATCTAACCTTGTCAGTTATGCTTCGTTTCTGCGGGGCAAAGAGTCGAGTCCGAAAAAACCGAAGTTTTTGTTACAATACATCTCCATAACTCTGGCGAAACTTAAAGTGATTTTCAAGATTCACGACGGCTGAGGGCACGAGCGTCAAGGATTACAACGAGGCGGGCCAGGATTCAAACCCGACCTGCGAGATCTTCTTTCATAACTCTTCTTTTTTGACTTCGCCGTCAGTCTACGTGTCATATCGAATTAGGTTTTACAATTTTTAATTCAATGTTCTGGCGTAGGAAAGTATCGGATTCGCAAGTTGATACAGGATGAAATATTTAGGTCATGCAATCCGTAAAATCCGAAAATCACTGTTCGTTTTAAAAATGAAATTCAGCTGTTTTTGCTCGGTGCTCTGTTTTAAATATTCTCATCATAAATCTCCAAACGAAGCACTTTAAAACGCTTTAATTTGAAAATGTGAAATAGGAAAATAGATATATTACTTTTAAATAGGATTTTTTAATCTTCTCACGGAGAAATTTTTACTGCATCTATTGTACTATTACTCTCGTAGCTATTTATTTATTTTACGGTCAATGCCCTGGAGAACAAATTAATAGTATTAATAAATTAGTGGACGTCAGAATTTAATAAACGAAGAATCTGTCGTTTGTGGTCCGTGCATCTCTAATCTGGAGGCACATTTTTATCACTTTACTAGTTTAAGAGTTAAAATTGATAAAAAAAAAAGTGAACACTGAAGTTGAAAGAGCTGTAAAATCCTTTGGTTCACATTTATACATCTCTAAGAACTACAGTACGTGCAAATTTCACCAAAATCTGAGATGGTACTACAAAAAGTATCCGATTTCGCATGGAATGACACTCTAATATCCCAGCTTCTAACTTTTGTCCAAGACTGTACACGTCTCAGCAAACACACTCGAGACGCGCGCTGTCTTTTGACTCTCTTCTCAGAGCCCGTTTCGTTCTATGCCTGCTCGACGGAGACGGGCGACTGTCTCGTTCCTGTATTTCCATACATTTCCGTTTTTATTTCGCGCCCCGAAATCACGGGGGAGGAATCGCAGGAAAACTTTCTAAATTCCGCCGGTGCGAGTTTTAACGAAATGCGGTAGGTCGCTCGATGGAAGCAGCACGGGGGAGGAAGACCGTAAAGCGAGGAAACGGTGGCGGGAGTAGACGACGCGGACGCGCAAAAAGAGCCCAAAAAATGATCTTTCACTGAGGCAGGTCCGCGACGTGACTATGAATCACGCAGCAAGTTTCCTTGACTTCCATCCCGTCGTCGTTCGCGTCTCGCGAAAAGGAGGGATGCGAAATTCGCGGTCGACTGAAAGACGGGAAATTTCGTGGGTCCAATCGGCGGAAGCGCGAGGCCAGACTCGGCACCGGATAACTGCAGTACGTCGGTTGCATAGCGAATGAAACCACCGGGCGAAAACCAGCCGCGGCTTTCACGGCGCGGCCTTCCTCCTGTGGAATGAGAAAAGTTCCTAAGCTGGTTCGAATTAAAAGTCATCCACGCTCGAACCCGTAATCCGTCGGTAATGCGAGTCATTCGCGGCGTGACCCAATTGTTTTCGCTTCTGGATCGCCGATCGAATCAACTAAACTCGCTTCACGTTCCATATGGGGTGATGGAATTGAACTGTCCTGCCCCATAGCTACTTTTTTAATATTTTATTTTCAATCAACTATGCAAGGAAAATATTCTTACAGTTGTTATATTTAGCAAGACATTTCCTTATCTGATCAAATCAAAATCGACTTAATATGATTTCAATTAAAGTATTTGAATACTTTTGTAAAACCTTCGCAATGAGAGCCTCACCATTTTCCAGCTCTTAACCAAATTGAAACATGTGTGACATACGATGTAATAGTTAATTGACTAATAGTTTACTGGTTGATGTAGGAGGTTATGAAAGAGCTTTAAACCATAAAATCACCGAGAAAAGACTGTTTGAGTTAATAAAAGCCAGAGAGAATCGTATCAATTATTAATTTAGTATTAATAAGGTTTAATTAACATTACCTTTACGCTAGCTGACTTCCAGACGAAAATTTTATTACTTAGACTCATTACACTTGGAGTTTTCATTTTTATTGCAGAAAGATTCATTCATTTTCGATATGTGAATGCTTGTATTGAACGGAAGACTTTGATTATAAGTATTTCAGACTTTTTTAAAGTCTATAAGAATAAAAAATTAGGCCCTGGAGTGAAAGACCTGTTATGCTGACCGTGTTACCGAAAAGACACTTACCTTAACACTAAATCATATCGACGGAGGGTTTAGTTTGTATTTTTATTGCCTTCCAGTACGTTGTAAACACGAAAAGATTTGAATAAATCAATTTCTCAAATTTCTTAATAAAATAGTTTCAAATATCAGTTTATCAATAAAATTAATTTTCTGTTGATGTTCTCATAATGAATTAAGTTTGTTGAACTAAGCTTGGATATTTATATATTATTGGAAACAAATACTAATTTGCTGATGGGTTATACAGTCGGGGCAGAAGTAAGTAAACAGCGAGTAAAAATGGTTATGATTTTTAACGAAGATTATTATTATTATTATTACGTCTTCATTGCATGCATTCATCAAAACTAGACTACGGATATTTATGCATAGTTATTTTACATGTTCTAAAATGCTTGAAGACGTGCATAGATGCAAAAAGACATTTTATGATATTTATCAGGTAGAACACATTTTTAATTAAGTTGGTTTGCTTTTTCTATGTCCTTGAAAACATGAATTTGCATAAACATCTGCAGTCTCATCATAACAATACACGGAAAAGATAACGAGTAAATAAAAAATTGAAGTGCAAAGATTAGGTTCAGATATTAAACTGTTTCGCAACCTAACCATAATTGTATTGTTATGTACCCAAATTTTATTAATTGCATGTCTTCACTGTATGCACAATATTCGGTCAGTAATATAAATTACTAATACCTGTTCAATTATTTCGGTTCTCTATTATAAATATGAAGCGGAGTGTATATGTACATATATTTAAACTTGATGGTTGCTCCAATAGCCATTAACAGTCAACGAGTTCTAAGTATCACTAATTAAAAAAAACTAACGCATTTAAGAATTCCATTTATTAAAAGCGTAAATGACCTCGTCAACGCTGGCGCAGGGACGACAGAGTTAAGGGATCCAGGAAGATCCTGCAGCCACGAATCTTCTCTAAAATAGACGCGGAAGTTGCCAGCCCCGGCAAACAATTGCACAAATATCGCGTGTCGCGCTAGCGTTGTATAAATTCCTCGGCGTGTACACACGAAAACATTTATCCGTCGCGTCGGGTGGCACAGAGAACCTTTAATCTGATAGATTAAAGTTTCTTTCGGGGTGCGAGGAGGAAAGCGCGCGAAGTTACGCGGAAAGACAGCCGCGAGTGAAAGATGAGAGGGAACCGGCGCGGCGAGGCTGGCAAAAATATCACTGGCGACTCCGAGCCACGCTCGCCTTACTCGATACTATCGATTTCGCCCTCTACACGCTCGTACGTTTTACATATCCCCCGCCGCGTGATAGCGTCCTGTTTTTCTCGCCCTTGAGAGAATTATTTCTTTCGCTCCGGCCGCGGTTCAACGCCGCGGTTGAAAATCATGGCGCCGCGCTCGCAAAAAGACCGGACGGAGAAATTCAAGATTTATGAGCATATCCGGGATCTTCCGGGACATGCATATATGCTCGTCCTTTTTTCGACCGGGGATCAGTTTCGAGGAGACACGTTTCGCGAGAGGTCACGTTAACATAGTTCGTCTAATTGGGAGGGTTTGGCGATTATTTGTATTTATGGCCCAATGTTATTTTTATTTTAACTGTGTTTCTATCAGGATGGGGGAATTTGACCCAATACTGCATTTTATTTTTTTTAATATTACATTTTTTTATTCTAGTTTTATGAAAAATATAAGAAAGTTACGATTATTGTTTCTTAATTTTCTAAAAAGTATCATTGTCTGTATTTGAATAATTCATTCAATTTTGTAATTTAGCTTTTTAAATAACCGTTACATTTTGAGAAAAATATAAGGAGGTTAGTGCTAATGTCTACGTTTGTTGCTCTTTGACATTCTATAAAGTATCATTGTTCATATTTATAAAGATCTGCTAACGATTAAAGTTTTGATAAATCAAATTTTCGAGACAACAGCAGGATTAATTCAACTTTTATTTTGGAAATATGGAATCGCGAAATTTTTTCTGCTAGATCAGTATGATTTTGATGATCCTGAAACTGAAGAACTCGATTATTAACCCTTCTGGGACTAAATTGGTATCATGTACTGTTTTAATATTTTATGAAACAACACGGTTTTGATATGTTTATTGCTTTTACTTTTTTGGATTCAAAACGTATAGTGATATATATTTGATATATGGTTATCAAATATTAGAATATTATTTGGAAATAGTGTTTTTGAACTGAATAATAACATAATTCCACGAAGCTCTGTCATTCTTCAAGGATTACTTTTCATTGGTATTCTTATCTCGACGATCAGAATAAGTTTAATGAAATTTCTTCAAGTCATGAGAAAATATAAAAAACAAAACTTAATTTTTCTAAACTTTACCTAGAACATTACTGATATTTGCTTCATCTAAATATTTATTTTTTGAAACGATAAATCATATCATCTTTACTTGTTAGGAAACGGATCACCATCACTGAATAAAAATATTGGAATAACAGTAATGCATGGAAGATAATTTCAAGGAATTTTCTTGCGCATAATAAATCATTTTTAATACTCTTCTGCTTGTACTTCTATTACCGCATCAATAGTTCTCGTCGTTCGTATAATATCCAAGACCGACTAATAGACTGCTCAACTTCAATATTAAAGCCCGCGATTTATATTGCGGTATCTCGTCTCATAGTCTCATCCAATCTGTGCTTGACCTATTGGCCATTCGCGGCGCATGAGAAATTATGCTACCCTCGTATTGTCTTCTTTGCTTTCCCAGCGCATCGAGTACACTTTACAGTAATGAAAGAAATGCTGGTTGTTTTTCAGTTCACGTTAATCAACCTCATTTCCTATGCATAGCATATGAACATTGCATCTCTGTAAAAAATCCGGTGGCAAATTTATTCCTCTTAAATTGAACCTCACATTCGATCATTAATATAAAATAACAAAATCGCTCGTTAAAATTTGATACTTCTCGATAAAGATAAAAATATTCCACAATTTTGAATTAACAACCTCGTGTTCATCAACGTTGTTACGAACTGTATTTTCCAAAACGTGTAAAATTATATTTAACCGGAAACAAGCGTTAAAAATTGAATAACAACGTATGATAAATCGTAGAATTTAGAAAATCGCAACTAATTTTAAAACACTCTAACTTACGTATGGAATAAAGATATAAAAGTAAAAAGAAATAATTTTGTTTAAATATTATATATAATGTGTTTTGTAGGAAGTCAAAGCGAGAAGTCTAAAAATCGTAAGGTGATGCTATATTTCATCATAAAATTGTCCGTGGAATTCCAACTTTACTGTCCCGGTACTTATTACATTTAACGCGTGTCCTAGACTCTTCCCACTGTTTCTCCTTTCCGTTTGAGCCACTTTATGACTTTTCTCTAGCACTTTATATTCATTTAAACGCTCCGACATATTAACATGCCATTTTGACTTGTTTAATTTTCATTTGCATCGCCCATTTTCCTTCCTATCCTTCTTATTCCTTCCCCGACGCTTTTTATTTCCCCTTTTCTGCTCTAAACCGATGCTCGTTCCGCTTCAGCAACCTTTCTAATTGCATGCGCCTCCGTTTTCCTTTTTCTGACATAGTAGCACCTTCTTTTGCGCCCAATGGAGTTAGATAATCAGGTATAACATGCGCACAGACGCGAATAACTGAACGATAAAAACACAGTGCGATAAAGATTAATTCTTATTAAATGATCACGAAATTCCGACCAAAAAATTGTCGACGTTTGAAGCTTTGCAAGTCGCCGGAAGTTGTTTGAAACCAGTTTCCTCTTTTCCCTGGTTCCCACGAACGCAAATTCACGTCGAGCAACTATTTAGTGATTAGTGGGCTTAATTAAATCGTCGCACGGCAATGACAATTTCGCGTCAGTTATAAAACGAGGGTCAAATCGGTTCGGCTGGACGATGGTAGAGCGGACTAGTCGGCGCCGGGTCATGAAGTTACGAACTGTCGCGAGGTGGTGGATCTTCGCGAGAAGAAGTTGAAATGAAATAATTCCGAGAACGTCGCGCTGCCTTTGTACCCCTCAGGGACATTGTACGAGTTACAAAAGCAACGTGGACTTTCGCACTTTAGCTTTGCCGCGAGTTTTCTCTATCTCCGACTTGGAATTCGTTATGGCCGCATTTACGACGATCTGTCCGCGGTTCCGAGGATAATTATGTCTTCTCGAGTTGGGAATTACGCGACGATGTCGCGAATGAGGTAGTTATACGTTTACTGTATTACGTTTTGGGAAATCTGTAACTGTAATACATTAGAGTAAACTAATTGACAAATAGAGTCTGCTAAGTACACTTGAATTTTATGACCCCTTGAGAGAATTCCTTGCTTTGGTATATTCACTTTTTGGATTTTGTTTTCATCGGAAAATGCGATAATATCGTTATAAAAATATCGAAATTTTAATTAACTTATATTATTCTATGATTAGTATAGATGAAATGATCTATCAGGCGGTGACACACTTACCGTTTTTCTATCAGAAATTAATATCGCACTTGAGCTTTAATAAAATATCGACATTTCGGTTTAGTATAACAGTAAAACGACGATAAAACATTTCCGATATCTCAATTTCCAGATAATCGATAAAAGAAAGTGGAAAGAAAAAATTAATAGACATTTTTTATTGAAATTATAAAATTGTCGGAGTAGAAGAAGCATATTATAAAAATAATTCAATCTCAATAATTTTTGTTAAACATAATAGATAGGTTTCAATATTTGCAAAACTAAATCCTTGATCAATAGCAAATACATTTTCCTTTCACATTTTTGTTTATTACGATGTGAATTTTAATGCAATTTCAATTTCAGTTGTTCATGATTCTATCATTCTGCTATTATTTATTATATTTTTAAATTCAACACGTTGTCCACATTTCAACGTCGTAAGACTTTGATAGAATCACGTCCAAATGTTTTTGGAAGTCACTGTACTTTCTGTATCCTAAAAGAATTTCATCAGTCGACCAATCGCTAGAATTTAACGCACGAAATACTAGTTCCAACTATTTCCAAAACCAGAAATTTGATTATCAAAGCGCACAGTGCCTTTTTGGGGCGTTTGTAGTTTGTGCACTACATTCTTCTATTAGCATGTGCGTGAACTGGGGAAAAAAAAGCTCGGGAATTCGTTGAGTTCGTCAGATATTTGTTCGCGCGTGCATAGCTAGTCGAACGTTCTACACTAATTACGCAGAGACAACGGTCGCGCACGAATTTATACGGATTCTAATTAAAATTTCATTTCGACGTAGCGAAGTGTAATAACCGCGAATCCGTATCGCCGCGGTGTTTTTTAAGCTGGCGGCGGCTGCTGCCACAGCTGCCGGCGAAAACTAATTAAGCTCTCGTTTAACTACAAACACGAATCGCGTTTTAAGCGATCGCTCCCGGTTTCCTGCCTTTTCTGTCGGTAATTCCTCAAATTATCGGCTGGTTCTGCCCGATTTGTACATTTTTCATTAGCTGCGACCTATATCGATCGCTCCAGTGGTGTGCGTACTGATGTACGAGATACAACACGTGTTTTATTTTTAAGCTCTTTTGGCAGAGCTTAAAAAGTTGTTCAAATCTAGATTTTAATCGTCTAGAATTTGATTTCTTTACATAACAGAAAACGACGAGTTGCTATTATATTCCACATATTACGACTGATATTATTTGATCTGTAGCTAATTAATGTACAATTTGCATGGTAATGGTGAATATAATAGTAGCAAATAACAGTGTTTGGTCAGTTCACTCAGATATAATTAGAAATACATCAGAGCACAGTACAAGGCTATAATTATTCGTGTAAAATGTTATGTTACCGAGATGTGTAATTGGGACGCAGTCGGTCAGTAGAAACCATCTGGTAATTATACACAAGTTCAGAAGTTGTATAGCAAGTGAGAAAATGTTTCACAATCTCATTTATTATTTGTATACGCTTATAGAACGTTGGACAGTTCAAAAGTTAATACTTTTTCTCAGCAGAATAAAGTGCAATAAATAAGGAAAAAATTTACTTACTAAAACTCGACTACATTTATATAATTTGGGAAATTAATTAAATCAAAGAAATTAGTCGATACTTGGTTGTTACAGTTGTTTGCAGTAACGAACGTCTTTTCCGTTCCACCTTGTTCTTTCTTTACTGCACTTCTAAAGAATTTTTCAGCGAACCTAATACATTTAATGGCTTCGCTTCCTTTTTAAGGCAACACAGTGCTTCGAGGTTTCTGTTTCTGACGTGTATTGATTGCTTACGATATTGGAAACCGAAACAGCATCGATGAAATTATCACTTCGCAATAATGCGGAAATACCTTTGAGAAATAGGAGAATTAATTGTCCATGAAGCTGATCCCTTAACATTTCTCATTAATTATTTGTTGTATTAATTGTTCGCAATTAGTCCACTTATAGGCAGAGGAAAATGGCGCAAAGTGAAATACTTAAGATTTAATCAGACATAACAATCACAAAAAAAATAATAGGAACCAGCCTTCACTATATTGTAGTACAGACTTTTAGCTTCTAAAATCTATACATAGTGGGAGAACTAAATATATCGCACGTGGAATATTATAAAGTATTTATTTAAAGAATCATCTACAGTTTTTTAACAAATTAGAATGTAGAGAAGTCAGGACCAATTAAATATTTTCATCGACTTTGCTTCATCGAAAGTAAGCTATCACCATTTTGAGAAGATATTAAAGAAAGGTACATTGATGTAAGAATATACAGTATATCATACAGTACAAGTTATATAATATACAATATGTTATGTTTTTTTAATAGAAAAATCAAATTGGTAACCTCACGATTTTTTCCTCTTCAAAATTTCATTCTGCCTCTTGAAAATAGTCTCAATTTATTAAATAGTTTATGAGTTAGAGTAATTCCTACTATATCAGAATAAAGTTAATTTAACATTCTTTCATATAAACTGAATGAAAATCTAGAAGCATAAATTCTATACAAATAAGATATTACTTAGCTGATTTTAAAAATAGTTCAATGTGTAAAATTCTGTATAAAATTATATTCTCTTATATTACATTATCTGTATAAAATTGTCTATAAAAAATCCGAGCGCTTTGCAGCAGCAAAAAACATTCCCACTATTGATAGTGATTTTCTTTTAATGCATGCTTATTAGCAGAGACAGCGGATTTTACGTATTTATGACAATCCTAAGTATGTTATCATATTCCACAATATACAAAATATTAACAATATTATTCAAGTTAGAATTTTTAGAGCATCAAATATACTGTTTCTCAACTACTAATTCTTTATTTAGTTATCTACTTATTAGAATGGCCGCGGTACAGGGCTACTAATAATATGTAAAACTTAATACTTCACTTTGCCGCATTTTGAAATGAGAAGCAATATAAAAAATATACGAACGATTCTTATCGAAAAATATTTTTTTATTTTTAATTTTCCAAATATCGACGCTTAATTAAAGGAATAAAAAACTAAAAAATTTGAGAAATCAGTAATTGGGTTAAGAATGTCTGTGGCCGTATGGAATAACAACGCATGTCACATTTAAAAAAATTCGAACTTACATCTTAATTGAACTTTAGAAGGCTAAATTTATATTTTTATCAGAAGGAAAGAACAATAGAAGAATTTCTATTATAGAAATAAGAGTATAATAAAATGCAAATCCGCAAGATAGTATTGATGTTCAGAACTCCAAACACCAATATCTCAAAAATAAAAGCATGTGAATTGCGTTTTTTTGCCTTACAACCACAGATAAATATATGCGGAAAATATTTACGAATGCGTGGATAGCGTATAGTGTAAGTGTTAGCAAATAGCAAGCTTCTCGGTGCCAGAAATATTCGCTGCCGTCGCGAATTTGTTTCGTATCCATAATTCTGTGACATCCATAACTCTTTGACGAGTCGTTCCTATCGTCGGTAATATCAACCTAATGTCAAGTCTTTCTTTAAATGGCGATACACAGGGAACTGTTTCCGAATGGGGCGCGACGCTTTAATAAGATTAACGTTTCCGCACTCGCTGCGGGACCAGTGGCAAGAATTTCCGAGGGGTGGCATTGTCGAAGCTTTTTGACAACGATAAATAATCGGATAGAACGCGATCAAGCATTCCCCGAGTCATTCTAACCACCGAGCATTGGGGGGCAATCAGAACTCTCAGCATTCTACTAGCTCGAAGTTATTCCTCCCCGTATCTTCGACCGTTTCCTCTTCTCCAACACACACACACATACACACACACACACATACAGAGAAATAATACTGAATTCTGATTGTGTATTATACTGCACGTGCCGAGATGTATCTCCGACTTTTACTGATCACTGGCGAAAGCGATTTGATCGATTTTGGGTCGACTTCCGCTTGCCTTGCCCCTTCGTTTCTTATGGGTGAGTTGAAATTGTTTCAAATGAAAACACAAGGTAGAAATAAATCCACGAGAATATAAAAGATTAATAAATCACGGCAATGTTACGAAATAATTGATGAGTTCCATCCACTCGAAATTAACCAAAAGATGCGTAATCTTTAATCTGATTCGAAAACAAAATTCTTGTCCCGCTGTTCGAGTAATAACGAGAAAATTGCTCGCCTGTTAATATCGCTGAATTTCCATATATGTCAGTGCAATTGATTAAAAACTACGTGGCCCAAATCTGTACTGCAACCAGTCGAACAGGCAGATTTATTTAAAAAAGTAATCGTTGGAATAAATGCGTCCAGCATGATTTCTCGTATACACGCCTGAAAATATGGCTACGCGAAAGAAACCCGAGAAGAAATATTAGCGGAATAACCTGAATGGAGTGCCCGTAAATACAACTATTAATCGCCGCGATCCGATCGCCGCGTAATTAATTGTCGCGTTCCGTCGCCGAGGTGCGTGCTCCGGATTGTCATTAAATATCCGTCCAAGAATACCGACGGCCGTCTGGATTTAAGTTGAATTTTATTTAATTCGATTTATCCGCGAGCAGTGGAACCGCTCTCTGAATGCGGATACATCTGTGACAGTGCAAACGCAGAAACCACCGAAGATAAAAAAAATTGAAAAAGAAAACAGAAAGAGTTTACATTTAATAAACAAACGTTACTACAGCTATTAATATTTCTTCTGCGATTAAGCGTAGAATCCCGGTCGTCAAATATAATTATCGGAACGAATAAAAAGCAACAGAGGGGAATAAATACGGAACATTATCGCGCGGCGAGAAAAAAAATTGCGCGTTATCGGTATTCCGGAGTCCAAGCATGTCGATTAATGGAAACGATTGTGCATCGCGTTACACTTTTATCACGTTTGAGATATGTACATTCGCACGGCGGTGCACCGCGGTCGATATTCGTAAGGGATTGCTCTGTATTTCATGGACAATGGCCGTGTGGCAGTGGTGAATTAGACGTGCATGTCGTTATCTGTGCGTTCCGAAACATTTTGTGCGATGGAAATTCTCCTAGCAGGGCTGTATTTGTACTTTGGAGGCGCAACATCATTATGTGATCCTAAAAGAACAAGTTTACTTCAATTAACCAAAAGTATTTTGTTCTAGCTTTGGGTTTGACAGATTTAATTATGCCATTCTAATTAATTGAGTCCATTATATATGGTTATGCGGAAATCGTAGTATAAACAGTGATTCTACGTGAAAAAATGAGGAAAACATTTGGTGTACATTTTTTTTTTATCTGTGGCTTCGTTTTCGAAAAATACGATCTTAAAAAATGATCTATCTAATGTGAATTATGCTACAATAGACATTATTATAGTAAATTTAGTTCTTCTGTAATTGTTATCAAATTAGTGATATTAGTTTTCTAATTTTAACTCTTCCGATATCAACTCTAACAATCCTTAAACCAGCAAGTTGAAATATTTAAATTTAGTATCTGAAATTTTCAAATCAATTTTAACTTTTCAAATTTTCAAGTGTTTCAAGTCTTTGAACTTTCAATTCCGTATCTTCAAATATCCATCTTCAGTTTGAAATGTCCAAATTGTCAATTTAAAATCTAAGATTTATCCGCTTCAAACCTTCAAATATATTCAACTGTTAAAATCTTCAATTTCAAATTTTTAAATCTTTAATTTCATATCTTTAAATTTCCAGCTTCGAACCCTTGAATTTTAATTCCAAAAGTCTCTAAACTTGTAACTTGAAATCTCCAAGTTTTTACTCTGTAGTATCAAATATTTAGTTTCAGCTCTTCAAATTTTCTGTTTTAAACTTTCGTATCTCTTAAACTTCTAAAATCTCGAACCTTGAGTCCCAAAATCTTCTATTTTCGTATCTTCAAATCCTGAAATTTAACTTTTAAAATCTTCAAAACTTTTAAAATCCTCAAATCTCCAATGTTAACTTAATAAATATATTTAAACTTGCAATTTGAAATTTTCCAATCTAGAATCAGAAATCTTTAAATCTCTAAACTGAAATCGTAAAAATTCTCAAATCTCTGAACTGAAATTTTTAGTCTTCAATTCTCCAAACTTTAATCTTAATATCGTTCTAAATAAAATTCACATCCGGGTTACACAAATTGCGATTAATATTTTGGCAGCCTACAAAAAATTGCAAAGCACATACCAACACATGTTCGACATGTCCCGGAAGTTTCACGATTTTTCAAATTTCCGTGTCGCAGATCTTCCCTTATTACTCGAGTGCAGCTCGCACAGTTTTCGGAATTTTAAGTTCACTTCACCCATTGTCCCACGCAGCTCTTGCAAAGCATAAATAAACAGTATTCGCTGTGCGAAATGGCACACGCATAGAAAAAACACCGGCGAAGAGATAAGGACAGGTGCACTGCTCGTGCGAGCGGAAAGCCGGTGAAAGAATCGAGCGCGGTGGATCCAAAGCACCGGCAACGAAGTTGTATGGGATGTCGAATCGTCGCGTCACTGCTATGTGTTTTAATTTGACGTCACTCAGCACGTCACTACCATCTGGTGTTGCGGGGCTTCTCGTCGCCTCTCGTCTCATCTAGGCCGCGCCAGTCACCGGGATTTAATATCAAACCACCCCGATGCCGGCCCCTCTTTCTCGCGTGGACCCTTCTCGCCTTCCTGTTTCTGTCTCCGCAACCCCAGACCGTCGGATTTTCGACCGATGCACACGAATGCTTCCACGACGTAGTTCGCCTAGCTGGATACGCATAATCGAACTACGAAAAAATAACGTTTATTAAAAAAAAATAAAAAAGTGGGTGAAGGATCAATACGGTCATCTGTGCGTTCCACTTTTTTGCTACAAGCGCCCGAGTTGTGAATGATTTTTCTGTACATTTGTTTGTTTTCATTACGTGGTGTCCAGATCTCTGCTTTAGTGCTCGTGCGCTGCTTTCATAGACAAAAAATCCTAGACACTAGTTTTGACAATATAGTATTAATTGATAATAATAATCAAATACAGTATTAATTGATAATAATAATGATCGAATAGTTCTTACTATTGAGGCTTTTGAGATTCGAGATTTAAAGTGTTTGAATAATGATCGAGTTGCTTTTTTTGTGCGTGGCTAGTTTTCTACATCTAGCAAAATTAAAATTGAACCATTTAACAATTTGACTGCCATTTATGGTTTTCAGGCGTTCACATAATGTGAATATTATTAGAATATTATCATAATGTGAATATTATCAGAGGAGTGCTGTAAAATAAATTAAAAATAATTCCTGAATTAGTATATATTGAAAGGAGTTAAATTGTCCTGCAGCGGAAATAGTTTGATTTGTAAGAAATTCAAGGTCATTTTGATCGGGAGAATTTAAGGAATCCAGTGGTGTGTCTTGAATAGCGCTGTAATAATTAATAAGGACGCGAAACGCTTTTAGTTTACTTTGATGCATGCATGAGGACTGCAAGAACGAGCGTCCATTACGCTGTGACCGTGGTAAACCAAAAATCGATTGGTTAGTAAGCTCATTTCCTCGACTATGAGTCACTAGAGATACTCTAGTGCCGCACCAGGCTAGTTCATCCCTCTGTTTCGAAGACGGAGAGCTTATATGTTTGTACGACGAGGGGGAGACGAGAACAAGTGGTGAAGATAATCCCTCAAAAGCCTTGAGTGTCTAGTTAAATTTGAAGTGAACTTAGCCGACGAAGTATTTGTCGTTTTTCCGACTACTGAATAAAAAGATCGATAAAATTGTTTGGAAACAATAGGCCTAGTCTTTAGTCTATTTTATAACTACAATTTTAAAACTATAATCTTACATCTATTTGATTACAAGTTCGCAACCAATTAGCTCGACCATTATCGATATCCATGTCTCACCACGTGCAGGTTGCTACGAGTGGAGACCCAGAGAGAGATAGATGGAAAATTTCCATCGATCTCCCTTTACAAAAATCTTAAAATCTAAACCTTAAAATAGCGAACCTCAGAGATGGATGAAATCGAAATTCCACCCATCTCTTTGGCTCTTAGACTAGTAAACCTCAGAGATGGACGGAATCAAAGTTCCATGCATCCCCTCGGTTCAAGTCTTAATCTAAAGAACTGCCAAGCTATCATTATGAAAAAGATGAAATTGGGACTCTATCTCGACGCAACTGAGAATCGGTATTCGATACTGCAGATCCTACCACCTCGAGAGCATAGTAAGGAGCAAAGTGATCGGCACCTCCAGAGAATAGACCCACTCCCTGCACCCTCACAGGAGCCACGCAAGCGTGGACCTGGTTCCGGCTGACGCAGAGGGGCACCTGCCCCCGGGAGATTTCCGCAGGCAGATGCGTGTCACCACGCACCACCCTACGTCCGAGACAATTTTTCCTCGACCGGACTCCCAAGGGATGCACTGACCCATCGGTGCCGATCCACAGCCGATCACAGGCTTTTATTAAACTGTTCATGAACAGTATAACAGTTGAATTTGGTAGAAATCATCTGTTCGCGTACCTGGTCGTCTACGATTTTTCTATAGTTCCCGTAAGTTTACGAACTGCTTCGAAGCATTGTCTGCGAACCGTACTCGCGAGCTGTTAGCTGGTGTACAGGGTGATTCTGTCGCCAGTGGACTCAAAGGCAGTGCCGCCGCCTAAACATAGCGACAAAAAACCCGGTTTTTATACACTCGTCTGTCGATTAAGAGGCGATTTATTGTGTTTTCTTAGGCGTTCCAATTGTGAGACTCTCGTTTTCAGTACACACACGTACGCATACAGCCATCTCTGCTAAGTAGTCATCCTCGCCGAGAGATCGATATCGATCTCTTGAAATCAGGGTTTTCGTGTTTATGTTTAGGCGGCGGCATCGCCTTTGAGTCCACTGGCGACAGAATCACCCTGTATACGCAGCTTTAGGCACTGTTCCTGATCGTGTTCGTCGCAATGTGAACCCGGGATGATACGTCGTAAAATAGATGAAGCTATCTTAACGTCCGGCTACGTGTTAACACGCGCCCGGCTTTAATAAGCTCAACAATTAACCGCGAAGCAGTATCAGTCTATCGGCGACGAGATCGTCGGAAAATATCCACGCGAGTAGTAAGACGCAACGCGAGGGGAATTCAAAGAATCTGCGCGGTTAGATCGTGCGCGCGCGAATGCACTCGCCCAGCAGGAAGGTATACTAGTCGTACGTGACCCCGGTCGACCGATTTATCGAAGTCACGTGCGGGAATCATTCTTTCGGTGAGATCATGGGCGTCGAACGCATTCGATGCTCACGGAACATTTGTAGGGATGCTTGTATTTTAGGATCGTCGAATGTGACCGCGGTGCCTGATAAGCTTTAAACTGTGAAATTTATCGTCGGTCGGGAAGTGCGGTTCCAAGGTTGAGTTGCCGGGGTTCGGTTACAAGTGGCCGGTCGTAGGAATCGGTTGCACCTGATCGTCGAAGGAAAAGCGAAGACTTACGACGTTACTCCTTTTTCGTTTATTTATTCGAAGTCGCGTCAGCTTTCGCAAACCATCGGTAAAACAATGTATATAGGATATATTTATTTCAATGCATGTCCCATTGCATCTTCCAAGCACGAAGCTGTTGAAAACCTTTGGAACGTTACGCGAACGATGCTCCGAGGTTTTCGCTGCAACGCGCTGCCAAAATCGCGACACGCGTCCTATTCGCGAGCAACGAGCCACGAAATATGGGCGAGTCGACCGGCTGCAACGAATGAAGTGCGCCCGTGTAAAAATGCCGTTTTATAGAAGCAACTTCGCGTAATGTCTAAGTAACCTCGGACGATGCGACGAGGAGGAAGGAGGACGCGGTGCACGGGAAGGGAGAAGGGAAGCCCTTGTGGGTGCGCCCGTAAAAAGGAGCATCGTGCACGCGCTTGCACATCGTAATATCTGCCTCTTAAGCATCCATACACTCGGTCGAGTTCGTTTTCTTCTCCGAGCACCGACGACGTTCCTCCGTTTCTCTTCCCTCGGCTCCCCTCGCTCGTCTCGTTTCTTTCCGCCTCCTCCTTTTTCGTCGCGTCTTGACTCCATAAACCGGCCATAAACCCTCGACGAAGGCCTGGAATTTCTTGGCGTCACGATTTTACCGCACTATATCGATCACCATCCCTCGGTCGCCGCCGATGTATTCCTGATACACTACTGTCTAGCCTGCGACCGCCTCTTATCCCTGTTTTTGTGTCCCGATAGCCGCACCGCCGAAGGAGATTGAAAACATGGAGGCTGATTTTCAGTTTTTCTCTTCTCTCTCTTGTTAAGTGGATGTTCATCCTTTCGCTCCGGTGACGGAACGCGTTTTTCGAAAGACGCGGTTTTGCGATAACCTGGATCTGAGGAGTTTCATTTCGCGAATTTTCAGGGAAGTTATTTGTATTTATATTAATTCACACATTACGTAATGTATAAACTTGTTCCTTGATGAAGTGACTTGTTGGAAAGATAGACCAGTTTAATATTGCTTAAAGTTTAAACTATTTATACGAGGAATGTAGGTATTTACGAAATTTTAAGCAATTCAATTGAGGTTTAAGGAGGTACAATCAACGACATTGATTCTTGCCCCTAGGGAAAGATGGGATGAGGAAAAGTGCCCATTCCCACTAATATATACATAATACTACAGTATACTGTATATGTATATTGTATTTCATACATATGCATATTTCAGTGGGAAATGAGGATTTTTCCTCATCACATTTTTTCTCTAGGGGCAAGAATCAATGTCACTAATTGTACAAGCATTTTCATATGTGGTTACAAGAAATTAAATTATTTTGTTATTTAAGCAAATGTTTACCCCATTTTCAAATGTCAAATATTAATAATATTTAGCTATAATTTGACCTTAGAACGACGATGGCTCAGTAGTAACATTAAATATAAGCGAAAAACTTTAGAAATTGAAAGAAAGAAGCTTTATATAATAGTAAAACCACCCGTGAAATTTTAGGAAAATTGATTCGGTAGATTTAGAAATATTTAATTTTCAATTTAATATACATTCTTATCATAAAACGTAATATTGAGAAATACAACAACAAAATTAAAAGTGAAGTTTCTAACAGAAAGATAAAATTAATACTCAATACATTGACAAAATAAAATAAAAAGTAAGAACGAATTAAAATGAATTTGTGAGAAAAATATATTATTGCCATTTCTGACTGGTTTCCATTGCAAGAAAAAGTCTTATTAATATCTTGGAAATTAATTAACTTTTGGCTAAGATCATTACTGAAAGTCATCCCTAAATCGTTCCGCTGCTACTTTAATTTTCACCTATATCGCGCAGTATTAAAGTCTCCGCAGAAAGAAAACTTTTCACATCGTGTTACTTTTGTGTCCCGGTCATCAAACACAAATTCTGTAATGGTGGAGACTAGTTAACACAGTCAAAGCGAAGAACACGGCGTTTCACTGTTCATAAAAGGGAGATACAAGTGGATGCTATGTACCTAGTTGATTACTTCGGTCCAGTGATCGTTTCCTCTGGAAATCTCCTTTACTTTGGAGCGATGGACGTAACCTCTAGTCATATTGTCGAGGCGCGCTGCTGCTGTCTCCGACCGAAAGTTTCCCCGTTGTTGTTCTCTCTGATGTGATTCTCGATTCCTGAGACCCGTTCTCATGTATTCCTCTTTGAAAGCAAACCCCGGTCTCGTTCCTCGTGAACGAATACCGCGATTAATTGTCGCTTGTGTAGTTGTTAACCACCAATCCGTAAGGGGTTGCTACTGAGCGACGTTCAATGCGACTGCTGCGAGTGTAGAAACGTCGTCAATATTCCGATTCACGGATATCTGGCTTGTTAGTCTATTTGTAGGGATTAACACGTTGATGAGAATAATAAATCTTTGAATCGTCATAGTAGGTATGTAATTCTGAGGACCGAACCAATTCTACTGTGAAATTAAGAGCAACAATCTAATTTACAAAGCTACGCATAATTCTGACTGAATTGTTATCATTAGCTTGATTGCATCTCGTAATTCGATCGGAACAATTTTCATCGCGTAATCTCGCAAGAATTGTATCCGAGAAATTCCATAACTGTTTAGATATCATCAAACGAACTCGGTCGCTTGCACAGACTCCAACGCTACGATCATTGCCAGTTTGTTGAACAGTTTGTCACAGATTTAATTTAATTGTCACCAGCATATAATTAATTTCATCATTTCGCTCGCAGACAATTCCCGTTGACATAATTCCGTGAAATTTTAGTCGCGATACACCATTCGCTTTATAGAGCGAACAGCGAATTTATTTGCGCCCTCGTATCGTTATAAACGTGAATTACGGAATGAGCGCGCAGACACGCGCATAAATCCCGATAAGCAATTTCGATTCGTCATCCGTTTTATAATATGCGCACACGCTTGACAAAAGAGCCGCTGTCTTGCCGTCTAGAAGCCTACAACATATTCTTTGTATCCTTATAGCGGTCTTTGTTAAACCGCTTAATTAGCGGCCACGCTTTAGCTAAGTAAGCCGCTTAAGAGCAGGTGGTACAAATGCTTCTTAAACCGCAGACGCGACGTCACGATTAACATTGTAATATGAATTTATATTTAAACAGTCTTTATATAAATTTCGCCCCTGCTGCGGAGCATTCGTTACCTCAGTGCTATTCTCGTGTAAACGGCGCTTTAGATACGTGCAATAAAGTTGATGGGATGAATTAATGGAATATAAGTATATTTTCCGATAATATCACAGTTCGATTTCTGTCATTTCCCTTTATTTATGGGATTCAATTTTAGCAACAGGCATACAAAGGGATAACTCAAATATAGCGTATTTTAATCAATATTTCTTCACAAACAGTTTGAAATTTCAACCCAGATGAGCGACCAAAGATTATTTATCTTAAACAGTTCAAATAACCATTCAAAATTGCAATATACTTGAATTATGTCAAATAAGCGAAGAAAAAATCTTTTCATTTGTGCAAATAAGCTTTAATATGACTCGATATTTCTGAATTTAGAGATACTTCGTCATGCAGTACGGTCTTAATGAGAATTTATCACCGATTCCAAATTTTTAGCCGGTGGTATATTTCACGTTTTGAGGTACTTCCATGATTCTGTGATTAATTTCCGCCAAGTATCTATAGTGTATTGTCTCTTTTCTGATATTCCTAAGTGGTGATCTCATTTTGGGATTTCAAACGTAACATAAAAAAATAGTTTTGTGCCTAATTTTGTCTGCTTATGTTCCTTAATTTCGAATAGCATCTGATATGAAGATCTTCATCCTGATCTTTACGATCCATTTAGTGTTAGTGTGTAAACTAACAAATAACTGTTATTACAAAATAACAGCCTTGTTACAGGTTCTTCTGATAAGACTAAAATTATTGAAGCAGATGAAAAACAAACGAATATCTTTATATAAAGAAACAGAAAGTAAAATTTGACGAAGCGCAGAACATAAAACTCACAATCAGAACACAAAATTTATTTCGACTTTTGACTGACCAAATCAATTAGCACCAAATTCGAAACACTTTTTCCGATAATTGAAAAACGCCATGTGTTCACATTTTTATTCCTTATTCTCTTTTCATGAGTTTCTATGAAACATTACAATGCTTGATCGGTAACTTTTTTACGTCGAAGTATTGATTAAATTACAGAAAAGAGATAAAAAGCCTTAAGAAGAAGAAATTTGGGCCCCTTCGACGCTCCAGTTTCGACCAAACGAAGATATTGAAGTGCAACTTTCGCCAAAAAATCACACAAAATTCCAGTTACAGTTCACGCTTTCGTTAACAAGGATTTCAGTAGGTTTCGCGCAGCTCTCAGATTTTCGGCGAATGTTGCGGCTCGAGCGTTGCCAGTCGAAGGATTTTGTTGCGATTATTGGCAGCGCGAGGATCTCTGCCCGGTTCCGCATCCTGAATCGGGGCTGTTCACGATTCGCGGCAGGTATTGTTTTGCGGAGGGAGTATCGCTCCGCAAACAATTACGCATTCGACAGGAATGCGAGAGAACGGCAACTGCCGTTCCCGTTGCGGCCGGATTACCTACACGCGGATCTCGCGCGTTCGCTATATCGTCGCATTCAAAATTGGCCCCGGCGCGCCGCGGCGGTGCCGACGATCTCAATTTCCTCCAATAATTCGCGCCTACGGAACCAGCCGCGCCGACGGACATCGGCCGTGATTTTCATCGTTCGCTGTAATTTACAGACGGGCCTGACTCCGGTCAACGATTAAACGCGCGGCTGCTGATGCGCAATGGATGCCGGGAGATTCGCGAACGCGTTAACAAATCATGGCAGAAAGTGCACTGTAAACGGGGGAGCAGCGAAAGCGCGTTTAATTTTCAAGCTTTGTGCAGTGTGCGAGGTGGAATTTTTATTATACTGCGTCCGGGGTGAATCTCGGCTGAAGGTTTTTAGAATTCCTCGGGGGAAGCGAAAAGGGGACTCCTTATATTAAGAAGTGAAATTAATTAAGCCGTCGTAGTTTCTATTTCGCGGTAATCTGTTTTCTCCTCGGACTAATTCTAAATTATTACCGGGTAGCTTGGCCGTTTCCACGGTGAACTCCGCATTGTAGCACACGGATATCTGTTGCAGGAGAAATTCGCGTTTGAACCATGAATTATGCTGTACAATCGAAAGGGCCGCGCTGAGAAACGATCGGTCACTTTACATGTTACGTGGCGTGTGTTTGCGGCGACACATGTTACTTACTGGCCGCAGTCACAGTCGAAGCGCTCGGCCAGTAATCGTGCGTATAATTGCGCGTTTGAGAGGAATGCGAATAACCGACAACTAGACCAGACGCACTTTGCGTGTGCAGTGAGCAACACTAATTCCGACACCTTCATTTTTCACAGATCACTACAATTTAATGAACGCAGGACTGTGTTAAAATTGGGGACTTTAAACTTAAAACCGGTATGATCTTGATACCGGTATTAAGCTAGCAAAACTATATCGAAACCGATATCGTACCGAAATACTTAAATACCGAAACCGATATAGATATTACCTATACTGATATAAAACTGAAAACCGAAATAAATAATAAATCTTTTAGGTTTCTTTTATATAGTGGATTGAATTTTTCCGGCAATACTTTTGAAATCTTTATAGAATTGGTACTACAGTAGTCTCCGGTTAAGGCTAGCGTTTTTCATCCGGTTAAGGTAAACACTGAGCAACTGATACCTACTAATACTAATGCTGACTATTGATTTCAAAATAAACTGATAAACTAATAGACCAAGAATATTCTAATACTCTAACAGTAAACAAATACACTCATAATAAGCATTAATTGACTAAAGTAACAAATTCTATATTATAATTGTAACATTTAATGAATTATAAGATAATCAATTATGCAGAACATTTTTTTCTAGTACTTGCTCATTAAACTGAATCTCCCCGTTCTCATCATCGATTCCAAGCTCAAATTTTCAACTTTTAGAGACAAACCTTCATTTTTTTTTTTATCTTCGTAACGTCGCGTTTAGGGCACGCTGTGCTCTGTTCCTGACGTCACGTCTCAACTTTCAGGGATGAAGCTTTATTTGTTTCTGTTTATATTTCGCTTCCACCGTGGAAATGATTACAACTTGTTTCATACATATTTAATATTTAGTTCTTGTCTAGAAACATTTTGAATGTGGTATATAATAAAACGAAAAAAGAACCGAAACAGTTACTGGTATATATTTAAATGGTATTTCGGAATTTCGGTTTCTGTAACGGTTGTGAAGGTATAACTGAACAATACCGATATACTACCAGTATTGTACATTCCTGTATAAGTCCCTGGTTTAAAACATTTAACTCTGGTTCATTTTTCTTTGAATACATTAAAAAAATTGCGAATGTGTATCATATGTACTTTGTCTTGAAGATATTCGTCTCCCTGCGGCTTTAATGGTTTAGCATTCCCGTCTTCTTCTTATTTTTCTTCTGAATGTCACTGATAGACATCTAGAATATATTAAAATTTCCTCGCTTTTATAAAACTCGTGGAACCGGTTATTCAGCAAACCATGATGCTGCTTGCTAATAGTATATAATTATGTAACAAACAAGAGTGTTCGCAGGTAATTTAGTGCATCCTATTCAATATTATAGTCCATTCGACTACAAGCTCTGTCTTTAAAAAATAAAAGCTTGATATGCGTAAATTATTTGCCAGAACTTGTGTTTATCTGACTTAGACTATTATAGTTTAATTCTATTTACGAAACTTGTACAGTTTCTGGCATTGAATCAGGATCACCGAAAATTTTCAGCTTTTATGATGAAGCATATTTTTAACCGAACTGAAAGTTCTGAACAAACTTTAACTTATTATATATAATTTATTATATAAACTTATATAAACTTATTATATTTAACTTATTATATATACACAGTCAGTCACAAAAGTCTACACATATTCTATAAGTCACAGTATTTTTAAAAATAAACGGAAGTTGCTAAGAAAATCACTGAAAATTTTATTAAAACTAAAATCGACTTATTAAATGAATTGTGCCTCGGTTGAAGTCAGAAAATTCCTGAAAATTTCATTGAAATTAGAAACAATTATTAGGGAATTTATATGCATGTGTCATGAGTGCACAAAAGTCTATCAAATTTCTTTAGCAATTACATATAAAGTTAATTATAGAAGTCTAATGCTCGAATCTCTCTCTGATATCATTAAACAACAGAATGTACAATGATCTATCAGTTATAATTTGGACAATTTTCAAATACATAGTTCCACAGTTAGCGTACCGCACGAGTTCCCCAAGTTTCAAGAACGTCGTTGCAAAAGCTCGTTTCAATTCCCCCATTTAAAATATGCAGAAATATTTCTTTCAGTGACACCAACCCTCGTGTTTTTTAATATCCTGGAGAGTCAATAACCGGCAGCGATAATTCAGTCAATGCCTTCGTGAATGCCCATAGAAATGAAGCCGTGATCGGGTCAAGAATCTTTTCTCCCGTCGATTACATGCACCGCACAGATATCCAGACAGCAGGTATTTTAATTTAGTCCACGCCACGGTCATTCGACGGATCAATTAACGGCAATAAACTCGTCGCTCCTTCGGTGTCCTCCATTCCCCTCCATGGAAAAAGGGTCGACCATTATCGCGCGACTAACTGCACTCCAGAACTCGTTCAATTGACACTGCGGCTCTTTTATCCTACGAGGAGGTTGATTACCCCTGGAATTTTTATTGAAATCGTTCGGCTCGCGAGTGTAAAATGGAGTTTACGGGAATCGGGATCAGCCGTTACCTCCAACCGCTTCGTCACTCCCGTTTAATCGTAATTGTTGCGTTTCATTTATTATGACGGGCTTAAGAGAGCGACGTTACCGAAACGCTGTACAGCCAGTCCGTTAGCGACGGGTTTTAGGGCAGTGCTGAGCCGAATCGCTTTTTAAATAACGAAAGCAAGCATCGTCTTTGCATTTATTTCCCGCGTACAGTCGAAGGTACGGCGTGCCTTTTGCTTGAAAGTTTAACGACGTCTCGAGTAAGGAATAGAACTCGTTGGACGGGGTTGTTATTTCACTTTCGCGCACTTCCTTTTGCCTTTTATCTGCGCCTGGCTGTAACTAATTGACATGTCCCAAGGTGAGCATGTCGCGTTCGAATTTCGCGATAAGCGAATTATGAATATCAATTTATTGAATTATTTCGAACAAGTTTGTTCGCTACGCCTCATTAAAATCGTAATCAATTTCAGATTTCCGCGATGAAGCTAACAAGCGAATGCGATCAAAGAGCTGCGCGCAAGACAACTTAATCGGCGGTTGCTTAATTAATCGGCACGTAAATAAATGTGTGATGACGCGCGAGAGACTTTTATATATTCAATTTGATTTAGCTACCCGCGGGTATCTCGTACTCATCTGATACATTTACTGACGGCGTTCGAATCCGTGTAAAACCAGATGCTATGATCTTTTTGTAGGTGTAAGCGATTACGTAAGATAAAACTTTCTTTTCATTTGTAGGCAATTAAATTTGAATGACTGTAATATTTGCTCGTTTTTGGTTCCTCGATATTGGAACTGAATTTTCTGCCAAATGATACAATCGCAAAGTTTTCTACTTGAGGTGACATTTAGTTTCTAAGATGCGGACTTTTATGTCAGTCCAATAGCTTAAAAAATTAATCAGGAGAATTTCGCTGCCTGCTAACAATGAATTTGAATTTGGATTTTTACCACATGTTAAAAATGTTCTATTTTTTTGTAAAATTTTGGACGAAAAATATAAAATATTATTGTGTATGTCATATTATTATAATTGTATAGTACCTCGAACATGGATGAAGTTTAGTTACAATCTTAGACAAAACTTAATTTCCACGATGTTAATGAAGCTTCTTCCTGTGATGAAAACCAGTAAAAAATGCTCATCTTTTGTCAAGAACTTGTTTGTTGGAACGTGCTTGAAATGCAACTGTTAGAAACTTCACTCTCAATTTTGTAGTTATATTTCTCAATATTGCGTTTTCTCATAAGAGTACATATTGAAAGTCAAATATTTTAAAACTACCGAATCAATTTCTTTAAAATTTTGCTTGGTTGTTTTACTGTTGCATAAAGATTCAATTTTCAATTATATTGGCTTATTTTTAATGTTACTGAAATTCATTCTTAATATACCCAATTCCAAAAATCAAAATGAAGGAACATAAATATCGGTGTAATAGATGTTTGTTTTTTAATATACTGTCAATCATATTGAATCGGTCATTGTAAATTTTTAAAATCCATGTTCCAATTCGTCGTTAACAGTCAGTAAAATCCTTGGAACCAATTTCTTAAGTTATCAGACATAAAATTCTCTATCTAAGAAACTAATTATCACCTGAACTTAAAAATTTATTGCAATTAGTACCTCATTATAAGGTGTCATTTAATACAAAATTCAGTTCTAAAATCGTGTGACCAAACAGAGGCGAAAAGAGTCCTGATTCTTGGGTCACTCTTTAACTGAAATATGTTTCTGATTGCTATATAAATGTTTCTATGCAAAACACTGATAAAAAGGCGATAACTAAACAAAGAGCTGTATTTGAAGAAATCGTTGAAGTATAATAGAGATAGCGTCAAGAATATTGCGCGTTCAAGAAACCAATAACTACCCGTAAACAATTCAAACAACTATTCCCATAATAGTACACAGTTATCCTCCGAAGTTCCCGATTGTTCCTTCCAAAGAATGTTCCATCGTCCGTCGGAAAGTTTCATGACTTGGAAATGCTGATAAAAATTCTCGTTTGTTTCAGGTAAGTTCTAATAGCCTCCGCGCTGTCCGTTCGCCTATCCAATCTTCGAAAACCTCGGTGAGTGAAGATACGATCATTTTTCAAAGTAAGATATTGCCGGCGAAGTTCACGAACTTGTTCGTCGGATTCGGTGTTTCTGACGCTTACGAGAAACTCGCGTGTAGGTTATCGAGTTTCATTCTAATCGTTCGCCCCCCTTTCCCCACCCGATCGCGATGCACGTGAGGCCGGGATTCAGGCCGGTCGCGTTTTTCAAGGGAACAACCGTGAACGTGAAATTGAAGTCGATTGCCCGAACCGGGACTCTCGTGTTTCACGATCCGCGCCGATTTCCTACGCGCCCGCGCGAAGTGGAATTGTCGCCGGGGTTTCCTGGGCTCCTTTAACGACCCCGCCCGTTATCGGTCACGAATCGAACCCGGGCAAGGTCTAATTAATATTCATGACTCGCTCACGAAGGACGCCGCGGTTAATATGTATTTAATTGGGGGCAGTTTGCAAAATCAGTCAAGGCTTTCCTCGAAGGACGTCAAACATTCGTCGACCTCGCCCGCCTCCTGGTTTATCCTCGAACCTGAATTATGCATCGCGCACGAATTTTCGTTGAAACGCGCAACCGTTTCGCGTGAACCGGAAACTATTTAGAGACAATTAGTCTCGCGTTGCATCTTTGATCTTAAGTGATCTTTTCCGGGGAGCAGTTAGGAAGTAGATTTGATAGATGGTGGTCACTAGTTTCATGCTGGCAGTTAGGAAACTTTTTGCGAAAACGAATGCTGGACTGTAGATGTAAAAGCACGATGCTTTTTATGAAGACAGAACAAGTACAAAGTTTTTGATTTATTTGATTTATTTATTTACGGGTGTCTAACCCTTTAGAGTACAATTTTTCTTATAGACGGTCATTCACAGGGGACGAAGTTTTTAATAATCTAAATCTAAAGGAGGTGTGAGAACTAAAGAAATCCAGTAAAACATAAAATTCATTAACATGTATAATCATACGGTTAATGCAGTTATAATGGCCATAATTTGTACGGTGGGTTTCTTGCAATAATAAGATATTATTTCTTCTGGATGACAATGACGTCATTAATTTAAAAAGAGATAGTATCTCCGAGCATATAATACAGCCATTAAGTACTTTATATGCACACAGTAGGTTGAACATAATGCGTCTGTTTTCCAGTGGCCATAGATTTAATTGTTGATGCATGTGAGAGAAGTCATGGTTATAAATCGACATTGGACAACCCATTCGGTATGAAATTAAACGCAGAAAACGGTGTTGTGTACTTTCTAACATATTAGAAAGGTAACGTTGATACGGAGCCCACACAGTTGAGCAGTACTCCAAGTGATGGCGAACGCGTGAACAATACAAAATTCTTAGAGTGTTAATATCCTTAAAATATCTAGAAGCTCTATTAAGGAGACCTAAAGTTTTGAAAGCAGTGCTGGTTATATTAATTTTTGCTAATAATGTCAGCTTTAAACGAAACAGGGAAGCTAATGGTCCCGACACAACAAGAATTACTTCACTTATATGTATGTACAAACTAAGATTGCTCACATTGACACCGGAAGTCATGAAGAAAGCGTGACTTGGCTCGCGCAACAATTAACTGAAACGGAGGACGGTACATAGTACATATGCCTCGAGTCCCGCTATTAATGGCCCCGCGCGAGCAGCGAGCCGCGTTCTCCGTGTCCCTTTAATTTGTGGGGGCGTTTACGAGGCGCGACCACTCATCGAGAAGCATAGCAAGCAGCTCCGCGAAATCTCTTACGACTCGTCATTCGATACGGTCGATTTCAAACATTCCATAATGGGACGAAGGTGCTGCATAGTTGGCCGTGCCATTACACGCAACGATTATTGCGCCCGTCGTTTGTGTACCTTCGCCGTGCCATTACCGAGTAATGCTAAAAAATGATGATGTCCGAGTGTACGTACATACTAATTTCGGTAATTCCACCCAAGGAACGGAATATTAATTTTTTGTTGAGCCCATGAATGCGTTCAAGCTGCGGTCGCGGTATATTTCTCCGCGGAAGTATTTTCCTATTGCGAGCTTGATTAAAAGTAAATCAACGGCGCTGGAAATGACTTTTTTCTACGTAGGAAGTTGACGCGGGTCCACTTTCTTAGTTGATAAAACGCTATTCGCTGTAATATTACGATGTCTACTATAGTCGATTAAATAAAGTAGGTACCATTATTGTTTACGCGAGAATGGAGAAATTTATTTACCATTTTGCTTCTCCGTGCCAGCATTTTGACATTTTTATTCAATGAATACTGTCATAGCCAAATTTCAATATCGGATGTTGAATCTATTTCGATGTTTGCAGCTTGAAGCATTGCAGTCAATTTATGGATGATAAAATGATACGCTCTTTATATTGTACGCGCGAGAGATTTTAAACCCTGATTATGGATGGTGGATCACTGCCTTTTTCCATATGGCAAATCTCTGATATTTTACACGGTGGGACAGATTTATAAGCGCAGGATTTTACAATTTCGAGAGACACTGATATCGATAACTGCACGGCGAAGGCGTACAAATTTCGAAACTAATTTAATGTTTGCGTTTTTCTATCAACTGGCCTGTTTTTAAATAAAGTGAACCGTTCGGTACAACTTCTTCGGTAAAATTTCTGCAATAAGTCAGTGAAAAAGGAGTTCGCATACATCAGAATCGCTATGAAGGAAGTGAAAAGGGAGCGTCGAGTTGCTAACCGGAAAATGTATTCGGTCGACACCGTTAGGCCCTTCGAGAAGCGATGAGCTGTCAAAAAAATTTGCGCCTAGCTTGTTCCCCGGACGTATTTATTATAAGCGAGCGCTGCGAGCAAAATCAGTTCTCGCTTTGTTGTTGACAACACTTGCTGCACGCACGCTCGGCGATCCACTCCGCTTGTATTCTTTTAATTTGTACGCGATGCATCAACGTCAGCCCCTCGGCTATTCGCTGCAACTGCCGCGCCGCTTCTGCGCCGGTGGACATTTCTTTGGAGGCTTGCGGACCAGCCAGTTTGTCTGCATACCATCCTAATAACGGGACTCGGCAAGGGCTAAGGACGCGTTTCTCGATCCATCAATGGCTGTCGCGTTCTCCTTTAAACCGACGCACACTCGCGGAGATCCAAGAAACGATTGCAATTAAGATCTTATCGTCCTGTGTTTTCGGAATCATAACCAAAACGACTTTCTGCACTCTTTTCGAGACCTTCTTATTGCGTCCTTTCAGTCGAGATCGATGCTGCAATTGGCGCGATTCGAGTTCCAAGAGATTGGAGTTGATTTTCGGAATTAATGCACCGTGACATTTTCGAAGACTGAATAATTTAGACAATGTGAAATAAAAGATGAGAGTTCCACTTTCAAAGAAATTCTATTTTCCAGCATCTGATTTTACATGATAGGAATTTCCTTTCATTCGATTGCAAGAAGATTTGAATATTGTTTTGAAAAAAGTTTTGACGTTTATTGGAAAATTATTGTTACTCGATAATATCTACAACGAAGCCTAAATATCAGTTCCTGGATTCCCACCTTTACCCAATCGATGTTTCGAGTTAAGCTACGTTGTTATAAGTGAAGATGGGATGCTTCAGAATAGCTGGAGAAGGAGGATTGTTAGACTGAGTATTTAGTGAATTAGGATTATATTGCAGGTCAAGATGGTTCGCTATCTTCTTGTTAGAAGATCCACACTGATAGTGCATGTGATTAGCACAGTGAGGATCGCGAATTTCGTTAATACAAATTCAGTATCATGAAATTGACTTCAAATATTCATGTTACATAATTGTAAAATATTGAAACCAATACAACATTAAAAACAGTTTTATATAGTATATCGAATTTCGGATACTGAAGCCATGAATTCCGAAGCAGCACAAGTCCATTGTTTGTTACTGGGTGAGTTATTGATAAACCTTTCAGTTTACTCAATTCTATCTAAAAAAATTGATTGAAGACGAGAAAGGAAAAAAGCAAATTGGGAAACAATTTCGATTATTTTATGGCGTAGGAATAGCTGAATAAATGGTAATATTAATTTGCATGCATTAGAATATTAACAAACTTTAAACGTATTTTTCTCAAAACATGTTTTTCTAAAATTGCGGAAGTTCTAAAACAAAAAATTATGAATCGATTCAAAAAATTCTTGAAGGATTTTGTTCGTAACTGAATTCTCCATGAAATGACCTACAATCATAAGTGGACTGCGGATTTTATGCATATATGGCAATATGTACTCAGTATGCAAAAAATCTACCAGACTGTTAACATGTGCCAAAATATAGAAAATATCAAAAATATAATTCATAAGTTACAACGTTTATAACATTAAACTTACTGTAATTTAAGCTCCAATTCGTTATTTGCGTTTCTGAAAATTTTATTCATTTTTTCATTTTTATTGCAGAAAACTATTTCTGTACACTTTCACATTAAATTGGAGACTTTAATAAATATAACAGAATTTTTTTCAGACTTTTTAAAAGTCTATAACAATGAAAAATCAGGTCCTGAAATGAAAGGCTCGTTATGCCTGCTGCGTTAGTGAACGAACACTTTGTTAGCGTAGGATTAATATTAAGAAATGATATTTATTTAAAGTTACCGCTAAAAATCGAACATTTCATATATTAAAACCTAATAATTCGAAACGACTCAAAACTTGAGTATCCGCCGAGTATCTCCTCCGCGTCTAGCGGGATGACAGAAGGGAGGACCGCCCAATTTCGTGACCCAACCCGGTTTCCTCGCGAGGACTCTCTCACGAGAATACTCTTTCTTTCATTTTCGCCAGTTGCCCCCAAGAAGCTAGTTATTTACCGCGCGTCCACGCGGGTGGCTCTGTCGCGTTCACGATAGCAGAACCGCAAGCCGGCCGGAGCCGAGCGTCCACTTTCCATTCCGCGCCGCGCCATTCCTAGAACCCGCGATGGGAATTCTTGATATTCTTTCACGAGATCGATTAGCTGAAAACGAACGTCCGCCGCGCCGCACCGTGGATAGCGTTCCCGCTTGTTATTAATTTCGCTGACAACCAATGAAATCGTCCATAGCGGTCCCAAACACGCTTCCCTCCGTGCACGCGCATTATTTATCATGATTCATTGCATAACACGGCTAAAAATAATTTAGAGACGTCGCCGGGCGTAATTTATGGTGACATTTACACAGAGCGAATATCATTAGCCTGCTCCGTCGGATTGCGAATATTCCTAGGAAAATTCGCGGGGATTGTTTGTTGCGCAACGTGGTCGGCGTACACGGTTCCAACCATGATTTATCATAATCTTTCGTTTCGATGCTCGCGGAAGCGGGATTCTTATGCGTTGCGATTATCGCTTGACGTGCCTCTGATAAGTGACGCTGCGTCGTTATCCTGAGGATTTGAATATTGATAACTGCATAAGGTTGGGGAATGTGGATCCTCTTTCATAATTATCATTCGAAACAAGGATTTCTCATTTCAATTGTTAAGATTTCCATCGTCAACCTTACAAGTAACCGATACAATGATAATCACTATACGAAAATTGGCAGATCGGATTGCTCAAAGAGAGTATTCAAGGAAACTATGTGTCACGTTGGCCGCAGAATTTCATTAAAATTTGTTGAAATTTCGTCCTGGAATGGGATCAACGAGAGATTATAACGACCCGTCCGCCAAAAGGCATCAGTCTCAAAGGTTTCCTCTCGGAATAACGCAACGAGCAGGCGTTTGAATTTAACCGGAGGGGACACAATGGGCCGCAATCTTTATTGCTTTTCATCTTCATACGGTATAAAATATCCGGCGCACAATGGCAGGCCATCTAGCGGTCCGGTGCTGCGTGAAATGCGAACCTAAACAACTGGCCATCCGTGGACTGGCGCGCGTCCTATCGTTTCCTGAATTTCCTCCGGATCCATTTTCGAAGCCTCTGACGCTCTCATCGCCAGCTTAATCCGCCCTCCCCCTCACCCTCTTTCAATCTGACCCCCCAACCCCTTTTCTTTTTCATTTCTTCCCTCCCGATACGCGCGCATTTTCTTCCGCATGATTGTAACGTCATAATGGACGGACGATTCAACGTCGTCCTCCCATTTACCCGGGACTCGGTTGTCCACGTCACATAATGCTGCTAGTTTCGTCGTTGGTGACTTATTATTATTGAATGTGGTCATGAACAATACGGACGATTCTTTGGGCGCTGATCCTTCTGCCAAGTTGAAGAGCACCAGCGATTCTAGGGGTTTGATGGAATG
Source organism: Perdita meconis (assembly GCA_030770465.2). Classification (NCBI taxonomy): domain Eukaryota; kingdom Metazoa; phylum Arthropoda; class Insecta; order Hymenoptera; family Andrenidae; genus Perdita; species Perdita meconis. The sequence continues at coordinate 12,229,338 of JASKOS020000003.1, read as the reverse complement.
TTGCACTTTTGATTATCTTTCGCTTGATTGTTTGCGTTGAAAGGGAGGATTATTTTTAAGCTCGTTGCTTGATAAATATGCTTGCATTTAACAGACTCTTGTGTATCGTAGAAACGCACATTTTACTTCTCGTTTGTTTTACTTAGGCTTAAGACTCTTTGTTGGTCTTCGAGCTTTTTTTATTGTTGAAATATCTTAGAGCAAATCGGAGCAACATGCAACGATGATTATTGAGATTCCATTTTCAAATTGGTACACATAGCACTGTATATAATTGTGTATAACCAACATGGCCAGTAATCCGATTTATCGTTCGACATTAATCGATACAGCAGTCAACACCAAATAACGCCAGTATTGAAATAATCAAAATGATTAAACGCTTCGTCGCAATAATCTCTTAGTTGAGAATCGCTTCATGCGTCTCCAATTTCACAGCTAAAAATATTTTAAGCTGTGTATTAGAGTTCTGTGAATTATTATAACTTATTAAAATCTCTGAGTGATGTTTTCCGTTTCGTTAAAATTAGAAATATGTATAAATTTTCGTAAGTCTAATTGAAGTTGTATAATTTAATTGTCAATCAAAATTATTGCACGAAGTTGAAAATTACCTATTTTATCTATTGCTGATTTAGCAATTTTAAAACTGGGTAATTTTTCACAATTTAGCTGAATAATGAACCAAGAGCATTAAAAACTGAAGCCAATAAAATGAATTAATCTGTAGGAAAAGTTCATAGAATCGAATAAAAATTGTTTGAGTTTCATCCATGGAACCTTGAATACATTAAGAAGCTTTGCTTCGGAATACATTTCAGTGCGCGAATCTAATGCTATCAGTGGCTCACGTTCGCAGCTGATAAGAAAAATCACCGTGCCTAAGATGTAACGTATCCGCACCTCGCCGCTATCTTCGTGTTGAAACTGTTAATATTGGATCACACGTATCGTGTCATGTGTACTGAAATTCGCGGGCATATCGTCGGCGAGGAGATGAAGCGTATATTACACCTCGCGGTGTGATTTGACGCTTGATTAATGAGCGGGCTCACGGATCCAGCGTTAGCCGACAACAGCCGTTAGAACCCGACTGGAAGTGTAACAGAATGGAGGACATTGTGTAAGCGAGCATGAAGTACTCAACTAGCTTTTCAACTACAACGAGTTAATTAATTTACTCTGACACTTAATACCACTCCGTCTTCGTATATATCCATTACCGAATTAACAAATATTTCGGGAGTACGTAATACCCACGCGTATGTAATATTAATTGTTCAAATTTTTCTTATTATTAGTTATTTATGTAACGTCGCATCTGCTTGGAGGCTATTAGCGATCACTTTTGTATTTCATTGCATTATTGTGCTTATTGTCAAATTGTACAAGGTTGTCACTACAGCTGAAAATATTCGACTATTCGAAATATTATAAGAATTTGATCAACTCCGAATACGAATAATTTATTCGCATTATTCGGATAAATATAAGTATTCGAATGTTTGAATAATAATCGAATACTTTAATACAGTACGAAATTAGGATATGTACTTTGAATACTCGAATCTTATTATTCGAATACCAAATTAGAATTCTACTGGTATCTGAATATTCAAATATTCGAATATTCGAATATCCATAACAGCTGTAGTTGGCACATAAACATAAAATATGATGTTTGTAACATTTCAAAACACATTATAATAAACAACGTTTAGAGATTTTTTAAACAAGCGTATATCGTATAATGATTAGTTATAAATAGCTTTTCAGTTAGTGTCATGTTCTCAAGGTGCATACTCAGTTTTGACTCCCACTGTATAATTTAATGTAATGAACCGAGTCTTAAATTCCTACATTTATTAACTAAGGCACATGGATAAAATAATTTTCGATGATGTTTTACGTTGTGTTTATGAGAACAAGACGGAGACGTTTATGTAATGTAGTGATTTATTATTATTAAATATATTTCTTCTGTTTTTTTTTAAGTTGTCGTAGGAAGTAAATTATATTTCTGATATATTCTTTATTGTCCAAACACTCTCTAATTGTAGAACAGATTTTTTTCTTTTCGTTTGAGAATACTAGCTGTGAATGTGGGGCAATATTATATTATATGTCTTATAGTTAAGTTGATGTTACAATTATTATAGATTTGATGTAGCCGAGTCGCAGTCTTGTTATACTTCTTTGTGTTTTCCTTGGTTCCGTTAGCATTGTGTTTGGAAAGTAGATATTTTTTCGTATTTCATGAAACTTTGTGTGTTTACTGGTTATCCATGGTTGTGTCTAAGATTTTTTTCTCTCACAATTTCTTAGCATCTAATAATTGGAGATTTTTTTATTAATGTATCTTTATAGTAAGCGTTATAAATTCCTCTAAGCAATTTTGGGTAGGTTGTAGATATTTTATGTACGACATTGGGATTGAATTCTAAATTTTTTATCGCGATTGAAATTATACATATAACCGTGCCAAGTATTTTTGGAAAATGAGTCGCAGAAAAATTATGTACATGGTTCTTGCTCATGTTTCCTTTTTATCTGAATGTATTAAATGGTCGAATTGTTATGTTAAAATTCTGTTCTCGTGCAGCAACGTGACATGAACTTTTCGTAGCAATAATTTATCTCTTCTCTTGTAAATACATGCATCTCAAGTTTTCTTTCAGATTATATTCCACGTACGTACACGAACCTAACAATGGAATTGAAGAATACGAACTGATAATACCACGAAACGCAAGAAAGTCACAGTTTAGTACACAGAGAAACGTACGAATCAAACCGTAACGCGATAAATCCCCGCAAATTAATAGTTCATACCGAATGTATAAACGCAAGCGGTTTAAACGACCAATTCGACGCGTTCCGTTCCAACGTACACATATAAGTGCGCACACGTGAATGGAGTTACGCCGAGCCGTAATTACGCCGCGGCGATGTGTAATTCGTGCATACGCCCCCGCTTCTCGCTGCTTCCCCCCCTTTTTTTTCTTTCCTTGGTGCGCGTAATGGCCTTTTACGCTCGTATAATTGCCCCGGCAAGCCGATAGAGCGGACGTTCTTGTAATCACAATGGTGCCGTGGCAAAGGGTTCAGCCCCGACTAGAGACACTTTCATTAAGAAACAAGCGGATCGCCTCTGCTCCTCGGCCCGCTATTCCAGCCACGTAAGAAAGTTTCCGTGCCGCTGGTCCTTCCGGGTTCCTTTCGCGAAAGAAATTAAGTGGTTTACGCCGGAGACGGTGGCTGAGCGCTCGGTGGATGCGCGCTCTGGGTCAGGAATCAGTGACCGGTGCTTAATGTCTCTTCGAATTAAAAATGGAGCGCGCGGAAACAAAATTACGCCGCGTTCGTGACGAAAGTGTATTATCGTAAAGTACTTTACTGTTCAACGTAAATGTTGATCGGGAATCGCGAAGGAAAATTCAACGTTCGAAACTCTCCAATATCAATCAGTTTCACGTAGTTAATCGATCGAGAAGGCACCCGGGAATCCCGACTGTGTTTAGAAGGAAGCGACGGTGCGTCCGGGAAGCGGATTAAATAAAAAAAAAAAAGATAATCCGGATTTTTTGAAAGCCGTCTTCTTCGCCGTTTCCTCGTGCGTCGGAGTAAAAGCCGTCGTAAATGACCAGTGGGTTAGGGTCACATGGATCAAGTCGGGATGAAACACGTGGGTGGAGAGCGTCTGCCAAGTCCAAGCACCTCCCAGGCAAGAGGTCTTCGTCCGTAAATGGCTATCTCTGCACAGAAGCCTGCGTAAGTATATGTACGTATACTGCCCGAAGCCCAAATGTTTGCGTACACGTGTATATAGCCAGACAGCTGGAATAGACGCGAATACGGACGTTAATGTTTGGAGACGTCGCGGAACTGACTACTTTGGCAGGATATGCGGTTGTTCCGCTTGACCTGTGATGCCGTTTACAGTTTCGAATTTTACCCCATTATCGATCGCAAACGGAGCGATGGGCGACTGAGAGATTAATTGAATTGATGAATATTTATCGAAGGCTGAGCAGTGTTTTGTTCGAGCGATGAATAGTAAATAATGTGTTTTATAAAATTGGATTGAAAATTGGAAGTATAGGTACATAGAATTGAGGCATTTGATGGAAAATGTGCACATAGGCTAAAATTTTAAAGCTTTCGTTGCAGTATTACTTCATGGAAAGTAATGTAATTAGATTCAGATATGGTAACTGAATTTAATTACAGTATTTTTTGTTCAATAATACCATAATGAAGACTCTGTAATCGATTACATATTGTGCTTTGATAGCTAAATACCATCGTCCATGTGGTACTGGATGCAGTAAAAAAAGTATGAGATTGTTTTAAAGTTTATATGTATTATAGATTACGGCTATTATGAATATTATTCGAATATTCTAAGTATCTAAGTATTCGAATATTTAAATACCAGTAGAATTTGGATTTGATATTCGCATAATTTGAATGTTTGAATATTATTCGAATAATTTGGAGTACTCGAATAATCAATTATTTCAATAATTAGGAGTATTAGAATATTTCAATATTAGAAGTATGCAATGATATATGAAATTCGATCACCTAGAATATTTGCATATTCTTAATTATATTTATATATATCTTAATTAAATTCGAATACTCTAAATTATTCGAATAACAGTCAAACACATAAATTCTCGAATACTCAATCCGAATTCTACTGCTTGTTCGGATATTCGAATATGTATTTAGAACATTCGAATTAGAATAATCGAATATTTACAGTTTTATTATACACGATTTTAAAAAGCTTCGGTTGTTTGGTTCGATAAAAGGAATCGAATCAAAACTTCTTCGGATCTTCAAGTGGTTTCTTAAAGACAGCTGATAGGAAGCATAATCTAGAAAGGAGAACTCGCACGCGAATAAGCCGGTGTAAATTTGGAGGTGGCGAGGAGCAGGCACGCCTTATATGTATACGAAACGGAACGCGTGGTTGGACCATCTGGCTCCAGAGGAAAACACAGTTTCGGGGGAGTCTGGTCTCTACTATGTATAATAGGGACACTTCAGTTCTTCCCTCAGACGTTGTTTGCCATCTACCTGTCTCCCCGTTTCGACGTGTGGAATGCCGTGTACGTGTGCTCATATTGTATTATCCTGCATGGCGCACGCACACACATTTCCACCAAATATACGAGGCCCAAGGTTTTATTGTGAACGCTGTTTGCGTTCAGCATCCTAAGGGGAGTGATAGAACGCGGTGGACGATCGGAATTTTGTATCATAATTCCACGATCGAGATCCTGTAGTCGTTTATATTCAGCTTCCTGTTTCTTGTTTCTTGTGTCCATTTTTATGTTTTATCAACCTTATTAATCCTACGTGGGCAAACTTTATTGAAGTTTAATTTATTAGTATACTAGGCGTTCAAGAAATTTTGAGAAATTCTGAGAGACTTACCAAAGTTTCTGATGTATTATATGTATAATTGTTTATTTCGTGAAATGCTTGATACTGTTTAGAGTAAAAATATAAATTCAGGAGATTTCTTGAAAGTTCTTATTGCAATTCTTAACACAAATTTTGTGCAGATAAGCTTTCAAATAATTAATCAGAAAATTGTGTACTGTCAAAAAATAATTTCTGTCGATAAAATTAAGAAAGTTATGCAAGAAAAATCGATAGGATGTTTGCCTTTGCCTTTGTTGACTTTCCTCTAAATTTTGTTTCGTGAAATAAACAATAGTAGCAATATCTATCATATTTAAAAACTTGCTGCACTTAGAAAAATGTGTAATTTTCAATCTAAAGTTGTTAAATGAAACTTTTTATTTAAAAAATAAGTAAAATAAAGTGAAATATGTTCATTTCTTAAAATCACAGAATACAGTAAAATATTAAAAGAAGTAGGCTGAAATGCAGTACAGTATTAAATATCATTTATTTTTCCTCTTCTAAATTTATTTATAGCTTTTTCTGTGGTTATAGGGCAAAACACCGCATGTCACATATTTTCATTTCATTTCCGAGATACTCGCGTTTAAAGTTCTGTTTACCAATGCTGTTGCATGATTTCAATTTTGTCAAATCCTTGTTTTTCAAGCAATACTTTCGTTTAATACACTTTCTCTCTGATAATAAAAAATTCTGCTTTCTAGACTTGATTCAAGGCATAAACTCAATTTGCTTGAAAATTTGACTAGCGTCATTCTGCCTTGCAGCCATAGATTTCACTTTTAACATTCCAAATAAACAATCTTTCCAGCCTTCGATATAGTTCTGTAGAAATTTTCTTAACACTCAACATAGTCACTTTTATATTTTATAAACATTGAGGAAGTCGTTTTAACTTCTTTTGAAATAGTGCAGCGTCTATCACGACTGAAAATGCGGCATTTATCCCAATTTATAAATAAGAAGATGACATAATAATCATGATGACAAGGAGACATTGTCTGCAGACAAGTCTGTGAATGTGCGGAATTCCCGCGGATAGTCTACAGATAATCCACAGATGTTCTAAACTCTGAACTGTTCGTAGACAGTCTGCGGGTCAACTTTTACGTCGTTTTTTTTTTTATCGTTTGACCACATTCTAACAAATAACGTAGGTAAGAACTGGTCCGCAGACTGTTTGTTACCAGTTTAGAACATCTGCGGATTGTCTGCAGACTATTCACGTACAGTCCTTGAACATCCACAGACGTTGTTTGCGGATACATATCTGATGTTTGTACATCTGTGCTAGGTTTTACCATGAAAGAAAAAAACCAAAAATTCTTAGAAAATATCGCAAGAAAATCGCTTTCATTTGTCTAAAATAACAAAGCAAACAACATTGAAGAAACAGGAAACAATTTTTCGATTTTTTATTAATTTTGCACCTGAAATACGAAGAGAGCGGCACCTCTCTTGTCTTTGCCCTACTTCTATTTTTTTTATGGGAGACAATATTTTATCCAGCTCTTCTCCAAGTTAATTTCCCTTTTCAAGTCTTTACGCGGCCTCTTTAAGGGTAGCGAGCATCTACCGTCGATTGAATCGCGCGATCGCTCGAGCGTCGGCGAGAAGTCAAAAACTGGATTAGCCATTCGGATCGGGCAGCATTTTCCGGTGGATTACCTTTTGTCGCAATCCCGCCACGGAGCCGTGAAACTCGTAAAAGATGCATCGCTGCCCCTCAGCGCGTATCGCGTTCATTGCGTCACGGCTATCAAGTCGATTAGAGCGAGGCGTTCGGCGCTTCTTTGTCCAAAATAGCTGATTCGTCCGACTCGATTTTACCCTCGAATTCCGACCGTACCGTCGCAATCCGCCGACCGTTCCTCTCATGACGCCTGCCGCATTGGTGGTAGTTTCTTTCTACCCTCCGACGATCCCAACCCCCTTCGGGTTTCTACCCCGCCCCGTCCCCCGTCTACCCTTCTCCCCCCGTTCCCCCCTCGAGATAGAATGTTTCGCACCAGAGCGGAGGAACCCCCGACCGATCTTCCGGAAATCAATAGTTACGCGAAGGACGAGCCCTGCCAGGGGCACCGCTCCCTTTGCTCTCTGTCAAGTAACTCGGAAAAGTTGGCCGAACAATCGGCGCCACCGTCAAAAGACCCCGAAATCATCTGCCGCTTTTCCGTTTCTTGCTCGATCGAGATTATACGTTAATTGGGATCGCGCGACGAGGGAAGGAAAGGTTTAATGACTGCGGCGATTTAGCTTGTTAAGCGGGTCATCGATTCGGTGGAAACACCTCCGGTGTGTTTCGGCTTCCGTCGAGCGATTCGGAAAAAGGGTGAAACTGTTTGGGGTTGCGCGTACATCGATTAGTCAGATTAACATCCGCGTTTCGGCTTTAGATCCTCTTAATAGTTGATTGTTTTTAGCGTCGCACAGTGGGACAAACTGCTATCTAGAAATGCAAAATAATGGCGGCTAATAATGACAGATGATTTTGTATTATAATGTATTTTGTACATATTACATAAGTATGAAAAAGGCTAATAAACTTTCTTCGGATTATGAAAGAACTAGTATCGATATCCAATTACATTGAAGAGAATTTCTTATAAAATGTTTTTATTAAAAAGAATATAATTTACACAAATACAATTTTCAATAAAATTAATAATAATAACTATGAACACAAAATAATATTAACATCTTTAAAGCAGAATTATAGCTAAAAATATTAATACAATATAAAATACATTTAATTTCATACATATAAAAAGAAGGAATATTAAATGACAAATAGAAATTACATTACGAAGCAATGTTAAATAAGAATATGAAGTTAAAAATTATTGATCCCCTATTTCGATTTCTTCTTCTGAAGTACAATAATTTGAATCTAAAAGAAGAGTTTTTATTTCGTCTTCAAAGACTCGCATCGTACTTCGTCGCAAACACTATCGGCATCGAATTATTCGATAAAAAACGTTTGGACAATTAATTTTTTAATTTTTACTGTGCGTCGATTTGGTTTAGTTTAATTATTATTAATATACATTAATATATAAAAAATATCACATGATAATTAGAGAAAAATATTAATTATTGCTCCTTTTTTAAATTTAGGAATAGTGGATTACTGACTATGACTGATGTAACGAAAATTTCGATCAAATATTTGAAGTGTTTCGGCAGTTCAAGTGTTAAAGCGAGTGTTCAAAGTCGTGATTATTCATTTCGATAGGATTCTTCACAGACGAACGTTCGCGGTCAGCGATTCCTGGTTTTTAGCTTTGAATCAGATTTATGGTTCTGCCGTTCATCTTCCCTCGCGTCATTTATTGTGATATAGATATAGAATTGACAAATGTGCACTTAAGTGCTTTATGCTACTGCTACACTTTTCTTGTCAAAAAAATGATCGACATTTGTTAGTGATTGGAAGACAAATGATCGAGCCCATGGCTCAGTTTTCTCTTCATTAGGAAATGAAATTATTTATTTCATTCGTCCATTTTTATAAATTCAAATATATTTTCACAAAACCGATATAACAGAGAATTAAGCTTCTTTAATGCATCGCAAAGTGATCGTAGGTTCCGCTACTTCCTTTTAATAGACAGTGTGCAGTATATAAATTACACAATTTTATTGGCACATTTGTCGCTGTAGGTGTATTCTAGTCGTTCAGACGAAAGACCTTTCAACGACACGTTGATAAGGTCGTAAGTTATGTCTGTCTGAAAGGATATGCATACTTACTTTATGCGCATAAAATTTCCGATGCACCGTTTCGTGTACATGCATTCGAGTTCATCAAACATTCATAAAGAAATACAGCTCGACTGTGCTGTCTTTGCTAACTCATAATAATTCGGTAACTGTAAACATGTAGATTATTTTATTGTTATCTGAAATAACGCTCAACGTCTTCTCAACAACTGGAGCAAATAGAAGTTAATGATTAGGGTATAACTATACAGCGTGCCCCGCATTCAAAGAAAAATCAATAGGAAATATATTTTTTAAGTCTAGTTATAGTACAACTTTTAATTTCTTAAAAACGCTAATTTCAGAGACTGATTAATCAGTCTTTCGGAAGAAAGTCTCGAAACGTAAACTCTTCCGCGGTAAAGGATTTCTCTCCGTAATTCGGACAAAGGTCAAGCGACCCGACACGATGGAGACAATTTAAATTATCATCGGATCTGCGGGGAGGCGGTGTCCATCGTCTTTGAGTTTCAAAAGAGATTTACTTCGTTAAGAGATTAGCGCAGTTCCGCGTGTCCGTTTCGATCTCCTTTAGGACGGTACAATTAATGATGTTTAAACTTTTCTAACTGCCGTCGGAACTTTACGGACGGAGAAAACGTCCGGGGAAGTTTAATTAAAGTTTCTCGGAGAACGGAATACCTTAAATTAAAATGTGATAGCGCGTAAAAACTCGGTTAGGTAATTAAACGTCGAGACAAATTTGCGAAGGGATTGCCGTCTGTACCGTCGATAACCTTAACAACGTTCAAGTGTCGCGGATGACCTCGTTCGAATGAATAATTTACGAGAATCTTCGGTCCACTTTGGACTGAAGAGGAGAACCTCGAGGAAGATGTATTAACAATATTATTCTCGTTTCGTGAGGACCGATTCGATCAAGTATTCTACATTTAAATATTAAGAACTAATTACTGTTCATTCTTTAATTAACACTCTCGCTTTATTCGCAAATAGTTGCCTGAAAGATGTAGGATTGCTGGAAAGAACAATTTGGCGAAGTGTTTTTGTGCTTGGCATTAATAATAAAAGCCGTAAGGTAAATTCGTGGAACTTAATTATACAGACCACGTGGGTTCGATTTCCTTCTTGTTTCTCCCGCTCAACCGAAAAAGGCAAAGCAGAAAAATGGACGACGTTAAGTATACGTTTCTCACGGATTCTCGGACATCTGAATACAATGTCGACGGCCCATAAATTTTTCACCATAAATTAAGAGAGAGGTAGGCACAGTGTCCACCTCCCTCGGCTTCTCCGTAACCCACGCCATCCCGTCGTATTCTAGCGTGCACTCGGGAAATAATTGTCATCCGAGAAGATCGTTACTTGCTCGCTTCTACCTCCTTTTGAAGTCACAATGTTCGTCAAAAATTGTCTACGAACAATTCATTCCCAACTTACACTGTAAAGCACACTACCACTTTTGTATTTGCATTGTAAACTTGTTGTCCGCTTGTACACAATATTCCTTTTATCGTTCTTCTATGTTTCATCAAACGATTTGTTTCTCTTCCATTTAGTTTGATTGAAATTGTATTAAATGATTGTCACGAAAAAACATAGTGGTCGGAACTGCTACAGTATTTTTATGAATTTTCTATTTCTAGCCGTAGGATAGTTAGAAACTATACCTATAAAAAATTTGTGATATTTTTGGTCACTGTATTGTTTTTCAGTGATAACTAAAACCAGAAACTGAGCCATTTTGAATCGAACCTCCGAAACATCTAAATAAAACAGAAGAAGAGAATTGGAGAAGAAACTATTACACATAAAAAGAAAAATTGTTAGAATTTAAAGAAACGAAAATTTAAAGTACATTTGAAAGAACAGAATTGAATAAAAAAAGGAAACTGAAAGAATTGAAAAATATTATCGAAGGGAAAGAATTGTTATAGTTTTTCAAGTATTTAAGTATGACTTATCTGCACGCTGTACACTACTTACATATTACTTTAATTTCACTTTACCTTGCTAATTATATCACATTCAGTACCGTTTTTATCAAAGTCACTATCAGTAAATTTACGACGTCATCAATTTCCCATCCTCGTCTGCGCTAGTGTTTAGTGATACCATGCACACTATGCATTTCTCGTCCCTGGGCAACGCATAAGCACCCACGTATTGTGCAAGTCGAGGCGGCGGTGCAAGATTTTTCCCTTCCTCTGTTCCCAACAAAAGGTTCATGATCCGAGATAGACCGGCATAATGTGACATTCATATCGGTGGTCCGCGACAGAGGAAACGTCGAGACTTACACCCAAGAGCATTGTCACGTCCTGACATTTGCTAGTCTCACATTCGTATTTGAATCCGCTGCTTAAAACGGAGTCATTTGCGTCGGATCGTTTCCCTGATTTCTTCTTAGTTAGCTTTAAAGGCGAGGAATCATTCGAAATTCGTCTAATGTCTATCTATTCATGGAAAATCCACTTAGAAAATAATATTAGGGGTGTGATAAGTTAATTAATATTGTGAGAGGTGTAGCAAATCGAAACAAAAACAATCTTTCAAGAAATAAAGGATGGATCCTTGAAATTTATGATGATGATTTCATTTACGTTAAGCATGAGTTCCATTTTACTTAAAATCACAGGATATGAGAAATGTATGATTATGCATACAGGATGATGCTTATTTATTAAAAAAGAAGTTTTCTTGCAGCTTTTCACGGGGCAATCTGTCAATGTGCTCTTCCTTTGAGAATAAATAATATGGTACTTTTTTATTTTGTTTAAGTTGTATATTAGATGTACTACGAACCATTAAATTTTGTGCTTTTCAAGAAAAGGAATGAAAATTCCTTTCCGACAAATTATAATTTTTATTACTAATTTATTTTTAAATTCATTTATTTTATTACAAAATAATCTTGTGAACCAGCAACTTTTAAAAGTAGAGTATTTATATTTATAAAAATCTATTTTGCGAATGAAAACACTGGGATAATGACTGAGAACTGTTTGTATTCTTACGATTGGTTTATTTATTTCTGGAGTGATTAAAAATTCATTAAGAATTCTTTATCTTGCTATGTTTTCTCTTAAAAACCCTGAAAGAAACAACTTTTGTTATTATCATGTTATTGAGACCCATCGTGCAAACTACCATTTACACTATCTACTACCCTTTTTCTATTTACCATATACTTTTACTAAATTGTAGAGAATCTACATGAAAAAGCTATCGCACTGTGTCGACTCAAGAACAGCGTTTCTTGAAACTTCCTGGGGGATTGTATAGTACCATATAACATCGTACATTGTACATTGCCGTGTATAATATACAATGATACCAGTCACACTGAATTTATCGAGACTTTGATTTCATTTTCAGCGAATTAGTTTGCAAATTCCGTAAATAATATGGAATCTCAAAAATACGTATGACAAACATAAATAACATATTTGCACATGTACTTAAAAATATATATGCAAAACGTATAAAACATATGAAATCTGCAAACTAAGAAACTTATTTTTATAATCTTTTACTCAAATAATAAATTTCTGTTTAGGCTTCATTTCGTTCTCTGTATTCCATAAAAATATGCATTTGCATAAACATCCGACAAAAGCAGGATAGAAATCCTCCTTTTTCCAAGATTGTAAACGTAGAAGTTTGAAGCTCGCAATCACGAACGAAAGCCTACCGAAATTTATAACCAACGGATATAACATATTCCCGTATTCTCCGATTTGCATGAAGCTCCGACTGTATTCGTCTAATTCAGCGACCTTCTTCGTGGCCGTTCCACCGAAAACATCGCGGGGCCCCCAGCGATAAAAAAAACCGATGCCCATCCACGCGTGGTTCCACGTGGATTTTATCAAATCAAAACAAATCCAATCACGTGAAAAAAATTTCGTTCCTCCTCGAGCGCCCACTTCATTCCCCGTAAAATAACAGTGAGCGTCGTCGAGGGTGACCCGAGGGGGTTGGCGGGGCGCGCCGCTTCTACGCGAGTAACTGCGCGCTTCCGTGTGTGGAAGCATGTTTTGCGAATATGAGCTCGTCCGGAAGATTTCAATAACCATTCCATAAATAGCTCGCAGGATTCGGAGGTTTTCCCTAAAACCTCCGTCGACTTACTTTCCTTCCGCACGTACGTACACCCCGCGTCCCCATTTTTGGCAGCGCGCCCATGCAAATGAAAACAAATACTTTCCCCGTCGCGAGCCACTTTTATTGCTTCCTTGATGTATGCCTTTATAACCGGAACGAATTGTTATTATTCGACTGGTCGGGCGTATACACACACGCGTGACGTGTGTTTAAAAATCCACGTGCCGCCGGGGGTTGCTCCGGGTGACAGGGTTTCTGGTCCGCAACGGCGCGACGTGTAACTCCGATGGATGGAGTGAACAGTCTTCGTTATCCGATTGATTTCGCATTCTCTACCTTTTTCGTGCTCCGAATTTCGTCGCTGGTTTTCGATGCTCTCTTCGTTGCAGATATTTATCACTCGATGTTAATTAATCGAGTTAAGAAATTATCTGCATTCTGTTGCGAACTTTAGAGAGAGTAAATGCTGTCTATACAGTATCGCTTTTGATCCCATGAGCCTCATAAATTCCATAGGAAACAGAATCAAGCATGAAACCGTACTGAACGTCCACGAAACGTACACAGATTTCCACAACAATAGGAAACACATCATCATCACGTGAATTCCTTCCTGTCAAGCGATAACTGATAATGAAATCGCCGATACTACCGCCAAAGAAGCAACATCCCTTCCACACAATGAAACGGAGGGTCGAATCCCGTACCAGGATCTCATTACAAGACTGTACCACATTGGAAAACAAAAATAGAACACAATATGGACCTCAAAAAGAAACTAAAATGCACGTCATATAGAATTTCTTCCAGCCAACGTCCACATAAAACATGACCAGGAGGGATAGAATAGTCATGTTAAGATTAAGGACAGAACACTGTAAATTCACACACGACTATCTGCTTAACAATGGGAACCTTCATTCTGCAGTCTATGCAATCAAATGACGTCGACCAGTTTATATTCAAGAGCAACAGTTTCCAGACACTATGAAGAAAATACAAAATAGATCCAGCCACGGCCTTGACGTTACAGGACCATTTAGAAACTGCGCTCGAAATCTACGAAGCAATATAGTATGTGCCATAAGATAAGTAATTATACTGCGGTTAATGACCGAAACGTTGATGCGACAATAAACCGATAAAAAAATAAAATTTTATTTCCTACGTATTCGTAAAGTATGAAATCCAAAAATAAGTTTAGTAGTTTTACCTTTAACAGGTTTATATAAAATCATCAAAGTTTATAATGACGTTTCTGGTTTTGGATTTGTTTAATCATGCCACTCCGAATGCCAAGAAAAGATATATGTATACGGCTGGGTTTAAGCTGAATGTATATTCCAATTCCAAGCGGGCTGTACGTCAGCCCTTTGGCCCTTCGTGAACCAGGAAGGATGTGGGGGAGAGTTAATGTTCGACGGACCAAGAAAATTTTATAGGAAAACTCGGGAACCGTTGCAAAGCATGGAGATCTATCGTTTCCACTGAAGTTTCTTGTATTTCTGATACCTTCTCGGAACATTAGTCCCGATGCTTTCTTTTTCCTCTCTTTACTTTAGAAACCTCGGCCCGTAAAAGATTTATACGCATTATTTCGTTGCTAAGGTTGAATCTAAAGAAATCGATAAAATTACTTAGAATTGTTGGAAATTTTTCTTAGCCTCAACGCTTCTGCTTCCATCAAACGCAATTTTCTGAGAAACGCAAACTTTTACACGGTTCACGTTACAATTATCGTTGCGTTTTGCTTTTAATATAATGATACCTACACCCAACGCAAACAATAGCGTAAACCCTTTGTGCACGACTGGCGGCACGCGACGTCATGAATTCCGACGTTGAGAAGAACTTGTTCCCTTCTCATCCCTGTTTATACTCGCAGCTGCATACGGTAACAAATCATTTACACCTGCTTGCGTCGCAAACGCAAGGTTTCGCCTATTTTTCAGCTCCGGGGCCAACTATTTACCTTCCTATATAAAAACATTTCATTCGTGGTTCTCGTAGCTTGAAAAACGGCGCCCATAAAGCGTCATTACTGTTCTCTAAAATACCCGTTGCTGGAAAACAACCGCGTTTCCTTGGAATCGGACTCTCCTATAAATACGTTCGCATCCCAACGACAAAAACACGGAAGAAACATGGCTCGACCTACATTTGTATCCCACGGAGCACACGGCCGAGGAACAGTCGGCATATTTAGTGTATTGTCCTATTTTGTAAGAATCCCCTTGTCGCGGCGCGGTATTATACGAACGTAAAGAAACATGATGTATTCTGGCTTCAATGGTGCGTTCAGAAAGAGGATCATCCTCTGAGGGATACCAATATAATGCAATAAAATTGTAATTTGAATATTGCGCAGTCAAGGTTTTGTTACCGAAGTGGATCATTTTAAAAATTTTATTTGGCTGCCATATTTTTCTATTTGTTGCTTTTAATAGATTATGATTGCTGGAAGGTCCATTCAGAGATAGTTTAAACTGAAGATAAAAGAAATTATTATTCTTTCGAGGCCACGAAAAATAAAAGTATGATGTAACTTGGTGTCGCTCCACAGTGTTAATAAACATTTAGTTAATAAACATTTTTTATCGTTCATAGTTTTCTGTGTTAGGGTAACGCGTACATACATTAAGTCCCTTATACAATGATTGACTGTTTCAAGGAAAGCAGAAAATATAATACAATCCGTTTCTTATACAAGGTGTTTCGTTTAAAACAGGCTACCTAGGAATGTATATGTATACGTAAAGAACGTTTGATTTTGTACAAAAATTTAAAGAGTGGCATCGATAAAGAAACAACTTTTTCGCCTAATTCATTTTTTGAAGCATTTAATATAGCAGAGACAAAAAAATATTTAGGTGATTTGTTTTAAGCGATACACCTTGTATAGTAAAATATTAAGTGTATTCGAAACAAGAATATTTGGATCATTGAAATGTAGATATATTTTTAGAAAAGAAATCGCAATTCTACCTTGCGATAAAGTAAAGATTCCCGACTATCACCAAGAAGTCAATAAACTTCTCATTAGATCCTTTCCTGGAAAAACTCTCCTGCGACTAAAATCCACCGCATCCGAAATGACATCGATGAAATAAGTTCTGCGTTATCGTTTGAAAGAATACAACAAGCAGTTATTAACCAGAGTGACGATCGGTCGTACAAAAACACCTTCATTCCTTCTTAAGAACGAGAATTATGTAACAGGGGCAATACGACAAACTCTATTGAATACATCATTACGTTTTGCTTGGAGTATCAGCGACAAATAATATTATTCCAGATAAGTGATAATAAGAAAGAAGCAACCAGGACAGTAAAATTATGTTCAGGCGTACTAAAATTTTGAAAGATGTGAATCTCGTTAATTTTATTTAATCAAATGACCTATTTTACATTGTAAATTAATGTAGTTGCTAATGAACTCTTGGGTTGATCTCTTTTCTTGAAACGGTCAATCATTACATATGAGAGTCAACAACTTATACGTTATTCTATATCCAGTCTTCCCTAGTTAGATTAACGTGGACCAAAGAAATAAATATCTAATGGAAGTAACACTTTGAGAGCAAGCAAAGTGCCAGTTTCAACGATCAATCAAATTATGCAAGAACTCGTCGGCTGCGCGGAAGTTCTCGGTCCAGCGTTGTCAAAAAAAGTAAAACGGATATTCCCGGGAATCCATATCAGAAAGTGTAATAAAGCGGCGGAGGCGAAGGGGTGCGGCGGTCTATTCGTGTAAAAATTCTTGCGGGATCTTCGGGAAAGAACTGCGTCACGTGTAGCAGACCGAAGCGCGTTAGGTGCAATAATGTCGACTTGCTGCGCGGACACCCTCATGCACCGGAAGAACATTAAAATCTCTTCATACATATGTATAAACGGGGGATGAAGCCGTAGAGGGGCAATATTAAAAACGAGTTCGTCGAAAATAATGAAAAAAGAAAGGGTCCCAGGGCGAAGGAGCCAGCTGGATGTTTCAGACACGACAAATTGAATTCCACCGACACTGTGTGGCGGAGAACTGTTCCTTTGCGCGGCCACGTCATTAAAATTGAGCAAAGAACCACCGCGGAGGGGAAGGCTTGCAGATACGCTATTGGAGCTTACGAATGGTTATTTTTTGTTGCGCGTTTGTTGGCTCCGAGGAATCTGACTCCCTGATCAAATCTCATTAATGGCGCCGGTAATGATGAGAGTAGGTAGCCGCGGAGGTAGAACCCGGTCTGATAAAAGCGTTGTTAATTTGTAGATGGATGTACCGCGGAATGCACGCGGTCCACTGAAAAGATCAGAATGGTGGTTTCCGTAATACGGAATCAAAGACGGCGGAAGAAAACACGCCGAACTTGATCTTCTCGGTCTTTGACGAGATACGACGTCAGGATGAAAATTCTGAGAAGTCCAATTAGTCAACGAGAGGAACACGGTAATTGTAAATACCATGGGGCGATATATTGTCCAGAAGGAAGACGGTTAAAGTCGGTCCAATTCCACGGCGTTTCACGAGCTTCAACAGACTAATCGCAAAATCAATACAGCAACGTCGCCGCGTGTCGAAAAATAATTAATCACGATGGAAAGTTTGGGGAAGTTGCGCGGCGGAGCAAATTGCGGGGACCAAGAAACTTGGCCACGGAAAAGGTGAGTCAAAGGTACCGGTGTGCAGATGGTTAAACGGTGTTACGGCCCAGTTGTGATTTATGTAGCCGTGTAAGTCGTCGAGCATTATGTAATTAGCAGTAAATCTGGTAATGCGCTGCGCGCTGCTTGACTGCTGCAGTAGACTCTAACTCCTATGCCGCGAACCAATCGCGTTAGTGTCCTGCTACTCTGCCTATATGCACAAATCCCCCTCTGCTTCCGTTTGTTCTTTAATCGATCGCAGCTTACCGATTAAGGCGTTGCATTCATTTAGATGCAACAAGAATAATTTTCGCATAGTCAAAAAGCTTCGTGATTTGAGAGTAGATCCTCTAAATTTTTTCGCGATATCTCGATTATTAACAAAGCTACATTATTTTGGGTAACACAGAATCGAGCATTTAATACGCATCAGATTGTATATTTTTAGATTGAAAATACATTTGACGGTATCACATTTAAGTGATATATTCTATAGTATATTGAATAAGGTAAGTGACCCCATTACTGACCGTATCCCCATTACCGACCGGTTACAAATTATTTATTATTTATAGCAACGAATGAAATATATGGATCTACGTAATTTATTCAAAGTCATGAAAAGTATATATAGAATCGTACAATATAAAAAAAATTTTTATCTTTTTTGTTTTTGTTATAATAGCTAGATGACAAAATCCGGTCAATAATGAGGACATCCGATCCTTTATATCATTTTCATCATAATTTTTGTGTAAACAGTCAAATAATATTTCAAAATCGATTTTATTAAGAAACTACTCAAATATTGTCATGTATTAGTAAAAAATTATTATTTTTAAGTGACTACTTCCTTAACTGTCCCATAATGGGGTCATTTACCTTCGTATATTTAGAGAAAAAGAAAAATTCAAGGACCTTAAAATTCCTGAGATCCTTCTTGCATCTAATAGCCTATACCCAAACTCCATATGGAGAGAATTGAGTCTATTACTGCAACTGATCTCCATCAAAGTAGTTCTTACAGTCATGAACATTTTCATTGGTCAGCTATATCGAATGTTCCGACAAACAGTGCCATTATTTATCGTAAACGATAATCGATGGACTGCGGGACAGACTGAGGAATGTCATTCGACTGCACTGAATTCTTTAATAGCCGGTGCAGCCACTGGTCAGCCGTGCAAATGGAATACAAATGCGTTCCACGTGAAATTTATCGTTATCTGGGCTTCTTCTGTAACCCCATTCCACGAGGTCCGGCGTTTTCTCTTGAATCACCGCGCTCGCCGGAGCTCATTTCTCGCGCGCAGACGATTTATTGGATTCTCATTCGTCGAACGTGGGCTCCACGAGAACGCTGTCTAATTCCGATCACCCCCGACATACGAACGACCGCCACGATTAATCGCTTTCTTGAACGACTCGATGCGGTCGTCGATGCCACCGGACAGGTTCCTTCTTTCCCGCGCCACACGACTCTCCTCGCTTCCTGTCCCACGTCGGTTACATTAGATCTCCCGGAGGATTTAATTGGAGCGTTGCGACATTTTGATTGCGAGACTTCTGGTGAATCGCGTTGCACGCTCCCGTGAAAACGTGATTTAATTCTTTCGACGATTGGATCCTCGTTCGGAAGCGAACGACCATTTCGTTGACGCAGGAACGCGTCGCGTCGTTCGCTTCTGATTTATAAGGACCGCGAAATTTTCACAGTTCCATGAGTTGTGTCTTCAACAAATTGGTTCATTTCTAAAAAATGAATGGTTTCTGATGGTTTATATTATATTGAGCTTATTACAAGCATATTTAAATGAGACCAGGGTAAAATATCTTTCCAAGAAAACGATTGAAATTACAAAAAAAAAAACAATAACGCATCTATCTTAAACGGTAATACATAAAAGCTTAATCGATAACTATAAAACAAGCAGATAAAATTGAACGTGGAACTATAAAAATGTTGCTATTTCTGGTAGAAGAAATGAATTCCTGTTGACTTTAATGTTTCCCGTTGAAAAACGAGCAGCTTCGAACCCTTTCCTTCCCTTATTACTAAAACGCAACAGCCAGTCATAGACTCGTGGTTCGTTGCATAATTTTAAAGGAACGACTATGCAAAATGAAAGGTTGACTTATTAGACGCGAGAAGAAAAAAAATCAGGCCACACATTCGTGCAGAACTGCTCACTAAATTAGCAAGTTGACGCGTTATCGCGGCCACTATACGAAACGCCGTGTTTCGAGTAAACGTTTCATAAACGAACTGAATATCCAGCGGGGCTTAATAGCGAAATAAATATTAATTAGTCGCGGGGAGGGGTTTCTACCGGTCTCGGGGTCTGGCCGCGATCTCCGCGATACGATCCGATATTAACAGTCGCGTGCCTCGCCGCGGAAACCACCGACGCGATAAAACGTGAATTCTTTTTGACCCTCGGCAATCGACGTCAGGAGAAACAACGCGAGTTTCTCGCCACGGGAGAACGAAGCCGGGTGGAGAGCGAGGGGGCGGACTCCCAAGCACCGGGGTTCACCCGCGCTTTCGCCTGCAAGAATTGAAAGCCCGCGGTGAAAACACTAATACTTTCGCCCCGGCGCTCCTTCTCCTTACTAATGATATAGGACTTAATTGGTGCGGCACTCGACGCCGTCGAATTAACGGAGAACCCAGTACCGTCATTAATATGATGCATTACCGTGCCGGGGCCCCGGCTCAGACTCCTCCACCCGGCTTCGCTCCACTTGATTCCGCTCGGCGCGACGCTCTATGCATCGGTATTCAACCCGTTCTTTCTTCGACCCGACGGGAACATCTCTCCCCCCCGAAACTCGCTTTCCGTTTCGCCGATACAAACGGTACGATTTCGTCCGATCGAGATCGCTTTTCGATGCGATCCTTTGACGAGCTCATCGACACGCCGAGATTCTCTTTCCTTCGGCGTTGTTCCACGAAGCGGGAAGAGCCGTTGCGCTTGAATCACGGATTTGATGGCTTCGTTTCGGGGAAATGCTTTAGACAGACGATCTCTGGCACGATGGAATGGCTGAAATGGTCATTTGTCTGATGATTTCGGTAGTTGGAAATGATGTGTTCTAATCTTGAGATGGTTTTGGGTTGATTCGAAGCTTCGTTGAACTGTTTTTTCAAGTTCTTCAACACCTTGACTGCTCAAGGTTTTTCATTGAAATTTTTCAAATACGTATAGCGATGTTAGCTCCCTAATAAAATTATTTTTAATTCACTTTTATATTTATTTTGCAGCACTCAGCTTCTTCTAATTTTCCAAATTTTGCAACAAAGTTCCACATTGCAGATTTGTTTTATTAGAAAGTCCTTTAATATCTACGTACTATGTACTTCTTTAGGCTTTTTTAAATTCTCAGAAGAATTTAGGGCGGAATTAGAGAATAATGGAATAATGATTAGGAGAATGAGAGTAAGGACTAGTGAAGCAGATCCTAAGTGAGGAGAGGGGAAGGTCCTTGGGGAGGAAAAGAAAGATTAGATTTTAGGGCAGGAGATTCAAAACGAGAAGAGACTAAAGTTTGGGAAAGGATTGGCAAGGGACGAGGGACGGGAGGTCCTTAGGGCGTAGGTTAGAAGTGGATGTCCAATCGCTGGGATACTTGTGGTATTGATAGGGAGCATGGTGGATGCCTAAGGGACCCATAAGAAGATGTCTGCAACAGTGTTGAGGAAACGGCGAAGCATTTGGTACCTCGAAGGAGCTATTAACAGTTTTTCGGAAAAGTCGCGAAACTGAGAACAATTTGCGAGGAATTGATATTTCCACTCAAATAATGTTTGCTATTATTAACAACAAATTCACTGGTTTACTAGCAATATTATATGCTACGCTATGAAAAATTTATATTCAATTTAAAATAACTCTGACAAAAATGAAATTTTCGAGTTATAAAGGAAACAGTATATTTAATCAGAAATAAATATCCTTAATAAAACCATTTGTCATTAACATTTTATAATTCCTTGTTCAATTATTATTATTCTAATCAAGTAACTTTGCAACGGAAAAATACTAACTCAATCCGGTTTCTTTCAAGATAACTATTGTGGCCTTGAAATATTTAAAAAAGATATTAACAAGATCGTGTATCGAAGAGTTTTATTTGCGTTCTTTAATGAGATCGGCCAATAAACTACTTTTTCGTACGGTTTATGTCTCGACTGATCAAGGAGAAACATTATTCCTCGATAGATGAAGAAAAAACTTGATTATCTACTTATCTCCGTTATTTTGTTCTACGCATAGTTGCTGATGAAGCAATCGCGAGAGCGTCGAACTTTATTCAAACAAGTTACGGTTTCGTGGTGCATCTTTAATAATTGCGATGCATGTAGCTTGGAAAATCAAATTATAGTGAAATAGATGCCTATAACGATGAAACTTTGTAGCAGAAATTCGATTCTCGGTTCAAAAGTCGAATCTATGTATACGGGAAACAAAGCCCCACTCGTGTCTGAATTTAACGTTTGTTGTACTTCACCGACGTGAATTAAACAATATTTTTATACTTAAAATAACAATAACAATATGCAATACGCCGCGTTTTTAAATATTATATTTAAGTAGCGTTAATACTCTGTATAAAAGATTGAAATGTTGATGCAGAAATAAATACAAATTAAATATAGGATTTTCCTTGCTTTATTTTCGAAGACTTAATGAATGAATACAGCTACATATGCATGTGGTAATGCGATAATTAAAGTACTTTTCGTACTGTTGTATGGAAAGCATCCAGCTTTTAAGTATATTCTAATATTTGAGCGTGTATCCACAATCTATGGGTTCAGTATACTCACCTTCCAACACGAAAACGTGTTTTCTGTGATTTCTGAATATGCTCCCCCTGAGATTTCAGTGTACTCGGCTAGAAACTAAAACATGCACTCTCTGAGTTTCGGATGTGTTCAGGCCGAAATTTAAGCGTATTTGAACTGTGATCCGACTCTTGCGTGCTTTAATGCATGAGTATGTAGTTATACTAAAATTAATGACTCCGACACTTCATGTAATAGAAAAAAGTCTCTGTAAGACTTCGAAAATTTATGATGTATAATATATTATTTTAAGACTATGTAATTCCAAAATTGTTCAAAGTCCTACATATTCCTATACAATTCAGTGAAACATTTTATTATCCTACTTCAAACTGTGTTGTATCCTGATTACCAAAATTAAGGAGTGCCTTTAGGAGCCTTAAGGAGTTGTCTTTATTTTACAATAAGAGAAATTAATTCAAACGCATTGAATATATGAACTACTCTTTTATTATAGGTATTTCAAAGTTATCATTATAAGAAAGAGGAAATTGAGACTCTAACGCGTCGCAACTGAGAACTGGCATTCGATGTTGTAGATCCCACTTAAATTCCTCATCAATCCTGCTAAAATTCTTCATCGAAAATCCGTATGATTAAATTTTCTTGGAATTGATATACTTTTCCAACGTAACGTTCTGCAATCACGGTACCAAAAGTCCATCATTCTCGTCCTAAAGTAAGATTCTCTTCACCGTAAAATTGTAAATGCATATCGGGGAAAGACGAATTTCCCCGAAGTCGCATTCATCGAAAACGTTATCCCTTTCTTTGCAATATCAGTCTGGCGCACGACCACCGTTTATCGTTGACCAACCCCGTAGAGGAGCGACATTCATTCTCAGCTTCGGGAACCCTTGCAACATTCGCGAAGCCCACCCTTGTCAGGATAAAGTCGACCCTCGATACGTCCGATGAATTTATACGAGTGCTCGCCGACTCTCTTCCACGTCTCCATTCTCTCTTCGACCTGTTCCACCCTTTTCTCTACAGCCGTCCCGCTATCGTATTGACTTTCCCTCGATCTTGCGTTTCGGTGACCCGAACCATCGGCCCCCGCCTTTCGGAATTCCCGCTGCGTACCGACACGGACCTCTTGTTTGTCCGCTTGTCAAGAAAAATGGACATACCGTGTCGATGGCTACTTACAGTCTATAGAATCTCCGGCGATGGTCCGCGAAGCGTGGCAGGGTTACGGCCAAGTGCTTAGGAGCTTTCGTGATAAGAAGTTTTGATTGAGCTTTGGCAAAAAGTTCGATCTTTACGAAACCGACTCCGTTCTTTTCCCTTTAGATAAATAGACGCTTTCGGCGATGCAGTGCGTAGCAAAAAGATAGATCCACTTGGACCTTTGATCATTACTCTAGAACTAGTACAATCAATGACATTGATTCTTGCCCTAGGGAAGAAAATGATGAGGAAAAGTGCTCCTTTCCCACCGAAATAGATAAAAATCAATATATGTATACTGTAGTGTATGTAGTATATGTATACAGGGTGTAACAAAAATGTTGCAGCTCCTTGAAAGAAGTGATTCCTGAGGTGATTTTAAACAACTTTTTCCTTAGCGAAAATGTTAGGTGGGGCTTTGTTAACGAGTTATTAACGAAAAACGCCAACCAATCAGGGAGCGAGTACAGTGGTTGAATATCAGCGCGGGCTCCAGCTGTGAATACTATTGGTCCGCCATCATTCGCGCCATCATTAATCCGCTGGACTCGATCCCCGATTGGTCGGTGTTTTTCGTTAATAACTCGTTAACAAAGCCCTACCTAACATTTTCGCTAAGGAAAAAGTTGTTTCAAATTACCTCAGGAATCACTCCTTTCAAGGAGCTGCAACATTTTTGTTACACCCTGTATATATTTTTTTTATGTATATATTAATGAGAATGGGCACTTTTTCTCGTCCCATTTTTGCCTTAGGTGCAAGAATCAATGACACTGATTGTACATACATCAATTCAGTTAGAACTTATTTCAACATTTAACATTATTGAAGTCTTTTCCTTTTATAAGTTGCGTCTACGGTGTATTATAGAGGTGTTCCGACAAAGCACCTCTGTCTGGTTGATTTTTAGTGATTAATAGATGGAAGATCCTTTGCTCGCCGCTAGGGGCGTCATAGTCAGAACTCCGTGTATGGTATGTATGTGTGCGAATAAAGTGCTCCACAGATGATCACAGAGATTTACTCGCGCTCAGTCGGAACCAATAGGAGCACTCCCCACGGATGTTTCTACTCAGACGCACTCTAGCGGCCGTTAGAAGACCTTCCATCTAATGATCACACATTTCTGAAGCCAGCGGCCGTAGCGGGACAGGCAACACCGGTTTCCGTAAGATCACCGAAGTTAAGTTGTCTCGGTCGGGACCCGATTGAGGAATGGTAACCGTTCCTGCCGGGTTTCGATGCTGCTGGTGCCCAGAGGGAGGGGGCAAAGCCTCCCAAAAGAGAAGAAGGGAGGGATATAAAGGGACTGAAAGACGTCTTCAAAAAAGGACTTTAAGAAGAAAGATTAAAAATGGGGAAGTACTCGTTCGTTGGGCAATATGAAAGACGCTAGTCATTCGAAACGCCATCTTCAGATAAAAATCTGAAGAAAACATATCTAATAATAATAATAATAATAATAACACATTTCTGAAGGAACTAGCAACACCTGTATAATACACCGTGGCTGCGTCTCACTAGCGAGAAAAGCTTATGATATCCAGAACGGTTTACAAGATCGGCTCACATGGTAGATCCCTTTTATCCCATCGAGGGTGCGAGTCCATGAAAGCGAAATCCGCCTGCTAAGTTTCGGCAAACATCGCAACAAGATTATGAAAAGGGAATATTTTAATACAGACGTCGGAGCAGAAGTTGATTTATTATTAATGAAGGTCATGAAGGTCAAGCTATTAGAGGTTATGAAGGATTCCCACCGAGTTGCCGCGAAGATTGGCTGTTAAGTGGAAACCGACGAAAGTTTAAATGAAACGTTTACATGAAACTCGTATAGGGAAGGGGGCGGTCTTTCCGTCGGAGAGTTACGTGTGCCCTAAAGCCATGTCGTGCATGCTCCGCTGGATATCAGATTCGAAAGTTCGAGTCTCTCCTATTTTCCGCGAGAATTTTCGGCGTGGATCAGAGCTGCGAAATCCTCGGAGATTTCTGCGAAGTTACGGAACTGGTCTCCTCGAGCGGAAAATTCGACACGGTTGCTCGATCAAGCAGACCGTCCGTAGACGATTAGGACGAGCTCTGACAGATCAATTGAGAGCAATTAAGCTTAAGGCTTTGTACTTAAATTTGAATAAAACGGGCGGAAAGAAAGCGAGGCGTTTCTGGTGCGTGGCCTAATTGGGGACTCGAAATTCGCTCTTTTTAAAAGCACTGTTTTCATTACTGCGCCACAAAAAATACTATTCTACGCTTTTCGAGAGAAGAGACTTCTGACTTCTGAGATTCAGATTGTGTAGCATATTGAATGTTCCCTTCTATCTTGAAGTATGGCTGTTTCGTTGTCAGTAGCTCGGTCAGCTAGGTATTCGGCTAGGTATTCCACGAGTTGATCAATTTAAAAAAAAGTCTAAGTAATTTTGATAGATAGATTAGATTAGATAGTTTAACTGAAATAACGAGGAGGTTTAAATCATTCTTTTATTGATTTCGGATATATTTGAAGTACATAATATTTTATATATAGGTCTTTAAATTTGGCGATTTCTACCCACTTTCGTGAAAATGAACACTGTTTACACTAAGTTGTTTACTCAATAAACATTATTTATCATTAGACTGCGGATGTTTATGTATTTATGGCAATTTAAAAATTATAAAAGCCGATAAATGTTAGACATACAAATTATATAAAATATCAAAAATAACATACATTTAATAATATTTAGAAAAGAAACATACATTTATTTAAAATTCAGTTGCTGAAATCGAAATATATCACATTTGCCGACAGAAGTAAGCGATTTCACGCGGAAGAGTGCGATGTTGAACCTAAAGAGACGGAAGACATTGCTCACAGCTTGAAAATAACAATGCTTCCTCCCTAAAACGGTGAAATTCTTCAAGTTGATGAAACCCTCGATCTGAAACTCGGGATTCAATGCAGCCGCCTAGGCTTTCTGTCTTCCACATTCTCCAATTCGGCGATGCTAATTATTACTATGGACACGGTACTGATTGAGATCTCTCGAAAAGGATACCGATAGATGCTTGACAGGGACAAACAATAGCCGAGGGTGCGCGACGAATAGTCAATAGACATTGGTCAAGACGGAGGAAGTAGGGTAAACACTACTCCGGGAATCCCCATCCTGGAGAAGCGGCAACATCGCAAAAGGCAAGATGAGGGTCTCCAAGTCTCTTCTCCTGAAAATCACAGTATAGGGTCATAAACCTGAAGAAGCGGCAACGTGGCAGAAGGCAAGATGGAGTCTCAAAGTCTCTTCGCCCGAAAATCGCTTTATAGTACTCTAATTAGAGTTTTGAAGACCAGACACGCGTCAGTTTCAGTGTTGCCATTCGACCCCTGGAGAAGCTAGCTGCAATGTTTGCGAAACGTCGGGAAATCTCTTCCTATAGGACACAACTTACTTCTGAAAGCCTGAACAGTGAGAACAGTACAGTAGTCCATCACGAAGAGAAAGATTAGTCAGTTTCTTCTTTTAGCATAGCAATTTGTCTTTTCTAACTAAACTAGAATCAAATTCTTAGGATGTTGGAAGTGTATAGAGCCAGTTCTCAAATCCTTCGATTCTTATTCAAAAGACCACGAGAATACGATTATAGTCTTGACGGCAACTCCTTATCTCTCGTTTCTCAGATGCGTGATTTGGGAGTTCTTTTCACGCCTCTCCTTAACTTTTCCGACCACATTAATATTATTGTATCTAGAGCTTATAAATCTTTCGGCTTTCTTAAGCGATGTGCATCTAAATTTGTGAATCCTAGCACCTTCAAGCTCTTATATCGCGCGCTAGTTAGACCACATTTAGAATATGCTTCTACCATATGGTCGCCTTATCTATTTTATCAAAAACAGCAGCTTGAAGGTGTACAACATTCCTTTTGTAGATATGCGGTATATAAGTTAGGGCGAAAGATCGCAATCACTGATCATAATTACCAACCTATTATGAACACCTTCAAGATTAATACTCTAGAAACCCGAAGAACTTGTTCGGACTTGATGTTTCTTCATAAAATTCTTAAAGTTTCCATCTGTTCTCCTCAACTTCTTGAGCTTGCTAATCTCTATGCTCCTACAATGTCCCTCAGACCCTCGCTTACATTTTATCCTCTTATGTATACCTCAAAATTCTCAAATTTTGACCCCATAAATCGTATATGCGGATTGGCTAAAGTTCTAGGGAGTGATTTGGATCTATTTTGTTGCTCTATTTACTCCCTAAAAAAGCAAATCCTTAAATCTAACTAGCGTATCTTCTGCTTAATTTTAGTATTTTATCCTCGACGTAATTTATAGTCTCTTTATCTGTCTTTTTGTACACTAATGGGAAGTTATTTCCCGTGAAACCGAAACAAATCAATAAATAAATAAAAGAAAGAACAATTTTAACAAGAGAGGCCGAACGCTCGTTAAAGAAAAAGAAGAAACACGAACGATTGGTTCATCCTCGACAAAGTACCGCGACGATCGTTCCCGGATAGCATTAAAAAAGGCAGCCGACCAAGGAGCTTTTGGCCGAGACGGAGTGCGAATCAACGAAGTAAGAAATGACTGTGCCCAAGGCACTCGGGTAAATGTTGCGGCCAGGAATTAGACGAGTTTATTGCCAGAAAGGGAAGTTGCCCCGAGATAGCGGCGGCGAGTTTCGTTATCGCAGATTTGTGCAACGAGCCGATGCACATTCTCTCCCGTTCCCGCTCCATTACTGCCATCTTTCACCTTTTCGTTCTCGCTCCTCCGGCCCGGTTGTTTCTGCTACTGAAAGGCGAGAGATATCGTCGGGAAGAATGAAGCCGGGGGTAAGGAGCGAAATCCGCGCTAAGAAAATAGACGCGACGGAGGTGGGAGGGAAGGGAAAGGGGAGAGCTCGAAGGACGAGCTGGATGAAGAGAAACGAGCCGAGAATAACATCGCGAGAAGTTCGAGTGATAAAACTATCCGGGACTGTAAACTTCCCTTCCTCGGAGGAAACACACTGACGTTGGATTTGTCAAGAACGATCACCGGATCGAATCATTCTGGCGTAACAGCGGTGAAATTGTTTGAAAGCTGATCCTTTAGAACGAAAAAATTATATCGTGACGTTTGTTTCGACTTAATGGAATTATGAGACGTCGGATGTTGTAATGTTGAAAGAATACAGTAGAAAGTTGGTGCGATTAGGAGCGGAGGCAATTTGGACTTGATTCTGTTGAAGGTGACCGAATCTGAGAAATGCTATTACACTATCTTAGAGGAATGTAATTAAAGTCAAACTCCTTTCTTTCGCATATTAAGACTGAATATTGTAAATATTTTTTATGTGCAAAATTAAAACAGACTTCAGTTATGCAATAGAATTATTTATTTCAACATAGATATATCTTAAACTACAACTAAAACACACAAATTAAACATACTTTTCATTGTAACTTTTCACACAAATTGTGTGAAGATAGATTTGTAGGTAATTAATCTTTTGTTGTCAGAAAGTAAGTTTTAACTACAGCATTAAGAAAATTATTCAAGAAAAATTTTAGACACAACATTGGATCCAATTTTGTGCACTTTGTTCTATTAATATCAATGTTGATAGATCTTTTTTCGTTCGCCACTGTAAAAAATATCTTTTCCTACGATTTCGCGCACTTTCTACCAACCACTTAAATCTCCGCCAACCAGTACGCATGTTGATTTTATTACTTCGACTATCCTATCCTCCCTTTAGTGTCCTCCGGTTCCACGGTAGACGTCGAGCGGAATGCCTCGTTAGGAATGATTATGCTAAATAATCGCGCCGCTTTAACCGTTGAATTATAACGATTTGCATTTCCTTTGTTTCAGGTAAGTAGAACGAATCGTCAACCAACGCGGCGCGCCGTTCCATGGAACTCGGAGGCCGGATCTCCAGCTGAAAATTCGCGTGAGAAATTATTAGACTCTAATTGCCGCTCTTAAATATGCGAATCGAAATCGGCGGGTCGTTGGTCCGCTGAACGCGCCACGTTCTGCACCGCGAGTCAATATCCGCGGTGGAATTCTTTGTCGAAACGGCGGGGGAAGATTGTTCACACTCCGCGGAATCTCCTGAGGCAGATGCGAAGTATTCATCGGCGTGACAAGACTTTTATCGGTGCTAGGAACCACTTACGCGAACGAAATCTTCCAATTTGTGAGTCGGAATGTTGAGTATCGAAGAAGAACGGGCTTTCGATTAATATTAGGGGCTTCGTGGTTGTGCTTTCTTCTTTGTTCGGTGTTTTTAATATCGAAGTAGTTGATATCGTAAATAGTTTCGCGTGGGAAAGTTAGAATAGATACAGGATGTTCACGTTTTCGGGTGATGTAAAAAAATATGCAGCGTTCCATTTAGAAATTGAAGATTATCTTCGTTTCCAGAAAAATATTGCAAATATAGAAAAATGGAAGAAGTTATTTTGTTGGTTGTGAAAGACTAAAAGTTTTTTTTTTTCTTTCATTTTTTCTTGGTGTTCGCTATTCACGAAAGAAACGCTGGTAATAGCTTGAACATCCTGTATTTTTTTTTTTTTTTTATTGAAGGTTAACTAAATCTCTAAATGAGGCTTATACAGCTGCACAGAATTGCTAAATACAGTTTTTGTAACCTTTCTGATATAAAATACAATTAATTGACTAGCTCGAATTTTAAGCTCGCAGTTTTTAAAGAATGCTTATATTGATTGAAGAGACTGAACATTGAGAATGGCAAGTAGAATCTTGGACATTGTTTGCGTTCTCTTAATTTTTTAAATAATATCTTTTTGGGATTCCCTAATAACATGATCGAAATCTTGTGTGTCGTATTTGCAGTGGCAGTTTGT
Organism: Perdita meconis; assembly: GCA_030770465.2. Lineage (NCBI taxonomy): Eukaryota > Metazoa > Arthropoda > Insecta > Hymenoptera > Andrenidae > Perdita > Perdita meconis. Next base: position 12,198,563 of record JASKOS020000003.1, on the reverse strand, counting down.
TTTGTCTACTGCAAGATTATAGTGATCGGATCTCCAGCAATTAACCATAGTTATTACTCTTGTGAATAGATGCAAGGTGTGACACTAACTTTACAATTAATTTCAATATGTTTTGTAAAGTTTGAAATGTTCTTTTCCTTTCTTCTCTTCTTCAATTCTGTTAATTGTGAGAAAAATGAGGCCACTGAAAGAGTCTGTCAAAATATACTAACTATAATAAGTATACTGCGGATGTTTATTCAAAGTTATATTTTTATAGACATACAACAGCAACTGAGTCTAAAATAAACATATGTTTTATTTCCTGAATATTATTTTCTACATTTGTGGATATTGTTACAGACTTCAGGAATATTAAAATTACCATAAATACATAAACATCTGCAGTCTGATGATGAGGTTTCCTTATGACGATATCGCAGATTTCACTTTAGTAAAACCTGTTGTAAAAGATTGAAAAACTGGTAGGGAAACCTTTCTGTCCTTTTATCTAAGGAACTTAAATTCCGTTATTTTATTTGCATCAGTATAGATACTTATCACTTCATTTTCTTCTATAATTTCTGTCTTGTATTTTCGTAAAACATTAATGTCGATAATTTCAAAACCGGAGTACAGAATATAATTGATAAATTTTAAAAGTGACTTCACGATATCGAGAACTTGATCTTCTCTTACCAAATTCGATGAATATTTTACTCGAAAATCTACGTGGTACCTAATTTATTTCACAATCGTCAATCGAGAATGTATTTTATCGCAATTATACCGCCATATCGACATATTGAAGTAAAGGGCAATCACGGTGAAGTAACGCGTAAAACATCGATTCTATCTCAAAGGCAGCTCTCAACATAGATAATTACCATGGTGAAGCTTAGCATCGATGTAATGAATATTCCAGCAGATTGGTACTCCGAGGACGCCGTAGATTGCCAAATTCCCGCGGACGCTGTAATTCGTGATCGATAATAATTATGCGAAGCAGTGTCGCCCCGCACCCCGCACTCATACTCTTCCACGTATGCCTGTAATCCGGCTCTCTTTCGCCATCGTTCCAGCCGCCTGTTTCCCAACAGTATGTGCCGGTATAACGACCGGGGGGGTTGAAAGGGAATTTCCACTCCCCCTTTTCGCGGACGGTAAACTGGGTTAATTTCGCACATAACAAGACCTTGTCATCGAACGCGCGAGGTGGGAAGCAATTTCAAGTTGGAAACTTTCGGCCGGATATGTGATATGACCGATTGCTTTCGTTTTTCTCTTTACGATTTCTCTTAGAGTTTTCACGGAGATCGTTTTTAATCCGCGACAAGAATTAGTGCCTCCAATATTTTCGGTACGCGTCGCAATTCTTTGCGATCTCTTTCTTTACTACTTTTTTTTAAACAATTGACAAATTGGATGGAAAATCGCAGCTAGCTGTGTCAAAGTCCCGTTTCAAGAACATCGATTTCAAAGTTTTCACCTACTGTATTCCTTAATGAAAATTATTGCAACTCATTAGTAGAATGCAGATTTTTATGCATTTACGGTGATTTTAAATCCGCGAAAACAAATCAGAATGTGTTTAGATATAAAAATATATGAAATGTCGAAAATAAAATACATTTTATAGTATTTAGTAAGTAAGAGATATTTTTATTCAAGTTTCATTTCTTTTGCTGCGCCCCTAAAAATATAAATTTGGATGAATATCCGCAGTCTTCTCGTTATGTAATACTGCCCATCATTGTATAATACTGTAATGAACGCCTTGTAATTAATATTGCACGCGCCTCAATTATTTTGAATCTCTTCGTCCAGAATGGCATACATATATCTTGTCGTTTCGAAACATATTGCAGAATTTTATGAAGCACAGGCGTGTTTGAATACATCAAAGAGACGAAATATTGTGAATATTCGTTTCTCCCTTTTCAACCTTAACAAGAAGCAATCGCAATTGGAAAAGTTCGAGTAGTACGCTACTAATCTGAGTATACAGAAATGCGCCTGTAAAATATCGCGCGATCCTTCCGGTTCTTTTTTCTTTCAACTAGGTCAGGTGAAAAAAATCGACAAACATTCGACAGCCGGATCAATTACCACTCCGTCGTGTTTCGAGCAACATGTTTTGACGTACAGCGCAAATACATCAAGAATATATCACGCGCGGCTCTTACACAATGCAGCCTGCGATTTTGACGTTCCCGTTGACCTGGCTTTGCGCAGCTTTTGATAACAGGAAAACATGTTTTCCTAGTTAGGATTAAATTTAGTTAAACTCGAACCGCAAGAAATATTGTACCATTTTCCTGGTAAAACATGCATAACAGTATAACGGAAATGGACCAAGTGATTCAGCAATTCTAATAAATTTATTAATTCTAGAATTGGATAAGCTACGATGCTACGAGGTGCATGTGATTTGTTAAATTTGTATGAATTCATGAAATCTTGTCAAAATGTGAAATTAATTTATTCGATCCGAAAATTCAACTGGTTAAATATTCGGAAACCTCATCAGACATTTAGAAAATTCAAGTCATACAGATGTCCAATTTTAACTTATAAATGCGAAATGAAATTAAAGTACATTAATGTAAAATATTTTACTAAAGTGTCTATTGTCTATCGACTATCAATACGTTCGTGAAGTTCCGCCAAATCTGGATTATATTTATAAATATACAGGGTGGTCCGCGCAACTTGTGCACCTCTATAACTTCCAAAATATGCGTTGCACGAAAAAATTTTGTATATAAAAGTTGCACGGTTTAAAGGGGTACATTATGTAGTGCATTTATTTTTTTATAGGTGGAGACGTTTCGAAGATTTGAAGGTCAACTTTAAATAAAGTGAAATTACTCGTTAGCTATTAGGTTTAGAGCTAATAAAAGTCAATACTTTTTTGCTCAGAATTCGATATTCTTCCATATTTTGGTATAAAAAATATAGTATTCTATTTAAAAAAACAAAGTTGACCTCCAAATCTCCGAGCGCCTCCACCTATAAAAAAAATAAATGCACTACATAATGTACCCCTTTAAACCATGTAACTTTTGTATACAAAATTTTTTCGTTCAACGCATAATTTGGAAGTTATGGAGGTGGACAAGTTGCGTGGATTACCCTGTATATTTATAATACCGTATTATAACTTGTTGAATGGGATCAACCGTATCGATTCGGTATCACTGCAATCGTTAGCACTTTCTATATACGCAGCAGTACAAACGGTCAGTGACCAGACACATACAGTAACATTAAACGTTTTTTATAACATGTTAAATATGCGTGAAAGCCATCTGCCTCGAAACGCGAAGCTAATATCAGCGGCGATCGCGACGCAATCGAATCGAGCCGTCTATGAGGATATAATCGCATTGCCGAATTCCCCATTCAGAGCGACGCTGACAAATGACTCGTCGACCTGATTACCGTTGGGATTTTAACGCGAGCTTAATTAGACGCTGCGCCTCCTATGACTGATCGAACGAGCTCACGAAACGAGCTCCTCTTTCTCCCTCTCGTCTCTCCAGGCAACGCTCTCTCGCCGCCTCCCTCTCTTCTTTGTCTCGTACATCTTTCTTACTATTGCCACGTCGATGCGTCTACATTAGGCCCGTAAATGTTCACCCAGAGGGTGACTCCTTTCGCCCATTCAAATTACAGTCTGCTGGCTACGCGTGTTCATTAGGCATGTGTCATTACGCTTCATTAATAATCCGTTTAGATGCAAATCTTTGCTCTCGGCGACGTTGCTACTTTTCTACCCGCCGACGACGCGACGCCGCCATTTGTTACCGCTGGTCGTGACGGAAGTAACGTTACCTCGAAGCGAGGCTTGCCATTGCGAGGGAACTTTCCTTTATATTGTTAATGGTGTTTCATTGTTTGAAGCGCACGGTAGAGCTTCGAGCAAAACTTCAATTATTATTTAATTGTGGTCTACTATTTATTAGTATTTTATGCTGCGAATAGGGAGTCGGTTAATCTAGTTCTGTATCAATTTTTACTATAAACTTGTCAATGGTCTTCGCTATTTCGTAGAATAAATTATTGCCTCATTTTCTTCGAACCTCATTTGTCAGAAGAGAGACCGAGTCACGGACTGATTAATTGTTCTTCGAAACACGTTTCATACACTCCGCGAGTTCGTTGCTGATACAGAGTTGCATGATTACAATGAATAAAGATTGTAACGCGATAGAACCTCGATTATTGGAACTCTTTGTTGACCGATTCTTTTACAGAAACATTCATACGATGCAGCGGAATAAACATATGGAACCCATAAACTTCTGTACTTTGCAATGTTTCATCCATTTCGTAGTCAACAATTGTGCCCATAATTAGGAAAGTGGTCTAAGTCAAAATTTAAAAAAAAATGAGTTTATCAGTTATTTCACACCACATTATTTTAAACTAAATTTATTCAATGTAATTTTTTTTTTTTTATACAACTTAGACCACTTTCATAATTATGGGCACAATTTAAGCTTACAGAAATGTTAGCACGTATACCGAGAAAAAAATTACTGCATTGCGTAGTAAAGAAGCAGCTTAGAGTGAAATGCGTTTTTTTTTTTGTGTACCGCACTAAGAGGAAAAAATAGTCTGCTTGATCGACGGTCCAAAACGAAAATCGCCGTGGCTTTCTCTTCTTACACCCCGAGTTCCCTCCAGTCGTCGACACTTTGTATGACCAATTCTCTTGTATCTATTTTGCATCCCCCTTCCCCGTTGCTGAACACACCTCAGCACTTCCATAAAGAAAACTCTTTAGTTTGAGTGAAATTCCAACTGTGCTACATTCGTGTAGTAAAAATCAGCACACGAGGTTGTAGTCTTTACCAATTCTTTAGGACCAAATATTACTTCACTGATGTGGTGAAAACATAACCACTTTCACCAATGTTGCTACTTTAGTCGAGGATGTAGTAAAATTCCGTAGACTACGTACTAAAAATTAAGAGACGATTTTTTTACTGATGAAAACCTTTACGTTTTTTACAGCTAAAATAATATACGTCAGCGTCAAATTAATTAATTAATTTGTTAAACGTACATAAATTACTTACTTTGACGCGTATTGTGTGCACTGCGTCGTACCTAGTAGGTTTTATCCAGTTCCCAACAAACGGAACTCCTTTTCGAGAGTTCATTTTATTTTTGCGCGCGTTTTACGAGGTACACCGTTCCTGCATTTTCGTTGTTACCGTTTATCGTGCATTATGACCCCCCGAATAACGAAATAGAGGGAAGTCCGTTCTGAAACAAATTGTGCTCAGTTTGAATAAAGGTTGCACAAAGTCGAGGAATAATTTACTTGGCGCGCGATCCATTGTGAGGCCGCTCCTGAACGCGGTATCATTTCTCCGGCACGGCGTATCGCGGTTGTTGTTCCATAGGCTGTCTCGTTTTAATCTTGTTACGGGATTATTTCTGAAACTGCACTACCAACCCAAGTTATTCAAGTAAGCGTTTCAAAGGACAGGCAGTGTGCTTCAATGTAACTTAATACGGGTAGTATGAAGTAGTTAACAATATTGTTGCTAATAACGCGCAAGAAAATTATAAATGTAAATGACAAACTCTCTGTTGTGAAAGAGTGTCAAAATTATTATTATTATGTCGTCTTCATTATACCAAAAAAATGTACAATACAGAGTGGTGTAATAGGTGAAGCACAGCAAAACTGTTATTAAGCATAATCTATAGGTAGAATAATTCACAGAGATAGCGTATAAATGATAATGATCTTATAACTATGTAAAAACTGTCTATAAACTATCTAAAAATTATGACTGAAATTAGAGTAAAGTGTACATAACATTTTGTAATCTGCTATTAAAATACATTACAAACAAAATGGTCTATAAGCCACGTTCGAAATATGGATAAAGAGAATGTAGAAAATACTGAAAGTACTGATCCATGAATGGAGAAGTTAGAATAAGGATGGATGGGATAAAATAAAGGATTTGGTTTGTTTTTTGAAGGAGTGAAATGTAGAGAAAGAGCAGATGTAGGACGGTAGAATGTTATAATTATGAGGCACGGAAAATAGAAAAAGAGCACGAAATTTAGTCGTTTTATGGAGAGGAATAGATAACTGATTAGAAGCTCTGATATTGTGTGTATCGTTCAAATGGTAATTCCGAGTTCAGATGCAGTAAGTCGCGAAGCTAAGCCGGCGCTTCAGAGTGAAGCGTTTTGTAAACTATGCAACAGAGATGAAATATTCAGCGTTATCTCATCGCAAGCGAACCAGATTTCTTAAGAAGAATTCTGATATGATCAAATTTACGAGCAGAATATGAGAAAGGAAGATATGAATTCTGGATAGGTTGAATACGGGATGCAGTAGTTTTAGTAGTAGTTTGAATCATGGAGAGTAGACAATGTTAGAATAACCCATGATTTGAGTTTAGAGAAAAATATCTTCGAAACGATATTTGTTATAGCACCATCTGTGTCTTTTATTGAAACTATAAAGTGTTCTCCGTAAGTTCGAGCTGTTCGGCCACCAAAAAATGTGTCAATACGTAGCAATAGCAGGAAAGTGAATGTAGGGTCATTTTAATCCACTGTGTGATGACGACGCATGTTTTACTCGAATAAAAAATGACTTATTTGTATGTAAATTTTGCATAAAAAATAGAAATGCGGCGTGTAACGTTTGGGATTTGTCTAACTTAATATCTCTATTATTTTTTTAACAATCATTGGATGAAAACTGAACTGGGTCTAGATGACCCAACGTGGCAATAGTGTGACGTAGAATAAGTATGACAATAGGGGCTTAAAAACAACGTGAATAATAACTCTATAATTTCTTTTGGATATTTCCTATACAAATTAATTAATAATCGCAACAGTTGCACCAAAAAGCGGATCCTTTAGAAGTCTTCCTCCATTTAATATTTGTTATGGTTTGAAAACACTCATTCTTTTCGCCTCGAACCACCGAAAGCGGATACGTTCTTTTCAATAAAAAACTTCATTATTCCGCTCGGCTAACTTCGAGAACAAGCTCCTTTACTTCACGGGAAATCAACTTGCCTTGAACGTGCCAGTATCCTTCAGGTGACTTCATTACTCAACACGTTAACTTCCTCTGGAAATCGAAAACATGCTCGAGTTATCGGGGATGAATTATGAAGTTGTTCAAATAGTTGAGGAAACTTTTGAGGCTAGGAATGAATGTAAGGAACATTTTTGAAACGAGGGAAACTGTGAAAAAACATTGACTACAACCATAAAACTCTATAAAAGTTATAATAAATTATTCCATCCATAGATCGTACTACGCAGAATCTAACTAACTTCGTAGTATCTACATAAGATACACTTTCTAAACAGAGCTACTCCTAAATCCTCGGAGCACGGAACGTAGAATTCGATGGTTAGGTAATTTAAGCTCCGCGTCTTCAGTAACCCAACCATAGGAATGCGAGCGTTAATTGATTACTCCATCAAATCCTTAGTGAGTTCTTCGCTCTACTGGACTCTTCTTAATATGACTCCCATTCGCGTACCTGTATCAATACTACTCATAACTTTGCATATAAATGTTGACGCAACCCGTCAGTATAAAAAATTCCATCACCTTTTAGCAATAATCATCTGCGAGATAGCTCCATGGGAACACAACGAAAACCAACGGGACACCACTATTTCAATCACTCACGCGTCATATAATCCTCCAAGTTTTAATGGTCAGGTTGTTCCGGTTGGTTAGCCGTTGTTTGATGGGAAGGACGGCGTTGCGGTCGAAATTCATTCCGACGGGGCGACGGGACTCGACGGAGTCGCCTGAATTTGTTGTAAAAAAAAAAAAAGTTGGACGAGCCCGTTTCGAATTTAGCGGAACTTTTTCTATTCCCACGGCCGGCCGGGGCCAGGATCTTCGAGCGAAGTTAACTGAAAGTTTCTAGCTCACGTGCGAGGAGACTTCGAGTGGAAAGGACGAGTCGTTAATTTCGTCATTCGTCGCATCCCGCGGGCTCCGGCACGTTGTTCCTTCAGGTTTACAGGTCCTAACTTTTCGTCCTTAACTCATTAATTAAGGATGAAAGCATGGCGGTACCGAGAGAGAGAGAGAGAGAGAAAGAGAGCGAGGGAGTCGGTTGGGACGAAGCCGAAGAAGCGAAGTTTTAATAACATTACCCGTAATAATACCGTCCGCCCCCTTGTGCTATTCCTTCTTGCAACGTGCCCTAAATTATCAAAGGACCCCTCGGCCCGTCGCTACCCTTTTCCTACCGGCTCATCCCTCATTCCCCCCCGTTTCCACTCTCCCTTTCGACGAATGTGCCGAGTTTCGCACGTTCAAACCTACCTTTGATTTTGCGAAACGCTAACTATGCTTCGGGGGACGAAGGGTAAACGGTAGACGACGAACGAAACGATGGAGCACCGTTTAGCCGCGGGTCTGGAAATTTTCTCCGCTACGGAGGCACTTGAAGCTCCTCCAGATGGGCAGAACAACAACATGGAGTGCTTCGCGATTGCCCCGAGATTCGTCGAAGGCGAAATCTCAGTGGTTAGCATCCTCGATAGAGAATATTCTGCGCGTATTGTTGGCGCTGGTGGAAACCTTGAGGATCGATGGAAGTTTCCATCTTCTAGATTTACGTAATTCTAGAATCGCTTTGGTGATGTGTCCGAAAATTTAGTCACGTAAATAAAAAAACAACTGTTGAGGTACATGTTCCAAGATGGTGACACTGATGAGACTTAGGCCAGGATTACAAATTAGGACTTGCGTGTTTTAATGCAATTGACTACATGGAATTTCGATATCCACAGCGTTGCTGCACTGAGAAAAATAATGGAGGAAAAATTACTACATTGCGTAGTAAAGAAGGAGGATATAGTGAAATGCGTTCCTTTCTACCACATTAAAAGGAAAAATTAGCACGTGTGTTTCAAAATTTAATAGACCAGTGTAGTAAAATTTGCGGAAGGTTGTGATACACAGCGACATCTACGCTTCGGAAAGAAGTGGCGTCTCGTGACATAACCTCAATTTGCTTGGATTTTAGCATTGTCTTTTCAATGCCTTTCAATGAATATCGCATAAACGTCCAAAAAATGGTATAGTTAATATGGGAAAAACTTATTTTCTGACATAGGTATTTGTTGCGGGCCGTTAGCAGTTACTGAGCATAGGCCTAGTTTCATAGAGCTTCCGCTAGAGTGTTCTCGTAATAATCGTCTTTCTCGCTAGTGCTTGATCCTAGTCCTGTTCATATATAAGGCGAGTTCCGAAATAATGTTCCACAGCTCAAGTGCTGATCCGTCAGCATAGGTCTACTGAGATAATGAAGCAAGTCTTCGTTGATCCGATGGTCTAAAACGAAAATCGCCATGGCCCCGCTTCTTCTTCCATCCCAAAGTTTTTCTCTTCCAGTTTTTCTCGTCCAGTTTTTTCTCTTCCTATATAACCAATAATAATTCTCTTATCTATCCTATACCTCGCCTTCCCCGTCGCCAAGCATACTACTACCCCTCAGTATTTCCATAAAGAAAAACTCTTTTTAGTTTGAGCGAAAGTTCCAATTTTGCTACATTCGTATAGTAAAAATCAGCACACGAGGTTGTAGTTTTTACCAAGTCTTCAAGAACCAAATATTACTACACTGGTGTAGTAAAAATCTAACCACTTTCACCAATTCTGCCGTTTTAGTAGAAAATGTAGTTAAATTTCTCTCATTTTTTCTCTCAGTGTAGAGATTTCTATTATACGTATACATATAGTTGATCCGAGTTATTAGGAGAGTGATTTACAAAGCAAAGTTCTACTTTAACTTGACTGTATCCTAAATTTTTTATCTTATTTTGAGCAGTAATTATGGATTTTTTTATAAAAATATTTCCGATTTCTTTTAAAGCTGTTTCAGAGTCAGTAGATGCGAAATATTTATGCTCCTTTCTTAATTCGAGTTTATCTACAGCTATTAGGATTGCTAATATTCTACAGTTCTGTTTCAACCTGTTTCTTCCTCAGTTTTGCTTCTCGTTCATTTTTCTTAGGCTTTATGAGAGTTTCAACTGTATTGACATTCAATACACCCAGAAATCCCACAAAAATGGCGGTCGATATCAAGAACTATCGGCGTTAATCGAAAGCATCGCGCGTTGCGAATGCGACTGTGAGGCTGCAGCTGTGAACAGCACCCGGTCCAGGTGATATCGCACAAGGCCTTTGGGACTCGTAACTTCAGACTCATTGTCTCACTTTCACAATTAGCCGCGGCGAGCGGAGAGCCATCTCGTATCAACAGGTAACTCGCACCTCCTCCTGTTCGGACTTCCTTCGTAAAAACGAACGATAGACCGGCGTCGATCGGCTTCGAAAATGTGTTAGAGTAATTGCGCTCTTCGTGTTCAAAGAACGGCCGCTTTGTTACTCGATTCACACAGCCCTGGATAGTTTCTTGCTAATTGAAAATCCTCGTTCCGTGAAATTCGATAGCGCACCTTCCGGCCGGGGCCGCGTGCTCGATTGGAACGCGTTTTCGTGTATTTTGTGTCCTCCTGTCGGATCGCTGGTTTTTCGGAGAAATACTCTGTATTTCTCTGGGATATTCTTATTGCGTTGCAGGAAATGTTGATCAGCTCTCGCGACAGCTTCTATCACAATACGAAACAATTTCGTATAGCGAAGGTAGCTGTCTGATAGTCATAATTAATGTGTGTCGATCAGAGAGTAATTGCAGACATTGTCGCTCTCAGATAGTTAAATGACGATCGCAGACAGTTGCTCTCACAACAGTGTCCATTTGCGAGAAACGCTCTCGAGAGCAACTCGCGACAGTTTTACTCTCAAATGGACACGTACCTTTATGGAAATATTATAATTTATAGCCTCGTTACTTTCTTTGATCCATTGTCTCTTAATTTTTGATGCAAAAAAATCAGGTGGAAGGAAGGATGAAAGCAATCAAGATTTTGACACTATTTTCATTAAACGTTGACTCGGTCATTTAATTATTTCTCTCGTTCTAGTTCCAGAAATGACGTAATTAAATCTCCTAATTGGACTACCTTCATAGGAACCATGTTACGTAGACAGCAGTGTGTAATACTAATAACAAAGTTTTATTTTATTACGTTTTAGCTTTGAGAAGACGTAGAAGACATTAATTAACGTTTCAGCCTTTCAGTTTTTATATCCGTTCCTCGTTATTACTAATGGTTCTCACAGTTTCTGTTACCTAATTCATGTTACAATAAGTCAGTTCTCAGGCTACGGAAACGTTTCTAATTTTCTTTAACAATTCATTTATGATTAAACGAATTTCTGTACATAGGTAAATACACTCTTAGGTAGATTATGTCAACATGAAGACCCTGAAAAAATGTCCACTCGAACATTCTCAATGCAATTCATTTGAGTGATTCATGAAGGGAACAAGGTCGGCCAGTGCAAAGGGCCAGTTTGGATTTTGGAACAAATCGTACCTAGAATCGTTCCCACGTCGCTCCTAATTCAATCTATTACGTATTCCTTGCCCTTCCCCGACGAAAATAACCATGTCACATCCGTAGGCCGCGTTTTCCACGGGAATTCCGAAAAAGTGATGCACGTAGCGGGGGCCGACCGTCCGCACGACAGATCCGTCTCCCCTTTGAAATTACTTTAGCGGCGTAATAAATAATTCCTCGCTCGACAGACATCCAGACAGCCGTATTCTTTCCCTTTGTGGAACGATAATGAAGGCTTTCCGAGATTCTACGTGACAAGACGGAGGTTAAAACGTGTGGGCGCGCTCGTTTCAGACCCCGGGTGTACCTTAGGACCCCTTCCCAACCCCGGAATTGAATTCAAATTCTTGAGTGGCTCCTGTTTACACTGTAAACATTGTTCCGTGGTGTAACGGCCGTCGCTCTGTACATGCACAGCGCGAGCTCGCGCGAAAGGGAGTTGATAATTGCGTCGAAAGCACACGGGTTGCTGTTTCTGCCGAAGACGAGACTGCTGCCGCGCCGAGCAATAAAGATAAACAGGATCGTGCGAAGGAATTAATGGAAGGTCGACTGGGACGAACGTAAACGCGCGAATCAGCAGATAATGAATTCCTCTTTGTCAAAAATTTGGAACCTGGTGCCGCTGTTGGAAGTAGAGTAGACGACGTACCATTTGTGGCTATTTTAAGGATTTCGATATCATCCATTGATACGTAACTTGATAAAAAATACAGAAAATTTATCGATGCTTCGGACATAATTAGTAGATTACACATATTTATGAAGATTTTAATTTTTACAGACACAAAGACGCAACTGAAGCTTGAATAATAGTGTTTTATTTTTTAAATACTCTAATTTGTCCTCAATTTTTGGCAGTTTGTATATTTTGGCGTCTATGAACAATTTCGAAGATCTTTACATATTTACATTTGTTATAAATGTATAAGAATCCACAGTTCAATAATTAGGTTTTAACAAGATCATTAAATTATTTTGCGAAACCCTTTTGATCCAGTTGTAGCGAAAAAGTACCACTTTTGGCCAGCTGATTGTCCATTTGTGGCTACTGTGGACTACTGAAGCATTAATACGGAAGACAGTCGGAATTATAACTTTTAGTTACTTATATATTTACTATTAAATTGTATATTTATTACTGAACAAGTAATAACACAATATTTAGTTGACGAAAATCGTAATAACTATTAATGTGTTTTATCTTCTTTTATAGTTACTGATTTTTCTGTTGTGAATTTGTACTTTTATAGCTCTAATTTATTTGTTCTGTTTTTAGTTACATGTAATGCATTATTTTATACCGATTATATTTGGCTAAAAATTTTCTATCCGGAATATTATTATTATTATTATTATTGTTCGTCTTTATTGCTTCTCTTTTGTTATAGAAGTATTATATAAAACAAAGATAATAAGAGGTTAATGGTGAAGCTGCAGTATGAACGCTGTTAACGAGCCCTGTAATTATCTATTTATTAGATGCTAATTACTAAAGTTGGAATATTAAGATTGGGAGTATAGAATGAATTAACATGCGGCGTTTTTAAAATCTGAATAGCATGCGCTGATGTGTAAGTAAAAAATGCTTTCAATTTGGATATGTGCGAGTAAAAACCAAATATTATTGAATATGTAAAATTAGTAAAGATATTTCTATACGATTTCTCACTTGAATGGTATAATAAAAAACAAAAAGGACATAGGACATAGGACCATGAAGTTAACATAAGTGACAATTACACACGTTCATTAATTATAATTAAACTAATTACTTAATACGTTAGACTAAATGGATTTATGGTAACAAGCGGTACATCTACCCTACCACTAATAATCATTGTTCAGAAAAGACCTACTTTTGTGTCTCTGAATTCTGAAGAGTTTCTTGTTAATCGAATCAAGTTGAGCCGTTCCAAATTAATTTTCGGTTTGGAGTGGGTCTAAAGTGGTGCTTAATTTTTGAATCCCTTTTTGAGAAAACGCTTTCGCTTGTAAACGAAAACGTAAAACGAGAACCGACTTGGCGAGATGACCCAGTTCTTTTTCATGCATCGATTTTTCGTTAAATGGAAGATCGTCATAAAGAGTTTTTTTTTTTTTAGTTTCGAAGTGGAGCGTGTGAAAACGTTCCTTGAAACTGTTGGACCTGGAAACGTTTAGGAGCGCGGGTTAGCGTTCCGGGGAAAGGGCAACGGGATCGTAAAATTGTTAAACCATCACCTTGCTGCCGGAGAGCTGTCAGGTTCGCAAACTTAAGCGAACAAGCATTTCGATGTATGAAGCGTCGTCTGCATGAGAAAACGTTCAGACCCTGTAACCGGGTGTCCGGAGAGCTTCCTTCGTCGACGTATGATTTGTGTTTCTGCCGGGGGAAAAAAAAAATATATTCCGCACCGTGCATCCAATTTATTCGCATTAAGAGAACCGCGAACGTGCATTCTTTGCGCCTTGTTAGGGGAAACCGGCCGAGCCGATACACGATCCACGCATTCGTTCGCCGGGACCTTTTACACAAGCCACGATTTAAGTTTCACCGAGTGTCTCGCCCTCTACACGGGACCGGGACGCTGGAACGGCGAGAGTAGATTCGAGAGATTTGAACGGTTTCGCCTAGCGGAGGAGAGAATTTTGTCGACGGGTGGGGTATCCGTGGAGAAACAAGACAAGAAAAGGCGAATGCATCGACGGCGCGCAGTGAAAGCAGGTTCGACGAAAGACGAGGGGGAGAATGGAGAAGATCACGACCGCTTTATCACCTTGTTCCAATCGGAACTATCGACTCGGTTTGCTCGCGATACTCGTTTGATAGCACTCCACCGTTCTCCTCTCGATCGTGCGAGCTATCTTAGCTTCACGAAGCTCTTCAGGTGTTGGACGAACTTATTATCCGCTCCGCTGCCGTCTAATCCTTGAACTATTAGTAGAGATTTGTCTGACTAACGATCGGAGAATTCTACTGTTTCCCTCTAGCGCATGGAGTCCCAAAGTGTGGGTCGTAAGGATATTTCGGGTTGGTCGCGTTAAATATTAAAATATGAGAATAGTTTACATGTTCATTAGGAGTTTTAGTCATCAAGAATCGTCATGAATTCAAAGTCAGTTTAGCAAAAGATCGCAAGCGAATTACTGTCTAATTCCTCTCAACGTGGAAATTTATATTGAATCAGTTTTAAATTGCTTATCAATCAACTGAACAACAATTAGAATTGCTCTTTATTGTTACGCATAGCTAAAAAATGTGGGCAACTAGATAAATAAATTCAGATATGTGGGATCGAACAAATTTGTGACAATTTGTCGCGACGTACGTATTGTTAGTATAGCTGCACCTTGTCACAGGTTTAAAATAACTTGTTTAAATATTTGTAATCGCAAACAAAATGTATTTTTTAAATTAAAATGTGAGTATTACATTTTGTGGAAGGGTTTTGGAAAACGGCATTACGAATGTGTCTTGCAACGGCAAAAATTCCTAAGAAATGGCCTTAAGGTATCTATCTTCAATTTGAAAGAACATTTTTTCCACGTAGATACATATCGGGTGGTACAATAGTTCTCGAACATGGTAACTAACTACCTCTGATATTGCGCGCTGAAGAAGACTGCCGAGTCTATTAATTTCTTATAAGAAATTAAAGAAATAAAGATTATTGAAAGTGTCCGTCTATGGATGATAGGGATTTCTGCTTTACCAGTTTTATATCACAATTAAGGTATCCAAGTGCCTCTCGCCGATTTTGTTCATTTTAAAATGTGTTACAGTGGACTAAAAATTAGAAACACGTATTTTTTTATCGATGGAGAAACACTTTGAAGGTGTGAAACAACCCTTCAAAGGTAAAAGTGTGAAACGAGTTCATTGTTCAACGTATTCAAACGCAATTATTCTGGATCAAATTATCGGAAAAAGTTGTGTCAAAATGAGAAATAAGGAATATAATTTACTCGATTTTATTGAACGACTTTATGAGGGTAAATTACCCCTTAACTCTAATAGCTATACAAAACTTTGTAAATTGAGTCATAATTCAAGCGGAAAAATAAAAGACATGGATAGTTGGTTGTGAACCAATGGCCAGTGATCGAAGCTTTATGATATTCTTCAAATATAAATTGAAATCATAATTCATCAAAATACTATGCAAAAAATGTCAAAGAAAATTTTTTTAAATTCTAATTTCAAATACATTCAAAAACTGAATCATTCCTGTTGTGTTATTTTTGTGTTGTGAGCAACGTCACATAAAAATATAAATTTTTAAATTATATGAAAAGGAACTTTATCCGATGATTTGATCCAAAAAGATTGAGAAATGAATAACTTTTTCTTTATCACTTTGCGAAGAATTTAGATAAAGAAATTTCGATACAATGTTAAAGAATAAAGAACGTAAATGTAAATATTAACTCTGAATATCTCATATTTCTCCCAATCATAAGACTCTGAGTTAAAGAAACTGAAGTACTCTAATGGGTAAAAAACTATCAGTAAACTGTAGCAGGATTAAGTGAAATAATGAAATTAATGTCTGACATCTTTATGTTCGAAGAATTGATTTCACCCCCACAAAGTATTTTTTCGGCGATAAAAAAATATCTCCTATTCTTTTTAGTCCATTAAAACATATTTCACAACGAATCCAATCGGCGAGGGACACTTGGTTTACCTTCCTGATTAGCACAATGGTGATTCGGTGGTGCACCGAAATCTAAAAAGTGATGATAAATTATTGAAGTTAATCTACGGCCTCATAACCCGCTCGAGCTGGATTCGAACTGGTCCAGCTTCTCTCCTAAATCCACCACCCTGGAATCAAGCAAGGGCACTGCCTCTCGCCAGCAAGCTTTTGGCGGAAACACGAACATGATTTGTTAGGAAAATCCGTAGACGCGGTCCGCGCGGACGGAAGGAAGCGTCAGCTCGGTTTATCTTGCCCCGATAAAATTGATTAACGCCGACGCGACGTTAAATCACGGTCGATACACGATTCGCCATTATTGCCGATAAATTGCTGGCCCTCCCGTTCAACGGGATGCGGTCCAGCCACTTAAGCGGTGTCGCGGCGTCGCTGTTTTCGCGTAAACTTCACGTTCCCGTTTTCCTTCTTCCCCGCATCTCGCCCATCGGTCCTCGAACGGCGAATAAATGAGGTAGTGCCCACGACAGGACAAGCCGCATACCTCTTTGAGGTTATAAAACACTTTGCCGTGCGTTAACACCTAACCCTGCGTCATTAATCGTACTTTCTTCGGAGTCCCAAGCCTGTGTAGTTCACCAACTTGACTTTCCCTCTGGCGTTTAATAGGACCCATGTATTCCGAGAACATCTTCGACCATTAAATATTCTACACGCGAGGGACTCGGATTTTTCATTATTTTGGGGTCAGACTGTGTCATAAAGGTGTATCTTTATTTTCTAAGATTATTCGCACATGTCGGTTGTTATGAGATATTAATTCGTTCTTTTACCAGCTTTTATTTAGCTTCATTAGTTTGTTTGTTAGACTGTCAGCTAATTGTTAACCCGCTTCGACATATCAGAATCAACTTCAAACTTTGCATATGTATATGTATACGTAGTCTGAATGATAATACAATATTCTATAAAGAAATTAGTTTTAAATTTAAAATGAACAATTCTATTTTTTTTTACAAATCATAAATGAAATTGGGAACGTCTATTTTATTAAGCTAAAAGAAATTAATGTAAATAATGAAAATTAAAGTTTTCAGAGACTAAAAAGTATAAAATAATTTTTAGTAACAACAATTAGTTTTTAAACAAGCTGTTATTAAATATTAAAAATGTACCGAAGAGAGAAAAATAATTTTGATACCGGTTTAAATAACTGCTTCAAAAGAATTCTTTCGTATAACTAAAACTAAAAGCGTGGAGCGTAATTATTGAATAATAAAAGTTATGCAAAAACCAGTTATAAAATGACATGATTTTCTTTCAATATGGTTAGATGTTAAAATAGATTTTAAATGGAGGAATTAAATAGAGCGCTTGCAATGAAGTGGAAAAATTTCTGCAACAAGGACTAGAACCTGATATATCATAATACGGAGAACATTATAAATATTTATACGAAAAGGATATTTCAGTATTTATGATCCTTTATTCTTCAAGCGATAACTTCCAGTCCAAATTCACATGAAAATGTGAAGAATTAATTATGGCTAATATTAACTCAGGACTGATACTAACCAGAACTCTTGGTCTGAAGTTAAAGAAACTTTAAACCTTGAAAAATTATAAATAACAATTTGACAATTAACGTGTCAAGTTTACTTGTTCCTTCTTGAAAGTAGAGTAAACGTCACATCTATCTACTGATTTGAGCGGGTCTCGAGTCTCGAATGCGTTTCCATCAACATCGCTCATGCGCACAATAAAGGACGATCGAAACCGAATCCGAAGCCCTGATTCTGAAACGCGGGATAAACGATTCCTCGAGGTCGACGGTTTCGTCCTGCCGTCCTGCACTCGATTGAAAATTTACGACGTCGCCTGCCGAGACGCCGGAAGAATCGACACCGGTGGCCTAGTAAAGACGAAAGACGTATTTTTTTTTTTTATGCGAATTATAATATTCTAATTTTATGGGGAGCTCTTTTCTTTACGGCGAATTCCCCTTCCCGCACGTTTACGCCAAAAGCGAGCTTTTATTTTCCATAAACCTTAACGCGGCAAGTAGACGTAGGATCGTAAAGACGAAGTAGAAACATCGGTGGAACTTTTTTCTTACGTCGATAAGACTTGGCCCTTCAACGAACTTCCGAGTAAATTTCTACGCGAGGTGTATCTTTCTTTTTTTTTTTCGTTTCTTTCCGAAACTCGAAGCCCGCTCCGGCCGGAGCAGTTTGAAACAACGAAAGAAGACGGTAGACTGTTCGGAATCTCGGTTAAAACTGTCTACGTTTCTCATTTATTTATGCATCTTCTCTAACTTGTTTTCTCGCAGCGGCACGACTATGAATAAAAAGAGTCGCGAGCGTGTCGCGAACCTCCGCGCCTCGAGCCGCTTTATAGACGTCTTTTACGCTATGACGCTTGCAAACCTTCGAATTTACAACGTAATCTTTAAAAAAACCTGCTCCAAAAATTTCTATGTAGCTTAAGAATTTTATTGACGAGCATTGCTCGATGAGTCGCCGAGTGGTTATTTAAAACTCAAAAATACTTTTAATTCTACAGCATAATTACTGCGAAGAGGGGAACAAAGCCTGAATCCTCTGCCCAAAATTGCTCATCCGAATTCCCTGCGTAAAGATTATCTCTATAAATATTTTAACGATCCACCGAAACATTCTATTCGATTCAGTGGATAAGTGAAAACTGAAATCCTCTTATTCCCAACAAAAGTCTATTTAATTGCACTTGTTTTCTCGGTAGAAAAAGATTCTCGTGAATTGTAAAGCGAACATATTCTTGATCAAATATTTAATGATAAACAGGTACAAGCTTCCTTTTTATAGAACTCTGGAAAGTGTTCTCGGCTCCTTGGACAGCCGCTGTTTTTTTCGTGAGACAACTTTCATCCTCTTTCTTGCAGGCCGAAGAAAGCGTGGACAATAATGGCTTCAAAATAGGTGATTTAAACTGACAACCAATTAAACTTGAACATTTTCTGGAACGGTGTTTGCTTCAGCTACGTTCAAGCTGCAACTAACTTTGTAAATCTCCGACAGCTAATAACGGCGATGTACAATAGCAGTCGCTTTGAAACTTTTAAGTTTGCGAAGAACGCGCTTATCAATATGCCATCTCAGTCTTTTCGCTGCTACGTTTTCAGTGTATTTGAATTATTCCCGGAAAAATAGATAGTTTCTGTGAAAAAAATAGCTTTATGTAGATAGGAAATAAATCACAATTAACTCTTACTTCGTAAACCGGGATCTTTCATGTCTTAGTAAATTTAAAATGTATGTTTCCTCAGTTTGTATATTTGCAATAATAATATAGATAAACTATCGCTTAAATTTTTTATTCTAATTTTAATTCAGATGGTTTAAGGATGCTGTATGAAATTTGTCGGAGTTTTTCAAAGGTTTTTAGTTATTCAAAAACGTGTCGCGAATCAGTGACCCCGGTTTACGAGTTGAAGAACTGTAAAAACGTTTTTGGAATAGTGGTTAAGCATAGTCTGTTTTATGTAAACATTCAATTTGAAAATAGTTTTACAAATTTTTTAGGCAATGCAATATATTGAATAAGTAGTATTTATTGTTTCTGCAATATATAATTTTGTTTTTGCGAAGAAAAATATATAGTTATCCATAAGGATAAAGTTTCAAATTTCAATCCTTTGTTTCGAAAGGGAGAATATTACAAATTTTTTAAAATGTTCAAAGATTATCGAACTAAAAAATTTCAAGAAATCTGTTTAAAAAGTAATAAAAATTGCAGTTACATTGCTGTCTAAAAATTAGGAACCTTTTTTAGGCAGGGGAAGCAAGGACTATTTCATTTGATCAAACAACTTTTAGGAAACTTCTTATAATAAATGTTAAGATGCTCTGTTGTTTAATATGGTTTAAATTAGAAATGATAGGTGGTTCCAAATATTTGGACGGTACTGTATATACCAAAGAAAAATAATTCTATAAGGTAGTTTGGAAAAAGAGTGACTTGCTTTCATTTTTAATGCTCTACGGAATTGCATTCTGTAATGTTATTGCTGTCGTTTTTAGACGTTTTTCCGACAGTAAAATAACTAACTTTTTGTATTATTACTTAAAATAGATAAAATAAATATTTTTTTATTATTTAAGAGAAATATAGTCTCTACTCATTATGACTAGGTCCAAAACCGATACACAAACATTACCTAATTAAAAAATATTTCCAAGCAAGAGTTAAATATGTGCAACTGTTACATGTGTTTCCTTCTTTTAGAAGGATTCCATTTAGTACCTACGTAGGGTTGTTACAAAGTGAACTACATACAATAGAACATCAATAACATTAATACTAATTTCATAGTAAACATACAGTTATTCTCATTACATGATGATTCATTTCTGCTAACACACTCACACAGAATCCAACACGCGTCCTCAAAAATCAATCAACTTCTTTTACATTTAAAGAAATTTTAACTTACGCACACACACACACCTAGAATCCAACATTCTTCATAACGTAGTTCGTCAGAAACCGCATCCACCGAAACCGCAGCCTTTTACACAGATAACTGTCATTATATTTTTGTCTGCTCGCACAAAGTATATGAAAAAATTTAATTCCAAACTTTAAGAAATTTCAATTTTTTCACGTTTTTTAGGGTTTTGCTCCATTGTGCAGTGGGCGCAAGGGACATTGATAAGTGAACCATTATTAATAATTCATCGAAGGCGTATCGCCGGGCGTGAATTGTAGTTTCGGGCTGGCCCTGGCTCGCGCCGATGGAAATTGATCACGTTCGTGGAAATGTTAGACGAGCGAAAGCGCGCCGATGTAAGCGGATAATTAATCGATGTATTATTAATGCGATTTTGATAGAGAACCGAGGGAGGCTACATCCGCGTGCAAGTGCTCATTCGTATATCTTCGGGGCCAATTTTCCTGTATGAGCGACGATACCTGAATATTTTACGTACAACACGTCATTACAGCCTGTTATGAACAATGCGTTAAGCTCGGCCCGTTAAATCTATGATGTCGGCTGACTCGCGATCGATACCGTCGGGTAAGATTGACACGCGAAGGAAGCATCGCGAGCTGAAACGATAACGCAGCGCTACAAAATTTTATCCGCGGAATAGGAACTGGATTAAGCGTTGGCGTGCGGATGGTTGATCTCGTCGATCTTCACGATGGAAGCACGCTTCTATCAATTGACGCGATAACCGGCGATATTACCAAGAACATCGGCGACCGATATTTACATGGAAAGTAATATTTTTCGATAGGTAATATGGATGAATGTTTTACAAAGTTTACTATGATAACAGCCGTATTTCACTGCCCGATGAAATCCGCTTACGAACATTCATTCCGAGTGGAGAACTCTCATGCATCTGGCTTTCTATCTGGTGAACTCGTTGGCTAATAATGTCGTGGTTAGAAGCTGCGCTGATCGATGCCTCTTCTCACGCAAATTTCGCAAGCAAGAAAGTATGTGTGTGTGTTGAAATAGTTTTGTATGTATATGTGTAAGTGGTATTGCGAAAACGTACTTTAATTCAATTTATTTTTATTCTGCATTCCATTTTCCGACACGTTTTTCTATGATATGGAAATTCTAGATCTTCGTTGTAAGTCTACGAAGTGAGGTGACAAGCAAACAGCAACAGAAAGGGAAGAAGGAAGGTGTACCTAACTCTGAAACTTGATTCGCGATATCGCAAAGGCACCACTCTTCGCGAAAACTGCGGTCTCTTCCACCCATCGACTTGACATTGGTTAATGCGTTTCAAATGCCGGATTATTGCGCATGCTGCCGTCTGATAAGGGTGACCGCTAATTTATGCACATAATCAACTGCTCCTGTTATTCTCGGATATTGGATGCCCCTACATGTACTATCTTTTTCATAAACGCATATGCCGCGTTACGGAAAACGCGAGAAAATTTTCTTCATGCGAATATCTACAATTAGAGCGAATGTAAAAATATCAAGCGTTAAATTGACTTAAACATGCAGTTAGAATAGAGCGTGGACGAAAAAGTCCACGAAATTGCTTAATTGATAGTTGACGTGATATTTTCCCTCCATGTCATCTAAAATAAGAAATTTCAATGAGGTCTTATTTTATATGCCTTAACCGACAATAAAAAAAAAATTTATTGCCGGACAATGACAACTGTTCAAATCCAAATGTTCGATTTTACTCATAAAATTGCCCGAACTTTTGGTAATTAAAAAAAAAAGTGTATAGCGTATCGTTTTGCCTGTAACATGCAGTTACAATTTCGAATTGATTGATATAATACTGCTTTTTTTAATTATGTGAATTAGATATGGAAAAAGTAGTACGAGAAAAACGCAATTTAACGTGCAAAAACGTTCCTGTGAAGTTAAAAAGTTAAACTACAGAGTGAAGCTACAAAAGTATTGTAAAAGATGATATTTGTGACAAAACAAAAAAAGAAAAAAAAATTCTCAAAAAAAGAAAAACGTTATTACATTTTATTACTAATATTTTAAAAGAGATTTTGGACAAAACTTTCAAATCTATTTTGAATCATTAAAGTTTCTAATTTTCTTCAGCAACTGTTTAATTGTTGCGAAAAATATAAGAAGTTGAATCTTAATATTTAAGTTTCTTATTCCTTAAAGTTATATTAAAAATTTATTCTTTATAATCTCAGAAACAAAGTAAAAATAAAAGTAATCCATTGAGGATTTTTAAGAGGAGCGTAACAAGGTTAAAGTAAAGAATAACAAGAATAAGTGATTTAGTAATCGCCAACGAGAAAAATGCCGACTTTGTACATTAATAATAATATTAATTTTCTGTTTAATATTAACAAAACTGCCAGAATCACAAATTTTATTCAAACAAACATAGCTCATGTAATATCTATTACTTTCAGTTTCAGTTTAAAAAAATATGTTATATATTCTAAAAATTAGTAGTAGTTGCCGAAAGCTATGTAAAAAAGCATTCATGGTTTCTTTGGAAAAAAATTCCGAAAAAGGCTACAAAAATAGCATCCTACACAACAGTAACTCCTTAATATGCTATCACTTAGGAATCTCTCCGTACACCTAATAAAAAGATCATGTTACACTTACTCTACAATAATAATGAATAGAAATTTTAATGGAACTATCTTGCACAAGCATCTCAGAAGAAATCACGTCATTCTTGTCTCAATTCAGCTATTTCTCAAACGTCCAGATCCCCCATTTGTCCCATTCGTTGTCCACTCTCCGAAACTGTCATAGTGTGTCAAACTCGTCGTGTCGACTCATTGTGCTGATCAATCGGAGAGTTTCACGCTCGACGAAGGGAGAAAGAAAGTAACGCAGGAAGCTCCCGTTTCCCCTTATAGGCGGTTGCTTCTCCGCGCGAAGAGCGTAATGGTAACAAATTATTCCCCGGCTTGGAATACGTGTGTGTCTGTCTTTCTCCACGCGCTTGCTCTTTTCTGACTCCGCGCCTTCGCGTCGTATTTGATCTTGGCTGAACTGACGAAACAAGGGATGCGGGTGGCTGGGCGCGCTTAATGAGAAACGAAGATGTTACAAAAGGGGGGACTGTCGGAATGGGTTGCTTGATTTGGACGCGCAATGACGGAGGGATCATCAAAGATGCTTGACGGGAGAGAGTGGAATCAACGCTCTGGAAGAAATTTCCCTCTTTCAAGTTCTTAAGACCTTATGTGTCCCCTTTTCCGTGGAACTGTAACAATTGTTTACGAAATACGTCGATTGTTCCAAATTGGACCTTCTTGTGTCTCTCACTGTTTGCCCCATTTTTCTGCTGCTCAGGCGCAGTAGAAAACCAAAATGAGTTCTCTGAGGGAGCACACATTATTAGAGGTGTGCGGGTACCCGAAAATACAGGTACCCGAGCCTCGGGTCGGGCCGGGATCCCGGAAGTTTGTAATATTCGGGTACCCGAAGCTGAAGTCGGGTCGAATGTGGTCTAGAATTTTATCAGAATCCGATTGAAAAATCATGACAAAGATCCGAATTTAGGTGTCGGGTTCCCGAACATTACAAACATTCGGGATACTGGCACGACTCAACTCAACTACAATTTCGGGTGCCCGAAATCGTGGGTACCCGAACTTTATAAACTTTCGGGATCCCGATCCGATCCCGAGTAAAATTCCCGAACCCGGAATATCGGGTACCCGCACACCCCTACACATTATTCTTTACATCACAGCTGACACGTTGTTGACGTAGTACTGATTAGGGCTATTGATTGTGAGATACCCGGGTGTACCAAAATTACCCGCACTACCCGGGTATCTCACGGGTACCCGAACACGTGAGATAGACAAGAATCTCATGCCGATTTAAGCCGAATTGAACCGAATTGAGCCGATAGTTTTTCGGTATGTGTTTCTGAATTTTAAAGTAGAGCGCGCGCGCGCGAGAGAGAGAGAGAGAGAGAGAGGGAGGGAGAGAGAGAGAGCAAACTCATTTTCAACATAATCACGGTCCATTAAATTCAATTTTCATCATGTATACAGAATTCATTTCATTCTGAAATTTTTTTTTATTTTTAAAGCCACAAATACGTACCGAAAAACTATCGGCTCAATTCGGTTCAATTCGGCTTAATTCGGGATGAGATTCTTGTCTATCTCATGCGTTCGGGTACCCGTGAGATACCCGGGTAGTACGGGTAATTTTGGTATACCCGGGTATCTCACGAGTACCCGGGTACTCGGGTATCTCATTCGGTTCACTTGAAATCTCGAGCTCTAGTACTGATACCAGTTATCGATAGGTGTTCGGCAAACAGCATCTACGCGTGGACACCCGAATGTTGCTGTTCTGTGCTGTTTGGTGTGCGGCGACCTTAATACCATCTACCAATCAAAGTTTCTCCTGGCGGAAAAAGAACGACTCCCTTTGTAAATTTCGACTTCGTGTCTATGGACTGCTCTATCGGATCCACTGGAGCGCCCATAAATTCCTCGTCTCGAAGCCTATGTACCGAAGGATTGCCGTCTACGTCTCTGTCTCCTTGTATCCTCGGTGTTTCCCCCTGAGAAAGGATCCACCTCTATCTCAATGATCGTCGTTTATCTGCGCTCCTCCTTTGGCGCAGAGGCTCCGCGGCATCGGAACTCCCTCCTCTCCGTATTTCCCGAGCCAGTCTCGTTCCTCCAATTTGTCATAACTGTTGGAACAACTTCCTTCTTCCAATGAATACGTTAGAATTACCGTGGGCCAGCCCGCGGCATAGAAAATGGTAGTGCAGTCGGTTGTCACTTGATACCGGAGCCGGAGGTAAATCCAGCGAGATTGATTTGGACATTCTGTTGCTAGTCAGGAAATGTTTCGCTAATTGCAGCGTTGCGGCTGACTGGAACGTCTTCTTTTACGTAACGAAGTCAATTTACAGCGCGGCCGCAGCTGGACGAGGAATCGAATCTCTGCTACCTCGTTAAGTGATAAAGGACGATTCTTTCCACTTTGTTCTTCTGGCTTTGAACTGCTTCGATGCCTGGGTAATAGAAGGAAACCCTTCGGCGCATTGATTACCAACAGAGCTGGGATATTGATTGGAGAAACATTGTTGTGAAGCAAATCGTTTTTGTGTTGCTATGAATGCGAGTTTTCTATTAATAAAGGTAATCGAATAATGTGCGGACATTATTTCATTACAGTTTCGATGCGTAATTACTGCTGCCAAAGGTCATAATTAAATAGAATCATATGCATATGGAATTAAACAATTGTAATTGAAATGAGCTGCAAATGCATATTTATTTATAATATATGTTATATGATATCCGAAAATAGCGATTAGAGCTGGTGCTAATAGGTGAAACCGGCTAAATGTTCCGATTTTGAGAAAGTATAAAAAATAAATGAAGTGTTGTTATTCTCTTCAGCATTGACTAATTTATTGTTAAATTTATTATGTCTTAGGATTTCGAACTCGTTTTTAATACATGTATTGTAATAGGTTTTTAATACAAAATTAATTATTTGTGATTATAGTCTAGTTATAGTTGTTAATGCATTGGGATAAGTTGTTATTTATAACAAAGGACATCAAGTAATTATGATACGACGGTTATTACATGCTTCTGGCACGTATTTTTCTTTATGGATTCTATAATTCACTCTCAATTCACGTGACAAAGACGATTGAAAGCACAGCGTTATTTCTTTTTATTTTTAAGATATAAATATCACAGCAATTTACCTCCGGAATTTTTCGACCAGGTCTTCTCTACAGTTTCGTCTATTTAAGCGTTATATTCAAACTTCCTCTCAAACTTTAAACTTACCCACGTCAATAATACCGTAATTATGCTCGCAGAAATCAAATCAACCGCAAAATTGCGCGAAGCTAACGGTTTAATTTCCTCCGCGCGCGGCTGAGAAAGTTGTCGTCCCGATTGTTCAGTAAGAAGACTCGATAATGCGAATTCACGCAGCCAGCACACAGCCCGGATGTAGATACTACATGGCCTGTGTGGGTATGTAGCTGACGAAGAGAAATTACTAGCTAGGCCGAACCATAAATCCACGCGCAGTGGATTAATAGTGGCACGGATGTGTTCGCGAAACTCGTTGCCCCCTAAACTAATTTCAACTCGTTTAAAACTGCCGCCAAGAGTAACGGCGGGCCTAAGGTGGCGCTCGTTTCGACGCACTGACGATCTACGAGATCGAATCGAAAGAAAATGCGAAAACAGATTGGGGAATTAAATTTTAGAGCGAAAGGGGCGGAAGAAAAATTGCAGTTGACTGTAACGGTCGAGCGTAATCAGATCAAATGCGATCCATTTATTTCGTACGAGCTACGACGCCGCGGTGACGCGCGCTTCACAAAGAGAGAGAGAGAGAGAAAGAGAATGTCTTACTCACAAAATAAAGTGATAACGAGAGACGGAAAATAACCGCAGCATGTATTTTTAATAGAGATATATGCGCAGAAAAGAGAGACGTAATAGCGTCGACTACGCAGAGACGCAATAATTCAATGGAGTAGGAAAGTCATCCCTCGGCCATTCTAATATGGGAACCGCGTTCTCCCATGGGGCTTTATTACACCTCTCCCGTGTGAAGAATACTTTTTCTATGATAATGTTGTGGCACGGGATGGCATCGCGGCGCAACCCGTGATAACCTCATGCCGAGAATTCACGGAAAACTCGACTACAATTGCGTATTCCAAACGCGAATTTAACGCGACCGGATCGTTTTCTGTTCTTATAATGGCATTCTTTCCCCTGTCGCGCCGCGGACCATATTTACTGGGGAAATATGAATCACGGAAACTTCGACGTTGCTTTATCGCCGTCGACTTCGAAAGTTGAAATTCTTTGACAATTGGACATCCTATGAATGAATGGCTTTGATTACGTATCTTCGTTTTAATCTTATTATTCGAAAAATTCGTTGAGTACAACGGAGCAGCATTGTTCAAATCTCCTCCACTATTCGTTTGAATAGAGGTAGAAGGTATACATATACATCGATCAAGTTTAAATCAAGTTTTCACGAACACTTGTGCAAGATTTAGTTAGTATGCGGTGTATGCTCAGGAGATCATAACTTCTCGAGTATTACACGCGTACGTGTACACACGCAAACTTTCCCGAGACTTCGCAATAAAATTTCGTGTTGTTTATAATCATTTCGCACGAGAAAGGTAATAAAAAGAAGGAGTTTTTCCAAGTACCTGAATTTTTTCCGGTACGTTTCATTATTTCGGCCGAATAAATTTTTATGACTGATACATATATCCGGCGTGCCTTGCGAGTGGCTAACACATATACATATGTATGTACACCAATCGCTGCCGGGGAAATATTCAACGCGATGCTTGGCGAAAAGCTTTTAACCATCATACTCGGACTCGCTTCGATAGAAGGCGGAATACTTGACCCCACAAACCTCTCGAAACTCTGACAAACGTTTAACATGAATATATGCTTATGACCTTCGATACAAAGTTTGATATTTTTGGTAAAAGTCGAAAAAGCATGGAGTTCCGCGGATCCGGAAGGGAAACGCGGAAAAAGTGCAATCATCGCGAACTTTTATGCCGGACCTGTAACTTCTAATTTTCAGTTATATCTTCTTTCTGCTGTAGTCCATTTTCGTTATGCGTTTCATCGACCTTTTTCTTCCTGAACGGTAGAAGGGAGAAAGTTTTGAAATTTTCAGTAAAATTTATTATAAATCGTTAAATATGTTGTAGCTTAACAAGATATGAGATACATTCGTGAATTGTTTTTTTTCTGTTCTATAATTGTTGAAATAGTGAATTAGGGTGATTAAAAGGGAGCATATCCATATCTATAAAGGGATTTGTAAGTGTCGCGATAAACCTCTGCAGTTGCCAAGAATTTTCAGAGTGTTCGGTCTTATCCTCGCGCCTTTTGGCACATTCCGCGAACTCTGGATTAAAAGCTTTCTGATGAAGTTGCTGGAGGGAGGAGAGGGGCACAGATACTCACGAGGATCTCTCTGGACAAAGTTTCGAGTGTTTTGAGTAAAAGGATTTTGGAGGATTGAGCAGTTGCCCCTTTTAATTTCATGGGCTTCGTCACTCTTCTCTAAATCATGGGATAAACTGACTTGTCTCGCGCAATCCTCGTAGCGCCCCGTTGATTCATATCTAAGTACTTCTTTGTATTTCGTTTCCTGTTTTTGTTTCGAGTGTTTCATCTATCCTGACCACTACAAACAGTTTATTTATTTCTCAAAATAGAGAAGTACTATTTCTCAAAGATTTCACCATGAAGTAGTGAAATGAAAAATAAATTAGTAAATGTATAGTTCATAGCTTTATAATTGAAAACATTAATTTTAACCCTGTGACGTTCCTCATAAAAATTTTGCGTGGAACAATTTTTATCATTATCATGTTATTAGAAATTTAATAATGAATTTTTAATACATCTTCAAGGAATAAGAAATGTAAATATTAATGTTAATCTTCGCATATTTTTTGTTAAAATAAAACAGTGTTAAAAGAAACAAAATATCCTAAGGACTCAAAAAAGAACCAAAGATCGTAGCAGAACGTAGCAAAATTGATAACTGGATTGCGGATTCTTAAGCATTTATGACAATTTAAAAAATCTGTAATATTGTTGTCAGATGCCAAAATATATAAAATATCGAAAATATACTTCAGGTAACAATGTTTTGAAAATTAAACATATTGTTACTCAAGTACCAATGCTTTATTTGTTCTTGAGAAAAGTTTATTTTACATAAAAATCCCTAACCTATTGATAGCAATTATAAAGTTACAATAGTTTCAATTTTATATATAATTAGATAACAATACTAACATAATTTAATTTCTTTTATGTTCCAGGTAAGTTTCAGCAGAATACGTAGAGTAAAGCTTCTATAACGTGTGAGGGTGGGTAATATATGTACAAAACATTTTTTAGCACAAGTTTGATGATATAAAACACACAGGGATATCACACAAATGTAGGCTATTATTTTTTAAATTAGCTTAATATTAGGTGTTTTATATGTGAGCAAAAGGAAGTTTATTTTGTATGTCTTTAAGAATAATGTAGTTAAACAAATTATTGCCAGCAGTTTTCATTTCAATCTCTGTGTGGGAGGTTTAAAGGTGAGCTTGAGCTTTTTAATATTTTTGCAAAGGTTTTTTATTCATTAGAAAACGTGTCGTGTGTCTAGCATAAAAACATTTTTGGAGCAAAAATTGAATTAATTTCCCTTTACTAATTTTGAAAAGTCAATCTTAATTTTTGTTAGACCTCTTGGTAAATTCAACTGAAGCCTTCAATTAGAAGTAATACTCAGTAAAAATATACTACAGAAAAAATATGTATTTCAAACAACTTATAGCTGCAGAAACATCCTGTAAACAATTTTCGTTAGCAGTCAGTTCCAAAAATTGGTTATTCTCCTTTTCCTTGGGCTGTAATTTTGGGCCGTACCGGATTACATCTCTGATTTACGTCCGTGGGCTGTAAGTACATGCCGCACCAGGTTACGTCCCCCATTCACGTACCTAGGACGCAATTAATTAAAGCCAACATAATTTTAATGTAGGTTAAAATGCTTTTAGAATATTTTATTCATATTTTATTCGAGAAGTCGAAATGGTCCATGTCATAATTTCTCAAAGCGTCCAATTGGATCACAACTTTTGAATAAAAATAACAGTTGAAAGCTTAATAAGCACAATTATATTTTTCAGTTTCAAAAGTTTAGCACGATTTATTTTTCAAATTGAGGAGGAGTTGTTCAATTTTTTGGTCGGATTACCAGAACCCACTTAACAGTAACTATGCAAATTTCTAACAAATTAATGACTTTCGCTATAATTTCACGGTCCGTTAAAAATTGAAACCGCTGCCCATAGATTGAGTAACGTAGACTTATACTATTTTATACCATGAACGTGACTCGTTATTATAGAGCAAAAAGTTAATATGGTTCACGCGTTATAATTTCTAAATCGTTTTCGCACAAAATCCGACCAATTTTTATCCCAAATTTTTTAGGTGTCCCGTAACATTTAAGCGGCGAATAATTGTCGCGACCGCAACGCTTAAAGCGCCGTTTGATAGCCTTAGTTTGCTATAAGGACCCTCAGATCGGATAGCCGGTGAAAATGACTCGACCGAGGCTGCGCAGCGAGTAAACGACTCCCGGCCGCTAACTTTATTCCCAACACGTGAGATTAAAGGCCGAGCCACACATATCCGTTGCCTTCCGATCCGTTGCTATCCGTCGGAAAAGTGAGAATATCATTCCCTTGGTTTTAAATGAAGCATGCCACACTTGACCGTCGTTTTCAGCGACGGGTCCCGTTGCTTTCCGTTGCTTTCCGTTGGTCGCTCTGTTGAAATTTCAATGGAGAAGATAGGCTTGCCTTCCGTTGCCTTCCTGCAAAGCTAGAATATCGTTGGCAATGATTTTTTTCTCCTTCGACGGACGACCACTTGAAAGGGACCTTTCTTTATGAGCCTGATGGGTTGCCGTGTCAAACCTTTCGAAGCCCGCTCTCACCGGGGGTTCGAAAATGTAAGCAAACAAGAGCATCCCATTCACTAATAAAAATATTTGGTTTACAGTAGTATTTGATCGCCATATAATTAGAACCAATAAAATGGTCATGTTTTTTTGATGAAAATGACTCTAAACACGATATAATTATGACCATTAATAAGCGTTTTAATAGTAAAGTACTTTAATCATTCATAATATGCGTATGATAAACATGTGATCGAGTGTATCAGTCATGGATATGAAAAAATAAATCATGGTTTCTAAACAGGTGTGATCGAGGAACGAGACACATGATACGCTTGTATATACATTGAACGTAATTGGATAATATGTATATTGATTTCTTTATAAGGAAAAGAAGAGTTTTGAAAATTTCATAGTTCCATGGTTTTTGAAATATTAGCATTAACATATGAAAAAAGACAGCCAGTATGCAATATGGGTAAATAGTAAATAGTTGTGTACATTATTAGATAGGGCGGCCGCTCCGAAATGATCTATAGAGAAATGTATAAAGTTACCTGTACCTTAGACTGGCGCAATCCAGTAATTGCACATCACTCCGACTGAGTCATCCTCTTTTCAAATAGAACATTAATCTATTGTTTATCGAGTATGAAATAAAAATTCTAATTTCACATACGCCGAAATTTAGAAGTAAATATGAAATTATTAGGTTTGTCTTTCATTCCGTGTAGTTTTTAATGCACAGGTACGCGTGTATTGAAATACAATGGTGTATACGAGTACTAAATACACGGTTTGAAATATTTGCGATGACCACTTTTTCCTGCCTATATTTTGTTACTATCATTTCGTCTTGAGCGAAAGGTGTTCTTCTCGTCCTCATTGTTCAAGTCAAGATACTAATCAATTGAAATACAAATTTTTGTAATGAAAAAATGATTTCAAACAAAGCGGCAAAATGAGTGAAACGTCTGTAGAGAATTCTTCGAAAAGTTATTCGAACTGTCATAGCCAATTTGATCTAGTAATGATTTGGACTAAATCGAGCAGTCATTAAATTGTCCTTCCGAAAATTATAGAAAATAGATAATATCCAAAGTAATATTTTGTTTCCTGGAATAGAATCATGATTCTCAATTCATGATAATCTAAGTTAAGATTCATGGTAATCAAGGTAAGAATTCGCATTTTTTCAGGCTTACACATTTATAAATGAAATCCAAACATTTGGAATTTCGTATAATATTTATTTACTAATGAAAATATATTGATCATTCTAATATGCTACTCCCATAAGTACGGAAAAATACTGAAATATCGGTTCTTAATTTATTTACCTAGGTGCTACCATTCCAAAGAGAGTGAAAAGAGTATATGTTTATAATTATAATGGGATACAATAGTAAAAATATGAACGTGAAACCGAATACAGATACTCCGAAACCACCGGTGGGTAACGGTGACCGTCGTTGAGCGACGGAAGGTGATGGAAATCGACGGCAACGGATGGCAACGGATCCCAACGGACGGCTATGTGTGGCCCGGCCTTAACTCGACTCCCGGAGCCCTGTGCCTTGAACTTACACCGTCCCTGCGCTTTGCCCTGCTCCCACCCCTCCTACCGGCAACCCCTTAACCTTATTAAGCCTGAAGCCGAGATAGTGTCCTTTCGAGGCCGTTCGAGATATTGGGACGGTGGTGAGTCCGCTTCCGCTGGTTCGTTAAGTCGAAACCACAGCGAAACCACCAACAACCGCCACTAAGCAATAATCCTCTTCCTTGTTCGGCTCTTTCGCCCTTTCCTCGCTCCTTTTTATTTCCGCTCCCCACCCCTTTCGATCCCTGCGCTATTCCCCCGATTTTCCCATTCCCCGGCTGTTCCGTTTCTCTTCGACGAAGAACGGTTTCAGCTGGATGGAACCGGGCGACGACCTTTCCAACGAGAAGGCAAACATCGGAGCTTTAGTTTTCTTTGAATCGATCAGGCAAATTAGATCATTGACGTGTGTGGAGAGGAGCAGAGGATGTGGGGGAGGAAGCTGGTGCATACGCGAAATGGAAATTCCGGCGCAGGCAATGGCCGATTTAAATGTGAATGAAGGTGGAATGAAAATCCTTGCTTGCGTGAGGCGTACGTTTATGAATATTAAGATGAATCGAATCTTTTGGGATGTTGAGGATTTTTTTAGTAATCTTTAGAAGAAATTTTTTCCGGCAGAATTAAATGGAGAAGAGATTAAGGAAATTAAATTCTTTAGCTGCTCGATGAAGGGAGTATTTGTTTTGCAAAGATTTTAACTTAATTTTGACCTAATCGCTAGTGCATTTTACATTCAAACTAAAATTTAGTCCATATTTCAACCATAATATTTATATACTTCTAATATTTATATATTTATAATATTTATATATATATTTATATATTTATAATATTTATATATATATTTACATATATATTTATATATTTATAATATTTATATATTTATAATATTTATACATATATTTATATATTTATAATCAACCATAATAATATTTATATTATAATCCATATTTCATAATTTTTTTTTAAGGAATAACCATAAATTTTAAAATAGTTGTCTGGTTTGTTATATTATTCCATGATTTGTTTGCTAGTTTTATTGTTTTTAATACTGTGGTGGTAGTGTAGTAGTGATTCGATAAGTGTCGACTCAAATTTCTAGGTTATACAGTAGTGATTCGATAAGAGTTAAATGCAGTAGTGGTTTGATAAGTGTCAACTCAAATTTCTATGTTACCCAGTAGTGATTCAATAAGTGCCGACTCAAATTTCTACGTTATACAGTAGTGATTCAATAAGAGTTAAATACAGTAGTGATTTGATAAGTATCAACTTAAATTTCTGCGTTAGTCAGTAGTGATTCGATAAGTGTCGACTCAAAATTTTAACTTCTACGTTATACGTTGAGTCTTAAAGCATGTCTACACCTAGCGAACAAGCGTGAACGAATATGAAGATGCAGAAACAGAAGTCAACGCGTGCGAACGAGCGCGAATGATGTAGCCCCGATTTGCCGATGTTGATTCGTTTCTTCGATTTGTGTACAGAGGAATGGAGATCGTAGTTACTTGACACTCATTCGCGCTCGCAGCATTCGTTTGCGTTTGTTCGCCCTTGTTTCTTAGCGCTCGTTCCCTAGGTGTAGACACGTCTTCATCCTCGCCAATCATCAAGTGGCCTTCTTCTGAACTTCCGGAAATGTAAACCCTAACCACGGAAAAAAATGAAGTACTTTCTACGAAAAACATCGAATTCCGCTCCTGACTATTCGACTGTTTCACGAATCATTACTTGAACCTATAGAGTTTTCACAGCGAAGCGGAAGGAAATGCATTAAAATGCAGTCTTCGAGATATTCGACTGTATTTCTTTTAATAACTAAGATTTTTGTTTCATTCCATCCGCAAACATCTCACCGCAGATTCCGGACACCATGTATGCTAGCAGATTTGTTTCGACACTTTCACCGAAATCCTCAACGCACAAGCGTTTGGAAGTGTCAGGAGCATTGTTACACGAATCCATTTGCGTATGCCGCGGATATATCCGACGCAGATGTCAAACGAGAACGTTATATATTAATCGAACGACCGTTCGAGCGTGGAATACCAATTTCGATACTGCGATACACGTTTCATCGTATCCTTTCACTCCCGTCACGAAATCAGGGTACCCGTCGCGCGCGCGCGCGCAATCACAATAATCCCTGAAACCGAGATCGATCGCCGTTACAAAGAAATCCCGATAATTTGATCAAGTAGCCGACCGGAAGGTGGCTTTCTGCTGTCATACTTGGCATTTAAATAAAATCAATTTGCGCAAGCGTAGGCAAATGTTGACTCAAGGCATTTCAATGTGGCTAACTGCACGGGCGAGGGTGAGTGCTCTTCTGCCACAAAATGGAGGGAAATTGTAGGTAGGAACGGGGTCTACCTGGCATTTCGAGCCATTTGCAAACCAAATTGCCATTATTGATGGTAATAACCATACAGTCGAGACTATCTCTCCCCTGGTTCGGGCTTTTTCCACCCTGCGTGGCGATCCCCTCGCTCTCTTCAGATATATCGCCGGTTGAAATGTTAACAATATTCTTTTCTGTCAATACCCCTAGCCGTCCGATTGTCCGTGCGTCGCGTCAACTTTACTGTGTCACTGACGATTTTCGATTTTTCTCTATTTCGAATTTCGATTTCACCCCGGCCTCTTGTAGACTCATCACAGGAAATATCAATATAATCGCCCGCATATGATTTCATTCTTTAGTTCGCGTTCGCCGCGTTAGAACCCTTAATATGATTTTGGATACTTTTCTTATAACTCTTAGGTTCAGTCTACCACGCGTTAATGTTACTTGGACCTGAAAAGTCGAGGCTAAATGCTCGTCACGTTCTGGCTCATTCGAGTGTAATACCTACTTATGGCGCGAACGAAAAGAATAAGATAGTTCTCGCGCGATCTTATCTTCTTCGTAACGAGCTCTAAAATGCGATCCTGCCATGTTATTACAGGATTATGCCCCTTTGAACTACTCTTGGGGACATGGGGTAGTCTGTGATAATGGCCTGCAGAGATCGGCGCGATACTGTGCTGACAAAGAGATCGAAATTGGCTCAACTCCTTCTGATTAACTCTGTTAGAATATTTTTTGAGAATTTTATTAAAAAAGAATAATCGCACATGATTTGTTAACACTTAAAATGTAAGGAAAAATTAATTTTCAATCATTTTTGGGGTTCCTTAAACCACTGCAGAAATCATACTAACCCCCAAGATTTGTTGACTATCAGTTGCCGGAAAAATAATTCCTTTCGTCTATGAATTTTTTCGTATGTTTGTTTGACCGTAACAAATATTATAATGCGACACGGGACGCTCTAATTTCAATTTTATTTGTGAAAAAACGAAATGCATACATCGTATATTTTCTATTTCACAGCAGCTTGATAATTAAGCGCTTCTGCTGGCCCCAGGAGTTCTGGAACGTGATGGATGGCCTCTTTTCTATTCTGTCAAATGCAGAACATCCGCGTTGCCCGCGCGAAGCGTGTTTGGTCACTCGTAGTCCAGGTTTTTTACGATGAGGATTTGCTTTTTACTTCGCAACGTCATCGTGAACTGCGTCCTCTTCGTCACCAGGGTTACTATTCACCGCCAAAAAATGGAATTACAGACAAATTTATTGGGTGTGTTCATGCACAAATCCTGCAGTTCAAAATTGTTTTATTATACAAACGGTTTTTGTTCCTGTTGTTTCGGACACTGCAACTATTTTTTCCAAATTTTTTGTTATAACCTTGCTTAGATATCGTGTTTTGTTTTTGCGTCATCAAATGGAATATTGGAATTTTTTTATTTGCCATCATATTTGCTTTTTTAAAATGATTTCGAATATTATGAAAGAATTTATTAACTACGGATTTTGAATATTACGCAATAAAGTAGAATTGTCGTTTCTAATCAATTCTTTTCTGATAATTGGAACTAATTATCTAAAGGAATTTTTAAAAACTTGTATGCCGCTAACAACAACGAAAGTTTATAGACTACTGCTGTGCATTAATTGTTGTTCTACTCTTTTCAGTAATTTATTCTTGCATGAAATAAGTGAAATATACAATTTTCAAAGGGCTTTTAAATAATTTGAACGCTTTTACTCGAGAAAAATGCTGAGCTTTTGCCTTCAAAATAATGAAAAAAAAAAGATATGACGCAATTTTATTACAAAAGGGATCCCAACGGTCTAAAAATGTTTCCATTATAAGCATTGTACGTAGTTGTTACATCACAAGGAGACGTCACGAATCAGAATATCATTTGATTGCGATGCGTAAAATTGGACGCTTGCATCAATCACAGAAATTGTTAACGAACTCCGACATCATTGTAACCACCGACAAAACATTTATTATCCCGATCTGGTCCCGGTAATGAGTTATTAATTGTAGATTTATTATTAACGATGAATTCATTTTCTAGCAGTTATACGCATTAATGCTAATTATCCTTAATTGATCGACGCGGCCGTGTTAGCTTTACGTGCTGTTTCGATCGTTGAAATTCGAGCGTCTGGCTTTGTTTATGATGCAATCGATAAACACGATTCTGTGATCAAAACAGCAGTGGAAGAATTTCCCCGGGCTCCGGATAATTCGACGCGTTTACCGATTCGAGTTTACGTTGTTACACGCGCCTGGGATAGGATGGGTTCATTTGGAATTAGATTGCTGAGCGCCGTTTATTCATCTCGTGACTGTCGCTAAATACCATAGAACTAATTCTATTAGCTTTTGAATTAAATCCTGCACAAGTGGTGAAACTTGTTTCTATGATTGTTGCAACAATCACGATGCAGGCAGAAATGAAGTATTAAATTTTAAATGGAATAAATTTTTGTCATTTGGAAATTAAAAACAAACAACGAACCAACTTATCGAATCAACTTTTATAAATAATCTTTTCCCCCGTCGTTATTAACAAAAGAACACATCTAAGTGATAGTCACCGTAGTCAAAACCTGGATGATAGCAGCTAAAAAAAAGACGTGTTATGTATTTTTATAAAAGCTGTGCTATAGGAAAGTTTCATCAAAATCGGTGATAGACAATTTGGTGCTTTTCTTTAGAAAACTCTGCACGAAGTTACCAATATTTATAATAAGTTCTTAAAGCTTAATGTCAATACAAAACGAGAATCCCTTTTCAATTTCATTCTCTTCTCGATTCTCGACTCACAAAAATACTGAGATAAACCTACTCCGCCATAATAACGTCTCCGAGCAACTCGATTGGCCTCGTCGAAGCAGACGTTAAGACGTTCCTCTCGGCCGCGATAAGAGGAAAAATCCGCCTCATCGCCGTCAAATCCCGTTAGTCAGCGAAGGAGTGCAGAGACACGTGGCCACAAAGGAAACGGTTAAAAGCGATAGGAAGAGGGAATTGTCTCTCGCGTTCGTGTATCGGCGCGATTCCCAGGCGCAAAAGCTGAAATGGAGTTTGCGTGAAAGGGTACGAGGGGGTATAGAACTGCCAACGATCCATATTTTACGAGAGCAAACAGGAAACGCTTGAGCGGGAAACGTAGAGAATACGAGGAAAAAAGGGCCGTCTGTCTTTCTCTTGATCTCGCGGCAATACGCCGCGATTTTTCGCTCTAACCCTTTGCACCCTCTTCCACACCACCGTCCCTCTCTCTCTCTCTCTCTCTCTCTCTCTCTCTCTCTCTCTCTCTCTCTCTCTTTCTCCTCCCTAGTATCAATATCTTCTCCCAGCCCTCGGCTTCCGATTCTCTTCTGATCCTCGCGCTTATGGCTCTACAACTCTGATGTCGCGAGTCAGTTCACCGCAAACTTCTATCTGCTCCTCTAGAAGATTGAATACAGCGATAGAATAGCCACGGTGAACTCCACCGTGTTGTATTTGTACAAAGGTTCTGAGAAATTGATGTCACTAGCTATGAGTATATTTAAACACTGTGCGAGGAATATTGATAAAAACGTGGGACATTAAATTTTTCTCTAGCTCGGATTATGCTCCTTGATTTGCTGCAGTTTTAGACGACTCAAAGGAACGTACACCAAGTAGGACACAGTTTTCGCCTCCTTCTGTCGCACTTTAAGTTAATATAGCGCGAAGTTGTCGAGGCGAATATCAACAAGTTTACTTTGCAGACTCTATTTATTTGACCTACCAGTTTGCTTTGCATACAATTTGTGGTGTTCTAGTTCTCGTGGGAGGTTAAGGCGAGGCAAGGTTTTCTTAATATATGGGTTGAAGCTTTACGGAATATTGTCTGATTTATTCGCAGCATACAATTAATAATTCGAAAATAAAATAGTGATGGAGCATGAAATAAACATTGTCCAGAGGCCGTAGTCAGCACTGACTTCGTTAGGAACTTCTTTAAACCGCTATTGTCTTCTAACTTTCGTCTAATTGGATTTCAGTAACGTTCAGTTACCTTCTGATTAGTAATTGCTTCTAGCTTTCTGCTAAATTTAAAACCCTTTAGCTATTTTTTAACCCTTTCCTTATTTTTCCTCGGATTTCTATCTACTTAATGGAACTGAAGAGAACCGTGCCAGAATAAATCGTAATCTACTACCAAACTATTCCATTCCGGAATTTCCACTTTTTCGAAGCGCAGTAACATCGTCGCGTGTCATAAACTCGAAAGTTTTCGAAGCGCATGATAGAAACTGGTATCTAACGTTTTCTTGGGACTGATGCGTCTGGGCGGAAACTGCGTCGTTGCCGAAGTTTCATCCACTACCAGACGTAGGCTGGGTATACCTCCTCTCCTGGGAAGGAAACACTCTAACAGCACCGTGTCCTGTCAATTCCGATTGGACGGATCTCGATTACTTAGATGGCGAATAACTCGATTCATACATCTCTGCGAATCACTGTTGTATAATTCCTTGAGTCCAGAACTGTAACTCAATTTTAAATATCTAACTTCCTGAGTGCCTTGGTCAAACGTGTTCCCATATTTAATCCTCCTCTCCCCGTTGAGAGCTTCTCGCTGAGTAATTAACACTAAACAAGCAACATTAATTAATCAATAGGGGGTACATAAAATCGTATGGTAGTTGCTTTAGTTAAGGTACGTGTCCATTTGAGAGTAAAACCGTCGCGAATCACTCTCGAGAGCATTTCTCGCAAGAGGACACTGCATTTAAGAGTAAATGTCCGCGAGCGTCCATCAAGATACTGTTTGCAATTACTCTCCAATAAGTACACAATAATATGACTAATGTTATGCCATAAAAATGATCAAGGACGAACTTCTAAAAAAAAACCGTCATATACAGGATGTTCATGCTAAATTAGTTCCAAGTAACTCAAATAGGGTAAGCATGCCAGTAGATGGACGAATCGTAGATTAATCGATAATTATAAAAAAAAACTAGACGTTGTATGTATATTATTGTTTTTCTATAGTGTAGAAGAAACATTTGTTATCATATAAAATTAACATTTTTATTAAAAACTTTTTTTTATAAGCGAGAAAATATTTCGTAATTCAATTATACTGCACTGGCATGTGATAGTCACTTGTTCCTTATTAGAGACAACTCCGCGTACTCGTGCTTCAATTTAACTGAACAACGTGTTTGGACGTATTTTTAAGAGGTTTCTAATATATGATTGCGTCAATAACATTCAAAATTTATAAATAGACGTATAAATAAAAATAAATATAATGGTAGAACTTAGAAAAATAACTGTTCATGTACTGGTATTGATTTTCCAACCTAAATCCAGTAGATGGACAGGACTATATTAAACTTTGCCACGCTGATTTTTTTTTAAATAAACAAGTAAAAAAGTTTGCGCATTATTGAAATTTGTATATTTTTGAAACAGATAATATGTGTTATTTATTGTATACTTTTCTTGTTAGTCGTTTAGGTAGGTACATTATTATAAAAGAATTTACAATAACTGTGTCTCGTTCTTCGTCAGCTTACAATAATACTAACATTTGGGACAAACATTTACTTTGGCCATCAAGTGGACCAGTTAAAAATATTTAAAAAAAAACAACAACAAACAGCAATTACCATATGCTATTACATGCTCTAAATGGAGAAAATATCATAATAAAGTTAGAGAAGAGATAGTAAGGAAGAATTTTGCAACAAAAGGTTAAAAGTGAAGAAAATAAAGTACAGAAATAGCAAGAAAGAAAAATAGAAAGAAAATGAAAAAAAGCAAAGATTAGAGAAGAAAACTCAAAAGTAAAAAAAATTTTACAGTTAAGGAAGAAGAATAGAGATAAAACAAGAAACAAACTGAAGAAACTTGAAAAGAAAATCTAAATATAGTTCCTAAGAGAATAATATTAGAAAAAATAGATTTAAACTGCCAATAAAAAGGGTTATATATATAACATGTCATTTTTCCTTGAATTATGTTCTTTGTTATAATTAAATAAAATAAAAACAATAAATAAATTGTACGAGTACACAATATTTTTTTCAAACGTCCATCTACTGGTTATAAGCTGTCTATTTACTAGATCTACCGTCCATCTACTGGTGATATAGGTTGTGTGTACAATTTTACGCTTAAATAAATGAATTTCTTCATACAAAATTAACTTTTCCTTCAAATTTACACTTTCTTAAGGCTTCCGATTTTTTTTCATAAGATAAATATTTCTAAGCAAAATCTTATTATAAATTTCGAAATTAACTAAACCGTCCATCTACTGGCGTGTTTACCCTAGTCCCAAACCTCAAAACCACCTCCGGTGCTTCCTATTCTGACAGATTTTCTTCCACTGAAAATCAATAAACTTTTAAGCGCAATATATTCAAAATCACATAAGCTGTCTCTTAAATAAATTGCATGCATTCGAAGTTTCGCTTCGGAGTCCATTTCAAATGCACGAACCTAATAACGTCCCATCCAAATCGCCGACAAGCCGTGCTCCAGCGTTATTCAAGAATTCCCTGTCCGCTAAAAGCTCGCAGGCCCGTGAAAAATCAAGGGCCCCTGGGTGGCCAAAACGAAATAGCCGAAATCCCATTATGATTCATCTAGCCATCGACGCGAGAGCCAATTGGTGCCGGTAAGTTGTTAATTTCGTAGGGAAGCGTGGGGGTGGAGAACCCGCGCGGAGCGAGAGGACCGCGATCGATCGATCGGATCGACAAACTCTGAAGAGGCGGGCTTCGGGAAAAAAGTTAACAGTCAGTCAGAATGCGAAACCACTTGGTAGCTGACGCTAATTCAGATACGGGAGGCAAATTGGCGGCGGCCGATATGTCCCGCCACGCAATCGGCTTCGGCTCGAGGGAAAGGTATTGCGTCCTGAGCCATCTAAACGTAATCTAAACCCGCTATTCGTGTGTGGCTCGTTAAATCCGCGGTAATCAAACGTGCGCTCTACCCCCGCCCCTCGAATCGTGTCGGTCAACGCTGCGGGGGTCGAATCGGTGACTTGAGTCCCGGGGTCACCAACGCTATTGACGGTCGTTCAAGCGCGGCTCGGCTAATCGTCGGCCGAAAGGGAAAAGAGCCAAATTTGACTGGGGAAAATCAAATCGGTATGTCCGCCCTCTCTTTTCCACGGGTTTCCCCATTTACATTGACAACCTTCGCTCGTTAGGGGAATCGGAATTCCGACGAACTCGAGTGAACCCTTCGATTCGAAGATAACCGGAAACTGAGGCCAGGCGGAGATATCTTAATTGAGAGTCGTTGGGCTTCCTTGCGTGTTGTGTTCGGGGACGTACAGTGACTCACAGATTTGGTCACAAAGAGTACATTAAATTTATTTAAATTCTAAAAAAGATATTTGCTTTTACACGAAGTTATGGAAACTGAGTTGATAGAAGAAATATGATACTGGGGATTTCACAGTCAATTAACGAACTTGTGCGTCACTGTACTTCGTTCTCCTTTGAATGGCGTATTTGATGTTTGGTATTTAAAAAGTTTACAATTTTTTTTTTTTAGACAAATTATGATGTCGTGGTTTGAAACTTCGTAATTGAAATATGAAAATGTGAAGTGGAGACAGGGGATGGTTGTCACATTTTTCAATTATTATTGCGAGAAGTTTCATTCAGATATAGTTTAAGCTATTAAGATATTATTAAAAAGATTAGGAGTTAATTCGTATTACCTGCAGAAATAAATATGTGACAACATACCAAGCAAAGGGTTGTCACAGTATCTTAGAATTGATTGTTACAAATTTAAATAGTTACACTGATGAATTGAGTAGTTATATTTGTTTATATATAGGGTTATCCAAATTAAGTGTTAAATGACATTGTGAAACGATTCGACATATCTGCACTTGCATTCAAAAAGTTTCATTAGAAATAAACAAATCAACACGTAACATTATACAGTGCAACAACGTGTACACATTGCTCAAATTTATTATGAAAATTTATATTCCATTTAATGAACGCATAATTTCACGATGAGAAGACACTAATTGGTGACCAAAATCGTGTGATTTAATGTTATTAGATTGTTATGTATGGTATTTTTTGAAAGTAAAGACTACGTCAATAATTCGAAGG
The DNA here is from genome assembly GCA_030770465.2 of Perdita meconis. Taxonomy (NCBI): domain Eukaryota; kingdom Metazoa; phylum Arthropoda; class Insecta; order Hymenoptera; family Andrenidae; genus Perdita; species Perdita meconis. The sequence goes on along the minus strand of JASKOS020000003.1, from coordinate 12,155,364 downwards.
CTATTGATAAGCTGAGAAACAATATTACAGCCACTATTGATGAAATTGAATCCTAGTTATGTGAAAATGTAGTGGAAAATTGGGTCAAACATATCGGACTCAGGGAAAAAAAGCTGAATAGACTTGCATGATATTGTGTTTCATAGTTAATGTCATAAAGCACATTTTGCGTTAAAACAAAGAAACCAGATAAATCTCAAATAATTATTCTCGTTTTGTTTTAATTTCAAGATGTGACACACTATTTGGATAATCCTTTAGTAATTCTTGGCAACCCTTCTTATTACGTTATTGTCCTTTTGTACTTCTTTTGCAGCATGTAGTATTAATTCCTGATGAATTTTACCTCTGAATGCTTTCGAATATAAAAATATAAAATGATATTAAAGCAGCAAATTATTGCTAACTTGGTTTCACACATGGCAGTTAATCCCAACTCTGTATATGCTTGGTTATCTTTGACGTCGCGAATCTGAATCCTTGAAAATCGATGAACTCCTTTGACTCCGTCTTCGCTCAGGAATCTTCTATATTAGTGTAGCGACGTTGCCAATAATAACTTCGGAGGCGACAGAGGTATCACGTTCCTCCTCGATTCATCTCCTGTTCCTGTTTGATCTCTGGAGGAATCCGCAAGTGACACTGAAGAACTGTTTCACTCTCCACTGCGCTTCGGCTAATACGACTCGACGATTGTCGGGAAAATTACCTGCCAACTCCACTCTGCCACTCTTTTTTTCCTTATCCGTAGTCTTTCTTCTCTCACTCCATACTAGAGGATCGCGAAGCCTAGGGAAATCATTGATCGATGCGAACGACAGCAGTGAAAGTGCAGCTTCTAATGAGCTGTGACGCAATTTGCGAACTCCGATGAACCGATGACCACTTTGCCGTAGGTTTCAAAGCGCAGACGATTAAATCGATTCTCGGTTAAGCACTTTCAAGAACCGGAATGATATTATCTCGGCACTTGCTTCATTTTATTCGTCCATAGAAATTTTATTAACACGTTGCGTTCGTTTTTAAACTGGAAGCATCGCTAAATGTAAAGCGTAAGCCGCAATACGATACCTAATCGACTGCTAAAAGAGAATTCCGCTCTCGATTCTCTGGTTTAAAGCGGCATAAAGTAGGAACAAGCAGCGACGCCATCATTAACCGCGGATGTATCTGATCGAAGCGATCTTTAACGACTGCAGTGACTTCGAGTGCTGTTCCGGGGGAAGTTGGACGTAGCTAACCGTTTCGATGACTCGGCCCGCTGCAAAATCGGAATCGCCCGTTGGATTCCCTTCGATTGGCCCATTCATTGTAACGTCCGATGGAAATCGCTCCGGGATCGCAGCTTGCCAATCTTAGTCGCTCCACGACCGGAACGAAGCAGAGAAATTGAACGCGCTCGAATTGATGAATGGCTCATCCGCTTTTGGAAAATGCATTACTCCGCGTCCAGTTCTAGTACTGTCGCCGATCTTCGTTTAATCGTTCCGCTTGGAATTAAAGCGAAAGTGATTCCTCTCCCTTCCGATCTATCACCATAGATGAAAACGAGAGTCTACTCAATGGCGAATTCTTGCATAACTCGTCTATGTTATCGCGAACCTAATTATTCACTTTCCGCGCAGTCGCTTCAATGATCTGAACAGAAGAATTCAGTAAATTGAAATCCTTTTTTTCCTTCGTTGATAATAGCAATAGGGTGCAAAGAACGGGGGATGAAATACAGATGAAAAATTCCTCTCCCTGCTGAGAAATTTCCAGAAAAGGTTTCCGGAGGTGGGCATAGCAGAAACAGTAGAGCAAACTAAATCTCCTCCGATCTCTTTCACCACCTGCTACTCACCAGCTCTATATCTGCGTGTACAGCCAGTTGTGGTGCAACGGAATTTCAGAGTGCGAATTTCATTTCTCTCCGTTTCAGTGCCGTTTACAGTCAGATTATAAGTTTTTTGCCCCCTACTTGAATAAAAATACACATTTTCCATATGAAACGAAACATACATTATGCTAAATAAACGCTGGAAATTGTTTATTTAAAAATCCCGAGTAAAAAGTAATTGTCACATAGAGTTTTAGCGCGATCTATCGACCAGTTTGTTTATAATTGTTGATTAGGTTAGCCGATCTTGAGCGTGCTCTGCGATTTTTAGAATGGATTGATGAAGTTGGCCTCAAATTTTGGGTCTATTTTCTGTTTCTGCATTGGCTGCACTAGTGCAGAACGAACCAATCGTTATCTCCTTCTATTTCACAAAACGGAAGCAGATAGCAAGTGGTTCACTCTGCATTAGTGCAGCCAGTGCAGGAATAGAAAACAGACCTTTGTGTGGCCAAGTCGCTCGAAAATCAAAGCCATGTTGACTATCATTCTCTTTGACTATCGTGATGTTGTCCACTTGGAATTCCTTTCGGTGGGGCAAACAATCAATAAATATTAATATCTGGCCGTTATAAGGCGTATGAGAAAGAGTGTTCGCCGGAAAAGACCAGATTTATGAAAGAACAATTCTTAGACTTTGCACCACGATAATACGCCTTCTCACACATCGATCCTTGTGCGGGAATTTTCGATGAAAAATTCAACGTATGCGATCGGTCAAGCACAGTATTCGCTAGAAATGGCCTGGTGTGGCATTTTATTTTTGTTTCCCAAATTGAAATTGCCACTTCGTGGAAGAGATTATGAGTCCATTGCGACCATAAAAAAGCTAGAGCCCATACCGCAAAGTGCCTATAATAAGTGCTTTGATAATTACATTATTCGTTGGTATAGAGTCATTCGGGGTAAAAGTACGCAGCGGGTAAAAGTACGCACTTTTGCTGTTTTTGCTTCACTGAGCCGAAAGTACCATGATATTAGGAACACTTTTTTGCGCTATCGGTAGCATATTTAATAGACTCATAAAATGCAACGAGTATTTGACGATAGAACGGTTTTCTTTTTAAACAGCAAAAGTGCGTATTTTTACCCGCTGCGTACTTTTACCCCGAATGACTCTAAATGTATTGTATCAAATGGGGCCCATTTTGAAAGCGATATAACACATTTGGGTAATTAAAGTTTGTGTTTTATTGAACAATTTCCGGTACTCTTTTGACAGAATGTAAAAGACTTTTTCAGACAATTTTTTCCAACTAATTAACCGATCTCGTAGCTTTTACAAAAAGGAACACTAAACACTGAAAATTCATTTTATCGCGTTGCAGAGGATCGATTATCAGATCATCGAAGTATGAGAATCGTTCCCGAGTGAGTAATCAAAATTAATAACTCATTCGTAATCTGCGGCATACAATCTCTAGGACGGAGTTGGCCAAAAAGCGGAACTTTACAAGGTGAAATTGCCCCAGCACTACTGTTGACCCTAGCAAATCGCAGGGACCGTGCCTGATGACAGTCATGAAAGACCCGGAGGATACGTGTACTTATCCAAGCCTGATAGGCTACATTGTCCGCGATAACTCCGTGTATCGATATCGTGTATTCCGCGCGATATAAAATCCGCTCTCCTCTGCACGATATTTACGCTGCCAACGGCATTATTTCGATGAAATCTTCATTCCACTTTCAATATAGTTTTAACAATGGCAATACGTGTGTTACCGTAATTGCTCCGAAGAGTTGTAAAAAATTCACGAACGTGTTCCAACAGAGGCCCGAGATGAGTTCGCCGGGTTATTACGCGCGCAATAAAAAGGAAGTTATGCAGTGTATGGAAGGCATAAGTCTGGAAGGGACCGCGCCTGATTGGGTATTTAATGTTTGATATAAAATTTCGCTATTAAATTGACCGAGGTCTGAAGTTATGACTGTACACGGTTTTTATACGTGCGGCACTCTACGTGACCACTTTTCTTGGAAAAATGGAAGTTTTTCTTTCAAAGAGGATTTTATTGCGGTTTATTTTACTGAGAAAATATCTGACAATGGAGAAGCAGCAAATGGTAAAACGTAAAAGTAAATGTAATTGGAATGTAACAGTTTTTATAATATTAAAATTGCATTGAGCTATTTCTCGTAAAATAATAATATACAGAGTGGACCACGAAGCGTGATTAGCTTGGATAATTCTGCTGTTAGCGGTTCGATCGGAAGTTTTTTTAGCTAAAATAACATGGTTCCAGGAGAGCATTAAGATACCAAATTTTTTGTCAACACTTTTTTCCAGAGTTATCAAGTTCGTCACCTTCAGTTTTTTTATAAGTAAACCTACAATTTTTTTACACTCATCTTTTAGGAGATATTGAGACGAATTCGGCAAACATTGAAAAAATTGTAGGTTTACCTATAAAAAACTGAAGGTGACATTGATAACTCTGGAAAAAAAGTGTTGACAAAAAATTTGATACAATCATCTTACAGCTCTCTTTAAACCATGTTATTTTAGCTAAACAAACATCCGATCGAACCACTAACAGCAGAATCTAAGCTGATCACGCTTTGTTTCATCCTGTATATTGTTTGGTTAAGCAGATGGAGATAATGGATTAAAAAAGAGAAAAAAATACGCCATGAATAAAAATTAAAGATGCCTTGACTTTAATATCCATTTTAAGTAAAATATTCTTGTTCCACGTCAGTGCCAATATTTTCCGATTGATACTAATTTATCTTTCCTGATCAATTCCTGATCAACTTAGTATATAACTATCATACAATAAATTATCATGTTGAAAATGAATCTCAAACACTTACTTAATAGTTATTAACTGCTTTGTATTTTAAAAGGAAAATTTCATAGTTAATATTAGACATAATTTGAGTGATCATAAAATGCTCCCTTTGGTTTTTTGACTTTAGAATTTACATGATAATTTTCTTGTTATTTTCGCAGTTTGTTTGATGTTAAACTAAAGATAAAACATGGATTTACTTAAATATCACGCAAATTGTGAGATTAGGTTAATTTTTACATCTACACGTTATTAAAATCATGGTAGTTACGCTTAAATGATAAAAAATTGTGTCCTTGACGGTACTTGGGTATTTAATTTTCATTGTCTCGAAACATGATAATGTTGGGAGAAGATGAAATAATTTCACGGAATACGATTGCAGGGAATGAGAATTCGTAAGAAGTCGTAAAAAAATACGAACGAGTTTTGAATAACAAAATCCCGTAAATGTTAAATGTTTCATGAAAAAGCAAGATCGCTGAAGGAATTACTAAAAACAATTCCCGAAGGGTAGAGGCGCACGGAAAGGGCCATAAACATTTCCGTTACTTTCCATTCGCGCGTTCCGCTTCTTTCCACTATTTTCTCAGCGAATGTTCCCTCTGCAAATCGGTTAGGGAAGAGAGAATATTTCTCCTGCGGAACGTTAGCGTAGATAAGCAAAATTCGAGGCGAGACGTTAAACGTCCTCCGAATCGAATTCGGCAGAGGGCAATAGAAAACGACGGTGCCAAAACAGGAGTCTATACAGTGATGTCGATCGAAACTCCCTCCGCCGTCGCGTTTTCCATACGTTTACGTATGTAGACGTCGGGCGGGTATCTCTTCCACGGCAGTCTAGTGTTATCGTGGCCGCGCAGCTTGCTCCGTTCCACGGCTACGACTGCCTAGTATCTTCGCATGAAAATTTATCGGTGGATCCATAGAAATTTAGCATAAATTTCTTGCTTTCGGAGGAGAGACAAAAAGCAAAGTGGAAAGGAAGCCCGGCGGGAGGGAAAGGAAATATGAGATCGAGCAAAACGGCGTGTTGCGCGAAATCAGGAGTTGAGAACCGGGATTTCTACTCGAATATTTCCGGTTTATGCAATTGTGTGCAGTCTCTCTCCCGAGGCAGATGCTTTATTTTGACTTTGACGAAATAGTCTCGTTGATCCATAGTAGTTTTCGTTATTCAAACTTCATTCGTCAGAAACTAACGATTAATAAGAAAAGAGTCCGGAGTCAGTTGATACATTTTTTCAATTTTTTAGGATTCATTTTCTTTGCATTAGGAGCTAAATTCTTGAAAATTCATTCAATGATTTTCAAGAAATTCTAACCCGGAATACCTGAGTTGTTTCTTGAGAAGAAATAGCACTGTCAATTTTTTCATCCGTTTTAGTTTTTACTTTTTTAGTAGCGTCTGCAACAGCGTTTATTGACAAACTTTATATAACATTTATTTTTTCCTTTTGCCTACAGATTAAACCCTCACAGCGTGGCGGTTTAAATTTGGGTCACCCTGTATGTTGCATATTTAAATAGTGCGAATTCAAATAACGCGATCGATATCGGGTATTTATTTCTCACACTAATCGGGATCTAATAGTAAATTTAAGAATAAATTAGTCAATAATGAAGAGAATAACTACATTGTATCTTCCAGTCATTTTTTACATTCTCTCAAAATCAGAACCTTTGTCCTCGGTCTTCGCTACACAATAGTTTTCTCGTCATAAACTCGTCGCCGTCACTCTCATTAGCCCGAATAAAGCTGCATTTTAATTTTCATAAGATCGTTGCTCGCGTCAAATCGCGACCCTGAAGCGAGTAATTAGTGCTTCCAGTGCCTTTATTATAACACAATTCCCTTTGCCGGTTCGCAAAGAGAAATAAACGCGAGTTAGAGTTACAATCCAGATCATTAAACTCGCCGTGGAGGCGGAGAATTTTCTACTGTCGAGATCACTGCGACTCGGCGCACTTAATTTGTATGACTACGCGAAGAAAAGGGAACGAAAACAGAGCTTCAAATGGTATTGTACGTCCCGGAGTCGTGTCGTCTGTTTGCCTTTGTTGGTGCCCACCCCCCCCCCCCCTCTGTCCCCCCTTCATCGTCCATTCTCAGCGGAAACGGTAGAAAGGCAGAATTGAGAATCTCATTCGCAATTTTGTTTATTGTGCGGTCTCCGCTGGGGCGGCCTGTAACAGGTCAACGATGCGTCCAAACACCGAGGTCCATGGGACCTCCGAACGAGTAAAGCGAGCTGCGCGTCTTCGTCTCCCATTTTTCACGGACCTTTGTCCGGCGGATAATTTTCCGAGTGGTCATTTGAAAAAGAACAAGCGCCGGCTCGGCTATTAACGTGCATTTCTGTTTACGCGTTCTCTGCCTGTGTCCAAGAGCAACACAAATATATGAATCGAGAATTAACAACATTTGGATCGTTAAAACGAGAACGTCGCGCGAACGCTGGAAATTGAAATACTTCTATTATACGATTGCGGACTGCAGGCTGAACAACGCGCTCGCGAAAGCGTATCAAATTTATATTTCTGTTACAAATTATTTTTCCCTATTTTTGATAGACGGTTTTTGTTCACTAGGCGTTCATTAAAGGTTCGTGGAAATGTAATTTACCCGAGTTCCGTTATTATCAGTTACGCGACGAACGTGTTTTTAAATAAATATTAAATTTAAATTCTTTGTTGTTATCGTGGTATCGCTTTTAATATTGTTCAACTCCAATGCGTTCCTCTCGAAAATTGTGGTGGTTTGTTATTTTTGCAATTACTACGTTTTCGCGAATATAGACAGCGAATTTTGGATAAAATGAAATTCAACTGCATGTTTTGTATCTTTTTTTTGTTGCAGGTAAGTCTTTCGTGAAGCAAAACTCAGTCTCTACGAATTGAATGCCAAAAAGAAGGTTTTGGTGAGTGTGAATTCATTCTAAATTAAAAGCATTCTTCAGACATTCAAAGACTCATAAGTTACTGCGGGCGATTAAAGTGAGGAATGAAACCAAATCAAGTATCTTTTTAATTAAAGAATTCTGAACGGTGAAGTAAAATTAAGGAAAAATCTTCTCATTTCCAAATCCAGAATGTGTACCTTGCTACGCGCGGTTTACAAACTGTGTACTGTTAATAGTTCCGCGTGTAAATGCGAAAGTGCAATAATACAACGGAGTAAACTTCGGCGCGTGATTTGCATTTGATGACGTAAGATTTGATTGACTTGGAAGAAGTTTCGTGTACGCAGTAAGAGCATTTACTTTGAGCGAAAAGTTTTTAAGTGGATAACTTAATCGTTATTGCATTCCTTCGCTTCCCAGCTAATCAACTTTCTTAAAATATCAGAATAGTTTTTTCTCTCTGTAAGGCAAACATACTATGAATCTCCGCATTTTAAATTCACTTTTATAAAAAAATATTCGATCAAATTAAGTTAATGGAAACTTAAAGAAACATTTAATTATTCCGATTTAAAAACTTCTAAAATATTTTGCTGCGTCGATTCCTAATATTTCTTAATATTTCTATTCTCCTTCCTGAGAAATCACTCTTTGGAACTCCTTTGTTGATTAATATCCTACTGAGTACCACGTGTTACCCTTTTTTACATTTTGAATAATTTTTCCTCGTCCCCACCTCTCATTCAAGTTTTAATTCTCGCTTTGGAACTTCATTTTGGGGTGGTCGTTTAGGTCAGCGAATTTAAATTAGGCGAACGAGGCGGCTGCGCAGGAAGCCCACAGCGTTTAATTCACTTTCCATGGAAGATGTTGTTTAAATGTTGTTTAACATCTCCGAGGAAATAAGCACGACCAGCATGGCGCATAAAGTATCCTCATTATCTGCGCTGAAAGCGGGTATCTTTCAGCATTTCCGGTAATTTATCTAGCTGAATGGGATTCTTCTCGTCAGTTAATTTGATGAAATGTACAATTGTATTTAACATATTTAACGCGTAACACAATTTCAAAGTAAAACTGAAGGGATGTTTGTACAGATTCTGGCAAATGAAACCTGTTGATGTAAAGTTGAAGAAATTTTCAATGATTGAACGTTCGGAAATCCAAATAATTATGAAATGCAAAATATTTCGTACTGAAATTGAAAGCCAAAATACTTCTATAAGCAACTTCCATTTCAAAAGATGAACTGATTCATCTTCTTTCTGCAGTAGAAGGTCAGTGGTACTCGTGTCAATTAGTACTTGATTAATTGCAAGTGAATGGCCTCCTTATTAAGTTAGTCTAATTAGAATCGATCAGTCTTGCCGCTGTCATTCCCGGAGCAGTCATTAGTCAATCCTTAATTTAAAATCGAAAACAATTCCTCCAGTTACATTCCATTTACAATTGAGCATTATTACCATACTTAAGACATAATTACTGTCAATTGACGAACAATTGGACTCGAGTTACTATTTATCCTACACGGAGTTCATATTTTCAGTTCGAATGAAAACATTCTCGCCAGATAGCGCGCTCGTGAACCGCATTTGAAAACGTCTAGGTTTCGCAGGAAACATTTATTTGTAGAAACAAGAGAGATACCGCGGGTGATAAAGTTGCTCGGGGCGATTCGTACGCGATCCTTTACACCTCGGAGTGCTATCAGTTACACGCAATAATCACGTAAAGGGCGCAACTTTAAAATTAAACGTCATAAATTTTAATGAACTCGCTTTTGCTTGCCTGCTCACGCACGTGACTTCTCGCGTTTACACTGTTATCTCGAAAGGATTGCACTCACAGACAGGAAGCTGGGACTCGCAGACGTGCCTCCTCCAATCTCCCGTTCCTCCCTCCTTCCGAAACTTTCCTGCTCGATTGTCGAACAGGCGATCTTCGTGTATTTTCAGTGTACCGAGATATACAAACGCATCCAAATTTCCTCGAATTAATATTATTCCTTCGACACGCCGCACAGTGGGAAGAAAACCGATTTCACTGGCCAAAAGTCAATTCTTTGGTTAAAAAAAAATAAAATAATTTACTTAAGTAATAGAGGGTTGTTTACCATGCACGAATATAAAAGGTTTCTTTTCTAGGATCTCTTATTTTCAAGTTATGCGACTTTGAACTAATCTAGGTGGATACCGCAACCGTAAATAAATGAAATAGAATTTAACAGAACAATATTTTTTGTTTCATTTCCTTTTAAATAATACTGTGAGTCTTTTACGATAGAATGAAGCGAGTATGGATGAAATTATTTAATTTTACCGCCTAGTACGCCTTTGAGTTGATGACGTATATGAAACAAAAGAATGACGACATTTGATAGTTCTGCTGTTAACGCCATATTGTTGCATCATATTTCTCCGATCACAGTGCCAAGAATTATATCCATTTGTAACCGTATTCAAATGTTATACTAGTTTAAAGATAATTATATCTCAAAGGCGTACTCAAAGGCGTACTAGGCGGTAAAATTAAATAATTTCGTCCATTCTCGCTTCATTCTATCGTAAAAGACACAGTATTATTATTTAAAAGGAAATGAAACAAAAAATATTGTTCTGTTAAATTCTATTTAATTTATTTACGGTTGCGGTATCCACCTAGATTAGTTCAAAGTCGCATAACTTGAAAATAAAAGATCCTAGAAAAGAAACCTTTTATATTCGTACATGGTAAACAACCCTCTATTGCTTAAATAAATTATTTTTTTTTTTTTTTAACCAAAAAATTGACTTTTGGCCAGTGAAATCGGTTTTCTTCCCACTGTGCGCCGTAGAGCGACCCGATTTTTTGACAGTCACAGCGGTAGCAATTAAAGTTATCGTGATGCAAACGTTTCAATCCGACGCGACGAGAAATCGTGGAACGCTCCCGGTTAAAAAAACACCGGCGGTTGAAATAGTTTCAGGTGTGTGCAGCAGACGTATAAGATGACGGCGTCGATAACACTTGGTCTAGGCGCGATACACACGGCTTGCGTGTGGAGTGCGCGGCACTGTGCAGCGTAAAAGTGTACTCGCGTCTGAGATTTTCATTCGAACAAGGACCAACGTGAATGTGACACTGGTACGTTTGAAACACGTCGAAGTGGTGCGTTTTCTACCTTTGACGTCGCTGCCATGCCGCTATCATCCCATCAACATTCAATACCACACAACTATTGTTTTTTTTTTTTTTTTTCGTTTTTCTTCTTCGCATGAGGAAAAGCGATCACAATACGCACGCAAATATGGAACTTTTGGTGCTTGAAAGTCTCGCGGCTGTTTCTCTTTTTTTCTGGTTTTCCTGAGCCCTTTACTGTTACCATTTGGTAGAACGTAAAATTAAAAATTCATAGTTATGTTCAATGTTGGAACTGTTTTGTTCGAATTGTTTACAGCAACGGTTTATGAGTTGTCAAAGGGTTGTCCATGCAAAGGGAATGCACATGCAGCTTCAATAATTTCATTTTGCTTTGTAGTGGAATAAGAATAATATATTTCATATTTTTAATTTTGTAAATGAGGTTTTGCAGTTTCTGTAACATTAATGAAAATAGAGCTACGAGTAAATGATCACGGAGTCTCGTTGGCTCACTTTCTCTCAATCTCTCCTTGATTATTCATTGCTCACAAATGAAGAAACATCTCTCGCTACTTTCGCATCTCTTACTCTCTTTCCATCCAACCTATTATTATTGTCAACCAAAATCTAATCTTCATCAAATATTCCCAGTCACTTTCTACTTCCAATAATCTATACATATATTTAAATAATTCCAATGAAAAGTACTCGGTAGGGTATTTTTAGTAATTGTTAAAGATTATAAATCTGCTCCAAGTGAAATTAGAGAAAAACCGTAAAAAATTGTATACTATTTAACATAATTTTTGGTATTGGTTGAATTGCTGGCGTCTACTGTATACCGTTAGAAAGTTGGCAGTCGGGACAACAGGAAATCAAGGAAGGCAAGCCGCTTGCTCTGTCTATCTTCACCTTAGAATAAGTAGATGTGCTGATATAATGAGTACTGCATAACTCTGATAAGTTTTATGGCTGTAAGGTAAAACGAAGTATGCCATATTTTCAAAATATTTGGTTTGATGATCCTAACTGGGAACTAGAAAATAGAATTCATGTTTTTGTCAGAGAAAAATGCATTAAAAGAAGGTTTTCCATTAAAAATATTTCGAATACCTCGAATACCTCGAACATGAAAACATGTGACATGCGTTGTTTTACCTTACAATCACAGAGTTGGCAGTCCGAAGGAATTTCACTCTGATTGACGTAATACCTTTCTTGGTTCTAGCGTATTATTGGCTAAAACGGTCACACATAGGGATGGAAATCAATTTGAAAATCTATTTTGAACTTCATTCCTTGATCTTCCAAAACTTCGCGGTGGCGTGTGCCAACAAAGCACCTTTCTTTGCAAGAGTTGATATCCGAAAATGCCAGCGCGTCAAATTTCTCTTTTTTTTTACGTGAAGAAATTGTGTAAAACTCTTTAAATGTGTCTCTATAACATACAAAAAGTCCGAAGTGTTTACATTATTTCTTGTATCAGAAAAAAGTTCCTAAAGATTTCTTTTTTTATAATTAGACTATAAACTTTTATGCAAAATAAAATGTTCAGGATCGCATATAATAAATTGAAACTTAAATAACAACATTCCTTATTTTTTAAATATTGCGAATTGAATTATATTTTTGATATTCTGCATATTTTGGCGACTGTCAACAACCTTAAAGACTTTTAGAATATTAAGAATTGCCATAAATGCATAAAATCTGCAGTCTATTTATAATGGTCAGGATGGCGTCTCCCCTTAAATAAGACACACTGTATATTATTTTATTACTCTCTTTCATTTTCTACTCTCCTGAAAAGTAACGAAAATGAACTTGGGTTAATTTGGTTCTCACAACCTGTACTTTAATAATGTTTTAAAACTACTTCCTCGTTCCTAATGAACACCTTAACCTTGCAATCCTCAAAATAACCAAAACGAAAGAAATATTTTCCTCTTCGGATAATAAAATAAACGTCCCCAAAATCTGTGCAGTGGATTAAGAAAAATGTCTCCCTTCGTTCCCTTAAAAGCAATCTTCTCAACGTCTCCGCCAAACAACCAAACAAATACCACGAATAAAAGCGAAACTTTTCGTCACTAGCCAGGAGAAGAAAGGGGGCTCGGCAACATTCCTCCAAGTCCGCCACGGGATCGCGGCTGGCATAGAAATACACCCGGAATCGTCAAGTCGCTTCACGTACCGCTCAATTTATTTCTCTCATATAATCGAGCCCCGCGGTTGCTGTTGGCATGTAAACGCGGCTCGCGGGAGGAAGCGAGACGGAACGGTGTCAGTGACAGAGCGGGGCGGGACGGAGATTGAACCGAGAGTGCGTCTCGGTGCGTGTAACGCGTTCGTTGTTCTTTATGAAGGGCGAGCCAGGTAAACCGTTTCCGATTTGTAATCCGGACGGGGACGCATTCGTTTCTAGTTTCACCGGAGGCTGGAAAGAGGGGCGGCGAGCCTGGCGCCGGACGGGAAAGGGAAAAGTCAAAAATAAAGAAGAGAAAAAAAAAAGAAAAAAAAGGGAACGCGGTGGAGAAAGAGTGAGCGGCAACAGAGAGAACGATCGGCCAGGTATTTCGATTCAAAGGAGTAATAACGGCCAAATCCGATCTGCTTGCAGTTTCCTGTAATCGACCACACGCCTCCCAAACCCCCCGACCGCCCCTCTTTCACCGCCATCAACTAACTAGCTATCCCCTTATCGGATGAAATATTCACCCACACGGCGGGCACTCTGTGTCTCGGTGAGCCACTTTACATGCCTGCTTCGAAAGGCTGTATCGTTGCTGTCTTTATTACATTTCGGAAGCTGGAAGCGTTTTGGGAAGGAATAAGGGGCGGGTTGTTTATTAAATCGCGGCAGAGGGAATTTCGTTGCGGAATGAAATAGAAAACTGAAGCTGCTTTTCTCGTTTTAATACTTTATAAGGTTCGGTTGATTGTGCAGACGTAACAAAGTTTTTAGAATTGTTTTAAGAAATCATGTGCGTTTCTTAGCAGTAAATATGTGTAGTGATGAATAGACTGCAGATGTTTATGCAAGTTCATAGTATTCTTTATTTTCTAAATGTTATGAACTGTGTTTTACATTCGATATTTCATGTATTTTTGCAACTATGCACATTCTCATATATTTTGGCACGTTTGCAGGCTAGTGATGAATTTTTGTTAGTGGTTGAAGGACAAGCAACAAAATGAATTGACAGAACAGAATTACAGGAAGGAATAATAAAAATCTATTAAGAACAAATAGTGAAACGGATTTACAGACTAGAAACACAGGAAACAACAATAAAAAAATTAATAAAAATATAATGTTCCAGCTGGTTGCGCAAAAGGCTGTCGTTTCAAACAGTTGGCATGGTAACCGATTCACTATTTATTCGATTAAGTTCATCTTTTGTTTGTATATTCCAAATAAGATTATCCATTGACTCGCGAAAGCTTTTCGAAGCAGATTGAACTATTTTCGAACAACTGTAAAAATCTACGTCTTTTTGAGTTAAATTGACTGATCCTTTTTATTCAAAGTTTTGCTATTGCAGCAATTTTTATTTTTTTTATATACGAACATTTCTCGTGAACTGGAAGCTGCGACACCAGAAAGTGTTAGGCAACTACAAAATCGAGTTCTAGACAATAACGATTAACGATTACAAAAAATAATTCACAATTTACGTTCTGTAATGAAAATGTTACATTTCGATTCTGTCTATTTTTTTCCTTGAGTTCACTGTGCGAAATATCCGAAATGGACTCAATTCGTACATTGGATGTAACAGTAATATTTTTTTAAATCTCTTTCTATTTCCAAACTTTTTAATTTTTTGGTATTGCCTTAATGTTAAAATAAAAATTCTGCGAAAATCAAGTATTTGAATCGTATTTTTTTGCCTTTGCAACTCCAGTTCAGATTTTTATCCCAACTTATAAAATCATGTAATTAACCAAATTTTATACAAGTGACATAACATTAAAATAGTTTAATTTTTACGCTAAAAAGCTACTGATATAATATCTGAAATTTGTGACCTAACATTTTCATCCTTTGTTCGTGCAATTTCTACTGTTTTAATACGTATGTTCTTCAAATTAATTTCTCGAAAGCACAAATCCACGTATTCAAATCCTTTCGGGGCTCTTATCTCATCAACATAAAATATTGAATGCACATTAGGGTGGAGCGAAAAAAACTTTTTTTCCACGAACAAATTCTAATAGTGCGGAAAAGTTGCCTACTCGACCCAATAGAACATGCAAAAAATTTTAGCTCAATCGGATAATTTCTTCTGTGTGCACTAAAAGGCTTAATTTTCAAAATTTTAATAAAAAAAAACTCACGAAAGTTCAACTTCGTTCCGTTGGTGGATTCTGCTTTTTTTTTAATCCAGAGCCATATTTGTTACGTAAATAAAGCAAAGAAACACTCGTGGCTGGTTTCGTAACGACAGGAATGGCCTATTGGCACTTTAAAGTATCAAAAAATGCAGCTTGGCTCACTTTCCTAACGGAACAAGTGGCCCAGAACCCACCACGTGGAAGTAGCTGCACGTCGGGCTCCTTGTTTTTTTTCTATTTTATTTTTTCGTTTTTTTTTTTTAAATTTTATACAATTGAAATTTTTTTTATTAAAATTTTGAAAATTAAGCCTGTTGGTGCACACAGAAGAAATTATCCGATTGAGCTGAAATTTTTTGCATGTCCTATTAGGTCGAGTAGGCAACTTTTCCGCACTATTAGAATTTGATCGTGGAAAAAAAGTTTTTTTTCGCTCCACCCTAATACACATGCCAAGTCATATCAAGTCATTTAACATTTCGCAGTTCTTGCCACATCCTTGTTAGTTTAGAAGAAGCAGCAGGAGTAGGATTTAGGCGCAGATACGAATTAGACAAGTTTATTCTGCAAGGCAAAGTTTTCTATGCTCTCGCCGAAACCTCAGAAGTCAAACGAAGGTGTAGTGCTTGTCGAGTATCGTTTCAGCGAGTAAATCCGAAATAAAGATCCTCGGGAGTGCAATCTAGACAAATGGCGGAACAAAGCAGTCATGCAGGGGCCGGCGGTAGCGGCGTAACGCGACTCAGGTGGTGCAATGAAACTATAATATTATCCCACGCTCTTCATCTTCGCGCTCGGGGCGAGCTCGGCTCGGTGCTCGTGGGATATGTTGCGTCGTGTGCGCGCCGCGCCGTAGCCGCGGAAAAGGGAGATCCATAGCGCGTCGTGCGTCACATTAAACGCTGCCACCGATCTAAGAAGATGGAAGAGCCGGCCTAGGAGCCCGTGTGCAGCCTGCAATATTGCTAGTGACTTAAGCCTCGGAAAATTGGCTCATTTATCTCCGCTCGTGGGGACACCCGCAGCCCGACGCCCCGGTACCCACTCTCGGAAAAACATTTCCGCCGAGATGACGCCACTGTCCTCGTCGGACCGTCTCCATTTTTCTCTGTTTCCCGCGGCTGAGCGTTTTGCATCGCGGCGGACAACCGCGACGATTAGATTGCCTCGCAAATTGAAGATTCGTCTGGCTTTTCCCGATATAAATCTCCGACTGTGCGAGCTTTATTCCTCCATTACGGAAAATGTTGCTTGCCGATCTCTGTCAACTTTCGAAACCGTTCCTTCCTAGCTTTTAATTGGAACAAAAGGTTTTTCATGCTGTCTGATGGTGTTATTGTGTTTATTTATTTATTACGAGTCGAACCCAGTAATTATACGTAATGAGAAAAGGAAACATCTTACTTCGCTTTAGCTACAAAGAGACAACGACAAGTAGAAAAATAAAACTACAATAGAACAACACAGAAATTTATTTATTTATTTATTTATTTATTTATATACGGGAAGCAATTCCCATTAGTATACAAGTAGTTAATTACAGTTCAATAGATGACGAACAACAAATATAAAGAAAATAATAACTTTAAAATATAAATTGAAAATTATATATAGCGAGATTAAATAGAAAGAGAAAAATCAAAAGAAATCAAAAATTTGTTTTCTGAATATCGAAACTGAGCCACAAAACATGTCCAAGTTGTGGTCAAATGCATTTGCCGTAATGCACAGACGGTTAATAGTATCAGTTTTGGCGTAATTGAAGGCATAGTTTGCTGGTAGAAACGTTTGCGATTTTCTGAGAGAACGTGTAGACGCATATAAATTAATGAGCTCTAGGAGTTAGGAACAATTGATGCATCCGCGTAGAACTTTGAAAAGAAACATCAACTCTGAAATTGTTCTTCTACTCTCTAAGGACATAAGTTTCAGCCTTTCCATAGCAGGAAGATAATTATGATCAGCGAAGTGCATTTTTTCTCCAATCTTAAACGCTACATACCTAAGAAACTTATGTTGTACTCTTTCAATCTGCAGCTTAAATTTTGTGTAGTGTGGGGACCATATGACCGAGATAATAAACAAGAGTTTGGAATGACGATGAGTGAAATAATGCAATTCAGATCTGAACGAATTCTTGTTCAATCTTGTCGATCATACTGCTAGCAACATTACAGATTCTACTGAATGAACATTTACAACGAAGCGCGAAGAATAATTTGGTGGTCTGAATAGCATAGGTGTTCGAATATATCGTGGAGAATCATTGAAATTCGTAAGTGTTGTAATAAGGGAGTTATTTCTGTCTCTTTAAGTTTTCATATTCTAAATGTTAAATTTTTGCGGTATCATACTGTAATTAACCTGTAACATCAATCATTTTACTGATGACTTCTGCGTTTTTATTATGAGGTTGGTGCAAAAATAATTGTTGTTTTCAATTTTGAACTTTAAGATAAATGCCGGACAACTGTTGAACAGTCAGTAATTTCTTCCTCTGGAATCTCTCTTATAGTTTCGATAATAGCTTTCAATTACTCCGTAATAAATCCATTGTTTCAGAGTATTATTCTAAAATAATTGTCCCACTCGCCACTAATTTGCAGCATCTGCTAAACAACAGAAGTCGGGGATCTGCAACAGCAGGCGGAATCTGATTTTAGTCAATTTCCTCTGCAAACTTTAGTATCAAGTTCTCAATGGCTACTTTCACCCAAATCTTCGCGGTTTCTTTCGCTTACGAAAATCGAGCTAACAAAGTGCGATACCTTTGCATTGAGGAATTGGTAGAATTTTCGCACCAAAGTACCACCAAAAATGGCGAACCCCGAGCGATGACGTTCATCTCATTTCCCGTTCTAATTGTTTCGCGGAGCTGTTTTCCCGAGCGGAAACGGCAAAAGTAGCTAAGAGCACAACTGAAAACCGAAGTGGGCAGAGGCGGATTTTTCCTACGCGGGGTGGAGATTCGCCAGTCGAGTACGTAACTCGATGAAATATTGGATTCGAGAGTTCGCGAGCTCATTCTCGACTCCGAAAATGCGTGGCGAGTTCGACGTAGCGAAGAGGATGGTTAAGGACAGCCGACCGAGCGGAAACGTGAAACGGGATGAGTTACTTCGACAGGAGTTTTCAGCTTTAACCCTCCCCTCGACCGATCCCTCCGCTCCTCCGCCGCGACTCCCATCGCTACGCAATTTTCGTCCTGCAATGTAAAAGTTTTTACAACGTTTCCAACTCGACCCTTTTCCCAAAGTTAGGTACCAATCGTATTTTTCCTTTCTCCGCGAGAGAGAGAGAGAGAGTCCAGACGTCTGCGAGACTTCCAAGAATTTTGAAGTCTTCGCCATCTCCTATGTTGTGTCCGGGAAAATTGTTTTCCCTTCGACCAGTTGGAAAAACAACTTTTCTTTTATTATAAACTAATATTTATAATACTTGAAGAATTTTTACAATATCGCTAATTCACAGGTTCGTTCAAAGATATGCCAAATGTTAATTGTCTGTGAGATTCTCAATATTATATTTCTTCTGTTAAGTTTCCACAACTTTTATTGTACCAAGGCAAATACCTTCTTTAAAATTTAAACGAACCCATTTTTCAATTTTTCAAAGCTGTTTGAACTGTTACATACTCAAGTGGAAAATCCTACTTGCAAAAAGTTACCAATGATTCGTTTATCGATGGAATAAATCATTTTTCAGATATTTAAGAAGAAAACGATAATTGATTAGAAACTAGATTAACTTCAAACAAAAATAATCGAGGACGTCGTACATAAAGTTCGAGATCCACTTATAAAAATATTCCATTATTTTAAAGGAGACACGAATAATCAATAATTCTTTGGCTGTTCCTATCTGAGATAAGTCCACGACGGTCGATTTTAATTGAATCTTCATGGAAAATGGATGATTTAAGTCCGCGGGCGAGTTCGATAGCGTGTCGATTAACTTTCTCGCTCATCTATTCGCTTTAAACTCTCGTACCCGGAGCCACTAATAAAGTAATTCCGGTCGAGGGCAATCGCATTACAGGCGTCCCTCTTACCAACGTCCCAGCCATTAGATGGGGGTCGAACGTTTTCTGGGAAAGCGATATTTGCGATGTTCAGTGACATTTTTTGGTTATTTGATGAATAGCTGCTGTCACAGATAGAACCTTCCCTAGTCCGTTTGATCCTCGATATAAATTATCGAGGATCTTGATGAAATTCGATGATGCTGATCGATGAAACAGGAGAAACTGAACCGGTCCTGCATTGCATTAAATTAAATTAAATAAGAACATTTAACTTTACGAGGTTTATCAAAGAGCTGCGTCAAACTTGTAAGACTCACTTCCCAAATGCTCAAGTTTACGAACAGTGCACCGCTGTTCCTGTGGACGAGCATAAAATTTTAATTAACAGAGACGTCTTAATTGATAGGTAATAAGTTACGTTCATGGTCGGTTGATTACGTGACGCAGCTGCAAACGCCGGGGAGTATTTTAAGGCTATCTTCCACGCCGGGTGAATTGGCGGTTTCTGTCCTTTGATGTCAGAACTTGGGCGGCCAGTTAAAAGTGAACTGCATGTGAACACGAAAGTGTGGTGTGCAAGTGGGTCGAAGGAGGGTGCAGTTTTATACGACTTTTGCCCTGTAACATAAGCTTGTGTGTCATCTATATTATAATTAGACTGTGGACGTTAACGCATTTATGAAATATTTAGAAGATAGCACGTACTGTTATTCAATTTTCAGTTCCCTATTTATGGCTATACGAACCGTAAACTTGCACAAGTATTCGCAGTCTAATTATAAGTATGGGATGAAGAACGCAGTTACGGATGCAGCAAGTAGCGCGTCCCTCGGGGCAAAAAAAATGGTAACGGAATATCGAACACATGTTCATTCGAGACGCATTCCAAATATCGCTGACAAAGCCACCGTGTCCGCAAACATTTACCGAATAATGGATCACGCAAACGTCGCACAGTCCGCCGGGAAGAATGTAATACAAAGAAAGGAATCAATAGGCAAACGGAAAAAGGACACGACCTCATTTGCCGTCGGCGTCAATTAACGTCGATTGCGATCGGTTATAAATGCGTTCATAACATGCGGCTCACGCTCGGTGCCGTGTGGGGTATTTTACGTGGAACGTAGGAAATTATACAGGTGCCGGCCTCGTTTCCCTTTTCTCCCTTCCTCGTGTCCTTATATTCCGCGTTCTGTCCCTTTCCATCCCCCGCGTTCCACGGCATCCAAACGGCGAACTTCACCGACGAGGGAAAAAGAGAGAGGGAGCAGAGAGGATGATCGTTGCCTCACGATCCACATTTTACATAATTCCACGTGAGCGTGCGTGTAATGAAACAGCGAAACGCGTGTTCTGTGTAACACGTAGTAATAATGTATCGTTACTCCGGACGACCGTTCTTTTTCTATTGGCCTTCTAGAACTTGGATTTTTCATATACGGAAGCGGACAAATAAGTTACCATTCGATTGGTTTTGATTCTATTGTTTTTAACATTAAGAAGAAAATTTAGTATGCGTTCAATTTATATTTTCAGATAGGAAATTAAAAACTATAAAGCGTAGTTAAGATTTAACGTAACATAGGAATGATAAGAAATTAAAAACTATAAAACGTAATTAAGATTTAACGTAAAATCAAAATTCTGTTTACCATTAAAACGAAATATATTTTAAATATCGACGAAAAATTACTATTCTTGAAAAGTAATACAAAACTAATATTTTGTTGGGCACTTCTTATTTTCAGAGGGTAGCTTTGTATCTGTTTTAAAGTATCTGTGGTTAAAGACCACAGAAATGTTATTCCAAGCTTCCTGAGTAGTTGCAAATAAATTATCAGGCTTTTTAAACTTCTGCTCATTGAGTGCGCAATTTGTTCTCATCGCACAATTGTTCGATGGATTTCAA
Source organism: Perdita meconis (assembly GCA_030770465.2). Lineage (NCBI taxonomy): Eukaryota > Metazoa > Arthropoda > Insecta > Hymenoptera > Andrenidae > Perdita > Perdita meconis. The sequence goes on along the minus strand of JASKOS020000003.1, from coordinate 12,134,396 downwards.
ATGAGGAGTTTGCGTTATGAGTGGGATGAAATGACTACTTAAAATTGTTAAACTTAGACTCCAATAAATATTTCTGGGGTAAGATTAGGCATGGGATTTCTGAGATATTTGAAATGATTTTCTTGTTGTCCTTAATGAAAAGTTGATTTTCTCGATGCCGAAAACATTTAAAGCAAGAGAAGCTCTTAAAAAATATTCGATTTTCAATTACTTTGTAAAACCCGATGCACACGAGCGGAAAACAGTCGCTGCGATTATGTACACTATTATGTTTTTCACAAATCCAAATAAATCGGATAACGACACTGACATGAAATCGCAATGATCGCAGATGATCACGACTTCGTGTCGCTCGTATGCATCGGATCTAAGAAGTGGTAACCTTTTATCGGCCACAAGAATAGCATTATTGAAAAACTGAATGTTTCATTTGAATGCATTAAATTTTACATGGGTTTTACAGTGCCCTTAATTTTTTTGCAGGATATATATGAAATGCATCCTGAATCTTAAATTAAAATTAAAAAACAATGAAAATTAAATTTTCTCGGCTACTGTATTTATAGAAACTGTATACATTGAGTGGCCAATTTTCACGGGAATCGTAATTACAATGACGTAAATGTAAATAAAATCTGATCTTTTTTTAATCGTTTCTTGTATTCTGTTGCAGCGTCTAAAAAGTTTTCCTTAAATGTACTAAAAATGATAGCTGATAGTAACAAAAATGAAAATTTATTCTCGCAAAAGAAATACTTTTATCTGCTAACGAATAAATCAGAAATGATAAAGTTGAGAACCAGCGTTCACATTTTCTACAATTAGAAGTAGCGAAGAAATTATGTTCAGGTCACGAGTCTATATCCGTTCTTTCATTCTGATTTGGTCTCTCCCTTCATTAAGAAATTATCGACTCTCGGTTGTAATTGTTCGAGCGTAATATTCCCTGGAGATTCCGTTCACACGTTATAACCGAGACATAACTTTAAATGTTTAATGGACTCTCATTAAATATCGATTTCCCTAGTTATACGAAACAATAAAGATTCCGTCTTGTTACATCTTTTTTTTAACACTGGATTTTTATTATTATTTTTCACATGCAGTTTAATCTTAAGGGTCCCGTAAATGGTCAATAATATTGATCATGTCAAATTGGATTCGATCAATATTATTGTCAATCCACTTCGATATTTCTTACGATCGCACATGATCAATATTCTCGACAGTATTTTGCGCTTAGTTGATTTCAAAACGCTAAGTGGTACACGTTTTGCATTTCATATGATATAATATCGCGCATTTTGTATAGGGAACATTATGGAACCAAAGAAAGCGGATACTTAACCGTAATACTGTACTCTTTTGTTGCGAAAAGGCATGTAAATCGTGAACGATGGATTAAAGAACGGATTATAAGACGGAAACAATATTACGTTATGAACTTATTACTAAATTCATATTATATGTGAAATCAGAAGTTCGTCGAATCAAGAAATTCGTTTTTTGACCTTCTTAAATGACTGGATGGATATAACTTACGCGGACCTCGCCACAGATATTGACATAATATAGAATATTGAAATCCTATATGATCAATCTGGTACAGAGTGTTCGACAACAGGTGCCAAAAATTTTAAAGGATGGTTCTACACGCCAAAATAAGACGAAATTCAAGAATTAAAAAATTGCGTTCGAGGTTCATTAGCGAGTTATTAATTGTTGCAGACACGTGCAAAAACATGTCTGACGCGGGGGCCTTTTCTACTGTCGACGCGCGCTAACTATCTAGGTCAGACACGTCGCCTGTCAATACCATAACCCATAACCGATAGCCACTCAAATGAGCCCACTTACCTCGTAGTCGAGTTAATAACACCATGAGAAGCTGCTATAATTTTTTTCAACATTTAGTTGACCTAACACTGTATGAAGTTCAATCAATTTTTGAAAAAAACTGTTGTAGTTTCGCATGGCATCATTAATGCGACTACAAGGTAAGTTTCTTTTGAGTAGCTACGGCATTGACAGCGACATGTCTGATCTGACCAGCGCACGTCGACAGTAGAAAAGGCCCTCGAGTCAGACAGGTTTTTGTACGTATCTGCAACAATTATAATAACTCGCTAATAAACGTCGAAAGCAATTTTTTTATTCTTGATTTTCGTCTTATCACCCTTCAAAATTTATTATGCAAATAGTAAATGTAATAATGGGTGATTCTCTCGCTAGTAGACACAAAGGAAGTCCTGCTTTCGAAAGAATCTCAGCTGTAACACCGTCACTGAAAGGGTCCAACTATTAGTGGGCCATTAAGAAGTCGACGACGACCAAGGCTTCGATCCTTTTCAGTAACAAAGTTATCGCTGTGATGCTTAGATGGCGACAATTGCTTTGTGTCTCCTAGCAAGAAGATCACCCTGTATATGGTCACCTCATCATCAGAAATATCAAAAGATTCTGAAAAGTTGTTCAACACTTTCTGAGATATATTACAGCTAAGATGGACATCCAATATTGAGGCTTGATCCCAAATTACGTTCCACTATTACGACAATTGCAGATACTGCCGCTAAATTCTCTGAAAGTTTTGGCTGATCTCTCATTTCTATATAAAATAATTAATAATATTATCGAATGCCCTCAAATTTTAGAAATGTTCTACGAGACATACCAGAAATCAACTTTTATTCACACCTGCAACACATAAATCTAATTTCGGCAATATTGATCCTGTTAACAGATTATGCAGTGAAGCAAACACATTTACTAATGAGTTAGACTATTGTCACGACTCTCTTTATTCATTCAAACGTATCATTGTATTCTTTTCTGTATTACAGAATATCTTCAACTACTGTTTAACATTTTTGGTTACACTTTTCACTATTTATCGGAGTGTTTATAATATTAATTTTATTATGCTTATTATGTTATTATACAATGTATTATTTTTTACTGTATACAATACAAGGTGCATACCCCTAAATGAATAAATAATAATATTATTCTCAATATCCCTACCATTTACCAGTATTAAAGCTCCGGATTTCGAAATACCTAAATGTTCGTCAATTTTCCATCTCAATATCAATCCCACCTTCAATATCGACAGCGCACGATCAATAATATTGCCAATACCGATCAATATTGACAGTATTATTGTCAATACCAATAAATATTGACAATATTATTGACCGCGTGCGGGCCGCTTTCAAACATATTACATATGTGATATTATGTCATAGAAGATGCTTTAACCTCACATCGAATGGACATAAGGAAGTGTATTATCATTATTTTCTTGAATTGTGTTTTTTAAAAAATCTGTTATGTTCGTATCTTCATAGAAAAAAGCATGTGATTATCGTCCATAAATCTGGTGTTAATACTCCAATAAATATGATGAGATCGCAGTGGCTTGTAAAGTTGTTACTAGACTGCGGATTTTTATGCAAAATAACATTTTTAAAAGTACAAATAAATAATTGAAACTTGAAATTTTTTAAAGATTATAACTTCAATTATACATATTACAACTTATAAACAGCCGTGTCGATTTTTGTATATTTAGAATGATTAAAAATGCATAAAAATCCACAGTTTCTATAGTTGTTACTTTTAAATTGCCAGTAAAATTCAGCAAAATTACTGTTACAAAGATTAGGTCAGGAAAACCCGGGTAACCACATACAGAGTACATTAACTAAACAGAATCACTCAAATATCCATCCTATTTATCATTACATAAGAACAGCTATTACTGCAAAGTTGGACCACTTCAAGGAGCATGTGACCATCAAAAGACTGCAACAGATAGCAAAAACAGACACAGGAAACATATTTTCTTATCTCCACACATCAATCCATGCATTCCGGTGTCGCACTGTCGCTATTACAAAGTAGACATCATTTCTATTCCACGCGTACTCCTCATTCAATTTTTCCCGCCGCCCTGCGTCAATCCACTTACTCATTTCTGTATCCATATCCCCCTCTCATTCATCCGCCCCCTTATCCGTCTATCTTGCTCCCCGTTTCCCACGTCTGCCGGCATTTTCCACGACCGCGAAAAGTCTTCCGTCACGAACATTAATTCTTCACGAGCCTGTCCTCATCTCCGACGCGTCGCATCGCTCGGCGGTGCGTGGCGCGTTTTCAGAATCCACCGCCAGCGCAAGACCGACTGGAAACCCCCTTCGCGATTTTTTTTATTTTTTATTTTCGCATGTCTTTGCCGTCGCAGACGCCCGCTGCTCAAACAATATTCCTGTCTTCTGGTCCGGGACGGGTTCGAGCGCCATTAGAGCGAATCCAGCGGAACTACGGACGCGTATAGCGTGCAGTCGCACGTGAATACTTCTAAACGCAGATATCGTTTGGACGACATTCGGAAATTTACTTAACGGTTCACGGCGGTTTTTTCGGCCCCGTTGTTACGAACAATCGCGATTACCGGGGGCCGGACAATTAGCAGTTAGCGGCAGTATACCGTTAGCTATTAATGTTACCGTTTAATCGATCGCGTGTTCGCGATTCATGGGTGAGCGAGGACGCGGATACCGCGGATACGATTCCTATTTTAACTCTAAATACGCAATAACGCGTTCATCGGTGAAATTTTTAATTGCGAACCCGCGCACCGGGGATACGGCGCGAAACTATTCCCGCGCGTTGATTGAACGCGCGTTGTTCATTGTTTTCGGTATTCGTCGGTCTGTTTGCATTTTATTATAAAATTTCGGGGAGCAGATCATTTTATAATACTGACCCTTGAACAACACGGTGTCCGGTTGTAGACATCACAATTTTTATTAATCGTGCTCTTAAAAAATAGTGAAAACTTTTTTATTGTTGTTTGAGTTCACTTTATTTACAGCTCGTTTATATTTCGAATTTTAGCGGTAGTATTTGATTATTTATCGGCACACTTTCGTACTGCAATTGTAATTGAAATCTACAAATACAGATCCTCAAATTTCCAATTCTGATTTTAAAAATCTCCAACCCGAAATCTTCTACTCTTTAGTTTTATTTTATCGAGTGTTTTGCTGCAAATCTCTAATTTAAACGTTTCAAAACTCGAACTTAAATCTTTAAATCTTTAATTCTGTTTCTTCAAATCTCCAACTAAAATTTTAAATCTTCATACATCCAATTTCAATTCTAAAAATCACTAAAGCTGCAATTTAAAGTCTTAAAATCTCCAAGTATAAATCCTCTTTACAGTTTTTAATCTAAATATCTTTAAAACTTAAAATTTCCGAATCTCAAACTTGGAATCTCCAATTGAAAACTCTTACATTTTCTATTCTAATTTAAAAAATCTTCAAAACATAAAACTTTCAAATCTTCAAATCTTCCACTTTAACTTTTTCTTATTTGTTGCAAATCTCTAATTTAAACTCTTAAAATCTCGAACCTTCTTGTGTTAAAATCTTTAATTTTATTTCTTCAAATTTTCGTCTTCATCTTTTCAAATGCTCAACTTTACATCTTCATATATCCATTTTTAGTTCTAAAAATCTCGAAATCTGCAGTTTGAACTCTTGAATTCTCCAACTAAAAATCTTAAATTTCCAATTTCCATTCCAAAAATCAATAAATTAAAAATTCTCAAGATCTGCCACATGAACTCTTTAAATCTTCAATTGTAATTGTTTAAACAGATATCCACCAATTCAGAAGCATCAAATTTATCTATGATAACCATAACAAAAGTTTCCTTTTACCCTTTATAAAAAATATCCAAGATCTATTTACATATCAATGACTCAAATTTTAGTGGAAGCAGCAAGTTCAAAAAACAGTAAACTACAAACATTGAAAAATGAACATACAATGTAGAACATCTAAAACTATTTAGCTTTCATTCCATGACATTATGTTTGCCCTCATAAAAAAATACAAAATACAGTGGCCCGCATTTGCATAGGAGACAGCGCACATTATAATAATCAATACGTTCGCTGACTGGTTGAAGGAACATAATGAAATTTCAATAGAAATAGCGTCCGCCTTCGACCTCTGCCTCAATCAATATCTTCTTACATCGGTGATGAGATCGCGAAACCGTTCAGCGGCAACAACTGTCGAAGACAGGTTCTTGACCCCTTATCATTTAGGTCGCATTACCGTTTTCTAACAGAAGCGGCACGATTAATGCTTAATGGATCCGGGGTTCCATTTAAATTGTCATCGGGTCAGGCAATTTCTCCGAAGAAAGGGGGGGTTGAGGGCGGGGGCGGTGCCGTACCGTGCTTCGACTTCACCTTCAGAAGTTCAACGAAATTGCGTCTCGAACCGTGGAGATGAAGGATATCGTTATATCCGCCGAGAATGCAAGCTGCGATGCGCGTTCGGGTGTACTTACATTGTAGTCGAAATTGATTTGGGAATAGGTTGTTGCCAACATTTATACCAATACACTCAGATATCGGGTTACGTGAGAGCAGAAAATATATCCTCGACTTCATTCTTGTCCTATTTCGTTCGATCGATTCCCGTTCGATTCCCCGCAACATCAATTTCGAGTATTTGTTATCGGCAACAAAGCGTTGTTCGCTTAGTAGATGTGCTTGTAATGAATCTTTTCCGTGAAATGCGAAGAAAATGAAGATTTATGAATTAAAAGTGACCTTTTTTTACAGTGGATAATCGAGTTATTATTAACAGATGAGAAAATTACACATTTCATGATATCCAAACAATGTTTGCTACGGTTGTAAATGGTTCTAAAGATGAACCAGATGGAAAAGTTGTGTTTTATAAATGCAATTTTTTAATATTTTTCAGGATCAACTGTTTTTTGTATGTGTATTCATTTTAAGGTGGGCGATTTTAAGCGAAATACGCTGTATAATATTTTCAGTGCTGACAGAATATACCTTCTTTTATTGAAATATTCATATGGGCACTTTGATTATATCTGGATTTTGTGATAATATTTTATGAATGAAAATGAAATGAAAGAAAAACCATTTCATTTATAATAGAGTGAACACAATAATTATGTATTTACTTTAAAATTTTAAATACTCAAGCCCTTGAAACAACAAATAAACATTGCTTTTTTCATTGGAATTGTTGAGAAGACTGTCCAAAAGTATTGAAATTGTCACGAGATTCGAACAGCTAAACAATATGCTTTTTAATAAACTTTAAGTAATTCGTAAAAGTTTTAACAATCTTGTTGTAAAATAGATGTATTTTTGACTTCATTCTTAAAATTTCAAAATACAGTACTGTCTCGAAAAGTGTCCAGGCACTCTGATTCGAAAAAAGCTCTGCGCTTCGAAAAGTGCTCGCAATCCTGTTTCGAAATAAGGCTGCAGTAGTAATATAGCAATGTTTATGATAATGATAATATAATCACATGTAGTATTTCTTACATAAAAGTTTCCATCTTTTCTTTATTCATTGCTGTCTTTTCATATATTATATATATTTTTACATTAACCACTGGAAAAATGTTTAGAACCTCTACTATTTCTTTCAATATTTTTATCATAATTTTTCTAATTCTAACCTATTGCTATAATATCATGATCTCAATGAAATAAGCTGTATCTTAAAATAGTATGTAATTAATATTTAAAAAAAAAAACATAATATCGAGTTCGAAAAAGTCGTAGTAGACGGCAAAAAAATAATATAAAAATGACTAAATTTCATTAACAAAAGTAACAAAGTAGAATAATTGTGAACATCAACACAGCGTTAACTACAAATTCTGTTCTGGCCAACGAAATGAAAATAATCTCATATCATTAATTACACTGTACTTAGGATATCGATTATAATGTTCCTACGATAACGAAGACGAGATGGAAAACTGTTTTGTTTCCACCAGCAGCCGTGTGCGTTGCGCATAAATGAACCAAAAGAAAAATCGGTGGGTACCGAAAGGAAAGACGAAAACGTGGAGGGGAAAAAAAGGGTACAGGGCGAGGGGGCTAGGGAGGGGGAGTGGAACGCGAAGAGAAATTAATGAGGAACTCGTTTGTGGCGGACGATACAGTTGGGGGATTGGCAAGATCGACGACGGTTGGGCTCCTCTCTGATCGCTAGCGACCGAACCGGAAGAGAGTGGGGCTGTCGCCAATTAGCCGCCTAGGTAGGTTTATTGCCTAATGAGCTAATACCCAGCCTAATGAGCCGCGATTATCTGCAAGGGCGTAAGGCAGGCGATGCATCATGGTTCGACCCGGGTCCATTCTCGCTCGCGCATTTATGAACCGTTCGTCGAGCGCGAATTCCTCGAACACAGAATAACCGAAATCGGTGCGTCAAGAAATACACGACTAGAATCCTGCTCTTTTTATTCGATCCTGAAACAAGTGACAGACATTTAAATTTGCTGGGTGCGAACGGAAACACCTGAGCTGTGAAACTGCGTTGTGGACTGTATTATTCATAATTGGACTGCAAATATTTATGTATCTGTGGCAATTTCATATGCGCGAAAATGTATCAATCTCTGCATGGATGCAAAAATACATCAAATATTAAAAGTGAAATAAACTTTGGAACACGCTTCGATAAAGAATTTACGGATGTCTGGTTTTCTGTAACATGGTGAAAAAATGGTATAGCAGTTTGCATGAACACAGTTCAAAGCGTGAAGCATTAGGGTTTTTAGCGTGGAATGTAAAATGAAATTGTCTCGAAGTGGTACACAAAATATGGATAAATTGCAACTCCAATCCAATAACAATTCAAAGGAGGAGCGAGAAATCGTCTCACGTACTTTTTGCAGACTTCAGCACTTGGCATTCTGTGTACAAGGAAGTGTATGTTCGCGGAGTTTCGTTTCAATATTTTTGAAATTGAATGAAATACACCATTTTAAAATGTATTAGATCGACCGCGCTCATGCTGTTCACGTGCGGAGTCCCTTATGTGGCTTTGTCCACTTCTGTGCTACGTCGTTATGAAACAGAGATAGGTCAGAAGAAGATCAATAGATTCGCCTTTCTTTTGCTATTCTCCAAAGAAAATGACCTGCTTGATATTTGCTGTTTTCTAGCTTTATATTAATATTAAATCCGAAATTTTTATATGTAGATTTTTGCATGATTTTAAGACGTTACTGATATTAATTAAGACTCATGTTTAATTTATTTGCTACAACAAAGATTCCGAAACGAAAAAAAGAATTATTGAATTAAATATATAAGGTGTTTCGTTTAACATGGATTCCTCAATATATTCGTTACTTTTGTCGATACAAAACTTTCACTGTCTTAGATTTTCAAGGCACATCCATATGTTTTGTACAAGAACACACGTTTTTTTTATAATGCAACATTGCAGCAGGCATCAAAACGAATTCATTCCAAACTAAACGATTTTGTCCTCACACAGTTTTATGTATTGACAAAGATAAAAAGGATATTAAATGGTTTTAAAAATTTTTGACGGATGTTAGCAACAGAATTTGTAACAATTTTGACGATAATGTGGACAATCATAGCGAAATATTAAAGAACCCATGTTACCAAACATCCTCCACTCGTAGAAAACCGAAAACATTAAAGACTAAAAGAAGCGTGCCTCTACATGATTTAAAATCGACAGATTTTTTGCAGTCACCTATATAATATCTGGAATAGCTTCGTGTTCAGACTCGTATTCATCCAAAAATCTCAAGGAACCTACCGAGTCTATTTTCATGACGTTTCAACTCCAGGCACAAGTGTTTTCTTACAAACTTCTCGAAAAACTCGATTAGTCGAAACTTCGTGTCATCCTTCTCGACTCGTTATTGCGTAGGAAAGTCTAGAAAATGTATTTTCAAGAAGCGCGACACGTCTTGCCAATTGCTTTTCGAAAATTCTCATGAAAGAAGAAAGTGTTCCAGTCTTTCGTAAAATGTTGACAAACGATAAATGAAAAAAGGTAACTGATGGTTCCGTAGTTGACAGTTAAACTATGTAGGCTAAAGTATACAGTTATTGACCCCCTTATACAATAGTTGACCCTTTCAAGAAAAGTAAAAAATATAGTATAGTTTTTTTCTTATATAATAAAAAAAATATATATATTTCAATGATTCTAATATGCGTGTTTCGAATACAATTAATATTTTACTATCTAAGAAAAGGATTATACTATATTTTTTACTTTTCTTGAAAGGGTCAATCATTGTATAGGGGGGTCAATAACTGTATACTTTACCCTATACGGTCGCCTTTAAATCCAGTTAGCAGCTGCAGTTTGCCACCAACCGGAACGGAAGTAACAGATTGGCCATATTGAAAAGTTCGATCGGATCGCGGTCTAACTCTTCGGGAACGTTCTAAGTACATAGTTCGAGGTTGCGGTATAGAGTGCAATTAATACATCTCATGCGCGGTGCGGCTAATGATCGAGTTATGAGAGTGTTCCTGGTTAAGCACAGCGCTAGTTTTGAGCGTCGCATATTTTACGTTAATCCCAGTAACTCCAATTGAGAGTAACAAGTTTAGTTGTATCTGGCAGCTAATTGGATATCAGTGGACGTCATGTTGACCAAGAGATCATCGCGCTTAATGCTTGTACAGCGAAACAATACGTAAAATTTGACAACAAATAATATAAAATGGACGATTTTACTTTCCATCCTTGCGCTTTTATGAAATCTAAAGTCGGATTTATCACAGAATGTTTTACATTCATTTTTCACTAGTATTACTATGATGTTTAATTAAACATGCAAATTCAAGTACAAGTGTTCGCGAATAATAACCCTTAAATGCATCGCGTTGCCATTTGGTAACATACCGATATTTTTTGTTTTAACAGAAAAATAACATTGATTGTACAGTATAATCGACTACATTCAAACTGTATATTTACACTGAAAAAAGAAGTAGAGGTCTTGCTTAGTATGTATCACAGATAGAAGTAAGATTGGACCAAATTAGACATTAGCCTATAATTGAAAATTCAAAAATACAATGTAAATTACCAGAATGCAAGGGCTTCACACGTACAAAATGTAAAAAATGTGGAGTTGCACTGTGTTTGAATAAAAATAAGAACTTTTTTACAAAGTTTCACACTAATTAGGATCTCCGTTTATACGTTAAACACACGCAGTAGCCATTTAGCAACAAACCGTTTTTTTTTTTAAATAAAAAAAATAGAAAACAATAAGATATATTTTTTTATATTATTTTTCTACAGTTTTGGGGTACATTAGTTGATATTTTCAATATATTTTAATGAATTTCTAAGCAATGCATTTAAGGGATAAAGAATAAATGCGATCTCTTTGTTAGCACACATCGAAGCCTCAACAATAATTACTCCTCGCCGGCTCGAAGAGAGATTAATGGCGAGCGTAATTCGCTTTGTTAAAAATTCTTGCCGCTCTTCGAATAATTGCGAGCAATAAGTCAACACAGAGCAGGAGGAACGAGGCTAATACCGAAACTGGAACAATAAGCTATAATGGTACAATAAAAATGGAGAAGAAAAGTTATCAGATTCCTCTCTCCGGGACAAGTATCGACACTTTCCTCGTTCGGATGAAAGTTTTACGCTCCGCCTTTCCTTCCACCCTCCTCGGCACTCGTCGACTTTATCTGCTTTCTTTCGTAATTAAGGAAGTCCGCAGGGCAGGCGCCAGCTCCGAAGTGATTTTTTTCCTTTCAATTACACTTCCTACGTTCTAATACAAAAACAATCGCCTCTTCTTCTTCACTTTTATTAAAACATCGAATCCCGATATTAACATGAAGAGCGAATCATTACAAATGGCAGAAAACGATAAAGAAAATTATAATTTAAGGTAGAAGCGCCCGTGATAAAAAAAAAAAAAAAAATTGCGCCAGTGATAAATTCAATACTCATTTTCATTGCTCGAATATAAAGAATATTTTCATACTGCTGAGTCGTGGAAAAATCACGTCGATATCGTAAATTCAATTCGCCTCGCTGTCTTTTATCTTTGCCACCCCGAACTGGTTTTTCCTCGCGATCGTGGGGAGTGAAATATCTTGACACGTTTTTCAATTATGGCGAAATATGGACCGCGTCACGGAAGAATAGCTTCAGTTTTAGCCGTAGACCGTAGACGTACGTTTTTCTCCGTTGGATGCGGGATCAAACAGAGTGGATACACCATTGGAAACTGGCTTACTCAGGAGATCAACCGTTGCCGTCTATATCTATATATGGTTCCTCGATTAAATTGACTTTGGGCAACCACCACCTGGCATCGAGGAAATATAGCCTAATATCGAGGCAACGTCGGGAGGGATGCTGGTGTATATTCGCTCATAGATGTATCGCGTCGGACGATTTGTAGGGCTGCCTGTAGAAACGTTTCGTAATTCATAAATGGCCTACGTGCGGGGATGTCAACCATGCGCGGGATGCCTGCCAGATCTTCTCCTTCGAGAACAGGAAATGTCTAACAATATGTGAAATAACATACGATGGCGTCGATAAGTAAGTTAGCGATTTTATAATACATATACAGGATTAATTTTAACTGGAACACCTAAATTATTTTCGCTAGTATTGAAAGTAAAAAAACAAAGACGATATAAATGGTTTTAAGACGTCCATCTGGTGGTGATAAACAAAATCCTGCGATTTTGTTTAATTTTAATAGTTTCTCCAAAGTCATTGTATTTTTTTAATACAGGGTATACCCGTTAAGTTTTGTCACCATTTTTTAGGCATTTCCGGTAGTGCAAGTAAAAAATGTTTCAGACAAAATTTTATCAGTACTCGGTTGACTACATGTTCGCATATTCTTAAATTTCAAAAAATGCTTTTTACATAAAAAAGACAAGGTCACTTTTTATGATGACAACGAAAAATCTAATAAAAAGAGCTTTATAATAAGCTCTTTATAATAGAGGATGGATTGCAGTTCCAACATCTGATGTAACATTATTTATTTTTTAAAAAATAAGTTTTAAAATTACGTTTGCACAAAATTTTCGAGTTCAAAGGCATAGTATAATAAACTGTTGAATTCGTCTCAACGTCGGCAACAATCGTATGAAGTTAGAAACATATGATGCTATTTAAAAAAGTCAAGGTGACGTTGACCTTTTGTACGTAAAAAAACATTTTTTGAGATTTAAGAATATGCGAACATGTAGTCAACCGAGTACTGATAAAATTTTGTATGAAATATATATTTTATATTTTAATATATGTATAAGTATATATTTTTATATATTTTAATATATATTTTAATTGCACTACTGGAAGTACCTAAAAGATGGTGACAAAACTTAACGGGTATACCCTGTATATTAAAATATTAACATTTTTTATAACGCGATGTGGTAGTCGGCGTTAAGATGAGTTTAACGACTTACGCACTATGATGAGACCTTGAAGATGAAAAAATCAGTTTCGTTTTGAAAAATACAGAAATAATTAAATGAGAAGGGGAATATCTCTCTGTATATTTAGTAGAGTGATGCATTAAACAAATAGGTTTACAAAAATAACGGAATCTTCTACAAATAAGGAAAGGAAAAATAAAATATGTAATATGACTAGAATAATATCGTCAGAAGGTAAATTAACTCACTTTTGATAATATTTTAAACTATATTTTAATATTATGTATGATAATCTTTTGCAGCTATAACGAATCTTAGACGATTTAGTATACTATGAATTAATTTTTTATTGCATCTAGACTAATATTTTCTAAAAGTCTTTTATTATTGATAGTCACATTTCCTTTTAAATTGTCCTAAAAATGTTCAATAGAATTCTAATAGAAAGGATAACACAAAAATACTAGGTACTATTTTCTTTTAAAGTAATAACTTTTGCCTCCACAATAAATTATAATACTAGCCTATATGTATAAGTTATGTTATGAAATAAACTAAAATTTGAAATTCCGTGGTCATTTTCTGACCCCGCATGGAGCTTCCTAGGATTAAGCTTAAAAATAGAAAGCTTTTTTTCCATGAAAATGCAGGTACAAGGGTGTACACAGTCCCTCGGAAATCGCGTTACGGGATCGACTACTTTAGATGCTAAACGTGGAAGACGATTCCATAATACCGGACTAAAATAGGTTAGAATTGCAGGGAACACAGTTCTTCCGTTGGACACTGAATTCCGTTCGATATCATGATGTCGAGTTCCGAGCACGTTTTTCGTACAAAACGCTATTTCGTACGTGGAAAGTGTCGACTATAAAACTGTCAGGATATCTTAGAATGGGAAGCAGCTCTTTTTCCGCCGGACAGGAAGTTGTCGAATCCCCGACAGATAACCTGCGAATGGTCCGCGGATATTGAAGATTCTGCGATATCTTTTGGAGAACTTCGATCGCTTTCTTCTGCGATGCTTGCTTCGTGGCACAGATAACGTGTCTATGTCATACTCTTTGTAACATGCTGCGAAGGGAATATAAAATATGATATTTTAATAGCTTAGGGCAAATATTTGTTTTCCAATATGATTTAAAATTATTCGACCATCTTCAAATTTTAATCGTTTATTCTATTGAATTGCCAAATAAGTTTGTTCTGTTTTTTTTAGTGTACAGTGAATGACAACAGCAACAATCAAACAAACTTATTTGCCATTGTAATATTATGTACTACAAAAAAATCTGTCGCTTAATGTAAGAAACAATTAAATATAGTGTTGACTGGAAGAACGGCTGGGTTTTAGAACCGAGTGCAGTCCTTTTTCGAGTTGGGTTCGATCTCACAAGGGAAGTTCAGTGAGTTAATGAAACTTTGTACGATTTTTCTATGGTCCAACCTAAGAATCTTGCCCTATATAGTAGCTGCCCATACTCGACTTTAAAGGAGAAACTACCCCTTCAATCCAACTCGCCCTTTTTATTTCGGTGCTTATAACTGACAAAGGATAAACGTTATAAAAAAATGTTTTATACAAAAGTTTTACTGTTGTTTAAGACCCATAGAATGGCTGTAAGAAAATTTTGCAAAAACGAATTGTTTATAAAAATTAAATTTTACCTACCTCCCTTTTTCTGACAAAAAATGTTTTCGTTTCAGGTGAATAAAGAGCAATTCGTTTTTTCAAAATTTTCTTACAGCCATCCTATAGGTCTTAAACAAGAGTAAAACTTTTGTATGAAACATTTTTTTATAACGCTTATACTTTGTCTGTTATAAGCACCGAAATGAAAAGGGCGATTTGGATTAAAGGGGCAGTTTCTCCTTTAAAGTCGAGTATGGGCAGCTACTATATAGGGCAAAATTCTTAGGTTGGACCATAGAAAAATCGTACAAAGTTTCATTAAAATCGGCGCATGACACTCACCAAACTTCCCTTGTCAGTCATGACGGAACGAGGAGACTCGCAACGGCGAAGTGGTGAGGATAAAGAAATCCCTTTTTTGAATCAAACTCAGACGTCGTTCTTCGAGTCAACACTAAGATTGTCCTTATATCGGGACAGTACTGTACTATCATCTTCAAATCTTCTATGCTGTATGCGAAATTCATCTGTTCTCGGGAAAACCGAAATGAGAAGAAATAAATCGAAATGCGCGAGCAAGTATTAATTTATAAAACTCAGTGTTTTAAATGCTAAGACTTCGTACAGATTGCGGTGTTGAACAATGGTCCAGATGAAATGCAGCCAATAAAAATTAAATGATATCATTAACGAGGAGGAAGGATTGAGCTTCTCGCATGATGATCCGCCATTGGGTCTCGCGATATCGTATTCCTTCCTCGACACGAATTGCGCAACAAAATCACCACTCGAAATTGGAATTATCCTAGAATTACCATCACTGCCGGGCTGGATCCGTGGCCCCCGTGTCCGTGTGCGCTCTGTATCGATACACGAAAGGCGAGGGACCGGCATTAATGGCGGTGGAACACGCACAGGTTTCTCTCCTCGTTTAACCAACGGCCCCGGTCCTGCCAAATATGTACTTCGCCTGATTGTTTCGTTTTCGATTGTTCAATCAGCGCTCGAAGATTTTTCAGCGTATTACCGGCTAAAGGGGGAGAGGGAATCGCGGCCCCATCCAGTAATTATCCCGAGGTTAATTTGCACAATTATGCGAAACGTCGTCCAATAACAGCGACCCGAAATCTTTTTACCCGGGGATTCGAAATGAAATCGACTGGCGCGCGACGCTTTCATTTATATTCAAGGACTGGGAATACCTAACGAGCATGAATCGTTGTCAAGCTTTTATTATACGCCTTGATCCCGAGTTAGAATTAAGCGACGCAATCGGCTTTCGTCGATAACGTTTGGGTGAATTTGAATAACGAGCGATGTTCGATCGAAAAGGTAAAATAAAAAAATGTCATTTTAATTTCAAATTGATACGCGCGCGTGCGGACACGTCGCGATTCTATTTTTGATTTGTGAGTGAACGGTTCGCGGGAGGCGCGATCAATTGAAACAAATATCTTTCGTGTTGAAAAATTGGAGGGATTAGATTTTATTATACGGAATGTTGAAAAACACTGAAGCGCATTTATTCAATAAATTTGACGATGATCTTTTGATTACGAAATGAGCAGTTTTTCTCGATTATCGGATTCCAGTGCTTCGCATTTTTTTAAAGCGATATCTACCCGACAAATTTTACATGTATTCAACAATTACTCTTCTTGGCGAATCCACATAATTTACGCACCAAAAATATTCTTTTGAATCGACATTTTCGCGTAAGCGCTTCACTCTACGAACGAGTAAAAGTTTTCAATGCGAATGTGCTTGCAAGAATTACCATCCGAGCTTTTCTCTTGTCTTTCCCATCGTTCCAGCTGGTTCTTTTCTTCCGTTACCCGTTCGTTCTAGGCACGACAGGTGTTGGCGCGACATACACGTTGCAAATCCGTGCAATTAATTGCAGCGCGAAATTGCATAATGTTCTGCGCACATAGCAGCTACATTACAGTCTGGTGAGCGCAACAAATCTTGAATAAAATCCGGAGACCGCATTGTATCGCGTTAGAAAGTGCAAAAAGCTTCCTTTTGTGACTCGAAAATTAAAACATGTAGATTGCGAGGCGTGATACATTTTCCTTGGGTTGTTTTTTTTTTACAAACCTTCCTGTTCGTTGTGTTTGAATTTGGTATTAAAATTGCTTGGGTTTGTTGATTCACAGTGCATAACTTCCAGAATTCTGATATAAAATTCCAACTTAATAATTATTGGTCTACATATTCCCTTTAATTACTTCCCTGAACGTAATATTATCTTCCGAACAACGTGAACGAGATACGGCAAGAAATACTGAGTTGAAAAGCGTAACGAGAAACGCTTCAAATTACTCGAAACAGAGTTCGCTAAACTTTTCGACCGAGCAAAGGTTTAATTTCAATAAACAAATTCATTAAAATACACGCGAAATGAAAATAGTAATCGCTTCGATGCGCTCAGCCCGAAAAATGACCGACGCAATTGACATCTGGGACTCGTGGGACTCGCCGCGTTTGAAACGGCACAGACGCGAGGATTGTTCATTTCCACCGGTTCTAAAATTCAAACCCGGCCGAATGGCAAAATAACTGAAAAACGCGAGACGGCTTTATTGCATTACACGGTGCCCTCCGCTTAAACGAACTCGTTTCACAAAATTACTGAAGTTACACCGGGCAACACGATACGAAATTTAATACGCTCGCGCAGCAGAAGTCGTAAATCCACGCGTCGGTCGTCGGGGGCGCCGCGCTTTTTACGCGATACGGTTAAAAATTTTTCGCGCTCCCGTCGGATGTTCGATTAATTTCGAAAAATCGAGGGTCGCGCGACTGCGGAGGATATCGCCGGCGACAGCTGCCCCTTCGGCCGCGCCCGTCAACCCTGTATTTCACCCCCCCTCACCACCTCGGATTAATAAGAACGAACGTGAAAACTTTACGACGGCGTCACCCGTTCCAGGACACCGCAGCCCTTTCGTTTACTTAGGATTGCGCGGCTGTTTGCTTTGCTTTACGATCGTGCCAACGGAGTTGTTAGTCCGAGGTGTGATACACGCGCATCCGCGACGCGCCCGCACGCTCGCCTGAAGCTGTGCGGAACACGCGCGAGAAGTAAGTCGTGCATTTCCACGTGCCGAACATGCTTGAGGTACCTGCCTGGCGAAATCAAATCCCCGGCTGGGAACGTGTTCCCTGTTAATGCAACAGCCATAACTCGTTACGGGTTTATTTTGCAGAGGGATTGGAAGTTGCGGGCTCGCCACTCGCGATCCTCGCGCGCCTCTCGCTCGACCGCCGCTATCGTTATCGCGAGATTCCTGTTATCTGCGAGTATTGATCCGTTCGTGCCGCGTTTTTCACGCTAAACGCCGATGTCACTAAACTAGTTTCCTGAACGGACGTATTCGTTTGATCGCGAAGTGATGCTTTGGACTGTGCGCCACTTGAATGCGATTCGTGGTTCAATAGGTTGGGACCGATACTCGTGGAACTACCTGAGCTGAATATAAATTACAATTTGAGTTATGAATAATTGTAACATAAGCTGCTTATGCGCGTTATTCGCAAATGGTGGCACGTTTGTTTTCTTTAGTCGAGTTTCATTTGATTCAATTTTTTGGGGCAATATTTAATTCTCAACATGAAATGCTAGTAATAAATAGAGAGTATGATATTGAAATTTTACAATGTCAATTATCATGGTACCTTTAGGCCACGGTTACAGTGGCGCGATTTCTCGCGAGCTCAGCATCGCGGCGAAAAATCGCGATGTGTATGTATATGTATGTATATTTCGGTTTACGTGTGACTTTACGATTTTTCGTGCGATGCTCGTTTTCGTGCCAAAGCGCGTCCGCTCTAACCGCGGCCTTATGAGAATCCCGGACAAGTAGAAACGACCTGTGCGTAGTCAGACATGCAGTGACTCGGAAATTTCTTCATGAGGAGTATTTTTTTTGTTTCAATTCCAGAGAAGGTATTTTACTTTTCACAATAGATGTCATGGAAAGTGAGAAACAATTAAATTTGGAAACTAGAATGACATAAATTGAAAGGGGAAATATAATATTGCGAATTTTACACTCAATTCACATTTAGAATACGTGTAAATGAACCTGTGAATTATTGTATATCAGTAGTTCATAGATATTATTAAAGCTTGAGTATAGAAGAACTTAATATTATACTACAAATCCTTGATTACAAATACAACGTTCAAAGTTAATTGTAAAATGTAACAGCTAACACTATTTGTTATTAAAATATTATTGTATTAAAAATTCAGTATCCTCTTTGTAATAAAAATGGATCATTCTTCACTTTCAGTTGTTCAATTTTGTTTTATAATACACGAGATGTGCCAGGTTTAAAGTGCTAAAGTTTATCAGTGTATCCTATGGATTTAAATAAAAACCAAATGTTATATTCAGATTATTTAGCATTAACACATTCGCTACTTTCTGGAAAAGAGTAATTCATTAAAATATCTAATTTAGTTTTTTATTTAATAACTTAATTTGGAATTTCTATGATTTTTCTTTGTTTTTACTTAATAAATTTAGAAACAAGAAATCAGAATTCGTCGTGATAAGTGGACTTCTTCGCCGATCGTTATAAAATTGGCCGAAGTTACAGGCAAAAGATTTTTACTTCTATCTATAAAGAATTTTAAAGGAAAAAGTTTATAGAAAAGTTTATACATATAAATATGCGTGATGAACTGATATCAGACAAATCAATACACAAATGAACTTGGTACAGTAATAAATTCCATTTTGTAGTTATTTTAAAATGAAATATTAGTTGCAACTACGAATAATTACGTGTTAATTAGTATATAATAATTAGTTTCAAGTGAATAGAGGTAATAATTAGTATTAATTGCATGACTGCATCATGACTTTCATCTCTTATGTGTCCTTTTGAAATTCCATGTTTTTGTTTATAACGTTTTTCAAAACGTTTTTTTAAATAACACATTTATTGACAAATTTTGGTACCTTAAACCTAGAACATCCTGTAATATTTTATCATCATTCTAGCTCTAAATAATTATTTAAAAGCATTACATTAAAATTTTGTAAAATTTCAAAAAGCAAATTTTATACGTTACATTATTTAAAAAGCTTCACTTTATAAAATTTCTACTGGAAAATAAGATATAAAATAAACTAAAAACTTCCATTTTTATAAACCGTATATACTTTCCGACATATTTTTTTCTTAATTTTGGGAACGAGAGCATAATGGAAATGGTATCAAAATGCAAATCAGACCAAACGAATCTTTTTCTAATCTTTCATTTCAGGTAAATTATGTTCTTTTTTGCAATTCCAAATTGATAATCGATCTTCTATTGTAGAAGCCTAACATCTGGTTGCAAGTATGTTTCGCAATAATTTAAAAAGTTGCAGTGTCTTAAAAAAGTTGCAAGGTTATATACAAAAATTTTTTCGCTATGGTTCGCTTTTTAACACGACTTAAACTAATTGTAAGTAAAAAATATTTTTGTATTCCCACAGAGAAAGTATTGCAATGGCCTGATTCAAGCGAAACACCCTGTATACATAGATACTAACTGTGTTTGGGATTCGAGCGAAAGAGATTGAGCGAATGACTGCTTTGGTTTAAGTATCGATTGCAAGAAAACAATAATTCTTCGAATATATGTAATATATAAAAATTAATTCCAAGAAAATAATTTCGAATTTCTGTTGAAACAAAACGAAACTTGAAAGATAAAAGTCGATGCCCAGAAAACTTTTCTTTTTAAAATGGCACGAAAATAGACCATACGGTTAGTGACTTAATCGCAACCCCATGTGTGTACATAAAAGCAAGCCAATCTAGGATAGCACGGCTGACAGTGTTAATTTCAGATGATAGATACGGGCTACCTAGATGCAATGCAAATGCGCCTCACGCGATTGCTTTGAAGGTACGCAAACTGTAGTGTTGCCTGCAGCCGTTATCAGAGAAGCCTTCTGTCTTCTTTCTTACGTAATTATTATTATACCATAATTGTTGATTGTTAGCTAAAAAGTATCTCAATAGAACTGAAAATTAAGAAAACTGTCCCATTTTTTTCCATTTTAGAATCTTGAAATAAACTTAAAGGAAAAATAAATGAGAAGAATGAAAGAAATTCGCGCAAAAATTAATTACCGAAGAAATCTTCGCGGTCGGCGTTTGCAAGTTCTGATCAAACGATTCTACATTTAAAACATTCTATATTACCGGAAACAACGTGGAAATTTCAGATTTGCACGTTCCGTGACTCACCCTTATATTCGATCACGTCTTTCATCTCCACATTTTTAGCGGCGAAACACGTACGCGCCACGCGAAATTCCATCAATTTTTACCCTATCGCAATTCTCCGAGCCGACAGCCGGTTTACATAAATCCTTTCGCAGTCTGCGCGCTCGCAGGATGCGCGCCCAGTGGAAACAAAAAAAGTGTCCCGCTCGATACCCCTCCGATTTTCTCGTAACGTTATGAATATTCCGTACGGTTTAACAGGTCGTTAAACAAACTCCGATGCGTGCTCGCAAATTAATAATAAACTGTTCAGCGTCCGTCCTGCGCGCCTCTCGGTCCCTGTTAATCTTCCCTCGAAACGTGCGCGGCTCCGCTGAGTAGATAGCATCGACGAGCAACAATATCGCTTACGCGACTCCGTGTCTGTTACAAAAGTTACACAATATTCCATAAACTGCGAGGCGAGCGCCAACACCTCTGAATCAGCGGTTCCTTTGTCTTTCAAAGACAAACTCTTCGACGAACCATTGCTTTAACATTAAATGCTGGGGATCGTTCTATTGTTAGCTTTGGCATTCGATATGTTGCTTCGGTGTTCAATGTTTTAAAGACCTCTGCTGTTTTTGATCCTCCTGTTCCGCTTTCCAGTGACTCGTTTTGTAAGGTACTCCGAGATACTCAAGACACTGTGGATTTTTTATTCTTCGAGCAAACGTGGAAAAGAAACGATAGAGTTGGTATACTTCACTTTCTTTTTCTCATAATAAAGTTACAAACTCTAACCTCGCTGTAATTATCAGATTAGACAAGTCGCGTCCTCGTCTATGGCTCCTATTTTTCTTCCATCTTTGTAACGTCATAATACTGCGATATTACTAGGCTCCACATTACAGGAAACACTATACACGCTGATGTTGATCAGCTGAACCGAGACACGGAATATTCGTTACGCCGGAAATTATGGGGTAGAACGCCGAGAACGTAAAGCTATGATCCCCACAGCAAGCTATAAAGTCGCATGTATAGGAGTTTTAACGGCGAGGCTTTATTAGGATGCACCGTGAAATGTACTCATCTCATATTTTGATACAAAAAGAGACGCTCGCTTGAAACACAGTTCTAACATTTAATTTGATAGTCGGTAATTGGTGTCACTGTTTTTCACTCGGGTCGCAAATTATCTATTAAGCGAATGAAACGCCACGCGCAAATAGAAATCGTCGAAAAGGGGAAAAAGGTAGGAGGAAAAAAAAAAGGGAACTGACCGACTTCCTCCCTGTTGCAGTCTCGCGTGTTCAGTACGCGGCGTGCAACCTGCTGCAGCGTTTAAAAAAGGAATTGCTTTTAAAAGGCGGCGCTCACCCTAGGGGCGATTTAAGTGTGTTCCGCGTCTCGCGTCTCACATGTTGGAACATGGCTTAGATTTTATCTTTATGTATACTACTGCGATGCAACGGACACCTCGTAAACCTGTAGACCGTAGACAATCCCCCATGGACGTCTTTTTCAAATTCTCTGTAGCGTCTTTTGTTCTTTCTCGCGGGAGAACTTTTAAACTGTATACTTTTCAAAAAAATACGAGGCTTGACTTCTCTACGAGGCTTCTGGTCTTTTTCCTCTCCCTAAAGAGGAATTTTTAATATATGTGATTGAAATCACAAAAGTGATTTATATAGTTGTAGTGGTTTGAATTATAAAGTAACAAATTTAGATTGAATTAATTAAAATCTTTGTGGTAGTAGAATTAGGAGAGAAGATTATAATTATGGACCATTTTCCTTGTTTCATATAAAACAAAACAAGGGATGAGAATAGTAAGTCACGGATTTGAGGATTGGAGATAATGTATTAGTATCTTTTCATTATTATTACATATTTAATTAGTCAGAAATTAATTTAAATTCATAAATTTAATTTTCATATTATGCTATTTTTAGTAACTTTGCGACATTGGTTACGTTGGTTTTAAAAATTCGTGTGGTAATATGAATCAAAGCTAAAAGGCTATTAGGCTTATAAATGAATTGTCACAGTCGAAAACCAGCGACGAACAAAAATACGATGGTCTCCATTTGTTCAAAATCTGTTTCTTTTGTAGCATTAAAAAATTGAAGGACAATGCAATTCATTTAATGAAATTAAAACTGAACCCTAACAAAAGTGCATAATCACAGCCCTTTTGCTTCGTATTACTTCGAGGCTGCATATTGCTATTCCAGTCAAAAATATGCTACTAACACTTTGTCCTATAAAAACATGTGGCATTCGTGATACGAATTATGTCTCAAATACTTGAATGAACGTTGTTAAATTATTGCAAGTGAAGAAAACAAAAAGTTGAAGGAGTTTTCGACAATTGCATATCTACCACATTATTTTTTATCTTATGCGATTAATAGTTAGATATTTTATGCTTTTACCTTCCCTTTAAAGTAATTTATATACATATGATATATCATTCACTATTCTTTCGAACCAAAAGGTTAAATATTACACATCATGATACGAAAAATTAAAGGTGACCTTCATATCTCGAACTAATTATTATCGATTGATACCACATAACATTCGTTTGAACATTTTTTTGATACAAGAAATAGTTTTCCAGTAAATTTAAGTGGCACAGTTAAATGACCCACCCTGTGCATATCGCCAAAGTTTATAGCTGTCTATAGCTGTCCCAAACTAAGTGCGGGAGCCGGTAAAGGAAGATTCCTTGGGTGATTCTAAACAACTTTTTCCTTTATAAAAATGTCCTTGGAAGCTTTGTTAACGAGTTATTAACGAAAAACACCGACCAATCGGGGATCGAGTACAACAGATTAATGATGGCGCGGACGATGGCTGGCCAATACTACTCACAGCCGAAACCCGCGCTGAAATTCATACACTGTATTCGTGCTTCTATTGGTCGGTGTTTTTCGATAACAACTCGTTAACAAAGCCGCAACGAAAATTTTCGCCAAGGGAAAACTTGTTTAAAATCACCTCAGGAATCTCCCCTTAACGGCTCCCGCACTTAGTTTGGGACACCCTGTATATACATTTATAATTTCCTCTGCATATCCCCAAAGATTTATACTTTTTTTAATTCCTGGGTTGGGGCTTTCCCTGTGTGTGATTCTCGAGTTTGGCTGTGAGTAGCTATACTATGGGCATTCTAATTCACATTACGTAATCGCGTTACATAATCGCCCGCGGTGGGCGCGGGGGTGAAGCGGGGTGGGAGGTGAGGACCCATCACGCACTTCCGCGCGGTGGACGCGGGGGTGAAGCGGGGCGGGGGTGCGGACCCATCACGCACTTCCGCGCGGTGGACGCGGGGGTGAAGCGGGGTGGGGGGGTGCGGACCCTTCGCGAAGATTCCGCGGCGCTAGGGGTGGGGTGAGACATTGCGCAATTGCGCTCACTAGTTTCGTGGCCGGTGGCGCGGGGTGGCGAGGGAGAACGCATCGCGGCGTCCTTTTCTAACGCACGCTCGCTCTCGCTCGCTCGTCCGCATATCGCGCCATCCTTTTCTAACGCACGCTCGCCCGCATATCGCGCCATCCTTTTCTAACGCAGCGCGACGACCACATATCGCGCCATCCGTTTCTAACGCAGCGCGACGAAACGTGCGCGCACCCGTGCACAACGCGAGGAAAGCGCGTGACCTTGTCGGGAGGTATTTATATAACTAACGTGTAAGGATAGAATAAAAATAATTATTTAGACACTTTTTTGTTCTTTATTTCTACTTATCAACAGATACATAGTTAGAAAAAGTTATAATGTAATGCTTTTTATCTTTTTGCATTTTTTAAAAAATTATGAATCTTGAATACGTTTTGTAGCGCGCACACGCCACCATGGAAAATACATCGGTAAGTTTCCTGCACTGGAAGGTTAGCAAGTCGAGGCACAGGATGTTCAACGTCGTCGTCGTCGTTGTCGTTGTTCGGGGTTTCGTTGTCAAGTAGTGGCACGTCGCCGCCGCTGTCGTTGTAGCTGATGCCACGGCTTTCGTAGCCACCACCGTTGTCGTTGAGCACGTGGATGACTACGTCGTCATCGTAGTTATCGTCGACCACGTGGATGACTACGTCATCAACATAGTTGTCTATATCACCGAGGCTTTCGTTGTTGCCGTCGTTGTTGTTATTGTCGTTGTTGTTGTCGAAGTCCTCGTCGTAGATAGTGTCGTTGAAGTGGTAATTGTAGTTTTCGTAGTAATCGCCGTAGCTGGAACCACTGCAACTTTTAATGTCGTCATCCTCAACGTCATAGCTGACACCGCGGCTTTCACCGCTGTCGCCACTGCTGCACGAGGTTTCGTCGTTGTTGTCGTTAACCATGACTACGTCGTTGTCGTCGTAGCGTGCACCGTGGCTTTCGTCGTCGTGACTATCACCAACACCAGCACCGCGTGCGAGTTGGGCGTCAATGTCTGTTGCGATCACACCCGCGAGAGCATGCAACCACCGCTTCTTTTCGAGACCCTTCACCAGGATCAGCTCGGTGTTTGCGAGTGCCGATTGCAGCAACGGTCGCAGCTGGTAGTAGGGCACGTCGCCGTCCGACCAACGAAAACCGTGATGGTGTTTCGTCAGCCAGATCGCTTGACGCTTTTCGGCTGGTGTTAAATGGTACCAGGGATACGGCGGCGCGAAAGTCCAATGCGCGAGCTCTGTACCGTTCGCGAGCACTGCCACTTCCTTAGCCACGAATACGTTCGTGTCCGTTTTGAATCCTTGCAGGTCCACGATAGCTACGCGACTTCGAGGCGACTGCATACTAATGATTATGCGTCGACGTCTCGCGAGAAACTGATTGACGATTCGGCAGGACGGACGCTTCTTATGTGAGCCTGCGGACGATGTTAGTCAACGGGCTGTATTCGATGACGCGATCGTGCAGGATCAAACAGTAAGCGGTGGTGTTCGCCGGCACGTTGTCTCTGCATTCGAAATCGAGTCTAACGTCGACCGTGGCGCTCTTCACGGACTCGTTTTGGCGGGAACAATCGATTACGGCGATCGGTGCAAACTGCAGAAACTGCGCCGCGTTCAACAGCGGTTCGCCGTAACCGTAGTACGATTTTCGGAATTTCGCGTACATGTCGTACAGCACCGCGTATCGGTTCCTGTTAAAATCCAGGTTGAGGTCGTCGTACGGATACATCTCGGAATTGAGATAGAGTCGAACGTTCGCGAGCGTGCACGCGTCGAAGACGCTCGCGCTCGTTTCGAGATTGTTCTTGCGATTGGTTTGCAGGGCGAATATGACGTAGCGCGGCTTCTCCGTTTGCGACGCGGCTTTCACGGTCCACGTGTGTTTCGTCGTCGTCTGTAGCAGCGGGTACTCGTACAGATCCCACGATCGAAAACTCATGGTGATCAGTCTGCCGCTCTCGAGAATGCGTAGCATGTGCAATTTGTTCATCTCTTCCAGCGTGACGTGCGGCATTCGCCATTGCACTTTGTGCAATTCGAGCGTCGGTTTCGCAGCCCCGGCGCGTCCACGCATCGCGTTCAAATCGAGTCGCGCGCGAATCAAAATCAGCTCGTGACGCGCGTTCAAGACGATTCGTCGGTAGTCTTCACAAAATCCGAGCAACGCGTTCAGAGGCACGCAAAAGTTGAACGCTGCGGTATGGAACGGGTCTTTCACGTAGTCGATGTTATAGTCCCATCCCGCGTTAGCCAACGTCTTGCTCTTCTCGTCGAACATGAACGCGACGCAATTGTTGTCTAGAACGGCGGCGGCGATGTCGGTCGAGGTAGATTCTTCGGTTTTCGTTTCCGCGGGATGCAAGACGCGACCTTCGATGTGTAGAAAACTATCGCACGGAAGTGTGTACAGATCCTGATGTTGTATGGGTATGCGTATCTCGTCGCTGTTGCCGTAGGTCGTGTTAGCGTACGGATTGTATGCGTGCAACTCGATCTTCGAGATACGGTCGTCGAAGACCGGCGCGGCCGTCACATCCAAAATATTTATCATCGCAGCAGCAGCGTTATCGTTGGCGGTGCGAAGGCGATGCGATTAATCCCAACGATCGAAGAAAGTGTAGGTTGCGCGCACTCAGCTGTTTTCTCGCGTGTTTCGGCTTCCTTCCGGATTCGTTCGCGGTGGATGCGGCGGCGGGGAAAACAGAAGGTAATGGTAAAGAGTCGTCGTAGGCGGTAGTGTCGCGCGTCGGAGCGACTATCAACATAACACGTTCGTACTAATAGGTATGCAGCGATCGTCGATGACGACGTTGCACGTGCAGTCGAACGGTTATCTCTTCTCCACGAAAATCGACCAGACGATCCTGTTGATCAACTATTCTTATCGTCAAGTCGTGTATTGTTCGCGCGACGAGCGGCAAGTAAATGACGTGCTGCGGCGTCTCCGAGATTTTATATCCTGGCGGCACTTGAATCGAGAATTCGTGTATCGTGTGTACCGGCTTGTGGTTGCTGTACGCGCCCGCGGTCACGTTACACTCCACCCGGAGCATGTTGACGTTTGAAATGTTTACGGGTGCGTCGGACTCGTGCCACGCGCGCGGCGATAAGATCCGCGTCGGGGAGAAGCCCAGCAACGGTCCTATGCTGTTCGGTAGCGCAAAGTTTACGCGAAACGCGCAGTACAATTCGCTCTTCATGGTGTTGTTGTTCGCGCGCAACATCAGAGGATACTTGTGATCGTCGAGGACGACGTCGTCGTCGCCGCTGGTACGGTGTTCGCGAGGTCGGCGCTTCGCTAGTTCGCGTCTCAAGTACTTGTCGATAGCGTCCAGCTCGTAAGAACCTTCGGGAATCGTAATCGCTTCGTCCGCGTCGTCGAAGTAGAAGGTGTTGTTGCTCGAGTCGACGTTCGGAATCGTGTGAAACGTCTCTAAATCGGTGAGTCCGAGTTCGTACTCGCCGTCGCTCAAATCTATCGGCGGAAAGTAATTGACCGTGAGCACGCTGCCGCGGCCCGTCAACGTAAGCGTCAACGACATGTCGGCGAGTGACGCGATCCGAACAGCGACGCGCGCATTTATCATTATCCATTTGCGTTCCGTCGAAGAAATTGCACGCACAAGTGTCCGCAATTCGACTCGTCGAAACGTTGAAATCGGTCGTGATTGTACTTGATCGTCGCGTTCGCGCCGAAATAGCGACGCAACTCTAGCGGCGGACGCAAGTTTCCGAAACTGTCGAAATACTTTACGCGACGTCCGCGTTTCACGTACGCGACCCAATGCGTGCCGGCTCCTCGAATCTCGTCCAAATTGACGATCCCGCTCTCGTCGGTCCATGCGGCGCGCGACGGCAGCGTGTCGCGCATAAACACCCCGCGAAAGAACGGCACGTTTCGACACAGGCGCTCGAGTTGCAGGTTGGTCAATGGTTTCGTTATCGTTTTCGGTGTCGTTTCACGACCTTGCCTCCGCCGCCGCTGCGTTTGTACGGTGCGAGATACAATCCCTGCCCCCGCACGCCGCTGCCGCTGCGACGGCGCGCTCGTTCTTCCATAGCGCGGTGATGACGCAACGTTTCGTCCAGCTGTTTTCGAGCGGCTTTCGCATCGTTGACCGCCTTGGCTATGCCTGCCGCTCCGCCGGCCAACGCACCCACGGCCGACAGAGCGGGCAGCACGAGCGCCGGCAGGAAACCGCCGCGTTTCGCGACCGGAAGCACGCGTTGTTTTTCTCCTTTTCGCTTCTGCACTTTTCTTCCCTTCGATTTGGCAACCTGTGTGTTTCTTCTTCTTCCCTTCAATCCCATACCGAGCTTCGTCTTCGCTCGCATCGCTCCCCATACGGCCGCGGCCGTGGCTTTCTCGCCCAGACTCGCGTCTCTCGCGAACACGCGTTCCTTCGCTTTGTCGCCCAGCACGCGATCCGCCGCGTGTCTTTCCTCCAAATCCTTGCGCCGCGAGTACGCGATATCGTGCTCTCGACAGGCGGCGTCCAAAGGATTCACACCCTGATCACCGCGGGCCAAACGTTTCTGCAATCGCGTTCCCGGTCCGCAAAACTGATAGCCCGGTACGTGTAATTCGAACGGCAATCGATTTATCAGATCGTTCACTAGACCCGCTCCGCTTCGTTCATTCGTTCTCGCGTACATTCGTCGCAGTCCTTTGGCATAGGCGGTGGTCCGTCCACGTTGCTGCAGTCGCGCACGTACTCTCGCTCCGCGAGAAGGACAATTCGCGAATGAGCGCTGCGTCACGAGTCGAGGGTATAAATAGCAGCGACAAAACGCGCGAATCGTCTATTGATGTCGCGTACGAGAGAGAGACGAGCAGCGCGCGATGCGATTCGCGCGACTCCGAGGAAACGGAATTCGCGTCGCTGCGAACAGAATGTTCGAACAATCCGCCGCCGACCGACGTTCGCGAAAGCACGGACCGTTGTTGCCCGAGAGCGTGCGGTGCGTGATATGCGGCCCGTCCGGATGCGGCAAGACCAACGCGCTGCTAAGCCTGCTTGAGAGTCCGAACGGTCTGCGATACGCGAACGTGTATGTGTACTCCAAGTCGTTGCAGCAGCCAAAGTATCGTTATTTAGAGAAATTGTTGTCGTCGGTGGACGAGATCGGCTACTTTCCCTTCTCGGACAACGACGAGGTCGTTTCACCGGCGTCGGCTCTACCGAATTCGATTTTCGTGTTCGACGACGTGGCGTGCGAGAAGCAACAAGCGATTCGCGAGTACTTCTCCATGGGTCGTCACGCCGACGTGGACTGTTTCTATCTGTGCCAATCGTACGCCAGGATACCGAAACACTTGATTCGCGACAACGTAAACTTTCTCCTACTGTTCAAGCAGGATCGCAAAAATCTGCGCCACGTGTACGACGATCACGTGAACCCGGACATGACGTTCGACGAGTTCAACGAATTGTGCGCCAACTGTTGGCAACGCCGATACGGTTTCGCGGTCGTCGACAAGGACAGTCCGATGTACGAGGGTCGCTATCGACGTGGATTTAACGAGTTCGTAGTACGTTAGCGCGGTCATTCGATCGCGAAACGTTTCGCCGAGCGCTTCGAGATGCAGGAACAAGAGGAGAGTGCAGCCGCAGTGCCCGCAGCCGTTCCTGGCGTCGACGTCGAAAGTAGTAGCAGCAGCAGCAAGCGCGCGAAGCAGAAACGAGACGTCGAGACGAAGCGACAAATCGCCGCAACCAGCGAGGCTATACGTAAAAAATACGCGGCCTTGAAGGTGGGCAAGATGACCGAGGAAGCGGCGTTGGAGAAACGAACGCGACCGATCGTCGAGCCGCTGAAACGATTGGTCGAGAGCAGCGGCAGCGCGTTTACAACGAAACCACCGCCGCCGCGCTCGCCGTCTCCGGCGTCGTTGTACGCGTCGCCGCCTTCGTCGCCGTCGCCGTCGCCGCCGCCGCCGCCACCGCCGCGCTCGCCGTCTCCGCAGCCGTCGCCGCCGCCGCCGCCGCCGCCGCTCGAACCAACGCCGAAGAAGAGACGACGACAACAAACGCCCATCGTCCTGCTCGGGAAACGAAGACGCGCGACGACGACGACGTTGCCCGACCAAGGCGAAGCTGCCGCTAACGACGTGTGGCGCGCGCTGTCCACGTACTATCCGCGAAGGAATCTCGGTCCATTGGCGCGAGACTATTTGCTACTGTTCTTCACCGATACCCAAAGACAAACGGACAACGTGTACGGCGTGTACATGGTACCCGATACCTCCAGCGGCGGCGGTCAACTCATGCTCGGCGATTCGACGTTCGGCGTGAACGACAAGGACGACGTCATCGTGGGTGACGTAACGTACAAGGGTACACCGGGTCTGTACGAGTTGCTGTTCAAGCGAATACCGGACGACGAAATATACACGAGCGACGATTTGCAAACCTATAGGACGATTTTGTTGAGAACGAACGCTCACAGACGCGACCACGCCGCGAGCGGAGCCGTGTTGGGAAACAAAGGGTACAAGTACAAGAACGTCATCATGCCGCTGATAACGACAACGACAACGACGAGAAGGTCGCGCGAAGGCGGTGGTCTGCCTCGCGTCGTCGACGACGATAACAATTACAACGAAATGACCGTCTCCGACAACACCGTCGATTACGTCTACTGGGACGATCCGAACGAACTGGTCGACAGGTTGCGCTTGCTCGTGGCGTCGCAAACCGCGGGTCACACGGGCCACGACAACGAGATCGTGTCCATCGTGGAGGAACTCCGCGAAGCCGGACTCGTCGTAAATTGAACGGTTTCGCGCCGTTGGCGTCAGTTGTCGGCGAGATGTCGATCAACAAATTTGGCGCGTCCTTGCGAATGCACGCTCCTTCCGCGCCCCGCGAGGATCCGTATTCGAAGACACACCTGCACGTCGCGAGATACGTTCGCGCCAACGCGCTGTTTCGCGAAGGGGCCGCTTTCGACGCGGGAAAACGCAAAATACGACGCGTGGCGTATCCGACGGCGGATACCGACGCGGCGACCGTGGCCTTCGTAAACGATCGGAGTCGCGAGTGCGAGCAACACGTTAAGTTGATTTTCGACGAAGCGATGCGCAACGTGTTGGAGCTGGAGGATCGTTTGATCAGTAGAATCGACGCGGTCACGACGACTCTGCGCTACGACGACGAACGCGAGCGAATCGAGCTGGAGGAGAGACTGAAACGCGCGATGCAAACTGCCATGGACCTGCACAAGACCTCGATGGAAGGCAAGATAAATCCGTTCGCCGTGAAGGAGAAGTGACATTTGACGTAGAACCTCCAGAAGCGTCGCCTCGTCTAATTATGACGCGACATCGCGGCGAAGGTCAAGACGAATACATAGAAGAAGAAGAAGACGAACAGGAATCTACGTGCGCGACTTGCTGCGTTCGAGCGTTGCAAATGTTTATGCGATTGCTTTCTCTGTTTTCTCTCGCGGTCGCGAAAGAATCAAACTCAACATAATTGATGAGCGCGGAGAAACAACGATTGGTGGACGAATTGCACGCTCCCGCGAGACGAAACTTTCCGCGGAGACGCGTCGCGATTCGCGGCTACGACGATCTCTGGCAGGCGGATTTGGTGGAGATGCGCGCATACGTGAGATACAATCGCGGCTACCAGTACATTCTCACGATCATAGACGCGTTCAGCAAGTACGCCTGGGCCGTGCCCTTGAAGACCAAGGGTGCGAGCGACGTCACCAAAGCGTTCTCGTCCGTGCTGCGGGAGAGCGGCCGGTGTCCGCGGAATCTACAGACCGACATGGGCAAGGAATTTTACAACGCCGAGTTCCAACGATGCATGAAACGACACAACATCAACCATTACTCCACCTATAGCGTGATGAAGGCGTCGATAGTCGAACGATTCAATCGCACTCTGAAAACCAACATGTGGAAACGATTCTCGATGGACGCGTCGTACCGCTGGCTGGACATGCTGCCTGCGCTCCTGCGAGACTACAATCACCGAAGGCATCGCACCATCGGCACGCGGCCCGTTGACGTCACTCCGACCAACGCTACTCAGCTGCTGTTTACCGTCCGCGACGACGCGGTTCGCTCTTCGGTTCGACGACGTCGAGCGAAATTCGCGGTCGGCGACAAGGTGCGCGTGAGCAAATTCAAAACCGTGTTCGAGAAGGGATACACGCCAAACTGGTCGACCGAAGTGTTCGAGATCGTCGCGGTGCAACCTACGCGACCCGTGACTTACCTGCTTCGCGATTCCGCGAACGAGCCCGTCGCCGGCGGATTCTACGAGTACGAACTGCACGCGGTCGCTAATCCGGACGTGTACTTGGTCGAGAAAATCCTGCGTCGCAAAGGAAACAAGGCGCTCGTCAAGTGGTTGGGGTTCGATTCGTCGCGCAATTCGTGGATCGACGAGAAAGACATTTTATAACTATCATTATATATCTAATGTATACGCGTATTCTCTACAAATAAACAAAAACGATTTCGTTTTACACTTTATTCTTTATTACTATTATCTTCTCACACACACACACACACACACACATTCTTACATATAGACGTTTATACTTTTCTATATCTGCAATACTACATATATACATATATACAATTTTATACACGCTCCTCCTCCTCCTCCACCGTCTCCATGTACTCAGAAATGCGATAGTGGCCCCACGGAAGTGTGCGCACTCGATCGGGTAAGACGAATCGTTTGTCGTCGTGCGGACTGAGAGCGAGTTTTTCTTCGCTTATCGAATACACGTCGTGCAATTTTGAACGAATTAAATTTTGACGAATGTGCTTTTCCGAATCGTCGCGCAAGCAACGAACGTAGTCTTCGAAACGAATTTCGTTCGCGACTACGTTCTTTTTCACGCCTTTAATTTTTCTCGTCTCTTTCTTATTGTGCACGCGGAGGGAGTACATTTTCGCTCTCAGTCCGACGAACTCGATCATCGGGACTCCGTTGTTCTCGTCCTTCATGAGGCCGGGCACCTTCTTGTTTACGCGCGGCATACCGTACGGATTATCCGCCTCGTAATCGCTCGTGTCGAATCGGGTGACGACGTCGCGTTTCATCGTCTCGTACGCGTCCTCGCACTCGAGTTCGTAAATCAAGCTATCGGTGTCGGTATAAAGGATTTTACAGTGTTCACCAAATTTCGGAAGCATGTACTCGTACTGGAAATCGTACAAGCATACTTTCGACACGTCCAGCACGCTCATACCGACGTATATCGGTTTATTGAATAAAACTTTTAATTTGCGCAACTGGACGGCGATTACGTTTTCGGAGAAAATCGCGCGGCTGTGAAAGTTCGGTTTCGCGATCAGAGCTTCCGCGCCGTACCGACCTTCCCAGTGCGTCACCAATTTCACGTCAACGTAGTGTCGCACGTTCTCCATCGTTTTGCCGAATACCGCGTTGTTCATCAATTTGTACAAAGTTTTCTGAAAATCGCTGGTCGCGCGTGTTCTAAAACCGGTGTTCAGTTCGATATATTCGCGAAGCCAATGGGATTGCTGGAATTCTAAGATGCGACGAATTTTTCGGAGTCTCAAACCATGACGCAGACATTGCTGCAAGTACCGGTAATGTACTACGTATCGTTCCTTGTCCCGTACTGTCGCGAGTAGTTTCGTCTGGTTTCCGTCGGTCGACTGTTCGCGTACCGGGCAAAACGGGAGATCCGCGTGCGAATCGTGCAGTTCCGTCGGGTACTCGAGGTCCACTTCCAGAAAGTATCCCTCGGACCCATCGATCGGAACGGCATTGACGTCGAAATTGGCTACGCGCTCGGCGTCGTCGATCCAACGAAATCCTCCGTACGGCATGCATTGCGACATTGCCCAACCGTACAGGTTGTTCACGTCGAAATACATGAGGTACGTCGACGGTTTCGCGGGATCGTACGTGGGCAGGTACTTGTTGTTGGCGCGCGCGTAACGATGGGAACACTGGCTCAGACCGCCGCGTATTCCGCGTTCCACGAACATCACCATGTCCA
The DNA here is from genome assembly GCA_030770465.2 of Perdita meconis. NCBI lineage: Eukaryota > Metazoa > Arthropoda > Insecta > Hymenoptera > Andrenidae > Perdita > Perdita meconis. The sequence continues at coordinate 12,099,801 of JASKOS020000003.1, read as the reverse complement.
CGTCGGTGAGCAATTCGAAAACGATGCCCGTGTGCTTTAGCATCGCGTCCCACGTGAACCCTGGCAACGTACAGTAATACGCGGGGTCCAGCTCGTAGCTCGCGATACACTGCGATCGGAAATTCTCGAAGACGTCCGCCAACAACAGAACGTCGGTCTTCAAGTACAGGTCGCTGTACTCGCCCAACGTCTCGACACGAAAGCTCTCCCACACGTTTAGCGCGTGCGCGTAATCCGATTCTGACACGTGACTGTCGTTCAACCGATTGTAGAACGCTTCGCGAGGCGGTAATCGCGTCTCGTTTAGTTTATCGTACGCCGTGACGTAATCGTACGGGAAGACGCCCTTTCTGGTAAGGAGATCGAATTGTTCCTCCGAATAGTTTCGAAACTCCTTTCGCAGGATCGTCAGTTCCTCCTTGCCCAGATCGGACGATAGTTTCTGCAGACTCGAGGCCAAAAATTTATACGAGTCGATGAATCTGAATTTCACCTCCTTCTTCCCGTCGATGCCCGTCCCCTTGACATTCTTCGTGAAAGAGATGTACTTTTCTTTCGTCAACGGAAGCAGATCGACCTTTCCCTCGAACGCCGTAGCCAATTCTTTTATCACAAAGTGCGCGTCGTAACCCGATAGATTGTGAAACACGACCGGGACAGTAAATGAATCCTGGAAATTTAGATTACAGGTCGAATGAGCCGCGCCTCTGTATCTACCGGTCACGTGACAGTGATCGCGCACTTTTACGTCGGATTCGAGGAAAGGTTTTCCGCACACGTGGCATTCTGTTGCGTTGTAAAAATTGTGACGTTGCGCGATAGACATCGATTCGATCGGTATTACCGTTTTGAATATGTCATCTACGGTATCGGCCAATTTTCGCATCTCTTTCACGAACCACTGGACGCAGTCGAAGTCACCGCGGTACGTATGATACGTGCAAAGCGATTCGTCGTGCGCGCACTTCACGTAGTATCCCACGCTGAATGCCCGGTGATGCTGGTAGATGTACGAACGACGATTTTGTTGTTGTTGTTCCGGCTGCACGTCCTCCAGCAGGCACTCGAAGTCTGCGTACACTATGAACGGCACGCGTTCCTTGCGGAGGTAGTTTTTAAATTGCAGCCACTTGTTTTGCTCGGAAGGAAGCTCGACGGCGCAATCGTTTAGTCGCGCGCAATCGACGCTGTGCGCGTCCAGTTTCTCCTTCGAGTAAAAGTAATGGAGGCATCTGAAAACGATATACACTTTTAGCATTTACGCAATCCTATAGACATACTCGAAAAAACAAACTGTTTCAAACGTACCTTTCGCAAATGAAAATTGCACCGTGATGTTGTGACACTTGTGCACGAACCAGTCTGGACAGATTGCGGATACAGGTGAAATGATTCTTCCGCTCGTCCTGCGAATCCTGTACCAGCAGCAAGTTTGCGTGCCGCTCCCTCTTCGACGCGGTCAAATGGACCGGGACGCACTTTTCCTCCTGCCACTGGTACACGTTTACGGATACATCGTTGCAAGCTTCAAATTTCTTGATCTGGTTCAGAGTCATGGGAAGACTCACGCAGTCCGTACGAAGTACCCGCGAATAATGGGGGTACGAGGTCATCCTGTGGCTATTCGCAGATGCTGGATACAGGCTCGCGACTACCGACCACAGGAAACAGGCGTCGTCGTCGCACTTCACATTCACCACGGCTCGCTTCGTTTGTACGGCGCGCGGCAATGGCACGTTGCATCCAGCGCGAAGCGGATTGTACTTGTTGATGTTCAACATTAAATTGTGAACGTTGACGAGCGTCCAACCACTGTCACGCTCCTGAAACTCCTCCATCGCCGCAAGCAGAGGTTGCACCACGCGAGTCGTGTACCACTCGCGCAGATTCGACGTCTCAAACAGTACGTGATTTCTCGTCGTGAAGCTTTTCACGTCCGTTTCGTCTTTTAGCGCAAATTCTGCGTTCAGGATCGTATTCACCGCCACGCTGGAATGTGCGGTGATCGAGTCCGTTAGATGCGAAAGCACCAGCCGACGAGCGTCTTTGAAGAATCGACGAGGATCGAGATGTTTCACGTTCACCACCATTCCCGTTGCGATGCGATTTTGAAACGCCGATTCCACGTCTTCCCATACGACACTCGGTCCACTCGATTGTCCCACAAGACCGTGTCCCATTCGCGAGAATTTTGCACTCACTACAGCACGTAAAGTTTGGATGCGAGCAATAACGGCGGTGATGCGTTGTTTCCTGCCGATCGACAATCGTTGTCCTCCGTGCAAATATTCATGTATGAGGCGCAAATATTCGTCGCACTGTTCGATCCAATTCCGGTATTCCGCGGACGTACGCAGTAATGCCGACCTCTTCGTCAGCGTTTTCAACCTGTTCGTTGCAAGATCCATTGTTTTCTTCTTGACGTATAACTATCACCTCGAAATCCGTTTCACAAGTGTTCGCCCCTCGCTGGAGATCGCTTATTAATACCTCCCGACAAGGTCACGCGCTTTCCTCGCGTTGTGCAATTCGGCGCGTGCACTTCGCCGAAAAGACGCGCTTCGCGGAAATTTCTCGAATCCCCTACCAGGCAGGAGTACGGCGCATTTTCAATAGGTTGAATCATTTGCTTTCGTCGCTACAAGGTCACGCGCTTTCCACGCGTTGTGCAAGGGTGCGCGTGCACTTCGGCGAAAAGACGCGCTTCGCGGAAATTTCTCGAATCCCCGATCAGGGCAGGAGTACGACGCATTTTCAATAGGTTGCATCATTAGCTTTCGTCGCTGCAAGGTCACGCGCTTTCCTCGCGTTGTGCAAGGGTGCGCACACGTGGTCGTCGCGCTGCGTTAGAAAAGGATGGCGCGATATGCGGGCGAGCGTGCGTTAGAAAAGGATGGCGCGATATGCGGACGAGCGAGCGAGAGCGAGCGTGCGTTAGAAAAGGACGCCGCGATGCGTTCTCCCTCGCCACCCCGCGCCACCGGCCACGAAACTAGTGAGCGCAATTGCGCAATGTCTCACCCCACCCCTAGCGCCGCGGAATCTTCGCGAAGGGTCCGCACCCCCCCACCCCGCTTCACCCCCGCGTCCACCGCGCGGAAGTGCGTGATGGGTCCGCACCCCCGCCCCGCTTCACCCCCGCGTCCACCGCGCGGAAGTGCGTGATGGGTCCTCACCTCCCACCCCGCTTCACCCCCGCGCCCACCGCGGGCGATTATGTAACGCGATTACGTAATGTGAATTAGAATGCCCATAGTATAGCTACTGCTGTGCTTACAGTCGATGCATTTTCTGACGAATTCTGTTTATCGCTGAACAATAAAACAGTTCAATTATAATCGTCAGAAAACGCATCTACATAATAACGTCAAGCGCGCGAGGCACCCAGTCAAACTGGTTAAAACCGACCGATTGATTTCCACACACCGCGGCCAATTTGTGAACGAATGTAGTAAAATAGACCCCGGAAACGAGGCAATCCGTGTCAGGGAGTTCCTTTAGCGCCTCTAATCCGCGTCAAAGTGTGATCGAAACGCTCGCGCGGGTGGAAACGTAGACGTAGAATCGAAACGAGGCGCGAAAGAGGAAAAACGGAGGAAAGTGCGAACGGGTTGAACTAGAATTTCGGGTCAGTCGTCTGTGCGACAACGGGACGTGGAAGCGTGCAAACGCGCTCTGATTTATAGGTCAGCCGAGCGTCGAGCGGAGTTGCCGGGAGGTAGGAGGGAGGCGGGAGGTGGATGGTAAAAAGTGAGCGCATGGAAAATGCTGGTCGCGAAGAGAAAGGGCTAATTAATTGCCATAGTGGTGCTGAAAAATGCACAGGTGCGCTCGGGCCTCTTTCCGTTCTTCCAGGTGTCGTTGTGTTGGCGACCAGCCTCGGTGAACGTTCGTGTTCGACGCCGAGCACGGAAACGCTCGCTTCGCGTCTGCCCGATCGATCAGGGGCAACAAATGCTTCGTGTTCGTTGACGTCGAGCCACTCGATCGGGCAAATTCTAACAATGCTTTTCGGGAAACAATCGACCGAATTGTGTCTTTAAAGAACCGCCGATTGTTCCGCGGTTTTCAAGGAACCTGACCGTTCGGGAGTTGAATTAAACGCAGTAAATGGCACTGAAAATTGTGAAAGAAAATCGATTACCTTGCACTATTTTATTAATATCAATTGTGGATGGAAATAAACAAAGATTTTTGTTCGACGTCAATCAGTATTCTTTGATTTAATTTCTTGCAGTCGGGAAATTCAGATTCGCTTTCATTTTGTCTCGTTTTGTCACATTAATTTATCAAGTATATTAAATAAGTTCTTGCTGTTTTATTTAAAAATCCACAGAGTTGTTCAGGCAGCTGACACACCTTGAATCATTTCTAAAGTATACATTGCATGATTTTTTCTATAATTTTTATACAATATACATTGTCAGAGTTCAATTTTAATTTCACTAAATGAATAACTGCATGGTTTTTCAAGTTTCCAGCGCCACCAAAAAAAATGAATTGGAACAAATAGAAACCACCGTACCGTTGTTAGTCACTTGTTCTTTGCTGCGACAGCTTATTTATATTAATTGTTGCGAACTAACTGTTAAAAGTATTATTCCATCGCGTTATGTGCTTTCAACATAAGCGAGATATTAGGTCTTGCCTGGAGGGAATGATCGTGTTTCTTGACGTATATCTCCGGATGTCAATGATATCGTGCATTTTCGACGCGACCAATTGAATTTACGCACAGTGGACACGGTAATATCGCGGGGATCCCCCGAAGTGATGACACGTTGGCACGCGCAAAGTGGAAACAAACCGGGGGTTCTGTCGTCGACGTTTACAGCCGTAGGGAAAATTCTGGAAGACGACGTCTCTGACAGCTCTCGACCTCTCGACCTTTCGAGAGGTCTCCCAACATTGCCAGCGCTACTCCTGCTTCCCGACGATGCGACGCGACGCGGCGCGACACGACGCGGTGAAAGTATTTCCACACTTCGCGAAATGTATATATTCACCCCGAAGAAATATTGGCAAACCTTTTGATTCCGTTTCTATGACTTCGTACGAACGCACGTGAGCAATTTTTATTTCGATTTATTTTAGAGTGGAATTAATGAAGCAAAGTACAATACAATGGCTCGGCGGACCGAGTTTTTATTCATAATAAAATAGAGACTGTCAAAACTATATCAATGGATATTTATATACTTTTCTCCCCGACTTTGCAATTCAAAAGAGCAAAAGAACTTATAATAGAATGTCGATTATACGATTCGCAATTATCCCCAATTTTTATTATCCAGAATTAGAAATGTCTAATGCGTTAGCTATAAAAATGCAGTAAGAAAACTTATTTAATCATTTTTCTACTAATTATTAGCATTTTATATTGCAAACATTGTGTCAGATAATCGACGTTGAACTGTACAGAAAATTTAATGGGAAAATCCAACTGGTTTAACAGAATATTTCCCGAAAACATTCAATGAAATCAGTCATTTGTTGCTCAATGTGTCATGATTGTCGATTTGAAAAATTTTGAGAAAAATCATGATCATAAATTCAATAGAAGGCATTTCTAAAATAAGATTTATGTATTCCATGTTACAAAACATTCTTAATTAATCATGAATAAAATTTAATTTATCACAGATTTACAATAACCTAATGAAAGAAATGAGATAAATCTAGAATACAATTTCTCAGTAGAGAATTAGTATCACTATGTAGTATCACCATTGGAAGATTAATTACGGTGCTAATCCGGCAATTAATTGTGGAAGAATATGCCGGCAGCGTTGGCAAGAAGGTGCTAAGCTTCTGATCAATCGTGAGAACCGAAGTTACTTTTCCGAAGATAGGTTTCCATGTAAAAAGCGGTCGGCCGTGTGAGCGCCGTAGTTGGAGACTTCGACAAGGAACGAGAGGAGAGCTGTGCTAGGTAATCGAGCAAAGAACCAGGACTACAGATTTCCGCGTTAATTAATCCAGTTCTTTTCACGGCAAACTTGCCTGCACCTCCTTCGACTTCGCCCCTACCGTCGCAGGAATTCATTCAAAATTGGCGAGTGGATTGAATCGCCTAATCCCTTTAATTTCAGAATTAAAAAAAACTCTTTCTTTTGGATAGAATTCTTATGCTTAAAATACTTATTTAAGAGACATCTGGAAGAATTAACAAATTATTTCCTCGCTGTATTTACCAAGTAGAGAAAACGGGATGAAAAAATTAAGTTAATTACTTATTTGTCTTTAATATCAGTGACGAAGAATAAATAGAAATTTCAAACTGTTTCTTCTGCAAACAAAAAATTTAAAAAGTCAGAAATATCAGATTTGCTCCAAAACTTTTCGCGAATATGATCACAAAAAATTGCAATTATCAAAACAAATTCTTAGGAATTTACTTAAAGAAAATATAATCTAATTCAATAATACTTAATGAGGTCAAGTGTAGATAAAATATTTGCAACTATTATTAGCGTAAGGTCAAAAAATAATGTAGTAGATGTCTAATTACCGAAAACTTTTTAAACATTTCTGTTTCTTCACTTTCAATAAAATCGAACAATTTTCATTCCAATATTCGAGACATAATTCGCATCACGAGTGTCGCATGTTATTATAGAACAAAGGGTTAATATCTTTGAAATTGATTAACTTTTGCTAAGATTGTTACTGAAGTTCATCCTCAAGATTGTCTTCTATAGTTTTGTTTTCAGTAAGATTAGAGACACACCGCCATTGTTCTGAATGACACATGTAACTGAATTATTATCGTAAGCGCAGAGAAGAGGGACTGAATTCTTATTTCAATCCGATTGTACCCATCATATCGCGATACGCGATCCAGAAACTGAAGTTATCTCGGTTTACTTTCGATCGTACCGTGACAATTTTCGGGAAGCAAAAAACGGGGACACGTGCATATTGCAGGAAGTATAAATAAAACAGTGCAGTGCTGGAGACAGCTGCGCTGCGGTGTTCACCTGCAGCGCTGTGCACCGAGAGCAGGCAGCGGGCAGCTTTTTCTGTCGATCTGCCTTTTAATATCGGGACACGAGAATCGTCCGATCGCGTCGCGTCCACGGTGTAATGACGATTTAAGAACGCGAGGTCGACGTTCCGTTATACTCGATTTATTTCTCTTTCGTCTTTTCCACGAGTGTTCCCACCCCCGTCTTCATCCCCCATCGCGCACGCTGTTTACCGATGTGTGCACAACTAGGGCAAAGGAGTGGGTTTCTTTCAGCCGATGCGCCGCAATATTCGAGCCCGTGGCGTATACTTGAAAGGGAAGAGGAACCTCGACATTTGTCTTTCTCTGCATGGGATATTGGAAAAACAATTGCATCGCTGCTGCATATTTGACTTTCTATTCCCTCATCGGAACTCACCGTCTTGGCGGCCCTTTACAGAAAGCTGAAGTATACACATACGTGGTGTTACGTGAAATTCATAAGCCATTTTACTATCACATCAAAATATTTAATGACAATTTTGCTGTATGCGTTGGACAATTAGTTATTGATGTCCTGCATTTCTCATATTCAATGCATAATGTCAAAGGTGTATAAAACTCTTTACGTTTACGTTTCCTTAAGCGATTGACTGGGAATTTTGTTAATCCTGGAATCCTCAAACTTTTATATTCATGTCTTTTTGCAGGCATGTTTTCATTTTCGAGATATTCGCGTTTAAAGTTTTATTAACCAATACTGAACTGTGCTCTTGAATTTTATTAAAACCTCGTTTTCGAAGGAAAAATTCATTTCATAGACCTTCTTCGTGATAATAATATTATATTTATGGACTCGAGTTAAGGCACAAACTCAATTTTTTTTATGTGACCTGCGTCGTTTTTCTTTGCAGTCACAGATATTACAGCTGGGGCAAAATGTTTTAACAAAAAATGGGGAAAAAGATTACACGGATCAGATCGATCGTTGCTAGCCTCAGAAATTAATTGGCGAAAGCTCGAAATATTAGTATCCTCAATGAGAATATTCGTTTAAATATGTATACAACGCGTATGAATGTTTGAGAGCGATCGGTCTTGTTTTGCTTGCCTCTTTTAATGCATTTATCTCGCGCACTCTCGATATTTGCCCGTCATTGTTTACATCACTTTTATTTGCGTACAGTTAAATATTCAGCTCATCATTTTGCCCTGAATAATGCGCGTGATATATGTATTTGTGAAATATTTACATGCGAACAGCGATGCATTACACTTGAATTTCTCATATCTTGTAAAACTTGAATGATTCAGCTCTACCAATATCCTTTCACATCCTGGTGTAAAAATAAAATTTTTTTCAATTTGTAGCTTGTTTATTATACACCTTCTTTTATTTGCTCATTCAATTTTTTACGATGAAAAAAGAAAGCTGAAAAAAGATTCATTCTTTGAGTATCTGTTTTTTTAAATATTGCTTCGAAGAGTCTGAACTTTGAACTTCAAGGTTCCACTGAACATAGAGTAAATAATATTCTACAATTCTACGATTTCGTAACTATTACTAATTCTTCTTTTTGTTTTAGATAAAAAATTATCTGAAATGGAAAATATTCTCTCGTTCATTGCTGAACTAGATTTTATCGTGTTTCGAACATCAAATAATAATCTGAACTGTAAATAAAACTATACCTCTACATAAAATTTATGAATTCATTTCCATGAATTCTTTTTTTTTGTTTGCGAACGTGCATGTCAAATATTTTTCTAACTCATGGAATTTTACTGTAGTTGTGACCAAACCTGTAACAAGTCAACATGTTAACGTTCTTATTTAAATATTAATAATAATATAGTAATACAAATTATATTAATAACAATATAATAATTGGCAAACTTAGATTGAGATGCTCTTATACAGGGTGTCCCACATAACACTTTTCACGATTTTTCAAGTACTTGCGATAATCTGACAAAAAAATATTTTAAACAAAAATTGATCAGTTTTCGATTGGCTATAAATTGCAATAAAAAAAAGTTGGAAAAATTTTTTTTTTATTATTATTGTCTAAGCCACCTTTATTTTTTTTAAAAAATGGCACTTCAAGGTCATCTGAAGGTCATGGTATACTAGGTCGTTAAATTCGTCTTGATACGGGCTATAATACTCTTAAGTCAAAAATACAAAGTACTATTAAGAAAATGAAGGTGGCCTTGACAATAACAAAAAAAAAAAGTCGAACTTTTTTTTATTGCAATGTGTAACCAATCGAAAACTGATCAACTTTTGTTTAAAATATCTTTCTGTCAGATTATCGTAAGTACTTGAAAAATCGTGAAAAGTGTTACGTGGGACACCCTGTATATCGGCAATGCTCGTCAATTATGTGAATGGATTTTTTCTTAAAGAAACCATAGGTAGTTTGTCGCATTACCTGCGTAAGAATTACCACTATCCGTTGCGTAATTAACATATGGTCAATTCTTAACAGTTTCACAGACTTATAAATAACCTTGTATTGTATTCGACGGCACTGTAAATTAATAAGAAAACACGAGAAACATCTCCCTCAGTCTCAAAGATCCCATAATAAGACTTAATAAATGTTCGTTCGCTATAGCAGGGTTAATCAGTAGAAGCCGGTACCTTATAGAGCGCGTAGTACTGCATAAACAAGTTGCTACGAAAACATCCCGGTGCAAGTTACGAAACGCGGGCGGCTAATGAACCGGATTCCTCTTTATTAATTTATGCACTCGCATCGCGCGCACACGCGACGCGAGGCGTCCCGTTATCGGCGCGAACGCAAATATGTATATTGATAAGCGCGCGGAACACTTGCCGCCCCCGCGTCGTTACAAAATTTCGTCGGATCGAGGCGGCTGAATACGTTCTCGTCCAATTACGGCGACCGCGGAATCTCGGTAATTATATTTCCCTTAACGAACGAAATCCTCTGTAATGTGTCTGCGCAAATTGATGAACGCGGTATTAAATTAAGCCCGCGGATCCGTCGAAGAATCGTCCGCGGATCCGCGCTCAGGCGGCGTCGGAAGCGGATTCCGTTTCGATCCCGCAATCGGACGATCTCGAAACTCGATTCTTCGGCGATATTTCGCGGTCAGGCGAGCGGAAATACAAACGCGTTCGACCGCATCGCGCCGCCGACCCCGCGGCCAAACTAGCGGTTCAATTCACGCCCCCGATCAACGTATTATGGATAATCGACGCTCATTTCCCGATTGTCGAAAACAATGAACGACGAATTAGGATTCGTTAATAGCCGATTAGAGGCGGACACGTCCGCGCATATTGTCAGCTGAGCCAGTGTCGTGGGAGCGCGCCGTAACTGGAGCTTTCGGAGGGGGAGCTTAGATTCCATACAAACGGAGAATTAAAGCTGGACTGCGAACAACGGGAGGAGAGACGTGAATAGGTCTAACGAGGGTAGGGTGCCATGTCTCTCGAATATGTATATTCGGCAAATTTTTTCCGAGAACAAGAGAAAGTAGGGAAACCGGGGCTGATTCGCTAATAAGATCAGTTTATTGATTCCTTTCGACTGATAGATAATTGATTTCTTTTAATAATTCATGAAAATTATTACGCTTTTTAATCTCTTGACTTATTATTAGCTGACTGAGAGAAAATTGTTTGGCTAATTCAGCTGACTGACGAAAGAACATATCGAGTGGGGTGGATATTGAAAATATGTTTTAAAAGATATTTTGAGAATTTTCAAGCGTAGAACAGAAATTCTTTTTGTAATACCTCGAAACATGGTTACAATATTTAATGTGAACTAAATCCGCTAGTCAACTGTGTCGCGAGCTGATTATTTATTAGACTATGAATTTTTATGCGAATCCATATTTTTATAGATATAAATAAAGAATTGAATATGGGATAGAAAAAGTGAAATTGTTTGTTTCAAGAAATAACTAGCGAACCAGGTAATTATACTGTGGATGTTTATGTATTTATGACGATTTTAAATGTAACAAAATGGATAAGAATACGCATAATTAACATATGGTTGGTGTTTTTCATTAATAACTCGTTAACAAAGCCCCACCCAACATTTTCGCTAAGGAAAAAGTTGTTCAAAATCACCTCAGGAATCACCCCTTTCAAGGAACTGCAACATTTTTGTTACACCCTGTATAAGATAAACGTATAATAAAACCATTAAATTCTTCAACAGTTTTTTACATAGACTTGCCAATAATTATTTTTCACACGATGTATGTTAATACGAAGCCGTTCAATTATTATTAAAATTACGAAATAAGATCAGGATAAAAATGAGTAGAATAAAGAAACCGCAGTGTCGGAAATAATTTGGGGAGACATTGAATCACGTAACTATCCAACCAAGGACAAAATAAACGATACGCGTGAGTTATAGTCATTGATTGAACTATCTCTTGGATATCCGTGGAATAAGTACATCGAGCAAAAGGGAGCTGAGCTACGTTGGGCTCGTAGATTGGAACCAAAGCTCGTAATCACACCAATTTTACGGATATTTGCCCGATCAATTTCCGAATCGAGAGAGAAGTAACCACGTGTATCCGTCGTATCTGGGAATTCTAATATCCCAATAAAATCGAGAATGAGAGGATATTTCTCAGAGACCACGGAACAAAAATTTAATACGGAGAAACGTGTTTGCTAACTGGTATAATAAATATTTTTAGTATTATGCAGGTAATGCAATTATTATAGGAATTCAGAACAATTTTTGCCAGTTGGTTAAATAAATTGAATACCACCATGCTATCCGTTTCATATCTCGAAAATTGTTGTGTTAAGTGATGACGAGAAATATTCGCAATAAAATTGATCCAGTAAAGGTGAGACTTTCTATGCAACGTCCAAACACACACAACGCTCCTTAATATACACGAGATTCATTGTATGTCTTTTATCTTTGTTTTTATGTTGCATCCAGCCGCAGCATCAAACGCGAATAATTCCACCTTCAAATTAAACTAAGTTGCCGAATAAGTTAATTAGTTTGATCAGCTTTAATCATAGGAATTATCGCTATCGCTTAAGTCGATCGCATCAACTTCCCCAATGCGATCGACTAATTGTTAGCCAACAATAACAATTCATGTGACTGAAGCTGATTCAACGAATTTAATTCATTATTTTTGTTTATTATTGGCTTTTCTTCGAGTGCCAATTGCAAGTAAATGACCTTGAGGGTGTAGAAGGTGGAATATGTGCATGGAAAATATTTTTACGCTGGTCGTTCCGATTACTAGCGTGTAATTGAAGCACTTTCACAGTTGCCCTACGCCCTAAGCCACAGCCTAGCTGAGTCCCTTTTTGCAGAGATAATGACTAAGCCTAGGTCGAGTAATCGATCTCCGTCCGACTGTCCGTGCCATCCCTTCGCTTTGGCGAGCTGCTTGAAACCGTCTGGTCGAATACACAAAAGCAGTCTAGGCTGGCTTACCACTTCTTGGCCGCGCCAAAGCCAAACGTCTTTGAATTCCAAGACGGCGTTTTTCTTGCCGCCGAGAGGGGGAAACTGCAGTTCTTCGCGGCAAGAAAGTAATTAGTGCCACTTTCGGAACCCGATGGCGGAGTTCACAGCACGTATTGGTTTAAATTCTCTGGTCGGACGCGGTAGATTAATAGTTCAGAAGAATTTTAAAGAAAAACGGCTTGAGAGAAAAATTTGTTAAAATGCGGAGTGTAGCAAAAAATTTATTGCATGAAATAACATACAGTTGCGGACAAAAGTTTCCGAACGATATCGATTTTCATATTTCATGCAGTTTCGTGTATTTCATTCAAAGCAGTAGAAAAATCTAATTATGTGCATTGATTAAGAATTCAGTGGTCTATAAAAATTCATTCATCTTTTGAAAATTTTCTCTCTTTCAACAATCTTTCTACGTCACTCCTTAGGTTTTAGGATGTCGATCTTCATTTAAAGGCTGGCGGTTCTTCAGACTTTCAAATTTTAAAAAACTTTTGATATTTGCAAGTGTTTTGAAATTGCTCAAATGAATAGTTTGTCTTTCTTACAAAACTTTGTAACTTAAAATTCAATTTATTTCTCAATGTGCTTTTGAGCCTTTTTGAAATTGCTAAAAATATTAATTACTTCAAGTAAACATCACTATTAACAGGAAAACTGATGAAATAAATTCCTGGAAATCTAAGAAGAATACATTAACAGTTCTATTAAGAATTCTAACAAATTTTTCAAAAAGTTTTGTTTGTAACTGTATATGATAATAATGTGAATAGTAGTTTTGGAATTCTGATTAATACAATGTGAGCAATCTAAGTTTAAACATTTGGAAAACATTCTTTCGCAAACATCGCCCTTTAATTATCGATCACGAAACTCCATTCATCGATTAATAGTCTTCCGGTGCTCGCGTGATCAATTACGCCGCTTTAAGTAGCGTCATATCGAACTATGATTTATGTAATATTCTACAACACTTGACGCGATCTCTAAAAAATCGCAAGATGAAGCGCAGTCACGTGATCGCGAAATTTGTTTTGGTGATCGTCCCGTTCATTAATCTACAAGTTAAACAGAGATCCAGGTTGCTGTTTACTCAATCTAACGAATCGCATCGCATTTGCATTCCAATACACAATTTACATGATTTTGCACTTTAAGTACTTTCACATATTAGCCGAAGCAGACATCGGTATACGAATATACGTTCGAACCACCTTGTAGACCGGGAACGCGCGGCGCTTGAATTTATTTCGTTCTGTTGTAAGTAAATAGTCATTCCTTTTATACCGGCCACTGTTTGAAATTCCATTTGCATATTTCGTGCTGATTTCAATGAAAACTAATTAAAAACTTGTGTCGCCGGCGCATTGCATATATTAGATTCCATTTCCGTCCGTGTAACCAGCTGAAAGGATCCAGTTTCGCGAGACTGTGTTACGCATCGAATCAAACGCATTGTGGTGGCTGTAATTAATTATTGAACACTGTTTGGGAGTGTATTAGAATTTATTTGAATAATTTGGAACCATGTATGATTATATTATTTGCTTGTTAGGAATTCGTTACTGTCAATTAAAATACAATTAAATATTTTTTATGTTGCAGGTGAGTTCTAAAGTTTCTTTCCTTGAAAGGCTGACGGAGTAAGTTTATACAGTTACTGTTTAACATTTTTTTTTCTTGACTTTCTGGAACATTCGCTATAACAACTGGTACGAATATTACAGGCACGTTACTGATGATTATCATTATCAATGGCAATAATTAATAGTCTAAAATTCTAAATAATTACATATCAAATTAAGTTTAATATTGTGCAATATCATTCACGAAATATTCTACTAAATTTCAATGTTTCTAGCCCTATAATTGACAAAATTATTCAAATCTAATTACCCAAAATAATTATCCTTCAATTTCAATCACGTTACCAAATACTTTTACATAAAGCCTGACAAGTATCACTGAACTATTATCATTTCATTCGAAGTAACCGTCAAAACATTCGACGTCGCACATATCCAAGTTGTTAGTTAGCAACTGTGTAGCAACAAATACCTACGTTCCTGTTTCTCGTAGCTTCTGAAAGCAGGGGGAGGACTATATTTCCCCGGAGGAAGAAGCATCTCCAACTTGTAGTCGAATTCCATAAATCCCGACAATATGCAGGATGCCACCGAAATGTCTTTTAAGTTCCTCCGGCCGAAGAAGAAACTATTAATCCATTCGCAGCGATATCAATGCAACGCCAGCTGCTTCTAAGTACAGAAGTAATCCTGCCGGTGTTATCGTCTCTTACGACGCTATAAACGATGCGCTTTTTGCGGACCTTCGATGCGTACGTTTGTATATGTATGGCACGTGCAATCTTCCACGTTTTATACTTGGATTCTTGAAATTGGCTTGCTACTAACAGTTAAAAGGGAAATATGGTACGAGGCAGCGAAGTGCTTACCGTTTTAGAGGATAGCATTAAGACACAGGAGCTGGGATCGCGTTTAGAGGAGGTCGTTAAAAAAATCAACGAGAATTTCAGAAATTGTCTTTTGAACCATTGATTTCGCTGCTTTAAAATGAAATGGAACCGTAAACATAATTTAGGACGACAACGTTGAGGAATTTATTTTTGAGTAAAATACTTTCGAAAAGTTTACGTGTGACAAGTTCAATACTCATTTGCTATCCTTGTGTGAAAAGATGATTGAAAATAAAAACGTTTATATATTGTGCATATTTCTATCAATGTTAGGAAGCTTTTCTAAAAAAAGGGAAAAAGTTTTTAAAATCTTAATACCTTTAGAATGTAAAGTAGTTTAACCTCTTAAGAAAGTTCTTAAACTAGACACAGCAGAATTTTCATTACCTGAACTGATAAAGAGACAAAAGTGTGCCGACAACGGAATTTCAGAACAATAGAATGACAACCTCCATTGTGAAAAAGTTTACATACTTCAAGGATAACAAGATAAATAAACCAACAAGAGGTGCATCATCAAAGCTGAACTCTTTTCAGCGTGCCAATAATTGAGGTTTTCCTGCATGTTTACTAAACATTACAAAAATATTGCAAACATAACGATTATGATAAATAAACGCTAGATTGAAATTTCTCAGCAAATCGAGTTGCTCCTAAAAATATCAACGAAAAGAGAATCATCTGAATCGAAAATCTTACAAAACGTAAACTAAAAAAGTCGAATTCCTGCCATAAGCCGAGTCCCCATCGTCATCCCCCAGCGCACGAGCCAGTGCCCAAAAATCTGACCAACCCCCGCGATATATCGCGTACCTATTATCCTTCAATCTCTCAGACCTACCGCGATATATCACGCACACCGGATGAAGCTGTCAATTTATCTCTCATAACAAATCCTCCTTCCTGCGCCGGCGATAGGCAACTAATTCCCTCGGCGAAATGAAAAAAAAAAAAAAAAAAGTTCGCGAAAGGCGAACAGCACGCTAATTCGCGTTATCGCCGATCCGGTAGCATCTGGTCGTAGTAGGCAGACCGGCGAACACGACATTTCAATCCGCAAGCAGCGAAAGCGGTTTACCGCTTTTTTTCGCCGGCACGTACACACGAGTTCCGCGCGGATACGCTCGTAAAACGGTTATTCCCGAGCGAGCAGGTGGCGGTGATGGCGACGGCGGCTGGGACGGAGCTTTTGAAATAGATGCAAGCGGATCAGGTCGTGGGATAAACGATGTCCGCGTATGTTTCGACAAAATCGGTCGGCAAGGAGCTCTCCTATCGCTGATGGATCGCGCGCGTTGTTAATATTTTGTTTGTTGTAAGTGAGAGTGTACGGATATGGGATACTAGTTTTATTTTTTCACCTGGAAAGTTGCAGGATAGCTATAAATGAGAAAATCGATCGAATAACTTTAGAGAATCTCATTTGACATGTGCTGCATAAATATTAATGTTGTGGAGCTTATAGAACTTTTTTTACTTCTCTTTTAAATTAAGAATGCACTTCAGTAGCATTAGAAATGAGCGAAAATCTTTGGAAATTGGGGGAATGAATCATTATGCAATACTAAAACACCCCGCAAAATTAAGAAAAAATTGATTGGATAGTTTTTTAATTATTTAACTTTTACATTGAGGATGAACTACAGTAACATTGAAAATAAGCGAAAATGTTTGAAAAGTGGAAGATTGAATCTTTATTCGATAGTAAAATCCCACGAAAAATTTTAGGGAAATTCATTCGGTAATTTTTTAATTATTAAACTTTCAATTCTTATGAGAAAACGCAATTTTGTGTAATATGTTACAAAATTAAGAGTGAAGTTATTGAGATGTATATTTAAATGCATTGCAATAAACAAGTTTATGACAATATTTCTGACTGGTTTTCATCACAAAAAGAAGCCTTATTTATTAATATTCTGGAAATTGATTAACTTTTGACTAAGATTGTTACTGAAGTTCATCCTTAAAGTCGCATTCTTGTTGGCAAGTGGAAGAAGGAGACGTTATTTGAAAACTTTTTGTGGAAACAGTAGAAAGGCGAGTAGTTTGAAATTTCCATTAAACGAAAGGTCTGTTTTCTGTTCTTGCACTGACTGCACTAGTTCAGAACTCATCAATCGCTATCTTCTTCTATTCCTCAAAACGGAAGGAGATAGCAAGTGTTGGTTCTACACTAGTTCAGAAAGTGCAGACAGGGAAAACAAATGTTAAAAAAAATGACAGCATTAAATGACCACGGTTGTTATAGGAACGCGTTGCAGTTTGTATAATACTCAATTTTCAATACATGTCAGTACTACATACAAATCAAAACCTTGGTGTTTTATATTTCTACCCTATTTCATATTCGCACCTTTTTTTTTAAACTGACATCATATGGAAAGAGCGAAGTCTATAAAAAAATACTTCATAGAATTAATACTATAAGATGCATAGAAGGATTAATATTAAAATATAATACATGGAATTAATACTTCATACAAAAAAACACATGAAAATTGTTCGTAAATCTAGTACTAATACACGTCAAACAAAGTATTGTAAAAATATGTTCAAATTATACAAAAATGTTATAAACAAAAAAGTACGAGTACCAAAATTTATAATTCTATACGAAAACTTCATTGATTCATAATTCGTTTTTGTTAAAGTGGCCACCGTTTGGAAAAATCGTGCTTCAAGAACACCGCGTCCGAAGTTTAAAAGTGCCGCGTCGGTCTCGTATCGCTCGGGTCTCTTTATTGCTTCACAACGTGTAGCGTTAAGAATTTCGATCTAAATTCTAAAACTTTCATTGAATATTTTTAAGACTTTACTACAGAAATACCCATAAAACAGGAAATCGATTTCCTGAGAACTATTAACGATAAAATCCCGACAACGAAGAGACGTTAACATCGTTATCAATGTGACTACGAGCGTCATCAATGATCCACGCGCCTCCCTAAATCCAATCCCTCCCCCCTCCACCCGCGATCTGCCTCTGACGTAATTCGGCTAAGTCCGTTTACCTTGGATTATCACGACTCCGCTATATCGCGATCAATAATCCCCAACTTCCCTTCGTCTATCGCCATGTCGCGGCGATCCTTTCACCGGCCGGTTATAGCCCGAACTGAAAATAACAACTGGCAATAAGCCGTTGCTATATCCGGTCTAGCTTTTCCACATATTAAACCTGGCTTTGCCGAAATATTTGTCGGCTATCGTGGGAGAAAAAAGTGGGCTGGGGGGGGGGGGGGGGGTTAGGGGGACGAAATAGCTAAAAGGGATGAGACCGGGTGGGCGTTGGGAGTGCGCGGCATCATGGACGGAACGAGACAAAAGGTGGTAGGACGGCGGCGGAGGGAGTGGAAGAAGGAGAAGAAACAGCATCGAGGGCAGCGGTTCGGTAGATCCTGGGGTACACGCAATGCGATATTGAGGCGCGCTCGGCGTCATTAAACCATGGCGTTATCGGGAAGGGTGGCCACCGGAGGGGCGGATGAAACGGGGGTGGCGATGGAGGCCGGGGCAGAGAGTCGGGAAACCGAAGAGGGGGTCGAGACGAGGTAAATTGTCGAGAGTGGCAGTCAGGGAAAGAAGTCTAGGCGCGGGGGTGGATGAGGAGTGTCTGCTACGCGGTCGGAATAAAACAATGCTCTTCCTCGAGAGACGCTGCCGACGCCGACATCGTCTCTGGCCTGTGTTGCTGCTGGTGCCGAAGCAGCTCCTCAGGAAAGAGAAAAAGGCGGAGTGGCTGCTCGAGACAGTCTATTTATACGTGCACGGCTCGTTGTGTGTGTGCGCGTATTACAGGTGTGTACGTAGCCCCGGTATATGTGTGGGTATGTAGGTGTTGAAAAGATTTTTTGGCCATGGGCCGCCTGAGAATCTTCGGGGGGGGGGGGGGGCGGAACGGTAAGACAGCAATTAGTACGGCGTCGGAGGAGACAGGATCTGAAGAAGTTAATGGTCACGCGCTTTCTTGGCCGTTGCACAATGCTGTTTGCTCTTCTAAATTTTTTATTTCTTCCCGAGAGACGCCAACCTTTTACCGGTAAAAATGATTTCGTGAACAGCCAAACGTCTACGAAACTCGAAAGGACGCGATCTCGGAGAAAGTGATCGCATTTACATATTTAATTCGTGTAATATGGAAATCACTTTAGAATCACTCGGGATTACTTCGCGAAGGAATTTAAAACGGAAAAGGAGTTGAAAACTTTGCCCGCTTTAATTCTCGGAGCTTCGGATGAATTCGCTGAACTGTCATAGACACCGAGTATCTTCGACCGAATTAATTTATTTCTGTTTGTTGCTTCGACCCGACCAAGCGCGAAAGGAGGACGAAGAAACAGCCGGAGGCGCGGTGGGGGATGAAAACATCGGTGCCTCCTTTGTGTGTAAATACCCTTTCAATGCGAAGAACTGGCAAACATCGCTGTTTTGTATCGCAAGTAACGTCCGCGATTGTATCAACCAGGCCAACCTCTTTCGCAAATTAAGCATGTTCCCGGCTAAATCGATGTAAACGAAGGAA
Organism: Perdita meconis; assembly: GCA_030770465.2. Taxonomy (NCBI): domain Eukaryota; kingdom Metazoa; phylum Arthropoda; class Insecta; order Hymenoptera; family Andrenidae; genus Perdita; species Perdita meconis. The sequence goes on along the minus strand of JASKOS020000003.1, from coordinate 12,080,353 downwards.
AAGAGGAAAGCTGGGAATCGCGGCAGCGATGGCTCCGAGAGTAGCTGTGTTCACGATTCGAGTGTTATCCTTACCTTTGCTCGGATGGCTACAGAGGGAAAGAAAGACCGTTGACGTCAGAAAATATTTAGTCGGACTGTTTACTGTTATGTTAATTCCTCCCGCGTGTAGACAGAGTTTCTAAAATAATGTAAGCTAGATCTCGGTATAAACAAAAAAAAAAAAAAAAAAAAAAAAATGAATGAAGTAGCAATAAGAAAAATAATTTTGTTTAAATATTCATACATTTTATAAGGTGTATGATAATAAGTTAAAATACGTGCTATAATATCAAAAAAAGAAGATACCATTTTAATTTTTCCATTTTTGTTTATAAAATATGAATCTATGCATAAAAGTTCAGTAATGATCTAAATATAAAGTGATACGTAAAAAATATTTTATAAACACCTTATAACAAACGTTTTGATGCTTCAGAGATTTACGAAATGCATGTAAACTGCTGTAGCTGACTGTACACGTCCTATAAGCAGAAATCAATAACAATTTAAACGGTTAATTATATATACAATTTAATAAGATGTATTCTAACATTGAAAGAAATTGTTCGTCTTCCAATTTTTTTCGATTTTCGATATTTAATTAATTCAGACAACGATGACGCATTTACATGCAAAGTAAAATTCGTGGGTATACCGTGTTTCATTGTAAAGTATTATAAATTGTGTTTCGTGACGTTCGCGGAAAGGTAAATGTTTCCGCAGCCTTCAAGTGCATTTAAATGACGCGAAAGCGCAATCAACAGAATCGTTCCAAATGATGCGTACAATCAATGATTTCTTTTACTCCCTTGTGTATTTGCAATCTCTGTGTTATTCATTTTTGTAATGTTTTCAAACACGATGCGTTGCTTGAATTAAAATACATGCATACGTTGTTATTAATTATTATATTTATAACCGTTACATAACTTTTTCAATCATTTAGTATTTTAAAAATGATAAAAACTGAAATATTTACTGGGAATTAAAAAAATATTTATTAATCGAGTTAATTTAATTTAAGTAGATCCCTTAATTGAAAATGATAGGATGTTGCAGGAAAGACTAATAAATACCTGTCACAGTAATTTAATTTACAACTTAAAAATTAAAATCAAATTGCTTATTTGAAGTTGTGAGGTTTTATCTTCGTAATGTAAAAAATTACCGTGCCTATTCATTTTATCGCGCTGGGATACAAAAATGGGAGAAATAATCGTGTTCCTGCTATCAAGCGAACGCCTGATGACACTGCTGTAATTAATCCTTTAATTAAAGGGAACTGTAGGCGGAAATCGACGAAAACGACGGAACCGACCAAGGCTGTACGATCCCGGGGATTCGTTGACCTTTCGTTTCGTTGAGAATTCCGCATTATGTATTATTATTAGCGGAAATTACTGGGGCAGATTTACTCGTCGACGTTTACGTTATGCAAACTTAACGTTCCATCTTATAACATTTTCATGAACTTCAGGGACTCGACGGTCACTGCAAAGTTAGTGTTTAACGAGTGATATTACGTTTCAAAATTGGTTCGTTATGCTGCTTCATGAAACATTTCCATGTAGATATACAACGCATTTTGTGCTGCATTAAATCATAATTCACGTTTCTGCTGAAAAAAAATATTTAACTTGTGCTGGACTTTAAATATAGTTAATTAATGCAATGAATAGGGCCACATTTACTATAGCGGCCTCATCTTTTATAGAACGAAACCTTAAATTTTTGATTCGCATAAACAAAATAAGTTAAAATATATATTAGTGAGTATTAAATTCATAATATAAAAGTTAAAAACCGTTTAAAATCGCTTCTTGATTTTCAAGTAGCATTTTCGATTCAATTCTCCGTCTTCAACTTTTGAAAATTCCAATTTCAAACTCTCAAATTTGCCAATTTTAATTATAAAAATATTAAAATCTGCAACTTCAAATCTACAGCTGTAACTCTTCCATCTTTAATTTGTGAATTTTCAACTTCAAATCCTTAAAATTCTAACTTCAACTCTTATATTTCCAACTTCAAATCTTTAAATTTTCAAATCTCCAAATTTTGAATGTTAACTCTAAAAATCTCTAAACCTGCAACTTAACATTTTCTAATCTACAACATGAAGTCTTCAAATTTTTAATTGTAATATTTTGAATTCTACAAATAAGATCCTCAAATCTCCAAAATTTAATACTGAAAATTGAAATAATTAAACCTCCAATCTGAAATTTTTGTATCTTCAGTTTGAAATTTTTAAATCTTCAATTTTATTTCATATTTCAAGTCTGTAATCTAAAATCTTCCAATTTCCAACTTAAAACCCTCAAATTTCCAATTTTAATTCTAAAAATCTGTAAGTCTGATGCTTGAAATCTTTAAATTCAAATCTTTGAACCTCTAAATTGAAATCTTTAGATTGCCAAATTGAAGCTTCAAAAATTCTCCCAATTTCTGTCTTACTCTTCTAATGTTCGAATTAAAATTTTTCAAATCTCCACTGCAACAATAAATATTGTATTGTGTGTTAATTTTGATAATCCAGAAATTTTTATCAAATTATTGACATTAGGTATCATTAAATGAAATCAACTGCTTTCCAAATTTAAATGCTAAGCTTAAAGCTCTCCCAACGTTCAACTGCAACCCTGAAACTGGACATGCAAAAGAAAATACTAAATGATTTCTAATTTCACATTTCTGTTACATTTTGTGTTTCCGCTCGCGTGTAAAGAAAACAAAGAAGTCAGTGGAATTGCATCCACCGCGAATTTCTCATCAACTCCGAAACTAATCTCCAAACGATAAACAATTCCGCTTTCTCCATGGAAACTGGATTAAGCGCCGCCAACAATACTCTCGCGCGCGATCCAAAATTGAAAACAAACTTCTTGGTCGTTGATAACGTTTCTCCGTTTGAACGTGCTCGGAAATTCATCAGTAGCCAGGCGAAACGCGAAACTAGCCAATCCGGTGTCTCGTTATTCCGCCTGACCGCGGTAGACACGCGCGCAAAGTAGTAAAGCTTGACACAGGAATCGTCCGAGCGTCATTGCATTTCAAAATAGCGGCACGTGAACCACGATACAAATTAGAATTTCCACCCCCGCCGGCCAACCCCCCTGCGCCGACTTAGCGAGCGCTGTCAACGCTCGCGAAACTCTGTAAGCGCTGTCTCGACTTCGTATCGTTGAGACAACACGCCGAGGTTGCTCGCGGTATCAGCGTTCAAGATATTGCGTGTCAAACTGTGTAGTCGGACGCGAACAATGTTGAAATTAGCGTTTTCACAGGATCAGCCTTGGACAGCGACTCGCGCGCCTCAGCATCGATAGCGTAATGGATTCTATCTTTGCTTCCATTCTTGTTCAGTCTGCTGTTAGCAGCGACTAGTTGCCATTGGCCGTCGCGTTTCTATGCCGCATTCTCTTGGTGTTTATGATACCTACGGGCCATTATACCGATGAAGAGTAACCTAGATGCATTACGTAATAACAAGGTTTCATTCAGCGCGTGTGGCTCAGCCACCGCGTATCCTTGCGCCTCTATTGCCGTTGTGCATGTGTGGTTATGTCCATCTTCAAAGTCCCTGCGCGTTCTATCGCTGGTCAAAGTAAACTAATAAATTGGAATACGCGAACAGTTGCGTGATTTTGGATCTAATAGCAGTGACTGATAGCTGGTCGTGATTAAAGTTTGTGCAGGCAAAGCTAATTCGATGCCGGATTTACAAATACTTCAAATTGTATTTAAATTTTACGAGTTCGTTGGGTTGCGAAGTTTGAAGAAGTTATATAGGTTCAGAAGTTGGAAAATTTCGCAAGTTTTAACAGTTTGAGGCTTGAGAGCTCTCAGCTTATTAATAAAACGTTTCGAAAGATTCCAAAGTATTACAAACTTTGATCTATCTTTGAGTTTTCGTCGGTTGACTCTGCTTAAAGGGTTATGAACTACCTGTTATAGTGTATCGTATAAGCAGCTATTAATTATTTGGAGCAAATTAATCGCGTTGATTATCCTGTATATGTTTCATGTTCTCTAGTGTCAATAATTAGTGTCTGTATAAAGTTTCTATGATAGTAAATCAGTGAAACCAGCTCTTGAAATTCTTCTTTGTAAATTTTAAACTTTGTATAATGTTTTCGATTTGCAGAGAGCTTGTTCTAATTATATTCATATTAAAGGCCTTAAAATACTGGAATAATGATATTTTCAGTAGCTCCTTACTTTTTCTTGTATTTTCAGTTAAAAAAAAAAGAATCCGCTGGCTTAGTTGCGTGATTCACACTTCCTTTCCGTGGCGTATTATTTTAGAACTATCTACACTATAGTTTTATTTCTAAATATTGCGTGGAAGTGGGATTCCTGTATGATATTTAGATTTGCTAGTCCGTGAGTAACTTGCATTGTATTGTGGACTGGATAGTATGTTAACGGAGACTTGAAACACCTATATCATACATCGTGGTTCGAATCTACTTGGTCAAGGTTCGATTGTACTTGGAAGTACAGCTTCCATTTGTCAAAGTACTTTCAAGGTACTTGATCCCATCTCTAACAATAATGCAAATATGCTAACGTTGGCCCTATACCGTTCGCATACTGTGCTGTGTGGTATGCGAACGGCCCTAAATTCGAGTGTCCATTTCGGGGCAGAAGTCCAAATTAGTAGTCGTGTTTCTGTGTGTGTACTGGTGTATACATGAATGAAACAAATTACGAAAAGAACCCCGTCACGGTCCGGTTATAAATCGGGCTGAAAAAGACCAGAAAGTAGAAGGTTTACACCTCGATGTACTCCTGGTCTAAACAAATTTTGACGAATGCCCAGAAAGTCACAGCTCCTGGAGTACAGCAGTTCAGGATTCAGTCGTTTCGTAGAACGATTCTCCGATCTACAGAAATCGCTTCAGGTGGAATAAGAAGGAACACATAATTTATTCACCGGTCACGTAGCGTCAATCGAAAAGCCAAGTGTCATGGGTATGTCCGGCGCAATTGTATTTTTCCAGTAGGTGGCTCAAGAAAGAACCACCCTGGTGGCACGTTGGACCTCGACGTGACGTCGACGCGGCTTATTCCACCTTTCTCCGCTTTCTCTCTCTCTCTCTCTCTGTCCCTCTCTCTCGGCCTCTCCTCTTCCTCCTGCATTCTATGTACATACACTCCATCCAGGTGATGGACTGAAATAGGTCTCATTCGAAACCTCGGCAGAAAATTAAGAGTGTACACAGACCGAGCAACGTGGCCGTCACTTCCTAGCGTTTCTTTCGTCCGTTTCACGGTAGGAGAGGTTGGTCCCCCCGAGTTCCCTAACCTATCTCAGCTCCAACCGGTTCGGTCTAACAGTTCCCGTGCAATCGTTACTACCACAAGCACTCCGGGGCCGCTATCAGAGGCAACGGGACTCTTACTGTCTCTGCAATTGATGCCATCACTGGCTCGAGCGTTTAGCCAACTTCGTCGAAAGAAAGGTGTCCGCATCGGCGAAAGAGGGATAAAGGAGGTTTGGGTTGGGGTACGGAGTGGCGGAGGAGGGCGAAACTAGCACCGTCTATTGCCTATTCCCTACGTGCGGAGTATTCGCATCGCAGCTGCCACGACTGCCGCCAAGCTATAGCGAAAAGTTAGCCGGCTTTCGCTATTTTTCCATGCCATTAACGACCAACTCGAACGACCTCCTATCAATGGCTTTATGGCAGTCGCCTTTTATTCCCTTTTCCAGTCGGTACCTGCCCCCCTTTTGTCCCATCCGCGCCCTTCACTTTCTCTTACTGTGTGTACCTGCCAACGGCGCGCTGTAACCAGCGCGATGCCGGTCTCTCTTTTTCTCCTACGCGTTTTCCTTTTGATCGCAGCGAGAACGGGATTCTTTCGACGGGACTCGTTCGAGAAAATTCCGACGCGAAAGGGGAATCGTCCGTGAGAATCGAATCGCGATGATGTTTCGCGATAGTCGCGTTAGGAGGAGCGTTTTTTTGGAGCAACGGGGAAGTTGATCAAAGACGTTTATGCTTGAAGGGTTTCGTTGACAAGAAATCAACCCTGATGTTTGTCTTGAAATTCTCATTCGTTAGAACTTTAATTGTCAGCACATTATAATTGCGGACTCAATGTGTGCATTAACTTGCTTAATGCTGGAGTAAAAACTGAGATGTTTCCTTTACGCAGAATTTTCTTATTTTTAGTATAGCATCATTAATTGAAAGTTCAAGTTTGACTGGAAAGTCTATTATACTTCTATCGCTGATGCGTCGAATAGTTGGAGCCCAGAATAATAAGAATAGAATCTAATTAAGAACCGGTTAATCGAAGTTCTATTGTATCCTGTTCAAATGTACCGTTAATATTATAAGCCGGTTCCGTAGCTTTATAATCTAGTTCATAACTATATAAAAAGATCACATGAATTTATATTCTGTCTATCTCGAGGTCAAAATAATAGTTAATAAGCAAACACGAATTAACAACAAATGCAAAGTCATACTTACTATAGAAGGGTATTTTTAATGTAAACTAGTATTATAAAACGAATAGAATGAATTGGTTACTGTCCGAAAACTAAGTGTCAAAGTTTGAGAACTTGAAAACCGATATTAATTTCTTAACTTAATAAAATTGATGTTTTGTAATAATTTACACCAATTGTGTTAATTTTTTATAAAAAGAGGGGCGATAATAATTTTTCTCTTACGATTATGGAGTATTTCTGCCCATTCCAGCATCAAATTCATATGGTTAATGGAATTTACTTGATGAAGGAGGAGCCGTGGGAAATTACTTGCAAGTCAAGCAGAAATAATTATTCCCAGGATATATAAATAAAGGACATCAATTTGAACGTAATTGAGTGACTGCCTTGTGTAATCATCCTGCATTATTCATTGCGGGAACTAGGTACGCGAGTTATAATTTACCGAAGCACTTTATTTTACAAAGTAAGTGATGTCAGAAACTATGTATTATTACCTCTCTGTTATTATTCTTTTAGCATATTAATATCTTTAATAACCTTAACAAAAATTTACTTTACTGTTAGTAAAATATCTATTCCTTGTAAGTTTCAAATTGGTACCACTAAAATTAATGGAGATATCCATGGACTCTTATAGTAAATTTTTAAATAAATATAATCAGCTTTTGAAACTTTAGACGCATTTTTCTTAAATCGATAGTTTCCAACGATGATAAGCAATATAATAAATTTTTAAATAAATATAATCAGCTTTTGAAACTTTAGACGCATTTTTCTCAAATAGATCTCAAAAACTACTGTAAAAGCTACAATAAATGCACCTTTCTCCAATTTTGTGGGCTTATTTTGAATATAAAAATCTAGTTGTTGATCATTTGATTTTTTATTCAATGTATATTTTACATTTTGCGAACAAAAAATAATGCCATTTTACTTCAAATGATCACCATTTTGTTAGTAACTTAATATTTCTGAAATGCAGTGAAGACTCGATTATCCAAGTCTCAATTAATCCCTACTTTTATCATTTAGGATATTGATTATTTAATGCATTAGCTATAATCGTATCGTGGGACTTTGAGTAAAGTGCTGCTAGAACTGTGTCTTACTAATTTTCCACTAATTATCAGCACATGATATTAAAAATATTAAGTTGAATAATTAAAGTCCTACTACTATTCCTTCCATTAATTAAATGACAAATTAATATACTAACGAAATCTTTCTGGTATTTGAATTTTGCATATAAATGAAAACTTTTACGAAAAAAAAAATGATTAAATGTTCTTCAAATATTACTCTTTTAAATACAAAAAATGTTACATCAATATATGCTTACGCTTTCAAAAAATAACTGCTAAAAAGTTGTTTTTATTTCCGTCTCTAAATTATAACCCCTTAATAATTCAACAGTTAATTACTCAACAGCGAACATGGTATAGAATATTCTACTCAATTTCGTCTCTGTACAATAAACTCCAGTCATAAATACAGATCTACGAAGCAGACATTGCCCGCAGCCAAACAAAGCCACGGCAAGAAGTAAAGACGACTGGTGTCTCGCTGCATAATTCATACCACTTATTTTCCCCCATGAAATTTTCCGTGTCGTTACGGGACGATCACATCAGGACCGCGGACATAGAACTTGCCAATAGAAACACAAACATTACTCGCGTTTGATATTTCTCATTTGCATAAAACACGAGCAAAACGGGATCGCGCATTGACCGGGACCGATTAGCCCTGGCTACGAACCAGGCCGCGATGAAGTGCGTGTAATTCGGAGACGACCGGTTTTGTTGAATTATCGGAAACCGTTCAAGCACCGGGAAACAAACCTATCGGTATTGACGTGAAAGTCTCTGATCTCGGCTATTTGTCAATTTAGCGGTACACTTGGTCGTCAAAGTTTACTTTGAGCCACGGGCGCGCCCCGTTTCAAGATTCTACTCGAGTTACCGACCGGCCTTCTGTAAACGGAGAGTAACCGATACTTATGGAAACATTACTCTTGTCTTATGAAGCTTGTTAGTTCTGACAGGCTTCGTGCAACGGATTGTTTAATGAGTGGAAGTGTTTGCGAACGCGAAGGGTTAATGAATCATTTTTGGTGCGCGAGGATGGCAAGTAGGTCATCTAATGTCTTTTGTAGTTGAAATTGCAAATCAATGTTGACAAAATAGAAAAAAATAAGAGGAATGTGTACTTTTAAAAATTGTATAGCTCAACGTGGAAATCAATGGTGCAGATGTGTATGAATAAATTTTGTTTGATAAATGGAAAAGAAGACGGGCGAGAACAAGTGAAAGTGGACCGTCTTTGGTCAGACACCGCGTGCAGACACTGTGACTATGGCATTTTTTAGCGTAATATTTTAACATATTTAAATACAATTCAATCTAACAGATGATGAATCAGATATGATATGTTCGTAATATGTTTGCAGCCAATCAATATCTTGGTTTCTGGGAAGTTTCATAGGCCAATAGATAGTTTCAAATCAATTCAATTAAACTTTACTTGATTTTGTAATTAAAATCAACAGTCCAGATTATTATACATTTTTGTATAAATTATGTAACTCGAATTTCTATTTTTTTATTGGAGTTACAATTTGTTACTACACGTTCAGAAGTTGTAATTACACAATGTTTATTATGGAACTGGTGGTTGAATATTGAAACATTATTTTACGTTAGCATAATACATATGTATATATGAAAACCAGTACTTGTCAATAAAGGTCATGCGTCCTTTTGATAATAGAGGGCTCGATTAAAAATGTTATAGCTGGTTTACTACAGTCTACTGTGATATTTTATTACATTCATATTCATATATTTACATACATAGCAAAAATAAAGTTAAAATAATAATACTTGAATATTCATACATTCATTCATACATAACCATTAATTGTACAACACTTTCTTCATTTTAATAAGCACCAGTAGAAATTGCAGTTAATTCCATTTATAGTCGTATAAATTAACACTTAGCTGAGGTAACGCATTCTGTTTCACGTAAACAGTAACTTATTTATGAAATTCGAAACTTTAAGTACTTTATGATAGTAAATAATCTAGAGTATGAATAATTTTGTACATAATTATGAATAATTATTGTTTATTACAATTTATTACTATTACAAAATGACGACAATCAATAATTTTAGGTCGTCATTTAATACTATTATAAACTAAACGCAATTTGTACTTTTTGCGAACCTGTGGCAGTCATATGGTCAACAATTCGCGAAGGAATCCCTTCAAGTGGAATAAGTTACATCGGGGAGGCTTGCGGATTTAACAGTAAACCGTCGATTGTTGTTCAATGATTCTGGCCCGAGGTAAGAGCGGATTAACTCGGTTAACCATAGAGACACCTATGTCACGCTCCGTAGGATTCTACGAGCTTGCACCTGTGATTCCTGTAACTGTGACCACAAGTGTAAACCAGGCTGCGAATACGTGGACGTTCTACCAACGACCATGCAAACGAATTATTGCCGGCGTTCGTCCTCACGTATCGAGTGTTAGTTGAATACAAATGATCGCATTTCAAGAATATTATTATGCGGTGAACACGACAATTCCACTTTTCCCTTTCTTCGAATCATTTTTTGCCTATAATAATTTGTCCTAGTAGAATCTCTTAATTGTCCATTTAACTATGCCTCGAAACTAAGAAACCCTACAAATTGACACATGTTCAGAAACCATTTTACTTTATTCGGTCAGTAACTATTTACAAGTTAAAAAATTCCCCTTCAATATTTTGGTACAATCTTATTAATTTTTCCAGACCAAGTTCCCTCCTCGAAATCTCCACCGGTTAGCCGTGAACTCCAAAGGAAATGTAAATCCGAAGATTTTCCATCAATTTTGAATTCACTTGACGCACAAAATCAGGGAGGCGGCTCGCAAATCCGTTTTCTCAGCTGGAGGTTTCCTCACGACCATGACATCTCTAAGACTAAAGTTTCTAATCCAGACTAGCCTCGGGAAGTTCGTATACATAATAGTAGCGCGTGCAACGCCCCCCCCCCCCCGAACACCACCCTTGTTAAGCATTCCTTCTGCAATTCTCCCTTCGATGCCCTTTCTTCCATCCAACAGACGGACGGCCCTTTTTCCACGATTCAGTCCTCTCGTCCCAGTACAAATTTATACGACCTCTTCGCTTGGGGCTTTTTTTACGACTCAATCCCACCTGTTCTACAAATCAGATGACCGCGAGCTTACGACTTCTTCTATTTTGAAATTCCACGTTTGCGCCGGGACGCTCCCTGGATTACCTATTGGAAAACAAAATTGAACGAAGAAATGCTTTCAAAGGAAAAGCTAATGGATTGTAGAAAAAATTTCGGAGAAATTTAAAGGAATGTATTTAGGGAATTTTTAATTGCAGATATCGAATATAGAATATCTAATATCGAGGAACGAATAACAAATAACAAGTAACGAATATCAAACAGTGAATAACAAATAACGATTAGCAAGTAAAGAATAGCGAGTAACAAGTAACTAATGACGAATAACAAGTAATGAATAATGATTAAAGAGAAATGATTAAAGAATATAGAGTATTAAATATCGAATATTGAGAAACCAATAACGAATAGTGGTTCTTCTTTGTTCTTTACTTCCTCTTCTCGACTAATGAATGAGTCCAAAACGGTTAGACTACTTCAGCTAAGTGTTTACTCATGAAAATTTTGTTTATTTATGCAATCGGAATAAAAGTAAACTGCTAAACTGAAGATGGGGAAAAAGTGGTAACGACAATGGACATTAATTTTTTGTCTGCGCCGGATACTCATTAAAACTAAAACGCAAAGAGCTATTAAAGACACTTCCGCCATCTTTCACGAACACCACGGTCATGGCAAAAATGTTCCGTAGCATTTTCGCACAGTGTAATCCACCGACGACGCAGTGTTGCATCTCGTTGCGGGATTGCTGGAAACTTAATACACAGGTCGGGGAGGAAAGGCGCGTTCTCAAGGGATAAGTCTTACATGCTCGCGAGCGTAATAAAAATTCAGTCGGGTCGGCCATCACGCGACCGACACGCACCGCGTATCTTTATAGTGGCCCATAAAGCCGCGTAATTGTAAAATATTGCTTGGCAGGGCAATGCTTTCAAGATGAAGATAAAAAAAGGAAAAGAAGAATGAACGAGGAGAAAAACAAGGGAACGAAGTTTGAGGAACACGCGTCTTCCTCCTCCCTTCTTGAGAAACGAAAATTTTGTCCGTCTAACACGAACTGAAGAGGTCCGAATAAATCAAACCGCATTACGCGTCGGGTAATGGAGGAGGCGAGTAGGGTGGTCGCTTAGAAGTTGAATACCCGGGCGAGCGGAAACGCGACGAAAGGAACAAATATGGCGAGACAGAGGAAATGAGGGAATGCCGGGGTATGATGACGGAGGAAGAGCCGGCCGTTGCTCGTTTGTACGAGTTCCCCTTTAACGACCCATGCGAGCGTACACAATCTCGTGAATTACTACATCTGTTGGCGCGTTCACGCCGCACGCTGTTACGTACGTATGCGCGTTCCCCGAGTACGTTTATAATTATCGAAGAGGGTGTGCACTATTGATTGGATATACAAATCCGCTTGAGAAAGCTGCAACAAACAATCGGCTCGTTAACTTAATCGTTTACTGCTGCGGAGTTTACTCGGGAATTGTTTGCCCCGTCTTACGAAGTGTTAATGATTCCAACGAGGACTTGGTTTACGAGGACACGGTCAGGACGTTTTCGAGGATTCACTTAAATTTGTTTGTTTAATAGCCAGAACTTCTCTACGATTCTAATTACAAATTCTAAGTTCCAGAAGTGCGAGTACACTGTTAATATTATTATTATTATAATGATACAATCTCATTAGTATACAAAGAGTTAAACAGACTTATAGATAATTACATACAGCATTGAAAAATTAAACATACAGTCGAAGGATAAAGTAGTGATATGACATCGTACACAGTGTGTCATATCATACAAGATTTTTCAGTTTCTTGTTAAATGAATCAGTAGACCCAGTAAAAAATCTAAACTCTCACTAAAATTATTCGCCATATTGCATATGTGAATATGTAATATATTCGGGTCTGAAAATCCTAGAGTCTTAAACAATGGTGCATGGAAAGTCTTCACCATCCTAAGAGATCTCAATGGAGCATAAAAATTCATTGGTTTTAAGAGTTGAGAGCTACTGGTCAAACCATTTATTAATTTAAAAAGAAAACTAAAATCGAATACGTTCCTTCGACTACCAAGTGACTTCAAGTTAAGCAACTCCATGATTAGGTTAGTCCAGACCACGGTGTATTATACAGGTGTTGTAAGTTCCCTCAGAAATGTGTGATCATTAGATGGAAGATCTTCTAGCGACCGCTAGAGTGCGTCTGAGTAGAAACATCCGTAGCGAGCGCTACTATTGGTTCAGCGAGCTCAAGTGGTGAGGATACCGAGCACGGGTAAAGCTCTATGATCATCTGTGATGCACTTCATTCGCAGGCATGCATACCATACGCGGAGTTCTAACTATGACGCCCCTAGCGACAACCAGAGGATCTTCCATCTATTGGTCACAAAAAATCAACCAGACAGAGGTGCTTTCTCGAAACACCTTTATAATACACCGTGGTCCAGACACATCCAGTAATTTAGTCAAGCGGCAAGTAGTTACATTGTTTTACTAAATTACTAAATTTTGGTGTTGATGCATAGTAAATTACTAAAATACTTGCCACTCGACTAAATTACTAAACGCGTCTGTTTCAGCCTATGGGTAGAGTAATTATGATCGTTAAACTCCATTATATGTCCAGATTTGTCTGCAGAAAATCTAAAAAATTTATGTTGCCTTCTCTAATAGCCGTATATATTGAGACGATCATATCACGAATGCGTATTCCAATGATGGTTGAACAAGAGAGCAATACAGCAATTTAAGGGTATACAGATTTCTGAACTTTATTGCGCAACTCTTCATGAAACCGAGTGTTTTAGTGGATTAACTAGTAATGCTAGTGTAGTGTTTGGAAAAATTTAGAGACGATGTGAAATAGACTCCAAAATCGCGTACTTCTGAAGCCGGAGCCAAAGCTGTATTACACAGCTTGTACTCATATTCAATCGGGTGCTTATTCAGTGATGCCGTACTCCCTGTTGCATAATAAGACTAAATTTTATTCTTTCTTCAAAAATCTCATGTCCATTTTAGTTAATTAGTCCGTAACAGTCAATCCTACGTACTGAATTCTTCTGTTTATTCCCTTGCCTTGTTCATCCTTGAACCCTGTTTCTGCTTAAAGAAATTGCTGTATCATAACTAGGATAGTTGTGAATCAGTGATTGAAGTTTGATAGTATTACTCCTCGACAAAACGACTCAAAAAAAAAATACCATTTCCAAATCCAAAGATTAAATTGGTCCTGTTGATTCTTTTGGTATAATAGGGAAAGAAGACTTGAATTATTTTCATTGCCAGTAAAACGCCAAGACAACGAAATACAACAGCGCAATGCATGGAGAACTGGTCCCAGAGTTAGGTCTACCGTACGAAACGCTAATCGCACCTAACACGCGTGGCAGTGGGATCGTAGAGGAGCTCGAACAGCGCACAGCGTTTGTTCCCCTTTCTTTCGCTGACGTCTCTTTGCAAGGCTCGCGGAAGAGCCGTTTGCCGGCAAGCTGCGCGTCCGCGACATGAGAAATTTAGATTACCAGACCGGCCCACTCCATTACCTTCATTCAAAGGTGGTCGTAGCTTAACGAACTGCCGGTATACCTACAGACCCACCAGTCAACTAGCAAAAGGTCCGCCGCCTCTGCTCGCTTCCGCCTTCAAAGGGAGCGAATCGGTCGCGCCGAGCCGCCTCTGTCCTCCTACCGGTGAAAAATCTGTGGGGTAGCCGCGCGTAAAATCGAATTCTATCTGCAGCCACCGGTTCAACGAGAGAACGAGCGATTTTAGTTCCCCGGTTTAAAAATTTCATTTTCGGCTAAGTGCCGCACTATGCGAGCCTCGCGATAGAGTCACGCTGACAGCGACCAGTCGCTGATATATTGGATACGGGCGCGATCGATCGAGCAATTGGAATTTCATCTGTCACCTGGTTTCCGCGCGCCCCTTTTTGCTTCGATGAACTGCTCTTCAATCGAGGAAGAAACCTAGACAATTTTATCTACTTTAACCGCTTTGTGTAGATTCAAGTTACCGTTCGTTTGTTTTTATTTTATTTTTTACTAATAGCTATTTGGAATGATCCACTGCAAGTAAACATGAGATGTTTATATTGTTTATGCATTTGTGACAATTTTCGTTTCATAAGCATAAGATTGAGAATAAATACAAATATACAGAGGTAGTGGATATCGTGGATTACTTGAATGTAATTTTACGTGAAAAAAGTTTAAAAGTCCAGATTTATGAAAACATTCATTATTAGCACATCATTATTAATTTCTTTAACGAAATTTTGATAGAACGTTAAGCAACGACAAATATTGTTTAAAAAAATTGAATCATTTCTTGACTGAAATAAAATAAATAATTGGATCAACAGAGATCCAAGCTTAAAATATGTTCACAAACAATTGAATATGTCTTGGTTATTGTGTATTTATGATATGAGTAATTGCTAAGAATTACTGACGAATTTCTAAACTGACTATATAGAAAATTTGAAAAGTTAAAATTAGAGATTGGAAAATTTGAAGTAGTATAGTTAAATAGTTAAAATCGGAATTTTATCAGATTTTTGTTTGGTAATTTGAAAATTTCAAGTTGGACATTCGAAGATCTTGAAAGTTGATATTGGACAAAATTTGTGTTCAGGTTTCAGTTCTTCTTTTATGCCCTTAAAAATATGAATTTTCATTTTTTCGCGTCTATAATAATCGAATCTTTATCCCAAAGAACGCGGCAAAAATAATGCCTCTAGGGAAAAAAATCTACCTCTTTAATTAAATATGGTAACTTATAAATAGACTGCGGATTTTATGCATTTATGGATGGTAATACGATGTATGCAAAAAATCTGCAAGACTACTAACAATATGAGAAAATATTAAAAATATAATTCACGTTAAAATATTTAGAAAATGAAACATACTGTTATTCAACTTCTAATTCTTTACTAGTTCTTGTAAAAATTTTATTTTGTATAAAAATTCGCGGTCTACTTATAAAGATTGATATAGTTGACCGCTCTACAATTAATTCTATTTAACAATTTTTCCATAATAAAATATACATTGTGATGCACGCTGGTTTAACATTGCAGATCCGTTACCCGTGCAGCAAAATTGATAAAAGAAAAGAATGTGATGATTTCAACACTCGTATTTTCTTTTGGCATTAAATTACCAAAGCCGGTTAAATGACTCACATAATTATATTAAACATTATTAATATTATTCAAAAATTTTTAACTTAACAAACATTATATTTATTTTGATGTCACGTTGAACGGGAGCAAAGAAATACGTAAATAAATTTTTTTTTCAATCAACTGCTTTCTCATAAATCTGAGCATAAACAATCTACAAAAAAAAGTACATATTTCTCATTAATAGTTTTAGTGTTAAATACAAATGCTTAGTTAAAAAAAAGTTTCTTCATCCAAAAATATGCTCAAACTGTTCCCCAAGTAAAAAATAATTGAAACGCTTCCACTTCGCCATGGAACGTTTCAAAATTCAACCTCTTTCCCGAAAATGCGCTGTATTCAAAATACATATATACATGTATTCACAACAGAAGTTTTAAAATGAAAAAAACGCGGCATAAATCGGCCGCGATCGAAACAATTCGGAAACAGTGATCCACCCGCAAGATGATCGGAGGATCTCGGTACTCGCGTTAGCCTCGATGCAGCTTGCATGTTTAACGCTCGCAGATGCCGTATTTCCCGATGATTATTGCGCCCGATCCTTCCCATCGTCATCTCGTTTAAATATCGCACCCGCGATAACCGGTGTCGACGAAGCAAGGGCTGCGGTGCGCCGTTCGCGCGGTGAATTGCGGTACCGTGCACGACGGCGTATCTGCAAAGCGATACCGGTTAAAAATGTAGCGGAATGTAAAGAGAGCGCCGGCGAACTTTCGAATAAAATACGCGGAACGCAAATATTTCGACGCCGCGGTGGTTACCACTCCTGGCTGGCTTGCGCGCCGCGTTTCCGGAACTTCTCAATATCCGCTAAATTATTCATTCGCGCGCGTATCTCTGCCCCCGTATCGAATCTTTCGCGCGCGACTCGGTGCTCCTTCTTAAACGAAAAACCCTGTTTGTTTGGTACCCGCCGATCGGCGAGGACTGCTGCGACGACGCGGACGGAATATTTGCTACGTGTACATCTGCTCGGGACGTTTGTGAATATTGGTGGCGGTATTTTAGTGCCTGTTCCCGATATTGGAGACAATACCAAAGATTACAAGAAGCCACATGGACATGAGTTGCGCGTGCAGCTTTTGTGAATGAACCGGAACTCTTGTGGATTTTGAATCACGGGTTCATGATTTAGAATGCGAGTATTAATGAAATTTATTAAAACACTGATTGTTATTTTCTCAAAATTCGAGTTGCGATAAAAAAGAAACCAGAATGTGTTTATAAAAGTTGTATTAGTTAATCTAACTTGATTAATGCTATTGCGAAGAAGACGCTTCTTAGCAAAATAAAATTAAAAGAAGTTAGTGAAAGACTATATGGTTTGAAGAACTTTATTTGCAAACGATTAAAAAGTTAATTTATTCTTTGCCTAGAAGATGCAAAGCTGTGATTAAAGCCTTTGGAGGAAATACAATGTATTAATATCAGTACTTTTTATTTTATTTAATATTTTGTATTATGCAATTTTAATCTTGTTATAATTTTCTTTCTAAACTTCGGAAGGCGAATGCATTTTGCATTCATGCGAATGCCATTTTGACTCATCTGTGTTTATTCATTTACTTATAGTCTTATTCATTCTTCATCATTTATTATTTATTATTATGACACACAATATTAACAGAAGTCAAAAGAATAATAAAAATGCGTTACAGTTTAAAATAAGTTTATAGAATTCGCAGAAAAAGTTCAAAATCCAAGCAAAAAGTCATCCGTCTTATAATTATAAATTGCAAATAAATATCATAATTTCTTCTACTTTATTGTTTTACAATTCACTGCTCAAAGAATATTGCCGTAACTCCATCAAAAACATAAATTTTTGTATACAGTTTGAATGTACTTAAAAACAAAGTAAACATGAACAAATTTTTGCAGTCTAACAAGTCTCTTAATAAGAGAATTTATCCCTTGAAAATCATTCAACAGAATCGAACAAAAAAATGTTCAATGGTCCACAGATGATGCAACAATTTTTCCCAGTAGAGTAATTACTCCATCGATGCGTAATCGTTGTTACTCGCTTGAAATAAAATTTTTGTGGCCGGTGAGTCGAAGAAGGTGCAATATCAAACAGTTGATAACTTCCCTCCAAATTTCGGTACCGAAAACGCTGAAAACCATTAGCAGATTACAAAATAGAAAATAAAACAGTGGCTGGTGTTACGGTCGGCCACAATCCCATTACCCTCCGTGCGCGTCGAGCACCGAATGAAAATGCATGACTACGCGGAGGGGTGCGGAGAACGCGCGCGAGCCTCTATCGGTCGAGACCGAGGGCGCGAACAAATTTTCATCGCATAATGACACAATTAAAGTTTCATACGGCGGGGCCGTACCGTATCACGTGGACACCCGTGAAACAGAGGGTGGCCGGTAGGCAGCAAGGGCTAAGTGCAAACTCGACGCACGCGAAACGGTCGAAAGGGGGCGTAGAGCGTTGGCCATTAAAGCGGGGCGAGAGGACGAGGAAGGCCCGGTTGAAAATTAACTATAAACTCGATTAATCCGGGCAAAGGACGTCACACTCGCGCGCATTAACGTCGACGGTGCTAAAAAGTCACGCCTTTTTTAAATCACAGCCGCGGGAGAACGGAGAGCTGCGCTTTAAGCCGGCGGACAACGTTTACTTTTTTCGAGGAAATCTGTTTAGGTGGCCGTAATTGAGAAAAATTATCGTCTCCTTTGTGTTCTTTCGCTGCCTTTGCCCCGGCCGACGGAACGACGAACGTACGTTGTACGTAGCGTCCATTGTTAACGGTGGAACAGTTGACGGACTTTTAACACTTCTGTTACGGTTGAAGGCTCGGCCAATTAGGTGGATGCAACCTATCACTCGTTGGGCCGTAAGCGCATTATTGTTCGGCGTCATGAGTAATGCGGTGTTGATGAAAGCTGTTGCTGGTCGATCGCTCGGAAATCCAATTGATGATCCACAAAAATATAGTTGGCCCAAAGAACGCGTAGGCAGGAATGCTGATACCTGGATGAAAATGAATCTAAATCCTTGAAATATTTAATTTATTCACTTAAACGGAACCATCCCTTTTACAAATTAATCGTAATATAGTGAAAGGCTTATGTACCGTGGTAGAACAAATGCATTAGATCAGTATAGTAAATTAAAGTAATTAAAAAATATATGTATATAAAAGACAAGGTTATTGCTGGGAAGCTAAGACACTATATACTTTGCTCCTAAAATAGTTAGTTGAGGTTGAAAGAAAGTTAATATGGCTCATTGCCTAAGTTACTTATTCTAAACTCCGTTCCACGAAAGAATAAAGTCCTTTCGCTCAGCTTATCCCCACTGTCCCAACGGTCTGAAGTGACTTTTCTACAGGGATTGGTGAAGAGCTCAAGTCCCAATAAAAGACATTTCTTAAAAATGGTAGAATTCTTTTAAGGGCCCCACACAGGAGGTCCGCGGGTAGGGATGCGCTCGAGAGCCAATAGCTAATGAGGGTAGGCGTCGACTGCGCAAAGCGTGCTGATCGACCGACGATTTTATTCTCTCGTGGAATGGAGTTAAGTCATGGAATCTGTGTGGTCAAATCTGGAGGACAAGGAGTGTGGGTAGAACAGGAAGAGTGAACTTGAGGAGTAAGATGGCGTGTGTAAATGAATGAAATCATAAAGTTCTCCTTCATCGTCGTCTCCGTGTTGCGTAGACTGAACGAGAGGGTAATTTAAAAATAAAGGGAAAAATTCTGCTATAACTAGATCCGCGTTGCTCAAACCCCGCTTTATTCAAAGGTCAACCGTAAACAAGTATTAATTTTGTAAGAAATACAAGTATCTGTATCTTTCTTCTTGCCACTTGCTCTTATCCAGAATAAACTCTTACATATTCCATAATTATTTATTTATAGCCGCAAGCTGTGCAAAAATATCTCATCCGGTAGCCTCATTTAATTCAATGTATCTAGAGAGTCGCCCGAAGGCTCCACCTTCAATTCACGGCAGCCTAGAAACACCCAGTATACTGCAATATGAAATCAATCCAGGTCATCTCTGCTTTGCAGCATAGTTATAGCTCTATTCCTTGGCGCTGCAGGTAGAAACTCGGCGTGTATCTCGCATGCAAGATCGAGGGAAGAGGTCCGCGGAACAGAATATTTATTGCGCCGCCTTATCGTGGCATGGGAAAAGCGATCAGCGGCTAACAGAAGGAGAAATTCTTCAGCCGGACGGACGTCTGCTGGTCTTCCACCGATAGAATCTTTTAATCTCTCCCGCTTTCCTCGTTTTCCCTCTCGGGGGCTCCGATCTGCGCGCCGTCCACCATAATTTCTGCTTCCCGAACGCGTAATCTAACAAGCGAGGCGGGAACGTATTTGCTGTACGGTTGATGATGGATCGAGGGTTAGTGGGGCAGGAGAACGTCATTCGTATTCGCGATGAAATTTAATTAAACATAATAAAATCTATTGAATTCTTTTTTTTTAAACAATACGTACAACGCTTCTCGAAACGCTCGGTGAAATTATATCCGTGACCGTATTCTCCTCTTGAAAATTACAATCCGCGTCTGTATATTCGATGTCCTCGCCAGGAAGGGTGTCTCTGCCTTGAGGTTGGGGTCGGTGGTCACTAGCGCGGCATAACAGGGAGTTTCAGCTAATTACGCAGGAAAAAGCGCCACCAGGAAATTTCACATTCCTCCGGGTAAATTATACAGTTCGCAAGATTGCACAGGCACGTTCCTTCCACGTCGTATTCGACTTCCTATGTCCGTCCTTTCCTATTTC
Source organism: Perdita meconis (assembly GCA_030770465.2). NCBI lineage: Eukaryota > Metazoa > Arthropoda > Insecta > Hymenoptera > Andrenidae > Perdita > Perdita meconis. Next base: position 12,059,675 of record JASKOS020000003.1, on the reverse strand, counting down.
CGTTTTTGGCCGCGCTACCAGGGACCGGAAGCCGTGTTTCACACGGACGTCCGTCCCTTGGCCGACTCGCGGCCCAAATGCCATGAATTATAACCGCGGAATAACAGCGCGGCTTTCAGAAAATTCACGAGAAGGAAGAGGGTGGAACCGCCGGGGGAACGTTCGCCGTTGGGGGTTGAAATCGCAGATTTTGCGGTAACAACGGTTGCCTTCTCTTTTTTCCTTCTTTCTTCGGGGCGCGAGCAAGTGAAATGTTCTAACGGTTGAAATTCTCGGAGGAAACTCTGATGTGTAACTGATAATGAGGTGTTGACGCGGTTCATCGATCTCGACAATTACTACGGAAGAAGAATTTTTTGTCGGATCATTTTTTAGGTTTTCCATTGTTATCGGTATTTTTAGTCGGGGAAGCGTGAATTTTTTTTTTTTTTTACTTCTTCTAGAGGATGACAAATTGCATTCGATTTATTTTTTCGCGTATGGTAGTTACTAGGGACCTTGTGTAACTATGTAATACTGAACTGGATAGAAAGGTTCAATTTACAAAAATGAATTACGTTCTAATGGAAATTTAATTGTGTAAGAGATTGAAAGTAACATTATCATTTCAAAACTAAATTTGAAAGTGTTAATGCAGCGGAGACCCAGTAAGTCAAAAAATGTGATAACATCACGGCACGCAATGTTAGGAACATTCTTGTTTAAATTCTTTCGTGCTGAATGTAATCACGCGGCATATAATTAGTGCGCTTATCGTCTTTCATTATAGTAAAGTACACGCGTCCTATGAATTCTATTTCAAATATTTAAGCAGCCACTATGAAATCATTGATTTCATTAGACAGACAGATTAAAAAATCATCAAATTTTTCTTATAAATTTAGGATTACAAAGCTACATAAATCTTGAAAAGTCCGATCTACCTGTTAATTATGCATAATGCGTGAAAGTACATTAGAACCTTGATTAATCGCCTCAATATCAGAGTCACAACCACGGTGTATAATAAAGGTGTTCCGACAAAGAATCTCTGTGTGGTTAACTTTTTGTGTTCAATAGATAGAAGATCCTCTGGTCGCCGCTAGGGGCGTCATGGTCAGAACTCCGCGTATGGTATGCATGTGTGCGAATGAAGTGCGTCACAGATGATCACAGAGTTTTACTCGCACTCGCTCTCCCCACCACTGGAGCACTTTAAGCCAATAGAAGCGCTCTGCACAGGTGTTCCTACGCAGACGCACTCTAGCGGTCGCTAGAAAATCTTCCATATAATGATTACACATTGGACGCAGAATTTTTTTGTTTTTGATATCTCTACTAAATCAAAATTCAGGATTTATTCTAAATTCTACTACCGAAACATTGAAACCTAGAATAAAAGCAATAAAATATAATTAAGAATCTGTTAATGGAGTTTTCTATTGCACGTTATAACAAATCGCAGTTGTTCCGTGTGGAAAAAACTTGCGAATAAAATGTTTCTTTAAAATTGTTATTTACTTCCACCTTTTGAAACGATGCGGATTATTTAGCATTCACGTAAAATCAATTTCCGTTTCAATCTTGATTCAATCCTCTACTTCAAAGTGGTTTTTAAGATCATCATATTGCATGTTCTGGTTCACTCGTTGCCCTATCGAGGACAATCCCTTTGAAAGACTAATTGCTGTCAAACGAAGGGGGCCACGGGTATCCCCGATAAAAGGCACAGGGTCGACGATGCAGAAGGAGATATCGGATAAGAAAGACGAAACGTGGAAAACATCGAGATGCCAGAAGCTTTAGCGGGCAGGAAGCATGGAATGGACGTCAACGGCAGAGAGCGAGGAAGGCAAAAGGGAAATCCTTCAATAGCTTATCCGCTCGACCAGCCAGCTGTCCGTCCACCTCTTTCTCTTTCCCTCCGCTTCCTTTCCTTTCTCCCCCTTTTTGCCTTTTTCTCGCCCTCGGTGTCCCGCTTTCCGCCCCCGAGACCCCACATCGTTATCTCGATGGACGTACGAAGGCGGCCACTCGTAAACCTAATAATCTTCTGACAAACGATGCCGTCAAGATGTAATTCCGACACGGTCACTCACTCGCTCGGTCACCCTCGTCTGGAATTCCAAATGGCGGACGATGCTTTCCTCGCGATCCCTGCTTCCCTCGCCCCTCTTATTCGGATTTTCTCCTCGTTCGCAGTTTTCGCCTAACCCCCGATACCCTTCGTTGCCCGCTTCTGTGACGAGATTTGACAAGCGGACGTGACTGCCGCGCTTCGTCCCCTGTCGCTTCCATCGGGGCCAACTGTTCGTCCCGTTCTTGTTCTTACGACGTCCTGCGATTGCTTCTCTAAGGGTTTTATTGGGATCCGCGATTGCGTTAATTTTCACGCGATGTTTCTCATGGTTTTGCTCTTTTCTGGTCGCGGTGGCGGGAAATGGTTGTTTGAACGACAAGAAAGTGGTCGCTGTCTGTGTCAGTAAAGAAGAGATTATGCGATAGCTATACACATGTATATCATTGGGATTGTCATCATATTACAATCAAGAATACAATATGAAATAAAGGGTTTATGAACAAAATTTACATCACTTGTATAACTGTAACGAAAATAATTATACATTTTGTATTATCACATTGCTCGAGTCGCATGTGGCGTTAACATAACATCAGACTCACAATCAGTCATACGAGAAAGGTAAAACATAAAAGTATACTCTGCTTTGGTGCATTAGAAATGGGCGAATTACGAACTGACGGTAATAGGTAGAGCAAATCCTATCACAATATACTATACATCTTTATTAATACAGTACTGTTTCGATATAAAGACAATCTTACAGTGTTGACTCAAAGAACGACGCCTGAGTTTGATTCGAAAAAGGGATTTCTCTATCCTCACCACTTCTTCGCCGGTGCGAGTCTCCTCGTTCAGTCGTGGCCGAGATCGAACCCGACTCGAAAAAGGGCTGCGCTCGGTTTTGAAACGCAGTCATTCTTCGAGTCAACACTGTATATTGAAACTATAATTACTATAGAATAATGTGCACCTTTCGTTTCTTAGCAAATCAGGAAATAAACCTAAGTAAATTTCATTTCAGTATGCAAATGCATAAACTTTCTGATATGAGGGAAAAAATGTCTATTAAACCAAAAACAAGGAGAAAAGGGCATTCAACGATGATGTTTATTACAATAACGCGTTGTAGTATCTACAATACTCAATTTTCAATCATTGTAAATGTCAGTATTGCGTGCTAATGAAGATTTTGGTGGTAAAAAATAATCTCTATAGTGAAAACTCTATTCAATGCACTAATTGTAAGTATAGGAGAACAAACGAGAATTACGATAAACCATTGAATATACAAACACAAAAGAATATTAATATGTTCGTGCATGTTTATTTATATTTTATAATTTACAATGGCATTCCAGTCATTTTCACTAATTTTCTCCACTGATGCTAAGTTATAATTTCTGATTCATGTATGAGTCAGTAAAAATTAACGCGATATCTCTCTATATTTTTCTTTGCTAACTAACTCAGCGAAATTGTGTTTACTCATACCATTTTTAACTCCCCTATTGCTTCAGGTTTTAATAACTTTTACGAAATATTTTTACAATCTTGTAACATAAACAAAAACTATAACTAAACACTACTAAATTTGTGCAACCATATATAACTCGTTCAGAATCATAATTTATCATTAGCAGTTTTTTTCTATTCAGACTTTATTTATAGGTTACAGAAAACGAGTCTACAATGCGCAATAGATTTTCAAGATCCACTTCCATATTAATTCTCCTTTTTCTTCCCAAATCGAGTGAACCTACATAATACCAAAACCCACCCTTCTCAAAACAATTCCAATATTATAATAAGTATCGCGACAAGTTTAAATAAAGAAATGGCATCCCTCGCGCAGCGAAGATACACTTCAACAGAAAAAAAAATGCGAGTATACAACCGTCTCATTCATCAGCGTGGCAGAGTGGTTCTCAGAATTACATCCTTGAATATAATGCATACAGAAAAGAGCCATGACGCCTGTTCAAAAGGCGGAGGCATAAAAAAAAGGGAAACTCGACGAGTCACGTATTGGGTTACGACGAAGAAGGTATTTCTCTGGCATACGAATGTCACAACCACCAAAATTATAACGATTTCTCGTTCTTTTCTATTCCGCCTCGGCAAGCCGCGCTGAATAATATAGAGTCCTTGCTCTTTATGAATTTTTATGCACACCACGGAATGGAATACGTTTGAGTTTGTGCCCTTCAGATATTGCTGTACTTCCGTGTAGTCGACGCCTAATGCATTCGTGGGACCGAATCAGAATCGCGGCGAAATTCTATTTCGCGTATTACAAGCAATTCATTGCACCTGGTACAGAACTTGTAATTAATGAATTTCTTTAATGAAAATTGCAAGAAGCGTAATTAATCATATAACTGGAGAGTCTTATCCGTTCGAATTGTAAGAAATCCTTTACGAGTCTTAATAATCTTTTATAGGATTTAATATTATGTTAAAAGTCTATTATAATGTCTCTTTGATAGATACATGAAACGATAAATGTAACTTATTACTGTTACCGTTTGAAAGGTACAAAGACTGTATTATTTTAATTACGATTTCGTAGAATCCCAGTTTAATGTTTCCATTACGCTTCTCAGTCACGTTGCAGCATCTGATTACGCAATAGTTAATTGTAATATTTCCACGTTGCAAGCTCGTCGCTGTCACTAATAAAAAAAAAAAAGACTATGGGTATAATGTAAGTACATGGTTTTCGCAAATACGTGGCTATTGTCCGAAGGCGTGTACATGCAAGTGCGCCGTCAACGAAACGGTGAAACTTGTACCTCATTACACGTTGCTCCGCCAGTTCATCAAGGCAACAGTAACACAGAACAGACCGGAGCGCGTTGGCTGCACTCAAAGTTTCTCCGTGTCACGTGGTATCTTCACAACGCCGAAAACGCGTAAATAATCTTAATTGAAGCGATCCCTCGTCCGAGCGAAATGCAAATAGTTTCTCCGCCGGTGGCCGATAATCTCGCAGAACGTCGAAGCTTTATGGGGGGACGCGCGAAATTACATTCCCGCGAAATTGCGTGGAGAAATTTGGAGAAAATATACTTGTTGGACGGAAGCTGCGGTGAAACATGTTATGGACCGTAACCACGATGACGCGCTGTGTTTAATCGCGGCCACGTCGGTAATTTGTTTACGATACGCGCGCTCCACTCATCTGAATACGTCCATCGAAATTGTGACCCGCTGTCAAAACACCGGCGCCCGGAAAATTCACGCGCGTAACCCGCAAAATTATTCATACGACTTTTCCCTTTCCGCCCTTCCTACGAATTAATTTTCGCAAGGAAACCTTAAACGGGCTTTTAATTAATTAGTCGCTCGCTGCGTTCGATATATAAAAGGTTTAATTTTCAACGAAATTGTTAATAAATATTTTTACGTCTACGTCGGTTACGTTTTCGGACCCTTTGCGTTATTTTTGTTGAGCGTTCTTTTACACTTTTTTGTTTTCCTTTTTCTATTACGGACCTGGACGAAATTTATTACAATAGGTAGGCATAATGTTTTTTTACTTGAGCAATTTAATGAATTTGTGGCTAGATGAATAATTGGGAAAATAGTGATTTGAGGAATTCATTATTTAAGAAGAAAATTGTTTTTTGTTAAATGAAAATTTCTTTTGGAAATAATATCCAAAATAAGTAGAGAAGGATTAATGAAAATGGAAGAGATCAAAATATTGAACTTTACATATTGCTAGACTGTGGATTTTTATGCATTTATGACAATTCTAAATGCATACAAATTTAAGAAGCTGTTGATGGATGCTAAAATATAGAAAACATCAAAAATATACATCGTGTTATAATATTTAGAAAATTAAATATACTGTAATTCAAGTTCCCATTCTTCATTTATGTTTGTAAAAATTTTATTTTGCATAAAAATCCGCAATCTACGTACCTATTACCTTTGTAGCAAAGTAGATATGAATAAGTAAAATTAGCATTAGTATAATCTACTGAGTAGGTAAATTAGTTTTCGTTGAGATATTAAACATTACATATAATATACAGGGGATTTTGATAGGAATTGTTCTTCCCAGTGTGTAGCAACAACTAATTACATTATTACTGTTTTCTATTACGCTTCTTGCTACGCTTTTCATTATGTTTATCGTTACCAAATCATTGTTATTGTTTGTATTTGCAATTTTTCAGGTCATCTAGCAATAAAAAAGGTTTTCATAGAATACAATATTTCTCTCTCATCTTCAGTATCAATAGCGAGATTATTTTCAATTGCAACTTTAACTAATGTTGCCAACAAATGTTTCTTACCCTTTTGCTTTCATCTCTATCAGCAGCATCGATACCCAGAGCGAATTGTAGTCGATCAAATCCATCGTCAGTTCATCATCTGGAGTTGGAATGATGTTTGACTTCGATGACCTGACGGGTATCGGTATGTCCATCCTTGCTAAGGCCGCTGGCTACACATATTTTGTACAATAAAAGTTTGGAAACTGCATTGATCAAACCGAAGTCGACGTTCTGCCAACTTCAAAGTAGCTTTTCACTATTTTCGCTATTTTGTGTAGCTGTGAAATTCGTGGAACTGCCTTCGTCTCACAATCAGTAATACTTTAGGATGTCTGATAATTTAGTCCAGCAGCAGAAACATTATCCATTAGCACCGTGCACGTTTTCCTATCGGTGTCGTCATCGTAACTCAAGGAAAGCGCGTCTCGGGTTTCACCCGAAGGCATCTCGGTTCCGTCGTGTCCGAATTCGGCGCATCAATAAAAAACGAGTCAGAGAGGCGGAGAGAAATTGCGACGGCTATCGTCAAAATCAGCGAGGACGGCGAGGCGAGCGTTCGTCCTCGAGCTCGTCGCCCCATTCAAACGGACGTCCCTGCCCGTGAAATCCTTCGCGCGGCGACATGATAGATGTGTTTGATGCGAGCCAGTTTGAAAATACACTTGTTGAAAAAGCGATAACGATAGTACTGTTTTTCACCCACGGAAACCGATACCCGGAGTTTCACTCGATCAACCTATCCATTCCGTCGACATCTCTACGGCCGACTATAATTTCCCGTTTCCCCGTAGAGTGTATTTTACTGGCAACGGCCGTGCGTTAAAGGTATCTGATTTGCTGACTCTTCGAAACGGTTGCAAGTTTTTAATCGTCTACCTGCGTGTTGAACGGTTGACGGTGAAGCTTTCTATTCGTTTGCGGAAAACATTTCATGCTTGTGCAAAACTACGTCGAAGAATTTTTTTCCCGTCGTTTGTAGATGTATGTATGCTGGTTCTACGTATAACAGATGGTTGTGCCTTAATGTTCTTCTGCGTTCTTTAATAATGAAGTTAGAGCTAGAGCTAAAGCTACGAAGCTTGTAATTATGTGTACCAGAGTATTGACATTATGACAGAACATCTTTCACTCAATTCAACTTGAATTTAGAACGGATACATTGATTTTGTGTTAAAGTACCAACCATTCGAATTAGTTTAATATTTCTAATTTTAATAATATTTGAAATTTGCAAGAAGTAAGATGGGGTTAAAGGGCCAGTCTTTTTATTTAAATCTATGTGTAAAATTTAGTAGTAACAATCTAGATATTTGCTGTTTTATTTTATATAAACTATAGCTGTTACATTTTACTTTTAGAAAGTATGTTTGCGTGACACTGTTATTTTTTTGGAGTTATAGCTTGTAATTACGGTTGACACCTGTACTTTATTGTATAGTATTGTACTACGTTGTGATAAATTGTACTATATACGGTCGAAACAAAATATAGTACGCAGAATACTATACTGGTACTCTATAGTTACTCGGATGAAGGTAATAAGATCACTATTCTTTGTGTATACAGTATTATGCAAAGTTTGAAATCAAAATTAGAGCTATATAAACTGATCAAACTTTGGAACAATACCGCTGAGAAATTTCAGTTACGATTATTAAGAATCTTTTCGTCTATTGATAAAAGTATGACTAAAAAAATGTTCTTTTCCGAATTCAGTTCCTAAGTATGAACGTGAAAATTAAATTTCAACAAGTTGGAAATATCTAGTAGATAAATAAAAAATTCATGTTAATAACCTAATTCCTGAACTTATATTGTTGAACCAAATTTTTGAAAAAATAAGACAATTCCTTGATAAGTAAAACTAAGAACACACATACTTGGAAAAATAAGTAAAATAGAAAAACTTCTGTACTTTTTTTCAAATTTCATCAAAAGTACCACATTTTTTCAAAATTTCACATAAATACTACATATCCATGCAAAAAATGTGGCAACTCTAGTTACAACTATAACACAAAACGATTATCAATTTCGAAAGGACTTTTTACCCTGTGGAAGAGGTAATTTGTTACAAATTACAATCAGCTTTAGCCACAGGCCAGATTTTTCACTCTACTCCATTCTAATAAAACAGCAGCAGTTATGTCTAATTAACTAAACTTACATATTCATTCATGTATTCCTTAGCTTGTTTTTCATCATGTTTTACAAATACAAAATTCAGAAAATTGCTTAACCCATTTTGAAGAAACGATGTTTTATTCACGAAGTATCGGTATTTGCTCTCGCTACAAAGAAACGTGCAATTAAAATTCATTCATTCCGGATCCGAAGGGTTCATCAGACGTCTGCGGCGGTTGCATATCAGGTACGAGACGATACGTAATCCCTGCCCGCGTGGCATTCGCTCATCGATTTTCAGTGGTCGCCCAGTCATCGGGTACCCGGCGTGTCGCGTCTGTTGTACTTCACCTTTACATACCCCCGGCCCGCTGCTCCCTGTCTCAGGGGTGAAACGGAGGAGCAGTGGGTGACTCGGCTGGAAAGCAAGGGGAGGAAGCAAGGTCGGTGTAGGCGATGAATACGATATTTCATAGAGCACCCCTCTTTCGGAAAAAGCCTTGGGCGAGCTTTCGAAAGCACAAAGACGTCGCGGCGGGTGTCGCGCGCTCGTCTACACGTGTATTATACGTTAAAGCCAGGTTTGCGCTCGCGAACTCTCGCGTACAGTATACGCGACCCAAGTTCAGATGCTCGGGTCGGTAGGAGGACGCTGCGTAAGTGAAGGTGCATCGCGGGCAGGAAAACCTGCCAGGACGGGGCACGGGATCGGCGTTAAATATGCATCGCGACTGCGAGGGTGACGGTGATCAATGCTGGACGATCATCTATCATACATGAGACGTCGGAAATGGAGCGGTCCGCCAGGAGTCGAGGGATCTTTACGCGTGGAAGCGTTGCGGTGAACGCTTTAAACTTTGATCTGTCACGTTTCGGTGCGTCTCGGCCGTCTCCTCCCGCGGTCGCACTTAATGCTGCATCCCGATGAATTTTTCAATCCCGCTAGTCTTTCAGATATTTCATTTTACGACCAACTTTACGGAGCTCCCGCTAGTTACGTGACTTCCTGTTAAGTGCTTGCTTAAGGTTGGAGGTTAACCTCGGAGTCTTCGAAAATCCGATTCTTGCTTTGTCACATATTTCGGTAACTACATCTTCCCTGCGTGTGTTAAGCGTAGTCCGATTCGGAAATTCCAAAAAAATGACGAGATGGTAGCCAAAACTGTGAAGTCGTGTAGGTACGAATACAGGAACGAATACAAGGAATAGATCCTCGGTTTCGTGGATTGTAGTTTTCCTTAATTTTTGGGACCCTTTTATTGCTGTTGTTAGTTAGGAACCAGTTCTATTTGTCGTGCGCATTTATAACGATACATTAGCGAGTATACTACAGAGTTTTTATGGCTTAGAATCTTTGAAATGGAGCAGAACATCATATTATGTCCGCGTAATAATTGTCAATCGCCATACTTCGCTTGCGACAAAAAAAGGCAGAATTTATGCTGCAAGAAAAAGAAAAGCTGCGGTAGACATTAATTAAAGGGAAGGTGTAATGTATGGTCCTAAGTGTAATGTAGCATTCATTGAAATCCGTAAGTAGCAACTATTACACTAGTGATTCGATAAGTGTTGAGTAGTCAGAACCGGACTTCGACGTTTAACGTAGAAGGCACTATATTTTTTTGTCTCGGTTAAAGTTTACACTCCCAAGAGTTCGGAAGGAGACCATCCGCTGGTTGGTGGGGATAGGATTCGACCCTATACAGTAGAAATATAAGTCGACACTTATCGAATCACTACTGTAAATATGTACGTCAGAAGTGTTTGTTAGACTTTAAACGCGATTTCTCACAAACTACATTTTTCAGTGTAGTGAGCATAAAATCTCGAGAACCGCTCCAACAATTTGATTGAAAATTTAACCATAGATACACAGAACAATTCATATAAATTAAAATAAAAAAAAGATGGAAGATATATTTCTCCAAATAAAAATCATTAAAATCGTATTTTTCAATATAAAGATTGTATAATCTCTTTTTTTTCAAAATTATGCTTTCGACACACTGTAGAGACTATCTTACACATTACAAAACACCTTTCCTTTTGTGTTTGGGATAATTTGTTCATTCGAAATCATGTTCACCATCAAAAAGTTGCACCACGTCCCTTTACAGTTTTACTTATATCGTTTATATACATACAGATATCAACATTTTTCCTTTCTTTTATGTTATGATTCATATAAACACAATTAAAAGCATATAAAAAAATTCGCTTTATCGTTATTTGTCACTTCACAATTTGTGTATGAGAAGAGATCTGCTTTTGAACTAACGAAGGTAACCTACACCCTTAAACAACAGCCGCGTATGCTTGGTGAGATTTGCCGAGCTTTAAGCTTGAGGATATTCGGTTTCGGACATCGTTTGCTTGCCGTAATCAAATATTAGAAATTCGACGGTAATGCAAAATCACTTATTTTGAACCACATTGAGTCACAAAATTGGATTACCTAGGTCCTACGAGTTCTTGGTTCTATAGTATTCCGATCCTGCAATTCATCGAGTCAATGCATCTGTGTTCAGAGTTCGAAACATTTTCTGGTCGGATCCACCTATTTTCTAGCCTTTCTCGGTCGAGGGACTGGAAATAACGACTGACGCATGCTTCCAAGGTACGGGCAAATGCAGGAGAATCGGACATTTACGCTCTATACACATGGCGCATTGCGAATCACGTTGCAGACGAGATTTCTGTAAGGCAGATTGGATCGCCAGTGGTGTGCGGTGGTCCTGTTATCGTCACACATCCTGTCCCGATTGCACGCTGGCTACGATCATCGTCGGAATCGACGCACACGGTTGAATAACTGATCGCCGATGAATCCTGATGCCGAGAAAGTATTCGCGAGGAGACAAACGCGTCGTGGCCACCGTGTGTTAATATTAAATTGGAAAATGAGCGAAATGAGGGAATTATTTTGAGGATTTTATGCGGAAAGGGAATTGTACTTCGTGAGAAATCATTAAGAGTGAACAATTATTTGGAATCTAAAATCTAATTGTTTATCAAGCTTTTTTGAGCAGCAATGTCTTTTATAATATTCAAATATCTTACGACTCCTTTCTCCTTCTAAAGTTTTAATAAATCAGATTTTTAAGATGAACATAGTAGGGTTAAACTGAATAAGTAATTCAGGTTGGGAATCACTGAATTCAGAGCAGCATCAAGTCATATCACAATCATCTTCAATCCTACTAATACCAGAAAATTAAAAAAAGTCAATGCAATTGAAACAATAAAAGGCAAAGCTGCCCTGTATTATTGTCCCGATTGTGTTGGGCTACAATTATTCTATTGCATCGCTGTTCAATTTCGTTTACTGCACAAACAAACATTTAATAAAGTTGCGGGAGACCGTAACTAGTTGGGTTACGTAAATCGAGCCGCATACTCCCTATGTTGCCAGATTTACGTTCAGCATGATCAACTACTACAATCGAAAACATTTAATTCTGGATATGTTTATAGTTCCATCAAGTCAAGTATTCGAAAAGGAAAATTTATTCGTGGGAACATTATAAAAATCGTTTACAATAAACAGAAGGAAACAGTTTATCCTTCCAAATAAACTAAACCGTGTGTCGCGAACATTTGCTCTACCGAATGCGCCATTCTCCTCCTCGTGTTATGTTTAAAGGTTCATTCCTTTGAAACGTTGACACTATTCGTCCTCCCTGCATATTGCTCGAGCACCAGAATGCACTCGCGTCTCTTCCCGCTCGGAGCTGCATCGACGGAATGAGGTTTCACGATCCACAGAACGAAGCGGTGCCGATGATGAGGAACAGCGAAGAAGAAAGCGGACAGCGAATAAATCCAGACGCGAAAAGGGAAATTGAACGGCGGGGGACCCCTTCTGAATCATCAGCGGCGTTGCTTCTAATTTGTAGCCCTTGGCCCGTAAACAGGGGAGGCTAAATAAGCATTGACTGAACCGACAGATTCGAAAGTGGAGGCAGAAGAACGACGGGGAGAGACGGGGAGGCAGAGGAAATGCAATCATCGTGACTGGATGTGGTCTGAAGTAGGAAACCGTTTCCGGAATGCCGGTTGCGAGTCTCGCAAAGTCCTCGAAGCCGATTATTTACCGGCTAAATACCACAGACGTAAAGGACGGTGCATGAAGTAAACTTATGGACAAGGGGGGGCATGTTTCAAGGGGGGTTCCAGTGCAGGTCAAATTATGGTGTCATCTATGTTATACCCGTAAGAAACTTCTTGTTGGTTGATAGCGAGTTGACAGGAGTCATTTGTGATACTTCTGATTGAAGCTTAGAAAAAGTTGAATTTTGACAAAACTTAGTGTGTGCATAACTTCATTACCCTACCATCCCTATAGCAAAGAATAGATATAACAAGAGGCGACACTCGAAAAGAAAACCACTTTTAGAGAAAGACAAAATAACACAGCCAATTTAAATGCCCATAGGGTGTTTTGATCGGTAATTTCATTCTTAGAAAGAGACGAAATGACACAGCCAATTTAAAGGGACACTTGGAGTGTCGCCTCTTATTATACCTACTCTTTGCCTATAGTACGAAATTGTATGAAACATGCAACATGCCACTTCTAGTACTTAAATTCGACTATAGGGCGCACCACTGATTGACCTGCAAAGCTTATTTTCCCTTCCGTTTTTTGCCGCATCCCCGCAGAACGAAGCACTGTCCTTTATGCCCATGCTAAATACACCGCTAACCAACTGCTAACCGAGTTATGTACCAAAGATGCGCGTCCAATAAAATTCTTAGGGTTGCGAGTTTCGTTTTATATCGAGCTATTTGCTAAAATAATAATATGCAATGTTAACCTAATGACATTAAATCTGTCAAAATGCTATATCCTGAGGTTGTCTAGAAGCAAATTGTGTTTCCATATTCTATACATATCACCACATTGCAACAGGTTTCTGAGGTTTGTGATCTGGGCGTTATTTACAATTCAGAGTTAAGCTTCAATACTCATTATTACAATATTGCCCATACGTCTACTAAAATGTTAGGATTTATTAAACGTTTTTCGACTGACTTTTAAAGACTCATTCTCGATCAAATTACTATATTAAACTGTAGTTGGACCTCGCCTGGAATATACTTCAATTATAAGGTCACTCTACTATCAGAAATATCAAAAATTACTGGAAAGTATTAAGCACAAATTTCTGAGATATATTGCGGCTAAAATGGAACACCCAATGTCAAAGTTGGATCACAATTATGTTCCTTTACTTGGACTACTGAAGCTCTTGCAGAGTTTCAGTTGATCTCTTATGTATTTCTATATAAAATAATTAATAGTGTCATCAAGTGTCCTCAAGTTTTAGAAATGATTTGCATATATACTCCTAAGATTCAGAAACCAATTGTTGTTCGCACTCGCAACGTATAAATCCAACTTTGGTGGAATAGAATATGTAGTGAAGCAAACACATTTGCCAACAAGTTAGATTATTTTCATGATTCTCTATGGTCTTTAAAGCATGTTTTATATTTTCTCCTGCATAATAAAATTTCTTTAGCTTTCATTAGTATATTCAAACTACGCTTATTATAAAATAACTTACCTCTTTCGTATCTTAGAAAATCACAAAATAAACAAAAGTAAATTGCATTTCAATATGCATACACATAAATTTTTTGTTGCAATCGAAACCAAAAATATCCATTAAATAAGGAAATCGACAATAAGTGATGACGATTGCTATAGGAACGCACTATAGTCTTTATTAGTATTTAATATTCAATCAGTGTACCTTTTTCTCTACTATCTTAAGCACTGAACGATAGCTTTGAATTTATCTCTAGATCTACTTTCAATCGCAATGGTAATTCTGCGAAAGTAGCCTTATAAAAATCTAAGATATACGTTAAACATTTCTTTTTCCACTTGTTCGCTGGACCAGCAACTATCGACCGAAGGATATTTCGCATTTTAAAGTCGCTCGTGTGCACGATGCGTATCTTGAACAATTTATATCGAGCAGGTGCGCTTACCGCACGCGCGACGTCATTCTTCTCCGGCGGAATCCTGTTGGGAGCTTGATCAAGATGCATTTTATATTAAGGTATCCTAAGTTCGTAGGTACGATTTTTATTCTACCTTCGCACTCGCCTTGGATCTGTGCATACATTCCACAAATATCTCCGCATCGCATCAAACATCTGAAACGAGTCAGTCATTCGAAAAATGTTTAAACGAATGTTTGCATATGACTATCCATTCCACTAGAAGCAGCGTTCCTTTCAACCGTTATTCTACTCACATCATGTCTCAAATTCGTTTCGTATTACTATTACACTTCCATTTTAAGGAAAACTTGGTGGAAGAAGCTGCATTTTGGAAATAAACTCGTGCATAAACATTCATTTCTATCTTGCCAAAAGTGTGAGTAAAAATGCTCGAACCCAACATTTCTTGCGTTTCAAGTACAATGAATTTTCGTTATAAGCGATCTAAGCTGAATCGATTTTTCTAAAAAAAAGTCACTCATAGAAAGGAAAAAGTCACTCATACAGAGAAATTGGACACAATTCTTGTTGGAGAATTTGATTGATTACATCGTGAGATTTTACTGGTTATATTTCGTGGTGGCACATGATTTGTCGACTGGATAACCAATCATACCTCAGAGTAAATGTATACATAGAATAGATGTAAGACTGAGAATGTGAGAGCCATAGATTATGACGAGGTAATAAGCAGATTCTTTTGGTATTGTACTTTTCTATGTATTATATGCTTAGTGGTTCTATGATGTAACAGTAGCTTATAACGAATAGTTGGAACCGAAGTTGCTTATAACGAAAGGTTGCTACTATCGAAGTTGCTTCTATCAAGAATCCACTATAATTTTGAGACCCGACGAATGCAATCGAAATTCAGAAAATTCAGATGTGAATCTTCAAATGCAAATTACTCTCCACAAATTCTCCGTGCGACCGATCTTCCCCGCACCCATTCAATACATAAACCCTAACGAATAATACAAGCAAGGCAACCGGGACCGGGTACTAGACAGAGAAATCCTAATCACCCCGGTTGTAATTACATTAGCATCCATAGGGATGAGCAGCCGCGTCGGCATCACGCCTTCGTTTGGGATACAAAACACGCCCCGGTCGACTTGGGTCAGAGCTCGAATCTAAAATTATTCAATTAGCTTAAAATCCCAGTCGCCACTGGTCTCATTAAGACTAGGCTAAGAGGATTTTCAGACGAAACGGCCAGCCGGGAATAGTTCCGGGGTGGCGGAAAGGGGGAAAGTCGGAGCGCGCGGTCGCGAAGGGTGATCCAGGCTCTCTGCATCCTGGCCAGAGGTTAAGATTCAGCTAGTGGGCGGCCGACGGTTCCGTTCCCTCGCATAGGTTACCTTTCTCCGCTCCTGCTCACCTTCCCGGCTCTCCCCCGCGGTTGGGTTATGCTGTCTGCGGTAACTGGCTTCCGTAGTTCCGAGATTCCTTATGTAAATGGTTATCACAATAGCTGCGAAACGAGTAGAAGGAGCAGGGGCCTAGGGAGAAGAGACGGGAGGGGGCTGAAACGGGTGGACAGATAAGAACTCGGTGAGCTTTTCCAAGTCGTCTGCCTACCGTGGAGGACTTACGGAGCCGCTCCTATCGCGGATTCCGTGTAAAGGGTACAGTTAGAGTTTATTGGTTACGACGGTCGTAGGGAAGCGGGACACGATCCGGAGAAAAGATTTTCTCGCCTCGATCCACTCATATCGACGCAAAAAGGGACTCTGTTGAAATATTTTCAAGTTGCACTGGTATTTTCGAGAGGCATCTGAGAACAAACCAGGCCAATGGCGTGGCTTAGAAGAAGCTCCAATGCCTGAAGCCACGGCCGTCTTTAGTACGAGCCAAAATATAGCGAAATTGGCAACGCTGCCTATCCTTATGACAAACCGATCGCACATCGCGTAGTGACTTGTTCAATAGTTTTATTACTTTTATTATTATTCATTTCCACTCTGGTAAATATACTTTTAAAAGAATATATGCAAACAGTTTATTCTGATCGATCAAGGCTGATCAGGACTGCTGTATTGTTTCTAAGCGCTGTTGCCATTTCGTATATTCCGGCCTGTACTAAAAACCGACCACGCTGCAGCGTATTCGAACACGACGTTGACTGATTCTGCGGCAGTCGTCCCCCATTCTTTCCGCGTACTTTTTGTCTTCCGAATTCTCCAATAGGACTCGGCACTGCTAATTATTACTATGGACACGGTATTGATTGGGTCTTCCCGAAAAGGATGGCGATAGATACTTGACAGAGACAAACAACAGCTAAGAACCCACGACGAATAGTCAGCAGACATTGGTCAAGACGGAGGAAGTAGAGTAAACACCACTCTGAGAAGTTTCAGTCACATGCCTGAAGAAGCGGCAACATCGCGGAAGGCAAGATGGAGTTTCCACGTCTGTTCTCTTGAAAATCACACTATAAACACTTTTACTTACCATCATCCGAAATTCCACCGACGAATGAAATCTCAAATAGCACCGAAACTCTCGAAACTCCCACTTTCGACAACCCGAATCGGACCGACACCGATTTGCAACTCGTCGCATCGTGAAATCCCCGTCGCTCGGCATTCGGTGAACAGCGAGGAAAGGATATCGCAGCCCGATGACGCGTAAAAAGGTTCCCGACCCGCCGCGCCGCGCCGGAACACGCCCTCCCGGTTTAAGCCCCGCGTCGTAAGTTACTCGCTATCGTTCGCTGGCAATCCGAAAGTCGGAAGAACGAATACGTGCCACGCCAGCGCAACGTAAGGGCAAAAAGTTCCCGAGAAGGGTACGAGCCAAGTTGGCAGGAGCGAGGTCTCGCGACTTCCGGCCGGTCCCGTTCAAAATAATTGCTGGAATTAATTGTATTCCTATCGAGTTGGCCTTCAGTTGACTCAAGACTTGGATCCATTAAGAGATGGGAAAAGTCTAGAGTGCAACGATTATGATTACGACTAAAGTGATAAAGGGAGAGAGGATGGCGGGTAGGCAATGAGAGAAGGAGAGAGAGAGAGAGAGAGAGAGAGGAAGATATAGGTTGGGAGAATAAGGAGCAGAAGTGGCAGGCACACTGCCAGCCAACCAGCCATCCAGGAGACCCAATCTTTTTTAAACGCCCCGCTCATTCATCGCGGCCAGACAGTCTCACGATTATAAAGCGCAAATCCTTTCATTCCGCCGTTTCGTTCCGCCTCTTCTCTTATTTTTTTGCCACCAGCTTCCATCACTTCCTCTGGTCACCTCCCTCTTTTGCTTTCTATTCCGGTCTCCGTCCTTCTTCTCCTCCTCGTCCTACCCCCCCGCCAATATTGTTCTCAGTCGCGAAGGCTATTTTATTATCCAATTACTCTCATTTGCTTAACAAAAGGCGCCGTCGCCTGCGACGGGGAACCGGCGCGAAACGTTAGCCACTTAATTAGTAACCCGTCAGTAGATTTTAGTACTATGTTGTCGGTCACGCCGTCAGCAGAGGAAGGAAGAGTCGGGAGAGTCGAAAGATGCGCCACGGTGAAAGGGCCAAAGAAAATAATGGATTCACTTCGAGACACTGATGCGAGCGAGCGAGCCGAGCCAAGTGGTTTTATATCGAGGAGCCCTTTCGACGATTCTGCTTTCATTTACGGGATCTTTTTCGGTGTTGTACGGTTCGCTTCTTCTACTCTATGTTAATCTTCTTCGAGGTATTTCCTGGATACGCGCTTTTCGGTACTACGGTAATCTTTTCGGATCGAAAAGCTGACTGGTGTTTATTCCGTTTGCGGTTAATGAATGTACTTTTCGTAGATAATTGGTCGAAAGTCGAAAGCACCTTAATTTGAAACATATTTTAGCAATGAGTTGTATCGCACATATGAATCGTTTTCAAGCCAAAATAACCAACTCCACGTTTCGAGTTTCATTAAAATTTACTATTAGCGCATTTGATTCGGTGCTTTAGTAATCAAATTCGTAAAAGTTTAAAAAATAGAGCTAATCACTTTGACTTCCAAACTAGTCATGTGTTTATACAAGCAAATTTTTATAAAGCGTACCATACGGAGGCAAAAAGACAAGATTATTAAGTATCCTTTCGTGCCACATGAATTATAAACTAGCTGCATATAAAAATATTGTAAAGACTCTGGTTTGAAAGAATACGTTGATACTCGAAGCATAAATCACTGGAAATAAAAAGGGAGTTCCAAAGTTTTACCAACATTTAAGCTACTACATTTCTCTGCTTCCTCAACGGGACAACTATTTCAAGGAAGAAATATATTTTCTTACCTCAACACATAAATTCCACTGGAATTACAGACTTTGTTTACCCACAGAATTCTACGAACGTTGGATCCCTTTTCCTATTCTATTGGCCAAAAAGCCAAACGATGTAACTGCATTTTGCCTTTTATTTTCATATCAGCTGATGTAACTTCCGCAGTCGGTTTTAAAAACTAGAGTAAAATATTATACAGCGAATACGATGTAATTATGTTAGTTAGTCTCCTATCAACAGAACACGTAGAAATTCCAATTTATACACATATCTAACGCTAACTGTTTTGGCGATAACGATGAATATTAAAATAATATTGGGTTGGTCCATAAATTCGTGCGGTTTCTGTTTCATATTGAATATACAGGGTGAGTTAATGAGTAGTACTATCTAAAATAACTCTTTACCTATAGATTGTGTCAAAAACCGTTTTAATGTAATATATGTAGCATTTTGAGAGACGCATCAGACGGTTACATTTGGATTTTTTAATATCTGATTGTATTTTTTAGACATTAAGGTGACTTTGAATTTTTTCATGGTCAATGCAAGGTCAACTCAAGGTCATCATACAAATCACTGATCTCGGTCTTCCATCAGCAACAAGATGCATCGACCTTGTAGAAACTCAAATTTATCTGGATATGTAAAGTGAAATAAAGTATAAAAAAATCAAATTGCATCCTTTAAACTTTTACGTACTTCATTAAAACGTTTTTTGATACAACCAATAGGTAACGAGTTATCTTAGATAATAGAACTTATTAACTAACCCTAATGAATCGTTCAGAAGCCACAGTGATTTACTCAATTTTTTAAACATTTACAAATTTTATTACTAAAACACCGAATCAAGTTCGCTGATAAATTTGAATGAAACTCGAAAAGTGGATTTGGTAGTGTACGTCATTCGATAACTTTGGTGTTCCTCTACCACGAGACTGTTTATCTTTCTTTTCTTTGTCAACAATAAAGCAATGAATTGTTAATAAACTATGGATAGCCAAGTAGACAAAACGAGTGCTTCCAACAGGTTTTTCTCTATGAATTTAATCGTGGTTCTAAAGTTGAAGCTGCTAGGAACATTTGTGTAACATACGGAGAGGGTTATATTGCTGATAGAATAGCACAGAAATGGTTTGTTCGCTTTAAAAAGGGCCATTTTTCAACGAATGATTTGCCACGTTGCAATCTGAGTCTATTGAGAAACGTTTGAATGCTCTTTTGCAGTTTTGTTATTTTGGAAAGAAGTAATAATAAGTCGAAGTCGTAAATAATGGTGGAATACACTGTAGATTGTTGGTATAAAATATTTAAAATAAAAGCTACTGTATTCATATTCCATGAAACCGCACGAACTTATGAACCAATCCAGTACATAGTAAAATTGTGTAACTTTTTCCTTCGACGGTGCCTGGTATCGAAAATTAAACATTTCTAGCGGTGAAAAGATTCGAGAAATACTTTTTTCCAGCATTGAAATCGACTTAAATCCGATTCGGCTTCAAAACTTGGCGAAACACGTAGGTATGCACACGTGTGCGCTCGTTCGCGTCCGCCGGTCCAACGCTGCTGCGACGAAATGAGTTCCTAGCACGCGAAAAGGTTTTCGCCAGCACGATTGCTTTCCTGTTCCCCCTGCTGTAGATCACGTCGATCAAACTTTAACGAGAACCGTACCATAATATTCCGACTCCCTAGCCGTGAATAGTTTCTAGGATTCTTTCGTGCTGCGAAGAAATCATAATTGATTCGATCTAAGAGACTCCGGAATCCCCTTCAATTTCAATGGTGAATATTATTCATGAATTAGATGCATTGAATATTGCTGCACATTGCATACGTCATAGCGTCAATAAAAATAGGAATCAGACTATATGAATAGAGTAAGAACAACCTAAACTGTTCTGCTCGTTATGTTTTTACCCCTATTAGTAGATTGTAGATGTTTATGCATTTATGATGATTTTAAATGTACTAAAATGCATGAAAATCTGCATGGATACGAAATAGGTACATAGATAAAACACATTTTCTGGTATGTAGAAGGTAAAAGACACTTTTATTTAAATCGGTTGCTTTTTCCTTGCCCTTGAAAATATGAATATGCATAAACATCCACAGTTTAAAGATCTATTAGAGATACATAAAAATACGCAAAAATTCTAAGTATTATTGAAAAATACGTTAATCATAAACGGAAGTCCCACCAAAATAGTTGTATCATCCGCTTGTCTTTAACGTCTAATACGCTTGTTGACTTTTTTAACAACTCTTTTCATAGTTTTAATAGATCCATCACACGTGCTCTGTACTTACTTTAATGTTTTTCCACAATTGTTTACCACGTACATTGCTTGTTATTTTTGTATACCAAAGGGTTCTTTTACCCGTTAATAAATTTTATTATTATTATTATTAAAAGAGAAGCGATTGCGTTGTCATTTCGATTCCAGTCTACCTACAGAAATACCCGTCGTCATTATCCTGCAACCCCGTTCTAAAAGCTAAAATCAGATTTTATTACAAACCATCAGCAACGATCTCGCACCGTCTTATCACTGAGCTGCGCATCAGCCAATAAAATTTAGCTCACGCCTCAGAACGACACGCAGTTCCATTGTACGCGCGTGTTCTTCCGGCTCGCTCGAAACGCCGCTGCATCAATACGCTTTGCGCGTGGCATTATCGTGCTCTCTTCTGGCCCGGCTACTTCCATGGATCATGGTTACATGGTAGACATGGCCCATTTGTTATTTACCGCGAGCGTGGATTCGCACGATACGCAACGCTACCCCGGCTTCGACGAACAATGGAAATTGCCGGGGGAACGGAAGGGGGGGAACAATCGTGGATGCACGCACGTACACGCGACCGTGAACGTGTGTTGGAGCACGACCGTTGCAGTTAAGACCGATATATCATTTTTGCATCCGCGTTCGGTTCTTACAGTCGGTATATTGGCGTAATTATTTCATGGCTCGCCGACCTCTCCGAGATCGTTTTTTTTTTTTTTTTTTATTTTTTTCGGACCGCGCGCCGTGCGTTTCGCTACGAATGAATGCGCACCTGGTAATAAACGGTGCGGCGGAGCCGTTTTCATGGATATTTGAGCGGATGAAGCCCGCGGAACGCCGACCGACATGAAATGTTTATACTGGGCTTGATTTGGACAGAGATTCTTTTATTCTTATTTGATTGCTGCAGGAAGTCGTCGCTGCTTCAGCAACACCGATGGTTTATTTAAATTTTGAATGAAGGAGAGTTAGACAGTTCAGAGGTCAGGAGGTTCCGATGTCTCTCTAGATTTTGGATGCTTATGCATTTATGGCAATTTTTAAGCGACAGAAATCTGTATAAGAATATAAAAAGTATACAAAATAATATTCATTTTATACTATTTAGAAAATAAAACATACATTTATGTAAACTTCAGTTGCTGTTGTATACCTGTGAAATTATGAATTTGCATAAACATTCGTAGTCTACTATTTGCGTTTTATTTACAAACAAAGTCATTTCGAAGGAGATGGACCAATTAAATATATTTTCTAAATTATCCTTAATAAGCATCTCAGCTTTATTTTAATTTGACGGCAGTGATCTAGCGTAGCTATCAATTGTATACTGTGATTTCATGAAACTATAAAGAAAATCAAAACGTATTTAATAGTCATTGATACATTTCACACCGGAACGTATGAAATAAGTTTGAACGCAACAAAAAAGTGTACCCACTCAAATCAAAAATAATTAAAATAAATGTTAATATCGGCGCGAACACAGTGTCCAAATCCTCTTTCCCAGTTTGCAGTCTACGCTTGATAAAGCTCCATTCAATTTATTCTTCAGTTGTAAGCCGCGGTAAAATTATTTCAGAAAAAAGGACTTACAATGAATGAAAGAGCACAAAGTCGTAAAATGACAGGACTTGGTAATAATTTCGTGTATATATAGTAAATTGTGACAATAGATCTGCGCCATGAATGTGAAAGGTAAAAGAATGGTAAACGAAAAATTCAACAAAAGGGTAAAGCAGTCGGGTTAGATTTTGAAATTAATGAAAAGCACGTAAATCAGAGTTTCTCTAAATGGTACACAATCTCTCTCAATACTGCTGCTATGTGCAGGAAAAAATATTATTTATATGTAGCGTTTATAATATTGCATAAAGTTAACCTAGATTTATGTTTTGTGTAAAATTTATGAAATGAAAATTAAAAATGTTTATTACACAATTTAGAACAATATTTCGAAATTTAAGCATGATGGAACGAATAAAATATCGCCGCATAAACTTAAAAGAGAATATTTTCAAATTTTTATTATTTGTCGTTATATGATCATTGGTATTTGAATATTGAGTATTTTTTTTCTGAGAAATCTATTAAAATTTTTACATTAATGACTGTTACAAATTAAACAATCAGTTTTTAAAAATAAATGTTTATTTTAATAAATAGTAAAAATTCTCGTCATTAAAATCATAAAACTGGAAAAATCTCAGGACTAAAAACTTCAGCTGTTTTTTTTCTTTTCGTCCCCGTTTTTTAAACACAACGGCGCAATGTTTGGTTGAAGTAGATCCGGGTTAAAAGGAGGTGTGAATTTTGGCAGCTATGTAGTTATGGCATTAATGACCGCATAGTTCAAAGAGAATTCGGAGGTAAATTCACGGAGCCGTGTAACGAGAACACCAACCTCCAGAAAGCAGTACTATATACACTAAACTATCCGTCTCAACAAATCGCCAGCAATGTTCGGACTCAGAACCTGCTTTTAATGATTTTTTCTTTTCACCCTCTCCACCCTCGTTGCAATCAAATTTTTAATTAAATGTTGGTATTTTAATGACTGTAAGTATCTTTTTTCGATCTGGTTTATATCACGATGTAAAATATCCGCAGAAACGCAATTTTGAAAATTGTAGAAAGAGAAGTGGAAAAATTGGCAATTTCGTCATTTATATGAAATTTATTACAATTTTAGCAATATCAGATATTTTTACTAAAACGTTCAAATTAATACGTGAAAAATAGTGGGAAATATTTAATCTCGTCACTCGTTCGAATTTTGTATTAAATACTGTAATATTGGAAATGTTTTACTGGAAAGGTATTATTAATTTTGTATGTTGTACAAAAAACTTCCCTTTTTATGTCGTAAAATTTAATGAGAAACAATCGGGACTCATTCTACTTAATTAACAAATATTTTTATTGTTCCTAGATCTGAGAAGATTTTATTTAAAATAAAAATAAGCAATAAATAAGGAATCATTTCAACTGCTTTAGTGTTTTTATTATAAGAAATAACTTGCTAAAATTAATGTTTTTCATCAAAATTGAAAAAAAAAAATTTCGAATCTGAAATCTGTGTTTCACTTCAGGACATGAAATCATCACAGTATCAATATCGAACGACCCAAATATTCCATTGCAGCAACAAACAAAAAAATCGGCTAGATTGTTAAAAAAAATAAACGTTCACGAACGCAGTAGCAATGAACATTCCTTTGGCTTTTGAAAGCGTGGTGGGTGCGCGTACTCCTCGCTCGTTGCTGTAAAACATCGTAAAACTCACCGCGTGGCGATGAAAAGATCGTTAACACATAGTCGAACATTTTATTAGCACTTCGCCCCGGATCAAAGCCATTAATGGACGTCCATCGTTTTCATGATCCCCGCCGTCGATCGGCTGGAACCGACCGTTGTCGAAAAACGCGTTAAACTGCGACCAATAGAGTGGGCGCGAAATAATTACTTCTCGTTACACGAATTTCCGTTCCGACCGCCCACGCATCCAGCAGCAATGTATTCTTTTTTATGTTCAGGTTCTGTAATATTAAATTCTCGTCGAACCAATATTACTTGTGCTACTTGTCGCCGCGGAATCTGTAGTCACGAATATTTATTGCGTCGCAATGGATGAAGTTTTTATTTGTGAAATGCGAGTGTTAAATTTATTGTACATTGCACTCTGTGTTATTCGGAAACTAGTTTTATGTTGTTTCATCATTAAATACAGTAATTCGCGAAATGAAAATCTAAATCGAAAGTGGATGGTATAGCAGATCCAGTGTCTGACCATCGGCCCTCTTATACTACTTGTAGTCTAATTTTTTTTATTCGTTGCGTTTCCTACGATTTTTCTTCTTTATTTTTTGCTCACGTATTACTATTTTTTTTAGACTTTTAGTGTACATTCCCTTTTTAAATTTTTGAATTGTTATACTGTAAGTTCATAATATTATGCGAAAATTACGAATACGTATAAAGAAGGTTTTTATTACAAACAGCTCCTCGTGTAACACGGTTTCACTCTAACATGGTTTGAGTATTGGAATATTAGTAATATTAATATGCAGATTAGAGACTATAGACTGCAGATTTTTATGAATTTATGACGATTCTAATTGACTATGCAAAAATCTACGAGGTTCTTCATAAGCGCCACAATATGCAAAACATGTAAAATCTAATACAATTTAAGGTGCTTAGAATATAAATCCCATTGTTATTCAATTTCTGATTCTCCGTTTGCGTCTGTGAAAATTTGATTTTGCATAAAAATTCGCAGTCCAGTAATAATTTTGATCAATTATTGCTTTAATAAACCTATTTCTCTTAGTTAGAAAATTCCATTTGTATGGCTCTTTTTAACTTTTGGAAACTAGTTTTGTTTGTTTGTACCATGCAATTCCTTGTTTCCCATAACACGAATTCGCATAACACGGCACTTTTTAGGAACCTAATGACCGTGTTATACGAGGGCTGTCTGTACTTATTAGCTGTGATCTTTATTTATATAAACTACTAAAATTAAAAAATTAAATAATTTGCGTGCAATTATACTAAAATACTTTTCTTTTTCATGTTGCAGGTAAGCAGCAGCATATTCTATTAGTAGAATTATACAGGGTAATAAGTAAGTACTGTTGAATTAAACTTTTTTCTTATTTCCTTCGAATTAAAATGAATGCTGCATAAAATTGTTGCCACGTAATTTTGTTAAAATTTGTCACACTTTTCTTCGGATCTCTGTTACTTCTCTTTAAAATAAAATTATTCTAAGGGGCCTAAAAATGTAATTACGGGTGTCTAATAAATGGGTAGACGAGGAATAGGGTGGCGGATGAAGCGCGTTATCACGCGAACAAAGATAACTTAGGGGTTAAGTCCATAGGGTGCTCCACGTGTCAAGTCCATAATTCTATATTAAGGTAATGAAATGAATTAGGATAGGTAACTAACAACCTCGAATCTCTGAGCCGCCCTTTGCACTGTTATTTTGTAACTCCCCCATTTCAGAGTTTTACCAGAAAATGTGTTACATCTTTTTTGTGCATGCACATGATTCACAGAGGGTAATGAATTTATGAAAACTGAAGAAAAATTACAGTTATATACATAAGTAGAATATTCTCACACGAAGTATATTAAGTACATTCTATAGTTTAAAACGATGATTAAACTTGGCTGATGATTTTTGTGCATAATAAAACGTTTAGAAACGCATATATAGAATGGAAACTTGAACAACAGTATGTCTTATTTTTTAAATACTGTAACATGAACCGTATTTTTTATATTTTGTATATTTTGGCATCTGTCAACAACCTCAAATATTTTTTGACTACATTATAGAATTTTCATAAATGCATAGAATGCGCAGTCTGCTAATGATTTCAAAAGATATAAAACCACAAGACTGTTGATAAAAACTGTCTAATTCATTTCTGATTTTATTTAATATTAATAATGTGCTTGTAAATTTCTTCATGATGTTTGAAACGTTTTGTGAATATGGATAAGTAGTACAACTCAATATATGATCTATAATTTATAGAGATATATGTATGAGTAGAATATTATGTACAATGTATGTGATTATCTGAATGGCTGAATAATTACATGACTGCGTGCATGAAAGAATTTATTTCACGCTCTTTAAACAGCGTGGGAGGGAACGAACTTGCCGTGACGAAGTTAACCACATATGTCATGCATGGACGACGTGAATGATACGAAGAATTAAATGGCTATTGGTTACAAGTCATTAGCCTGATGTCTTGTTTAGTACCACGATATATGTCCGAAGCAAGGGTGTGACGTCCAGTAAAATAAAAAGTATTCTTAAAATATATGAAAAATTTCCAGCGTATCTGAAATTATTTTTTAAATTTTTTCACATTTTTTTTAACGAACACTTTTAAGTAGAGTAACAATGCCATAACGTCAACGAGTAAGTAGACGCGGCCCATGCGGTGCTAGACACGTCTGACTATATACGGTCCTTTTTCTCCTTAACATAGACTTCAACTTAAAACATTAAGTAATAATAATTATAATAATTAGACTGTGGAAATTTATACAAATTCATATTTTCACAACAATACAATATCAACTAAATTTTAAATAAATGTATGTTTTATTTTCTAAATATTATAAAATGCATTATTATTTTTTATATTTTATATATTTTTATATCTCTGGCATCTTTATAAATTTTAGTCATTTTAAAATTGCCATAAATACATAAACATCCACCTCGATATTTTCAACAATAAAAACAAGTTATAATTAATCCACTCGCAACAAATGACGCTTTAATATTTCAAAGTATAAAAAGTTCAAAATTGGAAATATTCTACATTTTTCTGTTGTAACATGAAGTCGCTTATGAATGGCTTAATAAAACTCAAATTGGAACAAAACCTACACTAAAGTAAATTTGTAGCAGTTAAAAAAAGTATCAGCATGGGCTTTGAATTTCTGCACGAAATAGTTTTTTTTTTTTAAATAAAATTGCTTTCCTTCCGTACACACACTTTTTAATTCGCGCAAATACAGTCTACATTGACGAATTCGAAATGTCCGGGTAAATACGAACTTTTTCCTCCGAAAGGAGAAAAAATTAAGGCAGGATATTGAATTATAAGACTGCATTTGCCGACTGCATAGGTGGCCAAACTGATTCAGATTCCATAAAATTCAAATTCGGCGTTGCGGTCGTTACCGGGCGTCGATTCAGCCCGAAGGCACTAAACCCCGTTTACAATAAAATAGACGGGCCGAAAAGTTCGCGCTACGCCCGTGCATACGATGCGAAACGATGTTTCGAGAGGAAACGAACGATTCCACATGGACTCCTACACCGATGCGCGGTCGAAGTTGATTGCGAATCGAACGATAAAATCCGCAGTTAAAGCGGAACATTGTAATCCGTGACGATCTCGCTTTTTACGAGCTTCCTACTGTGCGCGCGCGCGCGCGAATAATGGAATGTAATGGCGTGAAAATTGCGGAATAATTAAAAGCAGAGACAGCCGGAATTTTTTAACCGCCCGCTTCTAAATAGTTTCGCAATTATTTCGTGACACGACTGATTTCCGTAGATGCTTCTCGTCCATTCTACGCGCACATTTTTCTTCGAAATTACGCCGCAACTTTTTTCCACACATTTCCTTCTAATTTCAACCCTAGCCCTAAATATTGAAATGCCCCACTTCTCGAAACACCTCTCGTAAACGAGTTTTCCCCAATTAGGCTCGAACACGGTGAAACACAGCGGAACGTCCCTTCCGTCGCCAAACCCCATAAACGATGGCACCCCAAGCAGACGCTGGCCCATCGCGAGTGCCCCTTTTTCGCGTCAGTTAACAACCAACCGAGAGGGCGGAGAAAGTAGCGCACAACTCCGTGAAAAATGTCTGGCCAGCCACATAATTCCGCGAAGTGGAAGCGGCATCACAGGAAGCGCGACGACGACGTTGCCGAATTACCTAAGTTATTTTTGCCGGTGACAGAGCGATTTGCATTTAAACAAGTCCACCGCGTCCCCCGGGGACCGTCGAGGGCTGCCGGCAAATGGGGACGTCGCTGGCCCGTCTCCCGTCATCTTCAAACCAAAGGCGAGATCAATTTACCAAGTATCGACTTTACTGCGGTTTTATTATCCTGTTTACTGCGGAATGCGTACCGTTTATTTCCCTCCGCAGCCAGACCGACCTCCTAATCTCTGTATTCACGCAGGCACAACACCGAGAGGCCCGCTCCTTATGCATTTTTATTGGGCTATTATTCCGTCGTAATCCGGATCCATCGATAGACCCACGGCATAACGCGAGGCACCATTCCGGATAAAGGAACGCCAGTTTCTGGGCGCAGGAAACTAGAGAAGAAGCAGAATACTCGAGGGTGTAGGCCACCTTCTGACTTTTAGAAAACTGATTTTTATTTCGTATCTGTTGAAGGCATTAGTTTAATTACGAAGGGATTATTATATAGTCCAGGAATAGCAAATTAAACGTTCAACTTCAAATGTTTTACCGGTGCAACATTCATTTCGAATGCACTACTTTTACTACTCTCGTACTTACTACTTTCGTACCCATTAATGTTTAATGTTCTACGCATGCAACAGCCGTTAAAACGACGAATGATATCAATTCACTACGATACTGTTGACTTTAAAATAAGAAAATAAAATATACGTATGTATCAGTTCCACACTTTTGATATTAGTATTACGTCTTTATTGCACACATTAAACATAACCAGATAAAAACGTAACATAAATAGAACTGAAGAATACTAAAAGATTGCTTTGCAACTCGATCCTATTACGATTTCAAAGTCTGGGCGTTAAAGGGTCAAAGGTACGGCAACAAATTTCGGTTCTTCTACGTTTTTCTAGAAACAGCATTTTTTTAATAGAGCGACGGAGTTTTACATAGACATTTTTAGTGAGTTTGTCGAAAACAAATCAATGTTTTTAACATCATCATATATTGGCAACATCAAATAGAAGTTACTTGTCATGCAGACACGTGACTATGTCAATAGGCTACAAGTTCAGTTCATGTTTTAGGTCACAAAATAATATTGAATAAGTGTGGTGTGCGTCCTGCTTTTGATGTAGGTACATAAAATTGACTGTTCCTTTGTTGTATTTGAGTTTGAGACCATTGATACAAATGTAGCGTTCGATTTTTTAGATATCTTCATTCATTAGTTTATAATAAAATGTTTAATTGATCTCTGCGACGATCCAGTCCTAGTAAGGTGCCATGTAACATCTGTCGCAGTTGTCTGATTTCAAAAAGAGAAAATTTTCTTAAAATTAAATGAACCTGTGTTTTGTAAAAAAAAGAAAAAATTGAAAAATGTTAACGTTTGAAAGGAAAATTACCTTATGTCCTTAAATAAATTGACTTTAAAACAAAGACAAAATATTATAAATAAAACCTGAAATTTCGATTTCAGATTCAATTCCTAAAAAAATGTATGTATAACGAATAAAATAAGCTTTGTTTGAAATTAATTGGTCAATTAATTATTTAGTTATCGTGTGCGCCATGACAAAAGTAGTTTTGAGATAATACAAAACAGACTACAACTTTGTTATTTTTACGAATTCGAACTTCAAATTTTTAAAATAGAATGTTGAATAACGTATATTTGATTAATGAAAAAAAATCCATTTTTTAAATCTATTACACGAGAATCCTCCCTTAAGTAGTATCTGAGTGCCGAACAAAAATATCGCCGATTTCACTTGCTCAATGTTAGTGTACCTCTTTAACCCTGTATCCGGGTCTTCTTGACCCAGTCATGCATTTTATTTTTTTAAATAACTGACCATATTTCGAGAAAAATATTAAAAAATTAATGTTATTATCTACGTTTATTTTTTGCTTTGTATTCTATAAAAATTGTATTGTCTTGATTTATAATAACCTGCTAATAATTAAAATTCTGATAAATGGGATTTTTAGTAAGATTTTTAAATAACTACATGAATCACTAGCACTGCTTCCTATTTTTCTTTTAGTATTTTGGAATGCAAGCCTCGGAAATCCATAATTTTTGTGAATGTACAAGGAAACTGTCTCTCCTAGCAAATTCTTAACTTCAAATTTGATATTCTTTTGCTTCCCTTTCGTTTTAGTCCCTGTTAAATTTCCGTTGTGCTCTAAAATTCATGTTCGGGACATAACTCGTATGCCTTTGTTAGTCCGTATCTGTACGCGGCTCATGTACACAGGTAGACATGGCAGTTGCAAGTAGGCGGTGACGTGATTAGCAAGTCAGTAAGTACACCGTCGAGCAATTTCTCAGGATTAAAAATTTATGCCTACCTAGCAGCATGCAACTTGAAAAGCCATAATGCAAAAGGTAGCAGCAAAAGCTGGCTCAAAGGTCGCGCAATCGTTAAAGCCAATGACTGCGCACGCCACGATATGTAAATTACTATTGACGATAGATTTTTATTCTGCATTAAAAGTGTACCACTTCAGTAATACCAAAGAATTATTTAAATCTCATTTCTTTTAACAATTCACTGTTCGTTTCTCTCCGCTATTTTTTGTTAATAGAATTGCGTTAATAGTAAAAAAATGTTCTAAGTTCTACGCGTCGTACCTTCGAAAACGAAGTAAACGCCTCCATAATGAACATCTACGATGCCCAGACCCAATTTTCCAACGACAACCAGACCAATGGATAGGTTTTTCCGCGCGAATTGCTGGTCCATGGCTTCGTTCAGGGCGGTTTCCCTATTAAGCTTCAATGACTGCCGTGAAATATGCATACATATAGACAGGACATTTTAATGAATAATCTAACGACTTTCGTTGCTCGCATATATACGTACGGTCTGTCCATCCAGGCCGCAACCGAGTCGCCTACATAATCTGTTTTGCATATTTCGAGCTGCGTACAGCGAGCCGATGTAAATGCGTGCGGTGCCCTGCCAAACGTTACATGACCCTGGCCGAATATTCACCGGAGGCTATTAATTAACTCGAAATATTCGACCATTTGAATGCAGCTGTAGCTGAGCGCCGGTCAACTTAACGGCGAAGGGAGAGAATGCGAGCGCGTCTTGGATCTTGTGCGCGGATGCGCGACATTTCGGCCCACGGAAATTCTTTTCGGGAACAGAATTTTTACTTTGCGTTCCGCGCGAAGGCAAATGTTTTTAATATTACGTTTTTCAGCGACATGGCGTTCACTAGTTTTTGCCCTCGCTGGCAAAAATATTCTTGCGAAATGGTTGAGGCGTAACGCCCTTTACAGGTATGAGGTTCGATCAAAAAATTCCCGGAATTTTTCAATTTCACGCATCAGATTGAACTTTAAAAACCTTGAACTATTTGTGTTCTGTTGTCGGTGCATGTATATGTCAACTTCTAGCCGTCCCGAACAAAGAGTTTTCATTCAGTTACACGTTATTCGCTGCGGCGCACAGTGTGTCGCTCAATGGACAAAACCCAAAAATCTGAAGTGTTTAATTCACAATCTGTTTTATTTTAAGATGTTAAGAAAGGAACGTAGATTTTAATACTACCCATCACGTTCTATGAATTTACTAATTTGTTGCCAAAATTGATATTAAAAGTTTATTCCAAATTTCGGTGTATTTCTTCAAACACATGCCATTGGCTAAATGTATGTGTTTTTCGTTTGATTTTTATACATCGTATTTGGTACTACAATCCTTTCAAAACTACAGAGAAAATTTTTTACAATAATAATTTATTCGAATTTTTAATGTTAAATGTTTATCACCTTTGAGAAGACTTTAAAAAAAAACACCAAAAAATACCTCCGTAATTTTTTTTCTATTAATTTAGGAAACATTAAACTTTATATTAGCGTTAACTTTAGCTGCCCGAATTTGCCCGAAACGAAGAAAATAATTAAAATTATCATTATCAAGGCACTTGCCGTTCAGGCCTTTAGCGATTAGCATTTGAGATTGTTTCAACTAACGTTCAGCTTTTCTTTTCTTTTCGTTTTCTTGTTGTTGTATTTTGAAATTTTAATAAAAGAATGTAGGTCTTACAATTTCAACGTTTGTAACGATTTGTAAATAAATATAATGTTCCACGTAGTACGATACCGTATAATCCTCCCCACAATTTTTCATGCATTTCCGTCAATTTTATGACAAAATGTTTTCAACAAAAGTTAGACAGTTCTTAATTGATAGTACATTTCAATAATAAACATTGCCGAAAAAGTTTTTATTTAATTAAAAATCAATATCTCCTCAACAATTTTTTATATAATTGTATATTTGTCATGCATTAATCGATGTATTCCTACATTTTCTTTAAAAAAGTATTAAGGTACATGGGTAAAAAATTAAATAGTTTAGAAGTTATCAGTTTCGTTCCGAACGTCCATATACACGACACACTGTGCGGCGTGGTCAAAGGTAATTCACAGGAAAACCTAGGACGAGTACGACGCTAAATTTCTGCATATTAGCGACGGAAAGTTGAGTCGAACTGTGACCGCGAAGCTTATTGCAATCTACGCGGAATTATTCTAATATTCTGTGACCAATTGCTACTGATACCAACAAATTTACCACGAAATCTGATTTGTGTACTGCAAAGGTCGCACAGGCTTCGAAGTTTCGTTTACGGAATTGCTTCATTTTTAACGTAATTAGCAGATTTCGCAGTTTCGAATTCGATATTCCGAATGAATACCTATCAAATTTGTAAATGCTTAATAAAATTATAGGCTTATTACTTCAAAATTCTATTCACAATCGCGCATGAACGACGTATTTACAGAAATCTTTTCGCGGAATTCGATATGAAATAAAGGATCGCGTGCCGCTAATTAACTGATTGTGAGAACGGACGATAACGATTGCGTCGAAATCAATTTCATTCTTTTTACAGAGACATTGCGCGCAAGCCACTTCCTTTGATCGTAATGTCCTTTGAAAGCATTTTACGGTATCTTCGATTGAATATCGAATATCCCACTTCTCTCGCCGCGAAAGTAAAACTTCACTCCAAAGATGAAACAGAGTTTCCACTTCTGCAAATAGTTTTCCCTGGAAAGTATCGATAACACGGCTATGTACAATTTCTTTACCGGTGTTTTCCGCGTGACGAAATAGGAAGTTAAAAGGGAGATGATCCCTTTTTGCCGCGGAAAGATAAACAACCAGCAATCTCTTTCCATTCGACGAAATGTTTTTAAATATTAATATCCGCCGTTCACACCAACCACAATTTGTAGATTTATTGAGAATAAAGTGACGATCAAGCGATCAATACTGTTTAACAGGAAAATGGAGTCGATTTTCGGATATGCTAATATGAATAATATGATTTTCACTTCCTCATTTTCGGACATTTTTTAGCATTTCACCTCGTATTTAGCGGCAATATCGTTTCGCGATGACAGGAACGATTTTCATTTTACGTCCATCATAAACGGACGAGTTAATTTTTACTTGGATTGAAATCAGTTAATTTGTAATTAAACTAATAATGAATGTGAAAGTTGAAAATCAATATGAGCACATTGTATAAATTTCGAACAGTGAACGTATAGTAATAATGAGAGGACATACTTCCTTTTTTATATTCTCGATACTTATCCGAATTTCCATCTAAGTATTTTAACATAAGTATTTTATACCAGATATGAAAACTATGTATAAAAAAGTCGAATGTTCTGTCCTATTTATTTTCAAATATAATTGATTGATTCAATAAAGTAAAGAGTATATTCTTACTTTTTGATACACTTAATGCTTTATACCCACCCGCTTTTTGATGATAATTGTAAACTGCTTTTAGGAATAAAGAATTTTGTAACGCCTGAAAATTTCTATAAATACGTGTCTTTTGTGGACGCAACGTCCTAACGCACACGGTTCTCAAAATGTGTGTAACTTAAAACATTATACAGTTTTCTTTCAGTTTTTACACATATTTTTATTTTATTTTCGCAAAATTATTACATTTATTGTTAAATTTATATTGAAAATAATAATTGCTAAATCAAATG
Source organism: Perdita meconis (assembly GCA_030770465.2). Taxonomy (NCBI): domain Eukaryota; kingdom Metazoa; phylum Arthropoda; class Insecta; order Hymenoptera; family Andrenidae; genus Perdita; species Perdita meconis. Next base: position 12,025,097 of record JASKOS020000003.1, on the reverse strand, counting down.
TTATGTAACATTTTAAAAATATGTATAGTCTATTCTGACGTTCCCCTTTTATAAAATTTATAAAGCTTACAAAAAAACGAAAAAATAGAGCGCTGAAAACCAACTTGGCCTAAGGGCGCTGCATACACTTGAGTCGGTCCTGATTCCATTGTAAGTTTGAGATGGGAACACTACGTTTCCTTTATTCTTCGGCTGAAACCAGATTTGATTCCACTTGAATCACTGACTTTGATACTTTCAAGCCATCTCCAGAGAATCGACGCAATAACATGTAGGTACAGTCTCTGAAGGAAACATGTATACGTTTGCTTTTATCAAAAGAAAATTACATACAGCACTTTATTGTTTTAATATTTAATGCAAGAAACAAGCACATAAACATAGCGTTCTATTGCAATGGCATAAGTGGCACTGCTACCAAAGTTCCTCGCGATCAAATTTTCTACTCCACGTGAGCATTAAATTTTAACTATTGCAACGATCTACTTTAAGGATTTTTCTTACGCCGAGTTCTAGAAGTCCAAATATGAGAAGAAAGAAGCCTTCTTGCACAGATTCATAAATCTGATAAACATTCTTATTAATATAAAATATCAAGCGGACTATTAAATATTTTATTTTTATACTCCTTTTTATACATCTAAGTTAATGTGTGTATTTTTATTCCAATATCTTATTTAAAATGTACGTACAATATAATATATTATATTGCAATGTAGTTATTTTTAGTTTTCCTAAGTTTTAAGATTCCCTGGTTTTACAGAATGTTCCAAGTTTCAAAGTAAAAATTTGAAAATGTTTTTAGGAAAGGTTTGAAGAAAAATATTATGGAAACCTTACCTTTGTCACGACTCTTCCTTCATCCGCAAAAGTTATTACACGAAAACTCGGCTCGCAAATACTTTTTTTTTACCTATTCGCAATTCGCTGGGGAAATTCAGCCGTCTATTCCAACGATGCGTAAACTTTTGCGAAGGATCCCTCGCACGTCGATTGGCGGGAGGAAAAGAGGAACCAGCGGGCTGGGTAACCCTATGGGGTTCGACAGGGTGAACGAAATACCTATCAGGGAACAGTGGGGATTGCAAAACCGATGAGACACTGGATTTGTAATCGACAAATGCGTTTTGCAATGGAACGGATATATGCAGGATGGAAATTTCAGATACGAACCTCAGATATTCTTGCGTATACAAACGTCACGTGATTATTGAAAACTCCATATGTTACATTTTAGTTTTATTTATAATATTCATTCAATATGAACTTACTACTTGACAGAAGCAACAACTCATTTTATTTTGCACAAAAGTAAAAGTGAACAAATTTGAAGTTACATTTCCTGAAAACTCTTAAAAATATCAACGAGCTTATATGAATAATGTACGGCATTATATCCAGCAACAGTGAACATAAAACTGTGAAAAAGTAAATCGAAATAGCAGGATTTTGATTTCTCCAGAAATCACTTTATGTCATGGTTTTCGATTTCCTGAAGTATAGCGACACGGCGATTTTGAATATGCTCATCGAGCGCGTATCTCGAGACCGTGTTTGGAAGTAAACCACTCTGAAAGTAAATTCCCTGGACGGCAGTTGGCGCGACGATTTCCTCGGAAATCCTGTCATGAAGCAAGAAACCCTCGAAATCCACTTTCGTTCACTTATGAGTTTCTTGTCTTTACTTTGCTCCTTTCCCGCACAAAAGACCGACGTGTGAAAAACAACACTTCAATTTGCGGCGCGGAGTTTCCACCGCTAGAAAAATTGGAGATAGAGAGGAAATAGAATACGAGGAACTTACGTTTCTGACAGACGCTAAATACAATAAGCTATCGGGAACCGTTTTGGACCTGAATTTTTGAAACGTAATATCAAAAAAAGTTAACCTTCTTTACAAAAAGTGTTTTAGAATTAAGATATGTTTAATATTTAATTATCTTTCCTTCTGAAATAATACGATTGACTAAAAACCAAATTAATCATTGTTCGATTTTGATCTACTTGTTGCCTAATATCGTCAGTCGACAAGCAAAATAGCAAAAAATCAATGAGGGGTTATAACTAATAATCGCATGTATGTATATCAAAACGTAATTATTTAAAAAAGCAGTGCACTTCTTCACTGTACGTTATCATGTATTTGTTGCATCTTAAACATTAAGTATTGTTACTTGTTACAGAGGTCTGAATAATTTTAGTTTTTAATATCAAAATTTTCTGTTTTTCTTTAAAAAGCAAAATAGTTCTAAATTTCCTGTAATTTTGATTACCTCGCGTTAAAAAGATATTGTTTCACATTACTATACAATTTTTGTCTGCAACCATCTGCTACATTGGATGTTAATGATTTATTTATTAATTACATTTATTCGGAATCACGATTTGGTTAAATAGTGAATTTCTTAATGTTAAAATTAAAAATCTCTTACTTGCCTTTTTGTGTCTTATTTGCTTTAAAATTGACATTTGATTTAGAACTTCAGTAGTTTAGAAATTATGTTGAACAGAAATTATGTTAGGAGAATTTTCAGCAACTTTGATATTAATTCCATAATTACAGGAGCTAATAAAGAATTTAATAGATAAGTTTGATAGAATTTTAACAGTAATATCTAATACTAAATTAATAAATACAAAAAGATTTCATGAGTATCAACCATTCTGCTACATGCAGTTCCTTAAAATTTCTTTTATACCCGTTGAAGAGGCGATAGAAATCCGTGTATAGATTAAGATTGTTTAAGAAGAAGAATAATAACTAATTTAAACTGAATTTCCATTTTTATTCAGAATTTTAAAATTTTCCCATTTGACCGCGCGGTGATCAGGAAATTTAAAAAAAATGGTTATGTTATGCATCAAAAGATTAAAAATGGAAGTTCGTGGTTATAAAATTACTGTGAAACTTTTTATGTGAAATTCTGATCTTACCTACCATGCCTACAAGTTTAATGCACAGTACGTACATTTTGAACAATGATCCTTGTTCCATTATAATTTTTTAATATAGTAATTATAATTAATTTAATACAAAAATATTTCTAACGAAAGTTACTCAGTATTCAGTTTAAAACAAATTACAATAGTAAAATTTTGATATAAATTATGGTATGCAGTAATTTCTATACTTTAATTTGTTTTAATGTAACTGCATATATCTACTTTTTACGTAACAGTCGATGGATTTTTGTGTTCTCTACAAAAAGGTATTGTAGCACATTAAGTTCGAAAGTTGATTAGTTTAGCAGTTATGATTTTTGTTTCGAACGCTCATATAGTGGACGTACTGTGTAACGTGCTGATCCGCCGGAGCGCGAGCGCACTTAAACAAAAGGATGAATGTCAAAAAAGGAGCAGGCTGTATTTGACGACCACACGCGCAGTATCAATATTTATAACTCCTATTTTACGGTCGCGACAGCGTTACACGGGCGGATTCGCGGCGCGATGGTTGACGTGAAAATTTGTCGAAACATCAAGCGCACGCGTCGACCTACGCAAACAGAATAACGCGATCAGTAAATAAGTGACGCGACGAAACTGATTGACAATTTCGAAGAGTATTTTTCGTTGAATGCGCAAAGTTGCTTTTGTGTAAGCAGCTTAAATCTTTGCCCGCCACCTATGCATTGGATTCTCTACATATGTATATTTGATCATCGCACTTTTCACGTATCTCTCGCGCGCCTTCTTTGCATATTTTAATATCGACGAATCGACGGAATTCTTCAGCTTCTGAATGCGTCGGTCATTATAACGAATAGGTATATTCGCACCAGTGTCTCCGTAAGAGTTGAATATTGCGAGAGTTTGTTAGAATTTGAACATTTCCGTCACAATGAAATATTTTACGAGCCGATCAAATATTTTGATTATTGTGTATTATCATGCAATGTTGTTTATTTATGCTAAATGAGAAAACACGTAGAATTTATTCACTATAAACTTCTATCGAATTACGAACGTACAGTAAACTTTATCTTATGTGAGCAGTTTATGAATTATAGACTCCACTCTGGCTTATCAAAAGTGAATATAAATTGTGAACATAATTTCACGATATGAGAAATATAGAGATGTGACATGTTTATGCATTCATGAAAAATGGGAACATGTAAAAATATGCAGAGATCCGCAACAACTGTAAAAATACATAAAATGGAAAAAATAAACTACATTCTACGTTACAAAGATAAAATACAGGTTTGTTCGAATTTCAGCTTTATCGATGCCTGTGAAAACGTAAATTTGTATAAATAAATAATTTGCAGAAATCGATAATCGGATCTGTTCACTAGACTAAAATACTAAGTACATTTAATACACTTTTGCTTTCAAATTTCTTGTCAGCACTGTCGATTTTTATTTAGCCGTGCACAATACTGTCAGCAGCAAAACACGGACGTTTTTCATCCTCCAAAAAACGGACTCAGACTGGAAGTACTTATCTAGCTTAAACGTCCCCAAAAAAGTTCCCACGATTCAAGTTTGGGTTAGGTCTCGTTGAACGGACCTGTCTCGATCGTTCTTAATTATTTGGCAGGAAAAACGCAGTGAAGGATCGTTAAGAGCCCGCGTACCTTGGATCCCGACGTTCAAGAAACCAACCAAAAATGTTCCCCGAGCGGGGCTGAAGGACGTGATGAGGAAAGAGGAAAAAAAAGCGTCGGCGGCGGAACGAGAAAAGGCGGAAAACGCGAGAGGTGTACGATTCGAGCTTATTGGGGATGATTAAATACCACGATAACTCACGTCGCGCGGTGATATTTTAAGATTGCCGACTCTCCCCAGGGAATACGGGGAAAATACGGGGAAGAAAAGGCTGGAATGTTCGTGAAATTGGCAGTAACATCGCCGAGTTGATTATCCGACGTAGCTGAGAACCTTTATTTTTGTAACTAACGATTTAAGAGGCAGCAGGTAACCTTTACGCGTGCACATGTTACCTAGGAAAATTCATACCTGATTTGAAAATTGATTTTTGCATTTAACGTTGCTTTAATATTCTGAATACGCTTCTTTGAACTTTAGTTTCGCATAATATTAGCGACGAAGTGTTTTGCAACACATGACTAGGGTCACAGCATGCGTGCAACATGACTTGTACAATATTTATGGCACACGTCAAAGTTCAAGGGTGAATAATTCAGAAACTTTGGAGAGTTTTACCCTGTACGAGGAGATAATTTGTGAAGAGACCTACTATGTCATTAAAATTAGCAACTGGAAGATCACGTTTCGTAGTTGATAAAAGTTTGAATACGTTTCAGTCTCAACAAAAATATACGGAGTGCCCACCTGAAATTTCCACCTTCATTTCTGTCGTTATTATTACTCACAGCGAGAAACATTTTGATGGATATTCAATGACTTCGAGAGATATTAACATATTCTAATGTTATTAGATTCTTTACAAGTGTACACATCAAGGACTTATAAAGTTATCTTTGATTTTCAAATGGAATTATATTTTTTTAATGCATTACTGAATGCAGTTTGTTATTCCCTACAATTTTTTCCGCTGACTTTGAAAACATGGTCTCGAAGATTGGCTATATCTCCGAAATTCAAGAATATTTGTGAATAAAAAAATTATACAAACTTTATACAGACTTATTTAATGTCATAATAAAACATTTTTATTAACATACTACTATGCTTTTGTTTTCAATTTGTAAAGATTCGTCTTTTTCCGTACTTCTATGTTGGCATAACTCCTTAAAAATCAGTAGTATAACAAAATAATATATGAGACAGTCTGGGTGTAAAGCATATAAAAAATGTTGTTTTCAAGTTTAAAATTTCACCCTCAACATTCTCTGATAGTCAAATTTTTAAGCTTCAATCGTAATTTATTTTTTATTAAACAAACTTGTCAGCAAAAACTTCAAAAACAAATTGAGGCGTTGGATGGAAAAGAGTACCTAGAACTATGTTCCCTTTGTTCTATAAATCAATTCAGTGATGCATTATTTATATAATATACCCAAGGAGAAATTGCGTTTCCAATATTTACATTAGTGTAATAATTTTGAAGAAAGATTATGAATATACCTTTTCAGAACTTATTGGAGTTAAGTAACACTGATTACACATTCAATTGATGTAAATATGCTTAGTTAAGAAATAAACTTTTCTGTTCATTTTTCTACATAATTTTATATTTTTATTTAAACAATATATAAAAAATATATAACTGCATAAGTAATAACACTAATTATATTTAAATAAATAAATAAATAAATAGAAAGAAATTTTGTACGATTTTATCCTTCTTATAGAAAAATGACACATAATCAGTTTTTAAAAACTTATAAATAAAAACTAAATATCATTTTCAAATTATTACTTCTTTTTGCTGTTTCTATATCCTTAAAAGAACTGGAATAAAATTGCATTACTGTTTATAAAGTAATACTGTAATGGAAATATCGATTTTCTTCAAATGATATCTTGACATACGTGCGTTTTTTTCCATTCAATGCCTCCATTTCAAGAAGCACTAATCCGACAAAAGCCCGCAAATCCCGTCATGCTCCGTCACCAGACACGAAGATTGCCAGAATGGATAAGTTTCAAGAAACCAAAGGAATTTAAGAAATCAAGGGTAAGAAGAGGGTGAAAGAAAGAAGTTGGTGGGAGTCGAAGCAGAGGCCTTGGCAAACCAAATCTCCGAGGAGTCGAAACTGCCGAAGCTATTCCGCGCACGTATCATCGCTTCCACCTGCAGCCCACCTTCGACCTTCTCCGACCCCGTCGGCCCTATCCCTCAACCCCTTCGAAGAAACGGCCAAAAGGGACGGGTTCTTCCCCGAGTCCTTGCATATTTTCATCCTTTTTCCTCACTCCCGCCGTATCTCCGCCGGCCTCTTTTGACGCACTATCGCGCCTTCAGACATGAAAATGGTCGCTTGGCGCAGCCCGAACCTCCGTTCGAGGCTTTCTAAAAAATGCACGCACACCCTTCCCTCGCCCTTACCGCCACCCGCGCACGAACACACGCTCCTTCTCCCCTCCCAGGAGAAAGTGTTTCAGACCTTGAAAAAGAATGATATCCGCCGGTGTGAAGCTCCGAGGCTCAACGAATCGATAACCGCGTGCACAATAGCCCGAGCTGTGCTTAGACCAGTGTCGCCGTCACTCGCGAGCGATGGAAATTTCTTTATAGAAAGGATACACTCCGGCTGGAAACGGGAACTGAGGCGGCGGCGAACGCGACCGACAATATTGTTTGCGCGACGACTTTCCTTGGGTTATCAGGGAAATGGGATTACTTCGAGCAAATTGCGATTCGATGCCACCGGCGCACCTTGGATTTTTTCGAACGAGCTTCCGCCGCTTCAAACGGGAGGCACTCCAGGGTAGAAACTACTGTTGCTTCGACTCGACTTCGACTGCATACTAGAGTGCATTTAACGGTGAGGTTGAAAAGGATGTGCTCGGTGCGCGGCGCGCTCGCATAATCAGACGAATCTGCGGTTTTGATGGAATTAACTGTGGAAAAGATTCGAAAAATAATTTTGTGGTAGAAAAGAAATATGAATGTGGGATAGCCGTTTTATTTTTAGACCTAGAAAGCCTCGGATACTGTAAACCGAGATTACTTTACACCTGTGAGTAGTCTTTGCAACAAAACTCGTAAAAGAGTGATTCTACTGCCTCGTTATTAATAGCTCAGTGGGTGATAAAATTATTAGAGCCACCTGCATATATTTATAATTTATTAATCAGGTAATCTTCATTTTTATATTTTTTATGGAGCTCGAATATCCGTAAATTGGAAGTATGAATACACTAGTACTATTTTTAAACCATTTCAAAACACATATTTATCCATTGCGCCTATTAATAATATGAGCACTCAGTACATATAATTCAACCGGGAAATAAAAAGGTAAAAAGTTAAATTAAGATATCTAAATATAGTTAATATGTTTAATAGTTCATAAAAGCATTGTTTATATGTGCTGAAAAATTATATATTTTCTGTATAAAGAGTCATTTCACCAAAAACGTCACACCTTCAGTTTTGTTTTCTTAATTCATTTAATTACTAATCCTAGTAATTTGTTTTTCTATAGGTTTATTACGTTCACAAGCAGTAAATTTACACGTTTATGAGCGATTTACAATTCCAAAATCGTGAAAGCGCAAAGAATCCTATCTACTAGATTAACTTTACGGCAAAGTAGAATAATGTATAAATAAGATCAGGTTACGGTTTACACAGCTTGATTTAAAACCAAAAAACAGAAAGTGAATAATTGCAGCTTTTTTGAACTGTTCAAATGCGAATTTTTATGATATAATGTACAAGAATCTGAATAATTGTACTTACGTTTTATTTTATTTTGACTGATTATTTAAAATAACGAATTTGATATTTTGTAACGCAAGAAACATTAAATATAAATGTTGTGATAAAAGTTAAAATTAAATGTTAAAAGTTTAAAGACCTGGAAAAGATTTCATGCGAGAATTTTCAGTATTTTTTTAATTAAAAAATAGACGAAGTATCGAAACTCGTAAGACTTGAGATAAGTACCTACTTTGCCCCGAGATTGACCAACCTTTGAAATAGAGACAATTGAAAGATTAAACGTCTTTATCCAAAATCTCTAAAAACAAGTATTTCACGAAGTTTGATCGATGATTTTAATTTTATAAGTTTACCATTGTTTGCTGGCTTTGCAGCGTGAAACGCAGCCAGTTATTTTTAACCACTGATAAAACATTGAACAAACTTGCGTATTTAATTTAGCAATGTTAACTTAAAAAATTGTTTTACATTTTATGACATTAAATAAGTGTTCGATATGTTCCAAACGCAGTGATTAAACGTATGTACGTTATAAAAACAAATGCAAATACTATTCTCCACCATCCATTTCAAACAACTTTCCAACTTTCATCGGTTTCCAATTAATTTCTTTTATGCACAGAATAAATAAAACTATTTCAATTAAACATTGTCACGCCAAAATCAGAAGTAGCGCAACAGTGTAAGAATTATCGTGTTAAAAAAATAGTTTTTTTCTGAATGGTTTGCAATATAGATGCAGAAGCATGAATGTAAGATAATTTTTATTATAAAAAAATAAGTTTCTTTAGAATTTTTTATTATTAGATTGTCAATGAAAAATCACAAAATAATGTAAAGTAAATTCCAATCCAATATGCAGACACATAAACTTTCTGTTACGGTCAAAACAGAAAATGTACATTAAATACAAAAAAAAAACGACACTAAATGATGACCATTACTATAAGAACACGTTATAATCTCTACAATACTCAATTTTCAATCATTGTCGTAGATGTCAGTATTGCATACAAATCAAAACGCTTGGGTTCTCATATTTAGACTGCGGATTTTTATGCATTTATGGCACTTTTAAATACTATACGTGTAAGGATGTGGATAGATGAAAAACATAAAAATAAAAATACATTTCATAATACTTAGAAGCCAAAACATACTTTCATTCAAATTTCCATTCCTTTTCCATGTCTGTAAAAATCCGCAGTCTACTCAGGCTACTACGATACTTAATATTCGTATCCTTTTGCTCTAATCCTTGAAGTTTTCGCTGGTTGTTAAGCCGAAAGTTTTAATCGAGGAGAAGTATCATAGAACTCGATACAATATTCATGCCATATGAAATCAATTCCCTGGAACATAAATCGCAAGCATATATGGATACGCATTAATAAACTCAACAGGCGGATTTTCGGTATCCTGAGAATTTCCTGATTAGAGAATTCTCAAAGCGTTTTTGACCCGCCTTTTCGCGAAGTTCGTTGCGAGCAGTATTTTCATAACCTTTGCCCGCAGTTTAATTCAGTACGAAAGTTGGCGAAACCGCGCCGCGAAAGGGTCGGCTACACCAAAGGGCGCAGGAAAAAATTGCTAGCTGTTCCGCTAATTGGCCAATTCAGTAAATCTTTGGCAAATCTTGAAATTTCGTGGAAAGTGCCGCGGGAACGTCTTTCTTAGCGAGCGAAACGGAAGAAAGGGACCGAGCGGAGGGAAGTTCAAAGCGAGTCTCCGGGAAAGTTCGGGGTCAAAGTTGGATGACCAGGGCTGGCTTACGAGGGCGAACGAAGTCGAGCAAAAATTAGTATCGCGTAATTAACTCCGAAGAATAAATTCGCATTAAAGCGGCGGCTGGTGGCTCGACGAGGGGAGGGGGGGAGGGGACACTGGAACGAAGCAAAAATCGTGACCGTAAAAAAATTAACCGATTTAAATGTACCGTCGAGTAACGAATGAACCATCAGGCGCAGTCGTTTCTTCTGGAAGAATAGGAAGAAACGGCTGCTTCTACTGCATTCTGCTTTTCCGTCGTTCGTTTTTGAGACACTGCGTTTACACGATTCATGATTTTTCTATGGAACTTTACTGTGATCCGCAGGATATCGAGTTTATTGATAAAGGAAGGGAGGACATGATGGGGAAGCTAAGGAAAAATGCAAATAAAGTAATACTTTTATCTTTTTCTTAAGCATTTGTGTATCATAATACAACCTTCATGTAACAAATTTCTATTTGGCACATGCTTTGGACGATATGAATTCCGATTTAGGAGTTACTGAACTTCAAATAAAAAATTAAAAAATGAAGTCTTGCATTTACCACGGAGTAAAATGGGACAAGATGGTGTGCATTACACACTATTTTCGCAATGAATACAAGTATGTATTTCATCGATATTATTCTCATCAACTCCTGCGCAGGAATTGTGAGACCAACTTGCACAAAGCTGGCATGCAACATGCAACCCAACCCTCAGTTGATTGCAGATATGAATAACTACAATAAAGACATGTACAGTCTTCTTTTGCTAATGTAACAAATTTTTCTTTTAGCTTCGATTCTGTTTTTCTTTTTTCTTTTTTTTTTTTTTAGTCGAGGATCATACGAATTCAAATATTCTTTATTTATTGCGGATATGAACGTATGTACACTATCATTCCCAGTATCAAGGACTCTGTCTCGCCTCTAAAAATCGTTTTCTCTAAACTGCGACATTCGTAAAACAAATCAAAGAATATTCTGCTTTCGAACATTCCACATTAAAGTGGATAAAATAAAGATAAAAATACAAAACAAAATAATGGACTTACAGTTCTTAAATATATATTCATCACAACTCTTTTTGTCACACGAAGTGATATCGGCGTAACCCGAAAATAGTTACACAGCGATAAACGAAATTCGCGTAATTCCCTATTTATTGTTACCAGCTCTCTGTATGGTGTTACGAAATGGTATTCTCTTAATGTATTCAACACATAGCTATTTTTTAATTAGCATATTTGTACCTTGCTGTCCCGTTATTCTCCTCATTTCCTTGCTGAAAAATAGACAGTGTCGAGTATAGAATACTGAATACAGTGAAGAGCGAAATCGAACCAACGAAAGTGTTTTTTGTTCTTTTCTGTAGAAAATGATGATTTATTTATCTACTTCTGGGGTCAGAAATTGTGCCAACATAAGATATTTCGCTCTTTCAGCATCACGTTCACATCTGCAATTGCAATCTTAACAGCGTCACGAATGTAAATACAGTCTCCTCTTGCAGTCGCGACGAGAGAACGAATTTCAGCGCGAAGATAGAAGCCGCGATAATAACGTTACGTGCACAATCATGACCAACCTACAAATTGTGTAAAGTTGTAATATTCACTGATATGAACCTTGTTTCGGGCCAAATTCAAATCTTCGTGATAGTATACATAGTACCAGCACCTTTATGCTTTTCCTATCGCTTCTATTTAAGGTGTTATTATCCAATCAGGCGTATTATTCTCCCAAGAACCGAACAATTATTATAAACAATATTTTGTAAGGTGAATGTACCTGTAGTTCACATTATAAGATTCATTTTATATTATAATCATTGTCACACGTTTTCCTCTTTCGAATTAAGGTTCAAATGTATTGATAAGTAGTAATCCTATAATAATATTTTATTACAAATTTTTAAAAAATCAAGCCCTCCAAATTGCCCAAGTAATTGACATGGCAAATTTTTAACAAGACAAGTAATTGATAGGTGCATGGATCAATAATTGACAGCAGACAAAATGAAGCATAATGTTTGTTTAAACATCACTCAAGAAAATTGTAAAAAACGGCGCAATGTATCAATTACATTATTCATACATAATTAAAAAGTAAAGTATAACAAGAAATAAAACAGAAGTATAGAATTCAAACATTAGAGCAAAATAAAATGCTAGGTACATAGCACACAAGGAGCTTTTTAAAGAACTACAAAATAAAAAAATGTTGTTTAATACAAGAAATATGTATCGATATACAGTAGAACCTTGATTAATCAAATTGGTATTTAAAAAAAAAAATTATTCATAATCAACCGTCATTAAATCACGGTTCCAGTTTTACTCAGAGTCTCGCTGTACTCTTGTACCTAGTGCATTAATTAATCGAAATCCTAGATAATTAACAATGGGAACAATTATGATTCGGATAATGGAGGTTCTACTAATATTTCTCAAATCTCAGTGTGTCAGCAGTCAAAGATAAAAATCGCTTCAATCACAAGAAAAATTGTCGTATCTTCAAACTTCACAACTTTCTAATTAAGCTAATCGCATCTAGATAAGCTCCGTTTTCATTTTATAAATACTTGACCGTGTATTTCCTTCGCGCTTTGTACACACAATGAATAAAACAATAATTTCCACCGGAGGTGAGCAAACGCGAAATTAGCCGACGCATTTTTCATAACACCCGCGTCAAAAGTTTGAGCAAGTAAATTCCAACAGAAGGCACGCGCATAAAATTACTTCGCGCGGCTAATACCGGCCCTATCTTCGTCCCTTTCCTCCCTTTGTCCCCAGCCCGCCACTTTTCCCCGACCTCCTTTTCTCCCAGCCGGCAGTGTGTAACCGGCACCCGCGAGAATAATGAGAGAAACCCACGACCAGGCGGCTTCTCATTAAAGACGGCACATTCAGGTGTCAAGTTTGAAATTTTAATTAGTAAAAAAACCAATCCAATTCCGCGTCGCGTCTAGCTCAGTCCTCGCCTTCGCCGCCCGTTTCGTTCCTGCGCTTTTCCCCCGTCGTCCTCCGCTTGAGAACGAGCGCTCACCTCCTCGAAATCTTCGAACCTTTCAATTACCGTCGGATCTGATCGGTTTTTCCTTCACAGTTGTAACTTCGTGCCTTTTGAGCTCCGTGTGTTTGAAATCCGATTCGTCTTCCGGCGGTGGAGATTCCCTGCGGCTTCCGGAAGCCATCTTGTAAGCAACATTGTTCTTAGATGCGATCTTTTGCCCCGGGAAGTCTAAACATTTCGCTGCAAAAGCACAATCAGGCATTCGGAAATTCGCCGGAGTTGCGAATAATTCTGCGAACGATTTACCTTCGTTCAGAATTCAATATCATTATTTTCAATTTTATTTCATTCTTTTTCTGTTTTTCATTGAAAATAGTTTCCACGTTTTTCGTGTAATTACCAGCGGCCAGTAAATCACGCAATTTAACCGATTCACAAACGAATCGTTTCCATTGGCGGAACGCAGATGCGCAATGTATTCCCGAGACTATGCCGCACACGCTATTCGTCGCGATGCCCGTTGTGTCGGTTAATTAATGTTTGCGTTACTCGCGTCTGTAGCTAATTATCTGGCTGGTATTCGTCATTAGGTCCTCCATCTTATTAGCCCGCGAGTACCTTTTAATGACTCTCGAGATCTTTACGAGGCCGTCAATTTTGCGTTCGAGAACGTGTCATTACGTGATTTCGTGGTATAGGAGGCCGACGAAATTACTGCCTCGTCCTAATCATTATCGAACTCCTCGGTTCTCTTTCTCTCGTTCATTCACGTCGTGTCGTAATCGATGTGCGATGTGTGACTGATTGATCGCGATGAGCAATATTTCTGAGGTGTTTCTTTCAAATCGTCTTAGAAATGTAATGGCTTTGTTGTTAGAGTATTCAGTGATTCGTGCAAGTGGATTGAGACAAAGATATTAAGTATTCTTAATCTCGTGCACCGGAATGCATCATTGCTCATTGCTGGACTGCGGATTTTTCCGAAAATTCATATTATTAATGACGTTGAAAAGGAAAACTAATTTGAATAAAAGTGTCTTTTAGCTTTGATATGTCATGTAGTTTTCCATTCATGCATGGCTTTATACATTTCAGCAGATTCAAATTCGCCATAAATGTATACACAGTGTACTACAGTTATCTGTGCCATGAGTATTAATCGTGCATAAATACAAAATGTTACACGTCGCGGTAAAAATGTATCGCATGAATGAAACTTAGGAACAATTCTATTTAACTCCGAAGTTTCTTCATTTATTCGTAACTTTATTATTTCGTATAGAAATGTTCTATTCTGTTCTGCAAAATGAAGGTAAACTGTTGTATGGGGAGCATTGAAGATTTTTTTTTTTTTTTTTTTTGTTAAAGTACAGACACACCGCGCTGCGCTCAATATGCACGGAACGCGAGAAGTTTCGGTGGAACAGCTAATTTCATAAAACTTAGGGAGCAATAGAATATATTAGGGAAGTTGTTTGGATTAGCATGTACCGTTTAAGCGGACCTCGCGGTAATATTGGGTGTTCGAAGTGAAGGGAAATTATTAAAATGGCTCATTTCGCTCGGGCTAATATAAATCCATTGGTTTACGGTGCTCGCGCCACTTCGACTAGAAGGAATGGTCGTTACTGGCTAACGGTGTCTGCATAGTTAATAGAATCAATTTTTGAACGGTAAACGCGGTTCAGATTAATTTTATATTCCACTCGGGATTTGAATGGGGAAGAAAAAATTGAAACGGAAGAGTATCTACGGGCAACGAGATTAAATTGATTCTATTTTTGTATATTTTTCATTCAAGTCTTCAATTATTGGAACTTTCATTGCTTCCTTTACTTTCTTGTTACTTTTTTGTTCTCTAAATCGAAAATTTTTTAAGCGCTTTATATCGTAGATTTGGAAGAAAAATATCGCATTATTGAAGCATTGAACTGAAATAAATGGATATCAATATTTATACACTTAGAATTATAACTCGGTGTATTTAATTAAATTAAATATTTGTTCTACTTTTCAGGGGATATATTTACTCCATTATTTGTGTTTCATTTTCATTGTTCTTGATAATATTTAAGAAAGACAATCAATGCAAAACGACAGTAACATTAGTGGAAAAAGAGTTAAAGTTGAAATTCATAAACATATTTTTCTTTATAACAATTTACCTAATTATATTATCATTTTAAAGACTCAGTTTCTTAATAGTAAGTCAACGTAATTAAATACTGAATAATTGATACACGCAAGAAAAATTTAAATAAATATGTAGTCATTTTAAAATTACTCCATGCAATGAAGAGTTACTTTACAGTTTATACAAAAAATATTTCATAGCTGTGCTTTTGTTTCTAAATTGTATTGTACTTAAAAAATGTCCGGACATTACAAAAATAGAGCCGATTCTCCCCTTGCTTCGCGTCGGCTTTATGACAAAAGCACGAACGTTTTCATCAAGCCGGCAGACATCAACGAGGTACCCAGGCTATCAAAAAGTCTCCAAATTTTTGTCCATCTTGGCCTCAGTCCTTCTACTTTTAAAGATTAAAAAGCTTCTTTCTTCTAGACTTCCAGGCGCGACGGTGTTTTGATCAGACAAGAGCGGCAGCAGTACGCGAAAAAAAAAATTACCAAACACGATGGAGAAAAGGGCGTGCTAACAAAAGATAAGACCAAACTGTAAGAGCTGAAAGTATAACTGTCTTTCAAACTTACATATTTTTACCAAATACTCAACGCGCCTCGATTTTACAAATCTTCTTTCAGTAAAGACGAACACAACGTTTGGTTGTGTTTCTTTTTCATATTTATTTACCGCGAATAATTTCCGTAACTCGCCTTCCGTTGTCGCGAAGATTAAGCTCAAGAAAAACAATTCACACAGAATTAATACCGTTCACCAATTTAACTCGCAGCTACACAATCGTCGGTCGAAAGTGCGAACGAGTCGCGCGAAACTATCGCGACGCGATAGAAGGTTCTCTCCCGAGGTGCGCACAATGTCGGAAATCTCGCGCGAGAGACCGGAAGAGAAAGAATGACGTGGAAACTGGTGAAAAAGACAACAGATGAGAGGGGAAGCGGGGGTTGGACGAAGCTATTAGGCGAAAGGGGGGAAAGGAAGGAATTTTTCCGGCAGCGCGAAGACTTTAAGCCCGGTTAGAATAGGGGAACGAGCTCTAAACTGACAATAGCACTTTTTTTTAAGGCTGCGCTGTTACACTTAACAATGCTACAATCCATTCCTGCATATACCTGTTCTCCGTCCTCCTCTGCGTTCCCCATTTTCTTTCGCCGTCTTCCTTCTCCCTTAGTCCACCCGCGTCCCCTCCGGTCCTACACATACTCAAACGCTCGTCCAAACCATCTTTTCGCCCCTCTCCCTCCCTCGGTGCGTACTCGCTCACACCCCCGGCTTCATTTTTCACCGGCAGCACATCCATCCACCGGCAACAGAAACCCTCTGACAACCTCTCAGTCTCGCAGATCCAGTGTATCCGCGAAACGACTGTCGGGACAATGAGCAATGCATTTTTGCGATTAAAATTTATCCTTCCAGTTGCCGCGTTTCGAGACGTGTCTAGCCACTGACTGGCGTCGCCGTCTATTCCGCGTTTACCTGTAGCTTCGACGCGGCAACGCTGTACACGAAAATATTTCGAATTGACGGATGACGTTTCACGCAGCGTCGGTGACGAATTTCTGGTACGACTTCGGCGGAGAATTTTTTTCTTACATCGCGTTGCAGTAAAATACAATGCAACTTGTAAAGGTAGAATTTGTAGTAGAGAATTTCTAGTACAGTTCGGGACAAAAAGTATCGTAATTGTGCAGGTGCAACCTGAGATAAAAATCCATGAAATGTGAAATACTCGAATAGCTGTGATGTAAGGATCTCAAATGATAGTTGGAGTTCTATTCATATTGCCAAGTTTTTTTTAGGATTAAGTATTTTTTCAAAGATTATTTCCGGTTTTTTATATTTATGAGCTTGAACTTTTGACAGTGTAAATGCATTGAATGCAACCTTATAATTTCTAGTTTTTTTTAAAAACTGAAAATATTATGTAGTGGTACTAATTAATAAATACGACTTCAATAACGTTAAAATAAGATCAGTGCTTATTATGTTATATTTTTTATACATACGTTGTTTTGCGATTCTCTCAAAAAGGAGTTAACTGCGACAAGAGTGTATGACGTGATTCAGGACACATGGGTTGGTAGCCGTGTACAAAACCTACATAAAAAATAATAACATAGTGCGAAATTTGGCATGAGTATAAGCTTAGTTTCTGTCACAAATGTTAAAAATGAAGATAATGTGAGAAATGAGGAGTTATCAGTGGATAACTCAACGTGTCCAGCTGATTTTGACGCTGCCGCGCTTTGACAAATCATCGAAATAGTACAACACAATTTTCTCAAATTATCATTCGTTTCTTTAAAACGGCGCGGCGTAGTAAAAACGACTGAAACTTGACAGACATTTTCGTCTGTCCATATACTATAGATATACGAAAAAATTGTAAAAACAAGATAGTACCATTTTTTCAATATTTTTCAGCTTTTTTATCCATCAAGATTGTTTATTTTATTACAGTGGTGTACATATAAAATCAGAGAACATTAAAAATCTGTATAACTCAGGATTTGTTCGGTGGAATCATTTCAAACTTGGTGTAGTTCATCATGAAGACCAGAAGAACAATCCTACAAATTTCTATTGTTCTCGTACTATTTTTAAGACTGGAATCGAAGAATCTCAAGACACAAAACATCGAAAAACACAAGGTGTTCCTTTTTCCCCGAAGTGTATCTAACTTTTTTCCTCCACAGTGTGTTCATTAAGGATTAACATAAATCATTTATCTATCGTACGGATATCAACGCGAATTAAAAGATCGCAAGACCTCGCAGAGCTTCCGATCCGTTAACCGGAAGTTTCTCGCGTCGCCGCAAGACTTTCGGAGCGCAAAATGAAGGTAAAAGAAAGACCATTGAAGAGCTTCTGGCCGTTTCGGCAGACCGCGACTTCAAAGAATGCGAATTCTGGTCGTAGCACGCGTCAATTTCCACAGTCTTTCGACCGTGCAGAAGCTTCATCACTCCAGAGCGTCAGGAGTGTTCCTCCTTCTCGTCCTTCTTTCACGGGTCTCTCCTCTTGGACGTCCTTAACCACCGGGCTTCCGTAAACATTCCGCGGTTCTGTGGGCAGGAAAGTCGAGGAAAAAAAAGGGAACGTCGAAGGAGATGCCTCGAAGCTTCGCGGAGGTTCGAAACACCGAATAAGCGTCTCGGGCAAGGTAGACGGAAGACGCGAACACAAGGGCGGGGGATCAAAGGGTCGAGGGGGTTGGAAGGGGGCAGAAGGAAGGCAGATGGCGAAGAATGAAGGATTCGTTGGGCAAGTAGAGATTAAGGTGACGACTCTTAAGCCCGATGCCAAAATCCTGACGGCGAGCCTTTCGTCAGGCTAAACAGGAACGAAATACTCGCCGCCATCCACTTACCGTTTTCTGCCCCTCGTGGACCAGTCTGCTGCGCATTATTCGCCAACCCCCTTGCCACCGTGCACCCCCGCATTCGCTTCGTGTCCTTGTCCTCGTCGGGATTACACAATGCTGAAAGAAAGACTGCCGGAGACTTTGAGGACATTTGATACGCATCAGTTTCGGGTTATGTGGAGTGGGAAATCCGTGTACCGTCTGTTCAACAAGAACGGGTGCGCGTTTTCGGTTAAAGTTTTAACCTGCCTCAAAGTAACTTTTGTGTGACAGGAAAGTACGTTTCAAGCAAGGCGACGCAATAACTGCGTCGTTTGCCTTGAACCATTACGCTGATCACATTCTTCGTCATCAGTGCGGTATGCGCGAAACAATTTGAAGTCGTCTTTCTCTGTACGCACTCGCAAGGACAAAGATTGTCCTATGCAGCGGCCGCTAAAGCCGCGTCTATACTATGTAACAAAACAGTGTTATGTAACAAATTATTTTATAACTTTGTTATATAACATATTTTTATAACTTGTTACAAAATTATGTATTTAGTACTGTTATTTCAAGTGTGTAACAAGTTATATAACATTTCTCACATCAATGATTTCTAACGTGGAGGATGTTTAGATAGCACAACAAGATTCGATGTTAAAAAATAAATTAATTCTGTGGTTAAATTCTTTTTCTTTAAACAACTTTTGGAGCGGTTTTAATAAATCCCATAGCATTTATAACAGGATCGCAAAGGACAAACTTTCAAAGTCATAAAATTTCTGACACATAAATGTTATATAACATTCAGAATGTAACATGTTAGATAACATTTTTCTTTTTCGTTTTCGAACAAGTTTTATAACTTTGTTATATAACGTGTTTTGTTATATAGTGTAGACGCAGCTTAAGGTTATTCAAAACTCGAAGAATTTTGTGCAGAAGTGGGTGGAACGATACCGAACCACAAATGTGTGAACTATCAAAACCCTGGAAGAAATGAACGACAACGACAAAGGAAGATAAAGTCATAGTCGAACTTTACAAGCATGATCCAGCTTTAAAACCCTTATTTTTGGAAGCTTAAAAACCCTTCTTCTCAGAAAGAAAAACGCTGCTAAAAACATTCAACGTGATTTCTGCAACGTCGTCTTCTCCGATGAAGCGTCATTTTAGGCATGGGTTCCTATCAGACGGACTTGGTCTACTGCCGATGATCGCTTGTTTCAGCGTACCGTTAGACATCCGGTGAAACTCCAAGGACCGGTGCTAGGATTCTTGGCGTCCTTATGCAACAATTTATACATATAGCACCCTAGAATTTAGCTAGACTTATTATAACATCATGGAAAAAAAAGAAAAAGAAACATACGAACAAAACACAAATCTTCTCAGAATAGCATTCATTGTCAGTAAAAATTAGAAAACATTTTTTCACGACCAAAGTGTTCCTATCTTTGGTGATTGGCGTCCTTATGCCTTGCATTACCTGCATAATGCGTTTCGCCGGCCCTGAACTCCATGTCTGGGGATGTTTCACTTCTCGTAGTTTTGGTTGTTTGGATCTCTTCACGGAGAATCTGAACGCCCTCAAAGTGCTAGAAATTTATAAGCGTGATCTATTAAGATCCGCAAAGATGTGGTTTGGTGCTACAAACGAAAAGTGGATCTTGCAGGAGGACAATGACCCGAAATACCGGGAGCCGCCTCAGCAGAGCGTGGAAGGTCGAAAATGGCACAGAGGCGATCATCACATTCGTCAGGTATCAATCCGATCGAAAATGTTTGGAGTTACATGAAGATGAGGTTTGCAGACAAACGTGTGACGTTCTTTATCAACGCACTATGCTAGGAAAATGGTTGAAAGCATACCAAGAAGATTTCAAGCTGCTATTGACTACAACGGAGACTAGGCAATTGCGTCATAGTGCTTGAAGCATACTTTTACTTAAACACAAGACTAATTTGGTTCAGCCAAAGCTTCATCCCGAAACGTGTAGCTCTTCTTCTTCTTCTTCCTTTGTTTTACGTCGCATCGACTGCAGCAGTTATTAGCGACGAACATGGCTTGGATATCCTGTATTTGGTTGAAGATGTTTATTTCCTTGAAGTATTCAATCGTGTTTTTATGTGGTCCTGCGATGTTAGAGTTGTATTTTTGCTCTTGTGGTTGAGTTGTTCTACATTGGAATAATATCTTATCACGTGCCTGTTCTTGCTGAACAGACTTTATGTAAATAGTCTGGTCCAACGAAATCGTTAAACCCATAATTAGGGTTTCGCGAGCATATCGAAACGTCTTTGACTTCAGTGGCTAACGGCGGCAAACACCTGAAAGCGGCTGCAACTGATTTCCTTTTCAAATCGAACTCGCGTTCGAGAAGCAACAGTTCAATTATTTAAATTCGCCAAGTCATTAGGAGGAAAGAACATTAATTTTTCAGGACTTGTCAAGATTTATCGGCAGTTGTGTTGTCCGCCGACAAGCATCGTTCTTCATTTGCTTAAGCCCGGAGCGCGAAGTAGTAGGCAGGCGTTTCACGTTAATTGAGTGGCCCGAGGGGGGATTCTCTCGGCGGGATAGAGGACGGAATTATTTTCGGATAGCCCTTCAACGGCCGTTGCACCCGCCATTAGTGCAGCCGCAGCCACCAACGTATTCATTCCCACCCTCATTATTTACATATACTTCATTTGCTCGGCTCCGCTTCCCAACCCTCGCCGATTACGAAATGTAATTCGGGAAAAGTGAGGCGAGCCGAAAATCGGGATCTTCTGCCCGCCAGACGTCATTCAAATTCATCATTAGTCGTGTACCGCGGACCCCGCCGAGTAAACAACGGTTTCCGTCCAAACCATGCATTTATTATTTTCCTCTCTGAATTTTGCGCGCGGCGGAAAAGGGTGGAAAGTGTATTAATGAAACAGGATAGCTGGAAAATCGAACCTATCGCGTGTGCCCGATTGTATGAATGCTGCGGAAACTTGTTTCGTTGCTTGCTGGTAGTAATGAACACAATGAGTTTTAATTGGATTTGACTTCTGGGAAATTATCGTCCAACCGATGCTAGGCTTAATTATTGTTATATCCGTATCACCAAAGAGAAAGGATTTTATTAAATAAAGAGCATCGCACCATTGCGATGTTAAGCATTTAAACTTCAATTAAAATATAAAAACTCATTTAAAACTCGTTAAGTGATTTAAGCTTTCGACTCGTGAAATTAACGCGAGTGGACTTCAAAGTTAACATTTAGCGACTAACAAAACTACTATACTCTCAGGTTTTAAGCGTCGCACTCTACTTTCTATTATCTTTTACTTCGGATGGTACTGAATTACTTTCGCAATAAGAGCTTACAACTCTCATTTGCTGATATCTTCTAAGGAAAATCTTAGAGTTTTCTATAATAATTTTAAACGAATATGGAATCTGTAACTCATACAATTTCTAATTTAATGAATTTATTCAGTTCGGAAAAAGGTCTGAGTATTTTTAGAGGAGAGAAGTTTTTAAAAATGTCCAAAGGTCACAGTTTTTAAATCAACTTTCGAGTTTTTGCGTCGAAATAGTAGTTTTCTGTTTCCCGGTTTCCGGCTTTGATTACCTTTGAAGCTATCGGTTAGTGATTAGTTTTAAAATTCCTTCAAAGGTGTTTAAATAAGAGTATCAAGTGATACGAGTCAATAACACATGCGACTACAAGTGACAGCGTCACACACACAAGTGATAACCATCAAATTGTGTTGTGTCTAATGTTAACAAATTTTTTTATCAACGAGTGTACATTTACCGTGTACAAATGCCATACACTAATCCACTATCAAAGATAATTAACGCTAATTACGCATAACGGCTGTCTGATCACGAAAAACTTTTTTAAGTTTATTCTATTTACAAATTTAAAATATTTAAAACAAAACTGAATTATTTATTCAAAACATCACTGGATCAAAAATTATAGTTTAAGTATTGTATTTACACTTGCCGATGCAATTTTACCATTAGTGGTAAATAAATTTTAATTAATTTGATAATACCGGATACGGTACAGGATTAACATGATAACTTAAAATTGGATTAAAATGATAATTAATAATAATTACAATGATTTCGAAATACATGACGATATAATGATAGTGCTTTTACTTCGAGTTTGAATCGAATTATATCACGCAGCGGAAATATCAGGAGCTAAAAATCGTACATTAGTTATTAGAGAGTCACTTCAGTCTTCAGATTCGTAATGATTTATATCGCAAAGAAAAATTTTCAAATTTGCAATTAGTAGAGTTATTTGTATATATGTATAAGATTTTAAGAAAGAAATTATATTGAATTTGTTGCATCTCTTTCGGGTACAAAAGTATCTTCGAGAAAAATCGACTTATGAAAGTAAACGTAAAAATTGTTCTCACTTTTGAGGAAGAAGGAAAAGTTTTATGTTTCTATCACACTACAAAATTATGAAGACGATGAGTAGGGTGTGGATTTTTATGCAATATAAAACTTTCACAAGCACAGATAATGAATTAGAACTTGAATAACAGTATGTTTAATTTCCTAAACATCCTAACTTGAATTATATAATATTTTGTATATTTTACCGTCTGTTAACATTCTCGAAAGCTTTTTGCATACTTAATATTGCCATGAATGCTTAAAATCTGCAGTGTAACGATGAGTTTCTCGCGGTCACATAGTCAATTTAACAACACTGCGGCGACGAAGGGACAGACCTATCGTTCGAATATTCTGCCTGCATGTGCAACATTAATTAACGTCGGACAACAAGTGATGTTAGACAGCGTTTGTCAAGTTTAGTCGCATCGCCTGGAGCAGGCACTGAACGACCGACATAGGCGGACTTATCAAGGAATTCTCTGACCTGCAGAGCCGGTGCGAGCTATACAGCGACCCCCGCCATTATCTTCCCTTGATCTGTTCTCATTTTCACGGCGCAATGCCAGCTGCAGAATCGCCAAACTTGCCAAATGCATTTCCGATAATCGTTCCCACATCACCCGCGTCGTTGTCGTTTTATTTTAATTCTCCGCCGCAATGAATATTTTCATCGCAGAATTTAATATTCCCGTAGGAGCAATGCCTCCCCCTCCCCCCCCTCTTTCGAACTTCAAGCCAAACTCATTTATTACACCGATACCAACGGCCCCCGCGATCCAAATCGGGTTTACTTCGTCCCACCTCGCGAGACTGTTCAATTTCAGCCTTTCGCGTAATTTGTTATCAGCGGCAAGGCGCGCGTTCGAGCGGCGCGAGGATGACAGTTCAACAATCTGAGGGATTCAATCGGCGGAAGTTTATTGGAAACACCGTTTCGCGATGCTGCGTTCGCAATCGCAGCGACGCGGTGCGCATAAACGCGGCGAAACTTTTTAAAGCGAGCCGAGAGGCGCGTGACGATCGGCCGGAGCCGCAAAGAAGAGACGCTGATAGGGACGGAGCGAGGAGGAAGGGGGAAACGATGAAAGGGAAGCTGGGCGAAGTCGGCCTTCCGGCGCGCAGTTCGACTCCGCAAACAAGGGAACGGTGACGGGGGGGGGTGAGAGGGCTTCTTGACTTTTCAATTTCCTTCCTACTTTCTATGTTCCATTCGTCGATTCTTCTTAGACGATGGTTTGCGCTAACGATCGCGATGAATTAATCGGAATCCCCCACGGTTTTAATCATACGTTTGGACATACTGCGGCAGGTGTGAAATCGTTCTACTTAAAAGATATTTCAAGTTTCCTTTGTAGGATTCTAGTTCATTTTCAAATATAGACTATTCTACAAGCCAGGAACTCATGCAATCCGATCTTCTCAGACTAAAGATATGGTGCGAACGAAATGGGTTCACCCTTAATTTGTTTAATTTACCTTATTGGCCATTTCACTCGTAGCAACTACACGGAGAAAAATAATGGAGGAAAAATTACTACATTGCGTAGTAAAGAAGCAGGATTTAGTGAAATGCGTTCCTTTCTACCACATTAAAAAGGAAAAATTAGCACACGTGTTTCAAAATTTAATAGACCAGTGTAGTAAAATTTACGGAAGGCTGCGATACACAGCGACATCTACGCTTCGGAAAGAAGTGGCGTCTCGTGACATAACCTCAATTTGCTTGGATTTTAGCATTGTCTTTTCAATGCCTTTCAATGAATATCGCTTAAACGTCCAAACAATGGTATAGTTAATATTGGAAAAGCTTATTTTCTGACATAGGTATTTGTTACGGACCTAGCCGTTAGCAGTTACTGAGCATAGGCCTAATTTCATAGGGCTTCCGCTAGAGTGTTCTCGTTATAAACGTCTTTCTCGCTAGTGCTTGATTCTAGTCCTGTCCATATACAGGGTGTAACAAAAATGTTGTAGTTCCTTGAAAAGGGTGATTCCTAAGATGATTTTAAACAACTTTTTCCTTAGCAAAAATGTTAGCTGGGGCTTTGTTAACGAGTTATTAACAAAAACCCTCGACCAATCAGAGCACGAGTACAGTGGACGAGTTTCAGCGCGGGCTTTAGCTGAGAGTAGTATTGGTCCGTCATTGTCCGCGCCATCATTAATCCGCTGTACTCGCTTTCCTATTGGTCAACGTTTTTCGTTAATAACTCGTTAACAAAGCCACACGTAACATTTTCGCTGAGGAAAAAGTTGTTTAAAATCAAGTCAGGAATCACCCCTTTGAAGGAACTGCAACATTTTTGTTACACCCTGTATAAGACGAGTTCCGAAATAATCTTCCACAGCTCAAGCGCGGGTCCATCAGCATAGGTCTACTGAGATAATAAAGCAAGTCTTCGTTGATCCGATGGTCCAAAACGCAAATCGCCGTGGCCCCCTATTCTTCCATCCCAAAGTTTTCCTCCTCCAGTCATCAACACTTTGTATCACCAATAAGAATTCTCTTATCTATCCTATACCTCGCCTTTTCATAAAGAAAAACTCTTTTTAGTTTAAGCGAAAGTTCCAATTTTGCTACATTCGTGTAGTAAACATCAGCACACGAGGTTGTAGTTTTTACCAAGTCTTCAGAACCAAATATTACTACACTGGTGTAGTAAGAACCTAACCACTTTCACCAATCCTGCCGTTTTAGTAGAAAATGTAGTTAAATTTCTCTCATTTTTTCTCTCAGTGTAGTGATCCTCAAGGGAGTAATGAGAAAATGCGCAGCCATATTGACCCGCATTCCTTTGTCTGCACATGCGAACAGTATCTCTTTCTTCTTCTACATTTCGTTTTTACGTATTTACTTTGTCCCTCTATTTCCGGTTTTGATTAACGATCAAAAGAAAACGCGAACATCGTTTCTTATCACTCCAACAATTTAAATTACAATTTTTTACCATCGACAAAATACTGAACAATGTTCCGTACTTAATTTGACAATGTTTACGTAAAGAATTTTTCCGCGTTTCTTTGGTTCGAAATAAATGTACTAAATCTACTGCTATAGGAAAAGTGATTAAACGTGCGTCATAAAGGAAATGCAAATACCATTTTCACCGTTTTTCCCCAGCAGAAATGCTTCAATTAAACGCTCTCACGTCGAAATATCAAAAGTAGCGTATAGTATGGTAATTACCGCGTTTCAAAAATTAATTTCTTCCGTATGCCTTCCAGTATATTTTATGGAACATTTCAGAAAGTCAAAAAAAAAAACTGTGAAAAGGATTTATTCAACGCTCGTAACAGTTCTGAAGAGACGGTTCGCTTTTTTTTTTTTTTTTTTTCTTCGGAAACGAAAGCCAGAGTGCATCAAAGAAAAACTCGTTTGCTCCCAGTAATTTTAAAAACTCGGTGAATATAGCAAAGATCTCGTAACAAGAAAATACTGCGCCGTACAAAGAGAGCGCCGTTAACAGTGCGGTCTTTAGTATTCCATAAAAAGTAATAACGTAATCCCTACTGGAGAGGAACCTTTCAACTGAAGCGTCTTTGCCTTCCTCGAAGAACGATCGCTGATCGTGTCTCCCCTCTGGGAAGCGAGGGAAAGCGTCGTTTCAAAGGCGCGCAGTCCGAGGACAGTTTCTTTCATTAAAAGGAAAGTATCGACGGTAAACTCGTTACAGATTGTCCAAGCAGTGGCTTAACACGAAACAGGATCGAATCGAATCGCGTCTACACTCAGATAATAATCGATCGGACCAAACGCGGCAGCCTCTTTAATGACCCCTCGATTATCCTTTCATGGGTGAAATTTTAATTTATGAGGCAGAGAAAGTTCCGAAGAGTTACACTGGCCGTGGAAAATTCGTTCTCTTTATGTGTTCTCGCCTCGGAAGTTTTTGACCGTTAAGCTGTCGAAGGGAAATGATGGAAGCTAAATGTAGGACAAAGAAAAACGGCGGCCGGTAGGGAGAACGGAAACAGGAGCTGCAGGAAGTCCGAGGTTCGTCGCGCCAAACCAGTAGATTGGAATTTCAATTAATACTCGCGGATTATCGATGTAGATGCGAGATGAGAGGCAGTGAGAATCGGAGAGAAAAGGAAGATGGTGGAACTGTCGGAGTACTCGAAACAATTCGGAAGCCTCGAATATTCTCGATTTTTTCCGGGAACTTGGATAAATCGAAAGAGTAGTACAACTGCTTCGTTTTGCTCGCATCGGCTTTTTCCTTCGACGTCCTCTGCAATATCTTTCCGCGGTTGTCATCGTTCTTCGAGCGATTCAGTGGTTCCCGTGTTGCTTAGACTTTGCGCTAACAATTTATTGAAAATAGAAATATAGGTGTGAAACCAAAATTCGCAGTGATTTTTAACTGAAATTTCAAGACAATGTTGGAATACTTGTACGTAAATTTGTTCAACTACATATGTGCCATTTTCTTCTACTATTTCCCACCATTGCTTGATTTCATTTTCCTAGAACTTAGCATTTTCCAATAATTTGGATGATTAGTCGTTTCACATTAATCAGTATGAAGTTTCTTTGATATGAACTCACGAATAATTCTTAATATTGGCTAAATAACTTCACTAATAAACTAATAAACTAATAAACTTCAAAAAATCTTCGTAACACAATACTCTACAAATAAGAAACTTAGAAAAACACAAAAGTAGTTCTTTTATTTTTTATCCCAGCATAATGAATATATCCCCTTAATAATGATAATCAAAGTTCCACAGTTCTTGTTCTTTAAAATGAACTTATCTCATATAGGTTATAGTTTTTTTAATCAGGCATGATGCGTCCTTTTAGTAGAAAATAGTATCAAATTTATAAGCAGTTTAAAACGTGTATGCAAGGTGATCCACAGCGATCGTGAATAGCGGATTAGCTGCGACGGCAAACAAGTAAAGGAAAAACGAAGAAGAGTTATTCTTTTTTCACAAAATAAAAGAATATTTGAATGTGTACAGTTCAGTATAGCATAGTGAAAATCTTGATGCTTGACACCCTTGTGTTTGATGGGGCAGCTCCACCGATTGATTCATCGAACGTTCCACGAACTACAGCGTGGAACATGGTACCAAAGCACGCTCCGCTGATCCCCTTGTGCTTTATCGACACCTGTGTCTATCTCACAGTACAGTATCAATCACAAATACCGGAGCGAGTAGATCTTGATATTTTAATCTCTCGTTTTGATTGATTTAACGTCTAAGTGAAACGTCCGCGTATGAAATTATGAAATCGTTCCATAAATGCCGCACTCTACTTCGAATATATTGCAAATTTTAAATAAACAACTTAAATAATTAATCGAATATTCTTGAACCAACTCTAATTATAATTAAATATATAAATATAATATAACTATAATTAAAATCCTGATGACCACTGCCTTTTGAGATAAAACGCGAATTTTCAATGCACAGTTTGTGCGGAAATTTCCCGGAATGATTTGCTTTCGAACATACTAATCGACTCCTCGAGTTAGTAACACGTGAAATAATTACATCTTGGTAGTTAACTATTATGGAAATTAATGGATAGACTACTAAAAACATTAAGAGAAATGGAATGCGGTTCTTGTATTGCAACACACCGGCTCACGGTTTGTTCAGTGAACAAACGTTTGTCTAAAAAGCAGGTGGCAACGATTTTGCACCCACTCTATTTACCGGATTTAATATCTGCAGATTTTTATTTCCTCCCAAAACTTGAACTTTAGACCTACGGTGTGAACGATACTAATCGATATCGTTTAATTATCAGGATCTTTCTAAAATAAAAAGCGTAAAACGAAACACTGTTGAACGGGGTAATATTAACACAGTAAATAGGAATAGAAGAATGTGACTAACAATAAACAAATTTCACTTTAATTTAAAACTATTTTTACATTCATTTGTCTGAGCGTTAAACGGGATCTACTTGTATTTAAAAGCAATTCTACAAAATGATTTCCCCAGGGCTTTTCAGAGTATTTTAGAACGCTGAGAAAAATGTGTATTGATGAGAAAACTAAATCAAAAACTTGGCTCTATGCATGTAATTTATGAAATTATAAAATTACTCCGGGAACTTTTCGGACAAGCTTTACATTTATTTCGAGTCCCTCGACGAACTGTACTTTATTCTCCGCAGCTTTGAGTTTATTAATAAGAGATATACTCGCGTACAGCTGGAAAGAGACCCACTGACGTTTTATTTTTCCCGAATACCTGTTCCAGGAGGGTGAGAGGGGATACTTGGAGGGACTTGCTTCAAGGTATGCAGACCTCTTCAGAACACATTACGGAGACGTCCTAGAGCCGCTCGAGGAGCTACGTCGCCATGAAACAAATGCTTCCCCCAGAATACCCAACACTCAACTCACCACCAGTCATTCACAGCCCATTTACGTGCCTGGAAAATACTCGGTGAGTAAATCCGTCTCTCTCTCTCTCTCTCCCTGACTCTCTGTCGCTCCCACCCCCCTTGATTTTCGTTTTGTTCTTTCTATTTACCTTTACGGACTTTCTTTTTTTATTCTTCCGCCTTTGTTCGTTCACCTCGTTCCCGGTTTCTAGCACGTGCATTGTGCAATTACGGCATTACATATTTCGTGCTACTCGCGGCCCCGCCTGAACGCAGAGAAATTCGTTCGCGAGAGGTAACACCGGATACGCGTTACAGTTACCCCTTTATGTGGGAGTAGATGCTATTAACGGTATTTGCGATGCTAGGCGAAAGAATGTTTAGAGATTGAGAGATAAGAAGAAGCATCGTTTCGCGGGAAAAATTTCTGTATACTATCTGCATATGTCTGATCAATTGAAGATTATACTACTAAAGGATGAAATTCTATCTTTCATTCGGTTAGAATTATATTGGATTGTTTTGTGTCTATTATTATGCTAGAAATGGAACTTCAACGAATAATCGAAAAGATGAAGTTCAAAGAATCAGGGTGTAATTTTTGTAACTTTTATGAAACTTGAAAAGAAAGTAATTTTTTCTGAGACGCAAGTAAATTTTAGTCAGTGAGAGTAACTTTTTCATAAAGGAAATATTTAGTAGTTGTAGAGATGAAAATTATTTTGTGTAAACTTTAAAAGTTCGTATTTTTTAGATCATTTTGAAATTACAAAAAAAAATGATTACTTATCACCGGACTGTGGATTTTTATACATTTATGGCAAAAACTTACAAGAATATTCATAAATGCAAAAATGTATAAGATATCAGAAATACAATACATTTTATTAAATTTAGAATATAAAACATACTTTTGTTTAAATTAGAATTGTTCTTTTATTTATATGAAAATATGAATTTGCGTAAAAATCCGCAGTCGAGTTATCACTTTACCTTAATTTCACGAGGATCACGATACGATTTCAATATTAAAATTTCGAATTTTCTCAATTTTTGTGTAGCCTTCAAGTTGTCTCAGCGATAAAGAGGAGGACGAAATATACGGTTTTGGATATGGAGTGTTCAGCAGACAAATGCTTCAACAACGACAACAGAAACTTGCTCTTGCCGCACAGAATACTACCGCGATGTCACCAGCTGTACTCCAACAGCCTTATCAAAGGTAAGAATTATTATTTAAATTATCTCTCTCAGTGAACTTTGCAGAGTGTTACAAATATACGAAGTGGTTCAGCAGAAGATAGTCACCTATTTATTAAATAGCTCCTTTTAAATGGTTCCAAGAAAGAAATACCATGTGTTTTTTACTCGATCGTGCACATCATTTTCTTCAACAGTTCTTTTCATTTAATGACCAATATAAAAAAGTTAATGTCTACATTTTTCAACACCTGACAACTTATTGCCGATCTTCTTATATCTCGCATCATTATTAACAGCTTCCAATTAATTTTACCTTTGAAACGTATACAGATTGAGCTTTGTAAACATTTAAATTAATCAGTAACGAATAATATTCAACAGTTCTATTCGGTTTGTACGTAATTGTGCGACGCTAAACGTTCTAAGTGATCCGAAATACCACACGTGTGCACCTTTGCACCAGCTGCTTGATATTTAATTGCTAATTAACCGGCAGCTCGTTGCTCGCGCTCTCCTTCCTGCGCAGTCGGAAATCGTGAATAGAAAAAGAGACGGAGGAAGTTGTTATTAAATTTCATTATCTCAACGCCCCGACGTTATCTGCTTCCGTACACGTGCGAATAACTATGCTCCTGGACCACTTAAACTGTGCTATTCTCTTCTTGTCGCCATGATGAAGGTGTTGTTTCGGTTGTACTAGTTGCGCTCGTTCCAAGTATTTCTTTCGCGACTGTATTATTATCATTATTATTATAACGTCTTAATTACGCTGTATATTTTACAAGTAAGCCGTAGCAGCAAAGTAAACAATTAACCCCACCCTGTAGGGAAAAGCAGGACACATTTGAACAGTTCAAGGTCTGATTCCTTAAATATACTCTGTGTGGTTATGAACTCAACCACAGAGTCCTCAATACGATTATAATTGACTGACGTGATTTTACAACCACATAAAATATACAGGGCGAACCACGAAACGTGATTAGTTTAGATTACTATCTTATTAGCTGGCCAATCGAAAATTGTTTTATCAAGTACAGCACATATGCAATGCAAATTTCTGATATTTACTGGACCATGATTTGTGAATGTTAATTCATCCATAAAGATTACTTGTAAGGTGAGGTGAGGAGAATTTTTTTTGGTTACGAATAACCTTTATCGATGAGGAATATTCCTTTTTTTGTTAGGAATAACCATTATCGATGAGATATTTTTTTCGGTTACGAATAACCATTATCGATAAGAGATATTTTTATCGACAAGGAGAATTTTTTTCGGTTATGAATAACGTTTATCAGTGAGGAGAATTTTTTTTCGTTATGTGGCTATCGTCGCTCTTTTAACAACTTCGGAAATGATACAACGACGTAGTATGCGATATTCCTTATAATTCAAAATTCTTTCGACTAGGATACTTTTTAATGCTTTCTTGATCTAGATGAAAAAGAATTTGTTATTATACTCAACGAATTCGTCTTGATATCCTCTGAAAGATAGGTGTAAAAATAATTACAGGTTTGTTTATAGAAAATTGAAGGTAACCTTGGAAATTCCAGGAAATAAAGTTGACAAAAAATTTACTATAATCATCTTGAGGAACCGTACTATACTTGATAAACAAATTGTCGGTCGGTTAGCTAATAACTAATCAACTGATCAAGTTTCGTGGTTTACCCTATATTCAAGGAGGCAAATTTAAGCTGTCCAATTGTGTTCCGCTTCCTCTTCATATTTTTGATATCGAAATATCTAAAATTCTGAATCGATTTAAGCAAAGAATAATGAAGTAATAATATGACGTCCTTCAGAAAAATTTGAAGGGTTCTACTTAATTACTTCCTCAAATACTCTTCATTTAAATACTCTCTCTGCCTATGATAAATAACGTGTGAAATTGTTTGTCTATCGACTCTGTATTTACGCTTTGCATATAGTTATATACACACATTCAAATGAGCAAATATGTTGTACCCATAACTCGCGACGCTAATTGATAGATATGTTAGGCGCAGTATGTTTCTCGTTTGATCGCGTAAACATGTTTTTAATTCGCGTGGTTAATGAAATATAAACTGATTCTTGCCGATATTCGCAGAACAATTATATAAGTGGATATCAGAGTCTATCCAATTCGCTTATGCAAGCGGCACTGAAACTAATTATTCTGGGTTAATCATTGATTGACGGACGTCTGAACGAATTAATTGCGTGTCTCTATATTTTAATTATTTAATGCTGTGCAGTAAGTAATCAATGCATACAGTTGTACAGTGACAAACAGAAATATTGAAACAGTTGGCTTTCAATTATATTAACTGCATATAAATCGAAGGAACAACGCAATATTTCTTTCATTTCGTTTATTTCCCTCAACTATTGCGTTTAAGTACTTAAAGCACATATACTAAATATATCCCATACTTACAAGTCGCATGATTTTATATTATTGCCTTAGATTCATGTCAGACAATGTCTTTGCAGAAGCATCGATCATTAATAATCCAAAACGTATGGTTTTTGCTCGATTGCGACGCATAATAGAGACCTAACGATCGTCACGGAATTCATTAGCGTCAGGATAGACGTGTTCGATTGACAAATGGATTGGGTGTATTAATTATTCACCGTTGTACACACGGATGCATGATGCCCCTTTGTCATATAGTCAATGATGCAGTTAGCGATCACACGTCAGTTACGATTGTTTCTAAGTTCTATTTGTGGAAGAATATGTAGATCTCCGGCAGATAAGCTCATGGAGAAAATTACGTTCAAACAAAATTTTATTTCCTAATTCAAATATAACGATTCTCTTAAAACTATCTCAAAGTCGGAAATAACATTCTTTTCAGAGCACAGTACTCCATTTTACGTAATTGAATCGTATTCATTAAAGCTGGGAATCAATTATAATTTAGAAACCATTGATATAGTGAATTGAGAAGCTATAGGTATAGTATTATTACTAATTAGAAATCCCAGTGCATCGAGTATCGACTAGAATATTGGATGCTCGTCGATTATTGCCTATCAATAATATTGATTGCACGTTCAATTCTTTGTTTTTTTAACTACTGTAATTCGGGTACGCAGTTGGCTTTACCCAACAAGTCTATGAGGTTTCCTGCCACTGATTTATCGAAGTAAGCTGCCTGTCAGCGTGACTGACGTTCAATTGTAACTGAATAAATAACCTTTGCTGTCTATTAATATATAAACGTCACATAAATGTGTCGCAATAACGAAGAACATTGCAGACTGCAGAGTTAACTGTATTCTATTAACATTTCCGCTGTAATGTCACTCACGTGTGCCAATCGTATTTACACGATTACGAGTAAAATATATTTCTATGACTGCAAATACGTAAACACCGAAACTTTTAATAATGGACTTATCTATCGGCACTCGTTCCGACGAATTAGTAGGCCATTTGAAACGTATGAAATTCAAAGATTCATTCATACACAACCGTTTGGTTGTATTATTTAACACCATTTCGGAATTCAATATTCATTTAGTTGTTACTCAACAACAATTGAAATCTTTCTGACGAAATGGAAGAAGGAAGATCTGAACTCGCTTTATCTATTGTCTCTTCAAACATGCGTTTTTGTGTTGAGTCTAATGAAATTTTCTGTACATCCGACGGGAATGACGCTTTAATATAAAGTTTTAATTAAATCTAGATTTAAAGTAAACTTCATGGGAATTCTTAATTGGAAATTAAGAATTATCATGGAATTTCGAAGGTAAAACTTTTCTCCTCTATTATTTTCCTTCGGTCCACAAAATGATAAACTGAAACGCATATTAACTCCATAACGAATTAAAGTTAAACTTCGTAATTTAGTTACAATCAAACGACGAAGAATTGAATTCATGACATTCTTCAATTTTAAATTTGAATATTTTAGTTGTTGATTATTATTAATCTTGCTACAGTTTTTGAAACTTCTTCCTATACATTTCTAGAAAAAGGGTTGATAAATTAAAAAAAGACTAAAACATTACGAGGAAATTAAAAAATTCAAAAGAAACGGCGAAAACACTGTAAGCTATAATTGACACGAAAAATATGCACACAAAATATTGAATAATTATTTTATAACACAATCGAAAACTTTTCGTTAAACGTAAAAGTGTGCCAATATTTATTTTGCCATTCTTTTTCTCAGCTTTTTTTACAATTGGTTTACATGTTACCAATTTATCGAGAGGAAGAAACTTCTTTTATATTTAGTAAAGTAACGACGAATACACTTTGCAATAACTAGACTGCGGATTTTTATGCAAAATCAAATTTTTTACAAACATAAATAGAGAATTGAAACATGAATTACGATATGGTTTATTTTCTAAATAAAACTTGAGTTACATTTTTTTATATTTTATATGTTTAGACATATGTTAACAGTCTCATGGATTTTATACATGCTTAATATTATCATAAATGTATAAAATTTGCAGTCTAGTGATAACATATTCTTCGAAATAAAATCATTACTTTAGTCCAGCCAACCAGAGTTGGCGCGTCGAATGCGGAGCCTACGAATGCCTAAGGCGTGGTAGGGGTTCTACGAACAATGGGAATTCATTACTTCGGCAAATAAGGATGTGAGATCTAGATAGAAATTTATTTTACGATTAGGATATCTTAAAAAGTTTTTTCTTATTCCACGGATTCATCAAATACAGATAGATTTAGAAATCGAATTTTGTGTATTATTACTAAAATGCCAAAAGCAACGAGAACTAGGCAAATGCTTATGAAAAGTTGAATTCAAGAAACGCATGCATCTACTTTTAATGTTGATAAATATCTGGCAACTTTTTACTGCTCAATCAGCAATAAACATGTATGTTTTGATATATGGATGTATGTTCAGGATTTATATACTATGGAAAAAATTAGTAACATTTTTCTATTTATTCTGTTACTATGATTCAATGGAGAAAAAAGTGGCAAGCAACACAGCTCATAAATATCTACTGTTATACATAAAAAATAACCAAGCAATTATAGAATTGCAAAAAAACTGTTTATTGTTTATTATAATGCAAACAAAATAAATAGCTGTGTAACTTATACACAATAAAAAAAATGGTTCGAGTTTGATAAGCATTATCACAATAACAAGAAATCAATATCATCTTTCATTTAAAAAATATTGGGAGCCAGAAGTACCTCCATAAAATGTATTGCACATTACAAACTTGAACCATTCAATTAAAAAAAAAGTGAAGTCGATATCTGCATTAGGTTTTGAGAAAACAATTTGTAACACTTCAGTTGTTAAACCTTATACATGTACGTGTATAGAATAAACAGCGTGTAACATTCTTTGTACAATGCATGTAACGTATATTTGCATATGTTTCATGCATATATGCATATTTTACATACACGAACATCCGAACTCTAGTTATTACGAAAGTTTGCATATGCCATTCTAAGGCGCGCAGCTCTTTGATTTTTCAGCAGTGAACACGCTTTAACCGTGAAATCACAATTAAGCACGAGACGAATTTCTCCGGCGGTTTGGCGGAGATCGTTTGTACGTAACCGGTACATCAATTGGGAATCCATTCGGGCAAGAAGGTCCTCGAGGCACTCATCTCCTGTTCAGTATACCAAAGAGATCGAAGAGAAAGGGTTGCGAACGTAGTCAGAGGGGGTTGAACACGGAATTTCAATGCGGTTTGCCCGGTTGAGATGTTAGCTTTTCGTCAAAGGCCGCTATTAGCATGCGGTTAGCATCGCGAAGCCGGTGTATCAGGACACGTGGATGATACGTCGGTCATCTATTAGCGATTCTCTGGCATGTGAACTGTCGGGCATCGCTACGCTCTTCATCTTCCCTTTCCTTTCCCGCGTGTTTACGTCCTCCATGGGACCTCTACTTCGACGACGCGGTCCGCTTTGTGGAGCGATCGATGGCACCGGGCCCGATGGATGGAGGATCGAACCGACAAGGCGATTAGTCTTGTTTGTACGACCCTCGGCCAGAAATCAGCGCAGGTGCATTCCGGCGTGATCCACCATGTGCGATTCGCCGATCGCTTCCACCCTAAGGAATACTTGGGATACTTGAACAAATACCGCGTGATAAGAGGATATGACAGTCAGCTTGGCTACTGCCCACATTACCGAGCGTTACACCGGTGCGCCGCTTGCTGTTTGTTGCTCCGTTCGTGACGAGTTTACCAAGTCGCCACGGTGGTTTGGAATTTGAAAATTCTGGCCGAAACTACCAGAGCTTACTGTCCTTTGAGAGACTCTGAAAATCTCTGAATGATATCTGAAAAACATTTTTCACTTTCATGTATTGAGGCAAAAAAATTCTAGCAACATTACAAACTTGATTACCTATATTCAAGTATTATTTCCTTATGTTTCAGTTGCTTGAGTCCAAGATCGGCGTTTTTCTACGAATTTCCACCAAATGGTAAGTCATTGCATGTCTATTATACGTAAAATTTTCAACTTCCTAGAGAATGGCGAGAATATCTTAAGCAATAAGTTAATTAAATGAATTTCTAACAACCATCGAAATTGGCAAACTAGTGAATTGCTAATCTAAACGCTTAATACCAGCGCATTATGCCATACACACTCGATCCCGTTAGAATCTGCCGCAGCTAAAGGATTAAATCGGCCGACAATAGACTACCGCAAGCTGCTGTTTTCATCCGTGGTGCGGGGAGTCCGCATCGGAATGCGTAGGTGTAACGTGCCTTCGAGGTTCCCCGCTGCTGGTCGTGTACATTTTACATCTGTAATTGCTCATATGCGTGTCCGTGTATTTATCCCTCGCGCAACAATGATTTTCTGTGCTGTATCCATCCGTAGGACATGCAGATAAAGTCAGTCGTGGAATATAATGCATATGTTTTTATAATCTCGAACTCCGAAACAGAGAATAACCAAATAACTGTAGCTCTCCATCACGAATGCGGTGCGACTTATAAAAACACGCTTCTCATCATAACAATGAATTTGTGAAGTCGAAGGATAATTCGTTAAAAAATTCATATAAAATAAGTAATTGAAAAATTCTTTACTTTAATTTATTGTACCGTGAGAATAGAAAATTTATTATTTTGTAAATTCTTCTAGAAAACACTGTATTACTGAATTCGAACTCTAAATTAATTTCGGCGTTTCGGGTTACTATTTATTAGTATGAGCTTTAAGCATATTCAACTGTCACACTTGATGTGTTCAACGCTACATGGTTAAACGCTCATAATTATTAAACTACGCGTATAAATGCGGAACGGTTTCCTATATTGCTATATTGTGATTTTCGGGAGAAGAGGCTTGGAGGCTCCTTTTGCCTTCTGCAAAGTTCTCACAGTGCTGTTTACCCTACTCGTTCCATCTCAACAAATCTCTGTTGATTATTCGTCGTAAACTCTTAGCTACTGTTTGTCTCTGTCCAGCATCTATAGGTATCCCTTTCGAGAGGACCCAATCAGTACTGTCCATTTTAATAAATAGCTGCGTCGATTTGAAGGGAAGCAGCCTTTTTTTTAACTGGTAAATTACCTAAGCTGAAAATTTGTATTTTTAGATTATAGTCGATCAATACTGTCAGAAATGATAAAAAAAGCGATTATTTTGTGTCCCCCAAAGTAAAATTTAACCAGATAAAGAATAAACTGAAAGCGATAAACAATGTTTACGATACAATTTCGTAAACAGTGTTCACATTTACGAAAGTAGGTAGAAATTGCCAAATTTTAAGTCCTGTACGTAAAATATGTATTTCAAATCTATTCAAAATCAAAGATATAAAAGAACGACTAAAACTTCCTCGTTATTTCAATTTAATTATCTAATACTTCATTGGGATCAAAATTTCTTACATTTTCTGAAAAAATTGATCGACTTTTCGTGGAATAGTTGAAGGGATCTACCAGACTAACTCTCGTACTTCAAAATTGAACGAGACATCCGATATGTTACACAATCTCGCGGGTTACCTTTAAATCATCGACAATCATTTCACTGAAGATGTTTCCATCGACAAGGTTTCACCGACGTTGAGTTTGTCAACAATGTGTATTCACCGACATGTTTAAATCACCGAAATCATTTCACCGACAATATGTTCATCGATAATTACGTGTTTAAAAAAAAATAATGAGGTCAGTTATGATAATTTAATCTATTCGCCTCATTATTTTTTTTAAACGCGTAGAGTCATTCGGGGTAAAAGGACGCAGCGGGTAAAAGTACGCACTTATGCTATCTTTGCTTCACCGAACCGAAAGTACCATGATATTAAGAACAACTTTTTTGCGCTATAGGTAGCACATTTAATAGACTCATAAAATGCAACGAGTATTTGACGATAGGCCAAACGGTTCTTTTTAAACAGCAAAACTGCGTACTTTTACCCGCTGGTTGCTTTTGCCCCGAATGACCCTAATTATCGACGAAAACGTTATTGGTAATTTAATGAATCCTTGTCGATGAAATGATTGTCGATGATTTAAAGGTAACCCCAATCTGACAACGTATGCCTGAATACGCTGGAAGTATTGGGCCTTCCCTAAATCACGTCGCTGTCCTGGGTCAGCGTATAGTGTCTATTTGGACTTCGAAATTCGCTTCCTATACTCGTTAAACTCTCTCAGGACTTTCTCCGACATAAAACACGCTGCGGAAACTAATAAAAAAGTTAACCACGAACTGACTGAAACTCCCCGCCGGTCATGAACATTCCTCAAAATCATTTCGCGAGAAACCCTCGCCGCGCCGGTTCTTTTCGCTGAACAAAATTTCATGCAAACAGTTTGATTATAAACGTTCGGGAATGCAGTTATGCCGAAGATGGTGAACGAGCGCGAGGAATAAAGTCGAGAAGAAAGAGCCGCGCGGCGCGATCGGAATTCCCCGTGTTATCAAAAAACGCTTTAGATCCCATATCGAAGACGCGGTTGGCACGTGGGCCAAAGGAGTTAGCATTGATATTTCATTTCTATTGAGTTCGTTCGCCATCCTTGGCCCGTCCAGGACACGCTCCCTCCGACGGGTATGAATACGTAATTGAGACCAAGTCCTTCTCATATTCCCGCGGGACGAATGTTTCTTTAACGACTGTCTTTTCCTCGCGCACGCCGCCTCTTCCTCCTTCATCTTTAATACTCGAGTGTCTGTAACCCACTCAGCGTCGAACGCCGTCGATGCACCGGTTGCAGGAAACTCGACCTACCCCGCGATATTGGCAGAACGTTCTGCTGCTTTCACAGGTGTTCCTCGTTTTGCCCGCGGGGCGCGAATATTTTGAAATGTTTTGCGAAACGTGAATTTCCGATGGCTTGCTGCGAGTCGCATTTAGCTGTGAAACCTGGCGAGTTTGCAATATTCATGAAAGTAAATCTGTTGGTAGTGAGTGAGGAACATTAGGTGGGCTGAAAGTTGAAGACTGAATTAGAAAATCTTGATTTCTCTGGACAACTGAAAATCGTGTGAAACAGTTAACGATTTCCAATAATGAATTAGTGCGCGACTTTAGAACTCAAATTTATTTATTCTGTGGGTCAGAATTTTTTAGTACAAATTAGTGGAGAATTAGTAGACGTCGGAATCTAACAAACGTAGATCTGCTGCGAGCTACTTTTAGTTGTGCAACGTAACAGATATGCAATATTCATGGAAATAAATGTGTCTAAAATCAGAGTTGGGCAAAAAAGTTATTTAGTTGGGCAAATGACAGATAACTTCACTTTTATCCGTTATCCGAATATAGAAATAACGCGATTCATCTTTATTCGAGGCTCAGGGATGAAAATAATTTATTCGAAATAGAGTTAGTTGAAATAAAAGACAATTTATCGACTGAATTTATTGATTAATTCATTTGTTTATTCAATATAAACGGTATACCTTATTAGAATACAATGCTAGCATGAGACAACGCGTGGATAGATTATAATAATTAATTTATAATACGCAACTTGTAGTTGTTTAGGCAAATTCACATTTTCAAGAGGATAGAAAAAGAAAACCCACTTAAATAAAAGTGTCGTTTATAGTTTAAGAGTCACAAAATGTTCAAAAATAATAATTATCACTAATTAATTAAGAATAAGTACTATTAACTATTATTTTTAATTACTTTATTTTGAATATTTTTAACTATTATTTTTAAGTTATCTGTCATTTGATTTTATTTAAATAACTTTTTTGCCCATTTCTGTCGAAAATTAATAAGAAGCCAATAAACTGTGAAACCAAAACTGAACCAATTATCTTAGTTTGCGAAGATAACTGAAGATCGTGTGAAGCTTTAATTAACGATTTCCGATAATGAACTAGTGCGCGATTTTAGAACTCAAATTTGTAATTTAATCGTTTTATGGCTCAAAGTTCTCTGATGGAAATTAGCAGACATCAGAATATAATAAACGAAGAATCCGTCGCTTCAAGACAGAAAAATCTGCTGCAGCTTCTGTTGCAATTCTATGGTTCTTTCATTTCTGGCCTTGTACAACCTTGAAGATAATTGTATAGCACGCAGATAAATCTTGACACATGTTTTCAAATAATATAAAAAAATATACAGCATTCCATTTAAAAAGTTGAGTTTTACCTTAATTTCTCAAACAATAGTGCAAATACAAAAAATTACTTAGACAATTATGTGGCTTACAGAAAACAATGCTACCGTTTTCTTTTTCATTCTTTTCTATTACTTGTTATTTATAAGAACAACTTTGGCTATTAGTAGCGTGAATAATTCCCACATAATTATGAATGAACACAGCGAAATTCTTATTAAATGTTAAGCAACATTAAATGTTGATAGTAATTCTGATTTGTCTACATTTTTAGTTGACTAAAATAAGATACATAACTGGGGTTACAAAAGACCCTAAGGTCCTAGCAGCTTTAAGTGCCGATTAACTTTCACTCAAAACGTTTTTTATCAGATTATCAGAAATGCCAGAAAGATCGTGGCGATAATTATATGGTACATCCAGTATTTTAGTTTGGAATATTAGGTGAATCAACCTGGATAACATCAACCTCGAGTCTTTTCTCAACAGCATTCTTTCGAAATT
This sequence comes from Perdita meconis, assembly GCA_030770465.2. NCBI lineage: Eukaryota > Metazoa > Arthropoda > Insecta > Hymenoptera > Andrenidae > Perdita > Perdita meconis. Next base: position 11,983,479 of record JASKOS020000003.1, on the reverse strand, counting down.
GCATAAGAAAAAAGCACGAAGGAAGACACACAGCTTTTCACAGTCGATGCACATTTCGATGCAACAGACAATCGTAAGTCTTATCACAGAACTGGGGCAGTCTTCCGCTTCCGTTTCTGCCTCACGTAGACACTCCTCCAAAGACTAATCAGGACAGATCAGGAGCGTGTATCTAAACTGTGTACGTTTAACAGTAATTCCATGTAAGAGACGTCGGTGTCGAACAGTTACAACTCTTAGTAGTTGTCGCGGAGCGTAGGTACCTACTGAGTCCTGGTGCACGGCTGGCTCGAAAACTCGCGGAGGTTCCTGGAATACGCAAACATACTTGCTCGGCTTGTTTGTTTAGCGTCAACTGTAAGGGTACACCAGACCCCAGAACCCGAGCGCGGATCGAAACCCAATAATGCCGCATTCCCGTGCAAACTTTTTGCACAAACCGCCGTGGCTTTGGAGTTTTGAATCGGCCGCGAGGTTGAATTACCGTTGAGCAAGCCGAGTCCGAAATCGGGTTACAAAATTTATAGCCGCGTCGTGAATCTCCGGATTTTCGTTCGAGCTTTTGTTTAACGTTACGCTGCGCTTCCGCTGGAAATCGAAATGGATTCTTGAGGATGCGGCATCGATCTGTTCTCGTTATAATTGAACCGCTCGCGCGACAGAATGTGTATGTAAATGGTGCGCTGATCCTTACATCTGCGCGTTGTGGCATTAAACACGTCAACGCTTGCCTTGAATCCCTGTCCGCGTCGGAAGGAGCTCAGCTGTTCAAATAAAACACAGAACAGCGAGTGCTTCCTCGAGAGCGACCATTTCCCCTTGTATTTTTTAATCCAGAGATTACACGTAAGACTTCGGGTCTTCCTGTCTGAGGAGTTTTCGTATTAAAGGATTCGGGAAAAGTACCATGCCGAGAAGAACAATATTTTTACTGGTTTTTTTTTTTTAAAGCTTCACGTTATTTTTCTGTGAATTTTTATCTAACAAAAGTTTTGTTACATCAACTTCAGTTTTATTTGATTTGGTTAAGTAGGTCACTTTTAAGATTTTATGTAAAAGAAACTGTACGATATAGAGGTACAGAAATTTTTGCAGTTTATTCTGACTGTATTGGAGAGAATAAACAAATTTTTGTTTGAATATTTCATTCAATGCGACTTTTTGTAAATGATAACAACGTCATTGTCTCGGTAACAAAAGATTTCCCATTTGTGGGAATGATAAATCCACGTAGAATCCAAAATCGAAAACAGAAGAAAATTTCTAGAGTTCGTAAGATGCTGTCTGGAATTATCTAAGGTCATTGGAAAATATTGAAATCCCATGTTTTGGCAAATGTTAGAATTATGAACTACGAAAGAATTAGTAATTATAGACAGAAAAGTATTTATAACGAAAGAAAAATGATTGAAAAGTTATGATTATAAATGAAGAATTAGGACGTCAGTAATTTTAGAAAAACGTGTTTTGAGTAAAACGAATTTACAGTTTATGTTTATATTCTAATTCATGTAAATTAATATTAATATTAATCAGCTATTCCTGTGGCATAAAATAAATCCTACACTTCTCCGAAATTGTCTTCTAATTCAGCTTTTTGCTTTTTTGTCTTATTATTTGTATCACTTGTAGTAGTCATTAAAAATCGAAGGAAAATGCCATGTTATTGACTCTGTATCTCTTCTATATTTACTTTATTTCGTCCCGTTTTTCGCTATTTTTTTCTTGTATTCGATGTACTAAAGCGTGAATCCCGTTTGTAAACATTATCATTATTATTATTAAAATCTGAAAATAGATATCTTCTATTTAATATCGATAAGTCCTATATTTATAATGTGACCTAGTAGTTGCCATAACCACATTCCAATCGCGATTAATTTCATCTTCCATGTCACGTGAATATAACATTAGGTCAGTTTATAAATAATGAAGTCTATAAATATTGATCCTGTTGCAAGATGATTAATGTTTGAATTATTAATCAACCAAGAAAGTTCTGTAGTCTTTTATGTGTTTCATGTTATCAAAATTTCTTTATAAATCGTGTAACATTGAAATTAAATCAATACTACTTCGAAAAAAGGCTATTTTTTCTTTGAAATAATTTTTTAAAAGTACAGAAAAAATGTTACTATAAAAGTGAACATGGAATACTAAAAACAGTGATGCGTGACAATACATTGAAAAATTCGTTCCTGCTGGCTAAAAATCGTGTAAAAGATCCTCAGAAAATAGGAACCATGTTATTTTTGATTCCAATTTCCTCGCCCACGGCTGCCATTGCCTTCAATTTACGCCGAATCACTCGGAGTTTCATCGTTTTCAAAGAAAAATCCATTGCAGCCCAGTCGACCGGTTATACATTTCCTCTCACTGGTAAAGGTTTCTTTTCGATTACTTTCTCGTTTTTCATTTTTTTCGTTTATCGCGGAAGAGGCGCGATCATCCTTCGGTTAGATAACAGCGAAGCTTCGACGATATTAGTTGATCGATAATGTGTTCAGGGGTTCAATCTAAATCCGGAAAAATGTTTCTGTCCACAGTAAAATATCTAAAATAAATCACTTACCTTTAATGTCAACGGAAAGTTATTTTTATGCGTTTAATTTCTCTTGTGTTAATGGAACCATTTAACTGGTAGTAGTCATTTCTCATCGCATGTTAAAACACGATTGAGAAAATCCAGCTGTTTGTAACAGGAAAGCAGTGAAATGCACTTCGCTAGTCTCTGACATTTGCGGTCATCGATCAAATTGTGCAGCATACCGTGTATGTTCTCTACTATGCGCGAAAATGTACAAAAGTATTTCCGCACTTGCATTCAACTTTATTGCGAACTTGGTATGTAATAATTTCGTTCAGTTTTAATTTCCTAACTGTTTGAAAATTTGAGAAAGTTCAAAATATTATATTATTCACGAGCACCAGAAATTCAAGTGTGTAAAAAACAAAATGAAACAATTTTCAACATTTAATCATAAAATTTTCTACAATATTTTATTTTCTGGAGAGCATTTCATAAAAATATTCAATACTGTCGATCATTTATTTCCACAAATATTTTTGCCTACGTAGAATCATTTTCATTATGTCAGTTTGAGCAACATTTGTTCAAGAAATATATAAATATGTATATTTTCCTGCGTTCAAAGTAGCAGAAGAATAAGATCCGATATGACGTCTGCTCATAGGTAACCTAATACTACTTGTCTGCGTCTGTTTAGTTATGGATCTATACTACTGCCCAGAAAGTGGAAACTTGAAAATGAAAAATGGAAGGTCCATTTTTATTTCTTAAAAATGTATTTACACTATATTTTCAACATTTTTTTTTTTTTTTCATGTAGAATCACCTTCTTCCCTATAGTGCCATAATTACTGAAAGCTCGTATGAGTATATGTATGTATCGTGGATATCGATAAAAATGTTTAGATGCTTGATCAACGTGTTCTCTCAAAGAATTATCCTGAAATACGAGCGACGCGTAGGAGTACACTTAAGAAGTTCAAAAATTAAGCTTTCTATATTAAGGCGGAGGCGTGACCCTTAATACGAAGGGGGCGATAAAACGGTATAAGCTTAAGTTTCTTAGTAGCGCATCAATCGAAGATGGAGGTGATAAAAAGATACGAGTATATGCTTTTAACGTCATATTTTATCACTTTACAGCTTATGTCGTTCATTTCTCACATCAGAATCGTAAAACAAAGCACCGCAAATGAGAAAACTCGGAACATCGAGGTACCCAGTAAATTTTACTTTGAAGGAAGGGAAAGAACTTCTCAGATGACTCGCGTTTCACTGAATGTTCTACCCGAGCGGGAGCATACTTAATACTTTACATTATAAGGTAGCTTCAAAAATTCTTTTATAGCCGCTTCTCGTGCATTCTTCAGAGGAAAATCAACGTGCACCGTAGGTATTTGTATTCGATCGCGTTGAGAAGCAGCCAGGGTGCTTTCAGTGAAACATCTCAATTTCAAATACTCCTTGGGGAATGCAGCGCCATAAATCTTCGTTCCGCGTTGGCAGAAGGAGTGCGTTAATCTTGAGATCAGCGTTTAACTTTTATGCAAGCAAAATGTCGAGATAAAGTCTTCAATGCTGAACACAGATTTTTCTAGAACACATGATTTAAAAAGTTTAACAAAACTCAAGGAATGCTTCATTTCTAATGAAACCAATGTCAAAAAAGGCAAACTTAATAAACATTAATATTTAAATGGTCAAATGAGCAAAACTTTAAATGATTTGAAATTATGATGAAAACTGTAAGGAATTTGAATATCAACTGTTCAAAAAATGGTACCTAATGTGAAATACCTAAGAAATTTCTAAAGAAAGTTTAAGAAACTACTTTTCTTATTAAAAATGAATTTATAAAGGAAACATTTAATTATAAATAATGCAAAACTGTAACTATAATAACTTTATATTTATCTGTATTAAAATATGTAACCATTTGTCTTGCCTCTCATAAATGTTTGATCGCTCTAAAATTTATACAATAAAACTGCTTCTCCTTCAACGGAAGATTTTCAACTGACACTTAAAATTTAATACAACAGTCTTTTGCTTATAAAAAGTTATACGTGGAGTCAACTGCAGTATTTGTTACTTACTTATCGTGATCTCATTGTGTTCCATATTGGGTGCATTTGCCCTAAAACTACGAGACTAAAATCGTTAATTTGTCTTTCAATAGCGGAGTTCAAACCGATGCTCACGATTCAATATAACTGTCTTCCGCGTACAAGGAAGTAATTCATAGTATCAAGAGTACAGTTCATTCCTCACTTATCGAGATCTTGCGGCGTTCCGTATCGCGCGCACCCGGCGTCGTTGCACGAGGAATGCACGTAGGATCCTCGCGCAAAGAACGTCAGACGGCGTTCGTATCGCGAGCGCGCAAAAAGATTATCCAATTATCACGAATTCATGATCACGGGGTGTACGCCGAGTGGCATTTTATCTCTGCCGTCCCGTAATTTCTCTATTCTCCTTCTGCGCTATTTCTCTTTCCCGCCGCCTCCCGGACGTCCCTCCTCACGGTATTAAACAATACCTGTATGCAAATCGAGTCGGCTTAATTGCGACTGTTTTGCATGCGTGGAATATCCGGGTGACAATCGTCGTATCGCGATCACCGGGTGTATCGTTTGCAACCGGAGGGACGTATCTGCATTCCCCGTAATTTTTCATCCGCTCGCGTGACTCCGCTAGATAAAACGTTCCCGAAGATCGAGGGTGAGATTAGTTGCGCGACTCTTTACGTAATTATACTGTTAAGGGGCTAATTAGAGCGTAGGAAGTTTGCGTAGCGAGCATGCCGGGGGTATTTGTTCGCACGCCATTGGTCTCAATTAATTTTAAGTGAACGAGAAGTATGTGACATGTACGCTTTCCTTGAGACATTCTTTAATAATTTCTATCGTTCAAAGTGGTTCGTAGTTCAAGGTCAGTTCAATTAGGGTTTTTTCAAGGAAAGGTCATGAAAACAAATTTTCAATCTATCGTCTCGATTACCACCGACCAAAAATTGAATTTGCAGAGAATCCTGAAGAATTGAAACTTGAATAACAATGCATTTCATTTTTTAAACATTCTAACTCAAATTATATTTTTGGTATTTTGTGTATTTTGTCTTATGTCAACAGTCACGTAGATTTTTTGCATATTGCCATAAATGATAAAATCTGCAATAATAATTAGCTTTGAAGCTTGTTTGTATAGATTAAAAGTTCTTGTTTCCATAGTTGTGCATTTGCCATTTTTATCGATTGTTTCAAATGTTTTAATTCGATAATTTTCTTGTGATTTTTATGAATTGAAATTTTAATTTGTTCGTAAAATAATATAAAATATTAATGAAAATTCACTATGTTTCTTGATCTATCTCGTTGGATGTCTGATATAGTAATTTAATCCTGTATAATTCGATTTTTACTTCCTAAGGACAAAGTTCTATATGAGAGAAATGCAAATTTATATTTTTGCAGACATTCAACAGCAACTGAATTTTAAATAAATGTATGTTTTATTTTCTAAATATTATACAATGTATCTTATTTTTTATATTTTAAATATTTTTATAGCTTTTTGTCATCTTAAAATTGCCAAGATCCACAGTTCACTTGTTGAATATATTGAATCTAAAACAGTTTTAAGAGTATTTGTAACTGGAATTCTACATAAAATGCCGCATTTTTATTTAAGATTTATTTATTTTCTATTTGTGGAAGTTCAACAATCAACGAAAAAAAAATATAATTCCCAGTTATTGAAGACTGTGTAAATAAATGAATAAATCCTTAATTCATGTATTTACAAAGTGATTCAGAACTTTTGGACGGTAATGTACATATTTCAGCTTCTCGTGACACAGATTACTAGCATCAATGTGGTGCTTACTCGCTGCAAGCTCGCGACTCGAAACCGGTAATGAGCTTTCAGGGTATTTGACATATTTAAGAACAAGAGAACAATTTCAACAGACGCCGTTCGGTAGTTGGTTTCACGATTATTCAAGTATTTCATTATCTATGAATAGAACTTCCTGTTATAATACTTTAATTACTGTAATGCAATTGAGCATTAATCTCGTCTAGAAAGTTCACTAAGTTATTTAAAAAATGACGTAATGTACGTAATTTAAATATGTATTTATTCTTCTAAAGGAGTCACATAACGTACTGCGCGTCAAAAAATTTATCACGTTTGAAAATTTTCTCTGAAGAGGTAAAATAAAGAGAAAATGTTAGAATTGTTCTTATTTGGAAGATCTTCATTTATGTTAAATAATTACCTTACTCATGTTTGTCCTATTGTGTTTTAATTTTCTCCGGCTGTTAAAACCTCTGAATAAAAAAGGATACAATAATAACGCAGAATAATGATAATGTAACAACAATTTTATAAAATTATGTTGTGAAAAACGCAAAGTGCATGAAAAAATGTTTAAAATTACTCAATTTATTATGCAGATTTATTATGCAGACTACATTTAAAGTTAAAAAAGACAAAAAATATTGAAACATACATTTGCTTGCATCCTAAACTTAGTCTTTCATTCTTGCAACATACTGAAAACCTGTTTTTGTTTTAATTTGAAAAATTCTACGAATAATTGTCAAATTTCAGTGAAATAATTCCATTCTTTGAAATCTGAAAACGTGTATAACCCCTCAAAAAATTATGAATTACTTATTGGCACACCTAATTATAAAGAAGAATTATGAAATATTTATAAAACCACTTGCTAATTACAAGAAGACTACATTCAAATTAATTAATGCGGAGCCGTGAAGACAACCATGACCCATTGTTCCTGCATGTGCAACAGTGAACATCACTCGTTCCGTTCTCTATTTTTTGTGAAAGGTAGAAGGGACGCTCTAGAGCAGAAGTACTTGTGCCTTATGCGGAAGTGCAACGTCACGTGTTCGCAGAAATTGAAAAGCGTCTAGTTCACACTCTGCCCCGCCTCTGTCCCCGTCTCGCGCCATCGCTTGCTCCCTTTTCTCTTGTTTTTAACGTCTACTCCACCTTTATAGTCATTCTAAATTTCGGCCTGTCTCGTCGAAAAACCCGTTACGTCATTAGCGGCGAATGAACATTTCGCTTTGTTCTCTTTCCGGACAGAATCCATGATGAATACGGTAGAAACTCTTTTTCCTGCGACCGCGTCGCTGCATTCACCCGTATTTTGCAACTGTTTTTCCACGCTCTGTCACTTGCGCGAGACAAGAGCGAGCTGCCGGCACCGCGAATCGGTTCGAGGAAGGAATTCGCTGTGAACTTATTGTTAATCATAAGGTTTCGAAGAATTGTATCGCGTTCCGCGACAATTTCCAGGTGTGAATATTGCTTCGCACTCGGCGAAACTGGCTTAAAAATTGTTTGTTCGCGCGGACGCGGCTCACAATTACGGCTGCGACTAAAATAAGACGGAGAGGCGTGTTTGATCCCACCGTGTAGGTACAGGAGAGCAGTCAGCGTGGTGTTGTCATGGTAACAACACTGTTCCGCGCGTGGCACCAGCCACAGAAGCAAAGGCGTGACAAATAGGGAGAAGAATAGACAATGACGATGTTCCAGCCTCTCGACGGGACACTCAGCCCCAACTACACCGAACCGAGATCGTTCGTGCCTGAAACACCATCCGCTCGCATGCTTTAAAGTTCATCCGCGTTTCGCCCTTCCTTCACACCTTTTTTCGCCTTTGTTCCGACGCTCCCACCTCCTCGCGACGCTAAACGCCAGGTGTCGTGACTGGTCATTCGACCCCACGATGGATTGGAAATCGAAGACTCAGGCCTTTTCAATTTGCCCTTATAATGAACCTCGCGGCAGCCTTAATAAGCCCGTTCTCTCCAATTACCGCGCTGCACAGTCGTCGCGGAAAGTGTGTTGGCGAATTCCGAAAATGTGCAAGTTTTTCGCTGCCAGACATAAAACTTAAAGTGAAATCCGAGACATGTAAGAACGAACATCTATGCTATTATTGTCGACGCAGAAATAAAGAATTACAGGTAAAAACATTTTACTATTTTTCTCTATTTCTTTCGCCCAAAATTCGCCGTCCTAGGCTGCATTGTTAGTCTACGTATACAGGGTGCGCCAAAAGTATGGAAACGGTCAAATATTTCAAAAACGGAACATTTTTGAGAAAAATGTTTTAGAGCAATGTTTTAGGGTTTTAAAAATTCTATTAAATGGTGATATCCGTTTGATCTTCAGAGGAACGGTCAAGGTCATATCAAGGTCAACATGATTTTTTTAAATAGAACATGCCATTTTTTAGCATGCAATGTTAAAGCTGACGACGAGACCTTTTCAAAACACTAGCTGATGACCTAATTCTCTTGAGAATTGCCAAGAATTATCAAGAATCAGGCAGAAGATAATTCGAACATTTAACGAGTTAATGCACATTAATGCTAAATCTCAAATGCTCAATGCGTATTTATGCTAAAATCGCCCTTCGTAAGCCCATACGTGAGGACCATGATTGTTCGAAGTCCAATCAAGAAACTTCCTCCCAGTGCACCCTAAATAATACTAACAATAAGGCTGACAGCATCGAAGCATTTAAAGCTCAGCACTCAGGCAATTATAAAGAGAAATAGGTCATCAGCTAGTGTTTTGAAAAGGTCTCATCGTCAGCTTTAACACTGCATAATCAAAAATGGAGTATTCTATTTAAAAAAATCATGTTGACCTTGATATGACCTTGACCGTTCCTCTGAAGGTCAAACGGATATTACCGTTCAATAGAATTTTTAAAACCTTAAAATATTGCTCTAAAAAATTTTTCTCAAAAATATTTCGTTTTCGAAATATTTGACCGTTTCTATACTTTTGGCGCACCCTGTATGTAAATCCACCTCTGTTAATGACTGAGAACATTGCATTGTTACACTTTGAACTGAAAAAGTATGCCAGCCAAAAGTATCTTTCACCATAAATTAATAATTACACATTGAAGTGATTGAAGGCCGCTAGACGAAGGTGCGAAGAATAATAGTTGGCGAAATTTAATTCGAATAGCGATCTCGGCGTAAAAATTGGGAACGTTAATTGCCAGCAACCGACATTGCCTTTAATCGTTAGACCAGTCTGCTGCATGCCTTGGAATTAGTCCAGCTTTCGCACTTTCCCTCTTTCCTACCATTTCCTCTCAATTCTTGCAGCTCTTGCACTCCGGGAGTCACGTGCTACCACTCTTGCCTCTGTGTTACTCACACCTCCAACTATTCTGCTGATGGTAGTATCCCAATGGGGAATAGATTGCGACTAGGAGTAGTCGTTTCATTAAGTATATGTACTTGCTCGGGCGAGAAATGAATTGTTTAACGTCTAACTTCAGAATGTCAGTGTCTGTTATCGAACATTGATAAAAATGTACATTCAAAGTGCGATAAAGTGCTAGTCATTCGAATATCGATTTATCGAAACGTCTCGGACTGTTTATAAAAACTGTAACACAGTTTTCTTTTTTGGTTTTGTTTTGTTTTGTTTTTGATGAGTAAGCTTTTATGATCACTAGACTACATTTTCATGCATTTATGACAATTTCAAATGCGCAAAAATCTATAAGATTGTTAACAGATGCCAAAAAATACAAAATGTTAATTATATAGTAGAAGTTACACGATTTAGAAAATAAAGTATCTTAATTTGTATCTATAAACATTTTATTTTGCATGAAGATGCGCAGTCTAATAATACACTAAGTACTAAGTAGTCTAATAATACACTAAGTAGAACTTCAATTATGCAATTCAGACGAGTTGCGTAATATCGAATAGTTAAAATAATTATGAAAAAGGTATTTAATAATTGATAGTTATAACACTCTGTAATTTTATTGATAATTTAATTCAAATGAATAGTTAATGAGGTTAATAACGCGACAAACCTCCCGTTATTAAATAAATTTAAGCAAAGTAATTAACAAGTTTAATTAAATCAGATTAGAATTTTATAATAATATAATAAAAAGTGGGACTACAGTAAAAGATAAGAGATAGAAGCCGAGATGCTTTTACTGTTTCCTGCGCAGAAGAAAATAAGTAAAAACACTTTGTCAGGAATAATACAGATTACTGCTAATAAAACTCGCGCGCATGATCGCACTCCATAAATTAAGGTATTTATTAGAAACGCAATTTATTGTACTGTGACGGCGATTCAATCTGTACTTTTCCGTCGTAGTCGAAGCTTAAACCGCCCCCTCACGGAATCTATCGACGATCATCATATATTTCCACCGATTATCGCGTTATAATTAATAGCGCGATTTCTACTTCGCTCCGCTAGTACTCCGCGCGATATCGAGAAAGTGAAAAATAGTTGGCCCGATAATATCGGCATACTCTCGTCATTTATCTCCCCTGCTCATTTATTCGATGTCGTTAAACGCGGGCGACTTTAAGCCGGTATTAATCTAACTCTCGACGTGAAAGCTCAACGCCGGCCTTTAAAAAAGGCGCATCATGAACCACTTTCAATATTCATGCACACCGCCATTACCATAAAACAACCTTCGAATTTGACCTCATAAAGAGAAAAGATTCTCCAATAATTTTCTTCCCGTGGAACGGCATTCGCCGAGGGTGAATCAATGAGTGTGAAAGTCAACCGAAATTGATGACGTCGGAGTAATAAGTTTTCAGTTAGTTGCTCCGACGTCCCGAAAGGTATATAAATCGTTATCAAGTAACTACTTTTTACTCCTCAAAAAACTCTTCAGTTCCCTTAACTTACAAAGTAACTCCAAGCCTTTGGTAATGTGAATTCCAATAATAATAAATTATGTACCTACTCTACAAAGATAAATCGTTGCTAATGATTATGAATGCAAAATGTTAAAATTTATTCGTACATAAAAAAGAGATGCTAATAACGTAAGAAATGGAATGAAGAATTTCTCAGAACGATTTACTGTTTATTCAAGAAGCAACGAGTGTCAAATTATCGCGTACATTCCGCCATCTAAAAGTCCAACTTTTCACCTCGACTTCCTCGCTCGTACCTCGAGTAACGTTTATCGAGAAATGAGTAAAGATGGCGAATAGCCAGGGGGTCTAATAGGGGAACACCCCGAAACGAAGTAAATTACCGGGAAGGAAGAGAAAGGAGAAGAGGAATGCCATTACACCGACCGCAAGTAGAACTAGGTGTCTGCGTGAAGCAGGAAGGAAGCATCGCGACGGCTGAGACGCAGAAGGAGGAAGAAAGTGGATCTTAATATCGCTTATTTATTCATGCGTATAGCCCCGCTTTCGCCGCTCGAGGATTTTCATAATAACAGGTTTGCCCTCCCATCTAGGTACTCCGTGGGCATTTTTACCGAACGCGTCCCGAGATTGTTGATGACGACGTCTATGGAAATATACAAAATTTTTTCTCGATCTCGTAAGATAAATCATCGCGCGACAAATAGTATGCCAGAGTAATTGATACTGCGATATATTGGACCTTTACCTACCATTTTGTTCAATTTTTGATTCGGAAAAATATTGTTAGAGTGATGGATTGTTGGTTATCCAAGTGGTATTTTCTTTTTATGGCGAAATGCAGCCTTTACTATTTTCAATGTTGATAGTGACTAACATTGTTATGGATAATAATTAATTTTATTAAATAAAAAAGGCTGAAATGATTATTTAAACTGTTCTATTATTCCATTGTTAATGCAATAAACCAAAATAAAAAGTAATATTCTGTGCTTGGTCTGCAGTCTACAGCTTTTATAAATATGCTATAGAAAATTCAGACAGTGTCAGGTCAAAATTGCAGTATAGAGCAGGATGTAATTCTATGTGAAAAAGTAAGAAAAGATAATTAGTAATATTTCGTAATAAATTTCAGAAACAATTGAATACAACTTAGTTGTTGCGTATTTATAATATGGATAATTTTATAAGAATTACTCAAGAATTTAAAAAATTACTATACAATACGGCTATCTTAAATGTTCTATTCTATTCGTTTGGAAATTTTAATTGTTGAAGTTAGAGATTTGAAGGTTTGAAGATGGACATTTTAAAATTTAAAATCGAAGATTCTCAAAACTTCAATTTAAGATTTTAAACATTTCAAGTTGGACATTAACAGAATTTCAGAACCATAATTGTAGACATAAAGATTTGAAGTTGAAGAATTGAAAAGTTAAAGATACAAAGGAAATATGAAATCGAAGGGTTTAAGAGTTGAGGTTTGAGATTTTCAAGCCTAAACCGGAGAATTTAAAGAGTTAATATTGAAAATTTGAAGATTGCAATTGATTATTTAGATATTTTTACATTAAAAATTGAAAATACGAAAATACATTGGAAAATTTGAAAACACGAAATTGAAGACTTTTAGATTGGAAGTTGGAGATTTTAGAAGTTGGAGTTAGAAATTTTGAGATTCGAACTGCAGAATTTCAATAGTCAATGTTTAAAATTTGAGAATTTCAGGATGAAGATTTTAAGATTTCCACTTATAAATTTAGAAACTTTAAGGTTAAGATTAAAAATATGAAGCTTTGAAATGGGATTTTTAAAAAGTTAAAAATGAAAATTTGAAGATACGAAATTGAAGATTTAAAGACTAAAAGTTGAAGATTTCAAGTTAGAGATTTGAAGATTTTAAGTTGCAGATTTGGAAATTTTTAGAGCTAAAATATGAAATACAATGATTTGAAGTTAGAAATGTGAGAAGATAAAGTTTGAAGATATGAAATTAAAAAATTTAATAGTTGAAATTAGACATTTGGAGGTTCGAAGTGGAAAATTGAAATAGTTAAAATTAAGAATTAAAAGATTTTTCAAGTTACAGAATTGAACATTTCAGGTTGTAAAATCGCAAATTTCAATTTGCAAACTTACAAATTTTTAGAGTGAAAATTGAAGACTTAAGAACTTGAAGTTTGAATTTTAAGAAATTGAAATTAAACATTCGGAAGAGTTGAAATGGTAGTATTAATACGATTACTTCAATAAAAATTACTAAAATTACTATACAATACAATGTCTATCGCAACAAGTCATTTTTCAAAATCAGTTATCTCAAAATCAGATCTTCGAATAAAAGATCCTTTAACCAAATTTTGTTTCTTAGTTTTTCACCTTCCATACTGTCACATACGAATTTCCACTCCACTCCGTACATACAGGGTGTTTCGCAATTCGTGGGAAATCTCCGAGATACAGGCACTAGACACGAAAATAATAAGAAAAGTTCTGATGCAATATTCTCGGAAATGGTTAGTTTATTAGTTACACGCGGTTTTATATTTCGTAAAGGCACATAACAAAGGCTCATCCCCTGCGAGGTCAGTGACCGCGATTTGGGCCCCTGCATCGTGGAAAAGTATCAGTTGTGTTACATTCATCATAATTTCAATTTTTAATTGCAAAATATGTGATTTTTCATTCGAAGAAACATCTCATTCCGATACACGTTGCGAGTCACCGGAGCCCACTTAGGCCCAGAGAGGCTTGGGCCTGCACGGTCACTGGCTTTAAAGGAGAAGAAGCAGTGTTACGTCGGTATTTTACGAAATCTACAACCGCGTGTAACTAATAAACTAACCATTTCCGAGAATATTGCATAAGAACTTTTCTTATTATTTTCGTGTCTAGTACCGTTAAGGAACTAGTTTTTGATCATTTTAGAGCACTTTCCAATGTAATATTATTTTTTAACCTAATCAAATTCTAAACCATAGACTTTTTTGGTACGAAAAGATAAATCTATCTTTAAAGTTTAAACAAAAATTTTTAAACATTGGAAATAAGTATAATTTAATTATTTATAAGCTATTAAATAATAAGGTAACTGGGAACTAGTTTTTGATCATCTAAATTATTTGGGAACTAATTTTTGTTCAGGTAAGGAACTAGTTTTTGATCATATAATTACATGGGAACTAGGTAATTTTTAATGGTGTATATTTAAGTATTTAATAAGTATGAATTGAATATTAATATAAAATAACAATACTAAAATATTTAAAATATTAAAATGACACACTTAAACTTTTTCGTATTAAAAATTTGTTTGGCATTTTAGATCAATTCCAACACCAGTACTAATTAAAAAGAAAAAGAAATATACAAAACAAACTTGTACTAATAAAAAATAAACTTATTTTTAGTATTATAACGAAAAACTCATTTTTTTATAATTTTATGATGTCCTAACCTATTTACGATTTAAGTGATCAAAAAACTAGTTACTCGTGAAAACATTGGAACTAAATAATTGATCACTAATTTTGAATGAAAATTATAGATAAATTATTAAAATTCTTACTCTACATTGTAAATAAACTATTTAATAAGCAAAATGTATGAAAATAACCTTCAACAGTTGCTACAGCATAAACAGATCAACTGTATTACTGACGGTACTTTCGGTACTCTCTTACGCCGTTCAGTAAGACATGGCGTTCAATAAGGACTTTCTGCAAGTGTGCTACCTTTCACATTTATTTTCACGAAAACGCACAATACTACCTGCTCTTTATACTTATACATATTTGTGAATAATCAACCTTAACTTCAGAAATTATTTTAAATAATTACTTGTTGACATAAACCTAAAAGAATGATTTATTTCACGAACTTGATCAAAAACTAGTGCCTGATCAAAAACTAGTTCCTTAACGGTACCTGTATCTCGGAGATTTCCCACGAATTGCGAAACACCCTGTATATAGTTTGCGATACAACGTCGTACACTGTCCCGAAAATCTATCGAAGTAAAAATATTCGCTCCACAATCTTCCGCGTACGTACATAATTTTTCCCTTCGTCCTCCCCCCAGTAACTCTGCCTTCCTCCCCATCGATTTCTTTCCCCGTGGGGTAGAGTAAAACTCGAAAGTCAATCGACTGTACGAAACCGTATTTTGAAAGACGGCTGACTCGCGGTCCCGACCACACATTACGGTCCAGCAGCGTCGGGGAACTTGTTATGCGCGCGAGCCACTCCGCAGCCACTTCCCGGCCACAAACTTTGGATTTTTCTGGCCGTAACTTGGCTGCATAAACCTGAGCTTGCAGAATACGTGAGAAAGCTTCTTGACCTCATCTTCCCCTCGATCTCTCGCGGCGGTAGTCGAGTCACTTCGCCCGCGGGACAAACTTCTCAGACTTGTTGTCGGCCCGAAATAATTAAGAAGGCACGCCCGGGGGAACGGGATAGAAAATCGCGGGGCTTTAATGACCCCGTTTCCATCCCCCGCGAGAAATTCTTCTCCCGTTGAATTACAATACGCGGCGGGACGGTGTCGGACGACGGAGGCGAAGAACACGACCGCGCCCGCGGTAAATAGGGTGCACGAAACTCCGGGCCCGTAATTTACGGGTGAACGTGCTGGCGGTCGAAAACTGGCAGAAAATATCATTGCCGACTTCTTTCTCCCTGGTGGTCCGGTTATAATCAAGCGGCAAGCCTTCCCGAGGAACCAATTGAATTTGTCGGACCCGACGCCGCGCAGTTCGTGCCATTTCCCCGAGACCCGGCTTTTTCCGATGAACTAATTATTAGTCGACGGAGTTTCGGTTACACGTGCGATCCCACGTCCGAACTTTTATCGCGCTGCGGATGAAAAAGCAATCGAGGCCACCGCGAGTGATAAGCTTATCGCATCCGCTGAATTTTCGACTGGGCGCTGGGTCCCTTTGGCTTTTGACTTCGATGCACGTTGCAAGTAATAACTTCTCTTTATCCCGCGCGTTTCGGGCGTTCTCATCAATTTGCGGTCGTGTTGCTCTGAACTCCTGATTCACGAGGAGATTCTTCCTCGGAATCTTTATTAGAAATATTTTCTATCAGCTGTATTTATTTTTATTTTGAAAGCTAATCATGTGAATAACAATTCTTGGCAAACAGTTCTCACTGTTGAAGCTTTCGGGTGTAAGCCGTGTCCATGAGGAAATGTTTTTGCAACGTTTCGCTAGCATTGCAGCTGGCTTCTTCAGGGGATCGAAAGACACACTGAAACGTATGACGCCGCACAGTGGTCCGAATCGAGAAATTTAGTGACTTTTTTTTGTATAACTTTTGAACCATAATGTATATTGATACCAAATTTGAAATGAATACTATAGAGGTGATGGGTTATTACTAGATTAAGAGAAAAATGTGATAACAATAACGGTTTTATAATATAACAATAATAAGATATAATTAATAACATAAAATATTTAAAAAATAATATTTTTTTATGCTTTGTCAGTATTCACTCTCAAATTCTTTTGTTTATCATTATTTATTTATAGTCCGTGTAATTGAAAGACGTTGCTGCCTGAAACATTTACAATTAGTACTTTAAATATATTGTTAATACTTCTAAGTTTTTAGAAGAAATATTGATCTTTTCAGATATTTTCGTGTGCAAAAATAAATAATCACCCATATCTCTCTTTGAATCTTTCAAGGTTTTATATAAGTCGTTATTTTTGCGAAAAGCTTGCATTTTCACAGAACAAATAATATCTAAATAACAAAGAAGAAAATGTCAAATGTAAAAAATGACTTACGTAAGAAGTTTTTAAGTCATTTGTACTTACTAAACAGAACTAATGAAGTATTATGTAGATGTAAAATAAAATAGACCAAAATAGTATAACAAACAACACTAAATAATATAACTTAAATTTAATTCACACACAGTAAAAACACTAATATAACTTAAGTTTAGTTCATAAAAAAAATTAAAACACTACGAATTATTATTAGAACAAAACATGAAATGATTAAAACGAAATAAAAATGAACAGTAACTTTCAACACGCAAAAAATGCTCCGATAGTCTCACTGTGGACGTTCGAATGGTTCTCTTTTAACTGAATGCAGACAGAAAGTCGAAGACTCATTCGAAGTCTTATCTGTACCATAACATAAACATATCAAGTGACTCTAATCCAAACAATTCTTTGAGAAGAACTCTGCATCGGTTTGAGAGGTTGGGTCGGAGAATACGAATGTAGTGCGTAAAGCAAAAGCGATTGCTACGTAACATCGACAGCTTTGAACTATAATAATTTGAAAAACCGGACGAAGGTGGAACTGATTTTTGCATGTTTATGTAGAGGAAAGTTTACTGAAAACATTCTAATTTGTTAGAAAGTGGGACTCCTTGGGACTTGAAAAATATCTCTTAGTATTTGTACAGAACTTTGAGAATTGTTTATATTTCATTTAGCATTATTTTTTTAATATATTCGATACAGTAACTATTAATGTAAGGTATCATTTTGTATTACGAAAGAATACTCTTTATTTAAAAAAAAAACACGAAATAAGAATATTGAGTTAGAGTATCAGAATACTTTAACAAAAGAAAACAATTTCATGGGATGAAAAATACTCCTTCTAAAATGTTTAACTTTAAGTGTCCATTGCCACTATTGTTTCCATTAGATTTAAGTAATATTTTTATATTCGAGACTAATGGACAATTAGTAAATAATACACATACAGTAGATATCAATATGAGAAAGTTGACTTTTTGACAAAAAGTCACTAAATTTTTCGATCCGGACTACTGTGCGCCGGGCCGTGAAAGCCTCAAATCTCTGAATTCTTGGCAAAATTTTCTTCTTTTCGTACCATTAGAATCGCACGTAAAATATTCTTCTCGCGAAACTGAAGCAGATATTTATATGGCCGCCATTAGACGGCGCACTCCGTGTATATCTGCGACGATAATAAGATGCGTCGCACATGAATTACGACGAACTCTTTTCATCATTATTCAACGGAAATGTACTTCACGCTTCCGGCAGAAAATCCCTGAGAATTGGATCATTCGTCGCCCGTCTACGAAACCATGTTGAGACACGGTGGCATACAAAGTTCAGCGAGAGCCACGATAGAGAACGAAAACGTAAGATTGAACAAGCGGCATAAACAAGAGGAGAATAAGAGGTTGAGAGTCAGGGGGCAAACAGTGTCACGGATGCAGCCGCATCTGTCGTAGTATTTGTCTTTCTGGGCAGCCAGTCTGTTGGGGTTTCCCACTTTTCTCTCGCCGTTGATCTTACCTTTTCCCGTAACTTTCGCTGTTGACTTCATTAGAAAAAGAATCGACCGGTACGTGATCCCTTTGGACCGAGAAAAACCCGGATTTTCGGAGCTGATCGGAAGTGCGATTTCCAGGGGAACAGGAATGTTGTGTTTGTTAGACGCAACCTTCTAAATGCATTTCAAATTTAAGGCAGTAGAAATCCACGCTCATCGCCTTCATGAAATAGCTTTTAACTTTTAAGTCAGCTTTATCAACTTCAAGCAGCAGCTTTTAACTTTTCACGTCGAAGTTGAGGAAGGATATAAAAAGAGTTCCGAGTTACTGAGAACCAGCTTCATCGATAATAGAGGAACGCAAACAGACGCAGCACGCAGTACAGAAAAATATGAATCAGATTCTAGGGGTAGAATAGGCTGCAGCGACGTCAAACAAGACAAAGTCGGCCGGTTTTATCGCGGCGACCGCTGAACAAGCAGAGATTCCCTCCCTCGCACAACTTCGAAATTTGACGCATGCGGCGGAACATTTGTTCGATTCCCTCCAGAGTTCCGTTTTTTTTTTCTCTCTCTCTTTCCACGTTTCCTTCACGCCGCCACCTCGTTCCTCGCTTCCCTCTTCGACGTCTTTTCTCCTCTGTCGGCTCTCTTGCCTGCGAATTCCGACGTTTCTCGCGATAGGGAGAACGGTATTGGACTTTTCGTCTTCGATGGCCGGGTTTATTTTTATTCCATACGATTCATTCGATTGAGCATGACTTGTGGTTACAGGCCTGACAATATATTTTCGATATTGCGAGTCGACATTCCGGACGGCGCGGCGGTACCGCAAGTCTTTTGTATTCTTTGCCTGTGTCGTTCCTGTCCGCCTGCTCTCGCGTATTCGCCTTGATAAAATACGAACGGTCCTCTTCGGAATAATAGCGGCTTCCGGCAAATTTGTAGTTCGCCTGTGGACATCGAAGATAACGGCTCGCGGTCGGGTTTCGATTTTAAGGATTAGCGCTGCTGGCTGTATTTCATTGTGAAGGGTCTGCACGGAATCGGAAAGGCATTAGGTAATAGAGTTGATGGTGTGCACCGTACACTGTGCGAAAATGTATTTATTACTCGTAAACAAAACTAATCGAAGAAGAATAATTAATCGCTGAAGATAGGTTCCCGCTTTCTGATAGGTAGGTAGTGCTGCTACTTTGTGCAACATGATTGCAACTACCTATCGTAATCCAGCTAAAAGATGCTTATGGGATCCCGGTTATTGCGCTTATACTCGCACACGATTCGCTAATGTCGCCGCACTGATCAATTTGACATTATGTGAGCGATACCTCTGCGATTATATCAGAGAAGTGGTCTTATCGGGATCGCCAATCGAATCTGAAAGCTGCTCCACTGTGCGTATATCAGCTTACGACTATATCATCAGATTTCAGCTACTCCCTAACGTCAGTATAGTCATGTTAGTAATTATGATCAAAGCTGCTCATATTAGTTTGATTTCAACGCTTGGAGTGTCTAATTTTAATTTTTTTTATTTTAAACTTCAAACACTCAAGTCTTCAAAATTTTAACGCTAATCTGTAAGTTTGCAACATGAAATCTGAGACTTTACAACCAGAAATTTTTTATTTTGTAACTTTGAAGTTTGTAATTTTGAATTTCAATTATACAAATTCTCCGCTGCAAACCTTTAAATGTATAACTTTCACTCTTAAAATTTTTAATTTCATATCTTCAAATCTTGAACTTTATCTTTTCACATTTCCAACTTTAAACCATTATATTTCGTATTTTACCTAAACAAATTTCTAAATCTGCAAGTTGAAATCTTCGAATTTTCAATCCTTAAATTTTTCGCTTTGAACGTCCAAATCTCTAACATCAACTTTGAAAATTTGCAACTTTTACTCTTCACATCTCTAATTTCGTATCTTCAAATTTTCATATCTCTAATTTTGATACTAAAAATCTCTAGATGATCAATTTTAAATCTTCAAGTTTCCATCCTGAAATCCTCAACTTTTTAACATTGTCTCTTCAAATTCTGTACTTCCTACAGATCTAAAATCTCCAACTTCAAACATAAAAATCTTTAGTTTCGCACGTTAAAATTTTCTACATTAATCTTTCTAATCTTCAACTTCAATTCTTCATATCTTCGATTTTGACTCTAAAAAGTCTTTGAATAAATCAATTTAAATCTTCAAATCTCGATCAAAGTGTCGATAACTATAAACTGATTTTTCATTATGAAAAAAGCTTTGCATTAGCGTGCTAAAGCTGGACTCCATGCTCTTAAATGTAAAGCACTGTTTCCAGATCAGTTTATCAATATACTTGAAGAATTTGAAACGTTACGAAGCGAATGCATGAAAACAAACCATAAAAACGCATCAACCTACCATATATGTACTTGGCTTCATAAATTTTCCATGATAAAACCAAACACTGCTACGTAATCATGTCTCCGTTCCTTCGATGCAACATGCATAAATCGTGTGATTTGTTAGATTTTACGGCACCATTAAATTACATTTTTCTCTTTCAGCGGCAAGCGTCTCAGCAAAACCATGTAGATGCATTTATTGCAGAGTTGCAACGGCTGCGCATGCACGGCTCAAGCAACGTAAAATTTGCGTAAAGATCGCCATAATTTGCGAATGGATCGTATATCTCGTGGATCATCGTTACAATTGTCAGACAACGATTTGTAATCGCGAAATGACCACTGTAATAATTATCCTGCAGCATTAATGAGTTTCCTCGTTCTATGCAAAAATGGAAATAATTGTCAACGTAGGTGTGTGCATATATATATATATACATATATACCTATAATGGTTCCGTTAATTAATACGTTACGCTGATTCAACGATGTACGAATTACACATGGCAGGAAGGGTTTGAAAAATTTAATGGACGCTGAAATATGAACTTCGCATATCGATTAATAGTGACCTAAAATTTTTGTTCCAAGATTTAATCGTTTGTAATAAAAAATTTAGAGAAAAGGAAAGAAATCTACTTTTTGTTACCTGTTTTAATTAGCCATTTGCTTGAAATAATTTAGGAAAGGAATTCCAATGCACGTTAATTTTATAAAATAATAATAGTAACGTTGAAATTAGGGAATGATAAATAATTTATTCCACGATAATTGTAATTAACTGCACGGGTTTATATTCCCGACGACATAGTTATACGAATTGCTACATCACGATAATTTTCGATTAAATTCGTTCGCCTAGCTCCACCGACTCTAACGTCATAATCGTTAATATGACAGGCGAGTACGTTTGTCGTTTCGATATCGAAATACAACTCAATCTCGCATTGTTTTAGCCTTGTAGTCATCTCTCGAATCTATCTGCATCGCCATATACTGTACGTAGCAATAAACTCGATTTTAACAATCTGCGACATAATATTGCGACGTACCCCGTCTGTCGAAGATTCTGAAACCAATGCGGACTTTTCAGTTATTGCATTGAATTCGTGCGCTTATTGATTCAGTTGATTCTTTTCTGTAAAACTCATAAATAAAGCTTATATACAGACGCTGATCGTTATAATGATTGAATAATACAAATATCGTTCATATTGGCCTTGTCTATTGACATGAGCTTTTTTTGCCGTTGATCATTATAAACTTTCCTCAGATTGATCTCAGGTAAAAAATGAGGTACGTTCTGCAACATGAAAAACATTTGGTAGCATCCACCTCCTTGTAGTCCAACCTAGTCAGAACCTACTAAACCAATTACATCACAAATACACCAACACTCTCCCGAAGACTGACCAATAGTGACATAATGACGTTATATGACTAGAACAACAATTGCAGAGTTCGGTTCAGTTGAAAAGGAGGAATTGGCTGGTCCAATCGAAGTATTTATTTTAAGAAATGCCGCGGAATGTGGAGTCATCTTGTTAAGCAGTAAGCCCTTTCCGTACCATCAAAGAACGTTTTCATTAAAGCAAAGCGTATCTTAGGCTGCGCCACGTGTGAGTCTTTCGCGATATTAATTTACCGCGGAAGAGAAACGCAATTTATGCGTACAATTAATTAATGTAACGAATCTTTTTCGTAACCAAGAGATTATATTCATCATTTTGATACGTCTTTCCAGCTCCGCGCGATATGTACAATTAGGTAGCTTGGACCGTCACAGTTGTCCCAAAATCTTCCGGTATTAAACCCGACCACTTAGCATAACTGATTGAAATTAGTTTCCGCCCGGAGTTTCGGATACTAATGCGGAATAGTTCTGATTAATACGTTACCTAATCGCATACTGACCGCTACACGACAAGCAATTACCACCAGCGTATTCCGTTCGATCGAGACGGACAATTATGTCGATTAGGTAATCAGTTAAAGCAGTAGATGTCAGTTGCCAAACGGGGAACGTAGCGCGGCGCGTATTCTACCAGTCGACGATGAGCGTAGGGTTCGAGTTGGAAGCATGATAATTCGTTTCGGCGAACGTTCACGGCGCAAAGGTAGCTAATTATACGACGTTGTTGTCGGTGCTAATAAACGGATGCGTTGACACTAATACAATATACTGTCCTGGCGGTGGGCGGGGGGGGATCGGCCAGGTAGGGTGACTAACGACTGCCTGAATTATCCATTAATGGATAGCAGTGTTGCGGGTGATCCCGATTCATTCGATTATTTGCGAGATGCGGAGCAATAGATGAAACATCACTGTGTGAAAGGGAAGCCAGAGGAACAACTCGGGCGACTTTTCTTTACCATTTGCTACAATTTGTAGGGGAGACCGGAGCTAGTTGACTAACTTTTAACATTTTTTATTTTTTTTTTAAACCTATCATTGATATTGATCTGTTGTATACCAAAAGTTTACACACTTCGTTAGGTATGCAGGTTCAATATTGAAAATCGGAAAATCTACAAATGAGAAAGCGATGTTAAATAGGATAACGGATACAGTTGGTGAACGCCATGTATAATTGAGTCCCTGAATTGACTAATGGCGTAAGTCGAAAATTATGAAAAATGAGTTTATTATACAAATAAAAAGAGTTAAGAATATTTGAGCCATTTATCAATACAGCTTCTATATATTAATAAAAAATTATTATATTCCGTACATTAATAAAAAAACACGACTCAAAATTGAAAAAATGTGGTTTTTCCCTTAAAATGATGTTATTATAATTACTATTCTTTCGCTTTATTTTCGCACAATAAAGTTATACTCTGTTCTCAATTATTGCAAAGTATTAGCCCCGATATACACGAGCGACAAAACGTCGCTGCGATTCTGCATACTACTTTGTTTTTCACAAATACAAATAAATTGGGCAACGTCAATGACATGAAATCGCAATGATCGCAGACAATCGCAGCGACTTCGTGTCGCTCGTGATCATCGGCCCTTAGACAAAAGTCGAATTTTCTCAATACCAAGAAAAGGAACTGTATTCATTTGTCAACTAAGCGCCTCAATTCATATAATTAGACTGCGGAAGTTTACGCATTCATAGCGAGTTTGAATGTGCTAAAACGTATAATGATGTGCATAGATACAAAGCCACATGACATATAGAAAACAAAACACATATTATAATATTTAGAAGGTACAGGACATTTTTATTTAAATTGATTATCTGTTTCTACGGTCTTGAAGATATGAATTTGCATAAACTTCCGCAATCTAATAATAATAATCATTTTCCTATAAGAGAAAATAAGAGAATAAAGGCTGAAACAGACACGTTTAGTAATTTAGTCGAGTAGCAAGTGTTTTAGTAATTTACTATGTATGAACACTGATTTAGTCAAGTAACTTAGTAAAATAATGTAGCTACTTGCCACTTGACTAAATTACTGAACGTATCTGAAGTCTGAACCAACCTTTAAAAAGAGTAAAATATTAATTGTATTCAGAACAAGAATATCTGAGTCATTGAAATATATATTTACATATATTTTATTATGTAACAAAAGGATTATATATTTTTTACTTTTCTAAACCGGTTAATCATTGTACATGGGAATAAACAACGTTACCCTAGCTTTCCCATTATTTTATAATCATGATTGAAGAGTTATATGTATAGGAAATTTGGAAAATTGAACCCTTACTCCGTACACCGAGATGTTTCAGGCTTTAGTCAATTTAAAAAGTGTGTTTCCTGTAGACAAACAAACTATTGCCTAAATTTCTTATTCTAATATCAATTTAGAAGATCCAAGGATGCTGTATGAATATGAATTTTTTTGGGGATTTTTTCAAAGGTTTTTATTCCCTCAGAAACGTGTCGCAAATCAGTGGCTCCGGTTTCCAGTTTGATGTAACTGTAAAAAAGTTTACGAAGTAAGGATTAAATTTGCATTCCTAGATCTGTTTTCTGTGGTTGTAACATTATCCATGAAGTTCTCGAAACAGTTACAAATGAATGTTAATTGAGGGGTGCGATTAGTTTGTATATTAAGAAAAACATCGAGTAATTGATTAAATTTCGAAAAATGTCCAATTATAACCCGGTCTCCTTAATTATTATAAGGAATTTTAATTGCTGTCGATAGTACGTAGTTTTACCAATACTCACCGCGTTTCTTATCGTTTCAGAACAAGGACAGAATACCAGCAAAAAGAAAACAACGTTCTCGAGACTACTTCGAGGACTGAAGACACACAGGAAAGAGAAACAGGGTCAAACTCAAGGCTCCCCGAGACACAGCCGCACTAGGGTGGGTGTACCACAAAGGGTAAGTGTTCAAAGAGTGTTCGATTCGTAGTATAAACTTTATAACACTCGTCAAAGCAGTTCAGTAGCTTCAAAAAGTATTGACACACACAGTTTTTTCGTAGTAACTTTATTTAGACGAATCATATTTTTTTTTACGTGTATTCGTCGTTACCTAACTAAACATAGAAAAAATTTATTTTTTCGAAGACTGTCAAATAATAATTGGCACAATTATATCTGTAGTTAGTGATAGAAATCGGACCGATACCGAATCAATTGCATCGGTACCAGATAGATTCCGATACTGTATGGAGTACCATAAAACTTGGAGGCATCAAAAAGAATCGATACCTGTTTGATACTTTTATGAAAGTATCGATACCTATTGATATTTCACGAAAGTATCGATATCGATGCTCGTTTAATACCTACGCAGTTTTTTTTTTTTTTTTTATTCAAATCGGCAATACGAAGTTTAAGTTCTCTTGCGGAATACTTTCGCTTCATACACTTTCTCTCTCAAATAACTCAATTTTTCCGAAAATGTGACAAGCGTCGTTTTTCCTTGCAGCCACAGATATATTTTCTAAGATATTCATTTATCTTGTTTAATGTATTGTTTAATGTAAATTACTATACATATAGCGTTTGAAACCGATTATCACAAGATAAATTAATAATGGTATCATAACTACTGCGATTCCGGTCTATTTGGCAAAGGTTAACGCAAAGTAAACGAACATCTTCCGAACTTGATCCTCCTTCAGCGATCCCGTTATACGTGAATTCCTTTTATCTCGAGGCTGGCCCACTACAAATGCATATGTGCTACATGCACAGAGTCCAGGCGCATGAACACCGATAAACTCAAAGACATTCCTCTTGCTTTGACCTTGGCACAAAGTAGTTCAGCCACGGTAGTACTCAAAATGAAATTTCCTCGAGGGCCCTCGATAGGGAACTTAGCTACGTACCAGTAGAGTCTCATTCTGGACAATTACCCCCGGAACCGCTGACCATCTCAGGATCAGTAATCTACTCTGGAGTAGACCACAGAATTCGTAACCCTGTGGTGTACAGCAATATTACTTTTATTAGATCGCATTCTCAACGCGATATCAAAATCGTGAAATAACGATTTGGATATTTATGTGAACTCTTTTATAAATGTTATGCGAACTTCGGGAAATCGTAGACATTATAATACTAGAATAAGGTGAAGGACTCATTTACTGCCACGTACCCAATTACTGTCACTTGATGCTGTTTAACTTAAAATAGTAAATAAATATTATGAAATCACAGCAGAAAAAATTTAGTGTGTAATTCATATTGTAATTCATTTATAAAAAAAAAAGCAACATTGAATTTTTTATAAAATTGTGAGGATTTTCGGGATGATTGGAAGAATGAAAATGACGACTTTCTTATTACGAAACGGAAAAAATAAGATAGTGAATAAATGGCTGTAACTGAGATATTTAATAGTTATAATGGTTTCGATTTTAGATAATATAAAGATCACAGAAGATGATGTCGATCATAATTCAGCGATTCATTAAGGTTTTTAATTTAATCTTTGGATGACAGTGAATGGTACAAGCGTTTTAATCACTGTTTTAATTATTATAACGGTAACATAATCTATTTCAGTTCTACGAACTTCTCCACAAATGAGTGCCTAAATAATTAAATACATATTTATGTCTACTTATATTTTTTATAAGTATTCGTACATATGTATATAATATGCTTTTATTAAAGAAAAATAATTTTTAAAGGAAGTGATAGTACATAGGTGGCAGTAAATAGGATATCAGTAATTCGGTCGAGAACGTTTTATGGATGACAGTAATAACTTTGGAAATATATTTTTGAAACTAATGAATTTCTTAACAAAATTAGAGGTTCTGAGTGTTACAAAAAATCTATTCTTTGTTAAACGCATTAAATAATAATAAATACATGCAAAACTTTATGTGTTTAATCAATTAATACAAAAAGCATATAATAATGTCAGGTTTATTTCTTAAAGTGTCAGTAATTGGGTCTTTTACATTGCTTTGAATATCCGAAATATCATATTTCCGGTAAAACGAATGCAGACCATAGATGAAAAATATTCTGCCTCTAATGATATCTATTAACTGGACTGCGCACTTTTATGCCGAATCAGATTTTCGCAAACGCAAATAAAAAATTGAAACTTAAACAACAGTGTGTCTTATTTTTTAAGCACTGCAACTTGAATTATATTTTTAATGTTTTGTACAATTTGACATCTGTTTCAATTTCAACCGCAGTTTTGTATATTTAGAATTATTTTTGAAGCAGTCTATTAAAAACTGAAAGGGAATATTTTAATGCTATATAATTGTGCTTATCAATTCCAAAGATATTTGCTTTTCGAAAATAGGTAATAGAATCTTAAAAATTGTGACTTACCATATTTTCGTAACGAACTACAAAGTTGTCTCGACGATGTTAGTTGTAAAATAATAATCTCTATCGGTTCAGTGACACTGAATAAGGTTTATCCCCGCTTCCGTTGAAACGATCCAGATACGAAGAGCAAATAGCGCTTTCTATTCAACTTCTGCCTAATTTCTAACAGGCAGCGTACGATGCTCATGCAGAATCTCTATGACTATCATGAATACTGTCGCCGGGACAACCGCAACCATTGTATGAATTCGCTATCTGACCACAGTCAGAGAGCTGCGTTTCGCTGTCTAGCAGGACATCCTGTACCTGTAATGGAAACCAACCGACGAGTTCTTGGAGGCTACAAGCCGGACCGCGATTCTAGCAGAACGGAATATTGCGAACTGTCACCGGTCGGGGTACGTCTGTCTCTTGCCGACGACATTGACCGCACATTGCCATTCGTATTGTTTTAGTCTGACTGCTGCCACTAATTCACTGAGGTGTATGAAATTCTAATGGTACGGTATATGTATATTGACTTTCCTGGAGTCTTTGCAACCACCTCTATGTTGTTTGTCACCATCTCAGTTGACCAGAATACGTCACGATTGACACAGCATCTTCTTTAAGGTTCATTTTTTTTGTTTCAATATGCCAACTGCTGTTGATATTATATTCAAATACTAGCAAACATTAAACACAAATTATATTCCAATATAACAATACTATCGCCTTTGCAGTATTTGCTCTTCCGTATCGAATAGTCTGACACAAACCATTTTATACTACTTTTAGAAAAGAAAGAAGTATTTCAAGTGTCAAAATACAGAGTGTCCAAACAACTGTGATTCTAAACAACTTTTTCCTTTGCAAAAATGTTGTCCGAATGTTAACGAGTTATTAACGAAAAACATCGGCCAATCAGAGAGCGAGTACAGCGGACTAACGATGGCGTGGACGATGGCGGGCCAATACTACTCAAAGCTGGAGAGCGCGCTGAAGTTCGTCCACTGTATTCGTGCTTCTATTGGTCGGTGTTGTTTGTTAATAACTCATTAACAAAGCTTCGGAGGATATTTTTGCAAAGGAAAAAGTTGTTTTGAATCACCCCAGGAATCTCCCATTTCCGGCTCCCGCGTCGAGTTTGGGACACCCTATATACAGGGTGTCTACAAATTCCTGCCATTTAAAATAAGTGTTAAAAAATTTAAGAAATTTTATATTATTTTTTACGTAACCATTATTCTGTAAATAAAAAAATTTTCCTTCAAAGTCTTCAAGATTATTTCAAGGTCATTTGAAAGTCATTTGAAAGTCACTTTAAAGTATACAAAGCAGACAGAAGAAAATAAATCACAATCATCATCCTTTCAACAATTTTCTCTCTGTTTGACCTTGTATTCATTCAAAGTCGCTCAAAATAGTGGTTGTAATTCGTCTGCTTTGCTCTTTCGTTCTATAGAAACCAAAATATAGCATTCCACTTTGAAAATGCAAAGTGACAATCGAATACCCTTGAAAATTTCGGAAAAAAATGATTTATTTACATAATCATAATCTATATGAAAAACATTTAGCGAAAAAGTTCTTAAATAATTTTGTACCATCTATTTATTCCATCAAGTTATTTCAAATAGCAATTTGTGGATGCCTTGCATAATATTTCCTCTTTTCATAACTTCAATTTAAAATGTCTCGTCTTGGCGTCAGAATTCTCGCGGAAAAGTAGTTACGTTCGCTCTAATCACCGAGTTTCTTAAACAACGATTTTAATCATGAAAAGTTGAATTTGATTGTTATAATCAGTTTAAACGAGTTCGCTATTTGATGAAACGTTTAAAAGTACGAGCATGAATAATTTTCTCGTAATTGCGGAAGAAATGGAACTGAATTCGCGAAGCCAACGTAAACAATCGTTCTTCAGAAATCAGAGCTTTCGTTCCTGGCTTTACATCACGAAAGCACTTTGGCGGGCAACAACTTCTTCGCTTTATCTCCATAACTGCATGACAAATGGCCGGGTTTACCCCGCAAATGTCAAGGGACACTGCCAGTTTTAAGATTGTCGTTTCCAGATTTGAGAATGATGCACGCTTTCGAAGACTATCAAAATGTCTGAGACCCTCGACCCAACTTTCGCGACACGAATGCTAACAACTCGATATCTTTCGTAGACTCAGCTTTTACACGTCGAATGCGATCTTAATTTATTTAAATAAATGGTAGCATTGGCACGTTAGATCTCCGCCTTTCTCGACCAACAATTTCCTCATTTTTCCTGGCATGTGGACGCTATCGCGATTCTCTCGCGTTCGGTTTAAGTGACTGACATGCACGAAATGACTATCTTAAGGTTGTTTCGCACGAACTGACATTACGTCGCGGTAACAAGCCAACATGAATTATGTAGCAACACTATTTGTTCGTTTCGCTCTTGAGTCAATTACTCTATTTAAGAGTACCCTTGATTTATCGTTATCGCGTGCGATGTAAAATTGATTTTAATATAGGTGATTCATGATTTTTTTTTTTTTTATTTGTGTTTGTAGGTGAAGTTGTTAAGTTAAACTGTCAGGTGCTCACAGGCTGGTTTTCTAAACTGGATCAAAGAAAATGAAACAATTATTTGACAAATGGTCATCCAAAGAAAATGAAACTCAGTAGTAAATAAATTATAATTACGACCATATCCTTGTGTTTGAATTTTTAGAACGTCCCCGTTACGAAAGAATCGAACCATTGCAAAGGAGTTTTAAAGTTCACTCATTTCCAATATTACCTTTTGTTGTTCAACATATTTGGGATTGCTTTACACGACCAGCACAGCGCAGTGAATTTCTCAGCGACGAGGCACTTCGAAGAATTTATGGGAGCAATTAAGAGAATGTATAGTAGGCCAAGGTCAATAAATACTAAATTTCTCCCTTTCGTAGGAGAAAGGAACGAAAAAGGGGTAAAACAAATAGTACGTATCTCCACTTATTCTGGAAGGAGGCATAGTATAAATTAAATTAACTCTGATACCTTAAAATCTAAAATAATTCGAAGTGGACAGCGGATGCAAATGTTATTTTTAAAAGTTTTAGTACCGTGTTTTACACATTACACATAGTTGCCTCCAGATATTAAAGATCTTGTATCAACAGATTCGTAATTGATTTAGCTACAAGATGAACTATATCATCGGAATTAATTAAAGCTTGACCTGTTATTTTTGTAGTATTTATAGCACTGTTATTTCTCATGCAATGCATTAACATCTAACAAAATCGACAAATTCTCAAAAATCCGTTATTTTCAAAGTCTTCTGCGTTTAAACAATGGAACTGAAAAAATCAAATTGATCGTAAGACCAGGAAAAGCAGCTCAAAGTTGTAGATGTCAAGTAACAAAATTTGCCTTAATCTTGTAGAACGCCATTAAAACAACTGGCGAGTAAAAGGGTGTTAATATACATTATAAGAATTTTTATCGTGAATAGAGCGTGATAAGTGTGAAGTTTTCGTATTATATTAGCAATGCACATTCAGTGCACAAGCCATCCTATATTTTAAAAAACGAAATACACTACGTCTGTCCTCCCAAAAAAACCCTAAATTCTCTGAAACAATATCACTCGCTTCGAACCTTCTATGTCTAAACCTTCCATCTCTAAACCCGCGCGATAAAGCAAACCACTCGCCAAATTTGCATAGACATAATGTAAACTCGGATTCACGAAGAACGCCCTAAATTCGCCGGCAGAAACGACGGAAGACCAAGGACTCGACTTGTACTCCAAAGCGATCCGAAAGAATGGAAACGGCGCGACCGATAACTTTTAATTAGTCGACCATAGATCTTAGACGGTGTAACTGTCTCGCGTACAGAGTCCCCCGGCCATTAATTATTGCTATCAACGGTCGGCGCGTGAAGAGTGGCCCGATCAATAACACGGTTAACCGTCCGCATAAGGCGAGATTGGGGTAACGGCGTGAAAGACGCCGCTATGAAAGCGAACCAGAAGCGATAAAGCGAGACGCGCGTGTAACCCCGGAGCGCAGCGGGGCGGCGGCGGCGGCGGCACTGCGCGGCCCAATGAATATGAAACAGTCATTAGCGCGCCAATCCAGAATCACTTAGGTACGTGCAGCAGCCTGCAGACAGAGGGTAGGAGGCGAGCGTGAAGGTGCATTGAAATGCATTGCTCGGAGACCGTTCTGGACACCACGGCCCAGGGTCCGTATCCTCGCGGTTATCATACCGGGGGAGGGATACGACCGAGAGCCCCGGAACGAGAACGTCCTGCCGCTAAGTCGAGGACGATCTCCTGCGCGATAAAATCGGACGGTACGTTCGAGCGGTTGTCGGCTTTATTGGCCGGTTTCGGGCCGACCGATAACGCGGGATTGCGCCACGGCCGTAAAGCGCATTCCCCCTGTCCTACGACCTGCGTGGAAGCTGTTTCGGTCACGCGTGTGCTCGCCGATTTCGCCGAGTAATCAACGGACCGAGAAGCCTCGACCCGGAAATGCGTGTAGGCATCGCGTCTCATCGACTCGTTTCGCCGAACGGAAAGTATCAACTGCGGAAGGATCATCGATCTCGACGACGGAAATTGTTCGCCGTATTGTTTCGTTGGAGCGGCGTACAGTGGGAAGAAAACCGATTTCACTGGCCAAAAGTCAATTTTTTGGTTAAAAAAAAAAAATAAAATAATTTACTTAAGTAATAGAGGGTTGTTTACCATGCACGAATATAAAAGGTTTCTTTTCTAGGATCTCTTATTTTCAAGTTATGCGACTTTGAACTAATCTAGGTGGATACCGCAACCGTAAATAAATTAAATAGAATTTAACAGAACAATATTTTTTGTTTCATTTCCTTTTAAATAATAATACTGTGAGTCTTTTACGATAGAATGAAGCGAGTATGGATGAAATTATTTAATTTTACCGCCTAGTACGCCTTTGAGTTGATGACGTATATGAAACAAAAGAATGACGACATTTGACAGTTCTGCTGTTAACGCCATATTGTTGCATCATATTTCTCCGATCACAGTGCCAAGAATTATATCCATTTGTAACCGTATTCAAATATTATACTAGTTTAAAGATAATTATATCTCAAAGGCGTACTCAAAGGCGTACTAGGCGGTAAAATTAAATAATTTCATCCATACTCGCTTCATTCTATCGTAAAAGACTCACAGTATTATTATTTAAAAGGAAATGAAACAAAAAATATTGTTCTGTTAAATTCTATTTTATTTATTTACGGTTGCGGTATCCACCTAGATTAGTTCAAAGTCGTATAACTTGAAAATAAGAGATCCTAGAAAAGAAACCTTTTATATTCGTGCATGGTAAACAACCCTCTATTACTTAAGTAAATTATTTTATTTTATTTTATTTTTTTTTTTTTTTTTTTTTTTTTTTTTTTTACCAAAAAATTGACTTTTGGCCAGTGAAATCGGTTTTCTTCTCACTGTGCGGCGCGAAGATGAGGGCCATCGAGGTCGCGGAACATTCTATCAATTTCACATTAGTGGGTTTCTTTCACTGCTTTTCTGCTACCCGGTGGATGGAAGATCGGGAAGAGCGCGAAAACGAATGTATTTCAAGAACTATGATACCGCTGAAGAGTTTTTCTGGCCATATTGTGACAGAAAGTGGGAGAACGATTTCAAGGAATCAGAGAAATAATGAGTTTTTGGTGAGGAAATTCTTGCATAATGAAAAAAATAGTAACAGTATTTGGTGTAGTAGGTTTGAGTTGAGAGAAGAGTTGAATAAGTATGTGAATGTCTATTTTTTTATTTAAAAAATTGGAAAAGTCTTTTTGTTGTGTTGGCCTTTCATAGAGTCGTCCTTCAGGGGTCATATACGTTTCTCAGCATTTAATAGCCATGCATGTTTGCAAGTGATTGGAGAATAAACAGTAAAAAGGATTTACATGATTCTGTTTGTATGATAAAAATATGTGTTTATAGAGTAAAAAGCTGAAAGAAAGAACCAAAACGATAAAAAATATGACGGTTACATTCAAATTTACTATCATTTCACTTGATTCATTGTTTTAGTAATAAAATTTGCAGAAGTTTACAAAGTGGAGTCAGTCACTTTGATTTTTGAACAATTCAAATGTGAAAGTAACTAACAAATGCTGGACCTGGGTGTCCCATTTGCTCTGTGCTAAAAGCGATACTGGCGTTTCAAACATTGTTTTTCGCCGTTTTATGCTGTTCTTTATCTTATACTGAAGTGTAAATATTATAATGTTTATTAAATTACAAATTACCTCAGGTGGGCAAAACAATGCTATGAAAGAAGACGATGTACTTATTTCTGATTTTTATATACAGGGTGTAACAAAAACGTTGCAGTTCCTTGAAAGAGTTAATTCCTGAGGTGATTTTAAACAACTTTTTCCTTAGCGAAAATGTTAAGTCGGGCTTTGTTAACGAGTTATTAACGAAAAACACCGACCAATCAGGAAGTGAGTACAGCGGATTAATGATGGCGCAGACGATGGCGGGCCAATACTATTCGCAGCTTGAGCCCGCACTGAAATTCGTTCACTATATTCGTGCTTCTATTGGTCGGTGTTTTTCGTTAATAACTCGTTAACAAAGCCCTACCTAACATTTTTGCTACGGAAAAAGTTGTTTAAAATCACCTCGGGAATCACCCCTTTCAAGGAACTGCAACATTTTTGTTATACCCTGTATAATACAACATACCGTATGCATTAATTTATTTTATTTTTTGCAGTTTCATATTTGTATTTGGGTATCTTCAATCATTTTCATGTGATGTTATATGTATTGTTTTTTATTTATATAATATATAGGATGGAAACATTTAAAACAAAAGCTGATTGACACCGAGAGGAACATAATTTGATGACAATAGTTTTTTTTTAGTTGGATGCGTAGAAGACATATGAAGGTCAACTTTATTTCTTTAACAAAATCATATATATTTTAATAGACTCATCGATGCAACTCGTCATTAGCAGTAAAAATTTATTAACCCAATTTATATCGAAAAACAGTCAATTTAGGAAGTAGATCTTACTTTTTATATTACAAAATGCTATTAGTACAATGTTTACCTTCTTATAATCGATTCTCAAAATATACTTCACAAAATTTTCCATTTCTACGCCAATTGAGCGAAGTGGATATTTCAAAACTTCCTCAAAATCTTATTTTCTTTCTTATCCTGGTTATTCTAACACTTTTCTTGACAAAATATTTCATTTTTTTATACTCCAAGGTATTATCACTCTTAATGAAGCTTCATGCTCTTTTTTCCTTTCTAATTTTTTGTTATTACAATCCAAAGTTAAGCGTTCCCTTATAGCTCATTCTCTCCTAACATTAATTACGATTAAAAGTTGACAGTGATCAAACTTATCGTCAACATGACACAAAAGGGTAGCTAGAATGCTTGTAAAAAGTTTTGGAACAAATCGCCAGGACTTCCAGCAGTCGCGCAAATTTACGGGTCCGGAGCGGTGAAAGGATATTGTCCAACTTTCCAGCGTCGTGTAGCGCTTCATAAATCTGAAGCAACGAAGATGATACCCCTGATAGGAAGTTAACCAACGGAAACTGTTGGGTTAGGATCTGCACGTGCCCATTTCGCGGTCACCGAGTTTCCTTTCCGGCGGCGAAACTTTCTCTGCATGCGGGGAACCAGAAAATGGTGCGGCCTCGCAGAACAAAGACCTGAAAACGTTCAAACTTCGTATCGCGTTTGATTACAAACAAAGACGACGTTACTGGATTTTTACCGCTGAGAAAAGTAACGAACAGAGCATCGTGACAGGAAAAACGGCACTGTTTCCGAGTTGAAGTTTAGGGTCGTTAGCGATCGTATTCGTCGTTTGAGAAACTCGAAAAATAAGGGTAGAAAGCGACTCTGCTTACAGAGACTGTAGTTTTGATGAAGAATATACAATTGCTCTGCGTTTTGATGGAAGAATTTAATCGCGTAGATGCATAATGTTTTTGGATGCAAGCATTTTTCAACTACAACGTAAAACTAAGAATTATTTTATAAAATTATTTAAAATGAGTTGCTTCACTCAGGTATTAATTATTCAATTATTCTTCCAAACAGCAACTCGATTACTACGCTCAAATTCGTGAAGTAAATATTATGGAAATCGTCTTTGAAAGTTTTAGAGTCAAATACCTGCGTCTTACATCGTCAGATTATACAACGAAGACGAAACCGAGTGAAAGCAACACGCTGAAAACCAATCTTGTCCCATGACTTGCAGTTAATGGAGCAGCAACGTGCATATCGATACCGCGAGCTTCAAATTCTCCTCGACTCCGAGTAATTGCCTGCGCATCGTGCTGACTAATTTTCAGAAGTTCGCTTCTCGTCAAGGAAAGAGTGCAACAAAAGAAAAATCCGGGTGCTATAGCAAAATCTGACGCGAACAAATGAGTCGTTTAGAATCAAAACCCGCTAAGTACATTTTACTCTTTTTTACAGAAGCTAAAAAAAACACTAAAATTTTAAATTTGAGTCCTTTAGAATCAAAACCTGCTAAGTCTAAAAAAAAAAAACAATTT
The DNA here is from genome assembly GCA_030770465.2 of Perdita meconis. NCBI lineage: Eukaryota > Metazoa > Arthropoda > Insecta > Hymenoptera > Andrenidae > Perdita > Perdita meconis. The sequence continues at coordinate 11,947,223 of JASKOS020000003.1, read as the reverse complement.
TTTTGGGAAATATTAAACTGTTTTTTTCTAAATTTAAAATTTTAGTGTTTTTTTTATCTCCTGTAAAAAAGAGTAAAATGTACTTAGCAGGTTTTGATTCTAAACGACTCAAATATCGAACGAGTATGGCGTTAACGAAACCAGGTAACTGTTATGCGCGAAACCGAGGCAAATAATATACGTGCGAGGCAAGTAAACGCTCTTCGCGAGAGTTTCAACGTTTCCACCCTCATTGCTCCCTTCGTTGTTGTGCCAGCGATTCTGTGACGTCACGTACCTCCGAAGTGACGCAGAGTGTAAGCCGCTAAACCGTTCTTGGAACCTTTTTCTGGAGTCTAGACACCGATGGCTCCCATGGCTTCCATGATTCTTCGAAGGAACGGCGTCAAGAAGTGGAGTAATTTCCGCGAACCCTACGAAACGATTATAGTCACAAAAGTATTCTACTTCTTTTCGTAGTTTTTTAGTTTCGCGTTCGCATTATTTTTGCTTAACCCTGCTGTTCTCCTCTTAAAATTCTGATTTGGACAACTTGAATTATTAACATACCATCGTTAATATGATCAATGAAATTTTTACAAAATATCAAGGAACAATAAACATTAATATTAAGACTAACTTCCATATATTTTTCTTACACTTTATATAGTTATTTAACACAATAAAATGCAGGATTGGGTCAAATAGACCCGAAGAGAACAGCAGGGTTAATATTGTTTTTGTTTCTCATTTTTTGTAAATAATTCATTATAGTCTTCCATTAATTGAACACCTCTTTCTGCAGTATCATTGACAACCCGCAGTTTATTTACTAATTCTAAATTTTTAATAAAGCCTTTGTTTTTAGACCAAGATGATGGTTCCGTTTGAAGGAATTGTTCGTCTAATTCAATATGTTCTTCAAATTGTAAATGATTACCGTCAGAAGTTTCCTGATTGTAAAAAAGAGAATTTATCCCCTAACCAACAATTGTAAATAATTACATACGAATAAACTATTTATTTTCAAAAACATCTTATTTCACTTTACACATCATTTATCAATTTTCATTACAGAAATGTGTATAGCTTTCCGATCATTTAAGAAATTTCATAAATTAAAAAAAAAATAAGCTCTTAGAGTTGTACAAAAAATATACATTCTTTTTAGATCTTTATAACTAGGAAGTGTTCGAGGTACATTTATATTTTCAAAATTAAAAAGAAATAAATGAAGTTATATTTTTTAGTTTTTTTTGTTTTTTTCGAAAACCGTTTCTCGCACGAAAAAAGTCATACAACACAAAACATGCTTCTTATCTAGATCTACAACTTTCGTTTAACATATTTTTTTATATAATTAAAAACAAAGCGGATATGTTAAAAAAAATCCAGTTTGTGTGTTTTAAAATGATTATTTGAACCTTCAAGGGTCCAGGGGCACGTTTTCCCCTTATCCGATCAGGCTCAAATTTTACATACATTTTTTTTTTTTATCAATTGGAACTATTCTACGGGATGTCGTGGAAAAAAATTGAACCCTACTAATCACGCCAATAGATGGACGATACCCAGTAGATGGACAGATTTTAGATTAACTAATGATTAGGAAAAAACTAGGTTTTTAATTTATATTATTGTTTCTTGATTTTGTAGAGAAATTTGTTGTGTTAGAAATCTAACATTTTCAGTAAAAGTGTTTTTGAAGAAGAATTGAAGTAGAATTTTTAACATTTTTTACACTTTCCCCTATTAAATGCGGCAAATAGAGTGGGTGAAGTTGTGAGAAATATGTTGATCTTTTGTCATAAACTTGGTTGATGAAATGTACTTTAAATGCAGCTGTTAGCATTTTGAATTTTGTACATAATATATTTCCCAATATTGCATTTTCTCATAAGAATACATGTTACATAAAAGGTTAAATAATTTAAAAACTACCGAATAAATTTTTCTAAAATTTTGCGTGGGGTTTCACTATTACGCAAAGGTTTATTTCCCCAATTTTCAAAGATTTTCGTTTATTTTTAATGTTACTGAAATTCATCCTTAAAGAGATTCCACGTACGAAAACCTACTTCGCACCGCAATCGTATTTTCGTCCAAGCCACAATGACATTCGTGCGCATCAAAAGCCTGAGCACACTCACTGCCGAAGAATCGAGCTCAATACGAAGGGTGCTAAGAGGATTTGGTGTCTTCTCGGTGTTTTTCTTGGCGCAGCTCGCACGCCGGGATTGGAAGGAAAAAATCAGCGAAGGGGAAGAGAGCGAGAGATAGGCAAAGAAAAGCTCGCGAGCAGACCGCGACAGTAAAAAAAAAAAAAAAGGGGGAGGGTGACGCAGGTACGATCGATGTAGTGTGTCACCCTCGTCGCTCCCTCAACCCTTTCCCTTTCGCTACCTGTCCTCCCTCGCCCCCGCATCTTCCGTCACCCTCTCGAGCCAACACAACCGTCCGCCGAGCCGGTTCTTTTCCCTCCATTCAGCTTTTCGAGCAGACCCGTCCCTGTCTTTTTCCGCGGCGTTTCCTCTCCCCGTCGCGCTTTCCCCTCGGCTTCCTGCGTCGTCGATGGAAGTCTCAATGTCACGGTCCCTGTAATTTTCTTGTCTGAGCAGCGGGCGTGTACAGCGGAGCTCCTGCAGACCTCGAGCTTTTTCAAGCGGCTCATTTTAATTAGTAAATGTATCCAACCAGATAAAACGTCGATGGCGAACGGTGCGGGAACACGGAAAAGGCGAAAGAAATCTCGCGGCGGCACCTTTCCCGTTCGCGTTTTTCGCCCGCGCCGAATTGTGCGCGAAAATCCCGCACGCGCCGCGAGGGTTCACGCGACGTCGTTTCCAACGGCGAGATTTCTGTAAAGTGGGGTTGATCGATTGCGGACTGTCTAGACGGTTCGTTTGAACGCGTTCGTGCTCTTTTCAACGCCGTCGCACCGGCGAAACAACTTGATTGCCGCGGCCAAGATAAATTTTTCCCTAAATTAATTATGTCGCACTGAGGTTCGTTGGAGTTCCGGCAAGCTTTCTCTCCGACTGCGTTTTTCCATTGCGATTCGTGTTAATCGTTTGTTAGCGACTTTAACTGAAATGTTAGGTTTCGTTTCTGTGAAAAAGTATTGTATAGCGTTGTCCAACAACGTTGCACGCGCTTCTAAAATATTATTTTAACGGTTTTGACGATGGTATCGTTTCTGCAATGTTTGCTCAATTCTATCGTAACAAAAATTGAATATGTGGAAATACTCGTAGAATCGGACATGGAACAATTATAAATCAATTTTAACTTACAAAGCTATCGGCAACTTTTATGATCTCTAAGCAAACTCTAAATTCAACATGATACAACAAGTAGCAATAACCCAAATCAGATCCGAACACATAAAACTTTCAACTCATTCACCCTACGATATATAATTGTGCCCATAATTATGAAAGTGGTCTAAGTCAAAATTTAAAAAAAAAATGAGTTTATCAGTTATTTCACACCACATTATTTTAAACTAAATTTATTCAATGTAATTTTTTTTTTTATATGACAGACCACTTTCATAATTATGTGCAATGTACCTCTGACTATAAATCAGATCATCGAATGTTGAAAACATAGCCAAAGAAGAAGAAGACTAAACAGTAAGAGCAATCTCAACGATGCAACAATGTCAACGTTATACGAGGATTTGCTGTTAACATCCTGCAAGAATATCAAAATTCTTGACAAGCTATAAAGACTTTAGCGAACCAGTTCTTAACTACTCATCCACAACGTACAATTATGTTTCGACTAGTCACTAATAACCTTATTATTGATGCGACCATAAACCAGAAATAGAAAATAAAGATTGGATAACGTAAAATATCAAAAAGCTGATGAGTAAATTTTTTTACTGGAAAATTGTAGACTCACAGGTGGATTTCTAATTTGATTACGTGTTGGATACGGTGCACGAGCGATTGGAAAAGCGTGGAATAAACAGTTTTTCTGTAGAGAAAACGGACAGCCAGAAAGTGTCGCACGAATAAGCAATTTCCGCGAAGGTTGGAAGGAAAACCGAACATCCAATTTCTCCCGTTTCCGGCCACTTTTCTGGGCAGCTTTATGGGATGCTTTTAATAGACTAATTCCGAAGTTTCGATCGGTCGAAAATGGGGCGTGCAGAGAAACGTGTGGTGAAATTTGATACTTTTTGGGATACGTGATCGTGTTCCATTAAGTTCCGAATTGTATTAGTCCCTTCGTACTTTGATGCTACGCAAGGATTCTTATTTGAAGAGATACGAATTATGAACCTTTTAAGTTCCTTATGTATATTATAAAAACACTAAGAATGTATACAAATCATAGAGTAGGAAAATTTATATTTTTAAATATAAAGGTAGTAAGAAGATTTGGAAACTATTATCTTTAACAACTTTACGTGCGTTTTGAATGTCTTTTTCGGCTTTCACAAATTTTTCTAGTTTTGAGAAGAATTTATGGAAGTTATTTTTAATATTTATTCCTTTGTCCAGTGTCTTTTTCTTCTTCTAGTTTTCGTTTTTACTTTCCTACTTTCTCTCTATGTTCTCGGTTTTGATACAAGATCAACAGAAAACGCGGACATCGTTTCTTATCACTCCCTTGAGGATCACTATCATAAAATATTTATCTACCGCCATCTACTGACATCTAAGATTATCCAAAATTTACGCGACAATGTGAAACGGTCTTCGACCGATAATCATCAACAGTCGGTAACCACTAATCCTTTGTTTGAAATACAACACTTCGGTAATTCACTCTTTGCAAAACAGTACATTTCACAAGACACTCAGATTTGTTCGTACGTACTCCAAATGTCAATCAACTGTAAAGTTCACAGTATTAATTTTTTCTTTCAATTTAGACCGGAAGTTTTTGTTGAAGCGAATGAGAAATAGTCATTTCGCTGTATACGCTATAATATATGTATTTCAGGAATATAAAACCAACATGAATTAGGATTTAACACAAACAAAAACCGTTACATATGTAACTATTTTTCAATATCATTTCTACGCTTTCTTATATTCTCATTCCTGTTTTCTTTTAGGAATTTCGTGTATAGTGCCGTCGAATTTTTCAATTTCTTCTTTAATTTTCTCGTACAGTCGTTCCTTCCCGCGTTTCTTAATTCGCGAATTCAAATAATATGCTCCACGCCTTGATATTTTCCGCGCAACTACACAACGGAGTCTTCACTAAGCTCTTACTATACAGAGTCTAGTTTAAGTTTAAACAAATTGAATACAGTCTAGGTTAACAAATTTATGCCTCATACTATCTTAGAACCTGTGCAACAATTCCAAAAAACAATGTTCCTCAGCTCGAAATGAAGGAAAAAAAAATCAAAAGAAAGGTGCCTGAGAGAAAAGGTGTTGCGGCTTCCTTGGGAGCAGGTAGTGCTCAATGGAAGCTTTGAGTCTCACAATGGTCTGGCTTCTTACTACAAGACGCAAGCCCGTGCTTTCGAGTTCGCTTAATTAAACAAAATATCAACCGTCTCTCCGGGCCTCCAGACAAGATTCTTTTCAATCCTTTCGCTTCCTTCCCCCGTCTCCCTCTTCTTCGCTCTTTTCCTTGCAATACCTTTTCGTTTCTTCTATTGTCACTCTTCTCTATCAAACATTTCCGCCTGAACTCTTAGACATGCTCTTTTCATGTATTTCCCTCTTTAAGCCTCAACTGATAGGATGTCAGTGCTACGATGTAGAAACTGTAGTGGAGTTGTTGCGAACCTTTCGTAAACTATTTTTGCGAACAAATTGCGATTGAAAATAACGTGGAAGCTAAATTAGTGAAAATGTTCGCGGTATTTCACCAATTTGTTAGAAACACGTGAAGCCGTATACCACAGCAGTGCGAATATTGTCTTTTTGTTCGAAGGAATTTCGTATTCCGCAAATTTATTTCCAACTGATATCATTGCGTAAAATATACAATTCTGAACGAATATTCGTTAAGAGACTATGGATGTACTGGCATTCAATTTATTTTTTATATTAAAAAACAACAAACCGGTACATCGTTTATTTGTTTTTTATTATTTCAAGAATTTTCGAAACAATTTGATGTCTGCAACATATACCTTCCATGTAGTATCGTCGATACTACATTTCGAGTTTATACACGCTTACTGTTGGCAATTCTTGCTCAAATTAATTTTCGAACCGACAATATTCACATGCGTGATCAATGCGGAACATTTAAATTCCGTGTTATTCAGTAATAAATTAAGGCGTCGAATGTCAACCGCGTGATTAACAGCAAGCGACGAATTCACCTTCCGCGGTTTCATAGCCGATTAACAACTTAAATCTGCTAGAGCTGTACGAATTTTCCTTATATTCGTAATTAGAGGCATGTTAGGAAAATGTTAAATGCATGACGAAAAATATAATAAAACTTTATGAAGGTGCATTATGTTTAAGAGTTCTCAATTGTTACCAAATTTGAATATCAATTATAGCCTCAAATTTGCAAGTTTAAAAATTTTTAATATTTCAAGCTTCAAATTTTCAAATTTTGAAATTTCCAGCACGTCAACTTTAATATTTGCAAATTTTAGGAATTTCAAGCTTAATATTTGCAATTTTTTGGAATTTAGAGCTTCAAAATTGTAATTTTTGAGAATTTCAAGTTTAATATTTGCAAATTTTCGAAATGTCAAGCTTGAAATTTTCAAGTTTTCAAATTTCTTCAAATTTTCAAGTCTTCAAGATTTTGGAATTTGAAGCTTCGAAAATTAAAGCTGAAATGTTTGAAGTATTCAAGTTTGCTAGCCTAAAATTTTCAGGTTGTCAAGAATTTCAAATTTGAAAGCTTTCAAGCTTGAGTGTTTCAAGTGTTGAATGCTCAGTTTTCAAGTCTGAAGTTCTGAAATTTCAAATTTCCAACTGTCAAGCGTTCAAGTATTCAATACATATCAACTTTTTACGCTTCAGATTTCAATGTTCAAATTTTCATGTTTCGGGCTTCCAAGTCTTAACTTTTTAAGCTTAATAATTATTTAAATCCAAAGAATATTATTTCAGTTAATAATTCTAATCCGTACATAATAAACAAATATTTTCGAATATCCTTCTACGTAAAACTGAGAAGTGAAAACAGTTTCAAATATTATCTTATTTAAATGAAAGTATGTCAATTGCTATTTTCAATACTTTCTATTTGAAATTCACCCAGTACTGCATACTGGTGCAAATGAGTTTTCAGAAAAAGTGCAACAATGTTTCCGTTATTAAATAATGTGTCAGAATTTACAAATTCAACATTAAACAATTGAAATAACCCGATATACCAATAAATTTCCGAATTTCTCGATTTTACTGTTTGAGGCGCCATGCACGTCCGATCAAACGTCGTGACAAAACGCGTTGCACTTAATGTAAGATAGTCAGCGCAGGAGCGAGTTACTAAATTTGCATGAAATATGAACACGTAGCTGTGATATACGCCTTCCATGTTGCGTAAAACATTTTGATGAAAATCGTAGCTCTTTTCTATTGTCGGGAAAGGCACCCACACGCGGGTATCAGTTATGCATGTGACCAGACTGGAGCAAGCGGAGCAATATTTCGGCGACACCGGAGAAGTTTGTTTACATCCTCGGAAGTGCACTGGAATATTTCACACTTATCGTGGTCTGACGCGGCTCGAGCATGCAAACAGCACGGGCAACGGTGACCAATATACGAAATATTCAATGCGCCGTGTGATACGAACCTGACAATAGAAAATAAATGGCGTATGGCGTGGTGATGTAGCTACTTTCAAAGAAACTCCTTCGGAGGAGTTGCATCAAAAACATGCTACCCTGGATATTGATAAAAGGAGCTGTTATCATCTGTCGTGATAGCGAAAGCAGAATTTCACGAGAAATTTGTTATTCACAAAAATATGTGATGCACAGAGCATTTTATAACATGTGTAACTTGTTTTGGCGATGCTCTTAACTAGATTCTTTGGAATTTCATTTTCGACCTACCACAACTTTTAATAACTTAATAGTTTGCAACTAATGTTTAATCATTCTTTGTTTTATTGAGCGACGAACCTGAAGTCCTGGTGGGAATTCAGGATTCCATTCATTTTACCGAATCTTTATTCGTTGTCAACTGATGAAATATAGAGGACAGAGATGGGCAAAATTTCGAGAAAAAAGATTTCAAATACTATTTTAAATAGTATACTTTAATATGGTTCAAATAAAATACTATTTTAAATAGAACGAAAAATTGCGACAAATAAAATATTTTTATTTTGATACCCAGATACATAAAATAAAATATTTTAATGTTGTATTTCAAATATTTCTTTACAATGGAAATAAGTTGAGCAAAGAGTTAATATTATAAGTTACAATTTTTAACGTAAGAAACTATAATAGTTGTAATAGTTAACAAAGCTTTGTAGCTTCAATACGTATATTTGCATGTAACAAAGTACATCTTTTAAAATTTTCGTCGCTTGGACTACTCCTTCAAGGTTATAGAATCATTCTAGCGAAGCTAAATAATCTCTACTGGAGCAGATGATGGAATCAGCGTGTTATGTTTTAAAAATAACTCTTTCATTTTGTAAGACTTGCAATTCGCGAATCCTTATCACCTAAGTATTGAAGTAACCCCAATTTTAGAATATTATTGTCACTTTGAGCAATCTCATTCGTCTGCTTCTCCATGAAAGAAAAAAATTCTCTCCCTATATGTTGATAAACAGATGGCAATATCGTAAAAACATTACACGCAACAAGAGATCATAAAAGTATAAGGTTCTATTTACTATTTGAAATACTATTTTACACAGTTCTGCAAAATACCTCTCACTATTTTCAATATTCTTCAAATAAAATACCATTTAAAAATAGTATTTTAAAAAGTTTTTCTCACAAATAAAATATTTTATTTCCATAATTATAGGCATGCTTTAGAAATGAAATAGATTATTTACTATTTTCTATTTCAAATACTATTTTGCCCAGCACTGATAGCGACTTAATGAAGAAGGAACTAGAAACGAATACTGTTTGTATCTACATAGCATCAGATGTGATCTGCTTGCAATTACAAACAGGTGAAAACAATTTGACGACAAGTTTAAAACACTTCCGGACTTACAATTAGAGTTCAGTATAAATGCACCAATAGCTGAACGCGTTATTACACAAAATCAACTAAAGTGAGTTATTAAACAGCATATTGCACAAAAATGGCTTAAATATGAAATAAAGAATTGGAAATTAAGTCATGTACTTATTTCAATAGCCGATACTATTTGTTTTTTGATTTTTATACGAATGAAAATCCTGCGAATTTATTGGGCAACCTAATAAAATTTAATGAAGCAAAAACATCACGCAACAAATAGCCGTAATTGTCTCCGAAAACTCACCGCATGACGAATCCCAGGAAAAATCGTCTTCCCACCGTGAACTTACGTGCACCGTTCCATCACCGTCGTCCGGCTTCCCGCGTTTCAGTTTTATTTAATAAATTTACTTCATTAATCAACTTCGCCTGCCATCCTTCAACTGCACGCTCAAAGTTGTCTCGACGCGCGAGGAACGCGTGGGATGCTCGCGAAATACACCGGAGCGCAACGCCGCGCGTCCCGGATTTCATATTATTCGCCTGGCACAATGTTTAAAGCGAGACCATGCGGAAAATGTTCCGCCGAAGCGAATAGAAACATCGCATCGGTTCGAACGCGACGGGGATAGCGGCGGAGTCAGGAATCAAATGTCTCCGGGTCTCGGGAACGTTCAGCCGTGCTGCGACGGCTTCGAGCGCATTTGTGCATTAGAGTGAAGACAATATACTGCACGCCGTGTACCGGTATATTTTCCAACTTCCACGATGACTGTCCATTCAGCGCGCGTATGTCGCGTTTCCGGGCAGCGGCGCAGGTGTCGTCGTTGCAAAATGAACCGTAACGCCAAGGGCATTCAAGTTCCCCGGTTCGTTCTCGTTCCTCTTCGACGACGATTTCGTGCCTCGTTGAATAATTATTGGCGCGGGAAGAGGAAATCTATCTGCACGTTATAAATTTCTCGTATGATTATTCCGCGATGCCGGAACAGAGTTTCGAACGAGTAGTTACATACGTAAACTAATTATCCGATTAATGTTTGCGGAACTGCTTCAATGGCCATTTCTAATAATTCACGTTTGAAACATTTCGATGTATTATAGAACGATTAAAATGATTTAAAAATATTCCCTAGTCGTTGGTATCAAATATTTTCTAGCGTCTCGCTGGGATCGACGAATCTCTTTGGTGAAATACTTCGGAGATTCCTTGGAGGTCGAAATACTTCCAAATATTTGGAACTCTTTGCTCGAAGCTGTTGTAAACAGAATATTTCGCCTTCCGCCTTAATTATTCGACTAATGACGTCTGGAATGTGGACTTCTCGTCGTGATTACATCTCCAACGGCACGCTTCCAAATATGCCCACAATTTTGTCTCAACATCTTTAGAATTCGTATCTAATAATTTACTGTGTACCTAAATGAATAACCTTTTCATCCACATGAAAAAGTCATGCGAATTCGAAGTATTTCCCTCTCGTTTATTAATTGTTTATGTGGAACCATTTGCGTTGTGAATAAGATTAAATTAAGAAAGAGGAATGCGTTACAATAAATATCGATCGAATAAAACCGAGGGAATATTTTTTTAAAGCGACATTCAGCAAACCGTAGCTCCGTTCGCAAAAAGTAAAAGGCATCCTCCGTCTTTATTTACTTCTCATTCAATTTGGATTCACTGAAAACACTGATACAATGCGCGCTTTCCTTTTTATTGTGAGTAAAGATGCATTGAACGAGAAAAATACGATGAACATTGTTTGCTGTTGCAATCAAGAAATAAATTGTACTTCGCTGTTTGTTGACAGGTGGACACGCCCGACAGCGTATTACAGAGTGGATTGGGTCTGGGTCCAGACATGGGACATACGATTCTACGCTCTATGGTGGATCCAAGGGATTACGACCGATTAAGATATCTACAAATGAATGGTGGTCAACCAAACAGCTTCGAGGAGACTATACACAGGGTATGAATTTGCTAATTGATTAAAATTAATTTTGTAAGGAATTCTGCGATTCTTTCAAGATTTAACCGCAGCGGAAAACAAACGACCCAGCAGATTAATCCCTACAATTAATTAACGTGGGAGGACAATAAGTACCGTAAAAGGAGGTAAATAGAAACGAAACGTTAGATCGAAAGATGTATAAGTCATTAAATCCTTGATTTAATGGTATTTATCAGGAAAGATTGGTTCATGAATTATTTCTTATAATTTAACATCTTGTTTCTATTTACCCCGTTTTATAGTATTTCATTTTAGAATTTCGCATTACGATATTATACGTAAAAATTTATCATCCACGCATCATTTAACTCTAAAGCGATTGAAATGTGAGAAGTATAAAAAATGATGACAGTTAATTTAACATTTGATCCAAGTGCGACCCTTTTTCTATTATAAAAGAACAAAAAGGAGTACAAAGTTTTGATATTATTTTTTCACTGTCGGTCAATAAAATTCAGTGAATCTTCATACTTCTTTGTTAAATTTTTCAGTTGAAAGTTCAAGAGGCGCTGAGGAAGAAGGAGAGATTTCACAAAGAACACGAAGAGGTAAGTGCAATTTAAATGAAGGTTCATCCACCCCACTGTTTCATTTACTAATGAAACTTTGTTTATGTAACCTTTAGAGAGAATACACGAAAAAGGAGTATTTGCAAACAGAAAATTAGTAAATATAATGCGGCATATCAAGTTGATAATTGCAATGACTGGCATTAATACGGGAATGGAAAGCTGAAAATTAATAATGAAAGGAAAATCTTGCCCTATAGAAATGCATTCGGCAACAAAAATATCTTGAATACAATTTTCGTGCTTATTTTTGGATTGTGTAACTTATCGGTAGACTGACGTATCTACAATCGTACGTGAATATATAAATATGTAGGATAAATTTATTGCATCATGATCAACCGCACGCGAAACACATACACTGAATATTTAGTACATTTGATAACGTACGTGAAGTGACCAGTAAATCATATAATTGTCAAAAGGATGATTTCGCATGAAAAAGCAGTTTTTGGTAATATATTCGTATGCGAGGCTAATATATTTTTTCAGGAGTGCTTAAAAAACTGAATTTAATTTTTTACGCACCATACAACTTTCACATCTGATCTCATCTTTGTTTTTATTTTCCCAATTCTGTGACTTGTGTTTCTCAAATACTAAATTATTTTGTGTCCTACTTCATTTTGCCACACTTAACACTTTTCTCTTTGAATTATTTCTTTTGAGTGAAGAATAGTTGATTTTGGTACATAAAACTTTGGTACATGAACTTGGATATCAGAAAATATGAAAATATGAAAATTTGAAAATTGTAAAAATTGTTCACTGTAAAAAAATGTTAAATAACTCAGATTGAAGTGATTAGAACTCTGAGAAGGAATATAAATAAAGATATCTGACAAAGAACTGAATTATGCGATATGATGCTTCTTAACGTAATAAAATGTATTTACATAAACATCCACAGTCTAGATATGAGTTACAAATGCTAAATAAATTAATGATTCTAAATGGAATCCGGAGTGGAGGGGGAAAGAGTTAATTATTGTCCCAGAATGCAAAATAATGTTCCCAGGGAATTGATGATATCGGAATACTAGGTATCACAATGTATCTACCAATCATCACTGCCAACGTAGGACTGATTCCTCTTTCACCCACAACGCGGTTACATACGGAATTTGCGCAAACATCGAGCGAGCGACAATTTCCTTTATCGTACACGGTAATCGTAATAAGAAAGAACCTGTTACGATTAAACCAACCTGCGCCTCAGCTCGTTTATTTTGCTCCTTCGATTCCCTCGCGCATTCCCTGGATCATCGACGACCTCCATCTCGTCGTTCGACCAATATTGGCCCTGGAAGCCAATGGTTTTATCCGATACAAAGCTCCCCCCTTGCTTCTCCAACCCTCCAATCCCGGGTTCGGTGAAATTCTCACAGGACGAAATTTGCATGTGTGTGCTATCACTTCCCTCCCTCCCCCTCGTCCCCCGACCCTCCTCCCCTCCTCGTCGGCTTATTCTTTCTTCGTCCGTCTTTTTCGACCATTGCCAGCTTCCACCGGGTCTCCGTCCCTCTTTCGCCCTCTGCTCATCGACTGTCTGTCTTACGCCATCTCGATACCTTTTATTATGCAAAGCAGCCGGATCGGGACGATATCATCATAATCGTCAATGTGTACCGCGACGTTACGCCGTGAATTTCTTATGCGCAATCGTACGATATAGCCGGCGGCGTTACCACGCTCCTCTTATTATTCTTATTATTCCCCCTCAAGCTGCTTCCTCTCTTCCAGGTTTCATTCTCTTCTTTTTTTTTTTTCTCCTTTTTTTATTGCCGGTGCGTGGACCCGAAACACACGAAATTCGCTCCGCTCTCGCTGCTGCGTCTATTTTCTCGATCCTCTTCTCCTTTTGTTTTAATTTCGAGAGTGTCCTGCGCCTCGTGTTCCTCCGCGGTGCAATCATTTTCCTCCGCTTCCTGCCAGTTCTGATTCCCTTTTTTCTTCGGTTCGGGGAAGCTTGGAAAATCAATTTTTATATGTTACTCACTTCTTTCGCCGTTATTGGTAGAGGCTTGGTGATTGGGAACTTGTAAAGGGAGAACAAAAATATTTTCTTGAACAAGGCGAACCACGTGATGATTTTTTTTTTGTATATCATTGTGCTTTCTTGGTATATGCTTCTTGTTGTCCGAAATTTACATTTCCTTTGTCGAAAGTATTTTCTGTTTTTTTTTTTTTTTTTTTTTTTTTTTTATCGTGACACCCTATGTAGTGAAGATGATCTAACACTCGTGCAAAAGAAATTGAAAATTGAGTAACTTTCTAATCTATTTTTTTTTATTGAAATTCATTGATCTCTGCCGAAATTTCTTGAAGAATATGTTCCTTGAGTAAAATGTATTTATTATACTGATATCTTTTAGGTGAATTTAATCCTAATAAGGATCTCGTGTTTCTTGTGAAAGAACTTCATACCAGACTTGGGTAAAATTTAATCAGCGATTAACAATTAAATTCCTCCTTCAATCGGTAATTGCAATTAATAGTTTAGAATCATATTGTAAATTAATTGCAATTAACGATTCAATACATTTTCATTGATTCATGATTAACTGCTGAAATTCTTTTTGTGGTGAAATTAGTGTTTTATTACACTGTTCGACAAAAAATAAGTAACTTAACAAACTATAATAAAATAATATTACACAGAATACCTAATTTAATCCAAATTTTAATCATATTTCATTTAAAAAGCAGCGATTGCCGATTTTTCAACGATTAATTCTGTTTAATAAACGATTGACGATTAACTTTGACAATCGTTTAAATCAATCGTCGATTTTTTGACGATTATTTTTTTTAATCATAAGTTTTAATTAATCAATCATACTGAAAATTTAATCATCAATCATAATACAAATTTTTGACACAAGAAAATAATAATTATTTACATATTTCTTCGGTACTATCCAATATCAATGACATATAAACATGACATTTTTTTAAGAATAAATGCATATAAAAAATAATCATATGGGTTATTTTGACCCTATTAATAGTTCTAGTATTGAACTCATACGTAAAATATAAATGAAATAAATAAAAGCTAAATATGAAAGAATTTCTCTCTGAAGACGAAGACATAATTAGGCAATCTGAAGTTATAAATTTTTACTATTCTACTGTAAGTGCGATCGATACTTGCTTGGATATTTTTGCTCTACTATGTTTAAAACAGTATACTCTATTAATATTTTTAACAAATGTGTATAGTTTCAGTGTATCACTGGCCATAAACAATAACAAATAAATACATTTACCTTGCTTAATGTTACCTACAAACTTAACATAAAATGTGAGTGATACTCAAGAGTTAAATAAACGATATTATTCCAGTTAAAATCTAAGAAAAAAAGTATTTACTAAAACAACCTTGCAAAATATTTCCCTAAATTCTATTCCCCATGTTAACACTTCAAACTTAATGAAATAATTTTACAACAGAACGAAGTTACAATTCCATTCCTTTGCAATGAGTCTCGCATAATTAAACCACGTGCAAACATTTCTGACTATTTGAACCAAACGTTCCACAGCAAATACTCCAAATTTTTCGGAGTACTTGGTAGATTAAATTTATCCAGAACGCAAAGGACGAGTCCTCCGCGGGTTCGATGAGGGGTTTAGGGAAGACCGAAGGGTGGTTGGCGCTCGTCGTAAATGCGAACGAGATCCAAATTTTAATTGCGCGGGAACTGGCGATTCCACGCACGTATACGTGAGAAAAGCTGACCCGTTCGTTCCGAGAATCGAAGGGACCGAGGGTCCTGGAAAAATTGACCGAAACTGGCCGGTCTCGCCCTCGGGCCGGCCGCGCGAGGCTGGGGAGGACGGGAAGAAATAAAGCGGAAAGTTTCCTTTGAGGCTGCGAGCAATATGTAAATAAAGGTCGGTATCCGTGTAAAAGTTTTAGTGTCACTTCTACCTTCGCGGGTTTACTGTTCCCCGGAGGGAATCTCCTTTCTTTTCTCTCCGCCCCGAGCAACCACCGTCGCGTTTCCTCCGTCGGACCGCTTGACTTCTCCTTTGCGCAAGAAACTGTGGAATAATCTGGTGGGCAACCACTTCGTCAACTATCCCTGACATCGTGCTTTCCCTTCCCATCCTCTTCCAGACTTTCCTTCGGTCGTAACGCGCGCGATTGATACGATATCGCGTGGGAGCCGTTTTTATTGCGAGTTTGTCGAAGGTGAGGAGATCTGATTTTATTTTTCCTGGGATTTTACGTGCTCGTTATTATGTAACTTTTGGTTTTCGCGGTAAAACGTTTTTCCGCAACAGTATTTTCCTATAATGATATTCGTTATAGTCTTGCATTTGTTTCGTGTATGTAGTTTCATCTATGTCATTAAAAACAATATTATTTTATATAATTGGCAATGATATTAATATGCATTTCTACACAGTAATAGTTCTGTTTAAATTATATAATTATATCATTAATTTATTCATTTATTATGCATTTATGTTTTAATGAATGCATTCATTCATTTGGCTATCTATTGAATTCGTCACTTTATTAATTTAATTATAATTTGATCATAATCCCATTCAATTATTTCATTATATTTAATATTTCATTTTTTCTTTAATCTTATTATCTTATTCAATCGTATCATAATTAAATTATAATTAGTTTATTTAATTACCTAATTGTATACAGATAAGTAGAGACTGAAAATTAAGAATAATGGGAAATTGGCATTGATCCAAACCTTTATGATGTAAAAAGCTCACTTTAAAGGCTTTCCATGAACGACAGGAGTAATATAGAAGATTATAATCTATTATAATTCGTAATTAAGGAAAGGATAGCTGAATTTCATCAGAGAAATATCAACACTGCGAATGATCTGCTTTCGATGACGGTAACTTATCCCGATTATGTGTAACAAGTTTAACTCCAAGTTCTGTTAATATTTTTACCGTACCGAGAACATGTCGCACAATCACCAAAGAGTTATTAATCACCGGATCAAGAACTTGCTATCGACGAACGTCCACTCCGGGAATTTTCTTCCGAAGATAATTGAATGAGCCCTGGCTCATCCTTCCCCGATGAAATTCAGCTGCCCATTTCTCAACCGTAGAATATGATGGAGCATCGTCCTCCAGTGTTCCTAATGTATCTTCATGGATAGCTTTTAGAACGAGGCACCTTATCACTCGAATCGATTCTCGTTTCCCGCTTTGTCTATGTGTATTCTTTCACTGCAAACGCCTCCACCTCATCTAGTGTAAAAAAAAAAAAAAAGGAAGTGGTCAGACCACGAAACTCCGTGATTCATAACACGAATGATCAAATATTAGATTGTAAATATTGTAACCACCTGATAGTAGCCTCTCATACTTATATAGGCCACGAAATTTTTAGTTGGCCTTTGTATAAGCTGTAAAAGAAGTCAAAGTTAAGACTGAACTCAGAAAGGCAAATCACAATTATCCACAATTTTAATTGTGTATCTGGAGTTTTAATTAATTAATACACGACGCTTTTGATCAACTCGATTGCCGTTCAAGGTCTCATTTCGTTTCGTAATTTTCTGATAGCGAAATTTCCACGATGGACATGTACATTTCTCGAATATACACGTGTTAATTTTCAGGAAAAACTAATTATTAAAATTGATAACTGGAAGAATTAAAAAAAAAAAAAACTAAAAACTTGATTCATTCGATGAGATTACTCTTTATGGAAAGAGATACACAATTTTTCAGCTCATACATATGAACAACACTTTCACAGACTCTTATACAAATAGGTTAAATCGTCTTAGAATTTTTTTTTTAAAAAGATGTCAATTAATTTATGGCCGCATTTAGGGATATTAATTTCACTTACAACGTTTTTATCTCCCGGTTTTAATTTAATGTAACAAAAAGGCAGCAAAATAAATTCTTTTCGAATTCCAGTGCAAAGATAATTCACAAGGTGCAAAATAGCTCCGGTTTACGGTATAATAGGACTTCAAGGAAACTTAAACCATGAGTCAATAATTCAGTACTAATTATTGCCATCTTATTTTATATATATCACATCAGTTAATCATGGTTCTACTCAGTGGATGATAAAATTTCTCAGAACAAACGAAATTTATGTACCAAAGTTTCTGACTCATATTTATGTTTATACAGTGACTCTCACGTTTGTTCACAAACAGTATGTTAAATTTATTTAAGTTCTAGAAAAGATATTTGCTTTTGCACAATAAAATATATGAAAACTAGAAACAACTAAACGTGGAAGCTAGAACAACATAAATTGATAGAAAAAAATATAATACTGGGAATTTCACAGTTAATTAACATTTAGAATACATATGAACGAACCTATGAGTCACTGTATTTCCTAAAGTGAGTAAAGTTCGTCCACTGCCGCAACGCAGTCACAATTTGCCTATAAAATGACTCGCACACAACAACGCGGTGCGTCACTCACTCGCAGGCGTTTGTTTGCTCGATAAAGCATTTGAGGAAATCCTTCCTATGATCCCTACGACAATGCATACGACTCGATTCTTAGTCAAATTGTAGTTGCGTTGCAGCAGTGGACGAACGGCCTTTCTCATGTACCATTTCCCTTCTCTTCTTCTGGTTTTCAGTAAACGAGTTCTCCAAATTTTCGTATTTTTCGAATTTCTTTGAAACGAGTCACCCATTACACAAATTTACCAACCTACATTTTAATTACATTGTCGAACGAATGTTCACCCGCGCCTCCCATTATTGTTCTGTTTCAGATCTTGAGGGACATCCGGCAGGGCTTAATGCAACTCGGACGAGACGGACGGGGTCAGCTCCCAGGAGGTGAGTACATCAAGGGGTAACCTTTAGCTCGGTGGCCGCCTCCGCCTCTCTGCAGCGTCTCCGCCAGCCAGCCGTAGCACATCCTTGATCCAATTCCTGTGTGCGAATTCCTGTCAGAATACGTAGGTGTATCTACCTTGAACAAAACCGTACACGTGCCGGCCAACCTGCGAATCGACTCCCAAATGCCTGACACTTCGTACGTTTCACCACGCCCTCGAGAGACTCATTTCGAGTACTCGTTCCTGGACGGTTCCTCCTCGCATCCTTTTCTCGCGGAATCTTGCCGCGCTGGAATGAAATCGCCTCGTAGACAACGATTTCTTAACGCGAGGGAACTTTTACCGGGGGAAAAAATTCCGATTTGCTTGAAGTTTTAACATTTTTAGAAAACGTTCTTCCGTATCGAAGTATCAAAATGATATTTGTTAAAAGAAAACTTAGAATCTTTACATAGAGCTTTGCCTTAAAAATCGAACAATGCTTGTGTTTGTTTAGTAAGACGGTCAGTTGATAGATGACATGATTTGAGAAGAATTTCGCATTAAAAGTATTTAATGGAACAAACTGCCAGTGAAGGAAATATGTCAGACGTCTTAAAGAGAGACGAATAACGTCGAGAATAATCTTTCAAAGACCCAGTGAATTTCATACTGCCGATTTATCACTGACTTGGCGGTTTTATTTGCGAATGCGTCGTTGGTGAAGACAGTAGCCGCGAAGACTCTACGTTATATACTAGCTAATCTTGTTATCGTCAACAGCCGACGGCTGCTTTTTCCACAGCCTTCTATCCTGATCCCCTCAATTTTTCTTGCGCCCGCTCAGTGATCCTCGAGCGACTAATTTCGCGCAGCTTTTCGCATCGACATTCAATGTTTTGTTTCACTTGCAACTGCTTTGCACTAGAATTTAAGTAGTAGGTAATTTACTTGGAAAATACTTATGTATAGAGTTATCTGAATTGATTATCACATCTTCAAAGTAAAATAAACCCCAAATTACTTCAGATTTTAACATAAAGTTACTTTATGATATTGTGACACACAGTATCATTCAAATGCTATTGATTTTTTTCATAAGTCTAATACGTTTGACCCAATTTTCCATTACATTTTCAGGTAACTGGGACTTAATTTCAGAGTAACTGCTCATATTTCTTTCTAGCTCATTCATAGTCTTTGAATTATTGGCGTAGCCTTTACTTTTTAATAATCCTCGTCCAACCAGCAAGATATTGTTCGAAGCCAAAAAACTGCTATTAGAATAGAAGAAGAAAATAGTTGAGCACAATATACGCACTGAAAATAGCATCTATCCTTACAAATCCTACCTTCAACTACATATTAACTGTAGATACAAAAACCTATGCGGCATGAAACCTAAACTACCAGCTTCACTTCATATCAAAATTAATAACCACTTAAACACTTATCCATAATCACAGAAACATAATCAAGAAACACACCTGTCATTGAACACAATCCGAAAAAAGTAGCTCCGTGAACCATCAAAACACCCAAAATCAACACAGCTGACACTGAAAAAAAGCAAAAAGTAGCCACAAACACAAAGCTAAATTTTTAGAACTTAATCCTAAGTACACACAACACAATAAAATGTACACTGACGCATCCAAATCCGACCATGGAGTAGGATACGCCATCACAAAAGAGTGTAAAACAATCAAGCAACGCCTTTTCAACCAAACATCCATTTTCACTGTCGAAGCATAAGCAGTCTACAACGCATTACAATTCATAAAACGAAGCAACCTTCCAAACCATAATATATTCTGACTCCAGTATAATTCAGTCCTTAGCAAATCCACTATAGAACGAATAAACCAAGTAATCAAGCATATCCAAATAATCTACACCAAACTGACCAATACAAATAAAAACATTACTATCATCTGAGTGTCCTTCTACCAAAGAATGATTGGAAATGAAAAAGTAGACGCCAGCTCTAAAGAAGCAGCAACACTCCCACCAACAGAAATCCGTATCCCTCATATAGAACCGTAGAACTCATACAATACGAGAAAAAAACATCAGAGACGAATGGAACAAGCCATAGACCACAGACAATAGAACAAAACTCCATGACGTAGTAAAGAACTTCAACCAACAATGCCAAACAATAACCTGAACAGGAAGGAAAAAGAAATTCTAAAGACATTCCAAAACATTCCAAAATCACATATAAACACCTCCTCAACAAGACAGAACCACCCCATTGCAACACTTGCCGCAAACACATAACAGTCTACCATCTTCTGTATGACTGCAGAAGATTCAAACTCCAAAGACGAAAGCATGAAATTAAACCAGACACCAACCTAACTTCACAAACACACACAAAACACACGATGCAGTATTTAATCAACACAGACCTACTCCATAAAATCTAGAGATTCCTTCAGAACCCCGTCACTGATGACCCAGACGTCGATGCGACGTTAAACTCGTACAAAAAATCCTCATAGAAATCCTCAAATCCTCATAAATTTAGTGGCGTTAGATCGCAGGATCTTGGTGACCAATTGATGTGTCTCCTCTTCGTGAAATTACACGTCCACTAAAACAGGTTCAAACGGAACTTGAATTCTCATAAATTTGAATAGTTAGTACATGTTGCCACATTATATAGCGTTCCATGACAATTTGTATATATTTTTTAATACAATCTTTCCAAAATAAATGAAAAGATGTGACATTTAATTTGAATAACTTTATATGTAGTATTTTCTTTAGTTGATCTATTTGCCTTTGTATCCATTTCTTTCGCTTTATTCTTCTATTCGATATTATTTATAGTAATTAACACAATCATACTTTGAATATTCAGATGACACATACATGTACGACGAGGATGCACGTTGCGGAGGAGGATTAGGTCCAGGTCCCGGGGGTCAACACTGGTACGACGAACCTCCTTATGAATCAGACCCTGAAGACTTTCTTATGGGAGCAAGTGGTGGTGCAGTGCCAACTGCAACTATCCAAAACGGAAGGTAAAATAAGCAACATTGTGCTTCTATTTTTGCGTGTCCCCCTTTATCATAGGACCTTCCTTACATTTCTCATTCATTCCACGTACGCTAAAAAAATGCAGTGACTTACAAATTCGTTCACACGCATCCAAATGTTAATTGTCTATGTTCTATGTTTAATTGTTTCTACTTTCCATAACTTCTATTGCGATACTTCGTAAGAAATCTCTAAAAATCACACCATTTTTAGCTGTTTACTTGAGTCTACCCCCTTAATGTACATATGTATAAGAATGTATACTAAGCGGCCTTGACCCGTAAAATAAATAAATGAACAAATGGTTTATTGGTTAATTCCAGAGTATGTTTTACGCTAAACCTGAGGCCAGAGAACAGAGGGGAAGGAGTGATCTCGCTTCGAACCGCCGGGGACATCAGTCTGCCACGAGATCGTTCCAGGAAAGGAGCAACTTCGACCATGCGCGGCCTTATTGTGCCGCAAGGTCACAATAATCCACCGGCTATCATACCACTTACGCACTCGAGAACCTCTCGAGAGAGCGGAGATTATGCGAGTAGCGACGTCCAGGTAAGTTCGCATGAGGAACCTCCCTCCGAAGGGCATTAAGTGCACTCTTATTAAAGGGAAAAGTAATGGGAGGTCTCGACGACATCCAACTAGTCTTCCCTTTATGATCTTCACGGATATCACGCGTCATCTATAAACGCGCAGAAACGACTCAAACACTTGCCCTGGAATGTACAATTAGATTCAAATATTAACGTTGCCAATTATTATTTATTATATACTTCTTTACTGTGGGGTGAATCCGAATCTTTTCTGGTACTCGATTACGCGAATTTCAATTTCAGGATATTGAAGTCGTTATTCACTGTAATATTGCGATTTGTCACTGGTAATTAACTTTGACAGTTTAGAAGACACGTTTTTTAGCTTGATTGGGTTTCTCTTTCATTTAAATTTCTATAAAAAATTATTTCTAAGCGAATCTCAAACAAAATTTGTTTAACTCTGTAGAATCGTTTGTATTCGTAAAATTATAATAAGAGAAAGGCAACTTTAGTTGCAAAATACGGTTCAAGATTATCGTACAATTATTTCTTTTCAGTTGAAATTGAACGTCTCTTTAACCCTGCTACGTTCCTCTTGAAAGTTCGATTGATTAGAGTTTTAATTAATAGTACATCATTATAAATGTGGACAATGACGGTTGATGTCTGAGTTTGGGATAGACTGTGAATAGATGAATAACTTTATTTAAGAAGATTAAATTGCAGTTCGTTATATAACCATTGAAGAGTAAAACAATATTTTTCCAATATTTTTTCACTCCACAGTGGCGGCGTACTCGACCATTTTACAATTCCGCTTTGCCAAAGATGCAATTCGGTGTGCAAAGTTTCTCTGACATATCTCATCCTAGGACAAAAAACCAAAGATGTACTTTTTCTACAGGAAATACACTACTAAAGTACGCACGATGTTTTAAAAATATGGATTTTGTTTTAAATAGTGGCTTTTAAACATGAAGTTTGGGGTTTTTGCGTTTTTCCTAAAAACAGCAGTCAAATGTTGAAACATCAATATTTTTAAAAACCCGTATATAAAATCAGTGCCACATGAGGAAAAATGCTCATTTCTCACGGTCCGAGTCGACGAAAAATAGTGGTTGGAGAGCTTGGGCTAGCCTTGTGGAAATAAAATGAGCTAAGCTTATGCGGGCACTACTATATACATATACTTTTTATATATACATATATTAGTGGAAATGGACACTTTTCCTCATCCCATTTTTTAAAAATTAATGGCACTGATTGTACGTGAGTAGTTTGTAGTTTATTTCGCATAGAAAAAATACTTCGTTGGTTTTTTTGTCTTAGAATGAGATGTAACGGAGAAACCTTACACAGTGAATTGCATCTTTGGTAAAGGGCGATTCCGCAAAGGGTCGAGTACGCCGCCAGTTTAGACCGAAAAATGTTGGAAAATATTTTTTTACTCATCAATAGTTATATAATAAACTGCCATTTAATTTTCTTAAATAAAGTTATCCATTTACACACAGTACCATCATAAACTCAAGTATCATTTTAGGGACTATAGGGTGACGTTGCGCTATAAGGAGCAAGAAACAAACACATTAATGCTGAGTATCTAATTATTTAAAGAAATAAAATGGATTAATAGGATTAATTTCTTATCATAGTACATTTACCACCCCTAAAGCAGACATGTTCCGCGTTTCAGACTTAGCACCGTTATTCGGGTTCGCTCCACGTTTTCAGGATTGCCATTGCCATCGTAAATTCATAGAAAAGCTATTGCGCGAGCGTAGCTGTTAATCCACGGTCGAATTAAATTAGCCTCTGTATTGGAACAAGTGACGCGTACACCGTGACACGCGTTGTCTCCGTTCCTCCGTCGCCAAGCCTTCGCTTTCTCTGTCCTGGAAGGTGTCAGAGCACCGTCCACGTTCTCTCGGGTACATGTCAAGGCGTGATTTATTTAATTTCGGCGGGGGGAGGGGGTCGCAGAGCGTGAACCCCGAGACTGTCGACTGTGTCGGTGAACACGAGTAGGAATGATCAACCTTCGGTGTGAGTGATCTTCGCCCTTACCGTCACCATCGCGACAGTCATCACGACCACCACGATACAGCATCACCACCATCGACATTACTGTCATTACCAACATCGCCAACACATGGCTTCGTCCCCTCGGCCAATCGATGCCCAGTCCGTTGCTGCTACCACCATCACCCACACCATCGACATTGTACCCTCGTTTCAGTCCGATACGCCCTACATCCACCAGGCATGTTTGTATCTTCCTATGCGTGTACCAAGCCCATTCTTGTTACGGATATGCGCTGGTTTACGGACAACGCAGTTCAAGAAACAATTGCAAAATTTAGGAGCGTGTATTTCACTTCAATGTTGACTTGTTCTTTAAAGGGAATGTTGTCGGTTTTCTGAGGTTCATACCCACACTAATTTTTCTGTAGGGTCATTCGGGGTAAACGGACGCACTTTTGCGGTTTTTGCTTCACTGAGCCGAAACTACCATGATATTAGGAACATTTTTTTACGCTGTCGGTAGCATATTTAATAGACTCATAAAATGTAACGAGTATTTGACGATAGGCCGAACAGTTTTTTTTTAAATTAAGCATAAGATTGACTTGGTCAGACTGCGTACCTTTACCCCGACATGCAGGGTAAAAATACGCAGTTGTGTGGGTAAAAGTTCGCACGTAGAATAAAAGTATGCATTCAGGTGTAGTAAAAGAAAATGAACAAATAATACACAGATGGAACATATTTTTATATTATTTTTAATAAATGAAGTTAAAGATGACAAAAACAATAGAAATTAGGAACTTCAAATTTAGGAAACTATCATAAAATTATAATTTTTCATAGATTCAACAAAACGAAATTATGCTCAAGCCTTTATCAGGCAGATGTTTTTACTCCAAATATTATTAAGAATTCAAAAACAAGTAGACAATAACCTAAATACCAGTGCGTACTATTACCCCCGTCCTTTTATCCCATTTTACTGGTAACCAAAACAATTCGTACTAATTCAATAACTATAAAAATCAACAAAAACAATTTACCTCTAAGAATACATAAATAATACTTCCGCAAACTTTTCCCTGGTACGAAAAAAATCGAAATTACACGTCAATTTTAAGTTTTTACTTGTAATTCACAAAGCGCGACTCGCACAGCTCAACAGGTGTTGACACAACATGGCGGCCCACGTGCACCCAATCCCGACGAACCAGCATCCCCGTCTTCTCACCCCCTTCAGAGAAAACGGCACTTCGTACTTTTACCCACTGCGCGCGTTTACCCCGAATGACTCTATGGATTGTATTAACATGAGTCTACAAGATTTTCATGGTTTTAGTTTTGGAAAAGTTTTCTTTTGTTGATTTTGTACAATTTATATTTTTGGAATAATACTGTTTTGAAATTAATTGATCTGATTAGGAGGAAGATGTTACTATTACCGAGCCATGAGTGATTTCTTCTTTAGATACTTTTTTGTGAGTTACAGGCTATTATTTAATTTGTCATATTATTAACCTTAAGACGACACTTTGGGGTTTCTGACAATCCTACAAAATTATAATCGTATCTACAGAAGAGTCTAGATATCTAAAAAAGAATTTTTCAAAGATATTAAGATATTAGGTTTAAAAGATTAAAGATTAAGATTAAAAGATATTAAGTTTAAAATATTAAAATTTTGTATTACTCACACTAAAAAATAGACGCGAGTCGTTCTAGGTTAACAATATGTCTCAGTATATTTACAAACTGTGGTGTCTATAATTTAGTAGAATTTATAATTTTTTAATCTAATTTCACCGTTAAATTTTGATCTGACGATAGACAGAAGTAATCTTTTTCTTCAACATCGCAAACATTTACCGCCATTTTCTTGAGCAGCCATTTCATGAACTATCGATAAACACACAAAGTGGCATCGCATTTACATTATCTATAAAGGCTAAAAACTATTTTTTTAAATAATCATCCTCTACGCTGAAACACATATCACAGGTTGAACTCAAAAAAAATTTTTTAAAAGAATAATTTATTTTTTAACAACTGAATTGGTGATATACAAATTAGGTGTTGTTGCAAATTTTGAAGAATCCTTATAGAAAACTATAGTTACAAACCTCTTTCATATATATTTAATTATTCACTTATTTATTTTTATATATGTTTGATATAGTTAATTTCGGAAGCTATTTTAAATAAAATATAATTTAATGTCTCCCCGGAAAACACGTGTTTTTCTCGCAAAAAATTTCTCAGAATTAACTGGAACAGGTACACGTTTTATATAATATTGCCTCACTGCAGTACAAAAATTTCCATAAAATTCTCTCCCAGAAAACATCAATATTTTACATTCTTAAAATCCGAAAACGCGAAAGCTTGAAAAAGCGTAGAGGCAAAACGTAAATAAAGCTAATCCCTTCATTATATTCGAGGCTCAAGCTTAATACGAACGCGACGAGGTACACAATCCAGTGGAGCCGAACTATCCTAAGTAATTTGCCATCCCCTAATGTTGAGACACGATTATATTCGCCGAAACACCTTCCTATTTACTTAATGAAACAGAACGGCGGCTGCATACTAATCCATTCGCTTCGTTCCGCGCACGCATCAGCGTCCGACCATTATACTTTTACGTGCACACGGACGCGGAGCGTGCAAGCATCAGCATCTTCCTGGACCCGGGAAGCGCGCGAAATTTCTCCAGATTAGATGCGTGCTCGCACACGTCGGTCCCGCCATTCATGAATATTGATTTTTCGCGTCGGTTAACTATGCAACCATCGAAACTTCCGTTCCCTGGGAGCTTTACCTGCCTTTTAACGAATCCGCCTCGAATCCCGCACGTCGACTGACGTCTCTGCGGGGCTAACGCCAGCGACAAGGGTATCGGAGCCGAACGGGTTCGTTCGTTCCTCGCGAATCGCTTTTTCGTTATGTTCGGTTAACGAAACGAATTTCGGCGTCTCCGCGTCGTGGATCGTGGACTCAACATCGGGGCCGGCGAATTGCAGATTGTTCGGAAGGAGACAGGCGCGAACTCTTAACGAGGAACCACTGCGCGAAATAAGCGAAGCCGATTTCGTATAATTTTGCATATTTGTGAACGGCGGTAACGTCAGAAAGGTGTTTGTTCGTTTCAATTTACGGTTTGGTTAAGCGATTGTTGGTATATTTTCGAAGTTGATTTAGGCGTTTATGAGAGTTGAAGTAATTAGCTAAAAACTGAGATGACACGTTTCTTTCTTTCTAATATGATTAATTTGATTTCTCGTAGATTACTTCTTCACACACAACTATGATGAATCTTACTGTTGAGCTCCTCTGAGAACAATATTTAAAGGACGTTATTAATCATAGCGTAGATTATTTAATTTTTATTGTCGTATTTATTATGCCCGAAATAGAAGAATAAACTCAAAGGAAAGAATCGAATTAATTTTGTTATATTATCAAAACTTCACAGTGCGTGGAAATCTAGAAAATTTTGATATTTTTCACAGAGGTGAAGTTGATACATGTTTAATTAAAAGGATTCCAGAATTAAAGTAACTATAACGATAAAAACTTTACATGCAATACATGCTCACATTGCTCACTCTCTAAAACAAACGTAATCAACATTTTCTCCAAATTCATTTCTCTAAATACAAACCTGCAATTTCGACCCTCCCTTACCGATTCTCCATTATACAATCAATGTAACACACACTTAGGGTCTACTGTTTTATACAAAATATATAACACTTGCGAACTTCTTTTGCTTTGATAATAACTTTTTTTTTTTAACTTTTGACTGTATGAAATACGGTAGAATGGAGCGCGACACGATAAAGAAAAATTTCATTAGTGGGCAATGAGTTGACCGAACGTGCTTCATGAATTTCACGGCGAATGACTGGGAATGCAACTTTCCAGAAATTTAATTCAAAGTTTTGGAACGTTTAGTATACTGCTTTTAACTTCTGCCACGTATTACTATACATATAAGTCTTATTACAAATTCCACGCTCTACGTTATTAACAACGTACCAAGA
The DNA here is from genome assembly GCA_030770465.2 of Perdita meconis. Taxonomy (NCBI): domain Eukaryota; kingdom Metazoa; phylum Arthropoda; class Insecta; order Hymenoptera; family Andrenidae; genus Perdita; species Perdita meconis. Next base: position 11,919,092 of record JASKOS020000003.1, on the reverse strand, counting down.
GTTTGTAGATAAAAGACATACTTTTCATTCACAAGGGAATGCTTTATCTGAAATTTTCTTCGAGGCATGATACTTAGATCGAGATTTCATTATTTTTTTTTGGTACTTTAACACGATTGGGTCCCTTCTGCTACACACAGACACGTACTATTAGTTTACATTGCGGATCATTTTTATATGAATGAGATTGTGAAAATGTTTAAATACCATTGATAGCAATTATCTTTGCATAAAAATGATGAACTACACATTTGAGAGGGAAAGTGCATTTCACTGAAGGACTTGCGAAAAAGATAATATTAAGTTTAAAGATCTGGAGCTAGGAGCTTTACACATCCTCTTGCAGAAAAATCAAGAGCAAAAAATATCCGTTTCGGAAGCATTTGACTTTTATCTGAAAAATGTTTCGCTATAGAAAATAATAATAACGCAATTATGATATCAGTATGAGACGCTCTGTACATAAATTCTATTTGAGTAAAATCAAATTCTAGTGAATCAAGTTGACGAGCAAGTTCTTCGGTATCGTTTAGAAAAAATGAACGGTAATCGACCGAACAAAATCAGGAACATGAAAACCACCTAAATGTTTCCCCAACATGATCTGTCTAAAAGCTCGTAGCATGTACATCTTTTGGGCTGATTCTCGTACGTGCACGTATGGTAACTATTTTTCTATTCATCACACACAGTATCCCTCATCGTGACGTTCCTCTCGTTCCACACTATCAATGGTAACTTTTTGCGTTTCATTCGACTTTAGCCTACCTTTCATAACAAAACCGTAAGTCATCCCTCTAACACTGTTCGCGCGTAACTTAGATCAAGCTAATAGAGCCCGCTTATCCTTTACCATGTGCGTGATTAGAACTTTCTCTGCGAGTATCAACGTTTTAGAGCCGGAGTAGTGGTGAAGAAGGACTATCGCCGAGCCAAAGCAGCGACTACGAGGATCAAGAAGAACTCGAAAATCAACACTCTGCAACCGTACACACAGTACGTGACATATATAAGTCCTCCGTTCACGCATGCTACCTTTCTCTCTCTCTTTCTCTCTATCAATAGTCTTCGCTCTTCTCTTTACTTGCACACTTAGATTATCGCATGATTGTGGCTAACAAGTAGATTAATAATTGTTTCTCTGTGTATGGTGTAAAGTAGACAAACTTTTAACTATTGACTAAGGGAGACTGCGATTAAGGCGAACGCTTCTTGGGTAAAATTTAAGTACAGATAGTTCGACAACAAGTGGGAGAACATTTAGAGAGTTATTTTACAGGACTAAATCAATTTTTGTTAATAGAAGGTGGAAGTTTATGCAAATGGATTGACAAAGACCTTTACAGAAATATGTTTTATTACTTTGCATATTCTCTGTTGGAGTTAGACAATCCACAAATTATATTTACTCAATGTAATTATGTATAGTATTTATATTGTACATTATATCAATTAATGAAAGATCTACATGACGTGCTTATTGAGTTATTGAAATATTGAACTTTTTCACTTATCGAAATTGAGGTCATCAAAATTCGGGTCAACATATTAACGTCATGATTACTCTAATTGAATTAACCAAAGACTGTCTACAATGACAAAGACAAGACGTTTTCGCAGACACAGTAGCATTATAATTATGGTTAACACCCGAAAGTTTAGGTGTAATAGTACCCGAGATACTTCATTTTTCGCGACTTATCTGTTCGATGGGGTAAGTTATTTTACCATAACAATAACGGCTATGTTTCCCCATCTGGTCGATCCTAAACGCGAATTAATTAACATTGATTCCTCGACTCTTAACGAGCGACTCCGTAACCATCAGCGTTCATCGCTATCAAACTTTCGACCAGCTCGGTGAACACAGCCCGAATTACGTGTATGTTTCATGGTTGAATGCATGCGAGTTCTAATCACTCATTAGCCATTCGATCGAACCTTATCTGTTCTCTGTTATCTGTTCGCGTGCTACTTCGCTGAACCATAACAGGACACACTATACGTAGCCGGCGTGTTCCGTTCAGACGTACACGCCAGACGGAAAGGTAGACGTTTTCTAGACATTCTCACGAATTATACAATCACAACACGCGCGTCTACTCCACCGACAAGTCGACAACGACGTTGCGCAGGCTCGAGGCCGGGATCCATCGTCCTCTGTTCATTTTTCCACGATCGCGCCATATACATGTAATCGTTGCATGTCCTCAGAACTTTGCAGAAGAACCGTTCTAATCTCAGATCGATTTCCCCCCAATGATCCTCCACACTTTTGTACAAAGATTTCACTCATCGAGTTTGTACTGATCGAGGAGCTACACGGAACGGGGATCCACTGTTCAATTGAATCCGAAACGATTCGCAGGATGGAACAGTGTTAGGATCCTCGCTCATGAGAAAGTGCGGAAGTACCGCTGCAGCATAGTTATGGCAAAGTATTTTAGTTTTGTGTGCGCGATCCTGTGAGACAGTGTGTAACGCAAAAGAAAGGCAAGGAGTGCTATAGTTACTCTTTCATTCCGAATAGAGCTATTACGAATATTTGAATACCAACGAAAAAATCGAATTCGATATTCGAACAATTCGGACGTTCAAATGTTATTCGAATAATTAGAACTACAGTGTTGACTCGAAGAACGGCTGGGTTTCAGAACCGAGCGCAACCCTTTTTCGAGTCGGGTTCAATCTCGGTCACGACGCACCGGCGAAGAAGTGGGTAAGCATAGAGAAATCCCTTTATCGAATCAAACTCAGGCGTCGTTCTTTGAGTCAACTCTGTAAGATTGTCCTTATATCGAAACATTACTGTATTCGAATATTCGAAGTGTTCCTATTTTGTACCTACTCTTGTATCGACTACGAAAGTTTGCGGCACTGTAATACGTGGCGAAATTTCAATTATTCGAATAATCTTGGAATTTTCGAATATTCCTAAACATTCGAATACATTACGAACTATTCAAATAGTCGGATATTTACAGCTCTAATTCAGAACCGTCGTGTAACAGTTTGAAGCAGTTATTTCATTTTTCAGTCTCAACTCCTGCGCAAAAATCGCAGTATGTTCTCGTTATAAGCTCGCAGCGATTCCCAATTTTAGAATCATTCTCTCACTCCCCATAACACAGAGTGTAACAAAATTTGTGGGACATCTTGGTCGCATAGGTAGAAGACACGAAAATAATAAGAAAAGTTATGCAATATGCTCTTTTATATTTCGTAAAATGCCGAGATAATAGTGGGTCATCCTCTGTAAGATCAGTGACCGCGATTTGGGCCTCTAGATGGTGGAAAAGAATCAGTTGTGTTACATTCTTCATAATTTCAATTTTTTCGGTGTGCTTTTCCATTTGAAGAACCATATCATCTCAGTATACGTTACGAGTCATTAGAGGCCCACTTGGGCCCAGAGATGCTTGGATCTGCTCGGTCACTGGCCTTAAAGGGGATGAGCCAGTGTTACGTCAGCATTTCATGAAATGTAAAACTATAACTAACAAACATTGTACATTGCATAAGAACTTAATTATTTTTGTCTGCTACCAATATATGCAAGAAGTTCTACGAATTCTGTTACATCCTGTATAATGAATGAACGAATAAACCAGCGCATAAATTTGCCAAAGAAAAAACGTATATCTTACGTGCTATAAACTCGATTCTCACAATTTGCAAGCTTATAACGAACGAGAACTGCAGTTTCTATCTAGTTACAGACTGTCTTTCTTCGAGGTCCTAGAATCCCAAGTATTTATTGGTTTCTTCACAGTCAAAAATATAAAATTAGCGACTCTAATGACCCAAGACTTCCAAATTTTTTTGAACTAAATATTTTCGTCTCCCGTTTAGTTTATTCATGAACGTACCTCCGTTTCGTGTAATTCCTCGACCGAACTAACCAGCAGTCATTGTCAAATTTCTCTTCTCACCTCCGTCGATACGGTCGAAGAGTAATTGCGCGTTTCCCGACGGTTTCCCAATTATTCCGTCGAAATTTCCAGTCGGAAGCTAGCGCGCTGCTGGAAGGCGACGCCAGGACGCGGATCGCAGGGCGAGCGAGGAATTTGCGACACGACGTGCAGCGGAAGATCTCGAGGCTCCGTCAGGACTGCGCTTCTTCCGACGCTTTCCCGTGCAGCGCGAGCAGCGTCGAGAGTCTTCCGAGCGGAAGCGGTTCCAGCACACAGGCACTTGTGCGTGCAGGAAGCAATCACAGTTCGATATCCTGCGAGGACAGGGACGCCATCAGCCCGACCTCGATCGGGCCTGTTCTGTGTCGAGCCAGGGCGCTGGTCGATTACACGCCTAGCCCTTACGACAAGGAGGCGCTCAAGTTTAAGGTTCGTTTCGTTCAAGTTTAGATATACTAGGCAAACCTAAATCATTTCACCAGCAGAAAAATTACGGGGAGTTCTGTTACCAAACACCTGAGGTTTTCTTTAAATCTTTAAGGGGAGCTGGACATTGATTTTGATACAAAATTTCGAATTTTGGTTTAAAACTTACACTGTCTTCCCTTAATTTTGAATCCAGTTAATTCCAAAAATTACAATTCTTCATTTTATTCTACGTCCTTTAATACGGAGGATTTCCAAAATATTACTTCTTTGAAAAATTATTCAGCTGTCAGTGCAATTTTTTTTAATTTTCTGCCGATCAAAATTTGAAAATTTGTCACACATATAAATTTAAAAGTGTTTGAAAACCCTCTCGTTAAAGTATACAGCGAAACAAGAGGAATCATACCAAAAATGTTTTGAAGATGCTTCTTATATTTACTGAGAAAAGAAACATTGAACGGGTGAGGATACAGTGTCTGACTGTCCTTGACTCTGTTCTTAAGAACAAGGCCGTTGCATACAACAACTCGAACATACTTGAGGTGTTGGATGGAAAAAGGGCACATAAACAAAAATACCACTTCACTAAAATCGATTTCAAAGCTTTGATTATGATATTATTTAGCGGAAATCTCTTTAACGAACATTTCTCTAATAACTTCATACATAACTCCCTAGTATTCATAAACGACTAGTATTAAAAAGACTGTTGTGTTTGATTTTATTTAAAATTCAATGACAATGCAGATCAATCGGTTATACAGGGTGTTCGACAACAGGTGGGATTAAATTTTAAGGGCGATTTTAAACGCTGAAATAAAACAAAACGACGACCACAGCTTTGTTTTGTATTTATTAATCACGGACCTAAAGGACTGAGCGTAAAGTAGATCTATGGGAAAGAGGGGCACTGCTGTGAGCAGGGGGAGGATTTGACTTGTAGCCATCTTGAGTGGTTAAACTAGTGCTGCCATCTATATAACGTCGCGGCAACATTTAAAAGTGTGCAACTGAATTACGTAAATTCTAAGTCAATTGTGACTTGTGTAATAATTTTCTTTCTACGGATTTCTTATCATGAAGGATGTGTTTCGTAAAGTTATCAATGTTCTTATAAGGAATGTATAAAGTTTCGATGTGTAGGATCAATAACAACATAGATCTACTTTACGCTCAGTCCTTTAGGTTAGGTCCGTATATCCTACAGACGCTACACTAGTAATTAAAGTCGCCTATAGAGCGCACCATAGTTTTAACCACACAAGATGGCTGACAGTTGATACCCCTTCTGTCTTTTGCTTCAACCCCTCAGAATCATGCACAGTCCTTTAGGTCCGTGTTATTAATATTTAAAAATTTGGTAAACAACCGCCTGAAATCCAGAAATTCCCAAGACATTATTGTCCACACACGTTGAACGTCATTGTAACTGCATACATGTTTGCTGACGCGATGCTCAATGTGTTCTAGACAACGGTGCCGCGTGGATTGCCGTGTTTCAGGCGATTTTTCCCCAAATTTTTAAATGTTTTAAATAACCATAAAGCAAAATCGCGGACGCCATATCATCATCCTTGATTTAAAAATTCGTCTTATTTTAGCGTCTAAAATCGCCTCTTAAATTTAGTTCCACCTGTTGTCGAACATCCTGTATACATATACATGATCACTATGCGGTATTAGATGCCATCCGATAATAATGGAACTCCCTCTGCTTAAAATTTCTCCACCATTTTAAAACCACAAAGCAAATATTTCTATCAGTGATCAGTAACTTCGTAATGAGCATAACTAATATGAACAACCTCGAGTACGCAGCGTCGCGTACAAATTTGTCCAATTACGAAAAGTGAAGGAGCCTCGGAGGACACCGCGGATGGCGGACACCCAGACAAATCGCGAACCCGCACTTTTGTTTCAGAAGGGAGACATTATCGAAGTGGTGCAAATGAACAAGAGCGGTCTGTGGAAGGGTGTCTTGCACAACAGGATAGGCCACTTCAAGTTCATAAACGTCGAGATACTGAACGACAGAGTTCCGAGGCGCGGCGAGCCCGAGGGGCGGGGGAAGTGGGGCCAGAGGTATAGGCAGAAGCCCGGTTCCGTTCAAGAGCTCTTGCAGAGAATGAATCTTCAGGTAGAGAGCAATATCTTCCCACGGCTCGAACAAACTGATTCGCATTTGCATTGCTTTGAATGCAAAGCAGGGAACCTGCTTTTATACGTTTCTTTATTCGCTGGCCCTCTTCCTTTTCATCCGTATCCCTCCCATCATCCACCCCCATCCCCACACCTCAACCACCCGCGCATATCTTTTATATCGCGTATAACTCGCTGTTCCGTGGATCGTGGCGAGTTCCTTTTTCGTCGACACTTTTTCACTTCTACTTTTCGCGTTTTCCCCCTTCTCCTTCTCCCTACCGTTCGGTTCTTATCGTCCCCTCGCTACTGATTTTTTATACACTCGTTCGATCCACTGTCAAATTTAGGAGACTACTCCATTGGATTTTTGACTTCCTTTCTTTAAAGTTACGAGATTTGACAATTTAACAATTTTTGAGAGCAAGTCTTTGGGGTTCTATTCGTCGGATAGGGTTTTCAATAACTTTTTTCTATTGCCAAAGATAAAGAAACACTATCTGATCGTAGAATAATCGCAGATTTAATCTTTGTTTTCATGCTAATCAATAATATAATCGACTCCCCTGATCTTGTGGAAAGGGTTAAACTGTATGTGCCTCAAAGATTCTTTAGGAATAACAAACTATTTTCTAGCAAATTATCGACTTTCGGATCATCTTCTGTTGATCCTATAAACAGATCCATGAATAAAGTCAATATTTATATAAATCACGTTGATCCATCTCATTTTATTCAACTCTTTTTATAAGTTACTCTAATTTCTTAACGTTGATCTACACCTTGCTTGGTTAGGCTATATTAAAAAATGGTCAATAATTATTCAATAAAAACGAAAGGGACCTTCTCCACTAATAAATAAATAAATATGAAAATCATGGCAATCTGTTAACATTAATGACATCAAAGGTCATACGTCAGCAGCACTGAAGGCTATTCCACAAAATCAGTTCCAAAATTGCTTCAAAGCCTAGAAAAGACTTTGGCTAATGCAAAAATAATGTTCATAGTTTCCCAAAGAATCTACTTCGAAGATGACCAGAGTGGAACTAAATAGTAAGGGATTTAGAATTTTTGCTGCGATGAATTCGAGAACTTAATTGTCAAACTTCGTAAAAAAAAAGTCCCTTTAAGAAATTTCTTTATTCACGAAGGAACAGTAGATCGAAGTCGAAGATAATAAAATCGGGGACTGGTATATTTTTATAGGAACACATTCCTGTTTTCGTGTTGAACGGGTACGAGGACCTCGAGCTCTTCAGGGAAATAGAACCCGCGGATCTGGATTACCTGCGTATTCATCAGCCTGAGCATCGCGCAAAGATTCTTACAGCTGTACAACTGCTCCATGATTTCCAATGTAAGTTATTTAACCTATTTCGTCGACAAATAATTCTATACTGAAAAACAACACACCAGGAACACCAAAGACTCAATATCTACTGCAAAGCCTCCAAGCTCGAAAGCAACGAAACTACACGCAAGTTCCCGTTGTATCTTTTCCAGCCGGAAGCGAAGGCGATTTAGCGTCGAGCTCAGAGGGCGACGAGGTCAGCCGGCTGGTCTTAACCTCCGGTCAAACATCCGGCCACTGTTCGCCGTTTAATCGTCGCCAGTTCCCGCGGGACTCCGGCTGCTACGACGCTCACAAGAACCCGACCAGCAGGCGTACCGTGAGTCCGGAATCGACGACGACTACGAAGCTCTCGAGGGAGAACAATCTGGACGCGGCAGTGGCATCGAAGAGCGTCGGAGGCATCGGCGCCGAAGGGAGCGGGTTGTCCGACGGCAAGGACGACTTCCACCCGAATATCCCCATCGGCAGCGGGTCGGTCGGCCCGAAGGAGAACCAATTCGACAAGTCGCCGCTGTTGCGCGGCGGGAACGTCCGCTTCATCGCGAAACGGGGTAACTTCGGGGATACCGTGGTGATCGAGGACACCTGCGAGGGCGGGCAGAAGCTGGGGAGCATGGTGAAGTACATGGTGGGCAGCAGCGACCTTGGGCTCGAGGGTAGCGGAAGCGTCACCGGTCTGGGTCAGAGGGGATGTCTCAGCGAGAAGTCCAGCGACTCGGGCGTCAGCTCATCCAGCATCAGCTCCGCGCCGCCACCTAGAGACAAGGTCCTCGCGAACGTCGCCTCGGACTCGCCGACCAAGAACTTCGGAAACTTCACCAGGGCGTCGCCCACCTCCCAGCCCGCTGCCAACAAAGGTCAGACCGGCGACGCCAGCTATCAGTGAAGAATGCGGCGGTGTTTCACGAGATTCGTGAGAATGTTTCGATCCACCTTGCTCCGACAGCGCATGTCCATAAATTTGGTCGATAAGTACCGTCTGAAACTTGTTTACGATAGGATCCAATGATTTTCCAGGTCGGGATTGTTCTGTTACGTCGTAAGTACTCCATATTTAGCAGGGTATAGTCTTAAATTTGACGCGAGTCCGTTCGGGCAGAGGATGCGCTCAGAGGAGACGAGGAACGTTTCTCGTATCGGGACAATGGTCACAATTCTTGTGTCCAATAAAATGGCAAAGTCAGATGTATTGAAGCGCTTGCGAATAAAAAGGTTTAAACAAAATACGCCATGCATCTGGATCCGTCGCGTCGCTCGCAACCATTTTCGCGTTACGCGAAACGTTCGCTTGTTCGGCAAGGGATCAGTTTGATACGGGGTCTTATTACGAATCGAAGCGCACAGTATCGCGGAAGGAAGCGTCCACACCCGGGATAAACGAACGAAAGGTCTAGGGTTCCAGTTTCGACGCGGTTGGAACCGAATCACAAAAGTGGCTGTGACTTGAGGGAAGTTTAAGTAGGACACATGTTTGTGCGAACCTCTTCATTACCTTTATTTCCCGGGGAGCATAGGCGTTGCTGTTCATGCTCGATGTACCCTCTAAGTAACGCGATCCAGGATTCCTGTTTCGTCTTATTTCCACCTCGTCTAAATGAAGAGTCGCATTTGGAAATACACCAGATCGAAAGAAATAACGAGGTGCCTTGGTACCCTTTGTTGCCTTAACGATCCTTTCTCCTCGTTATTCCATAATCAAAGGTATGCTGCTACCCGCATTTTTTTCGCGAGAATTCCGGCTTTATTCCCCTCTCCCCCCGCACCCTCTACCACCTTCCCGATTTCAACATCAGACCCGGGGATGTACTTCATTATTCTCGTGCTGAATTTTTTAAAATCCCGGCAGAAGGAGATACACCGGAAACGAGGACGGGGGCGTAAAAAGTAAAATTTAAGCAGTTTTAACGAGGAGAACGAGCAAAGTTTCTTCGGCGTTTGCTCCTTGCGCGAACGGAAGGAATTCGGCGGTGCGGTTTCGAAGGGTATTCGGGATCGAAACGAGAAACCACGTCACTGCCGATCATTTAACGACCTTGTCTGTATTTTTTTTTTCAACATTTGCGTAATTATTAATATTAAGCGAATATTATGTGATACAGTAGCAATATACGCCAGCCTGACGTTCTAGATAGGTAAAGTACAGGTCTGCAGTAAAGCAAATCGTTCAGGCGATTTATTACGTACGATGAACTGTGAAAGAAACGCGAAACGAAGACTTCAATCAATGGGTTTTTTTTTATTGTACTTTTCTCTCTCGATCGAGTGATTTTTTAGATTAGTGACGTTTAGAACAAAGACTGATCGCACCATCAAAACTTTTCTACGAGAAGTAAAGTCACTCACATTTCTTTCATTCGAAGACTTGTAGCCACGTTTTTTTTTTGATAATGAAAGACGAATAGAACAGACGAATCTCATTTGTTGTTGGTACGAAGCTATTGGTGCGAATACGTATGAAGGCTAAATTGATAAGTGATGATGTAATAAGGTACAGTGTAAACATTTTTAATTCTTTGTAGTCCTTTTTGTATGTTGATGATCGACAGCGATAGGGTTGAGTACAGTAGTCAAGTGTAAAAGTTTTACGGAGGTCGAACGTTAACTGCTTTTTTTAAACATACAGGAAGTCGTTTTCTATACAAATTTAATTTTTATACGGGTTGGAGCCACTTGGGCTAGTAAGTTTTTTGGAATTATTAATATTTGAGAGAAAATGAATTCTGGATTTGTAAGGATATTAAATATGATCGTTTTTAAGGATGAACTTCAGTAACAATCAACCAAAAGTTAATCAATTTCTAAAATATTGACAGGACTTCTCCTTGTGATATAAGATCAGTCAGAAATGTGGATCTTTTGTCATAAACTTGTGTTGAAATGTACAAAGTGTTTCAAAATTATATGTCGCGACCAGTGTAGCATTATTCTGGACCTTTGGGTCAGTGGAGATTTGTTTGAGCAACTTACCACAAAACTGAACATCACTTTGAATTTCAAGGTCGAAAATTTGTTTTATACAGACAAATTTTTTTACCCATGGTTCTGTTGCAACTTTATTCCTCTTTCTTATTCCTCTTATTGTACAATAGAATGAAAAAATGTTTGATTTTGAAATTCAAGATCGGAGTCAATTTTGCGGTAAGTTTTTCAAACAAATCTTCACCGATCCAGTGCAGAATCATGTTACAATGTTACAGTGGTCACGACATATAATTTCGAAACACCCTGTACTTGAAATGCAACTGTTAGCAACTTCACTCATAATTTTGTAATATATTTCCCAAAATTGCGTCTTCTCATTAAATGTTTTAAGAACTACTGAATCCTCTTTTCAAAAATTTTGCGTGAGATTTCACTATTGCATAAAGATTCATTCCTCCAATTTTTCAAAGACTCCCATATTTTTAATATTACTGAAGTTCATCCTTAAATTCGTTTTAAGGATGAACATTCATTTATTAACAAAATAGAAAACCAAACTTCATATCAAAGGTTCTCAGTTCTCATGAATATCATCCAATCTTTATCATATAAAGGTGGGTACTTATTTGTGAACAGTTCGCGAGCACTGTTCGCATACAATGTTTGCAAGCAGTTCGTAAACTTTCTATAAACACTATAAAACCACTACGTCATCCCTTCGCAGATGTTACGCGAACTATTGAAAACCCGTATGCGAACACGTACGCGAACAGATGATTTCAACGAAACTCAACTGTTATATTGTTCGCGAACAGTTCGCGAAAGCAAGTGAAGACGCACCTTTAAATTTCACTTATCGCGCTATTCTACTCAACTCTTCGCTGAAGATCGACCCGAGCAACTTTATTAGTTTCTCCAGTATCGATCTCTGATTTGAAAGCGCTACATCACTAGTACACGATCGACAATCCTCATCGTCGATGCAACTTAGTTCTTCGACAAGATGATAACCTGTACATATGTATATTGACCATGCCACGAGAAAACGTTGAAAGTTTCAAAGTTTTTTGTATATAACATACAATACACATAGAAGACCTAACAATGTTTTATATTGACCCAATGTTTGCCAAAACTTTAGACTATACAAAATCTATCTATCTATCTATATACATATACACGAAACGTTATATATATACATATATATATATACCATAGAAATGGAATCATACATTTTTTCTGTATAGTGTAAAATGGTAGATGAATATAAATACACACAGAGCAAAATCAGAAACGAACTCGAACGGAGATTCGCGAGAAATATTAACGGGTTGCAATTATCAAAAATAAAGTACGATTACAAACGCTCCAGCTGAACGATTACCATTATTGTAAATAGAGAAACGTCGCCGTTCTTCAACGGCGCGACCACGACCCATTATCGAAGACAGCAGAGACTGACGAGCGAATGTTAGAAACGGTTATATAGGGTTTAAGATGCATGTTTATCACCGTTCATTATTACCGATTTTCGACGTAGCTCTAGAAAAGTTTAACCCCCTTCCCTCCCCCCCATTTTTCTACTTCGTTAACGCCTTTTCGTACAACCGTTTGAACAAACGGAGCGTCGATCGCGCGCGAAACTGCCCAATCGGCTGTCGGAACTTGTTTCGTGCTTCCACGATCGTTTTTGTTACGTTTTTTTCGCGACAGGTCCGTCGCAACAGGTGATTTTCCATTCGCGCGACAAAGATTCGAACGCGTCTAGACGATAAGGTAAGCTCCGTTCCCGTTAGTTAGGCTGGTGCAGCGCAGGCGCCGACGTCCCGACACACCGATCTTGTTCAGATGTTCGGCGGATTCTCGCGGACGATCATCTAGTAAAGTGGAAACCTTCATTATAATAAACATAGATTACGATAACACACGCTATAGCTTATCCGTTCCATCGAGAGTACCATTAATGCGTAGAGGACGAATCGAAGAGACGACGAGAGTGAGAGAGCGAGAGAAATAGGTAGAGAGGAGAGGGAGAAAGAGTACGTAAGAAATGTTAATTAATGATAAGTTTATGAGAGTACGAATAGACGCGATAGTGATTTTATTAGCTCGAGAGGTAAGCGGCGTTCGATGTAAGGAGATCAGAATCGGTCTAGGGGTAGATAAAAATGAGCTCTAAACTGCGATAAGTGATTCGAAGGGAAAGGTAATACGGGAGGTGACGAGGAGTCGACGGAAATAGGCAGGTGTCTCTTTTGCGTATGCGAAAGCGTTTTCGCTTTTTTTCGTCCAACGATCGACGACAATTCGAAGAGACGAAACGGCCTACGCGTCGCGGCGCGGCGGAAACGTCGGGGCGTAATGTCTAGAAGGTTGCTAAATCGCTAGTGAAGGAAATGATTAAGCATTTACTTAGCGGTCTAGTCCATTTTCTTTCGCGAAGTTCACAATTTGACGCAATATAATGATTGTACATAAAAGTAAACGGAAACAGAATTAGAGAAGTGACGGTCGCGCGAACCGCGCCGATCGACCAATCCTTTTTATATACTGATTTTGTATTTATTGATTGATTGCGGGGTTTATAGAGAATCACGAATTCGTAATTCTTATTGTCTCTCTGTTCTTCTATGATTTCCAGCGATAAGTGTTAATTTATTGACTGTGCATAAAAATAAACGATGGAAGAATCAAACTTTGTGCCATTTCTTTCTGACCACCGACATCCCTCCTCAACATAATTTCAACGGCGTAAACTCAACAATTACTTTTATTTTTAATTATACAGGGTGTTCACGCTATTACTAGCCATCGTTTTTTTTATAAATAATAAATATTATGAAAATTGAAGAGGAAAAGGTAAGATTGTTTTTTTACAACCAACATGATGATCTACGCATTTTTTTTTGTATTTGCATTATTTGTTGAGAAATGAAGGTGACTTTCAATTTTTTAAATGGAACGCTGTATAGTTTTTATGTTACGTAAAAGCGTCTGCCACAGATGAATTCGGTAAATGTTCACTTTAGGGTAGACCTCACCGATTTTGATGAAATTTAGATATATTATAAAACTCGAAATTCTGAACAACTTTTTCCTATACATATAACCGCCGCTCTGCTTTGGTTTCCGAGATATTCGCGAAAAACCGCCGCTACTACTACATTGTAGTTAAACTTGTAAAAACGCTATTTCCTCACCGATTTTGATGGGACTTTTTTTAATCACTTTGTTTGATCATTCTGAACAACTTTTTCTTATATATGTAACCATCGATCGGCCTCGATTTTCGAGTTATATACAAAAACAGTTTTGTTAATTATTCGGAATTGGGATGACCTCACCGATTTTGATGACCTTGAAATATGTTGTCAAGGTCATCATTCTAAACAACTTTTTCCTACATATATACTAGGCGGTCGACTGTAATTTCCGAGATATTCGCAAAAAGAGGAATCTAACCCAGACCTAGTTCCGATTACTTTTTTGCGAATATCTTGGAAACTAAAGCCGAGCGGTGGTAACATTTATAGAGAAAAGTTGTTCAGAATGATGACCTTGACAACATGTTTCATGGTCATCAAAATCCGTGCGGTCGCTTCTATTTCGAATAATTAACAAAACTGTTTTTGTGTATAACTCGAAAACGAAAGCTGAGCGGCGGTTATAGGAAAAAGTTGTTCAGAATTTCGAGTTTTATAACATAATTGAGTTTCATCAAAATCGGTGAGGTGTACCCTAAAGTGAACATTTACCATGAATTCATCTGACTGCAATATAATTAACTTCAAGGTCGTACAAGGTCAGAATTGCAAGACACATTTTCAATATTTCGTACCAATGTGTATACATATGAACAGTATTTCAAGAATAAAAAATTTTTAGAAAAAATAATATCATACACGAAACAAATTTCAATATTTAAAGACATTTAATCTAGAAATTGTAATGTACTTTACATTTTACATATCATACTGTAAAATAAATGTATATTGTGGTCGCTAATGAAGTCGTTTTTTAAATTAAGAATAATTGAGAATCAGATAATTTACGTTCTATTACATATTAATTTCTATTCATTTGTCATTTAAATTTGATAAATCTTCAATATCTAATTACTATCTTGCCAATTTTTATGCATTTATAGCAATTTTAAATATGCAAAAATTTACCAGGCAGTTAACAAACGCCAAAACATACAAAATAGTAAAAAATGTAATTCAAGTTACATCGTTTAGCAAATAAGGCGCACAGTTGTTCAAGTTTCAATTATATTTATTCGTGTTAGTAAAAGTTTGATTCTGCATAAATCTGTGGTTGCGAGACAAAACGCCGCCTGTCACATATTTTCATTTTCGAGATATTCACATTTAAAATTCTGTTTACCAATACTGTAGCATGATTTTAATCATGTTATATCCTTGTTTTTAAAGTAATTCTTTCGTTTAATACACTTTCTCTTCAACAACAATATAAATTCTGCTTTCTACGCTTAAGTCAAAACATAAACTCAATTTTTTTCGAAAATGTAACTAGCGCCGTTTTTCCTTGCAGCCACAGAAACATCCGCAGTCTACTAATTACGTAATTAACATTCGTAAATACATATTAAACGCGGTGCTGCCTCTTCGGAGGAAGTTCGCAGTGTAAGAACAGTCGCGGCGGTATAAAGTTGGCGAACTCGTCGCGATGGCCCCGAATCGCCAAAAATCATTGTGATTTCGCGCAGTAACTTTAAAAGTTAAATTAGATTTCAACCCCAACGGGCAACGAATTTGCTTAGGTGGTCGTCGCCGGCAGCGAGGAAAGAAAACTCGCCGAGTTATTATCGTCGTAATCTACCGGCGCACCCGAAAGTAACTTTGACTCTCTTAAGAGCCTGGAATAAAGGTTCGGAATGGACACGTACATGCCGTTATGTTCGAAACGATTCTCGGAGGGTGCATTTACATACATTATTAAACGCTTTTTATCGCGCTTTCTTTGAAAAGTTCATCCGACTGACGAGCGTCTCTTTTATGACACACTTTTCGGCGAACGAGCTCCCATTCAAAAGACCGGCCCGTGCCCTCTGACAGCATATTTTCTGCATTTTTCATCCCTGAAAGCTCGCATGTATAATCTGAGAAGCGTTCCTCTTAACGAGGCGGTACGATGAATAGAAACAGTGCGACTAAATTACTCCTGATTAACTTTAACGTCTGTCTTCGCATTGGTCTCTCGCCTTCCTCCTGCCTCGTTCTTTCGCAACCCAGTTTCCCTACTTTTTCCTTTAAAACGCTTCCGTTAAACCTCCTTCTTGATTTTGCTATTCAACTGCCGTTTTACACTGAATCATGTGTTACCGCGGCTAAGAAGTGAACCGAAGTGTTCTAATTACCGTGGTACAAAAATTACAAAAGAAAAGAAAAATATAAGGTAAAAACTCATAATACATGTAAATCCTAAATTAACTCTTTTATGCATATCTATACATATACGCATTTTATATAATATTTATGAAAATATATACATACATACATACATACCCATACATAGTAAATAATTATTGTCAAATTTTATAATTTCACAAAAATGGCCGTAATGGCGTTCTAAGCTACGTGCAAGCCACGCGCTTTTAATTCTAAATACACTCAACTGTAGAGTGCACCACTAGTGGCCCAACTAATGGTGGCTGAGAGCTGATTCCCCTTCCGTCTTTCGTCACAACCCCGCAAAACAATGCTCCGTCCTTCAGGTCCATGGTCTTAACTGCGCATCATCGGGAATGGGACACCTTGTTTACTTCCACCATGGTTAATCCTACGTAAATACGTTTTATCGTAACTTCGGCAACCATATTTGTCAAAGCGTTCAATTTACAACCATAATGTAAAATCTAGATTAGACAAATTTAAAATGCCCGAGTCGCAAGAAGCGCGTACACCGACAGTTATTTCCCCTTCGAAGCACTTTTCGGTTATTCTACGTACTTTGGACTGATGGGTTTCTGCGTGTCTCTCGCCGACATCAAAGGGACCGTTACGAGGAAAGGAGGGTGAAAGGAAGGAGAAGGAACAGAGAAAGCAATTGAGGAAGAGTCTAAGGTTCTCGTATCATCTCGCGGGACCAAATGGTCCTCGAAGGGAAAACGATTAGGAAAAGGAGAGCAGATCATGGGGACGCGCAATATTCCATCTTCTAACTCAGACCTACCCTCGCAGGATGCGTTCGAACGTTTCATCTCGGTACCGTCGATTAAAAACAAGGGGAGATGGATGGATGGTTTCAGGGGAGAGTAGCCGAAGGCATTATTGTGAGACACTGGTCAGGCTTTGAGGGATGAAAAGAATATTGGAGCAGCTATTTTTTATGATACATAATTCGAAAGGGAATGGTGTATGAGGAATTCAAGAATCGACTGTGCATTGCTTATCAATCGCTATTAGACATTTTTATAATTGTATATTGAAATATTCTGTAAAATCTTTTCTAGACAGCAAGCTCCCTTTTAAGATGGTCTTCTTAAAAATTAATGACAATGCTAGTAGACGACGCGCCATTCTTTTGCTTTCAATATTTACAGCATATAGTTACAGCATTATGGACAATACTCTCCTTTTTCCAGTCATTTTCAGCCCTCAGTTATCTTTCATTTCTGTTACCCATTATCTCAATTATTCGCTCTACTAATAATGATACACCACAATTTCGAGTAAAACTTAAACAATAATTTAATAATGGTAAACAAATATAAAAAAGAATTTCAATAACATGAAAAATAAGCGAAAATTTTTGGAAATTGGAGGAATGAATCTTTATGCTATAGTAACACCCAATGCAAAATTTTAGAAAAATTTATTCAGTAGTTTTTAAATTAGTTATCTTTCAATCTTTATGAGAAAAAGCAATATTGAGAAATATATTACAAAATTAACAGTGGAAAAATCAATATTTTTGACTGGTTTTCATCACAAGAAGAAGCCTTATTATTATCTTGGGAGTTGGAAGTTGATTATTAAAATTCAGCCTTGAGCCGGTTAATCGAGGTTCTACTGTATTTTTAATATTATGTACACAAGTCGACAGTATTCAAAATTTCAACTTTAACCTTCAGTATAAAGCTGTTTTGCATATGTTTTTCATTTCAAAATATCATTAATATGTGACACTGTAAACATCATAACTTTTAATGCATAAAATAACTTAACCCGGCGTTGGTACGATGTACTATAAAATAAAATGTACAGCTCTTAAAAATTGGAAAGGAGGTTAATAATGTGGGATATGCGAAAATGTTTAAGTTTAAAAGAAAAAATTTTAAAGTGTATCAACTTAGGGTTGAATTTCTCTTCCTCTAATAGAATAATTCTCCAGATTTGCTTTATGTTCTATAACAATTTATGTATAATTTGATGTCTCAAATAGAAGACCTAAATGGTTTACAGAGCAATTTCTCTAAATCAGCAGTCTATTGCAAATAGCATTATTACAACAATGGACCACAAAGAGTTAATACCTAATTAATTCGTACATCAAATACGGGAATGGTTAAACAACCACGTATTTCAGTTAATTCCACATACGATTTTAGCATGGATAGCCTATACCAAATGGTATTAGTATTTGTAGATAACATATAGCGAATAGTCGAGGCTCAATTTCGTCGAACTCGCACAGAGGAATATAGGGTAAGCTATTTTAATCTGCAAATGTAGATGATTAGGAAGCAGAATATATTTTAGGATAAACTTGAAAACAAATTCTTTTGTCTATGGAATCGATTTCTATCGATCTACAGCTGTTATCTACGTCAAAGAGATCGGATTTGAAGAGATCCTCGATAGTACGCGCCATTATGCTCGCGTATCTGAACCCGTCAATATTGAAACGACCTAAATCCTCGGAAAATTGCTTCACTTAACGTGCAACATTCCTATCAATTACGATTTATCAGACGCTGATGTAATTTTGATATTACGAAATACAATATTCCATCGATTTTTCCCATTTCTGTTATTCCTTGAGCTAAAAATTTAGCCAATTTTAAAGAAATTTGGAGGAACACCATAGGAAGATAACCGCAGTGGCCGATGAGAAGTAATCTTACTTTTGCAAATTATTTTCAATTTCAGAATTTTCTACTTAAAAGGAAACATTCCGAGTAGAGGGTTTCTAATACTGTTAGAAACCTTAAACACTGTCGAAATGATCTGTAGAATATTAGCTGCTCATGGCTCATGCAACACTAAAAATAGCTTAAATACTATTATACCTTTAACAAATCTCTAAATTTGGAATATGAAGTCTTTAAGAATTGTTGAAAAATTGAAATATAATGCAATTTGAGTAAATTTGATCGTTTGAAGAAGCACAGAAAATCTGGAAGAAGAAATTTAAATACCAACTATACTTTAAATTCTTAATCTTAACTTTTCAACTGTTCCACTTGAAATTTTCGTATATCTAACTTGAAAGCTTCAAATCTTCAATTTCAAGTCCGAAAAATCTTGGAATATCCAAATTTTTCGACTTCAAACATTCAGATTTCCAACTTCAAATTCTTAAACTTCTAATTTTAATTTCGAAATGTACCTAACACTTAAAATTTTCAAATCTTAAGCTTTAAACCTTCAAATCTTTCATTTTAACTCTGAAGATCTCTAAAATTGTAACTTAGTGTCTTGAAATTGACAACATGAAATCTTAAAATCTTCAATTGCAAATGTATAAATTAATCAAAATTTCTCATACATTCTCAAAATGTCGACCTCGGTTTCCATTTTTTTAATCTTCATTAAAAATCTTCACATATTTAATATTCAAATCTGGTATTAAACATAAATAACATCTCTTTCACCTGAGTCTAATTCGATATAAAAAATAACTCTTGATTTTTACTTGAAAACGATTTGAAATTCGGTAGGCGATATTAGTCGCACTTACTTTAATCGTCGCTCGTGCGTTCACATCACAGAAAAGCACGTATCTCGAAAACGTAACATGTATCCGAGCGACACGGTAGATTTTGAAGAGGAAATCCGCAAAGTGATTCGTTAAGCAGAAATAGATTACGCTGCTCGCTTAAAATCTTGATAAATATCGGATATCCTTTCCGAGGACTTTTTATTAAGCTAAAACCCGAAGCTCGGCGCAGCAAAGGGACACGTAATATCGGCAATTGAATCATCGTGAATGCAGTGCGCCGATTTGTAACAGGATTTTCGACCGCCCGTCTCGCTCAACACGGATAAGCCGCATGGATTTTTTAGGACGACTGAAGACGAGTGGTAGTAAGAGGAAATTTTAAAACGGATCAATCGACAATATAACCCGGAGCTACAAAATACCTGCGGGCCACGGTATACGTATTACATAATCGCTGGAATACGCTGCAGTTGACAGGGTAAATACCTGTGATCGATAATGCTATAATACAAGCATTCGACTTATGGATTTTATGAGAATATTTTACCCTCTTCACCTTAATTGCCTTTATTAACAACTTTTAATATCCAAAGCAAATTAAGTTTCATTATATGATATTTTTATTTTATTATTGCACGCGACATGTTCTTTTCAATTATGAACCAATAAGATGTATTAAATTTTATTTAATCGTTTATCAGTATAAAACAAATTAAAGAACGGATTGGAATGTTAGATTTGTAAAGGGTACGTTTATGTTGGAGCTACAAAATTAGTTCGGAGTTACGTAGGAAAACAAAAGAGAAAACATCTCTCTCTCTTTTACTATCCTATTCACATCGTCGCTCTTATCGCTTATCGCAGCTCCAACATAAAACTACCCTAAGAAATTAATGTCTAGTTTCCAAATTTTAGGTTTAAAGCAATAAATCTTGACTTTTCTAGCTGATGGTCAGGTTCAATAATAAAACAACGTTATCAACAACAGAAAGTCATCCTGAACCATCTTCATCATCAAGTCTCTCATCTGTATTATCTGTGTTTTCATCCACTCTGACAGCAAACTTCAAACATTGCCTTATAAAGTGTCTTTTTTCAATCCAGAGCGAAAAAATCCACGTATTTATAAAATTCGAATAAATTTGTGTTGATTCTAAAAAAACATAACATTCTGTCACAGTGTGGAATGCGTCGGTGTAGTTATTTCCGAGGGATCGAAGTTTCCATCAGCGAAACTTTTATTTATTTTGGCCACGCAAGGAGTCTGACAAGCAACCCCTTCTCTTTTTTTTTTCGTTCTTTAATGTGGAGTGTGTCAATTAAAAATTCCGCGAACGATGTTCCTGTATTCATTATCGACGTAATTGTCTTTTAATTAAAGCAGACTCCTCGGCGAAACGAGTGGTTTCAACAATCGCCTGAGTGATCCTCCTTCCCGGCGAACCTCTATTCCGACGAGTCTGTTTCAAAAATTTCCTTTTGGAGGTATTTGACTGTGATCACTTTCAAGTATTCGGAGCCTCGTTACAGCGCCGCTGGTGGGTGAACGACCGAAACTCTCATTACGAATCAATGATCGCTGGCAAATAACTCCGCGATCTTCGCCGAGGCCGTTATCTAGCGCTCCTTTTGTCTTTTTCTTCTCGTCCCTTCTTTAACAAGTTAGGTCCAAGGGAAGCGATCTTGTCTCAATTATAATTCAGAACGGATCTTATCTCGACAAATTCGAAGGTCTTCCAACTACAGAGACCGAGCACTCCGTTGGTTGTACTTTGCGAACGTCCTTCGCTCTCCGATCATTTATTTTTCCCTTTATTGCCACGTTACTTTAATTAGTGAGGAGACTGACGCGAATTCGTCGATACGAAAGACTTTTATTTATGTGCTTCTGTGGTACAGTGAATTTTCTCATTACAAACTTGCAAGTGGAATATGAAAAAGGTATTAAAACAATGTTTAAAGATGAAAGAATATGCGTATAACATACGTATAGATAATGATTCAAAAAAGAGAAATGCAAAATAAAATATTGATAGCGGCGACATACACTGATCAAGTTAACGAACGCAATTCACTAACAAATCTCATTAGTTGCGAAACAAAAAATTTCCGCACGATTTCTGCTCGAGTCCGATAATACGATCAAGCAGTCCCCGTGAAAATTAACAGAAGGGAGATCGTGATTTATATAGAAAATTGAGATATACGGCTGCCTCGGCAGAATATTAGATTACGTGCGAAATTAGGGTCGCGAATGCCTACACACCGGAGCACTTCAGCATCCAAATAGCAGTCTAGAGTGAATCTCTTGACTACCCGTGACGATGAAGTGCTTTGATCTAGTTTTACGAGTTAAGTGACAAAAAAGGGAGTTAATAAAACTTTTATTCATGCAAAAACCTTCAACAATAAAAACATTCAAACTTTTTCTACATGAGACTAGAAACCTTTTAATGACCAAAAAATGTATAATTTATAATATTCATTCGCGTATTAACTAACCGCTATTCGCTGTTGATGAAATTCTTCAATTTTATTGACAAAAATAATGTAGTTCGAGTTCGATTCGTAGCTAATTCGTGCAATTCTTTTACGACTTACAAATAGTTGAATATTAATTACCTTGACGTTCACGACCTTCTTTGAACTGGCTTAAACAATTTACGAGCCTCTTCGTTAAGGGAAACCTCGTTTGTCGTCCGGTGCTTTAGCGTGAAATGCTAAAATGTCAGAAAGAGTAGAGACAGAACGAGGACAAGGTGAGGGAACCGTGAGGGAAGAGTAAACCCCATGAGGCTCCTTCCTCTAGCCGGGAAAGTAATTAATGTAACCTAGTAATCCGGTTGTTTAAAGAATTTTACCAGAGGTTAATAGGTTCTAAAGAACATCTTGGAGTCGCTTACCTTCTAGTCTACCACCTGAAACCGGAATAACTTTTAATCTCCCTCCCTACTTTCTCATCCCAGCAGCTCCTCATAATTAAATGATCAAATTTTTGTTCGCGAAAAATGACACGACGAAGTTCCTTAGAGGTGCTCAATTTGTTTTCTTACTCTGTTCTTCGTTATTTATAAACAATTAGACGAAAGTCCGATTTTCTTGACAGGAAAGGAAGCTGTCTTCGATTCATCGCCCGACTTCAGACGCAGCTAAGGATCTACAGATACTTAGATTTTTCGTATTAGTAGCTAGAATCAAAGGCAATTGCTGAAAGATTTGCGGCATGAAGGCCGTCTGAATGGATTCCCCCGCCAATCTTCTCCTTTGCTGCCATCCTCGCCTCTTCGATCTTTTCTTCCGACTTTTTCGGGCATTGAAAACGCGGTTACCGTGAAAAGCGCCTTTGCCTTCGACGGAAATTTTAAAACGCCGCTCGACAAGAAGAGGATACTGACGGAACCAGTTCCGGCCGATATTCGATCTGTTGCATTTATTCTTGTGTTGGTGGAAATTTCTTCTGCCCCTGGAGCTTGCGGCAGAAGTATCCGACGCGATTCCAAGAGAAATCCATCGTCTTACAGCGGAAGTGCTTCCCTCCTTCCTTCGGAATCCTCGATACAATTGCCCCTTCCAACTGCAATCGTTTGTTCTTTTGCTCGACGTTGGCGCAAGCGCTAATAAAAAGCGATAAATTCTTCTAACAGAAACAAATATTTTTAAATATTTATATAACATTCTTTCTGCAGCAGATAATTTACTTACAAGAGACATTACGTAATCCATAAACACTGTTTTTTGTACACTTTTAGTATAGTATAGAACTCGAACAAATGAACGAAGCTTTACAAGCTTCAAATCTTCGAGCCTTAAAGTTTCAAGCTTTCAAGTTTTGTAGTTTGAAGATTCTAGTTGTCAAATTTCGGCGTTTTAAGTTTTCGAGTTTTAGGCTTGTCGATTTCAACTCTTCCAATTTTTGAAC
The DNA here is from genome assembly GCA_030770465.2 of Perdita meconis. Taxonomy (NCBI): domain Eukaryota; kingdom Metazoa; phylum Arthropoda; class Insecta; order Hymenoptera; family Andrenidae; genus Perdita; species Perdita meconis. The sequence goes on along the minus strand of JASKOS020000003.1, from coordinate 11,895,505 downwards.
TTTCACTTTCAACTTTTCAAACTACCAGATTATGGTTTCAACTTTTCAAGCTTCTATTTGCAACTTTGAAGCTTCTAGATTACAGTTTCAACTTTTCAAATTTAAACGATTTAAGTTTTACGTGTTTAATCTTCAAATTTGTAATAATAATCTACTAATTCCTGAGATATTCATTAAAATATGTTTTTCACTACCAACTTTGAATGTGACTTTCATCCCTTATTCAATATGGATGTTTTCGAGTTCTACATTATACTAAAAGTGCATAAAAATTGACGTTTATGGATTGGGGACCCGACCGAGGCAAAACCGAGACGCTAAGGACAACATTTTATAACTTTGACATTATTAATGTAAATAAGAAATTGCAGTTGGGATCCATTAGAATAAACTCTTTATTAAATAACAGTACATATCCAACTTTTTTAATAGAAGAACAAATACAAAAAAAATAATGATTTAAAATATGATACGTTTTTACTATTTTACCTCACAGCCTGGGTAAAACGAGGTACCATACTACGTAGATAGTGGCCTTAGCACCTATAACAACGGAACTCATCCAATTCTACAAATTCCCAACCAGTGCAGCTTTCGTGAATTCACTTAGAACAAGCTGAATCCTTTAATGTAAATTGAGGCACTTCGGATTACCATGCTGCTAACATATAACCCATTTTCCCATTTGCAACATCTGGAATAGCCTTACGCATGTTTTCCTCATCCCATATTGTAATTCGTTTGTATTTACGTAGCATTTTGTTAAAGCGTAAAAAATAACATGCACACTTTGTCCAAAACCGAGTATCCAATTTTACCTCCGTACAACCAGCATACAATTTTGTAAATATTACGAATTTAATACAGGGTGTCCCAAATTCGACGTGGGAGCTAGACATGGGAGATTCCTGGGGTGATTCTAAACAACTTTTTCCTTTGCAAAAATGTCCTCTGAAGCTTTGTTAATGAGTTATTAAAAAAAAAAAAACACCGACCAATAGAAGCACGAATACAGTGGGTGAATTTCAGCGCGCGCCCCAGCTTTGAATAGTATTGGCCCGCTATCGTCCGCGCCATCATTAATCCGCTGTACTTGCTCTCTGATTGGCCGATGTTTTTCGTTAATAACTCGTTAACAAAGCTTTGGATAACATTTTTGCAAAGGAAAAAGTTGTTAAAATCACCCTAGGAATCTCCCATTTCCGGCTCCGGCTCAAGTTTGGGACATCCTGTATGCAATTTAATATGCAACAATTAATATACTTTGCATTAAAAAGTTCTTACCTGAACATTGTCAAAAGTGTTGAAGTTTCTTAATTATCGAAAATTAGATCAAAACCTTCAAAAATACCCAAGACTGTGTTTTTGTAACGCGATCATATTTTGTTGATGAAACAATGCACATCACAACAACATGTAACTACAATGGCGCGGGATAATTTAAGGTCATTTTAAAAATAATAATCTTGTATTTTAAAAAGCACGTCCCGGTTTTAGTCAGATATCCGGATTTGTCCCAGTTTCTCTATAGAGATTATTATAAAGCATTATAAAATTTTCAAATCATCTAATGAGGATCAAATGATGAGAACCAGAAAATTTCAAGTAGGAAACAGGAAACTTCTCGACCATTCTAAACACTTTGCACAATTCAACGTATTATCAGCGCAAAGCGCCTTTGCATATTTCTGCCGGAACTATTTCTTCGTTTTCCGGTGTGTACACAAACACGGTTACACATTCCCCCGGCGTAATTCCAGAAAGTGGGCTGAGCTAAATGGATTACGATGTCTTGCGGTCCTTTGCGCTGTTTAAAACGAATGAATGTGCCAGATGGATTTACGTGGGATTTCAAAAGCTGCTTTTTTTTCTGAGGAGCTTGCTGAGTCTTACGACGGTAGCTAGCCGTTAAAGAAATAATCCTGTAAATAAAATTATAACATTTCTTACTGTATGTTGCATCAGTTCTCCTGTAGCTTCTATTTATTGGAATAACTTATTCAAATAATTATTTTATAAGATATGTCCAGAACAGTTTGACAACTTTTTGGAAATTTCTATTGTTTCGGACAAATTGAAACATTGCTCAGGTAATTTAAAGTACCTATACATAAATTTTATTGTGCGACGAAATAAAATATTTATTTTAATTTTCAATAAAACCCATTGATATTTAACTGGCCGGTCTCAACCATATGTCCGTGTTGGAGCGTCCACCCACTACAAGTGAGACCGATCTTGAAAAATAACAAAAAGTGTTGTCTTTAAAAGGTATAATAAATGAGAAAATTAATTGGTATGTTATTTCTTCTTCATTTTTGCATATAAATTTTGCAAACATTCTCGTACTTTGAGCATCTATCAAAGGGGAATTTTTCACATTGCCATTTTCCGATCACATCAATTAAATACTTATAGATATTTATCAGTGGTGTGTGAAATGCCGAAAATGTTCGGGATTCCCGAAAATATCTGTGATTCCCGACATTTTGAAGTTTCTCCATACTTCCGATGATAACAAGAATCCGAAAGCCACTGTGTTCCCAAAGATTACATGTATATTATAATTTTTTATAATAACGACATTTGCAGGAATCCCGGATATTTTATAGATCCGGTATATTGCCGGAAATCCCGAACATTTTCAGGATCCCGAACTATCTCGGGATCCCGAACATTTTAGGGATCCTGTACATTCTCGGGATCCCGTACATTCTCGGGATCCCGAACATTTTAGGGATCCCGTACATTTTAGGGATCCCGTACATTTTAGGGATCCCGTACATTCTCGGGATCCCGAACATTTTAGGGATTCCGTACATTCTCGGGATCCCGTACATTCTCGGGATCCCGAACATTTTGGGGATCCCGTACATTCTCGGGATCCCGAACATTTTGGGGATCCCGTACATTCTCGGGATCCCGAACATTTTAGGGATCCCGTACATTCTCGGGATCCCGAACATTTTCGGGATTTCACACACCACTGATAAATACCTATAAGTATTTAATTGATGTGATCGGAAAATGGCAATTCAAATAAGGCTTGATCAGTCTGATAACGAATCCTAGTCGCAGTATAAAGACACTGAAACCAGATGCTAATCGATCGGTCAGCATGCACAGACTACGATGATCTTGCGCCTCTAAACGCTTGACGGTATAATGAATGGTGGTAGTAAACAAGGAACAGGCTAACTTTTCTTCGTCGACGTGTAATTTCCATTAAATTGAACCTTATAATGCATCCTGGGAGATGATGAAACAAGCGGAAGCGCAATCAGTGAGTTCGTATCCTCTTTACTAAGCCTTCACGTTTGCTCGTTGTTTTTCTTTCCTCTTCATCAACGTGCGCCTTCCTTCCTGTTTCTGTCTAATCTGTAGTTTCCTTTTTATAAAAATTGGTGTAAGAACGATGTGAGAATATCGATGGAACTGAACCAGAATATAAAAATGTTCTAATAGAAAATATTTGTTAGTGTTTCTATCTTGTGTCTAAAATAACGTTTAAAAAGGTTACATACAAATTTTATACTGACTCACAGGTTTGTTCACATGTATTGTAAATGTTAATTGACGGTAAAACCCTTAATATTATATTTTTTTTATCAATTTATGTTGTTCTAGCTTTCACGTTTGTTTCTCAACTTCCATAATTTTTAATGTCCAAAGGCAAATACTTTTTTTTAGAATTTAAATCAGCTTAACATACTCTTTGTGAACGAATCTGCGAGTCACTGTATATCATTTTTGTAGTATTTTATAAAATATAATACATAATAAATAACAAATAAATTACTTAAAACATTATTTAAAATTATCAGAAAAGTTCATTAAAAAACAACTGTAAAACTGTAAAACACTGTAAAACAACAGTTATTTTTGTAGTGTATAAAAAATCCACGTTCCGATTTTTAAAAAATGTTCAATTGTGCCCCGCTCTCCCCTAATCCTTTTCAACCCTACTCCATTATACATCGCTCCGATATAACTTTCCCTTTTTCTCACCTCTCGGTACACAATGTCGCGGTTGAAATTAGCGACAGCATAATGGGGCAAGCGATTGTGATTAATGGGAATGTAAATTAGCGGAAGGCATCAGCGCGCTGGTTTTTCCTCTGTCGAGCTTCTGCAACTCTCGGGAGAGTGCAAAGCAAAAAAGGAAACGACCTAAAAGGGGAATAAAAAAAAAAAAAAATGAAAGTCCATGGCTTTGACAATACGAGTTCCTCGGCTGCTTTCTAACAAATTACTGAAAATCTCTCGGAGAGCGTAATACGCATTGCGTGACTATAACGCGTTGCGGCGCTCTTACGAAGGAATACATACATTCGCGAATCAAACAGGTCGATAAAGCTTCGACGGAGACGTTATCGACAAGGTGGGGAACACGGCGAAGACTTCGAACGAAGGAATCCCCGCGGCCCTCGAAATCACCCGCGTTAATTCCAATGTGTCTGGAAGTGGCTGAGCCAGGGTTGCGGCGCACGTGTTGCATACAGATGACGAAAGAGATGTACAGTGCACGTGCGTGTAGGGAAGTCGGTGAAGAGTGTTGATCGTCCGGTAGTGTTGGTGGATGGCGTCGGTAAGCGTACGAGTGGTTGGAAGCGGCGAGACGAAGAGCCCTTCTCGTTTGAGTACTGTGGTGCTTGTGTCAGCGTTGCGCCCCACCTTTCTGTCTTATCCCCCACCCCAACGTCCCCGAACTCCCTCTACCCTACGCGCGAATAACCACCGCAATTCATTGTTTAAGCCGAGACAATGAAGTGAACGTCAGCCGACGTATTTCGGGGTTTCTAATGCGGCGCCGATGCCTTTTTTTGTTCTTTAATCCTTCTCGATCGGAAGCTGGAACAATGGGAATTATAATGTGAACAGATATAAGTAAGAAATATGGTAAATTATCGATATTCCAAATATTTTAAAGCATGAGGTATTTCCAGGTATTTCGTTTATTAGTTATTATTTGCATTTAATTAGCAGGTATTAATTAATTGCTGCAGTGGTTAAAAACAGGAAATGTTCGTTCTGTGCTAAAACAACGAAAGGATCAATTTTTAACGTGATGTTAAAATTGGAGCAAAAATTAAAATTACTGTTAAATGATTATTATTTTATTGGTAATTCCTTTTCGTAATTGTTTAGAGTATAAACATTGTGCACAATACACAATACACAGTTAAATTTATTCAACCTTTTCCTTTCATTTACTTGTTTATTATCTTTTAATTGTAGTAATACATTTACGATAGAACGCAAAGTATTTTTTTTAAATGATTGCATGCAGGGTTTGCTTAAAATGTAAATTTTTTAGTTTTTATAATTAGTTTTGTGCGTTTCGTAAAATTTTGAATAGATAGTGGGAACGTTGAGTTAAAAACTACTATAGGTAGGCGTAGCTCATGCGCAGAATCTTGAATCTTTTTAATTTTTTTTTATATTTATTTCTTCCATTCTTTTTATTACTCATTTTTATAATTTATTTATGTTTACTCATTTTACTGATTCAATTATTTATAAATTGATTTAAATTATAACTTCATTAATACTTAATGCATCACAGACTTGTCTTCTTAATGGAAGCAGCAATTAGCTTAATAACTCTAAAATCTTCTTAACCTATCCAAATAAACAGCAACTGTTTTACTTCATAGTTTTATTTCTCGCAAACAAAGGTATAAAAAATATTTCTACACAAATTCAAGTGAAAAGAAATACGAATAGAAGGAGAAAAGAAGATATTACAAGGAACAAATTAAATTCCACAAATGTCGACGGAGACTGAAACCAGCATACAGAAGTTATAAATGGGATATTAAAGTTGACAATTTAATTGCAACGTATTTTATCTTATTTCGTTTTTAAGCTTTTATTCTGGAAATTTTCCACTTGATCTTTTGTACCCGAAAGAAAAAGTTGTACCATTAAAGTATTAAAAGGAATGTATTTCCCTTTACCTCGGGTTACCCTCAGGATAAAGCTGATCTCCCTCCTACCGGTAGAAAGCCGCTGGTTGTTCGCGATACAACGCATTTGCGATTTCATTTATATGCGCGATTCTGTTTATGTTTATTCAGTTTAATCTGTACGAATTTATCGTATCGAATGTTTCAATCTATATTAATATTTTGACAATTCGATGAAATTACAGAGTTTTCAGTCGATTCATTCGAGTTTGTGGATTATTATTGTTTATATTAAATGGAATTCGAACGCAATCAGTCCTCAAGGATAAGAATTATCATTATTAAAACAATTTTAAAATTTCATTTTACCTTCAGCAAACAGAAGAACTGATTGATGGATTTCCATATGCAGAATGTACAATGACACACGATTGCAAATATGTTTACAGACTGAGGCGGTCAATTTCGAAGATAAACAATTATGGATTATTAATGTACAAAAATCGTTATATAATTTTTGTATTTTTTTTTTTAATGAACTTTACTATTGGTAAGGTGGAAAGGCTTCATATTACAAAGTTGAAATTAAAAAGTTATTGCAAAAAAACTCTTTCACTCTTTCTACGTAGCCTAATTTTTCATCAGTAATTAGTATGTACCATCAATAATGAATGCCCCAGTAAAATTTTAGGGCGAACGATAGACTGCAAGTACATATACATATAATATATTTAATTTAAGTTTGGACTATTTGACGCGGGCGCAATCTCCAGGCGTTCTGTGGAGCTGCGCATTATGCGACTGCGCATCGTTCTGCGTATGGAAAATAGAACCGTGTCGTCTGCTAAAGACAATAATACACATAAATATGTACATGAAATTTAAGAAAATTAATTTCCTTGCATTTTAATTGTGAGAAAGATCTCTGATTCTCTCAACACCTTCTCTTAAAGCTGGAAAATCATATTTAACGGATGGAATATAAAAGGGAGTTACTAATGACATTATAGAAACAATTATGAGGTTTGTCGATTTTGTTTTCTTTCATACTCAAGCGAAAAGAGTAATGGTTTGACATGGAATATAATCTTAGATAATAACTTCATAAATGCCTATAATTGTAAGCAGCAGACAACACATGGCAGACGAGCTTGACGAACGATGCGCAGTTGTACGATGCACAGCGCCGCAGAACGCCTGCAGATCTCTGCCCGTGTGAAATAGTCCACATTTTAATTATATATTTATACTTATACTTACAGTGCATTGTTGGTCCCAAACTTGTACTGTGGTATTATTGATGGTGTGATGTTCCTCTATCTGTCGCCTCGTGTCCTTACGCTTGGGGCATTTAAGAAATCACAGCACTTCGTATTTTGAATGCGCACCGTACGATCTTACTGTCGCCCGCTTGGTGTCCTTCTCCCCCTTAGAGCAGGGACGCTCGCCATCTCTGTCTCCCCACCACCGCGCGACAGGTATCAATTAGAGTTGGGCAAACTGTAATCATTAATATGATTACTGACTAACGACTAATGATTAAATAAATATTTGAGTATGACTAATGACTAATGACTAAATTTTTATTAAACATGAATAATAAACATTGACTAGTGAGTAACTTTAATCGTAACTAATGACTAAATGAGTAATCAAAATTTAAATATGACTAATAACTAAAAATGATAAACTAAAAAAACCACGGAATGATAACAAAAAATATATTTCAATACTGTATAATCTTTTGATATAAAATAGTAAATATCCAAACTCCGATTTTGATGATCCTGAAATATGTTGTCATATTTATAATATGTAGAAAAACACACTAGCAACTAATGATTAATCAAATGTAATAACTAATGATTAGTCATAACTAATAACGAATGACTAATGATTAAATAGAGTTGTAAGTAATTTATGCTATATAGTCATGACTAACCAATGAAAAATGTTTAACTAATGATTATTAATTATGATTAATGATTAATCAGATAATTAGTCAATTTTAATTATCAGTTGATTTATGCCCTACTCTGGTATCAATGTACGGTATTCGTTTATTTCGAACACCACAGATGGCATATACTAATTACCATGGACCTAAAGGACGGTGCGTTGTCCTGGAGAAGTGCGATAAAAGACGGAAAGGTAAATCGGCTTCAAGTTTAGATATATAGATTAGATTAGATATTGTGGGTAGTCGGTCAACATCTCGTGTCCATGTACTAGTACTTGTATTGCTCTGCATATAGATCCCTGCCTTATCTAAAGTTTCTAGGATCCGAAAATCCATAACCCCTTGAAACCAAAAGTATGGGGAGTCTTATAGTATCTGTAATCACTGTTAATAATTAGAAGTGAGTAAGCATCATTGTGCACTATTAAGAAGAATCGCTTTGGTTATACATGTTGATCAACTCTTCTCTCTTTGTACTCTTAGCATGAAATTTTTCTTGCATTTCTAAAGGGTTGAAAAGCCATGGAGACCAACAGAAATTTTTATGCAATTCACCCTGTTTGTTTTTCGCCGTTTCTTTCGTTTCAGTTGTTACGTGACAAACCGCCGCGGCAGTTTGCGTACTCACGCAAACAGTTTTTATTTTCCCTCGAACCGTTCACTATGAGGGACCCCTTTCCTTGATTGGTTCTCGTCAACCGTAAAATTGAGAGAAACTTTTCGTGTTCGCGATTTTCGAAAGTTAGCTGATGCGGTAAGGTTCATTCGACGGAAGGAGGTCGCAGAGGTCACCTATCAAGGTAAACATCGATTGAAAAGTTGGTCCCTGGTAGAAATGAAGTTCCTCGGGAGTAGAGGGGTTGTGGAAGTTAGCATCTGGCAAACAAATCCCCTCTTCGTGGTCTCTGATAACGCCTAAGAATAGGAAAGATTTCGGCTTGTTTCGAAGTGGGTTAATCTCTACAGAGGAACGCAACGCCCGTCTGTTTGATCACTCCCCTTCGTCGAGCTGCACATAGACCTCTTAAAACCTGTCAATTGATAAAATAATTAGTCAGTCGATGTCTTATACAGGGTGTAACAAAAATGTTGCAGTTCCTTGAAAGGGGTTATTTCTGAGGTGATTTTAAACAACTTTTTCCTTAGCGAAAATGTTAGGTGGGGCTTTGTTAACGAGTTATTAACGAAAAACACCGACCAATCGGGAAGCGAGTACAGCGGAGTAATCGTGGCGCGGACGATAGCGGACCAATACTACTCACAGCTGGAGCCCGCGCTGATATTCATCCACTGTACTCGCTCCCTGATTGGTCGGTGTTTTTCGTTAATAACTCGTTAACAAAGCCCCACCTAACATTTGCGCTAAGGAAAAAGTTGTTTAAAATCACCTCAAGAATCACCCCTTTCAAGGAGCTGCAACATTTTTGTTACACCTTGTATAGAAGAATATCATACTATTTTATTGTATTAACCCCTAACATAAACTACTCAACTAAATATTAATTGCATAAGAGAAAAAAAATAATGTGGTAAATTTGCAGTTATTGAAAATTTGTTCAACTATTTTTTCATTCTTTCAACAATTGTTTCATAAATTGAGAAATTTATTTCTCATTCACAAATCAATCTTTTTAATGTTATTCGAAACAACTTCGTTTAAATAAGAACCGTAAGCTAACTTCCAAATGGCGGAACCAATCAACAAGGATAAAACACATTTGTCACTCTGTCCTTGTACCCTCTGTAGACACAGTCGCTGCCTCATTCACAATTTTTTGTTTCTAACTCTTGGATCACTCTCGAGCCGAATTTCCAAGCTGGAGATCACAGAAGACCACCAAAGACAAGGACAGAACTAACTATATTAAGGAAGGATCTTGACGAACGTAACCGCAATTGATTTCTTATGTTCCTTTGATGAAAAAACAGGCAACACAAAATAAATCAAGCTTCAATTAATGAAATTACAGAAATAATTGGCTTATACGTGGAATTGCTAATTTCGTTAAGAAATACTCTGATTTACATGAAATTTGATTTCATTTTAATCAGGAGAATGTCAGGCATCCAATGCTCTTGCTTTCATATCGCTACGATAACAAATTAAGGTCACTGATTCTGTGGAGAAGTGGTGACTCATCAGTCGAGCGACCCTTCTAATAGAAGTAACTCGATATCAGTACGCGGCATGTTTTTGATCTCCGCCACTTTATGATTCGGTTTCCCGATCAATGCGTCATAAAATTCTCTATTAAACCGCGACCTTATTACGTGCCACAGCGTTATGCGAGTGACACCATCGGATTCCTAGCATTTTCCCGATTAAAACAAAACCAAATTTCATGTAAATCGGTCTATTTTTAACGAAGTTATCCGATAATGTGTCAATTAGCCGGGCACTAATGTATCTCAAAATAAAAGAACGTGTCAACCATTTTTGTAAACCCATTTCAGCAAAACTGCTTTTGCGTTGGCAGATATAGAGTTTTTTACTTTTTATTGTCTATATTTTTCTATGCTAAATTCTTAATAATTTCATCTTAAAGTTGTAAACAATTTATAAAGTTTTATACTTATACATAGAATTGTTTCATTGAAGGGTTAATGACCTTGCGCTAGACTTAATGGGTCATCGCCGCATGTCAACGAATCGTGGTACTTGATAATAATAGTTAATTTACATATGTTTTATAACATTAAAAATTATGAAGAATATAGCTTAACTGTATAATACTTTTCTATCAATAAATTATATAATAAATTCCTATTTGTTGAATTCTCGGGTCTGAATTTCGGCTAGGAGATGAAAGATCTTGGTTTTTATAGTTTTTGATGTCTTTATTTATACAATGAACGAAAAAATCTTGAGTTATAATTCGAAGGGCGCCTTTCAACTTAAAACATAAGTGCATCACAGTTTGTAAGTGTATTAGTATATACTTTCGATTGTCTTACGATACTAATAATCATACTTAAAACGTTTATAACTTCTAATTAATATAAAGAATCGCTGACACGAAGTTACACGACGACCCGCCTCTCTGCATGTCGGACAGGAGAAGGAAGCTCTCATTCTCTCATTCGTTCCGCCTTCCTTATTTTATTGGCGCGAAATTTGAACGGAAATATATGATTAACCCAAATTATATTTGTTGGCAATAGATATTCTTAATTTCTCACAGGTTAGTAGTGTAAGAAGATCGGTATGTGAGGCAGAGACTCTTATGTTGCTGTGAAGTGTGCAGCCATGGCCAGACGTATTTTAACTTATTATTGTAACAATTTACTTTTGTTCGTCGTTGGAAGTTATACATATTATCAATACAAGTTTATGTTTATTATTCGAATACAATAAATATCTGGTCGATGCGTGGCCACGTGTTTGATTCCACTTGCATGACGCCGTATTTTTTATCTCTGTCCAACAATATTAACAATAATAGAAAATAATTTATCCTTAACAATATTAGCCTTCATTGTTACGACGCATTAAAGCTTGGTTTATATTATCCATTCAGACACGAAACGATTACGGAAAATCGTCATTTGCTTCATTCATGTGTAATCCACTAGATATACATAAAAACACGACACTAATTTGGATTTTCCGTAACGTTCCGTGTTTGAACCGGATAATAACATAAACCAGGGTTTATCGTCAGCCGCGGAGCATGAGAGTGAAAAGTTCCTCTCACCTGAATAAACACGTAACGCGGGTGGGGGGGTATACGCGTATCCCTTGCAGAGGTAAGATTTATCCTTTAGAGGGGAACTAAGTACGTCCGTCCTTCTCATTCCAATCCCGTTCTTCTCCAACTACCTGGTTTGAACCGACGCGTCGTTGCGCCTGCGCAGCACGTCTTCGAGCCCGGCCATTACGCCCATTTGCTTCTTGCTCTATTTCGTTGTGGCGTTACCTTCTTTCTCCTTGTCTGATGCGTTTGCTTCCATGTGTTCCCTACTATGGCGTGTCTTTCTTTGTCTCGCCGGTCTTCTGAATTTGAAGGTTAGTCTGTTCTGCGAGTCCAGCACGTGTGTTTGGTTTTCGGTTCGTAATTTATTAAATAAAAGACGGAATCAATGATTCGAGCCTACCTGTTAAACATTTGACGATTATTTCGGTCTCTCTTGTTTTGTATATTTAAGTACGTCGAATGTGCAATTTGTAGCAAGTAATTTAAGGAACGCGAACGGCACAGTTTATCATTTAGGCGTGAAATGCATCTGTATGTGCGGAGAGCGAAATCGACGGGATGAAGAGGATGCAGTGCAAGTAGTTTTTGATAAATACACGTGAGTATTGAAATTGTTAGTAATGTTTCAACGAAAAGCGATAAAAAAACAAAATTATAGGTGTTAATAGTCACTGTACTAGTATAAATCATACATTATAAAGTAGGTATATTAGGTTGGTGCAGAAATAATTAGGGTTTCGCCCCTGGAAACCTAAATGATTATTCTGGCAGGGCCGCGACTTGAGTTTTCCGGGCCCTGGGCGTACAAATGAGTTGGGGACTATATACAGGGTGTCTCAAGAGAAAAAGTAAATATTTTATCCCTACATCCATTAAAAATTGGATGCACGATTACATAAACTTCTTCACTCGATATTTCGAGTCCATACTACCACTTCTTAAAATGTTGACTATTTCTGAAACACCTTGTATACGCAAGGATGAAAATGTTATTTACTTTGGAAAAATCCCGAAATCTCGGAATCCCTTTTTAAAGTTAATGTATATTATTAATTTGAGGTCACAAAAAATATAAAGTGAAAATAAAAATTGTTAGTTATCCTAACAATAAAATAACTAGATACAATATTCACACTTAAATGCAAAATAAAAATATTTCGAAATTTTCGGTAAAAAATTGTCTGTATTTGAACTGTTACAACTAAGTGGATGTTTATGCATTTATGGCGATTTTGAGTATGCTAAAATGTATAAAGATGTGATATATATAATGATATATATAAATTTATATTTTTTAGAAATTTTTTAACCTTAATGTACCGGGTGGAAAAATTGAAGATACCTTGTCTTTACGAAAATTTTGTAAATTCAAACGTCTGTATGGGCATAACAAAATTTTGTTCATGACTAAAATCACCATGTATATTAATTTCCCCTTTACAATGACACCTTAAAATTTGATGTACGATTTTTTATCATTGTTTTATTAAACTTTAAAATAAAATTACCGCCGACATTAGAATTGTCCGCATAGATAGGATCTGATAATTATCAGTCAGATCGTAGTCAATATAGGATTCATTGTATATCACACGATAATTGTATGTATTTGCCGCGACTAAACAACTAACTCACTTTATCACGGCGTCATCACTGCCTTACTAAGTTCGAACTTTAGATTTAGTTATCTCATTACTAAGGGCTATAGTTCCCTTCCTTTACCAAATATCATAGAATAACTCCTTAAAGTTGTACTCGAGAGATGTTGGTCGAACCTGGTACGTTACGATTGCGCCACGTTATCACGAAGGTCATATTGTAACAATCCGTGTGTAACAAGTATATCCGCCGAAATGTTTTTACTAGTTCTAAATAAATCTGTATTTATTTCATTACGGGACTCCAACAATAACGAGAATTTGCAAAGGTGCTAAACGTTGACCAGCAGCCATTTTTTTAAGTCTTCAAGTTCACCGTCTATCTTAAAGTTGGAGATTCAAAACCACAATTATTATTGCACCAACATATTATCATAACCTTGTCATTCCCTTTTATAATCGTACTGAGTATTAATTTACGATGATTCTTCCCGTATTTAGAAAAGAAGAAAAAGGAGACCCTCGTGGATTTCATAAAAAAAAGCCAAAACCCATTGCAAGATCTCTATATTTCCGCAGAAGTACCAGTAGAACTTCTAAATAAACTTATCACGAATACACGATGTCAAGTCCAGGAAGCAAAAAACCCGGAAGTTTATCCTTCAGCATAGGCATAAAAACGAAGAAGCACGTGAATCTGACCGTACAGCAGCGACTCGACATTCTGAGAAGGTTGGACGAAGGCGTTCCTCTGCATCAGCTGGCAAAACAAAACAAAGTTTCCATAGTCACCGTTCGTCGCATCCACCGCAATGCGTACGAAATACAGCAGCATTCAGAGTGGCCGGAGAGAGAGATTAGGAAAAGAATACGGAAGCCTTATCTGGACGATCTGGACACTCGTTTGTACGCATGGGTCATGGAGGAACGGTCGAAGGGTAAACGCATCACGGATATAAGGTTGCAAGAAAAAGCGAAAGAGTTCAACGCAAGGCACGGTGGTCCGTCTTCGTTCACAGCGTCCAGAGGCTGGACTTGGCGGTTCAAAGTTCGCCATAATATTAGCGTAGTGAAAACACGCCCTAAGAGGGTGAGCAAGGATGATAAGAAGACGAAGGAATTTACTGAAAAATTGCTACGTCACATGGAGGAGGAAGACGTGGAGGTGCAAAATGTTTACACCATCGAGGAAGTAGGGATAATGTGGAAGGCTCTTCCACCGAGAATCTCTGGTTTCGTTGGGGACAAGAAAAGCCAGAAAAATAAAGCGCAGAAGGGGTCTCTAGTCTCCGTGGGGTTCTGCGTGAACGCAACAGGGATGCACAAGCTTCCGCTGCTTTTTGTTCACAAGCTAACGCGGCCGAAAGCCTTGAAACACTGTTGGGACCAACTGCCGGTTGTTTTTAGGAGCCAGAAATATGGCACCATTGCAGATCGGGAGTTGTTCATCGATTGGCTAGAAAATCATTTTAAACCGGCCGTAAGAAAGGAACAGTTAGAGAGAGGCTACGCTGTTGGAACGGTGCTTTTATTAGTTGACCGGTATTTGTTCGATATAATCCCGAAAGAAATAAGAAAAACGCACAAGTTCGAAATGGTTCCCTATCCGCTAGAGCCGCCTTCGCTTCTGCAACCGATACATCAAGGAGTGGCGTCGTATGTAAAGAAATCCTTTCGCCACCTCTTGATGCAGAGAATTGGGAACCATTCTAACAATGTGAAAAAATTCTTTGAAGACTATGACATGAAAGATTGTATTGACATGATAAATGATGCTTGGACAGATGTGACAAACACCCTTGTCCGCAATGCGTGGCAAAAAATATTCCCAGACCAAGAAGAGGAATCACCAGTAGATGATAGTTCTGGTTTCGACAAGACTCTCGCGATTAGGGATATTTTGTGCAGAATTGTTCGCGACGATATTCGGCTGGAAGAAATCGAGGAATGGTTAAGTTGCGAGGAAGCTGAGGAAGATTTGATTATCCATACAATGGATAGTGAGGAAAAACAGGAGTTACCGCTTTTAGATAAAGAACATCTGAACAGAACATTTAGAAATTTGCTTGTTTGGGCAAAGAAGCAGTCTGAATGTATTAAATTGGATGCACATATGTTGGCAAATTATTATAATTAAATATGTAGTTAAATGTAAAATGTAAGCTCTGAAAGAAGATTCTGCAAAAAGATCTGCCAACGTTCGAAACGGATAATGATTTCATTCTCAAAAACAAAGGTGAGTAACTTTTTTAAGTGTATGCAACGCTGTTCGCCGGTTTGAGTTAGTACACAAAAAAAACGATCTGTTATATTTGTTTCAGGCCCAGAAGAAAAACTACTGTACAATATTATTGCAACAAAAAAGCATCAATGATTCACAAAGTACTTGGAAGAACCAAAGATGAAATATTCCGGGATTATAATGAGACTGAAGCAGGTAGCAACAGAAACTTAAGCAAGCAAAGTACAAGAGGAAGGTGCCGAAGAAATCTGAAAAATGATGTTCAAAAGAAAAGTCCACGAACACGTTCTTCGACAAATTTGACCATTTAGATTCTGGATCATTTAAATTTGCCAGAGGGCGTTAGAGGTGAACGGGTGAAAGAAGAAAACGCTGTCGCCTCGTTCCATCATCCACCGGCGATCTATAGAGTGCATAGCTTTTTCGGGATCGTTCGTTATCACAACTCCTTCTCAAAGGTTGTAGAAAGTTGGTCGGTACCCGAGGGTCGGAGGGGTTGGATACAACGGTGTCATGCGAACGCGATTTAAACTCTTGAAAATGCTGCTGCTTAAAGCTTGGGGGCAGTACCGCCACGTTGTCCGCGATATTAGTTGGATGTTGACAGTGGTTTCGATAAAATCTCTCGGCAGGTTCTAGCTGGTCCCGCTTATTATTCATTACACTTTCAAGTACAGGCCAGTGCCAACGAGAGAGCGAGACTATCGCCTGAATATCTTACACGCGGGTCTATTCGATGGAGGGTGTTTAAGCTACGGATCAGGTTGCGTCACGTACACATGCGCATAACTCCTATTTTTACTTGTATTTTCTATATTTTCACGAACAAACATCAATCCTATAGATAAAACAGACGAATAGTTATAAAGTCGTTATACGTGGCAGTATTGCCGGACCTTCGAGCAGAGTTGCCATACATAGTCAAACTAATACACCTAACCTAATATACGTACACGAACGACATACGCACATACATGCACGTATGCATTATGTACTCACACAAATGTTCTGTTACTCTGTATTGGTCTCCTACGTATGGCAAGTCTGTCTTCGAGTGACAAGTGATACCTATGGAATAGGTAGGAATAGATAGGAGGTATTTTTGCTGATAAATTTTCAGCTATGAGCTTGCCATTTTCTCGTCGCTGAGTTGAGGATTGACTCTTTAGAATTGGAAATCAATTTATATTACTGTGGAATGCGATTCGATTGTGTGCATGGAAAATGCGACGTATTAGATTAGAAGATAGTGTGAATATTTATAGAATTTTTTTTTAATTTCTCTAGTTGATTTTTTTAAAAGATTATCTAATTAAAGTTTAATACGTATGTATCAATCAGTACTTTTAATAAAACAAACTCTATTTATAATTTGTGTTTTATCATTTCTATACTGTTTACAAAATTAAACGTATTTTCTACGTTCAAGATTATTCCAAGGTCGTGATGACTTAAATGTCAGAAATCCACACATGTCACTTGTATTCGTACAAATTTTTAGCAAACTAATTTATTATGCGTAAATGGTGTATTTACAGTATATGATTCCCTCTTCAATTCTTCTTATCTGTTTAAGCAACTAGGCAGTCGTTTTTCGTGAAAAAGATGCCTTTTTTTTATTTATTTGTGAACAAATGAAAGCAGATCTAGACGTTTCCTTACACTCAGTGTGTATTACTACCATATAGATTTAAAAAAAATTGGTACGGAATTGCAGTACTAAAGAGATGAACAATTGCAATCGCTGTTATGACTCCAGCAGTGGGATAAGTGGGAATAAGTGAGTGGTGGTGGGGAATGTAACACTGCGTTCTGCAGAACTCGTTGAAGTTTGAAACATTATAATATTATAATAGAGCACTGAAGAAATATATATGTGCTTTAAAAATGGCGGTGCAAATTGATAAAAATTTCAACATTTTCCCGTGGCTTAGTCCTAATATCAGTCTTAAAAAGTGACAAACCAATTTCACGATGTAGTTCTTGTTCATTAGGTACGCAGTTTCAGATTGAATATAGAAACAAGAATTGAAACAAAATTATTAATTTTATGTCCGAAAAACGAATTCGTTCTGGTTTGTGCGTTGCTAAAAAAAACCGTGACTTTTTAATTCTTTTTCTTTTAAACTTCAATTTTTATGGACTATGTCAGAGATTTAGTTCATAATGGTACTTTGTACTGCACATCCTGTAATTTTCCCAAGTCGATTTGAATGAACCTCTGGCTCGTTCTCAATGAGGGAAAAACCAGGAGAGAAAAAAGGCCTTCGAGAAAAATATGTTTAAAGTTCTTTTTACGTTTTAAAATACGTTTACTTATTTATATCTTGCTATAACGAGCTCCAGCAGAGTAGTATGATGTTTCTAGTTAGTTTTATTTAAAAATGCAATAGAAGGAATCAATTTCTCGACTGCCTAGTCTGCTAAGTAGAGTACAGTCATGCGAAAAATTTTTAAGAATTATTGCAGTGCAACGAGCAATAATTTTATTGAACGCTGTCAATGCTATGTTTACATAAGTGTTTACATATATCAAAAATTTTACACCAATAAGGTTTGTGTAAATACGTGTAAAAATAGTATTTTATCGGTATCTGCAACTGTCTACCAAATATCACCATTTCACTTTCTTCATTTCTTTTCGGTAACTAGTCTCTGTGCTTCTTGACTGTCAACTGGCTTGTCTTGCAAACTCAAGAAATGTGTCAAGTGAAGAATAGAAACGACACTGTTTATGTAAGACGTCACATCCTCTTTCTTTATAGTCCTCAGCTGAGCTGCAACCGAATGGTATACTCGATTTGCGGTCTTCGTCGATAATTGACCAATGGTTTGTACTGCGTGCAGCACTTTGTTCTCATCGGCTGACACTGGAGCTGCAATACAAATTTTTTATGTAGGTATGATGAAACTCTGTTCCTAAACAAATATATTTGTATAAACAGATAGATTATCGTCCGTCAGAATCTCCTTCCCCAGGTTTTTAATGATCGATGAATAATGTGAATCCCAATAATTTAAAAAATCAATTGGAGAAAGTTTTGACCGTTGCGTTGGTAGCCTGTCGCCGGCTAGACAAACGGTGTGAATCTAACGTTATTTGTTTTTTATGGTCTGGTCGTTTTAAGTATCGACTTAGAAGACCTGCAAAGAGTCTGTTGAAGGAAAGTCTTCCCTTGTATGCGAGTTTGAATGGGCAGAATTGTAGTGATGGATTCGAACATACTGTAGATCTTTACATTAAATTTAAATCAATCGATACTCAAATTACATTTATAATAATTATAAGCAACGTACACGTAAGTATAATCACAAAATGCTGTAACAATTTTTTTCGAGAAAATCGCTTGTTCATTTTTCGAATTTTTAAAGGATTCTCTACTTCAAATATCTAAATAACTTGATTACTAAACAAATACTGAAATTACTATGTGATACTCTGTCTATAACACTTCGGTTCAGAGACTTTTAAAGTTAATGTTGGAATATTGAAGGATTGAAGCAGAAAATTTGAAGAATTAAAAGAAAATTGCAAGGTTTCACGTTGGAGATATGAGGATTTGAAGTTTAAGACATTTATGGAGTTAAATTGAAGATTTGACGATTTAAAAATGGGAAATTTTCAATATTTTCTTTTAGAGGTTTGAAGATTTCAAATTAGACATTTAGAGATTTTTAGTATTGAAACTGAAGATATAAAGGTTTGAAGTTGAAGATTTAAAGGTTTAAAGCTGCAAATTCGATAAATAAAAATTGAAAATTTAAAGGTTTCAAGTTGGAGATTCGAAGGTTTAAAATTTCAGAGATTTTTGGATTTAAAATTGAAGTTTTAAGGATTTAAAAATTGAAGATTTTAAAATTTGAAGTTGGAGATTTCAAATATTAGAAATGGGGACTTGAAAAATTGAAATTGAAGAAATAATATAAGTAATTTAGTAAGAATCTGTAAAACTACTATACAATGCAATGTCCATCGTAAATTCATATTGCATAGATCAGGCTTCGGAATTAACTGAACTTTTCGGCCGATTCTCGAAAACAAAGCCTCAGGTAAAAAAAAAAAACGTTGCACTATATTTTTTTCTCATTTTTTCCCCCGTAGAATCACTTCCTATCCGGTGCATTATGGTTAAACTTAACACTAAATTATTTATCAACTAACAAGGAACATCAGAGAATCATGACATACCGATTTTAATGCGCTTTTAATACATATATTATATTATTCGGAAAAATATTCAACGCATTAGTTTTTTTTATCAATCAAAATGATTCACTCTAAAAGGGTTTAAAAAAACAGCGCTTAAAATAAAGTAGAAAACTTCTTTCTTATAATATCTCGAAAACTATTATTTCTTAACGACGGATCTTGCCGTTTTTTTTTTCTTTTTTTTTAATAGGTTTTCCACCTCAACTTTAAAGTCTGTTTTATCCTCTTCAGAGTAAATTATGGTCGATACAAAAAATACCACAAATATTATACCAAACGCGCATCGAAATCGGCGTGTCATAATTCCCTGATGTCACTTGTAAGCAAAAAGTATTACCTGGTTGGCTCTGTTCTCCCTCAACCGGAGGAAAGTAGCGGTCCAATAAAGCATTAATAAGGACACTTGTATTGTCCACGCCTTGAACCGCCATGGTACCGTATTGTGTATTTAGCAACTCGTTGGCCTTTGCCATGCTGATTTCTTTCAGCGTGGACGCTTGATTACTCGCCGACAATTTCGCAGCGTTGAGTTTGTCGACAGTCGGTTGCAAGGAACTGCTCATTACCGCCTTGGCTGCATCGTAAATCTGTAAAAAGTAGGCACCGGTTTTAGGCTCTCGAAGATATCGGATGGACTATAGACGATGTTTGTACTGATAAAAAGATTATGAATATATAACATTATCTATCATTCAGGCTGCACCGTGTATCTTATTCATAGTACAAAACCTGAACCCGAAATACTTGGACTACCACTTATCAGATAGGGACATCCGATATATTTAGATGAATGTATCAATACTTATGCATATCGATACAATATTAATCAAAAAAGCAAATCGGGATTTTTTTTTTTTTTTTTTTTTTTTTTTTTTTTTTTTTAAACAGCGGTGCAAAATTATCGGGCTAACATTAATTAATTATTAGTGGAGAGTTGGGCATTCAACAGATTCAAAGGGGCAAATCTTAAAGTATGCAACACATTTTTTGGGGACGACTGCTGGTGATATTGATTTCTTCTTATTGTGATAGTTTTCATCAAACTGAATAATATTTACTTAAACCACTTTTGCTGTAGTGCAGCCAAAAGAAAATTGAAGTAAAACTGTAGTAACTTCCTTGCTCGCTAAATATCGTACACAAAAACTCGGTATTTGACTGGATGAATAGTGCGGACGAATATTTGTGCAAGTTCGATACATTCGTATCGAAGGACAATATCCAGTCGTAGAATATCGATACATCGATACACCATTTAACTGTATCGGTCATCCTTAGTATAAAAACCACTCATCCTCTAATTAAGAGAGATCAGACTTTACTTCCGGAAAATATCTCGCAACATCTGCGCATTCGTATTTACCTGTTGAGGCGGCTTCGTCATGATAGGCACTTTCTGTTCAACTATATTCAATCCTTCGCATAATTTCTGATCCACAGCAGTAATCTGTCCCTCGAATTTCTTAGCCAAAGGCGCGGTAAGAGGAACAGCAGTAGCAGTCGCGTACTGAAGTCCAGCTTCGGCTTGTGTCAAAGCCCAATTGATCAATTGATGAGAGTCTTTGAGGTAAGAGTACGTGGATTCCGTTTTTTCGATAGCCGAGTGGATAACCGGGATATTCTTCATGCGATCAATTACTTCGAGATGTGGCACATTCTCTGCCGCCGCGCTATTCGAAACATCCTTGGCGTCCGCCATTTTTCCTGGAAATTTAAATACTACGTTAGTGGCTCCGTATTCTGCAACATGGAGAGGACTCGATAAACGCTCGACTTTCGGTTCATGGTGAATGTTGTCTCTGTTGCGCAGCGACGACAAATGAATAAGGATTGAACAATCGACCAATGAAGAGGCAACACGAAAAACAAGCGTTTATCGAGTCCACTGTGTGTACCTTTGCCATTTAAACATTGAGTTTATATGTAATTTGCGGTTGAAATGTGCGTCACAAATGATTCTACTGTGGTGAATGATGTGAACTGATTGAGATATTTGGAGTTTTAATGATGCAGCATACGTTTATCATTAGACAAATGTTTATATGAATTCGTATTTCTGTTGGCACAGAAAAAGAGATGAAAGCCGAATAAAGATGAGTTTTGCCTTTCATATATTTTATTTTAGATATTCTATATATGGTTGCATCTATGCACAGCTTTGGAACGATAAAATAATCTTTCCCTTGCAAAGTTCAATTTTTTATTTATACTTTACTTGTTAACATACATTGAATATATACTTTTAGAGATAATCGATTCCCATATTCTGCAAATATTGAGATATGCATAATTTATGGCAAGTATTTTTTATCGGAGAGTATTTTGTAGTCGTATCACACACCTAAGAATAGAAAAACGACGAAGACCTTTGTACCGTTAATGATTACATAACTACATTTTTATCAATTATCAGATTTAAATGCGTTTCCACGTATTTTTGCGAGTAATCTCTTTCCTTCCAAGTACATAATTGCAAATAATTAAAGTAATATTCAGGTGCATAATTGTTCAAGTTAGTTTTTCATTTGCAAATAATAGAAATAGTGCTACATTGATATCGAAGTGCACAATTAAATGTACGAAATACTTAAAAATACATATTTACGTTTTCAATTAAAAATAAAATGAAATTGCAATATTTACAAACTCGTGAATAACACATCAAATAAATATGTCAAATCACTAAAATGTGAATAGGGAACATGCCTAAATTGTAATACGATACTCAACTTTTCCAAAGATAATGTGTGTAATACATGATTCATAGACTGGAAAATAAATAATATTATCTGTTCTAGAGACATAAGTCATATAAAAATAACAATTTTTTTGCTAATTATTTACAAAGCAGACGTTATCACCGATTTCACCGATCTTGAAATCGAAATTGTGAACAACTTTTTCTTATAGCTCGAACGCATGGCTGTTCTTTCCGAGAACACGGCGCGGCATGACGCAGAACCAGTTAGCCGGCAGAGTTATATGTATTCGCCAAAAACGTACCTTAAAAATACGATTTTGCGCGCATAGTTGACAGTAATTTCCAAGTTGAACCCTTACTTTTTTTAGGTGGCGTAAAGGCAAAGTTTTTCGCAAATATCTTGGAAACTAAAGCCGAGCGGCAGTAACATGTATAGAAAAAAGTTACTCACTGTGAGAATTATATATTCTATAACATATTTCAAGATCACTGAAATCGGAGATAACGCATGCTTTGTAAATAATTACAGAAATATTATATAATATAAATCCTTCATATTTTCAGAATAAAATGAAGGGAAAAGATCTTAACAAAAATAGAGAAAAAAAAACTTTTTTTTATATGTTTCACGCATATAGAAAAACATATTCAAAAAAAGTCTCACATGTATTAAAAAAAAAGTAACTTTTTCTATTAATCTACTGATTTATATCATAAAACTTTTGTTCTCTTCGAACTTGCGTGCCAATAAAAACTGTTAACAATGAATAAAAAAAAAAAAGAAAAGATGGATTCATAAATTACTAAGCTTTTCTGAATAAATGTTAAAGCGTACTTTCAAAATGAACTTTCTTTATTAAAAACTCCGCAAAACTTTCAATGTAAATTATTTTTCGATTGAAGATTGTTGAATAAGTACAGTAATTAAAAAAATATTTTAAAGGAAGAGCGTAGAGATGAAAATCGTAGGTAAATATGCTTAGGATTAACGTGACTTGGATGGAATATTTACAGTTTTTGTAAAGCTTCAAATATGATTTGATACTCACAGTTCTTGACGCAACAGTTAGTAGAATGTAGCAACAAGGCACACTGATTCACAACCTCCTACATACACGACAGACCCAGTGACACTGACGGTACGCATACGAAGGAAGTTATAGCAGTAGGGGAGGTTGTGCGTGGGGGAAATACGATCTGCAGGACCGTAAAAACTATGTGGTTTCGCCACATTTTATTCTCCCTGCCGACTGCGAACATACTTGATCGAATAACATTGTAAATCAATCGTTGCGATTGAAAGAACGCTATATAATATCGGAGTAAACATTTCTTTTAAATACTTATGCATAACACTTTTCTGTTACGGTATCTGAATATTCAAAATTGGAGTTCGATGTCTATTTTAACAATCCCAGTGCAATCATTACAATTTAGCAAATCATCACAAAGCAAACTAACATTGCAAACCTTCAACCGAAAATGTAATTCATATTTTAACAGTTCTGCATAATTGATGTACTGAATATAAATTAATATTTAATTCTACGGAATTGTGAAAATAATCAACGTTAATCAGTATCTGAAATTCTTTATTACGCATTAGATAGAAAAATAGAGTCTGCAATAGGGTGCTCCGATTTATACCTACGTCTCTGAATTTCGTTCATGCTTCTGCGCAGTTAGTATCTCTACACGTACGCGGTACAACGCAGTACGTCATTGTCAGTGAATGACGTGGATGTCACAGCAGTTCCCTGCACAGTAGCATAGTCTATAAAAATCGGCAACGCTACGCTGATTCACAAACAGTTTCCGTATCCAAAGGTTCGTAACTAAGGAATATTTTCGCATCGATTAAAATCTGACGAAACATTGTTTAACGCAATCATGAGTCCGCGAATATCATTGACTTCGCATCATTAAGTAATAATTGATTGCGACAACGCATATACAAAACAGCGTTCTAAAAGTAATGTTCAGTATAACGAGAACTGAAATCAGCTGAAACTGTTTTTGACCATGCAACATTTTTCGTGTTTGAGGATAATAAAACATTTCGTACAAACTTCCAGGTTTATTCGATCCTGAAATAAAATTTCTAATAAAAATACAATATAATTAATGATCGTATAAATTATGCTATAATATTATCATGGCCGATAAGTATTATTTAAAATAGTATTTTTCTATTGCCTTATCGACATAAACTCGCGGTGCATTCGATTTTATTTTCTTCTACAAATGCAAGAATGCAGAAAATGGTTATTTTCTTAGACATAACACGCTCCATCGATAGAAATGAAGTAGTAAAAGATAATGATCAGTAACAAAATATACAGAGAAAATAAATATGAAAATGATACAGTGATTGGAAGTTTCATTCTTCGAATCAATTGTCCTTTTTCGTGTCGTTCAACGCGTCCTTTGTCTCGCTCCTGTGAGCTTGCATTTTGTCGTTTATAGCGTGGAGATACTGCGTTAGTTGCAAAAATTCTATCAAAGAACTGATGTACGTCTTCAAATTGTCCACACTGACCGAACGCAAGTTTAACAAGTGTGTATACACGCGACGGGCGGCTTTACTCGAGAGACGGCCAACTGTCTGCAATGTGTGGAGGAGTTTGTCTGCTTCTTCCGTATTAATAACTGAAATCAAACAGAATTACAAATATGAATAAAATTTTGTTTAACAGAGAGTTTTTTTTATAGAATTTTAGATACTATCTTCAAATCTCTGAAGAAAAATTACAATTTTTATTTTTTTTTTTTTTTTTATAAGAAACTGTACTTTCAATAAATCAATTTTACTTTCATAAATCAGAACCATGTAGAACTCATTAATTTTGCTACGGTTTTCAAGTGTCTTTCGATTACAGTTGTAAAGATTCGACTATTTGAAGTATTTGCAACATTCGAATCATTTCGAATACAAATCATTTATTTGAATTATTCGAATAAATACAAGTCTTTGAATACTGGAACCATTATTCGGATATTTTAATACACCGTGAAAAAATATTTCACGTTTAAACTCGTAGTTGATATAATAGTACGAAATTCGAAAACTCCAAATATTTGAGAACTTCCAATTATTCGAGTATTCGAAAACTCTCAATTATTTGAATAATCGAATACAGCAGAACCTCGATTAACCAGCTCTTAATTATTTTCCATTTTTATTATTCTGGATTCTAATTATTCAATGCAACAATGATAGAAGTACAATAGAATTTTCAGTTAAACTTGAACTTCCAATTAATGCTGCTGTTCTGAAAATTAAAACTTCACTTTTAACTTCAATATTAAACTCGTTAATGAAGGTCCTACTCTACTTCTTTTTATTCGAATAATATTCGAACATTTGAATTGTTCGAATATAAAATTTGAATTCTATTGGTATTCAAATACTGAAAAATTCAAATATTCGTATATTCGTAACATTCGAATATTCATAGCAGCTCTGGTAGCTTCGACCAATCATGAATTTTATTTTAGTCAACAAATGGCACAATTAAAAAACTATATAAGGAAATCAGTCCTGCTATCAACGGTTGTTGTTGATAAACAATCTATCAAAATTTCGTCATGATTATGAATAATTATGTGGTAGTAATTAGTATTATAATAAATTTAAACTTTTAAGATCAAACGCGTAGAAAACATATACAATCAACGAATGCAGAACAACAATCAACAATTGCGCTAAATTCTAAGTACTTGAAGGCTTATCCATAGACTCCTCGTCCTCAGTAGCGGGAAAATATTTATCTATCAGCTTATCGACGACCACAGCCGTGTTGTCGAGACCACGAACAGCCGCGCTACCATAATGCGTCTCTAAAATTTGATTCGCTTTGTTCCAGCTTATATCCCTCCATAGCACTGCTTCCGAGATCACTAAATGATTCACGAGCGTAATACCAGTTATTGCTGGTCGAACGGTTTGCAGTGCCATCATGTATGCATTTTCCAAAATCTAAAATGAGAATGAAAGACGGAACAATGAGAAATCGATCGAACTAAAATGCTACGGACTTTTGGAGCGACCAGTTTTTCATACTAGGCGTTCCTAAGTTCGGGTTCAAATATTTCTCGATTGCGGGACGGATTGCTTACCTGCTCGGGCTCGTCCTTAACCAGCGGAATTTTTTGTTCGATTTTGTCGAGACCGAGACACAGCGTATGGTCGACAAAGTGTATTGGGTTCTCGAGTTTCCTGGCTATAGGCGCAGCGATGGGAACCGCCTGCTTCGTCGCACTGCTCAATGAGGTTTCCGCGGTGGTGAGTGCCCAGTGCACCAGTTGGTGGCTATCTTTCACCCGGGTGTACGTTTCCGCAGACTTGGCGATCGCTTTTCCGACTACCGGAAGCTCCAGAACACGATGGACCACCTCGATGTGAGGCAACTGAGCGACGTCGGCTGTCATTCTTTTAATGTTTCACGACACTTTTTCAAATCTAAAACAATGATGGGGAAAAGTGTTGAAAGTTAGAAACTAAATCTTCGAAGCTGAATTCACCCTAATTAGCCATTTGTTGCCAAATTGGCGGCAGATTAATTGCAGTTTCCGCATTGGACTTCCATTTTGGAAACAGGGACTGTATATTGATCGGGATGCAGACTGGCGTCAGAAATCGAACAGATCCTGCTAACAGAACTTGTTGCAAAATTGACAGCGGTATCTGTTTGAATTGTGCTGCCAATCTGCCAATGGTCTTGTACATTACGGGATAATTCTGTAAAAATCTGCTCGACCGATTTGGCTATCAATGTATATAAAAACTTCAAATAAACTTTACTTAAAGGGTTACGCTTTGGAAATTTTTAAGAATGGGGAAATAATTTTTTTTCTTCAAATGATAGCTTATAGTCTTGAAAATAAGGTTGTCGCAATCGCAGACTAAAGGTAATTTGTAGTGTTTCAATTCCATGTACGAAGTATTGCAGAACTTTAAACGCGATTTTCTGGAAACAACATTTCTAAAATTGGCGTGCAATACAACTCTTACAATTTTGATCCGATTCTTTTGGAAAGGATCTTTTCAGTTGAACGATTGAAAGAAACAGCTACAGGTTTTGCGATACATTGAAGATGGATCTTGTTACATTTTTATACTTTATTTTTAGGTCAAAAATGACACTTTTTCATTGGATGTTCACCATTTTTATAAAAATCTATATTTTTAAAATTCTGACATATTTCTTTAGTAAATGTTATCTAGAAAATAAAAATGTTTGGACTTATTCATTTTAAAAATAAAAAAAAAAAACATTTAATTAATTTTGAGAGTGGTTAAGTCCATTTATAGGCACCAAAAACGTCTCGCATCTTAAATAATGTATTATAAGCTGACTGAGTTAGTGAATTACACGTTCTTAGGAACATAATACATTATACTACTACATATGTTATCATTAGATTGCAGCTAAAATATATGAGGATACACGTAGATGCGAAAATACATGAAATATCGAAAATAAAATGCATTATATAATATTAAGATAAAAGAAGTTGTTTTTCTTATTCTACGCTCTTGAAAATATAAAGTTACCTGTACATCCACGGTCTAGTTATCAGTAATCAATATTTTTAAATTCAATAAAATGCAAATGCCATTAAAAGACAAATGAACTCAAGTCACTTTCAAAATAAACGACTCAAATAAAAAATTGGTTCGTGTAAGTCTATGTATCTTTTGATTTGGTAAAATCAACTGTGGGTACCTAATTAATTATATTTTCCATTCACATTTTTTAACGTATCTTTGAGGATTATTTTCTACAGTCATGAGGATAAAATGATTCCAGAATGTAGTTTTCCCTCTTCTATTTGCCTACTGATAGCAAATAAGACAATCTGTTAAAAGCATTATATGTATAAATTTTTATTTAAATAAGAACAACAATCAAACTCAATCGCAAAGTAATAATTCTTAAAATATATTACATTTTTTTATTAAATAAACTTCTGATAAGTTATTTAATTTTATCATTTTTAAACGACTTATTTTCAACTACGTATGCGATTTATATTACTTCCACAGTAATATACACTATCATAAATTCAAATTTCCTGCCTACAATTATAATTCTAAGAAATACAATTATATCAAATTAAAAATTGATCCCGAAATCCATTCGAACAATATCTATTTAAATTTCAAATATTCCTTTAATAACTAACAGTGTTGAATATATAGTTATTTAGACAAATTAAGCTAGTTTATGGATTCGCATGTATATCTCGTTTCGATTCTGAAAACTAATTGACACAGATAATTTGTCCGATCAACGAACCTCAATTAACAGGTTTAACACCATAATTTTCAACGACGGTAAATAATTTATTGTCAACGTAATTTCGGAGCGAAACCTGAAAAACGAATGATAATACCGAGTATCGCAGGGTCAACGTTCTTGATGGATATAAACGTGTATGTATAGACGATATATACGCGAGCCGTTATTTACGGCACTTTCCTTTTCGCTTGTTAAACCATAATCGCGCTTCAAGCTTTACGCATCGAAGGTTTGTTTACACCTCGCGACGTCTGAAATCGAAAGTTCCTGCGAGGATCTGGTGACAAAGGAACTTTCACCTTCACGTACACTTTTGTGACAAACACATGTATCCCCTTTTACAACTACTTTCATGTAACGCAACACTTAACTACCCTAACATTAATTAATATTAAATTCCTCACGAAGAAAGTACCTTCAAAAACATATCACTCAAGAAATATTAATAAACATCTACGAAATGTGTTCCCATAAATAAACAAATATTAAATGTTCCAATAATAATTCTCAAAGTAGACAAAAATGTCTGTAAATTCATTAATTACTCTTCTGTATACCAACATACATTGCTACTACATTTGTCATTTCGAAAGTAACGCGACGCATCTTCCAAAATACGACGCAATAAAATGAAATGCGCGCAAAGAAAATAAACAGAGTGGCTGTTACGCTACAAAACTCTCCATTTTTAATCACGTAAGCGTAATCTACAAACATCCAAAGTAATTAGCGACGTAAATCTGTATTAATTTTTTATTTCTTCACCTTTAAAAAACAAATTGTTTAGGAATAATCAAGCTCCAAATGTATAGTATACTAGAATTGTAATAGAATTATTCCATAAAATTTGTTAGTAGTAATCACTTACGTTTCAGTTTGGATTCTCTTGTCGTCCCCACGTACAACGCTCGCTAATTTCGTCTCGAACCGCACGCGCGTATAAACGCTGCGTTGAACATCGCCCCAACTCTTATAACCTGCCGCCTGCCGGTCGCCTGCGCGTTGAGGCTCGTTCGAATTGGCCAATAAGGACCGAGCGTCGGCGGCCGTGGACAACGTTCAAACATGTGCCACGAGGTCTCAAAGTCCGCTAGTGCGGGAGCAATTTCGCGTTGTTATCGTCTACGCCGGGAACTGTCATACGGGAGACAGTCAAAATCGTTGATTAGTCGCCGCAATCTGTCGCAACAATTGCGGAAGACTTTGGACTCACCGATTTTTTCATAGATCCGCGAACGATTAGCTTGATATTGATAAACTTATTTTTCATACTTGGCAAATTCTATAAGTGTGCGAGGGGACTGACGAATCCCGCGCGCTCGTGTTGGTGTCGTTGCTCGCTTAGCTGACGCTGTGCGTCTGCACATACTTTTTTTCGACATTAGTTTTGTTAAATAATTTGAGGAGATTTATTACTGTAACTTCATATTTGTAATACAAAATGTTGATAATGAGGAAATCATTAATAAGTCATGTTTAAAGCTTTTCTTAAAATTCTGCTGTATTTGCTATATCTAAAACAGTAAATAATTGAAACATTAGATTAATAGAAATTGAGGAAAATTTTAATTCTGAAAATGTGAAATAAAATGTGAATTGAGTACCAAAAATTGTTTCTTATATTTTTAATTTACTTTCACCTGCAGAATTGTGTTATTTCTGGATTGTTCATAATTTTAGGAGCAGTTGGTATATCGTTGGTATTTTGATATGAGAGATTAAAGTGATTTTCAGTATTTTGAAGTGGAATTTATGCTACGCATGTTAAGTATCTTGAATTATTAAAACGAAGGAAACAAGGAAAGGGAAAAAGGAATAAAAGGAGTAGGAAAAAGATTACAAAAAGGAGGTTGCATAAATCATAGAGAATAAGGATAAGAACATTAGTATCTCGAATGCGATTACGTTTAAAAGAAAAAACGTAAAGACTGGAAAAGTTACAATGCAATAACACCTACATATGGACTTACATACATGTATAAATATGTAACATTGAACAGATTACGTTATCGCCGACGGTCTACACAAGGTCTAGACTTGAAGACACAGAGGGTGAAGTGAATTATTCATTAAATGTGAATCATCCTTCACAACTTCTCTATCTTCAACTTTATTTGATTGTATCATAACGGGCATTTCTCTTCTGGGAAATTCCACGACTCGGATTGAATACTAATTAATAATTATAGTTAGAGAAGTAGTCGCAATAGTCTGAAATTATTTTTCTCAGTTTTTCACACCTTTTTTTACTGTCTGAAAAAAAAATCATCTGTTAATGTGTAATTTCTGTGGTTCTTAAAATCACGAATGGAACATAACAACGGATACAAAATAAATTCATTTTGCGGTCAATCACTCGCAGCGAATAGCATTAATTTCCTACAATCATATTTTATTTAACAAAATACTAAACGAAAGGAAATCCGGAAAGAGAAATGTGTTTGAAAGGTCACCAATTACGCGGATTTCACTGCTTTCTCTTTAACTTTGTTCGGTGATAAGTCTAAAATATGAACACCTTTTGACATACTAGTTATTACATATCTTTATTTCTAAATACAACTTCCTTCTAATCGATACATTCGTGTGTAACAAAAGTACATGTGTTACCTAAAAGTTGAGCTTAATAACTGGAAATTAATATGACACCAGTGGATATACTAAGCTATCGATAAAACAAGTATCAAAAAAAATGAATCGGTCGCTGCCCGACAATGTAGATCGTAACAAAAACGTAGAAACGTATTATTACAGTACAATGGACGTCATTGATACACAAGCCATCGATCCTAGATCGTTCTTATTGATCATTGGCCTTGATATAAAAACAATCGCGGAAGAAAGTCACGCAGGGCGAGTTTCGAACGCGAGTTTGTTACTCGATACCATTTACTGGCGGATTCGACGACATCGACGTGTGGTTATTGTGGTTCTGCTGATGACTTCGAACGCATATTGGCTTAGGGATACACGGACTACCTGCTAGGAATGTTGCGACGTGTCCCTGCGAAAGCATCGTCAACAAACATTCAATTTCATACGTTATAACAATTTTGAATTCTCTTTACGTACCAACAAGTTATTCGCAGCTGAATTAAGACCGTCAATAATTACCCACATCCTTGACATCTGATATTCGATTGACTGTTTATCGATAATAAGTGACAGCATCTAAAGTGTAATCGAAGAAATAAATAAATTATTGAAGCACATATCATAACGCTAAATTATTGGGTTGGCAAATAAGTTGCGATTCATAATGTACTAAAAAACTGAACAAACTTATTTGCCAACCCAATAGAATGTATTAGTAAAATTCGGAGATTGTCAAATAATTGTACATCATATTTGTTGGATTGGCAAATAAGTTCCTTCGGTATTTTTAAAGTGGAATAAATGACACACCGAACGAATTTATTCGCTTATTTATCTTTTCAATTGAACCAATTGCACGAAGTTCTACTGTATTATACAGATTGCCACGAAGAACACACACACACACACACACACAGGCACGCACGCGCACACACACACACAGGCACGCACGCGCACACACACACACAGGCACGCACGTACACACACACACACACACATGTCACTGACCTTAAAGATGTCGCCTGCGACTTTAAGTAGATGAGTGAAAACTCTAACAAGCACTATGTAGAGTCTACGCGGAGTTCTCGAGGCTAATGCCACCGTGGCATTTATAAGATGGACAACGCGACGGGCGGATTCGCGAGTCAATAGAACCAACAATTGCTCCAAAGTTGCCGGCCGAGCTTGGTTCTCGGGTTCAGGTAAGCTCAACAAGCCCCACAATTCTTTGGCCTTTTGGTATGCTAATTTCGGATCCGTTGCTAGCTGCAATACGCCAACAGAATTACTGTCGTAAATAATTATACTTTATTAAGAGGAAGACGGAAAATCGTTCGAACCGAGTACAATTTCCACTTGAATTCAAGTCTAAAGCCGGGGTCCCACTAGAGAAAAGCGCGGCGCGCACGGTCCTGAAAACCAGCTGAAAAAGTGAATTTTCACGAGCGGACTCGTCCTGAAGTACCTAAAGTACTCTGTCAAGGCGCGCTTGGTACTTCAGGATGAGTCTGCTCTTAAAAATCGACTTTTTCAGGTAATCACCTGATTTCCAGGGCCGCGCGCGCCGCGCTTTTCTCTAATGGGACCCCGGCTTTAGAATTTTCACGGTATGCGCGAATTCACTTACCAACTCTACAACGTATAAAAGCACGTGAATGCATTCCGTTCCCTGATCTTTGAGAGCTCGAGCCTCTGCCAAGGTACGACGCGTTAATCTCTTCTGCAGTTTTCTGGAAAATCGGGCGCCATGTTTAATTGTTCGCGTAGTCTTGCTGATCGGTCCTGAAGGAGCGACTTCTGAAAAAAGTTTTTATTAGGCGTCTATTTTTCGTGCGACGGAACATTGAATTCGCATACAAAAACGAATGATCTTTTATAAGATGCGTACCATCTGTAACTTTGTCCGCTGGATCAGCGGGCAAATATCGATCGACGTATCTATCCGCGACGGTCAAAGCACCGTCTAACGTGTCCACAGCAGCGTCTGCAGCCTGACTTCCTATTTGTTTTACGCTTCCGGCTCGCATTAGAACCGGCGTGACGATTTTACTGTTGACGTATTCTCTCGCGTTGTTGTATATCTTAATAATATAAAGAATAAGACGCTTCGTAATGAGGAATGACAAAATGATTAACAATTAAAACCTATGTTCACAAGTACTGTGAAATGGAGCGGATGGAGATGAAATCTTGAATAAATAAAAAATGTATTAAACAATGTTAAACTGGCGAGGGAAACGACGCAAGTATTACACTCATTTATTAATGAAGCTTCGCCGTCTTATAGATTTCGCCCAGTTGATTACTCGTATACAGTATTCTCTCGCTATAAGCTCGCAGTTTTCGTCGCTTTATCGAGCCACTTTTCAATTTGACTGTAATCATTGACGACGTACAAAAAACTATCGATTCCATTATTCCATTACCTTCACGAACATGTGCCTTACACATATTATTGCTCGATGAAGCGACGAAAACGGCGAGCTTATAGCGAGAGAATACTGTACTTCAATTTAGGGGAAAATTGTTCAAGACATATTATTAATTAAAGTTACTTCATTTTCATGCTCTAAAGCAAAAAGGAAAAACTACATAAAAAATAAAACTGAGGAATCGAAATTTTAACCGGGGATCTCTCCGTTTGCAGTCATGTGTCTAACCATGGAATTAATCATGTGTATTAATTATGTTTAATGCGTTATACTTTGGAGTGTGAAAAGTAACTTGAATTATTGACCTCTAAATTGTCCTTCGACTTGAGTCTTACAAGAAAGACCTCCGGATTTTTTAAAATTTTGATACTTACCGTACATAAAGATCCCTACTCGAACATCAATTTCCCAAAATATGTAGTTAGATGCGCTCTTCAAAAGAACTCGAGAAAATCAAATTTGAATATTTCCAGGGTCCCTTATATACGTTAATTATACATTTACAATTTGTTATAAAAATAAAATTTTATTTTTGTGTATTGTTTGTACATGCGTAGGTATATTTAAAAATTAAAGAGGTAAATATCTTCACTTAAAAATTATTAATTCCATTCTGCGTTCTACAAAAACGTTACCAATCGACGTATATAAGGGATCCTGGAAATATTCAAATTTGATTTTCTCGAGTTCTTTTAAAAAGCGCATATATTTATTTATACTTACTATTTTGTTTATGTATCTTTACGTACGGTAAGTATAAAATTTTTTTTATATCCGAAGACCTGAGTGTCTCCTTGTTAGAATTTTGCATAATATTAATTGTTACTAAAGTGACAAATACAAGTGAATCTTATTTCGATTCCTTAGAGACATCATGAGATAGTGAGAGATTATACAAGGTGTACCAAACAAAGTGTAAGAGCCGAAAAGAGGTGAGTCCTGATTCTAAACAACTTTTGCCTTAGCGAAAATGTTCGTTGCGGCTTTGTTAACAAGTTATTAACGAAAAACACCGACCAATAGACGCACGAATACAGTGGATGAATTGGAGCGCGGGCTCCAACGGTGAGTAGTATTGGCCCGCCAACGTCGCGCCATCATTAATCCGCTGTACAAGTTCCCCGATTGGTCGGTGTTTTTCGTTAATAACTCGTTAACAAAGTCGCAACGAACATTTTCGCCAAGGAAAAAGTTGTTTAGAATCA
This sequence comes from Perdita meconis, assembly GCA_030770465.2. Classification (NCBI taxonomy): domain Eukaryota; kingdom Metazoa; phylum Arthropoda; class Insecta; order Hymenoptera; family Andrenidae; genus Perdita; species Perdita meconis. Next base: position 11,860,653 of record JASKOS020000003.1, on the reverse strand, counting down.
CTCCAGCAATCCCCCCTTTTTGGCCCTTACATTTTGTTTGGGACACCCTGTATAAATTTTTAAATAGTTCCATCAACATTTACTAAATCCCTACGAACCATGAGTGTACAGATTGCAGATCAGCGACAGATTGTCAGTAAAGGAACCTGCTGCAGGTCCATAGTCATCTGTTTCCGCATTAGGCTTCCATTTGGCAAACAGAGCCCGTATTAGCAGATCGGGAAGCAGATTGACGTCAGAAGCCGTCAGATCTGCCAACAGGTTATGTCAGCAGAACTTGCTCGGTTTCTGTCGCAAGTCTATTAACAGTCTTACGAATAACAAATCCTGCATCAAATCTGCAGCCAGTCTGACAGCAAATGCTGACGACAAATTCTGTCAAAATCTGCTCGATCAGATTTGACGGACAGGGTAAGTATCAGTTTACAATTGTGTAGGGCTGCAGCGGTCCATAAATTCACTTAAGCTTCATTAATAAAGGAGTGTAACACTTAGGTGGTTCTCCACGTGAGCTGTAAAAAACAAAAATATTGCAGGTCTTTAAAATCACTGATCACTGATTGGCGTTTAAACAAACAGCTTTTTCTTTAGCAAAAATATTAGGTGGGTCTTTGTTAACGAGTTATTAACGAAAAACGCCGACCAATCAGAGAGCAAGTACAGCGGAATTGTTTCAGTGCAAACGATGGCGGGCCAATGCTATTCACAGTTGTAGCTCACATCGAAATTCGTCCACTGTACTCGCGCTCTGATTGGTCGCGGGTTTTTGTCAATATCTCTTTAACAAAGCCTCCGAGGACATTTTTGGCAAGGAAAAAGATGTTTCAAATCACCCCCGGAATCACCCTTTTCAAGAAGCTATGACATTTTTGTTATACCCTGTATAATAGCAGAACTGTTTTTATTCACTCCATTTTACGGTTCACCATCTATAAACTTACAAGATGAGGAGGTAAATGCACAGCCGGTATTCTCTGTTCGACGATATCGATACCTTTGCAGAGCAACTGATCGATAGTCGTGATAGGCCCATTTAATACATAAATTGCTGGTTCCGTCGATGCCCTCGCTATCGCTAATGACTGTTCAGCAGTGTTCAGACTCCATGTCACTAAAGAATTTGAGCGCTAGAAAATCGAAAATAGTATCTTTATTTTTCTAAAATTTTTGTGGATAATGCATACCTTTATTCTGTTGTACACATTGCCCGCAATATTTATACTGTTCTCTACAATTGGAAAACTGGAGATCCTGGTAAGGGACTCAAAGTGTGACAAATCGGTGTTCCGTCTCTTCACGCTTGTTCGCGCCATTTGCGAGATTTCACTAAAATTTAAAATTACGTAAATACTGTTATTCTTTTATTACAAATTATATACATCATCTATTCGTTTATTTCTAAAAAAAATCTATGATAAATTCTATTTAGCACCATTTGTTAGAAATTTGGAATTTTTCTAATTCGAAGAATGTTAAAGGATATAAAAATATTGAAATAGACCATTGAATAAAAGGAAATGCTGAGATAGTCAAGTAAAATAATGTGAATTAGTTTCGACTACAATCTTATCAAAAAAAAAATTGATAAAGCGGAGAAATGTTTACCACTGCAGGGTAGAAATTAGCGATCGCACTCATAAAAATGAAAACATACGGCAATCAATAAAGTAGCATCAATAACCAGGAGACCGATCGACGCATTTTCACAAGTTTCACATTCAGTAATCCGCGTTCTATGTTGACAGTCTGCGTTTCAAACTTTCTATAATTTCCTTTTTCATTAACATTAAAATACCGGCGTTGAAAGTGTCACTCATTATTATTATCGCGAAAGCATTTAGAGATAATAGAGTGATTCAACAAATTATTCGAAATATTGTGTATGGAGTGATTAAAGTGATTTTTAATTGGCACTGAACTTGAAAATGCGCTGTTGGTGTGGAAGATAGTTTAATGGATGGTGAACACTTACCTTAAAGTGTAGATTGTAGACAATACAATGGATTAATTAATGGGAAGACGCTTGAGTTCCGAGAGATTATACATATAACAGAAGGTTAGCGGGATGAAAAGTTGGTGTTTCGCTAAAGAACACGCCGCAAACTGCACGTTGCGGACTGTGAAACGGTATCTCATCGGTTTGACCTATGACACATCGATTATACAGGCGCAAGCACGATGGTTTACAAGCGAAACTTTTCGCAGCTTCTCCATCTTCTGCCCCAATAGGATCAATGGAAATGTTCGTAAGAACGATACGGTATACATTTTAGATAGCAAATGGAAAACAATAACTTGTATATAACATGATTTCTTATCTTTTTACGTTTTGTTGATTTTTGCATATCATAAACGCAGAAGAATCTGCAACCAATTCATGATCTATTCAGTCAGCAAATTTGTAATAATTAATATGTGACACAATATGTGTTGAAGATAACAACAAGGTTTCGTTGCTGAACCATGCAAAGTTTATTCCAATATAGACTAATCAAGTGTTACTTTTAACAGCTTCAATGACTTCGGTTTGAGACAGATTCATCAACATTCATAAGATAACATTTTTCTTCTAAAGTTTAAATGCTCGTTGCTGTTTGTAGCATTGAAAATTGAATGCGAAATCGACAAAATTTTATTATACTCTCGAAATAAAGCATTTATTTTTAATGATGACATTAGAAAAATGTATGATTGGAAAAAGAAAACTACGTGGAAAACACGTATTATCACCAGCAGACGTTCTTAATTGCTATACAAAGTCCATCTCAGTGAATATCCACCCGCGTATTATACATGGGACAACACCGTAGTATCAGTTGAATATGTGTGAATGGAAATACGTCGTATTTTTTCACGAAACACGTAGCGTGAAAATAGAAATCGCAATTCTCACACGTAATGCAGATATGTCCCGCAAAAGTCCCTTCAAATTTTATCGCGGGAGTCAACATTTATAGTAGTATTTATATAATTATTCATTAATTTCAAATCTCTTCTTCATTTGTATAATTACAATTAGTACAGAATAACTGTTAATATTTTTATGTAATTTAAGTGAAAAATAACAACCTGTCCGTTGAGTAGAATTAATCAAATTATATTAATTATATCAACCACACAATCACTTTTATTATCGCGCCTTGGGTGCCGCAGTTACACGCGATGCATGGCGGGTCATCAATGCCAAACTTATTTAAGACTGACACCTACAACTAAAATGTTTATTGAACTAGGAGTCATTTATAATTGCATATGCGATAGAAATTATTCATTACAATTCTGTCAGAGAAAGTCTATTATTTATTTGTAAGTCTCTTACACACAAGAAATAAAAAATAAATGATGAACGAAATACTGAATTTTTTAATGGAGCTGCCTATATTTATAAGACGATAAAGACTTAAGTTCTATGACAATAGAATTAAAAAATCAGAAATTAAAAGCCTACGTCATTAGGTCATCAACATCAATTTAGCGATACAGATAATGAAGGGGGGGAAATGACTTATTAACTACATTGTGTGAAATAATTGCATCATGCAAGTACGCCATTATTATTGTTCGCATTGCGATTGTAACAGTGTGGATGCGGCAGAAACAGATCCACGGAGGGTGGAGGGGAATTCCCCTTCCACGAGCGTGTGGGGGCCCATCACATATGCTAGCCTGCTTCGAGCCTTGGCCACCAGGAGGACACCCCGAGCCTCCGGTGCTCGCAAGTAGTCGATAATCAGATGGTTAATATACAGGGTGTAACAAAAATGTTGCAGTTCCTTGAAAGAGGTAATTCCTAGGGTAATTTTAAACAACTTTTTCCTTAGAGAAAATGATAGATGGGGCTTTGTTAACGAGTTATTAACGAAAAACACCGACCAATCGGGAAGCGAGTACAGCGGATTAATGATGACGCGGCCGATGGCGGACCAATACTACTCACAGTTGGAGCCCGCGCTGGAATTCATCCACTGTATTCGCGCTTCTATTGGTTAGTGTTTTTCATTAATAACTCGTTAACAAAGCGCCACCTAACATTTTCGCTAAGGAAAAAGTTGTTCAAAATCACCTCAGGAATCGCCCCTTTCAAGGAACTGCAACATTTTTGTTACACCCTCTATAAGCGCGTTTCAGCTAAATAGACGTAAATACCCGCGTCTACACAAATACCTCTAATATTAATTATATAAGTCGTTTCATTAGTTCCGACTGATTTTGAGTTCCAGTGTGTGCCCAAGGCTTAGGGCCTTACTGGGAAGTAAATTATTTATTGATAAGGTCTTGTTTTTGTAAGTTTGTTAACTTTTATAAACAAAATATTTGTACTACTATACTCAATAAACTTTTAAAAAAAAAAAGGGATCCGCTACACGCCTTACTGATGAGTTCAGTAGCAGATCCCAGGACGAAACGCATTTGCCGTAGCTTCGTCCCCACAAGCGCACGCAATGAGCGCCTTCTGTGAATGTGAACGAGAATAAAATGAATGCAGTAAAAATTATTATCGACAGGAGAAAATCTTGAATTATCACTGTCAAACAGCCAATTTCTTATAGAATTTCCTGAAATCTGTTTCTTTTTATGACCCTCAGTTTTTGAGAAATTTGATTTTTTTTAAATTGCACATTTTTCAACTTTGAACTAATTTTGTGACGTAATTATAAAAGATATTCGTTTTGTTTATTTATAATCATTCTGTAAACTTTTCTGTACACACTGATATCAATTTTTAGTTTATTGTGAACGATTATGTTTAGCTAAAAAGTCATTAAAGGTAAAGTGACACAGATTTGGCATCAATATTTTGGGGTTCTTTTGAGTATATCTTGAAAAGTAAAGGTCCAGCACAAAATTCCAACCACACCACGCGATAGAGCAAACTTTTTTCTTACTTATATTTTTTCAAAGTACTGTTTTCATATTATTTTATACAAAGTAGTATTTTTTTCACTCTCTGTTATTGAGTACCACTGTCGGCGACTCAATACCTACGGACCTATTTTACTTCCTACTTTGTAATTGATTCTTTTTCGTGGACAGGGAAAAATTATCAAATTAATCATGTACAACCATCAACGGTAAAAATACAATAGAATTTATTTATACAATTTACTATTTGTAATTTACTATTTGTCAATAGTGACATGTATAAATAAAGAGAAATATTGTGCAACAATCTGTATATTACACAACTGATGATGCTTTTTATTGTGCTTTCTTTGCCTTCTCCACAGGTTGTAGATTTTGCCTAATATTTGGTATGACTTCTGTGAAGATCACTGTTCCTGTAAAGACTAGGATCGTACCGATCCAATGGTGAATTGTAAATGGATTCTTGAAGTATACTATAGAGAAAAGTAACGACAAGAATTTCCGTAACGTTATTACCAACGTTACAGTGAGAGACGTGCATTCTGCAGTTAGTATGAAAACAGAACTAATGCACATGTATCTGAAATTATTGTTAAGAATATATCACATTATATAACATTAGATTTGAAAAATAACATACAGGGTGTCTCACGTAACACTTTTCACGATTTTTCAAGTATGTATTTGCGATAATCTGACAAAAAAATATTTTAAACAAAAATTGATCAATTTTCGATTGGCTATACATTGTAATAAAAAAAAGTTCGAAATTTTTTTTTTTTTATTATTGTCAAGGCCACCTTCATTTTTTTTAAAAATGGCACTTCAAGGTCATCCGAAGGTCATGGTATACTAGGTCGTTAAATTCATCGTGATACGGGCTATAATACTGTTAAGTCAAAAATACAAAGTGCCATTTAAAAAAATGAAGGTGGCCTTGACAATAAAAGAAAATAATTTTTTCGAACTTTTTTTGTTGCAATGTATGGCCAATCGAAAACTGATCAACTTTTGTTTAAAATATTTTTTTGCCAGATTATCGCAAGAACTTGAAAAATCGTGAAAAGTGTTGCGTGGGACACCCTGTATATGCGCGAGACACGATAATAAAAATGCAATCGTTATTTCACAATCAATTATCGGCGCCAAGATATAGAGAATTATTAAATACGCGTGGTTTCAGTGTGGTTATACAAAAATTAGACCAGATCATTTTGAAAATTCTGTAGATTTTTTGCTTCGAACAAATCAAAACTACGAACTGTTCAGATTGCACAGAACTTGTACTCAAATGTGCTTCTCACATTTTTTTGAAAGCTATCATTGTTGCAATAATTATATAGATTAATTTACACGTATAATGACTAGTTTCAATTACTTTTACAGACGACTTTATCACGACTTTAGCCTTAAAAAAAAAAACATTGCAACGACGAAACTAAAAATTCCATTTTGTCTATATTGTTTATCTCGATATATACTTTAAGTTTACAAATATTGATGGAAATAGATTAACGTTTTATAACAAAAAAAATTACAAAAATACGATTTAAAATTTTTTTTAAACAAGTCCATTTTTTAAAAATCTTGCTTATACGGTCAAATTCGCTGTTAAAAGACACACAAGTTTGTTATTCGAATTATTAATCTACATCGAATAGTTTCCGAGATATTCGACAAAACATGTTTTTCACCCCCAGCTTTGAGGGTAATTTTCATCCCTTCAACATGAATGATTGCCGATAACAAAAATTACGTGTCAAATAGTTTTTCGAGATCTATGTAATACTAAAAGCGCATAAAAATCGGCGCATATCAATTTCATACATTTGTCGTATGAATCGATTAAATGTTGCTAAAAGGATACTGCGTGAGAACATTGCCTATAAGATACAGGATTAATACTGGCACTTGTATATTGATTGTTGGTACCATGACTGGCTCGGACGCAAGTGCATATTTCAAATGCTCCCAAATATTAGGCGCTAATGTCAAAAAGAACGGTAAAGGCAGTAAATGCTGTAAAAAGTATTAGATCTTAGAAATTAGTTCATTTGTTTACGAGAAGAATACAGATATCGGCGAAGACATACCGTATAATACAACGCCTCTTTTGGATTTTTTCCATACTTCTTATGTAATACCTCTTGAAAGATACCCATCCTCGCAGAAACAAATAATGCAACTGTTAATAACGATATACCCATTGTCCACCAAAAGAAATCGTCCCACGGCGTTGTAGATACTTGTTCGGCGTTCTTGGCTCGCAGCGACTTAATTTCTTTACCGCTAACAATTGTGCAAATAGCAATACCAAGAGTAATCATGAACACTGACAAATATTTACTAAATGAATACTTTTTCTTTAAAATAATGATACACATGACCATGTTGGCGATCAGAGAACCCTAAAAACAACACGTACATACAAAAATTTATAAGAATTTCGGTCGCAAACTTATTTAAACACTGAATACTCACCGCTCTGAATATCATATGCAACGGCATGGGTATATTAAAATCAAATGCATAGTTATTGCATACGTTTGCTATGAAGAACAACGTTACTAATATTAAATAATCTTTAATTCCTATATTAGGCTTCTTGGTTCCACATTTCGAAGTGAATATAAATCCTTCTATCGATATGAAAAGGAACTGCGAAAATGTGATGAGATTTCCGCTACCAGGATCGTCTCTATAAAAGAAAATAGATATCTGTATCGTTTGAGAACGTGCTTTATGTTATAGAACGTAAATAACATGAGTTTCGAATACGACGCTATGAATCTGACAGTCATGTAAATTCATGACGATAATATTCAAAGTTACGAAATAATTTTGAGAAAAATATGGTATATTTACTTAACGAGAAGCTCCAGGAACACGACATTGCTGCAGCAGCCGAGGAAGACACAGAGGATTGCGATCGCCGCCTGCATATTCTTCACTATTTATCGAATGTCACGAAGTTAACCTAAATGTACGAAGCAACAGCGTGCCCTCCACGTACTCGTCCACGCTTCCAAGTACTTGAAAATCATGCGACCCACGTTAACAGTTACGGGGAATTATCAGCAAGTTTGAATGCATGGTAATATCATGTATCAAGTAACGTCACATTTTTTCGTGACATTACACACACAGACGCACGTACACATAGAAAAATAAAGTGACTCGTGAAAGACTTTATTCAATCATATCCCGCTCATCCGCGTGTACACAAAAACTTCGCCAATAATCTTCCTTATATAAGACAATATTGCATATTCGTATAGCTGTTATATAAGTTTTAAATATACGTGGCGGGAAATTTTATCTCTCCATCCACTAATTAAAAAACTGTCTCTTACGATTTAATACGATACCTTCCGCGTATTTTATTCAAATATTTTTGGAAGAAACATATAATTTCAACGTGTCGTATATTCTTTTTATTGATATTTATAGTACAAGGTATTTTACATACATTGAATATTTTTCTACTGACCCCAGTATTTTTTAAAATTTTATAGAATATAGAATATACATAGTTTCTATATTCTGTTAATAAAATCAACCTTGAAGCGTATATGTAAGTAGTTGGAATTTTGCATTCTATTATTGCGTTATAGTGTGAAGGTAAGCACAAATCTCGAAGTTAGAATTCGATTGAGAACGGAATTCAAAAGACAATTCGGTTTTGGAACAAATATTGAAAGATATAGTAGGTTTATTTTATTCGATAATTTATTATTAATACAAAGAATGGTACTATATATTGTATTTACACATCTTACGAACTAAAAATATTATAAAATATCACAATATTGCAATTATACTCTTATTCCTTTGCATTTGTAATGCAAAGTACTTGGTTTAGAATTTTACAATTGCTTTGTGAAAGTATGAAGTAATCGATATGTTTTTGAAATATGGAGTAATGTTTAATAGATTATTTAAAAGACATGTAAAATTATACAAGCTTTGTATCAACAATCTAAAATTTAAAAACGAAGATGGACTTTCAATTCAAGAAATCGTGATGTTTTAATATTTATGAATATGATATTAATTGTAGTTATATACGCAAATGATTATTAAATGTATCACAAACTATGCTAATTTAATATTTATGTTTCGGATAATTATAGAAATCTAATACAAGGAACAAATGAAATTTGTCAAATTTAAATAGTAATCTTCCTCATATTTTTTCATCTTCAACATGATGTAAAGAAATGTGACAATTATGAAGTATATAATCAATGTTTAGCGATAAAACGATTCTCTTTGATACAATTAAACAACGATTTTACGAGCCTTCTTAAAAGCATCGCGTACAGTTATTCTAAAACGTGTTAGTCTACTTTTCCTTAAATAATTATTTCACTGAAACGAATAAACAACAAACGAGAAAACAGTGCCCAACGAATATTATCACTCTTATCACAAAATACCATTTTATTTATTGCAAAATGCTTGCAGAAAAAATTAGCGTTTTTGTTGCATCAATTCCACAATTTTTTCATTCGACTCACGTCACTTTAAAAATGATCACGCATACGTTTCCTGATTTCGCGGAAAGATCTTCAACCGAAGCGCGCCGGCGTTATGCAACACCAACTCACTAGTGAAGCGAAGCTGATCCTCAGCGTCCAACGACTCCACGTGGAAATTTTTCAGCACAAGAAGAATGAGAACCTTCACTATCATCGTCGCGTATTTCCATCCTATGCAATTTCGCGAACCAGCGCTGAAGGGAAGGAAAGCGTAAGAAGGGTACTTTGGCCCATTAGGGAGAAATCGTTCCGGTCGATATGTGTCTGGTTCCGGAAAATGTCGAGAATCACGGTGCAGAAGAAACGAATTGATGACTACGGTTGACCCTATCGGAATATCGTGCCCCACTAAAAACAAATATAATATTTGAAACATGCCTTTAGAAGATTGTTTAAGGGGACATTTTACACTTTAGGTCCCAAAAATTCGACTTCTTTTTCTTTTTTTTTTTTTTTTTTTTCTTTTTTTTTGTAATTCGCAAGAGTGCACTTTCTTAAATAGCGAAATTCAATATATTTTGGATATTGCAGGCATTTGTAACGCCAACGACAACTCGGCTTTTTTTGAACACGTCATTTCAGACATTAGTGGCTATCGAACTAAACGATATGTTAATTTTTTTAATAATTCCCCACATTTTTATACCGATTAATACAAAAGAATATGTCATTTTCCGTAAATTAAATTTTGAACGCGCATTATTTTGAAAATTATTGTCCCAAATTTTTTTTTTTGTGGTTTAGCCGATACTCATACTCATACAAATTGAAAATATTTTTTGTTTTTTTTTATTTTAGATTATCTAGTAGTCTGAAATTACGATCGCCAGCAAGACGTAAAGTCATGAAGACACCAACTTCACCGTTAAATATTTAAAGAAACAAATAAAATAAATGGGAAAACAATCATTTTCTTGTATTTTAAGAGCGGTACAAAATAATTTAAAAAGTTTGAAAAACTAAGTGTTTATTTTATTATAAAAACCCTTCATTGAAAATTGGCCAAATATTCGACCGCAAGTGTAGAATGTCTCCTTAATAGTAATTATACTGTCTGCTAATTCACCAAAGATACTTTTCTGTTACTTACAAATACTAAGCGGATTGTAAATTTGCCTTGCAATGAGAGGCGCCACTGGATAAACTCTCCAAGATTCTTTTATGCACGCTTCCAGCCAAGTTAGTTTGCTCAGTACATCCAACGATATTTCTTTCGTTCCTGCTACTTCATAATACTCTTCAAGGATTTTTGTCTGTAATAAAAAGTACTTACTTATTTTTATTATTTTTTAATATTAATTTATGATTTAGTATACATTTCGTTCTGTAAAACCCAGCTAAAATTTAATTTATTCAACTGAAACATTCAGTTTTTATCTAATTTTTGGGAGCGTCTCTTGCTTTTAGGGTAGCCTTAGGACATTGAGTAAATTAATCTTTCAGTAAAGACAATAGAAAAGTCATTTTAAGTTTATCAAAAATTCTATGCCGAATCTCACTCCAGAAATATTTAGTGGAGACTTATATTATAAATTTCACATTTAATCTTGCTGTTCTCTTAAAAATCTGATTCATTACAACTTGAATTATTAGTACATCATTATAAATGTGGACAATTAAATGTTTACAATATGTTAATGAACAAAAAACTGAGGTATTAATACTGGTAACTTTTTTGTCGATGTTTAAAATGTGTTTTTCCCTTTTAATCTTAAATACAAATTTTATACGTTACTCAAATAAATTCAATCTCAACTACATTTTATAGAGTTTGTAATTTTTAGACTGCGAATTTTATGCATTTATGACAATACTAAGTATGCATAAAACGTACAAAATATAAAAAGTGTAACTCAATTTGCAATATTTAGAAAATAAGACACATCGTTTCAATTATTTATTTTATCCTTGCAAAAATTTGATTTTGCATAAAAATCCGCCAACTATTAATTTCTTATCAGAAAATGTAAATTCATTTGTTAATGATAAAAAATAATAAAATTAAAATCAATCGAAAACGTGGTAACTTTTTTGTGCACTATAAAACGACCTTTAGTCAGTTACAAAAATAGTAAACATTTTTTAAATAGCTTTTTTTACAAGTGATTAAGTAGCAAACAATTAAAAATAAATATTAGGAATTGTCTAACATTGAATTTCTATTCGCAAAACGACCTTTAGTCCGTTACAAAAATAGTAAACATTTTTTAAGCAGCTTTTTTACAAGTGATTGAGTAGCAAATAATTAAAAATAAATATTAAGGATTGCCTAACATTGAATTTCTATTTGCACAAAGAGCGTATTAAATATTTTCCGTGGAAGTACCTGGTACTCAGGATTCCGCCCTAGAGCATAAAGGATCCAGGACACGCTGGTCGCAGTAGTGTCGTGACCCGCGAACATAAATGTATTCACTTCGTCTCTAATGTCATCGTCAGTGAGCACTTTACCGTCTTCGGACAATTCCAACAGGAGATCCAACAGAGCTTGATGTTTGTTGGTCCGTTCGTTGAAATTCCCATCTTTCTTGGATTTCCATTCGGCTTTCCTCTTCGCGATTATCTGCGTGGTAAAAATAACAGCAATGGAAATGCCATCGTCGGCTTATAATTAATTCGGTAACATTTCTGAGATTTACTTGATTAACGAATGCGTGAGCGACACGAAGCCCGTGGGCGTGCTGCTTCCCATAAGTGCTTAATTTGAAGATGGGTTCAAAGGCCAACCACAGGTTCAGGAACCTTCTTTGAGAGATGGAAGCGAGTCTGAAGAAGGGGATGGAATAATTAATAATCATTTCATTTCTCTGGATAAAAGAAACTTACGTATTGACGGCCTGCACGTATTCGTTTTTGAAATTCGTTTGCGCGTTAACGCTGCATCCCATGGAACTGTCTGAAACATTGCGATAAAAAAAGGATGTTAGTATTTTTTATATGATTCTTAGGCGTGTTTTCTGTTCCTCCACTGGCTACGCTAGCGTAGAGTGAGCCACTTGCCATTACCTTCCGTTTTGTGAAATGGAAGGAGATAGCAATTTGTTCGTTCTACACTAGTGCAGCCAGTGCAGGAACAGAAAACAGTTTACAGCTCTTGTAAACTTAAAAATTTCGACTGAATGTAGTCGAAGAAGGCGCTGGAAACCTTCAACTTTTTAGGTTTCGACAAATTTCAAAAAATTCCTTGCACAATGGCAAAAGTCACATAAAATAACCAAAAACACCGAAGGAAATATTTTTTTTCGCGAGTTAAGAAAATTTTACATGTAATGAAAGTATCGATCACAAATGGCCTCTTTAACGCTCGCTCGAAATTGGGAATCCGAGGATTCGCTGGGTTTTTTGGGTGACACTTCGAGTAAACAGAACATCCTGAATCCTCAGGAAAACTTGCAGAAAGAAAACTTAGGATCTAAACTTCCTAGAGAACAAACCAACGTTCCAAAACAAACAGCCAAAAAAAAACCACCGAAGGCCATTACGAAAATCGGCAATTTAAAACAGTCTCAGGATTACAAGGACATTGTCTTGGAGTCCAGTCAGGTAAACGCAATGCACGTTGAATAATGGAGTAGAATATTTTACTAAATAATTTGTATGTATGTTGGATACAGCACAGTGCAAGCTCAATTTGATCTAAATTACACTTTTAATTTTGTCTGAATGTTTGAATTGCGTGAATGACGACATGAAAATTCTTTGTTTCATAATAATTCCAATACCGGCGCATTCCTCAGTTAACCCTGCTACGGTCTTCGGGTCTCTTTCGACCCAACCGTGCATTTTATTTCAGTCAACAGATAAAAGCGTTTGTTGCTGCTTAACAGTCTATCAAAATTTCACCGTGTACCTCAATAATTATGTAATAAAAATTAATGTTCCTATAAATTTAGACTTTTAAAAGGAATGTGGCAGGGTTAAAATTCAAACAAATGAAGCTTCGGCGCCTGTCGACGAGCAATCCGTTGCGCACCAATTGCTTCCCACTCGACGGGATCGAAGCTTTTTATCGCTGAATTGGATAAAGACGACTGAGTCGATTACCGAGCCGCTTTACGTTAGGTGAAAGCATCGGCACTACTTTACGAGATAACCGAGCGCACTAATCAATTGGCACAGCCACGTGTTCGAGAACCGGAGATAAAGACATTGCAACCGCGTGCAACTGCATCGCAAATTCCAAAAGCATCGCCGCGTATCGTCGAGCTTTCAAGGCCACGTATGATCCATCAGCATCCCTCGAAACCTGCTGGATACGTCTCTCCCGGCGCTCTAACGGCAATCGGTTTGCAGTTTAATTATTCCGAACATTATTCAAATCACTGACTTCATTTAATATTAAGGGGGGAATCCTATTTTATCAGCCAAAAGCGTAGCAAAGTTTGGGAATTTCTTTTTAAGAAACTAGCGATCGATTCGTTACAAATTTGTACAATAGTTTACTTCATCTTTAAAAAGGTTACGTCTTTTTTTTTTTAATTACTTTTTAAGAATGTTATGAGGTTTCAAATTAAGAATTTCATTTTTGTTAACAAAATTCGTCAGTTTTTTTTATGTAAAGTGAAAACTGCATAGCTTATCGAAATTATGATTCATCAAACCATAAAGCAGCATTTGCTGAATATACAAGCCAAATTTGAAGGTAATCGGTTATTTAATGGCTACAGAAATATTCTGCACACCAGTGAACGGCCAACGTGGCACGGCGCTTTGCAATAACTTCTATGTTTATTATTAAAAAGTAATAAAAAAAAAAACTATAACTTCTTTAAAGATGAAGCAAAGTATAATATAAATTTCAAATGAATCGAATCGCTAGTTTCTTACAAAAAAGAAAATTCCCAAGCTTTGATATGTTTTATGGCTGATTTATTAATATCGACGAAGTGACATTAATTATTAGGTTGTTGAAGGTGAATTTTTCACAATTCAGTCTTTTAGTCTTTGCTTGGGTTTTTCTTAAAAAATGACAGTTTAGTTTTATCGTATGGGAACCATATGTCTCAATCACGAATAAATGTATAGAATTTAATCTATTTTAGTAAAAACTGCATTCGACTAATTTATTGCCTCTTCTTCTTGCTATTTTTTTTCGGGAAAGCGTTTGCACGCTTTTTTTTATTGAGAACATATGTTTTAAGTTTGTTAAATAAGAGTATAATCTAAATGAATCAATTTCATCTGCAATAATCTAATATAATCGTAAGAATTTTGATGAACGAACGATTGGAGAATGTAATTTTTTTCAGCTACTCAACGCATAATCGAATTGTCGAAGCCGAAGAAAAAGCGAAGACTGAAGGCACCAAAGAGACGAAGGATCGGTCGTTTGGGTCATAATTCGGGAAATTCGAAGCAGTACAAGGGAAAGTCGTGGTAATTAAGCTAGTAAATTAATGTGAAAAGCTCTTTGCAGAAATTAGAACTCCTGATTTCACAGTAATCTTCATTCCTCAAATGGATCTACAAATTCTTGTTTAATCAACTTTCCGGTTCGTTGCGAAACAAGTTCATTGATCCATGGTTAGATCTCCCAAGGTCGTCCAAGGTCGTTCAACATGATTCAAAGTCTTCCTTGTCTGAACTACTTTTCACATAAAAAGTCTGGCGTTGCGGGATCATTTTTTTCCGAGAACAATTATTCTTTTAATCAAGCAACCTTCTCGGTTGTTCGCAGGTGTCACGCGGGACAAAAAACGAGGAAGGGATCGAACTTCGAACGCGGTTCCTATTCGCAAAGCAGAAACGATCGCAGGATAAAAAAGAAAAGAACGACGAAGAGGAAGCAATGTTTCCTGGAGTCTACGAACTCAAATAGAACTATCATTATGGTCGATATAAATCCCAGAAATCATTTGATGGGCAAACTGAAAAGTGTACACCGCCATTGATCATGAAGAACCAACCAGACGAGTCGAGATTGTTGATTTAGATAATTTTGAGATTCCAAATTTGTATGATTAGTCTCACCTCGTGTGTGATGATTAGTGTCATTAAAATAATTAACTGTATCTATTGCATTTTAATGAATAGCAGGATAATTTTATAGTGATAAGTTTACGATGTATCACGCTATTCACAAGTACCATAAAAATTATTGAACACGCGATATAGATACTATTAATTACACAGTACAACAAATTTTAACTTTTTTTTTTGTGTTCCGATATTCATTATATTTTTCTTACAGAAAACTTCGATACGCGTCTGCGCTCGCTATTGTTAAGTTTCCTTAAGAAAAAAAGTCTACTCTATCGCGTGTTGTAGTTGGATTTTACGCTGGACCTTTACTTTTCAAGATATACTCAAAAGAATCCCAAAAAATTGGTGCCAAATCGGTGTCACTTTACCTTTACTGACTGTTTAGAAATACATAATCATTCACAATACATTAAAAATTTATATCAGTGTGTACAGGAAAGTCTACAGAATCATTATTAGACTGCGGATGTTTATGCAAACTAAAATGTTTAAAAATTAATATAATGAATTGAAACTTGAATAACAGTATGTTTTATTTTGTAAATATTGTAACTGGAACTATATTTTTCGTATTTTGTACATTTCGGCATCTGTCAACAACCTTGAAGATTTTTAGAACATTTAGAATTTGTCATAAATGTTATAAAATCCGCAGTCTAATCATTATATATAAATAAAACTCAACTATCTTTTATAATTACGTCACAAAATAAGTTCAAAGTTGAAAAATGTGCAATTTTTAAAAAATCAAATTTCTTAAAAACTGAGGGTGATAGAAAAAAAAACGGATTTCAGATTCGTAATTATCGCACGAAATTATTGGACAGTGTTATCAGAGTATTTTTATAATTATCCTTACCGCATATGATATCCAACGTAGCTCGTTTGGCATACGGAACAATGTCGAACGCAGATGTGCCGACTTCCTTCCTCAGACAGGATATTAATACATTTCCTTCCCTGATCGTAGTCTGTAGGTATACTTCCAAAAGTCCGCTGTGGAAGCACGACGTCAGCAGCTTCCGACGGAAATGCCACTTTTCCCCTGTAACAGCGCAACGAGAATTCATTACGCGTTCCTTGCTTTTCTGAATCATTGTGAATCATCTCCGCTACAAATGATCAATCATTGAGATTTATCGTTATAATATTGCGTGCTTCTGCGAACGGCGAAATTTGCATTCGCTTTTGCGCACACAACTTCGACGCGACTTCGATGATAAAATGAATTTCTATTCTTATAAATGATTAGATCATTTAATTTATGAACCATTAACTCTCATACACACATAATCATCTAGTCATCAATTTAGTAAAAAATTTGGCCCTCCAATATTTCTAATAAATAAAATATGGCATGTATCTAGATAAAGTTTGACCACCTCTGACTTATAGCATCGCGGGATCTGAGATGCAGTATGAAAGTTTTGCTACGCGAGTTTAAGTCTGTTTTCTGTTGCTGCACTGGTGCAGAGTCAACCACTTGCTACCTTCTTCCGTTTTGTGAAACAGAAGAAGATAGCGATTGATTCGTTCTGAACTAGTGTAGCCAGTGCAGGAACATAAAACAGATCTTTTATTTATGCTGCGCTGCTGGTATTCAAGAGAAAATATGGTTTCTGTTTCGCGCTACTACAGTGCATAACAAAAAAATAGATTCACTTGGACTTACAGTGATACCTGTAGAGCAAGTAAGACTGGTTCCTTTTCTTCTAAAGAAGTTTTCACGAGAAGAAATTTAAGAGCATTTTTCTTAAAGAAGTTTTGTCTATTTTAATACTTGTATGAATTCACGATCTTATCAAAAAGTACTTGAGACACTTCTAAACATTCAGCACTGGCTGCAAGGAAGAGCAATCGGCAGTCCCACCTGGCCAACGAAATCTCTTGATATTAACTCTATTCAGAATCCTTGGGTCAAGTTATACATGACGTACATGATAATAGTCAGCCATTTAATATAATTCTCGAATTGAAAATTTCAATATAGAAGACCTGAAATGGCGTTACTCTAAAACAGCTGAAAATTCTAGCTGATTCAATGACGAAGAGTATGGGAAACCTACAAATGACTGAAAACATTTACATGGTATTTGAGTTTCTGGAAGTTTTTGTTTCTCTGCAAGTGGATCTATTATTTTGTTACGGTAAAAAGTCGATAAAAAAAAAAAAAAATAAATGTATAGTAGAATCATTGGGAAGAATGAAACACACACTATATAAAAATAAAATTTTATACAAATACTTGCTAGTGCTTAGATAAAATACTGAAATAAATTTCAACCGAATTGATTTATTAGCTTCATAACTATGGCCAAAATCACAGTGAATTCATCTGTTTGTTACGCACTGTATCAATTAAAAACAAAAATGGGTCCACGCTGCGATGCATTCAATTAACGCGGACTATTCTCCGCTGACCCGAATTTCGAAACTCTTGTTGGCCACGCATAGGAGTCAAGATCGACTCCGAAATTCCACGGTCATCACCTGAGAAGCCCATCCGTCATACAAATTTTTGCAACCGGTTGCTGGCACGTTGCCGAAATTCCAGCGGAATAGATCCCGACGTGCCGCAGTCAGAAATAGCCTCCAGAAATGAATAGACCCAGGCAAGTAAATCGAGCCAATTCGATCCGACTTCCTCAAATCTTTTCTCTATCTTCCCTCCTTCACATCTCTCTATTCTGGTCCCTCGATTTTGCTAAACTTAGGCTTTCGCCTACTCGACCCACGGAATCCCTTCATCGTTTCTTATTAATAGCTTCGCGATTTTCGCGCGAACGCGTGGCTTGAACGCGACGCGGGACTCATCCCAATTTCTCGGGAATGTCCCAATTTCTGCTCATTTAAGCGTTCACTCGTTATGAAAAGGATATAAAAAATTTGTTTGCAGTAAAAATTTACAAAGTAATTGATTAATACCTCAATAATGAATCAATTAATTAAAAAATATTTTAAAAAGATGTTTTATGACGTTTAGTTATTAATAATGGCTAATACAATGTTAGTACTCTAAATGTCCGTATTTCTGCTCACGACAAATAACTCATAAAAAATCCAGTAACAATCCACAGTAAAATACAGTAAACGTTTTTAGTATTAAATACAATTTATTTCTGCACACATTACATTCGGTCCGATTATCGAATCTCACTGAAATTGCTGTTCTTTAGTCTAAGCAGTAAGAATACGATCGGAACGAGTAAGTTCCTTGTTCTAAAATTTTTTTCGTTGCTTACGTAGCACTTTCTTTCTAACAAACCTGTGCATCACTCGCATGAATGATTAAAGAATTTATAATTATTTATTTACAATTATAGTACAAACGTAACGTTTATAATAATAAGAAAAATACGAAGTAATTAGAAATCGGGACATGAGCAGAAATTGGGACATTTACCTTACGTAATTCCGATCGCGTCGGTGAAAATCGATCTTCCTGAAATGTGCAGCCGGGGGGAAATGAAAAATCAACTATTTTTCAAAGAACTCGTGAATGAAACAGCTCCGCGGTGACCGAGGTGATTAATGAGTCAACAAAGTTGCGGGTACGATAAGGTGCTCACCGGTACTAGTCACCAGCCCGGTACCAAGCCAAGGCTGCAGGTACTCGTACTCCAGGCTCTTGTCGATGTGGACGCTGCTGCTCAACAACGGTTGAATCGCTTCTGCCTTGTAAAGGAAGACGAACGGACGCATGCCCACCCAGAGCATATACATGTCCCCCAGCTCTCTGCCCCATTTGATCATCTTCCTAAAGGCCTCTGTAGCAGAAGAAACGGTACATTGTTGCGGGAAACATATTAGTAATATCTCTGATAATTGCTTTATTTATGAACAAATTAATAGGCACTCGAGATTACATTTAACTCTTGAATATTTTTGTGGAATCAAACCCTGACGCTGATTATACAACTACAGGGTGCGGCAAAAATCTGCAGTATTTTAAAAGGCAGGATAGTTTCCAAAAGAACATAACATAGCTGAGCATAGCTCTTGGTAGAAGCGAATGGTGTAGTCCACGGTGTATTATACGGGTGTTGCAAGTTCCCTCAGAAATGTGTGATCATTAGATGGAAGATCTTCAATCGACCGCTAGAGTGCGTCTAAGTAGAAACACCTGTGGGGAGCGCTCCTATTGGTTCTGCGAGCTCAAGTGATGGGGAAAGAGAGCACGAGTAGAGCTCTGTGATCATCTGTGACGCACTTCATTCGCACACATGCTTAGACCATGTACATATATCTACAGACACGGCCCATGTATAGGAACCCTTAGACCATATTATACCTATAGACACGGATCATGTATAGGAATCCATGGAAAAGAATGATGCAAAGATAACGAGCAAGTTTGCCCAGTTAGTTTGTACAATAGTTGTAAGAAAAGATAATTCAAGATGGCGAATAGTGCATCAGACCAATTAGACGCCATTAGACTGTATAGATACTTTTTGAAAGTAGATATTCTTTGTCCACATGAACGTCATGTAAATGATTTTATCTTTGCATCAATCTAGATGTCTCAGCCCGTGTCTATAGGTATACAGGGTGTTCTGCAACAGGTGGGAGAAAATGTAAGGTGTGATTCTAGACGTCAAAATAAGAGGAAAATCAAGAGTAACGAAATGGCGGTAGCAGCTTTGTTTTTTAGTTATTAACATTTTAAAAAGTGGATGAAAAACGCCAGAAACATGGCAATCCGTATGGCATCCCTAATTCAAAACACGGGCCCTCTCACTCAAACTTACATTCATTCGGTCCTTCTTTGAAATAATCAATATATCGAACCGCGAAAACAGCTGTGGTTTACGTTACACACACATCTTCGTTTCATACAGACAGCTCTACACACTCTGAATATTCCGTAAATTTTGACGTATGCCATAGGGATTGCCATGTTTCAGGCAGTTTTCGTCCACTTTTTCAAATTACTTAAAAAACTTAAAAAACTAAAAAACAAAGCTGCTACCGCCATTTCGTTACTCTTGATTTTCCTCTTATTTTGACGTTCAGAATCACACCTTACATTTTCTCCCACCTGTTGCAAAACACCCTGTATATGGTCTAAACACACATGCATGCCATGCGCGGAGTTCCGACTATGACGCCCCTAGCGGCCACAAGAGGATCTTCCTTCTATTGATCACAAACAGTCAACCAGACAGAGGTGCTTTGTCCGAACACCTTTATAATACACCGTGGTGTAGTCTAACTTAATATAGCATAGCACAGCATAGCCTAACTTAACATAGCATAGCATAGCTTAGCTTAATTTTCCGGTGGATTCCCGGCTTAACTTGGCATAACATGGCTTGACTTAACTTAACCTTAGAAATATAGGAGGCTCTTTTGTCGCACCCTGTATTATCATTCTGTGTTTCTTTCTATTTACACAAGCTAAGAGCCTGTCACATGGTTCACTGGCTATATAAATTATTTGGACAACACTCATGCTTCAAAATGAGCAACGATATTGCATTATGATATGGATCTTGCTTTTGAGATCCATTTATTTTTACTGATTTCGTCGAATTATACATTTCTAAAAATCCCAATACTAATGTACTTACTTACATTAAAGTTTATCAACTTTCAAATAAGATTTACGTCGCCTATATTTTAAAAATAGAGTGGAGCATTATCCGAATCTCAATTATCCTCAATTTTTGTTAGCCAGAGTTCCAATTATTAAATGCATTAGGCATACGACTACATTAGGACTTGAACCACGCTTTAATAATTTTCAACTAATTATATTATTAGCATTTCATATTAGAAATATTAAATCGGATAATCAAAGTTCTATTGTATTCCTAATCCTTTGAGACCAAAACGTTGAGTAAGTGTGACGCAGGAATCTGATACCAAAGGAGTACTTTACCATTGAACGATAAAATAGATTGATATCTTCGGTTAATAGAAACGTTAGACGAGCAGGATACATCGCGTAATTATCTTCTGATCGTTTGACGTAATTAGAATTATCGGGATTAAGAGAACTATTTGCAGGAGATAACGAACCAGAGTATCGTACAAATACGATCTCAGCTATCATCTCGTGATTGATTTAATTGTCCGGCTTTTGCACACGGTCAGCGACCTCGTCGAATTCGCAGCAACGTTTCAGGAAGCGTTATAGCCGAATTGTACGTACGGTTGCATTGTACAACATTAGGTTCGTTAACGTGATATCGATGAAAAGGGGCACAGAGCGACACGCGGGGACGACGTACGACAAAGAAGAGATTCAAGAGAGACTCGCGAAAGGAGTTCTGTCCGAATTGGACGCGTGCGCCTCGATAAACACCTTCAACGTCCCGAGCGCGATTCTTCAAGTTCGTCGACCCGAGACACCGCGGCAGAAGTAGGCCTTTCGCAGTTATCGTAACGGCCAATCATCGTCATTACCGCGTCTCTAGGCTCGTTCTTCCTTCCCGACGACGCCAATTGCTCGTCGACGAGGGAAGACGTCTCAAACTGATGACGATCTTCTCCTGAATTCTCATCTTCTCTTTGATCCCCCAGAAGGTCGCAACTCCCTTAGCTTTTGCTACTCATTGTCAGCCACGATACACGTGTTCATCCCTTTCGCGATATAATTGCTAAAATTCGTAATCCGTGAA
The DNA here is from genome assembly GCA_030770465.2 of Perdita meconis. Classification (NCBI taxonomy): domain Eukaryota; kingdom Metazoa; phylum Arthropoda; class Insecta; order Hymenoptera; family Andrenidae; genus Perdita; species Perdita meconis. Next base: position 11,838,638 of record JASKOS020000003.1, on the reverse strand, counting down.
TGCGTTAAGCCGCGTTTATCTCGACTCAAATTGTCCTTCACTAATCTAGATCCGTTGAACTCTATACAGAGTGTAACAAAAATGTTGCAGTTCCTTGAAATGGGTAATTCCTGAGGTGATTTTAAACAACTTTTTCCTTAGCGAAAATATTAGGTGGGGCTTGGATAACGAGTTATTAACGAAAAACACCGACCAATAGTAGCACGAACACAGCGGATGAATTTCAGCGCGGGCTCCAGCTGTAAGTAGTATTGGTCCGTCATGGTCCGCGTCATCATTAATCCACTGTACTCGCTTCCCAATTGGTCGATGTTTTTCGTTAATAACTCGTTAACAAAGCCTCACCTAACATTTTCGCTAAGGAAAAAGTTGTTTAAAATCACCTCAGGAATCAACCCTTTCAAGGAACTGCAACATTTTTGTTACACCCTGTATAGATCATGTGCTTCTTTAATTATCAACGAAGCGCGTTGCAAATGTTTAGAGATATTCATTGCATCTGCTATCGTTGCGATTTCATGTCAGTGACGTCGACCGATTTATTTGCATTTGTGATAAACATAGTAGAATGCAGAATCGCAGTGACTTTTTGTGCATCGATTCTAAGGCAAGCGAACTCTCAGCCAGCCTTGAAAGTTTAAAGAGGAGCGGCAAAGTTATACGATGATATAGAAAAAATTCTATGAATGCAATGTTCAATGACCGGACGTTGACCGGTAAAAATGAAAACGTGAAGGTTTGCAGAGAAGATCGCTAAGTACTGGAACTCCAATGAAAATAAACGAAATCATAATGGAGGCTCTCAAGTGCAACCAGTAGCTGGACGTCCTTGGAACGGTGGTTGCCATTCGGTGAAGTGTCATTAATCTATTCCTGCAAGGGAATCGTCTATTGATTACTAAATTTTTAAGCCTACGAAAAGATTAGGAAATCGTGAGACTACCATTTGTCAAAATTATTTATCAATTCTTTCAAGTAATAGCGTCTTAAAATAATATTGAGACTATAGCGAGTAGTAACGAAGCAAGTAGCTATATTCCGGGATCTTCGTCCACGTCATTAGACTTTAGACAGTTCCGCGAACGCTTCACATGTATTTGAAATTGGTTCGCATTCTGATTATGAATAATATAAATCTGCACTGTCATGACTAATATTAACATAAGCAGAATTTCTAATGTAGATAAGCATACTAAGCGACTTGCTTTTGTATCTTTTCGTTTCGCGGGGTTTTCAGATGCAAGGCTAGGTAGCAGTATTTCAGGGGCTGAAGCAGAATATCTGATTTGTGAAGTAGAATATCCGATTGTGACAAATTACAGCCGCTATTCCACACGAAAATATTGGCTTAAATATTGCGGAGGAGAATTTATCTTGTCTTGGGCGAATGCCAGTAAATAATTCTGCAATATACAGTGGTGGACGGAAGAAAGTTTAAAATTGACATTTGAAGATATTAGTATTAATCACTTTCACGCTGCATATTTTGTGTTAACAGTAGAATTGAAGTATTAAAAGTATAAATGAATTCTTTCCGATTTTTTGGCAAAATAAAAGTTCTGTGAAGAAAACTATACATATAATAGTTCAATCATTAAAACATTCCATTTTCTTGACTGATAATTTTTGATTTTATGCAGAATCGAATTATTACATCAATTGTGTGAAAAGTTCGTCAGAAAGAACTCAGTTCTACACCTAATAATTCTGTATATCACAGACATTATTTATACAAATCTCTTTATAAGCCTTTCGTATTGTTTAACCCTGTTACATTTCTCTTAAAAATCCTAAATGGAGCAATTTTCATTATTATTTCGTTATTAAGAACATGGATAACGAATTTTTAATATGGCTTTAAGGAATAATAAATTAAAATTTTAAAAATAAAGTATCCACTAAAGAAAATAAAACTCAAAGAAGATCCAAAAACCGTAGCAGGGTTAAATATTAAACTTTCTTCTATCCGCCATTGTATATGTAATAAATTAACAATGATTTATTGTATCAATGTTATTCAGAGATTCTTTTCATCTGGTTAGCGCTTTATAAATTCCATTTTTCCGAAAAGATTTACTATCAGAACGAAAACGAAACGCTGTAAGCTTCCCGAAATGCTATAAATAATACTTTACATTGAATTTCATAAACAAAAAGGAAATTTGAGACCAGGAACTCTGCGAATAAATTCGGCAAGTTTGATAATTCCATTTCATCCGACATTATCTAATCGTAGATTCCATCGAGTATGCAAGTCACTGACACGCGCTGATTCTAGCCACGCCAGGAATTTCGAGCTTTCTTCGAAGAAAGCCTCCCTCTCGCTCTCCTTCTCTCCCTCGGGAAACTTCCTATATTTTTTTCACGCAGATGCGCATAATTGCATACAATTGCAAATCGTCGTGGCCTTATTCAAACCGCGAACGACCTCGACCCGTTTCTTTCTTCGCCTCGTAACGAGCGGAGAGGCTGACGATTATCTTCAGTATTCAGTACGACGGTGGATAAATCCTCCTTTTTTTTATCTCTCTTTCTCTCGACTCGTCTTCCCTCCCTCGATTCCTTCGCGCGTGCAGTCGCGCGAATTCATTCGCCTTGGATATTCGGGACGGAGCGAGCGAAATCACTTTCGATGTGGCAGACTTTATCTCTGGCATTGTTAACCGCCCGAAGAGGTGTTCGTTAAATAAATCGCTGGCTATCGCGATAAGATTAAGAAAGAAAATTTTTTTTTTACATATAATACCGAGCTTCACGCGTGGACTTGAACGATTGAATTCGTATCGCAGCGAGGAATTTCGTTTGCAAGTTAAATGAAAAATAGACGCGCGTCTCAGAGAGAATTTTTCGATGAATCGGGCTCGGAAGATTCGGGTGAAATTCGGCAGGGCCAACGGTACCCCAAAAATCGGTGCACATTTTGGCGGCGAATGCATAGGCGTGCCGCGTCACGTAATCTAACTTTCACCGATGCGCCTTATCTGCCTACGCTTTGCCGCCTGTTGCACCAAATAGCTCCACGTGCTCGGGTACATCGATGCATCTCCTCTGAATTTTTTTGCGACAGTCCATCGAGGTTATCGATATCTCTTCTGCCAATTTGAAAATCGCATGTTTCGCGAGAAATCTTTGCGAGCGCAATCGATGCACTTCGGAGGTCAGGCAGGAAATTTGAGAAGCGATCAATTTTTTCAAATTCCATTTCTGGAAACATATCCTGAAGAATGTTATGAATTTTTGGATACAGACATATTAACAGGAAAAGAATTTTAAAAGTTTAAGCTGCATTGAAATTGTATTATTTATTTACTTATTGTCTTATTGTCAATCTTCAAATATATTCACCGTAAGAAAAAATTTGTGGAAAATCCAATATTACAGAAATTGCGCTTCAGGACTTTCTTCTGGAAATTTTTTGCCAAAGTTGTTTTAAAATTGTGTATATTAATTTATCCCAACTCATTGTCAAACTGTAAAATATTTTCCCACCATGAAAAGTAAAGAAAAGTTTGCTCCAAACTGAACCTGACGTTGTCCTGAATTTTGAGTCAGAAAAATTTAAGTAAAATGGATTCAAAATCTTGTTAGTATAAAAGCTTCAAGTACAATTAATAATGCAGTACCGTTTTGTATTCCGCTTAGATGATAACGATAAGTCTAGAGTTGTTCCCGCAAAAACTGACAAAACTTCCGAAGCGTTGATTATTACATCACTACTTCATTAACAACAGAGGCGTCAGTATAAATAAGCATAAATAAAAAGCTTTGAATGGCGCCGCGATTATAAAAAGCGAAATTGGTAATAACAGCAATTAATAATTCACTGAACGACGCTGTTTCACGTGCCCCCCCTCCCCCCCCCCCCCCCGTTTTACATTCATTACCGGCGAGTAAACAATATTTCGATACTCTTATTGCGTTTTGCATTTAATCTCACGTCTCCAATCTGTGCAACTCATTTCTTTTTCCCGCCGACTGACGTTTGACGCTCTGATTACGATTTCCCGGCAAAACGGAGCTGCGTAGACTTTACTGAATCGAAAAAAAATACGATGCTATAATTGAACGATATTTACATGAACGTATCAAGCCGCGTCAACATCCTCTGAATGCGTAAATTATTATGTAAGATGATCCACTTACCTTCCGGACTGCAGCACAGTTGATGAGCGTTGCCGATGACAGGGAAGGCGAAAGGGTGAGGTATCTTCCTCAAAGCGTAGAGGAATCTTCCTCGCTTCACCAGCAGCAGCAGGACGATGGACATCACGGACATAAACAGGATCAAGGTGATCCAGGATCCACCCATGACGACCGTGGACACCGACATTCTGGGTTTCCGAATTCTTCAACAATCCAACGATCTTATCATACCTCTGGCAGCCACCCGACGTCCTCCTCGGAAGGAAATTCAACGTCCTCGGGAAAAGAGTTCAGTCGGTGTTGACTTTTTCCGTTTCGACTGTCGAACTTCCCAAAGTCCACCGGCAACTGCCTCCGTCTTCGCGCGTCGACTGTCACCAACTCCGAGGAGCAAAAGCGCGCGCCATCCGATTATCTTCGACGCAGTAGATCGCTCGGATCGTTCGATTGCAAAAAGAAGACTCGATCGGAACGCGTGGAATCGATCCTCGCCTCGGATCGGGTCCCGAGAGGGTCGAGCTACCCTTCGAGGTCCGCTTTGCCGAACTAACCGGAGAGACCGCTGCGGCGATCGCGGCGAGGCGGAACGTAGCCAAGGAAGTGGAGGAAGCGGTCGCCCTGTCGTCGGTCGCGTGCAACGCGTGTCATGGAATGACTCCCTCGGTTGTGCGTCGCCCGAACCGAAACAGTCGCCCTTATATACGACCGGAATGTGCTCGGTGTACTACACCACCACCGGCCAGTGGTTAACTCCTCCGCCAATAGAGACAACCACGTGGGGACGCGGACTGCGGACCCGCGTACAAACGCGGGGAGACGTCCTCGCCGGTGTTGCCCCGAGGTGTCGATACTCTTCCTTTTCACCCTTCCACTTGCGATTTAACCCGTTCACTGCAAATTCCATTTCTGCATTGTGGAACAGTATTTCTTTTTTTCTTTTTTTTTGTTACACAGAGCAATTATTTCATGGCAAAAACAATGAGTGACTCGTTTATAGATAGGTTGATTACTTATTAGTCGACTGCGGATTTTTATGCATTTGCAAATATGCAAAAATCTACAAGATTGTTGACAGATGCCAAAATATGCAAAATATCTAAAATATTGGGTTGGAACAAATGTTCGTAGCGTTGTTAAGTGTAATTTAAGGACAAAGTAGAAATACTTGTATATTTACTTTACTACAAATGTTCCTTTTTTCTACTAATTTTCACCAACTCTATTGCCAAATGCAATTTACTGAAAACGAACTTTTGTTCCTACTGAATATAATACAAGTTATAATATTTATGAAATAAGATACATTATTATTCAAGCTTGAATTGTTTATTTGTGCTGACAAAAATTTGCTTTCGCAACTTTGCATCTTTTGTACTTATTGGTAGACTGTCGATTTTTATGTGGATTTATATTTTTACAGACCTGGAAGAAGAATTGAAGCTTGAATGAAAGTATCTTTGGGCTTCTAAATATTACAACATGTATTTTAATTTTGATGTTTTGCATCTAACCAGATCCTTAAACGTTTTCGTATATTTCAAAGTGCCATAAATGCATAAAAATCCGCAGGCTATTTATGAGTTGTGGTAAAAAATAAATGATCACTATAGTAGCCAAAAGCGGTGAACAATCTCAGCTTTCCGCTTCTTTTTTTCTTTTTATCATTTATTATAATATTATGAAAATCTTTACAGAATACTGGTTTTCATACTCTTCATCGCTATTATTATGAAAATAGTTGCAGCAATTATCAACAAAGTTACGCAACAAAAAAGAAAGAAAAATAGCATCATCATTTTTATGTAAATCAGCAAAATCTGAAAACATCAGTATCTATGCAAGACACTTTCACCCGATTTATTTTCTTTTCTCCATTTACGCCACAAATTTTACAACTAAAGTTTCACTTTTTTTTTAAAATTGAAATTTAGGATTCTAAAAGCAAAAACTTCACGCTTCAAAATTAGTTCAAATAAACTGTTGTACAATTTCTTTTCATTACAATTTTTTCCAGTCAAAATTTAGCGATGTTTCAATTTTCTATACACAAAATACAAAATTTATATCAAAAGCATTAACTAATTTTGCCTTTTATAATAATCAAATTTCAAATTTAAGCTACTAATCTGATATCTTTACCAAATTCTCAGGACTAAAAACATCTTAATTTATATAACAACATTTATATTTAACGTTTTTCACAAAATTAGTTAAATTTGAATTATAATTTAATAACGAGTTAATAAGAATTCGCAGTAATAGCATAATTAGCAGAATTAGCATATAGTAAATCGGTTAATTAAGATTCTACTGTAACACAAAATGTTAATAATTGATAAAATATCCTTAAATTACAGTTCAAGTTTTACTCAAAGTCCTGTTGTATTTTTATACCTAGTTATTAATTAATTGAATCCTTAGATAATAAAAATCGGGGATAATTGTAATTCGAAAATGTTGACAACGAATTATTATCCCACGTTCAACGATCTACCGTTAATTGCGTGGACTAGTCGAAAAGTTTCCCTCGATTTTGGCAGTGATTTAGTAATGTTTCAAAATTCTGTAGGTTTTCATTTGGGGAATTTTGAATTGACGCCACAAATTCGAAAGGAGGGAAACGAGAGGAGGGAGATTCGCTTATTAAGAATATGGATTAAGTTGTAATTAGAATGAGTTTGACCTAAAGATGACCTCTGCACAGTTTTCTTTAGAATTTGATAACTGCTTTTTATCGAGGTTAAAGAAACCATGATGATTGCACGAGTAAATCACAAAGTAATGAAAAAGAAAAGTCTACTTCCCGTCCCTCCTCTGTCTTTAGACTCTATACCAGAAACAACGGCGAGCTTATAGCGAGTAAATACTGAATCCTGCTGGGCCAAGTGCGCAAAAGCTTCCGGCAATTTAGGACTTCAAATTCTCTTTATCATTTACTATACTATTATTATTATACTCAACGAGTTTCTTCTATATTCTGATGGCTTCGTAATTCACGCGCAAATCACGTCAGAGCAGCTACTCTTCCAGGAAGCATGAAAACGAAAAGGAAAAGAATGTTTGACTTTTACATTAGCACGCCATAAATTCGTCCAAATATCTGAACCATAATAAGTTTCATAAGCCGCGGAGCTTCTTAATTATGCGGATGCTTTCACACAACACTATACTTCGAATGCACTTTTTCTGTGAAAGCGAAGACGATGATCATTTCTCGACCAAACTCCGCACACTGTCACTCGAACTCGGAGCTGTCAACACGCGATGCTAAACAGTTTAGATCGTTTCACCTGTCGACTACCGAAATATACGTCTGCAAATGCCGACGTGCCATCGCATAACAATTGTCTGACAAAACAGTAACGTGCGAAAGGTCGACCGTGTGTTTTCCTGATCCCGCGAAGGACTCGATGCACAATAAAACAGTCCAGGTATTTTTGTCAAATCGTCACTTTGATCGAGAAACAAGAGGACGAAGAGACGACAGGCTTTCGGACTAAAACGGGCAATTCGATGATCGCGCGGTGGATGTTTGCGAGGATCGCATGAATAAGAATGGAAAAGAAGAGAACAAGATTTTGTCGAAGACGAAGCAACGCAAAGGACTAGTGGCCCGAATAGCGAGTTCTTCGACTGAAGACACAGCTCGCCTACGATTTTTGTCACCAGGGCATTATCAGGATCGATAATGGTAGATTACATAATTTGATGCGAATGGCACGTTCGCGCTCGTCCACGTGGACGATTTCGCACGAGTCCGCTCTATCTCCTTTGTAAATCCCACGGAGAAGACACTCCCACCAGCGATAAACCGAAATATTCCTTTATCGACGCGGCCGCGAAACGCTGCGAGGATAAGGTGACCGTGCAAAATTAATTGCGCTCGCGTATCTGTAAATACGTTTTAATTAACAGTATAAAATTCAGATGTTCGCAAGAGCTATCGAATTTAAATAACTGCGCTAAACGTTCAGAACGCGTTTCCGATTTCAGCGAAGCGAATTCGATAGGCGAGCGCGGAAACACGCGAAGGAAATTTACGAAAATGACTGTGCGGTTCCTTACGTAGGTAATAGCACTTTAATGGTAGGCGATTTTCGAAGAGGAGACAGAGACGGAGCGAACAATTAACGGAGAATGTTAACCGATCGAATTCCACTCGTAGACGCGTACAGTTAACGTTGGCAAAAATTTTTTTGGAATTCCTGTCATCGAGGACCGTTGCTTCCGCCTATCTTTGGCTACCGGTATTCAAATCAGCTGCTACTGTTCAACCTTTCCATATCTTCAATTAGCCAGGAATTTTTTTCGGGAGCGAGAATTTACCGGCTATCAATTTTTTTTTTCACCCGTTACACGTTTAGGAAGTTACTCGTGTCAATCTCCTCGATCCTCTAAAGATATGAATCTTGGAGTTGGAATTGAGAATTGATTGCTTTTGAAATTTTTTCCAAATTAAGATAAGCTGCGAAGAGCATTAAGTACTTTTATTACCATTCAATGAACCGTTTCTAACTCTCCATTTGTCGTACGCATTTTTATTTATATTGAAAACAATTTTCAACTATTGTATGATATAAACTTTAATAACTATTCTAGAATTCCTTTAATGTTTTTTTTTAAAATAAAGAATTCGATAACATGAATATTTTTAAATCAAGATAAAATCGATTAAAAACAACAGTAAAAAATTAAATTTTGATTAAGCTATGAATAACCTTGATTAACCTTGAAGAAATATGTTTGTCAAAAAAATATTGTGCTACATAAAATTCTATAAAATTCACGAATTAATTTCATGAGGAACCACGCGAGATCTCAACGATTATTCGTTCGCGGATGCAAATTTTCCAAGAACGAGTGAACAGCTGCGAATCACGAAAGTGCATTCATTCTACAGTATTGGAACTCGTTTTAGCATCTGAATGAACAGTGTCCTTCTACTAGACGTCAATGCACATCGCATCGACATGCAGTTGCATCGATCGCTCTTCCCCTCTTTCCTTTCTCCGTCTGCGATTTCGTATTTCGTCGAAATAACGCGGACCACTGAGAACCGAAATCGACTCGACACTCAACGTTTTATATTCTGCCGAGGGAACGATTATTTATCCACGCTTGCATCGAAGATGAATCAAAACGAACAACTATTCCGCGCTTATTCCGACATTCAAAGATGCAGAGTTGCAGCTTCATCTGCATCGCCGTTCTTCCAATGCGAATGCACCGTCACCGTTGTACTGTGACAAAGGATAGAATCAGGTTCGTCGAACTTATGATCATGACAAAAAGGACACGTGCTAGGCGAGCGATAAGCCTCGCATCTGACTGATAATCACGGTTTAGCGAGCCGGCTTTGTCGAAGAGTCGGTGAACCGAGGTGTCGATTCTCTCTATGCGATTTCTTCTCGGTTTCTCGAGCAATTGGTGCAATAATTATCGACATAGACGAGCGACAAAGTTAAATCAATACGTACTCTGGCAAATAGTCAGCAAATCGGATTTTTTATGCGGTTTTATCGGAGTTACTTAACTATTTAGCTATCGTGTTTATTATGTAATAAATAATTTAATGCTTGGTAATAAGAATCTAGGCACGAGATTGTTAAAATTCATTTTGGGGACGGAATTTTTAATTTTCCTGTAAATGTGGATAAGGTGTGAGGAATATTTGGAAATTTTTTATTCGAAGTTATGCTGAGTTAGAGAAAATAATTGAAAGCAGAACTTTTTCCATTGCATTCAACGTTCAATTAATTTTTAATATTTATGTACACGCAAAAATGATTATTCAACCGTGAGTCGCTTTTCTTTGGATGTAGATTTTATGTGCTATAAACCCATGACAGGATTTGATAGAAATGATGAAATTATCGAAAAGAAGAAACATTTTCTTATGTCCAATTTTTGTAGCAAAGTAAAACCTCGATTAACTAACTTGATGCTTGTAATATAAAATGATAGTAATTACAGGGGATTACTAAATTATAGTCCAAGTTGTTAACTCAGTTTTTTACCCAGTGTATTAAAAAAGTGGAAACTCTGGGTAATGAATGTCCCGGATAATTACAATTCGGTTAATCGAAGTTTTTCTGTAGTGAATCATTTGTATTTTAATGTAAGCAGCATGAGATACAATATTACTGTGTTGCTGACAGCATTACTAAAATTTTAAAATATTCAAAATTTTTATTTTCACAGACTTCGATAAGTAATCTAGAATTTTGTGAAATTGTTTGCAAAAAAGGAGACCTCGAACAATAAACAATTAACAATCGAATTCAGTTTGTTCATAAGCATAATCAGACATTGTCATTAATTTTGAATACCTAAATTCAATGTTCCACATTTTAAAAAATAGAATTCAAGAAATTTTTCGATCGTTTATGGAAATTTTAAATACGCGAAAATGAATAAAAATGTGCGTAGATATAAAAATATATAAAATATAAAAAATTAAATAAATTTTACAGTATTCTATTTTGCATAGAAATTCGCTGTTTAGTAATGAGTAGATAATGGATCTTTATGCAAACCAAAATTTTCATAAGTAACTTAACTAACTCAAATAATATTGTTGATATTTTGTATATTTTGGCATATGTTAACAATCTCGTAGATTTTTTACATACTTAGCATTGCAATAAATGCATTAAATCCGCTGTCTAGCAATGAGTAATGACTTTTGATCCGATGCTGTTTTGGTATGCAGTAAATGATCAAATTATTACCACTTTGAAATTATCTTCTATTTGAGGTTTGAATAAAAATGAAATTGAAAATATAGTTCAAGTAAAACCTTTTGAGTTATAAACGTTATTATACTATATTTAATATTAACATACAAAAAGAGTGTTACAGTTTTTAAAAATATTTATAAATTACTATAAATATTTTAAATATTTTTTCTACTATTTTCTCGACAGGTTTAGTGAAGAAAACTACAAATAAATTAAAACAACTAACACACTAATATGAAGTCACTATTATAAATAATCACCACATAAATATGCATCCTATTATACTGATAAAATAAAACAGTCTTATCTCCATCTCAAATTATAGTTAAAATATTTGTCTATACATTCAGAAGAAAAAACATGGGTATTTCTTAGTATTATTGAAGTTATAATATAGTAGAATCTCGATTAACCGACTTGATATTTATAAAATAAAATGATATTAACTAGTAGATCGTTATTAAATTATTGTTCAATTATTATTCGGAGTCCCACCACCCTTCTTATACTTAATGTATTAATTAACGTAGACCTCAGATAATTCAAAATGAGGATAATTATTTTTTAGTGTACCATCGACAAAACCTACAGTGACTCACAATTTCGTTCGCATGTACTCCAAATGTTGCTTGGTTGTGAAATCAACTGTATCATATTTTTTCTATCAATTTATGTTATTTACGCTTCAACATTTAATTGTTTTCCAGTTTCAATGACTTTTATTGTCCAAAGGCAATTACCTTTTTTAGAATTCAAACAAATTTAGCATACTCTTTATGAATAAATCTGTGAGTTACTGTGTACAAACTGTTCATAATAATTTTAATCGTCCACTGTAAATGCTATTGAAAGTTAAAAAGTATCTCTTTCATCTCGCAACACTCCGCAGATGAGAACTCGTCAGTTACCGGCTGTAACCGCATCCGCGCCAAAAAAGCGAGATCGTTGCAACCGAAAGCGCGACAAACGCGGCAACTAATTACCGAGGCGTCGTCGTCGGGTAATATGCAAATCCGCAATCGGTCCGCGTCGTTTTCTGAAGACCGGCAGCCCGGCTCGCCCCGTTTCCCCGTTTGCTCCTTTCCGGTCGCAATCGGTCGCAGTTTTCCTGAACCGGCTGGATCGCGTTACACGTGGAAACACGGGGTGTTATGTAATGGAAGGTCACTTGTTCGCCCGCTCGCGGAAGATCGAGGTCAGGCACGTGGATCGCGTTCGTCTCGACGAAAAAGAGAGAGGCAAACGTATGCACGCGCGTACCAAGGAATCTGCGAAATGGGCCCCGCGGTGATTGTCTCTCTTCTGGGTCTGGCGGACCTGTTTGCGCGCGCGTGCACGCGCGACACAGTTCGATCGATGCTCCTCTTTCGCCCCGAGACTCGTCGATCGTCGACGCGTCTAATTTTTTCGACGGTTTCGGATCGCCGAGATTCGTCGGCACGACGCGACGCGACGGCTCGTTGCGTTTCCCTTTCGCTTCGTTCGCATTTCACGACGAAGATGTATATGTATAGAGAGCGATCACCTTGTCGCGACATTGGAAATGCAGACAGAGATTAATTCATTTGGCTGCCGGGGGGAAAAAAAAAACTTGAACAATCAATTGCATCCGTAATTGCGATACGTCAATTAGATATTACGTAAGTGGCGAGAAGTCTTACTTGACGAGATTAAAGATTGCATGGAAATTGTCTTCGACACGCTGGACGTTGATCGATATCTGATAACGAGCCGCGGAAATCTGTCAGAAAGTGAGTTCAGCCGTAGCTGAAGAGCTCCGAGCAGTTCGTAGAATCATGGATCTTTGATTTCTCACAGTTTCTGAAGTCGATTAGAAAAACACAACAGGACAAAGATAAATAATAAATATCGAAGAAGGATCTCGATCCCTTTCAGGACCAAACGATCCATTAACATCAATTAATGTTGCCGTTGGATGTTGAAGCATAAATTAATATTTATGACCTCGCCATATCGTGAAGGTTACTATGCTAAATATTGATCGATCATTGCGCCAAATTAATCGCATCGCCTTCTCCGACACTCCGTTAAGTTACTAAGCGAAATAAAAACGCGAAGAACCTAAATTTGAGGTCGTACGAAATATTACATTGACGCGTTTAATTCGCGAGGGTTTTTCGACGGTACCGTTTGCTCGACTCCTAATAATCGATCTTTTGATTACACCGAGCAGCGTGAAAGCGAGTTTCTATCAGAGCCGTTTATTTCGGGACACTTTCTTCAGGCCGCACGGATTCTCGGAACGGTTGCATTCATTAAAGCCGGCGTACGAACCGAATGTGGGTCCTGCAGTCCGTCGTTCACGTGTCTAAACTTACAAGGACGAAGCCCCGATTCGTTTCAGCCCGCTCTAGACTCCAGACTGGTCTGCCACTACTGATGGGATCAAACGTATCGCAAGCAGACCCGACTACTAACATACTTTCGTCTGGGTTGTTGACTGCGCGGAGAAAATTTTTCTAACGCTCCGAGTTTTTAAATTCATTGAAAAAAACCTTGCACCGAGATATAACAGGACCTTGTTGAACGTTTCCAAATTTTTTGGAAGCTTAGAACACAGTAAAAACTTGGACTCTGACTCAATTCACCAAAGTTTATACGAAATTAAATTTTTTACCAGTTCGCTAAACGCAGGACTTCGTCAAAGTTTGACTTTTATTTCTAGGATACACAAAGCGGGAAATCGAAAATATAAACTGAATTTGTTTATTGATCCTTGTCGCATCATTGTCAGTGTAATTTGTGTAACAGCTAGTACACGCGTACTGGTCGGTATTTCAAATTCGTATTTCAAGACATTACCCCGGTTGTTTTCGGCTTATTTTTGTCTCGTGCTCCATTTTTGAGGTGGGCAAGTACCTTTGGAAACGAAAGCAGTATTTATAAAATAATCGAACTTTTTGCGCACGGGCGCAAGAATGTCTTAAAATAATTTAACGACGCATTGACGATTCATCGAGTGTCGTGATTCTACGAATGTAGTCCCAACGGTAGGTGTGTCGATTCCGTCGCGCATATTCTTCCGCGAATCTCCTTTGATCGCAACTGGATCAAACGTCATCGATCGCAAGCACATGCCAAACTTGGTCCCATCGCTATCCGCCACGCGAGCGGTTTGCAGAAGCCGACGCGTCGCGAGACGAATATCGATGATGCATACCGAAATTATGTCACCGTCGCTCTTATCTAACATCTTATCCGCGATTCAATTTTCGCAAGCCGTCGCGACCACTTCGCCCTCCACTATCTTATATCTTGCTCGAGCTTCGCGACAAGTTTGACGAGATCCGCGAATGCGTGTAGAAGGGGAAAGCATTCTTCTTTTTTTTTTTTTTTTTTTCAAACGCGAAAGATTAATTTTAGAAAGTCGCGTTGAAAGCTTAGATACAAGCGTCCGAGTGAAGAATACCGCAGATCAACGTACGCTCGAACAATTCGCGTAATTTATTTTCGAATCGACCGTTCCTCGTTTCGCAAAAACTCTGCTTTATACTCAAAAATCAACGTTTTATTATCTATCATGCGTGAATAGATCGCGATTGATGTTATTTCAGTGTCTTGATGGATTTATTAAAGTACCTTTTAAAAATAAAACGGAATTCCTGGTGTCTTTTTTTTTTAGTAGAGAAATGAAAAATAGGATTGTGATGATGATTTATATTCTCGTGAAAGGTCTTAAAAATGTTTCCTCTTTTTTTAAAAGTAGGATGCTAATTCTTTTAGGACACTGTAAAGTGTTCGAATGTTTGCTTTACTAAAAAAAAAAAAAATAATCGCAATTTATTTTTAGAAATTCTGAAATATCTTTTAAAAAAAAATGGAAAATATTCTGTATACAAATATGTATGTAAATCTATTTATGTTTATAAATATGAACAATTCAGTAATAAAAATTGTATTTTCAAGAATATAGAAAGTCAAGCACTGTTAGTAGAAAAAAGAAGAAAACACCGATACAATTTTGCGTAAATTTTTTTTCTTGTTAATGTAATTCCAGAGAAAAATCTCAACAATAACGAAGAGCAACCGTTTTTGAAAGGAGTTCTTCTAGCAAGTCCTGGATATTGAAGGAATCTAAAAAGCTGGAGGGAGAGAAAGAGCGGGAAGGAAGAAAAAAGAGGCGTCTCTATGGATTTATTTAAAAGGGGACGATGGAGGGACGGAGTGGAATTTCTTTCGGGTCTCAGGCACTGAGGGTTGTCGCCCTGAAACGGTCGGCACGTGTAACCCTCCGACGTCCTTGAGGTCTTTAGGTGTCTGCCAGGAACATAGGAGATCCTTGCAATCCTTCCTAATTCATCAGGTAGATTCGTCTCGCTGGAGTCCTTCTACATACAACATTCTGTTAGGGTTAAATCGCGCTCATGATACCACATAACGCCAAACGTCGATGGACTTTCCGACCGTCTCATTTTAATCTACCATTAAGTAAGTGTGCTATAGCAATGAATGCTTAATTAATATTGCACGAAAATTAAAATGAAGTACAATACTGCGAATTGAGGCATTGCGTAATGCGTCGAATACATGAGTAATCAGGACAAAATTCATAACTTCTAAACTAATCTACTTTCTACATTGGACGATGCAAAAAAATTTATTCATTTAAAAAGTTATGTTGATCTTAATTTCTTATTAAACAAAGAGTCTTATACTAATTTATGCAACTATAATTTGTTTTCTATTGATTACTAATTAATTTTTGTTGGAAGAACTATTTCATAAGTTTATCAGGAATGTCTAAAGAAATTGACATTTAAGTCAAACTGTGAGCATTTTTCCATTACAACCTCATCAATTCTTTTCGGAATAAAGGTTTCTATTACATTTCAATGCACCAAAATCTAATCATAAATTTCATTGATCTTTATGCTTTGGTCTAAAGAAATCCATTTTTCCATTATTTTAGAATTCTTGACGTGTTCAGTTCTTCCTAAAAAATGTTATTTGTCAATTAATTGCAGATAGTTGCAGAAACTGTGTAACGAAGATAATATACGGAATCCATAATAAACGAAACGCCCTGTATCAAAACATACATACATACATACGTATAAAAAATAAAAATACGAAAAGAAGAAAGTGCAATTAACACGGTTAAAATTGTTTAAAAAAATAATAACCATGTTTGCCATTATAATTTTTTATGGCTCTACTGTGGATTTTATGCATTGATGGCAATTCTAACAATTCTTTTTTTCAATTCTTTATTTTTGCTTGTAAAAATTTTATTTTGCATAAAAATTCGCATTCTAGTTACGGTGTTATAATTTAATAGAATACAAATGAAGAACTATATTTAAGAATTAGTGTATATTTTTTAATAGTGTCTTTAATAGTGCATATTTCTTTTTTAATTAGAACTAACAGTTGTACCTCAGGTACTCAAATAGTGTGATCAATTTCCGGGATTTATTACCGTATAATCAAGAGTTACCAGTATATTGTATATAATATAGTAATCGATTCAAAAAGGACGGCTTGCACAACATTTGTTCCAACTGCGTATTACATTTGTTTACATTTTCTGGTTGCCACGTGTCGACCTGTCCAGCAAGGTGAAATATATTTCAGCGTGAAATACGCATCCGCAGAAGGGGCTCTCATTCACTTTAAACGTTCGCAGCATCGTGACAAATCGTGCTGCATCGCACCGTCAATCTGACCAATCATGTACACTCCACATGGATGCCACATATGCTATTGGCTGCGTTTGTCTTACACTTGATATCAATGAAATCCCCAATTTGGTTGTGAACTCAGAGATTTTCGAATTGTAATCTCGAAAACTGTTCTTAACCCTCCTACTTTGTTCTTAAAAATCCAGAATTAAACAAAATGGGTTAAATAAAAAGTTGCTACCTAATTTTTAAATAAAAAAAAATACTTTTCTCTCGTTGAAGAGAAATCAATGGCAAGGCGAACAAATCTTCCTAGTCTAGGAAGATTAATTGAATTGTTCAAAAGGCAAAATGATTACTTTCACTTTTTAAAGTACACATTTTATTACCAAAACACGGTATCACGTGTGTTGATAGTCGATAATACATTTGAATGAAATTTAAAAAGTGAAGTTGCTCGGTTTGACCTGAGAACGGTTCAATTATTAATGAATTAAAATTAAAATGAATCGCCGCGCACGCCTGACCTTGACTTTGAAAACGCAGGATGCGTCTTCCTTCGTTCGCGAGGAACTTCTACCTGGAAGCGAATAATCGACTGTTCGAATGCCTCTTTCCGATTTAGCCGCGGTCATCTCGTTTGCTCCCGACGAAGTGGGGGTGCACGTGGCCTTCCGAGGACCACACATTCGATTCCCTCGACACGTGTATGACCCTGACTTTGACCTCGAACGTACGACCACCTACCCCCGAGCCTGAGGGTCGACGCATCTACCTCGAAAAATGTCTGTTTCAGTTTTTTATTCTTTTTTTTTTGTTTGGTTTGACCTTTTTCAAGGAAGGGGGATTGTTTCGCGAGAATTTTTTAATCGGGGACGAAGAAGTCGCGTAGGAAAGGGGAGGAAGCGGGACGTTATAAAGAGACTATAGGATTTATTCGTTGTAAACGCGTCGATGCCTCTGCGATCTTTTTTAAATTATTGTACCATTTTTTTTTAAATTTTATTTTCATTATTATTATTCATGATTAAATATAGTAAGACCAATATTTCAATAAATATTGTACACTAGGTCTACTAATTTAGACGAGTCTCTTAATTTAGTGCTTATTTCATGTAAAAACAGCAACACGAATTTCGAATTTGAAAACATTGATTTTGCTTAAAATTCTTCAAACAATCTTTTTTCTTGGTCGAAAAGATCGATTTTTTGGTACTTTTTAAAGAAACTATATTTTTGTCTATAATATAAAAACTATATGTATATTAAACTATAAAACTATATGTATATTACATATAAAACTATATGTATATTAAAAACTTATACAACGTTTCAGTATCATTAAGTTTACAGTTTTGTTTATTTAAAAAATATCAAACAATCGATATTTTCGACCAAGAAGGAAGAAATTTCTCCGTTAAGTTTCCATATAGTTTCGTAATTATATTGCATTTTCAGAAGCATAACGATTTATATAGATTCTTCAACAATATCAAAATAAGTTACAATGAATCGCAGTTAACAAGAGCGCGTAAATATTACAATTCTCAATTAATTAATAAGAAGACAAAAATAAGTGATCTCGAGTCGTCGGATTTATCTTTTATCTGACTCGAGCGTTCCTCGTTAAATTTTCTTCATTTTTAATTAAGTAACATTAATTTCGTGTCTCGAATTGTGAATTAAAATCTGGGAAGATTCGATAGATTTCAATCTCGCTTACATCGAACGGAAATCTCTTCAGTGATTGATTTTCAATCGAAGAAATCAAACGCGGCGCCTCGCGATTGCCGTTTGAGAAACACTGCTTTATCGAACACGTGTCGGGACTAATTACTCTAGATAATTGAACAACGTACCCGTCACAGATTCGCTGACCCATTTTTTTCAAACTGCAGAAAACGTCGCGATTAAAGGCCATCGTTAACTCGTTATTTATTTCGCTCAGTGTTTGATTCACTTAAACGTACGACCGAGCATAAATCACTTTTATTATGCGGATCGCGATTTAAGCCTGCGACTGTACGCTGAGATCGCGTTTGTTCCTTTCTCCGTTTTGTAGTTTTCAGTGCTGAAAACGCGTCTATACCTTCGACCGAGTAATCTGAACATTATGTAAATTAGTACGAAATAACTTTGCGCCACAATTATCTAAAACGACGTCCAGCGCATTTGTTTACCGTGCTCGTCATTGTACAAAACATGGTCGTGAAACTTAACAATCTTATATGTTGCAACGATAACTGACAAATAAAATAATTATGTTTTTAGTCTTGAACATTCTGTTTTTATCATGACAGATACGATACAATATACTAAACGTGTTTTTAATATTACTGTAATCGTTTATTTTAAAAGGGACAATAAACAATTTCATCTTCGTTAATTAACCATTTGTATTATTTTTATACAAAATTCTAGTTATATGTGAATATAGTAACAAACCAGACTTGTTAAAAATGCAGTCTAAAATTTTCGTAAACTTTTTCGTTCTTCTTCTCTTGTTCAGAATTGATTATTGTTATTATTATTACGTCTTCATTGCAGGTATTAAATATTAAACATAACAATACACGGAAAACATAACGAATGAATAAAACCGGTAACATTAAAAATAAGCGAAAATCTTTGAAAATTTGAAGAACGAATCTTTATACAAAAATTCATTATATGAAAATAATATTAAAATAGTATTATATAAAGGTTCATTCAGTTTTTAAATTATTTAATTTTCAATTCTTACGAGAAAATCCAATATTGAGAAATCCGAAATACATTACAAAATTAAGAGTGAAATTGGGGAAATGTGTCTAAAATGATCAGAAAGTAAAGTAAAATGAAGGTAAAGTAGTTTTTGCAAGTTAGCACATATATCTTATCACTCGCTTAGATAAAAGTTAGCTGCCGCATCAATTATACTTTTTATTTACAATAAAATGATCCCCCGGGATAAGATGAAAGTTAAAAAACATTTTGATTATTTAATAAACGTAAAAAAAATGAGATTAGTTTCAGAAAGACAAACTTTTTCGCGTCCCAGCGTAATATCATTAATCGATTGCGAATTTTTATGCGGAATTAAGTTTTTACAAAGGTAAATAAGAAATTCAAATTTTAATAACAGTTTTTCTTATTTGCTGAACGTTGTATTGACGTGTATCAACAGCTTCATAGATTTTTGCATACTTTAAATTGCCATAAATGCATAAAAATCCGCAGTCTAATCATCAGCATCGTTGCTGTCTACCCCAGCAAACACATCAAATTCACTCTTCATCTCTGTCATCTTTCGATTCCGAAATGTAGGCAGTGTCTATTTTCTTTAATCTTTTTATTTTGGATTGTTGTATAAGTAAAACACAGTAACATACCATACGGGTAAAATGGTTTCTGGGATCATTTTAGCCTACTAGAGGGGAATCATATGCCCCCAAAAATCCAATTCACATTCATTGATTGAATATAATTTCAAAATTGTTAATTGTTAAATTATACTCAAATCTAGCAAGAAAACAGCTGTCACATTAAACAATTTATGACAAAAGTTGCACAGCATTGAAAAATACCTTACCTTTGATGTAATTGATGCTCGCACAGCATTTGAAACAACACCTAATGGCATGTGAAGAGAACTGTTACAGATCGGTATGAAAAGATAGCGTCACTAATAGCTACAGGACAACAAGGGATAATTGTACTTCAAGGGATCGTTTTGTATATATTTCCCTTACTTACATTCCAACAAACAAGTTTATGACAAAAGATCAATATTTTTGACTGGTTTTTTATTACAAAAAGAAGCCTTATTAATATCTTGGAAATTGATCAACTCTTGGCTAAGATTATTACTGAAGTTCATCCTTAAACTGTTTTGCTATATTAATAGAAGAAATCAAACGATTTCAACCTAGAACCAAAATAACGGCTTGTGCATAGTACACTTGAAAAATTGACACGTGACTCGACGATCATTATCGTTGAAACAATTAGCGAAAAGATCCGAGCTCAACGATATTCGGTTGCCGTCGAACGAAATACTAAAGCGCAACTTTGAACGAGAAGCTTCTCAGCAGCGATCGATAGTCGTCGCTGCAGCAACAGGTTGCGATCAGCTTGTGCTCCCTGCAATTGTTCGCGTGAAGGAAACGGCAATCCGCTAGTTTGCACTGATACGGTAGATTATGAACGTAAGCATCGGTGCAGCAACACGCATCGTGCAACAATTTCTCTCCGCAATAAGGGTAAACCGAGCTGTCGCACAGGGGACATCTTCTGAAAACAGAGATTCCATTCATGAATGGATAAATTGAGAAAAACGTAGAAGCCATGTACTTTGTTTCATGCATTGTTTGTACTATTAAACATGTATAAATTTGATTTAGAATTAAAAATTGAAAGGTCTGAAGAGGTTAACGCGTTCATATCAGAAGAGTTGTTGATATATGTTCATGCAGAGCAATTTCAAAAATTCTCGAAGCATTTTGTCTTTCTCTTCGCTAAAGATACAATTTTTGTTTTACTAATAATCGTGCTGGCACAGCGGGAAAATTAAATAATATCTGTTGGGTCCAAACAAAAATTCGTAGCGTTTTTAAATAAAATTGCAAAACGATGTTGAAAAATATTTGTACCTTTATTTATTTAACCACGCATGTACCGTTTTCTTCTACAACTGTTTGCCTTCTTTGAAGTAGTTTCACGATTCCATTCTCCCAGAACGTGACATTATTTGTAGTATTATTTATTGAAAAATGCTACGAATTTTTGTTCTAACCCAATAAAATCTTTTTTTGATAATTGTTCCGTATGTTAAAAGGTAATTTTCAATTAATTTCTTTATTAGATCTTGAGTTATCAATTGGCAGATAAACGGTTCTAGTTTTGATACGCGAAGAAAATTGAAAGAGGCACTGCTTACCTATTCGGCAATGGTCTGTATGCATTATTGAACGGGAAGTTATAGTATCGATCATTAGTCGGCGCTTGGGTCAAAGGTCCAACTAGCTTGGCCCCTGCTTCTTCGCTACTCTCCACGTTTCTCTGCTCGCCTTGTTGCATCAACCAGAGGCACATAGACGCGAAAAAAGTCACATTCTTAGGCACAAGATTATTTTATGAAACACAAGAACATATAAAAACCAATGTTCTCTAAATAAATATACATATCTATTCGACTTGCAACCGCATATTACAAAAACAATAAATAAGAACAGAAACGATACTGTAAAGAGACCAATAATTATAAGAAGAAACTAAACATAAATCAATGAAGTTGCAAGGTGCATCAAGTAGTTATTTAAGATCGAGCAGAGTAATCGAAACTTTTATGTAACAAACGGATTTCACGTTTAAATCGACTCACCTGACTCGGCGGCAACGGGGGCACGCAGAATCGCAATCACGGCAAGCGTAAACGCGAGAACGGACACTTTTGCCACGAAATTCAAGGCGCCCATACTGTTCGCACTCCGGCACACCGACAGACTTTCCAAAGGACTAAGCTCCGAAGCAGCCCGTGGCTTCGATTTCTTCGCGAAACCCACGCAACTTTTATTTACGCACACGCGCTATCTTCTTACCAGAGGATCGTAAATGGTCGACGTAACCCGTTACTCGTAACTGGCCCAGATCTTTCCGAGCTTCCTGTGTGCAAACGATTCGAGGAGCAAGAGAACAGGATACGGCGCGCTGAGAGCACCGCGTGAAACGCCGCGCGACTAATGGACTTTTCGATAACGCAAATTTGAATTTTATTGCGGTGACGAAGTTCTCGGAGTCTTGAAAATCCAACGCTTCGATGACTTTAATCAATTCCATTAACCTAGTAATCCGTTTAGTATGGAAGTTGGGACTCAAAACTTAATAAAATTAAAACAAAATTGTGAAAGCCTGTGCGCAAGCAGAGGAATTCATCCCTATCACAAAACCATTTTTTGTTCGTGCCATAATGAAATCGGCCATAGCAGAAAAGTAAATACTTCGTCTTCGTGGCATAATTCGAAAACTATGAGAAATAAGGGAAAAAAGTGTAATCAAAAGTTGTAGTTATATTTTATATCTGTTTATATCTATTTTATATCTATAAAATTGCACAACGAATTAAAAAAATCCATGTTTTTTATTTGCTTCATAAGAAAATATAAATGTTTCGAAAAAATGATTACGCAGTCTTGTAAATATAAAAAATAGCCACAACTTTTGTTTAAATCTTTTTTCTCTATCTTTGACAGTTCTAAAGTTATTGTACGAAAATGAGAAACTCGTATTTTTTTTAAGATGTTATTTGAACCGTTAACATCGCATTATGGCACGAACAAAAAATAGTTTTATAGCAGGGATGAACTACTCTACTTGCATACAGAGTTTCACAATTTTCTGAATTTTCAAATTCGCTAACTTCCCTTGTCAATAGAAGCAACGCACAGACAGTAATGACTCTATTTTTGCCTTTACACTATTAGCTTTCGTAGTTTATTACACAGTTATATTCCTTTCACAGTTATCGCAACAATGGAAAGTAATTAGCGTCGGTGATTGATAGAAGTGTAAGTGCTGTATAAAATATAATGTTTTAATTTTGTTTCCGTATACGTTATTTTGATTTTTTGTAGTATTTTTTAGTACGCATACGTATTAAAAGGGGCGGCAAAATTAGTGGCCGTCATATTTTTAATAAAGCAAAGGTCTACTTATATTAATTACATTGAAAACTTTTGAATGTAAAACATGCTAAATCATAAAGTCGCAAATTAAATCAAAACGAATTCTTGTATACTTATGTATTCTTTACGCTAAAAACTCAGGTAGATTTAATTGCCGAGTCTTGATCTTCGCATTTCAAATTAGCAAGACAAAAAATAACTTGTTTTAATGGCTCGCGCTACGAAGACATAAATTAACTAGAGACTTTCAATCAGTTATTGTTTTATTATTTAAATAGCATTCAGACAATCCATCCGTCGATCGAGAGGTTCGCCAATGAATCGAATACTTGATCGAAGATGTCTCGTTCGCTCCTCGCGACCGACGTGCCCAATTTAGGAGCAGAACGAAGTCGATTTTCGTGTTACAGGTGCGTCGAACGCGAAGGTGGATGGAGTAGAAAGTCGAATTACGCGGATCCGGTTACATTTCGCAATCCGCGCTCGAATAGCAAAAACGCCGTATCGAAAATGTATATTTCGTCCGTAGATCACGCATTGTAGAAAAAAAAAAAAAAAAACGTTATTCAAAATATCGTTTCGGGTACGCGTTTCGATATCGATACGCAGCAATAACATTTTCTTCCTGACTTCTGTTCCGCAGGTGAATCGACGGTCGAACTTTGGACTCGTGGGAAACGAAAATCGAGGATGCTGTGGCAACGATCGCGTGTCTCGATTCAGGTAATCGGTTCTCTCCTGTTATTTATAATTAAGTAACGATCGCGTTCGCGAGTGAATGTCACTCGAGAAGAATAACGCTGCGTCCTAATTACATTTGCGTCGAGACGCGCGAAGGAAGCCCTTCAATTGCACATTTTTTTTTTACGAATCGTTCGTTGCACTTTCTAAGTTGTTCCGTGCGGATAAAAACGTACAAATGCAATCGTTAAACGATACAAATGATCCTTTTGTTCATTGACGCTTCTTCGTCCGAGTTCCTGCGGAGTTTGTTTCGTTGTAGCGCGTTCCGCGAACTTTCACGTCGGTGGAAAAATAATTTATTAAAATAATTCGTACTATACAAAATATTTGGTATTAACGTGTGCTATTAGGTTGGCCGCACGAGTAACCTGATCACCATCAGTATCGCCAGGAACTTTGTGAGGTTTGTGCTCGCCGAGTATGATACTGCGTCATTTGCTCGGCTTTGCCCTGAAAAAAAAAAATGGTTTGATTAGTAATGATTTGGGGATCGAAATTGATTAAATTTGGACATTCGTCGATAAGGAGCGAATAATATTTAATTTTGACATTTAGGATTTATTTTTATTTGAATGAGAAGTGACTTGGAAAAATAAATAAAGCTGCGAGTGGTTTAAGAAAGTAATATCAGTAATACAGTAGATTTGTATGATACTATAATAACTAGACTGCGGATTTTTATGTTAATTCACATTTTGAAAGGTATAGAAAAAGAAAATCAACTTAAGAAGAAGTGTCTTTTACCTTCTAAATATCATAAAATGTATTTTATTTGCGATGTTTCATGTATGTTTGCAATGTTTGTATCTATGCATATCTTTGTGAATTTTAATAAATAATAATAACTATTAAAGCTTATTATCATATATTTCGTTTATGAAATAGCTTATTCACAATGTAGTGTAAGAATTTTAACAATATGTATATAATTCTAATTTAAAAAACAGTGATCGATTATTTGGTTTCAATTTTTTCTCATGTAACTAATTTTTTAAATATAAAATAGGTTAAGACACAAAATTACAAAAAAAATATTAAATTTACATTATTATACTAAAAATAAGTTTATTTTTTATTACTACAACCTTCTTTTGTTTTTGCTTTTTTAAATTTCTTTTTGATTGAAAGAAGTGTTAGAGTTAGGCGAAAGTAGCAAACAGAGAGAAGAGCTGATATAAAAAGTACATACAGTGAATAAAATTTGAAACAAGCTGTAGAAAATATAAATTACAATAAATTATCAGTGGATGCTGTTAATGATAGATGGTTAATACGTAAACGGATAAGTAATACTTACAGAGGGAAGCTAAGTAGGAATGACAACAGCAGTCCCGTAGTCTCGCGTATTCAGCGCAGTCTCCAGCCTGCACTTCGCATTCCTCTGGTCCCACGCGACAAGTGTGCTTCACGAAGGGAAATACCTCTAAAACAATAGATCCATGAATACGCGAAAGTGAATCGTGTCGATTGCTTTTGGCAAATATTTTATTAGTCTTAGCATGAAGTGTATATCATTCAACTGTATTTTAAAAATGAATGAAAATGAAAATGAGACAAAATTCAGTAGAGAAAAATTTTGAAGGTGGCAGGAAGCAGAAATTGAAAACACAATTTTTGAAAATTTGAATCGCAGGTTGAAACTTTATAATTGACACATGGACAAAAATACCACTTTACTGAAATCGATTTCAGAGTTCAATTATCAATTCTAAATCTAACTGCATTACTTTTCACTAAAAAATACTGCAATGAAAACTTTCAAAACGATTTTCTTGGCATGGTATTTTAGACTGTGTGCTCTTTTTCCATCCAATGCCTCAATTGCTTCTGATGACCGATGACGATTAAATATCGCTAGGTGAATGGCCCCTGCAGATAGGCAAACCTTTCAACACTCGTGCAAATTAATTTAGCTGCGTCAGTTTAGCAATCGAAAGTTGGAAGGAATATAATGTTGTGAACATCTTTTTTTTAAATAACTTTTGAATTATAATATTGCGAAAATACACTGTAGATTTTTATGCGTTTATTACAATTCTAAATAAATAAAAATCTATGAAGTTAAAATATAGGAAATATTAAAAATATATTTCAAGTCACAATGCTTAGAAAATTAAACATACTGTTATTCAAGCTCAAAGACGGATTTACATATACGCTAAGTAAACTGTAGCCTGGGGCGGCAAATATTTGGCGAAAAAATTGAGGAAGATTTTTTTTATTCTTTTTTTTTTTTTTTTACTTTTTATTTCTTATAATATAGATTCCTGTTCTAAAATAACATTTCTTGTATGAATAGAGCCTTAAAGTGTGATAGGCAACCTATATGAGTATTTGCTTAATACGTGTATAAAATAGAAAAGGGCAGTCATTA
Source organism: Perdita meconis (assembly GCA_030770465.2). Taxonomy (NCBI): domain Eukaryota; kingdom Metazoa; phylum Arthropoda; class Insecta; order Hymenoptera; family Andrenidae; genus Perdita; species Perdita meconis. The sequence continues at coordinate 11,812,333 of JASKOS020000003.1, read as the reverse complement.
ACCTAAGGGCGCCAACTCTCCAAATCCATCTCTGTTCAAGTTGCAATTCCTTATCTGTGCGTGTAAAAATTTTATTTCGCATAAAAATCCTGTCTATGTGATAATCAGTTCTATAAAATGGTCAAACTCGAAGGATATTGTTTAAGAAAAAATCAATATAGGTATCGAATAAGAAACTCGAATAACATGATAATCGACCTGTTTTGCGCTCGGTTCGACAACCAGTTCACGTAACGAAATAGCGAAGGTTTCCGGTTCGATATCGATTCTGTTCACTGCTAATCAGTTAGCAACAATAGACTTCGTGTACGTGGGGAATTCTCCTGGTAAAATTGATTTCAAAATTAATTTATTCTTGCTTCATTCCAATCGTTTAAATTCCTCTGAATAATGAACAAAAAGTTAAATTATTCACTTTCTAAACATTGTCAATGGAAAAATAACTAAATATAGGTGATAAACTAGATAAGTAAATTGATAGATAAAAGCAATAATCAGGAAGTAAACTATCCAAATCTTATTATTAATTTTTCATATCGCAGAAATTCAGACGATGGAATACAGTAAAGAAAGAGGAACTAAAATTCTCTCTTTAAAAATTATAAACGTTATTTGAAATTATCATATTTATTTATGTTCATTTAGAATTCGAAAAAAATTTGGGTCACAGGATTATGTTTTTTTATATAAAATTGTACACATCTTTTGCACGTGTAAATCTTATCACCCCCTTTCGGTTCTTATACTTTGTTTGGGACACCCTGTAGTTAAATAGTAAACCGTGTATTCTTTAGTCACTGGGTTTCCAACATTACTTTGGCTTCTGAACGATTCAAATCTCATCTAATTATTTAACATTTTATATTACAAATATTAAGTCCGATAATCGAGATTTTATTGTAACTAACAAAATGTATTAAAATGTCTTTGACAGTTAGTTTCCCCAAATATTCAATATTTCTGTGAACCGCAGTTCCGTTTAATCGATGCGGTCGATTAAGCGCAAAAGAAGAACGTGCGATCCTTAAGATTGACGAGGGACAAACTCACGTATTCGATGCGTGCACTTGGTGCGTGCAGCAACGCAATTTCATCGTTGCCACCGTTGCTATTCGCGCGGTTGACTCGCATTAACAGCGTCCATTGTACCGTGAATAACGATTGAAACGTCGTTGCAAAATTATTCGCGGATCGCCCGGAAATTGTTGAAGCTGTTAATACTATATTTCAACCGCAGCAGCGTTTAAATGCCGCAGAATTCGAAATCGCGCGTCCACAAAGTATAAGAAACGAAATCGGTTTGCATCGGATATCGGTGCCATTAGAAAAGTATTTCGCAAATATTTTTAAATGCTGTATAAACTGTACGCATTACTAAGTAACCGTAGAAACGAAACTACATAGTCTTTAGGAAAGCGAAATTAGGTAAGCAAATTGATTGTTCTTTTACGAAGAAGAATTTTAAAACCGAATTATCAGTCATTTGCATATTTATGCATGAAATAATTGCTCGTCGCGTTTATATTTGAGTAATCGCGAGCCACTGGGTCAAGGAAAAATGTGGGGAAATGTAGATAGGTATAATGATAGTAAATTCACAGCGTGGAAAAATGATTGTCGAAGTTCATTAATGCGTCGAACGTTTGTTCTCGTCTCGTCGGAAACGATACTAAAATAAAACGAAATAATAATCTCTAAGAAACGGAAATGGCGAGTAAATACTGCAGTTTTACCATCGATAGAATGCTGAATAACTTTTTTAGGCAAACATTCTATATACCTAATACCATAAAAAAACGGAAACTGCATTTCTTTCAAAATTTTCCGCATGACTATGTCTCTACAGAGTGTAACAAAAATGTTGCAGTTCCTTGAAATGGGTAATTCCTGAGGTGATTTTGAACAACCTTTTCCTTAGCGAAAATGTTAGGTGGGGCTTTGTTAACGAGTTATTAACGAAAAACACCGACCAATCAGGAAGCGAGTATAGCGGATTAATGATGACGCGGACGATGGCGGGCCAATACTGCTCACCGCTGGAGCCCGCGCTGAAATTCGTCCACTGTATTCGTGCGTCTATTGGTCGGTGTTTTTTGTTAATAACTCGTTAACAACGCGCCACCTAATATTTTCGCTAAGGAAAAAGTTGTTCAAAATCACCTCAGGAATCGCCCCTTTCAAGGAACTGCAACATTTTTGTTACACCCTGTATATTTACTCAGTCTATGATTGCTCTACGATTACTTCATATGTATTGTTTTCCAGGTCCACCAGGTGCACCAAGATTATTATACAGGGTGTAACAAAAATTTTGCAGTTTCTTGAAAGGGGCGATTCCTGAGGTGATTTTGAACAACCTTTTCCTTAGCGAAAATGTTAGGTGGGGCTTTGTTAACGAGTTATTAACGCAAAACACCGACCAATCAGGAAGCGAGTATAGCGGATTAATGATGACGCGGACGATGGCGGGCCAATACTACTCACCGCTGGAGCCCGCGCTGAAATTCGTCCACTGTATTCGTGCGTCTATTGGTCGGTGTTTTTCGTTAATAACTCGTTAACAAAGCGCCACCTAACATTTTCGCTAAGGAAAAAGTTGTTTAAAATCATCTTAGGAATTACCCATTTCAAGGAACTGCAACATTTTTGTTACACCCTGTATAGTAGTTTTTAATTCAACTTTCCCACTGCCTGATTGAAGTTTTACGAAACACACAAATTACCCGTAACAACTATAAAATTTACATTTTATAAAAACCCCGCGGGGCCTTTTCATACGCGGGATCGGGTTTCATTTCAGTGAATGCGTTGAACCCACTTTACGGTTGAACCCGGCCCTGCCCATGAATATTATCTGTACTGTTGATCCCATAAAGATTCGTCACAATCTTTGTGAAGTGATTACACAACGAAAGGACAAACTGAAATTCACACGAAATTAGCAAAACGTTCACTGCGCCGAAGCAAGGTCGCCGCACACTATGCTAATTAGAAATTCGAGCGAAACGAGGTAGGGGGGGTCGATGACCGATAGTGACGCGAAGAGTTCGAGTGGATTACACGCGGAATACCTAAGAACGAGCGAGGTGTCCCTGTTGAGGGGGTTTTGTGTGAGTGTTTCGCGTGAATCACACCTGGTGGAAACGCACTCGTGTGTCTGGCTGCCGATGTGCACGCGCGAGAAACAAGGATAGCTCGTTACGACTGCACCGATCATTTCCTGAACAGGTGATTGTCCTTCCGTTCAGCTGTGTCCGAAGTTGGCAAAAAATGTATAGGTCCTTCTCCATCGATCCTCGACATTTTACATTGAGTCAATTTCTTTTTTCAAATTATTTTGCAACCGAACCATTCGCTAAATTAAAGTCTGACGACGAGAAGTTTTCTTCATCGATCATCGCGAATCTTCATTTATTATTTAATTTGCGATCGGCAAACTTCAGTGATAAAAACAACGCGTATTGTTGTATCATTTGAACGAATTACATTGCGTTTATAGCGAGCTCAGTCTCCGTTATGGTCGCTCGAAATTCCCGTGAAGAGTTGCACAACAGAGCCGCCGACGTTTGTCGATTCTTCACGCACGAATTCGCTACACGCGATTGTCGCTTTTTCAGCAGATTTCTGTGCGCGAATAAACGAAGGACGAGCGCGGAATGTGGGTGATACATAAATGAAAAGGAAAAACGGAGTCAGAAAAACTTGCCGGACGTCAAGGTGATCGTTCCGCTTTGCTGAGAGTTTGTGAAACTCATCGAAGATGAGGGAAATCGAAGGATTTCTTTGATGAAACTTTTTTTTTCTAAAGTTCTGACAAAAATTTTGGACTGGCTGTGAACTGTTAATCGGGAAATACGAATGCTGTATTAGGTTGCTTAACAAGGAAATATTCCACGTAGGAAGTTGCGATATCAAATAAATATTGATAGTGTTATAAACAGCGTCAAAATGGTCTGTAGACCATTTGATCTCGCATCCTCTACTTAGAATGTTTCCCTCTAAGAGTTTCATACAGAGTTAACCAGTGTTTGACATTATTTGAATAAAGTTTTACTTAAACAACAAATTTAGTCGTTATTAACAATTGAGGTCATACTTTTATTTACTATTTAGTATTTGTTATTTAACCCAGTCGCTGTTGATGACGACAGTGAAGGAAATATTTGTATTACAATAAAGACATTTCATTTTCAAAGTGCAGTGAATGGGTTGAAGAAAGATTTACCCAAGTCTGGACAACAGATCAAAGATATAGCAAAACCTTGATGCATGCGCGCAGCAGTATACATGCTGCGCGCAACGATCGAGGTTCCACTGGAACAACATCATTTTTGCTGTCATTGTACTCACTGTTGTCGCTACGATCGCAGCAGCAGTGATCGTTTATGACACCTCCTCCTTCTCCACAGTAAGCCATCTCCAGACTGGTGCAAGGTTTACATCCTGGAATTGGTCCTGTTGAAACAATTCCAGAAATCTATAATAATATCTACTTAATACCAAACAAACGCGTTTTATTTTAAAATAATAGACACTGCTAATTTTTTCAACTCATTACAAAGAGGAACTCCAATTACTGAAACATCGAACATCTACAGTATTTTTCATTTCTAATGAAAGAATATCAATACTAACAGGGAAACATTCCAAGTAGAGGATCACGATATCAAATGGATTTTAATATTATGAGAAACCTTAAATACTGTCAAAATGATCTGTAGAATATTAGCTGCTAATGACTTATACAATACTAAAAGAAGCATAAAAATGTTTTATGTTAAATATTATACCTTTAAAACATCTCTAAATCTGGAGTTTAAAGACTTTAGAAATTGGTGAAAAATTGCAATCTGAGAAAATTTGATTGTTTGAAAAAGCATAGAAAATGTGGAAGAAGTTTAAAAACTAACTATACTTTAAATCCTTAATCTTGACTTTTCAACTGTCCAACTTGAAATTTTCTTATCTTCAATTTTAATTCTGAAAAATCTTGAAATCTCCAAATTTTTCAGCTTCAAACCTTCAAATTTCCAACTTCTAATTTTAACTTTGAAAAGTCTCTAAAATTCGAAATTTTTAAATCTCAAACTTTAAACCTTCAAATCTTCAATTTTAATTTTGAAAAATCTTGAAATCTCCAGATTTTCCAGCTTCAAACCTTCAAATTTCCAACTTCTAATTTTAACTTTGAAAAGTCTCTAAAACTCAAAATTTTTACATCTCAAACTTTAAACCTTCCAATCATCAATTTTAACTCTGAAAATCTCTGAAACTGTAACTTGGTATCTTGAAATTTGCAACATGAAAACATGAAATCTTAAAATCTTCAATTTCAAGTTCGAAAATCTCTAAATCTGCGCCTTGAAATCCCTGAATCTCCTACTTTTTAGACTAAAAAGTTGCATTGTGTGGCGCAGAGGTTCTGATCTTATTATTTTTAAAAAATTCTTTTTAAAATTCTAAAATTCTTTTAGCCTATTTTCTTCTATTGCACAAGCCATTAGCAGCTAGCATTTTACAGACCATTTGGACTATATTTAAGGTTTCTATCAGTATGATTATCAACTTGATATCGTGACTCCCTACTCGAAATATTGCCTCGTAATTGCTGCAAATATACACAAGACGAAAGGGAGCAAAATTTAGCATGGCAGAAGAAGCGAGGTTCAATTCTGCATTGCCATTAACTCGCCCCAAAAGAATCTCAAAGACGAACATTAAATTTAAATCCATCGTTACTTTCAAAAGCGACCGCTAAATTGTCATAAACGAGAGCTGCGAATTAATAGCCAATAAGCGGAGGAACATCTTCTTGGAGATTCGAAAGAGGATCTAACTATACCTCTTGCAAAGCCACAGGCACACCGCACCGTGTTCTTGGCAAAAAATTGCAGACCTAGAGTCCGCGTATCATTTTCGTTCAACGATCAAGAATCAACGTTTCATTATCCTCAATTCGTGGTGGTGTCATTAAAACGGACGACAATCGCGTTAAACCGAGGGAACATAAGCATGATTCACGTTAATTAGTGTCTCGAGGTTTTGCGCAATCGGTTTTGAAACCGTGCCGTGGAGGCTGGCATTATTCTTGATATTGTCTTATAAATACACGCACGTCGCTTCTATGTAGTATGTTAATGTTTTCCGTCTCCGTAAACACAGCGGAAAGAAAAAACTAACCCGGGAAACGAAGACTGTCGCGAGAAGACTTCCAATCCAAGTAAAACACGGCGATCTCAGACGGGAGACGAACACCAAACGGAATCGATAGAACGAGCCAAATTATGGGAAGCCTGTCATTGGAGCCAAGGCCGGATTCACAATATCGTTCGAACTCGATTTTCCCGGAGTCGTTTTTCTAAATGAACAAATTGCGGTGATTCGAGTTCTCGAACAAAACAGGCAACCTTGGTCTCCGTTTCCTGTCCACGATAACAGCGTTTGAAAACAAACTACCGTTAAGGAACTAGTTTTTAAATTTTGAGAAGGAGGATTTACTAAAAAAATTAACTGCTTTACAATTTCGAGTATATTTCATGATATTTTTTTTTTAACATTTATACAAAAAATATCTAATGATAAATCAGTTCAGTACATAATGAGAAATTAGTTCCAGTGCATTTTAGATGATCAAAAACTAGTTCCAAATAATTAGATCATATTTATTTCCATCTTTTTAAAATCTTTTCTCGAAAATGAAACAAATTTATCTTTCAATAATGAAGAAGTCTATGATTTAGGTTTTTATCAGGTTAAAAAACAACATTATGTCAGAAAGGTCCTTGAAATGATCAAAAACTAGTTCCAAGTAGTTAAATCATATTTATTTCCAACTTTTTAAAATCTTTTCTCGAAAATGAAACATAAATTTATCTTTCAATAATAAAAAAGTCTATGGTTTAGAATTTTATCAGGTTAAAAAACAATATTATGTCAGAAAGGTCTTAAAATGATCAAAAACTAGTTCTAAATAATTAAATCATATTTACTTCCAACTTTTTAAAATCTTTTCTCGGAAATGAAACATAAATTTATCTTTTAATAATGAAGAAGTCTATGGTTTAGGATTTTATCAGGTTAAAATACACCATTATGTCAGAAAGGTCCTTGAAATGATCAAAAACTATCTAGTTCCTTAACGTTACAACTCTCGGGAATCTTCAGCAAACGCGTTCACCAAGAACAAAGTATCCGTCTTTTTCCTTGCGCATGCGAGTTCTTAAAAAGGACGAAATAAAGGGGCAAAGTTCGGGTTCAACGCGATTCAGTACCTTTCTCGTCCATACCGGCTGCGAGGGAGGAAAAGACGATCCGTGATGAATAAAATCGAACGTTCGCGTGGAGTTAATTCGCGCGGGAGGAGGATGTGGACCAAGTATCCGTTTAAACGGATCAAAGGGGAGCTATTCTCGGCGGAAAGATAAATAGATTTCCGCGGTGCGTGAAGATGCTTTATAGACCAGACGCGGAATGAAGTCGGACAACGGGGGCTTGACGTTAACGTGTTCCATGCCGCGTGTGCCACAGGTGGCACGCGACGAATTTTCCATTCGCGCCGATCGAGGCTTTGAAATACAGTCGAGGAAGGAAATACAATCCTCAAGGAAATGGTGAGAAAATGCGCAGCCATATTGATCTGAAACGCAAATCACAAATCGGCAGGCACATTTCCTTGTCTTACTGTGTCTATGATGCAAAAAGTATCTCTCCATTTTTCTACTTCTTATCTACTTGCTCTCTCCATTTCCGGTTTAGATCACTATGGCGACAACCAATAGAAAACGCGAATGCATTTCCAAATCACTCCTTGGAGGGTCACTAAAATCTTTGAGCTACAGAGATTTCGATTTACAGTGACTCACAAATTCGTTCATAAAGAGTATATTAAGTTGGTTTACTGGGAGGATGGACAGAGAAGATGTGACTTATGTGAGACCAAATTCGAAAATCTTGAACATTTGACAAAAGAATGTAGGGAAATTGAAACAGATATTAGGTTGGAGCACGGTGTATTATACGGATGTTGCAAGCTCCCTAAGAAATGTGTAATCATTAGATGGAAGATCTTCTAGCAACCGCTAGAGTGCGTCTGAGTAGAAACATCCGTGGGGAGCACTCCTATTGGTTCAGCGAGCTCAAGTGGTGAGGAGACCGAGCGCGAGTAAAGCTCTGTGATCATCTGTGATGCACTTCGTTCGCACACATGCATACCACACGTGGAGTTCTGACTATGACGCCCCTAGCGGCGACCAAAGGATCTTCCATCTCACGATCAACAGAAACTCAACCAGACAGAGGTGCTTTGTCGGAACTCTATAATACACCGTGGGTTTGAGGATGTAAGTTATAAGCGAACGTAATGATAGAAAGATTTGTAGATTGGTTAGAAAAATTTCAGAAGAAGAGAAAAGAAAAAAGGGAACAGATACAATAAGTGCCATAAAGCTGGGAACCAAAGAAGCAATAAAAGGCAAGGCCTAATCAAATATAGAAATGTACATATGTACAGTGAAGAAATAGTGAATGGAAGACGGGAAGGACGAATGAATGAGATAGTTTACAATGATAATTAGGATATTAAAAACAAAATCCAAATTTTTGACTGTGAAGTTAAATAAATATATATAATTTATGTTAAGTTTGTTTAAATTTAAAAAAAAGTATTTCCCTTTGCACATTAAAAGTCATGGAAACTGAAAAACAATTAAACGTGAAAGTTAGAAAAACATAAATTGATAGAAAAAATATAATACTGAGGATTTCACAGTCAATTAACCTTTGAAATACATGTGAACAAACTTGTGAGTCACTATACAGGGTGTAACAAAAATGTTGCAGTTCCTTGAAAGGAGTAATTCCTAAGATGATTTTAAACAACTTTTTCCTTTGCGAAAATGTAAGGTAGGGCTTTGTTAACGAGTTATTAACGGAAAGCGTTGACCAATAGGAGAGCGAGTACACCGGATGAATTTCAGCGCGCGCCCCAACTTTGAGTAGTATTGGCCCGTCATCGTCCGCGTCATCATTAATCCACTGTATTCGCTCCCCAATTGGTCGGTGTTTTTCGTTAATAACTCGTTAACAAAGCCCCACCTAACATTTTCGCTAAGGAAAAGGTTGTTCAAAATCACCTCAGGAATCACCCCTTTCAAGGAACTGCAACATTTTTGTTACACCCTGTATAAATGAAATAGTACCAAATAGTTTCCAACGTGTGTCTATCAACATTAATTTTCTGTTGAAGATTATTGCATCTTCTGTCGCATGGACAATTCCATCCATATATTTTTTTATTGAAAAAAATCGTGGAACACGTTAACACACGAAGTTGTTAAGATCGAGAAAGATTTCCTTTTACCAGTATAAATTTTCAGCTTCTTCGCCTCGGCGATCGCGTCTTCGTAGAGGACCTCGTGCTCCAGGGTGTACTCCTCCTCTGGATGATGTTTCACCACCGTGACCGACTCCAGGTCACCGAGGATCAGTATCAGCGTCAGGATTCGGAGTGCACCGGTATGGCACATGCTAGGATCTCTTCGTTAACATCCTCCGGGTCGATGGTAACGCGTCGCTTCCTGGACGAATTCCACTTCGAGTCGATGCTTTGAAGAGAAATTAAAGCATTTGTTAACTCCTTGGACTTTTTGATTTAGTTATTACTAGACAGCGGATGTTTATGCATTTATGGCGATTTTAAATGTGCCAAAGTATATAGAGATAAAAAATACATGAAATATCGAAAATAAAATCCATTTTATAATATTTAGAAGGGTAAAAGAGATTTTTGTATAAGTTACTTTTCTTCTTCCATGTCTTCTCGTGTCCACATCGAAGCTGACGAACAGTTCGATAGCAAATGAAAAGCAATTACTCGCTTCGAATCGGCGAACAGATCTTCTGATGTATCGCCTCTTGAGCGACTCTGTTCGCTATACACAGAAGAATTTATACTAACGGTGAAACGGAAATTGAAACTAAAATTCGTGCGAAGAACGTTAAACCAGTTTCTGGCGCGAGAAAGAAAACACATTAAAAACTGTAATGTAAGATCTTTGAATTCATGATTCTAATTTCAACAGATTGTACGAAATCTTTTCCCTTGCCTATTGTCTCACTGTTAAGATCTCTCTATTAGACTTCTCTTCATTAGACAGACTTATTTCATACGCATGGAGTAATGCTCGTCGCGACCGGAAGCGTATGCAAGATTACGGGATAAGAATGTCGGCGGGACAAAGTTATACGCGCGATAACGATTGTCGTATCATCTTCTTCCTCTTCCAAGGCGAGGGGTTTAAAAAGGACCCTTTGTTCGCGAAACGATCCAGGTACTGAATCCATTTTTTTTTTTTTTTAAGCGCGTGTCTCAACATTTTTGTAAATTTTTTTACACCAAACTGCATTTGAAATTTCTTTTCATTGGTGTACGATTTTTTCAACAAGATGCTAGTCAGTCTCAATCCTTTTTACAGAATAATTTAATAGAGTATTGAACATTGTTCAAACGAATGACGTAAATATTACCTGATTATAAACGGTAATTAAAATACCAAGATAACTTGTAGCACACAGTCGCGAAAAGATCAGATAATCGTATCACGTTGTTTAGTATTTTTTTTTTTTTCCTTTTTTTTCAAACTATAGAGACTGTCCCCGAGCAAAATTACAATGCAAGTTCAGGGCGAAATCAAACAATTGCGTCATTTTATCTTTACATCTGTTATATAGTCGCCGGTACTGTTTTAATGTTCCTGGCTGCACGCGAGACACAAGGTCGACTCGAATGCGGGAGGTTTTGATATCGATCGCGTAATTCGTCTCATTTCGGGCATGATTCATCCCCCCCCCCCCGTCATCCCTGTCGCGTCTGGTGAACTAATACCGTCTAATCCATTTTCGTCCTTCAATCTCCATTTCATAAGTTCACAAATTTCTCTCTTTTTACAGTACGAATATTCTTCGACTATTTGTTACGCAAAAATTCCTTCCTGCGAACATGAAGCAACATTTCAAGCAACAAATTACAATTTTTTATGCATTTGGAAATGTATACAGATTAATATTTCATTTATTTTATCCAATTTATTCATATTAAATGGGTCATAGATCCCTTTGGTACGAATGTGTTAAATAAACATTGGCTGTAGAAACAGTTATAATAATGTAAAAAAATACAAGGAGATTAGGTAGTTCACTCTCTCAACAATAATGTTAGAGTCTTTCGTAACTTATGAAGCAAATCACAGAAAAATCGACGTTATCACAATATACAGAAAAACCTTTATTAATCAAACTACAATCATTCCCAATATTTTTTTATTATCCGGAATTTCAATTGTTTAAATTTAATACATTAGGTACAAGAGTACCTTGATTAATGGTCTGTTAATTATTAGTAAATTATGCAAAATCAGATTTTTTTTAAACACAAATGGAGAATTGAATGTGTCTTATTTTTTAAATATTGTACCTCACATTATATTTTTGATATTTTATAGATTTTGACATCACTTAACAGCCTTGTAGATATTTAAGTAGCGGCATATTTAACATTGTCATGAATGTATAAAAATACGCCGTGTAATTGTCAATATTTTATGATACGATTAATATTTTATGATGTGATTAAAGTTTCACTGTACATATATTATTTCAAAGTATACTCCGTTCCATATTTAGAACCCGTCAGCAAATTAGTAGGTATTTGTTTTCAGTAACAATAAATATGTTTCTACAAGCATAATTTCACAAAGTTAATTCATAATGGGAACATCAACGGAAAAAGACTTTTTAGTACAATGATGTTTACAACTATTATAGAACGTTTTATATTTCAACACACATAATAATTTGGAATAATTTCAAATTTACTCGCAATAGATTGCAGGCATTGTACTGCATGTAATTTTTTATGAATTATCAAATACTGTTGTTTTTTTACATTTTTTGCAAATCAGTGATTTTTACCTGTTCATTAACTATATATTTTATTACCTCCTATCATATGCGTTGTAAATATAAAACCATTTAAAATTTAAAGTCTGAAATGATCAGTCTTTTAAATATGTTAATGTTCTCATTATGAATTAAGTTTTGTGAATTAAGCCTGTACAAATATATTTATTGTTATTGGGAGCAAATACTAATCTGCAGACGGATTATAAATATGAAACGGAGGTGCATAATTACATAATTTAACATCTCATCGTCTCTTAACCACGGCAAAGTACGTTCTCCACCCCGAATAAAACAAGTCGAAACAGAGCGAAGGGGGAAAAAGCACGATAAACATTAGAAATGACGGCTCGAGTCTGAGTCACAGGCCGATGACAAAGACGGGACGATTGTTAATTAAGCCCAATTAAGGGCTCCGCACGCGAAACACGGATGTCTTGACATTTCTAACGAAGGTGGCAGCCTGGAATGTCTTCCTGTCGATATCGTTCCCCGTTTCTTCGGCGCTCTCCTCTTTACCCGTCCGTTTCCCTTCGAAGAATCTCGGAAATATCGATAGGAGGTGGTAAACGCGCCGCCGAAGAAGTTCTTAATGAAGGCGCGAAACTGAATTAAGTTATTGGCCGCGCGATACGGCGGAAAGCGGACACGGTTTATCCACTTGACTACGAGTTACGTCACGGCGGTGCTGGTTTTCTGGAGACGACGAAGTAAAGAAGTAAAGCAGGAGCACGAACGACGGTGACGATTGAAGTAGACGACGCGGAGTCAAGGCTGGTTATAAAACTGAATTAATGTTGTGACTTCGTGTCGCGACCTTTTGTAGTTCGCAAGGAAACGAGCGTCCTCGGGAAACGTCGAATCAAACGTGGGCGTTGTTTTTCCGACCTCTGCGATTTTTTTCTTTGATCTCAGTTTTCCTGCCCAATTAGGATATGATTAGTTTTTGTCTTCTCATCGATCGATGTGAAATATAAAAACAGAGTAAAGTATCAAGTCGTCCCATAATTGCTATTACTTTGTGTATTAAATCAAACGGTTAGAGAATTTTGGAGCAAGATATGCAAACTTTACTTGGAAATTCTATTCAGTAGAACCTCGATTATCTTTGAGTTTTAAGGTCTAAACTTTCAATTATTTAATGAAGTAGACATGAGAATAATAAATTAGAACTTCCAATAAAACTTAAACTATGACTTAACAATGATTTACTAATTATTAGAATTTTATATTGCAAATATTTAATCGGTTAATCGAGGTTCTATTGTAATAGTAATAAAATATAATATTTAACATTGTAACTACTTGCATTGTTTAATTTCTCACACAATTTAATTTCTTTCGAACTGATTCAATGAAAAAATATTTTCAATAAGGATCCAATTTGTTTATCTACATTTCCCAATCATGAAATTCTCGATCACTGATTTTGTAATAAGTTTGCAGTTTAATTTAGCAAATTTGTATTTTGTTCAGTCCTTCTTTTTGTATATCTGTTCTAGTCTCTTGGCATTAAAGTCACGCAGTGGTGTAGGTTGAGTTTTATTTTAACGCACCTAGAATCGCGATCGGAACTCGCGCGTTTCAACAGAAGACGATTAGCGTGCAAAACATTTGCGCGTGCTAAGACGAGCCATCATCCTCTTATCTTAAATATTATGACGACTAAAGATGCTCTTTCCGCGCTTGTAAATATATCCCGCGCTTTCATCGTGCATCCAAAATCGAGTGATGGCTCTTTCGTGTCTCGACTTCCGTTTTTCTCGTTACATTTTCGAGTGAAGCTTGTTTACCACAGTTGCCAACCTTTGATCTCGTCGAATTATCGTCTTGTTCCTCGACTCTATTATGAAAAAAAACGAGAAAAACACGATGGGGGAGACGTTATCGTCCTTATCGACGTTTCTTTCTTTTCTACGCAGTCGAGAATTCCTTTTACGCGGATCATATTCCACTCGTTTCAAATTTTATTAATTTCGGTTCGTCTGTCTCATACTTTTTAAATTGTGCCCTTTTTAGGCTGTGCCTTTATTATAATTTGTATTAAATACAATTTTTAAGTTATTTCCTTATTACACTTTATTATTAAATTGCTCATTAAGTTCTGCGAATTTCTTTACTTCAAAATTTTTATTAAACTATGAGTAGACTTCGGATGTTTATGCAAATTCCTATTTCTAAGGGCATAGAGAAAGAAACCAACCTAAATAAAAGTGTCTTTTACCTTCCAAATATAATAAAAGAAAATAAATACAAAAATACATGAAATATCGCAAATAACACACATTTTATGATATTTGGAAAGTAAAAGACGCTTTTATATAGGTTGACTTTCTTTTTCTATGCTATTGAAAATAGGAATTTGCATAAACATCCGCAGTCTACTCATAATTTAATCAAAATTATGAAGTAAAGAAATTCGCGTATGTTATTTGCGATATTTCATGTATTTTTGCATTTATATACATTTTTGTGCACTTTAACACAATTAAAAATCGCCATAAATGCATAAACAACGGCAGTTTACTCAAGAGATCACAATTTCTTTTCAATTGAAATAACAAAATTGCTAATAATTCACATTTTACAAACGTCTTTTGTAATTAGGCAATAATTCAATTTATAATCCAAAAGAGAAGATTGAAAAGTTCAATGAATAAAAAATCTTTTGAATATAGTAGCTTCTACTTATATGATTTTTACTGGAAACAATTTTCTGATGAAATGAGCAATGTTTTCCTTTTGTTATAATATATTTCACAAATATATTATCCATGTCATAGGTATTAATACAATTTTCAATAATAAACAATGAATAATAAAAAATGTACAAGTAGGATTCCTAAGACGAGGGCTAAATATTATAAAACCTAATCAACTTTTCTAAAAACGAAAACGAAACCTAGGTACAATGATTAAAATCTTTGCTTCAACCCTCAACCCTTCGATCCGAAAAAAAAATACCCAAATGCTTCTAATCTTTACACAGTACTATATTTCTTATATCGCAAAAATATCTGTTCTTCCTTTTCACACACACAAAAACAAAGATACAATTATCATTGTCCTTACTGTCGCTCGATTCTCCTCACTTTCTCCCGATCGACTCGAGGGTGGATTCCTCAGTATCCCTCGCCGGTTTCGGGTCCACTGCCACGAAACAGAGTCACGCTCCGAGGGTCACTTCGAGGCACCATGTTCACGAGATCGCGAGTCGTGGACACGAAACGACGATTTCGTTCGGACAATTTATCGAGTGCGTCGAACGTGAACGATGGAGTGGAACGGTGGGGAAAAAAAAAATAAAGCGTACGGGAGTCGACGACGCGCGACTGCCGAGGACTGCGAGCTGCGTGGAACTGAGGGCTGAAAACGGCATTAGGCAGCTCCACCACCGTCCCCATGCTGTCGCTGCCACCACCACTTCTGTGCCTCGTGAACGCTTCGCGGCAGGCTTATCTTCAAAGAGTTTGCCGTTAGTAAAGGTTACGATTTGTGTGTTTGGCACGAATATGTAATAGAAAAGTTGTATGCAATAGAAGAGATGGTTGCTCGATTTTTCAGGCTAGTCTTTTTTGCACTGAAAAATGCGAAGCGTTGCGTTTATTGGTTCGATATTGGGACAAGACATTGCGAAGTGTCTCTTCAGTTTGTACAATTGCGAGGAACACGTCTTCTCTGATTTCGAAAAATAAACGAGCTTTTAGTAACCACTTTTTCATTTAATTATTTTTTTTTTTTATTATTGTGTATCATGAAGATTATACAAAAATTCTTGAGAATTAAATATAGGATGTTCCAGATTTTAACGGCCAAACTTGGTCAGTATGGGGCCCATTTGTCATATGGGACTAAACAAGACAAGAATGTTATATAAATATGGGTTGTTTAACACTTTATTAAACAGTGATAAAGAAAAATACGGAATTCAAAAGGAAAAGATAAGCGATATTTACATGTAGTTTGTTTGATACTAATTATTAGTACAAATCACTTAATACTAATTCTTACTACTGATATTGACCTTAATACTAAATTCGTAGGTGTACCTAATATTCCATTTGAAAATGTTCACCGTCCTTTAGCAATACAAGATTGACAGCGGTTCAAAGTGGAATTTATTGCTGTACGATTTATTACTGGCATTTGTGTTTTATTTCACCTCAGTAAATGAATCATTAATTCTTTGTATCAATTCATTACGTGTATTTATTCTTATTTTATAAACATTTAAATATCCTTTTGAATTTCGTATTTTTGCTTAAACACTTTTTGGTTTGAACTTATAAAATATACTGATAATGTTTGGTCGTTAAAACCTGAAGCACCCTGTATAATATAATAAGAATTTATGCAGTTTCGCATTTTGGATGATTTATTTCTCAAAAACGATTCTCTTACACTTTGCATTTTAGGTTTCTTTCACATACTCGTACCTATATCTTACAATTAGAAAAATTTTAAAAACTAATTCGGAGAACATTTAGTTTGTCTTTCCGACTTTAACATTAAAGCACATTGTTGTGATTTGTTTGAATTTCCTCTGCAAAGGATATTATTCAATTATTATTTGTAACTGTAATAATTATTTGTATTAGTATACTCAATAACAATAATCCTAATGAGTAATTAGTTGAATAATAATTCCAAATTATTAGTTCAACTGGAATCAGAATTAAATCCACACCCTGTAAACAGCAAACTATAAATTACATAGAACAAATCACAAAATACATACATAATTACATGTTCCGCTCGCGATAAATGAAAAATGCGAACAAGAAGATGTCAGTCATCGTTTACGTGTCACGCATCAGTCAAAGTATCATCCATCAAAACGAACCATAGTTCAATAAATCTATTCAAGTGTTACCACAATACATTCACGATTCTTTCGCAAATAAATAGACATTTTCTTCCCCTACTCACAATATTTCACTTCGAAGATTTTCAAAGGCCTGCCACACGCAGAAAACACGAAAACTTCATCGAGCCCTTTTATCAAAACAATCATTCTATCAGCAACGAAGCAAACAGCGCTGATCATCCCAAATGACCAATCAATAATTTTCCATCAGTCTATTCTGTCCGTTTGCAAAGAACGCTGATCAAATTTATTCCTGTTTACGCCCAGCGAATTCTTTCATTCGATCCCCAACCCTTTTCAGGATTTCAGCCAGGAAATGGGCACGAATACGGTCGTCTAATTTCGGACCGCAGTCGCAGTTTTCCTGTGTCTGTGTACGATTGTGAACGGTGTGGGCTCGTACGCCACTTTATAGGAATGGTTCTGCGTTTAAGCATTCGTACCGAGAGGCACGTATTCCTGGTCGTAGGGTTCTCAGCAGCTGAATGGTAAAAGTGTGCACGTGAGGCTCGAGGGCCTGTTAAAACGTGAATAGACTCGAGGACGATTGTCAGACGGTGGCCGGTGTTGGATTCTCGCGAGAAATCGTGAATCCTGATACTTACATGTGTAGTCTCATCCCCTTGCAGTACATAATGACCACCTTCTCAGAATGTTAAACAAATTATAGTAATTCATAAATGCGAACGCTACCAAGTGCGCCTTCCAGGTGCACCAAGATTATTGCACAGGGTGTAACAAAAATTTTGCAGTTTCTTGAAAGGGGCGATTCCTGAGGTGATTTCGAACAACCTTTTCCTTAGCGAAAATGTCAGGCGGGGCTTTGTTAACGAGTTATTAACGAAAAACATCGACCAATCGGGGAGCGAGTACAGCGGATTAACGATGACGCGCAGGATGGCGAGCCAATACCACTCGCAGCTGGAGCCCGCGCTGGAATTCATCCACCGTATTCGTGCTTCTATTGGTCGGTGTTATTTTTGTTAATAACTCGTTAACAAAGCCCTACCTAACATTTTCGTAAAGGAAAAAGTTGTTTAAAATCACCTCAGGAATTACCCTTTTCAAGGAACTGCAACATTTTTCTTACACCCTGTATATTTACTCAGTTTATGATTGCTCTACGATTACTTCATATGTATTGTTTTTAATTTTTAGGTGCTGCATTTGACGCATAAAACACGCAATAAAAGTAAATTCAATTTGATCGACCGCTGAGTAAGAAATTCGGAGTAAAAAGTTTTTTTTACCTTCGCTTATTTACGATTCGCTGTTATTTCGAAATCAATGTGTCATTTTTGCTGCCTATAAAGATACCGGAAAATAGAAACAAAGAACAAAGTATTGTGAAGCATATAATTAATCACTGTTCCCATCGCACGGTAATTAGATACCTATAATTTTTAATTATTCGTTCGAGCGTGAAACTCTCCTTTTTGTGGCATATTTCGAAGGCTATAAAATAATAGTTACTTTGATACATGAATGGAAATCTATACTATATAGATCTACTACTAGATAAATCTACTATAACTTTTCACTTCTGAAATAGCAATGCACCAACACGATGTGCCGAATATCTGCAACGCGAAAGCATTTTTGATAGCCTGCCCCTTGATACGTTTATCTATTCCGCGTATAGATACATACTATTTTACTTTACTTCAGGAGGTCGTAACAGAAACGCGATCTAGACACAACTATTTGTTATTCTTTCGAGTTGCTCGCAGCATTTACGATTTCCAGTAAGCTACTAGTGTTGTGTGCTCTATTCTGCGAAATATCCCGCGTGTTTATGCTTGCGACGAAATAAACCTTAGAATTAGGAGCCGGTCTTATTAATATTCGGAGCTCGCAGCACGCTTTTGCACGTTTTTTTTTACAAGCATTAATCCTATTACGTTCCTCCTAAAAATCGTGAATGGAACAACTTTTATCATCATATTATTAAGAACGTAGATAATGAATTTTTAATACAATGTTGAAAAACAAGAAACCTAAATACAGTGACTCACTTTGTTCACGAAAACTATATTGTTTAAACTCCAAAAAAGATGTCTTGATACAATAAAAATTATGAAAACTAAACAACAAATAAACGTGGAAGCTGGGGACGATTCAAACGGAGAGAAAAAAATTAATACCATAAATTTCACCTGTGAGTCACTGTGTTAACACTAAACTTCTGAAATGTTTTTTAAAAATAAAACAATCGTTAAAGGAAATAAAATACTGTAATGAGTCAAAAAAGACCCGAAGATCATAGCAAGGTTAATAATTTCGTTGCCACGGAACCGCGAGTACCGTTTTTGAGAAACTATAACTTTGCTTCGTTAAAAATGAATTTTCTTAACTTACAGCTGAAAGATATTTGAAGTAAAGTACAAAATAAATTATTTCAATTTTTATCAAACTCCTGCATCAAGGGCAGCTTTTTCGTTCCCCTGTCGAATAATTTTGCTGACCACCTCCAAGTGTATAAATAAGCGCAGCATACGGCAACCGCAGATAGTTTTACATAATATGGTCATTGTTACCGTCGACGGAAGGCGTATCTGCGAATGTGTGTCGTGGAGGATTGAGCACACTGTACACTGGCCCCCGTGCACGGTGTCAGACACCTGGATAGGGATGGGACGAGTGTATGTGTATAAAACCGTTTGAAGAAAGCATTGAAAGCCTTGCGAAAGAAGGGTCCGCTTACGTTGCTTATTGATCTCCTCGGCTAGAGTCCTCTCGCACCGGTTCAGTCCTGTGCGTGCCGATGTCTTCGAGGAACGAAATATTTCTAGACACCTCTGATCCTTTTTGTGTCAATGAATTAATTCTTGAAGATATCCACGTGTTGTTCGAATTCGAAGTTCAGATTTTAACGACACGTGATAGAATTTTCATACTCTTTTGATTGCAATTTCATGAAGTTTTTTTTGTTACTATAAGATAAAAAATTTTATTTGTAAGTAACCCGCAATTTCGTCCGCGAGGATTTTCTTTTTTATATTAGTCTAATTTTTAAGCTGTTGAAGCCGATTCAACTGAGCTGTTTTATTAATACTAATTTGTTGAAATAAATTTAATAAATATTACATTGAAAAAGGGTATGAAAAGGAAAGCTAACACTATAATTGGACTAAACAAAAAGTAACCCAAATAATAATTCAGACATTCAACAAATACCAAAGCAAAAAGAAAAATCAGAAATCAAGAATCGATCAGAAATCAAGAATCAAGCACAAATCGTCAAATAAAATAGTGGCGCCATAAGTAAAATACGTATAGTTTTTGTATATTCTAATGCAAACATATCGCGTTATAAAATACTATCAGCGTCATCCAGCGACGAAGAATTATATCACCGTTATTTTGGTCGTTTTTCAATATTTTTAAATATATTATTTTATTAATCGACTGTTTAACTAATTTTATAAAATTATTGATGTTTGATACTCATTTTTTGTATTTGATTCTTGTGACTCTTGTACAATACAAATCTGAAAGTGTTAGTAACAAACATAAAGTCTTTATTACTTAACTACTGAAACGGTTTCAATTAAATTTGGCACAGAGGCAACCAGAACATAGGTTTTACATTTTTTATTAAGTGGTTTCCACTGGAAAAACTAATCAATTTTTCGGAGTAAAAAATATCATATGTCCTTCACCAGATTTCAGGCTACCTCTCTGCCAAGTTTCATTGAAATCAGATCAGTAGTTTAGCCGTGAAGACGTACAGACAAACAGACAAACACATTTTTGAATTTGGATTTGTAATATTAGTATGAAAGTATGAATAAAGGAGGTTAAAGAAAATCGGTATAGAAGCTAATTTAAAAAAAAAAAAAAAAAAAAAAAACGAGGCCTTCGATATGTATGTAAGTTTATTTTTCGCATGGTCAAAATTGCGAATCAATGACGTAGAAATAGTGTACATTTTCCTTTTCAAGTTTGGAATTTGCATCTGCAATGGGAGTCATTCGAATCTTATGTAATCTAATAATCAGTCTTCTTATAACTGAAATCCTGTGTAGTGTCAAGGTCGGAAAATCAATATCGATCCTAGTAGTTTGCGGTAAGCCAAGCAAGGACATAACTGAATCACGTACCCACATCCTTGCTCTGATAGTTTTGGAACAGTTTCCAATGGTGCTGATCGATTGCCCGCATGCCGCATTTTTTTGCTTCACCATGGTTGATTAAACGTAAATTCGTTCCATCCGTCTAGCAAAACGGTGTCGAAGAAAATTGCATTAACTTTTCATCGCAAGGATCCTAAAGTCGCGCAAAAAGGAACTGAACCCGATTCGGTCGAACCGTATCGTTCATATTTCATTTATTATGGGTGCGCCAGTGCCTAGCCTTTGCACGCTTCACATGCTTTTTATGGTGACACACCTTGTATGTGTGAACTCTGAAACGATCATGTAAAATGCACAATCGATAGTCGCGAATGTATTTGCTTCTATTTTCCAATGGACATTCGACTGGCAAGTTTGCGTTTGAAAAAAAAAAAAATATTCGAAACCTTGGAAACCAAAAAAAAAAAAGAAAGATCTTACGAAATCTTGCAAAATCTCTAAATTATCTACAACAACATTATCAATTCTTTTATTTATTATTTATAGCTATCATAAAATTATACGTTACGATCTCAGGAATTCGCACACGACGTCCGGTCATAGTAAACATTCAGTTCGCAGAATGTTTCGTGTTTTACACGCCGACTTTATCGATTTACATTGATACAACAGATCCGCCGGCTATTAACTCGCTCCCGTTCGGCTGTTTACCTTTTCCAAGCCAAGGAAACTTCTCTTTCGTGGTGGACTGCTGTATCTCAGCGAACGGTTTATTTAGTTTCCTCTAGTGTTAAACAATGCACGGTCGAAAATGAGCGTAGGCGATAATGCCCGACCGCGCGCAGCTGTAACCATTCCACCAATTAATTGCGCAACCTTTAAGCGATAATTTTAATGGAACGACTTGCCATTGCATCGCTCTCCACGAAACAGGAAACATTTTCTTCGTCGCTGACTTCGTGAAACCAAACGAAAACCGGGGTACAAAAATATTTTTATGCAAACAATTATTTAGATAAAATTTGCTTTTATTATACAGGGTGCGCCAAAAGTATGGAAACGGTCAAATATTTCGAAAACGGAACATTTTTGAGAAAAATGTTTTAGAGCAATGTTTTAGGGTTTTAAAAATTTTATTGAACGGTGATATCCGTTTGATCTTCAGAGGAACGGTCAAGGTCATATCAAGGTCAATATGATTTTTTTTAATAGAATATGCCATTTTTTAGCATGCAGTGTTAAAGCTGACGACGAGACCTTTTCAAAACACTAGCTGATGACCTAATTCTCTTGAG
Organism: Perdita meconis; assembly: GCA_030770465.2. Taxonomy (NCBI): domain Eukaryota; kingdom Metazoa; phylum Arthropoda; class Insecta; order Hymenoptera; family Andrenidae; genus Perdita; species Perdita meconis. The sequence continues at coordinate 11,790,140 of JASKOS020000003.1, read as the reverse complement.
AATTGCCTGAGTTCTGACCGTTGAGAACGAAGAAAGTCTACCGTATTGAATAGTTTGGAAATGATTAAATATTTTGAAAACGGACCATTTTTGATAAAAATGTTTTAGAGCAATGTTCTACGATTTTAGAAATTCTATTGAATAGTCGTATCCGTTTAACTTTTAATGGAGCGGTCAAGGTCACGTCAAGGTCAATATAATTTTTTAAAATGGAATACCCCATTTTTTAACAGGCAGTATTAAAGCTGGCGATAAGACCTTTTCAAAGCACTAGCTGGTGACCTATTTCTGTTGAAAATTGCCAAGAATTGTCAAGAATCAGGCAGAAGATAATTCGAACATTTAACGAGTTAATGCACATTAATGCTAAATCTCAAATGCTCAATGCGTATTTATGCTAAAATCGCCCTTCGTAAGCCCATACGTGAGGACCATGATTGTGCAAAATCCAATCAAGAAACATCCTCCCGGTGCACCCTAAATAATACTAACAATAAGGCTGATAGCATCGAAGCATTTCAAACTCAGCACTCAGGCAATTATAAAGAGAAATAGGTAGTAGTGTTCTATTCAAAAAAATCTGAATGAATTTATGAAAATGAATTTATTTTATTATTTACTATTTTTATTTCAATAATCGAATAGAAGTCTTTTTATGAATGAAATAATTACATGTAATAATTAGCATTATTTGCACTACTGCCCAAGTTTTGAGTCTTTTACCTGGTTTTTGAACCAGAAACTTTGGGGTCTTATATACCCTAATAGCAGAGTTGGGCAAAATGTAATCTGATTACAAATCACAAATTATGATGAAAGTGTAATTGTTCACACAAATATAAGTCATTTTCTGTAATCGTTAGTTGTTACTGACTACAACTTGACTGTGTAGTCGATAATGATTAACGATTATAGAAAATAATGTGTAATTAAATTTAGTAATTACACTTTGATTACAAATAAAAAATACATTATTTCAATTACATTTTGCCCAACTCTGCCTAATAGCCACTTATTGCCATCTGTTCCCGCATTAAGCTGTCATTTAGGAAACAGGGCCTGTATTACCAGATCGGGATACAGATTGGCGTCAGAATGCGAACAGATCCTGTTAAAAAAACTTGTTGCAAAATTGGCAACAATATCTGTTTCAAATTTGCTGCCAATCTAACAATAAATACTGTAATAGCAGATTCTGTACAAATCTGCTCGACAGGTTTGGCTATCTGGGTAATTCAATTTTCGGGGGTTAGTATATTTTTCATACGCACGCTATATAATTCTATTATTCATACAAATTTTTCAAATAAATCTTCCTAATCGTTTAGCATAACTGATACCTATTTCTGCAAGTTACATCCGCCTTTCACATCCTACGCTCCAATATCCGTGCCATATAATTGGTTCGCCGCCACGTGTTTCCGGTCCACTTCGAAAACGACGAGTCTCGATTGGCCCGTTCGCCGGTGATTCGTGGCGAATTCGAATCGGCCCGTTTCCCCGCGTTCAGACGTCACGTCATTGCGGCAAACGCGGGAGAGGAATTTGAAAATACATGCGCAAAGGAAACCACTGGCGCGCCTCGGGCCGCGTCACGTATAGTATGTGCCGCAGTGACACAGTTCAGGCTGGAAACGTCAGCACTCTAAATAGAAATGTTTCAAGAGAATTGGAAGGGAAGACGCGGTTCGTCCTCGGGTGCGCAGTAGTCTTCGCTGCTCCGCCGATCTTGGATCGGAATCAGAATTTTTGTTTATTCCGCGGACAACGTAACGTCGAGTGGGAAAAATGTCCGAGCCGATATTGAATCCCGTAAGTGTCGTCCTTACCTTTTTCCTATTCAAATTAGGAAACTGCCTCGCTCCGTGACATATTGCGATGACAGTCATTGATCCATAACGGATTTACTATCTGCAATGCCGCGGTAATTGTAATGAGCTCTGATTCATCGACGTACGAGGGTTTAAATCGTTCTACTTGACCCTGACGTTTATAGTTTCTCTACAGTTTCTTGCATACAGTTCCATAAAATTGATTGTCATGGAGTGGCCTTCAATGCAGTAAAATTAATTTAATCGTCGAATCTTCTTTTTTAAACAGCCCATTCCTTATGTGGGAGCTGTGGAAGGCGGCTTAGTACCTGGAAAAATGATGAAGGTTCAAGGAAAAGTACCTGCAGATGCTATACGCTTCGCTGTCAATTATCAGCTGGGACCTACGCTAAACCCGAGGGACGACATAGCCATTCACGTCTCTCCACGATTCCCAGAAGGATTCATTACCAGGAATCATATAACATCCATGTCTTGGGGCATGGAGGAGAACGAGGGACCCATGTGGATTCAGCCTGGGCAAGAATTTGAGATACTTCTGTTGTGCGATCACTCTTCCTACAAGATTGCTATTAATGGAAGACACTTCGCAGAGTTTAACCATCGATTACCGTATCAAAAGGTTACACATTTAGTCATCGACGGTGACGTTGAAGTGGATTCCATCTCCTACGAAATTGTTCCCGTTGATCCACCTCGATCTCCAAGAGCTGCTCCCACGCCAGACGTACCTGCAGCTAACTTTGGACCACCACGTAATTTCATTCTTCAATTTCAATTTCAACGTTTTACTACAAAATACTAAACGCTATTTTCTTTATATCAGCACCGGGTGGATTGTATCCAACGATAGGCCAGCCAGATGGCTATGGACCGCCGCCTCCTGCTGGGTACGGACCTCCTCCTAGTTCGTTCGGAGGACCTGGATATAATCCTCCACCTCCGCAACCGTATGGATATCAGCCTGGATATGAGAAACCAGAGGAAGCAGATGCATTCGGGGGATGCTTAGATAAAGTTGGAATGGCGCTAGGAGGGCTAGTCGCAGCAGGAGGATTGGCAGCCGCTGCGCATGCTCTGACTGTACGTAAACTTAACAACAATATGATAAGGTGAATGTCCCAGTTTCTGCTCATTTAAGCGTTCGCTCGTTATGAAAAGGATATAAACAATTTGTTTGCAGTAAAAATTTCCATACTTTTGACGCACACTGTATAGTAAATGTAACAATAATTGGAAATGCAATTTCATGTATTTATAAATGATGGAATTCGAATATAATGGAATTTAAAAACAAGTAGTGAAACTTAATTGCTATTTAAAAACAATGAATGTCAAAAAAGAAAGAAAGAAAAGAAAATTACACCCACCGGGGATCGAACTAACGACCGCGTGTCGGAATTTAATTATTCGAATGTCTGGCCCTCCCCTTGTTAGTGTCTAAAATTCATTTGCAGAAGAAGAAAGACGACGAGGATGAAAAGGATCACGAAAAATCGGACGCTTCTAAGTCTAAGACCGAGAGCGAGGGTGGACTTGGGAACCTTGGGTCCCTTGGTGCAGCTTTGGCAAGCAGCCTAGTGGGCAGTGCTTTGCACAGCAACGCACATGCACAGCAAGGCTATCCCTCCCAGGAATCAGGTGGCGGCGTATTGGGCTCGATTCTTGGAGCATTAGGTACTATATGACTCGTAACTTAAACGTTTCCATGTCTGGGAATGCATGTAGGTCACTTCCAATGTCGCAAATCGTGTCGAAATGGACCGCGTCCATTCAGTATGTTTACATACAAACAGACACGCGTCTGCCGGCCGTTATATTAATGTGAATCGTGTATCTAGGACATAAGAACGGTTACAAATGAAACATTTCTTGAATATAAGTATTAATTTCGCATCGCATCGAGCTTTGCCTCTTAAACATAATTATAAATAAACAAATCATTAAAATCATTATGAAGAAGAAACTGAATCATCGTAATTATACGATTTGAATAAGAAAGTTTACAGTGGAATGTTAGCATGACTACATATTAGATGACATCATCTATTTGAAGCTATCTATATATACTTTGAAGGCCACAGCAAAGCCCCGATAAACAATCAGTATTTTGAATCGTTCTGAATTTCAATGGAATAAACGTGTTTCGTAACTAATCATTTTTGCCAAATTGGCAGCAGATTTAACCGACCTTGTCACCAAAACCATGACGATCTGTTCTCGCATTAGGCTGATATTTTGGAAACGGCCTGTATTATCAGATCGGGATGCAGATTGGCGTCAGAATGCGAACAGATCCTGCTAACAGAACTTGTTGCAAAATTGGCAGCAGTATCTGTTTGAATTTTGCTGCCAATCTGCCGCCAAGTTGGCAGCGGGTCTGTCAACAGGTTCTGTTAAGAGGGTTTCTGGGGTTCGTTCCACTTGACGGACAATGATTTCGGCGACAATGTTTACGTCGACACAATTTCATTTCACTGACGTTCTGTTTTCATTGACATACTATAATGTCACCGATATTAGTTTTCATCGACATTCTGATTTTACTGACATTATTTTTCAACGACATTCTGTTCAATTTTTGTTAAAACTGTACGTACTGCATGCCGAAATACACAGTATGAAGTTTGTGCTTTCAATATAATTAATTATTAGAGCTCATTGCATAAATGAACAATTTTTGCTTCCGTAGTACTGTACTTACAATTTCCATCGATTGTTTAGACTGATTTAATTCGATAATCTTTGGATGTCACTCTAAATAGAAATTTGAAATTGTTCATGAAGTAATATTGATCAAAATGTGTTATCTTTCTTGGGTAATCTCGTTGGTTTCCATTTCCAGCAATTTAACTTATATAATCCAATTTTCTCTTCGTAAAAATAAAATTCTATACTGGAGAAACGAGAAATATTGCTCACTTCGTCATGCAGTAGGTACAGTTTTAATGAAAGTTGAACAAAATGTCGTTGAAAAATGATGTCGATAAAAACAGAATGTCGATGAAAACAGAATGTCAGTGAAATAATGTCGATGTAAACATATTGTCTACGAAATCATTGTCCATAAAGTGGAACGGACCCGCCCAGATAGCCATATCTTGCCAAATTTGTGCCAGATTGGCACCAAATTCAAACAGACCTCTCACCAAAACCGTAGTCATCTGTTTCCGCAATAGGATGCCAATTTGGAAACAGGGTCTGTAATGTCCAGATCGGGATACAAATTTGCACCAAAAAGCGAACAGATCTTGCAAACAAAACTTGTTGTAAAATTAGCAACAGTATCTGTTTCAATTTTGCTGCCAATTTGCCGACAAGTTGGCAGCAAGTTGTCAACGGATTCAACAGTCCTATACATTACAGATTCTGTATCAAATTTGCTGCCAATCTCGCAACAAATGTAATGGCAGAGTCTGTAAAGTTCTGTTCGACAGGTTTGGCTATCTGGGCGGTTTCTGTCGCCAATTTGTCAACAGTCGCATACATTACAGATCCTGCATCAAATTTGCTACCAATCTAACAACAAATACTGCAGTGGTAGATTCTGTACAAAATCTGCTCGACAGGTTTGGCTATCTGGGGCGGTACCTTTTAATAAATTTATTTGTGCGTGTCAAACAAGGTGGCGGCGGTCATTCTGCGCCACCGCAACCACCGAGTCAACCAGCCGATCCACTGTCCGGGGCACTGGGATCCATTCTCGGCGGTGTGCTCGGAGGCGGCGGACACCAGCAACCGGCATATCAACCTTCTGGTGGTTACGGGAATTATCAGCCTTCCGGTGGTTACTCTAGTCAGCCGAGTTCAGGATCGGATCTTCTGTCTGGGATTGGTTCTGCTCTTGGTTCCTCTCTGTTTAGCTCGGCTTTGGAAGGCATTAGCAAACATGGCAAAGATGTGAGTATGCATCGTTCAGTAATACACAAACCCGTACCGGTTCATATAATTTGATGGCGTAACTTTTTTTCCATGTAGAAATCCCACGGAGACAATCGTTCGGCTCCACCAAGTTACACGCCAACTCCTCCGCCGCCTGCGCAACACTCACCGCCTGAAAATCCTCCCGCTTCGGGAAATAAATTAACCGCGGATGAAATTTCGAAAGGCCTAGGTTTGGATGACTAATGTGAGTTCAGACTAAAATCTATATAAAAAGGAACTTATGCAATGAATCTTTTACGCTCTCTTATACTGGCATAAAATGCGCTACGTTATCGTGAATCTCAACAGCTACAGTGTTACAAATATATGCACACTTTGTTAGGAATATTAAAGGGCAGCTAATTGAATCGCGAGAAAAAGAAAGTATCGTGTAAGCCGATCGAATCTCAGTATGAAATTTATATTTTGTATATAGATTATTTATTTAAGCCGATTCCGCTCCAAACATGCTTTTACAGAAACGTATACGTTTTAAGTTACTAGAATGAAATAGATCGTTGTATAGCTTTTTCAGGCTTCCCAACTGTAGATTTATAAACTTCTGAGAGTTTATTATATATATTTTTATAAAAACGTGCGTGGCCTTAGAAGTACATACGCCTTGTATTAATTCAACGTCGAACATTCTATTTATTCTCTTTACTTAGTCTAAGTAAAATAAAGGAATATATTCATGAATAGTTTTCTATTGCTAAACTCCTACTCTTGATCAAGACCTTCCCTTGATGAATTTGTTTCTATCGTGGTTCCACTGTCTTTCTGAAAAGGGACGTACTAAATACATATCTACATATTAGTACAGATCCAAAACATCAAAATGTTTTTTGATTATACCATCAAGGACCCAATTTCTAATCACTTCAGAGAAACTACCACGGTTTTCCTAATGTATAAATGTAAAAATTAATCTAATCCCAAAATTTGTACGATATTCGAGTAAATCCATGTTTTGTCTTTAATTTGGCATCTAGCAAAGTTTAAAAATAACAGTAATCAAATTATAATCGAAGTTCTAAAGTTGAAAAAGCAAAAGGAAGCCGTTTATGATCTCTAGACTGCGGATTTTTATGCAAAATAAAATGTTTACAAACGTGTATAATAGAAATTTGAACAACAGTATGTCTTATTTTTTAAATATTCTAACTTGAACTATATTTTTGATATTTTGTATGTTTTGACATCTGTCAACAATCTCGAACATTTTAAAAATACAATTGTCATAAATACATAAAATCCGCAGTCTAATGATCACCCAAATTACGTCTAATATTAAGTATAAAATTTTAGGTTTTAACAGACGATTTAACAGAATCGAAATCATGCTACAGTATTGTTAAACAGCACTTTGAACGTGAATATCTCGAAAATAAAAATATGTATATGACATGCGGCGTTCTGCTTTATAACCACAGATATATATGATTTAAGTTGATCAGGAATTGAGTTTTGGTCAGAAATCGAGTTCTTGACGGTATTAAACTCACGTTTCTTTTCGACTTCAACGCTTCAAGTTGTTCTCTTTGCTTTCGATTAAAGAAGCCAATTTTAATCAGTCCTATAACTAATAATATCAATAATACAATTCCTGATACAACTGATACAGCTATTATCCAACTGGCGAGTCGCTCAGTTATCGGCGAGCCTAAGAACATTGTAGCAACAACAGCGGTATCAGGTTTGTGTCCGAGTTTTTGCGTGATATTGCAGTGCGAAGGGATAGCGACGCTTCCATTCGATACGAAATATATAATGTCTCTTCCTTCCAGCATGTTTGCTGTAATAAGAAATTGAAAGAAGGCTATAAGCTTTTCTGCTAAGTATTCAAAAATAACGATTGTATTACAAAAGTATAGAAATACGATACGTTTGAAATTGGATAAATAGATATCCAGCGCGAAGGAAAGCTTGGCCACGGACGAGGAACGTACGAATGGACCTAATTCGCACTTAATATGCGTGCATTTAACACCAGTGTTCGAACAATTAATGTATATCGCCCTATTTTCAGGCGGCAAACTTATCGAAAAATTAGATTCCACTGAATATTTCTCCTGTGTATTCAATTTATGTGTATGACGATTTTTGGATTCATCGATCGAAAACGTTGGATCTGTAAAATTGAAAGATGTGCAATAAAATGGTTGTCCATCCATATAGCCGACTGTTTCATTAATATTAATAATCTCTATGTCGCCGGCAGAATCTTTCCAATACGTCGGAATACTAATTCCCAGTGTGACTTCTTCGATTGGACTGGCACCAAATTTTTGAACCTCGTAAACGTGTTGGAATCGAAGGCTACTCAATTCTTTCTCTTCGTTTTCGTGACGAAGAAAATACGAGTATAGGTCATCCCGTGCTTTCCTAATAAAAATGTACGTACAAAGTATGTAAAACCGTAAACAATATCGATTAAAAATACTAAGATACTAAACCCTGCTATTGCTATATCAGCATCGGCATCAAAATATATATTTAAATCCTGTATTGCATAAAGTGAGTTCTTCTCTTCGCTTTGCGTAGTAAACTTTGTCCACAAACTCACTTGACGCGTATTAAATCGAATCTTATTCATATCCAGTTCCAACGACAATGTCTTCTAAAGAAATAACACGTTGATCTTGAAATGTATTTGGTACAATCTTATTTTAATAAACTTACATTTTCTTTAAGCGGATTTCCGACGTCGCAAATCACCTCGAAAATATTATTGAATCGAGAGCTTTCCATGCACGAGGGTGGAATACTTGCCAGAGATAATATTTCCGGCATGTACACGTGTATTCTGGCTTGATACGCCGGTTCCCCGTAATTAATGGCGTTTATTATAAACTTAACGGTGGGCCTGGATCCAATAATGAATCTGTTATCAGATTTCAGATCCGTAGAAAGCGTTATCCTAATGTCTGATACGCAAATATCGTCTTCGCCGCACTCGACGGCGAATGGCAATTTTATCACGTCCTCGGTTTTTGAAAGAAATTTATTTACGATCGCGCAAGATGCGCAGAAGAAATCTAAACTTCTTTTCCCTTTCCCCGATTGTAGATCCTTTTCCAAAGCAACCGATATCGATATTTCGAGCGGATTTATCAAGTTTTGAATATTTTTCTAAAAATATTAATTACTTATCACATAAGAATTTTTATTTAAATAATATATTCTTTAATTACTTCACCTTTAATTGTATCTGAATATCGTTGCATGAAACTTCCGACGCATACAAATTAGCAACGCTCTGCATGTTATCAATCTTTTTCTCCGAATCGTAGAAAGCTCTACCGTACGTTTGATCAATTTTCAGAAAAGTAACAATTTCTAAATAAACAGTAATATATTAAAATTGCACTGTTCGCCAAAATTAAGGGGCCACTAAAATTTTCCGAAAATTTTGAATAACTATGTTCCTCGACAAATGACATTGAAAAATATTGGAAACCATAATTTTGTAGCATGAAGTTTCTAGTTTTTTAATCAAGGACCCAATTACTTTTTTGGACAGTATAGTGCCATTTTTTAATGATGAAGCGCAGCAAATGAGTATTAAAAAAATTTCGTCAGTTTTGAGGAGATGCATAGTCTGAAAAATTTTTTTTTTCAAACCTTGTCTCTTTGATTTCATTTTTTAGGATTGTTATACCATTTTTTATTGATCGCGCTATTCGCTGTTTTATCAAAAATGGTACTTTTCATTTTGAACGACTATAATTTGGGACTGCATGATTGTAGAAAAATTGCAATGAAAGCTGAAAAGTTTCCTTGTAAAAGACTTTAGTAAATTCAAACAGATCTAATTTAATTACTAAGATGAGATTTTATTTCGTAGTATACAATCCATTTTTACATGACCGAAAAAATTGCATGATTACCATTTTTCACAAAACATATGATGCCACTTGAAGAGAAATCTTGGAAATCAGTTTAAAGGGAAACCTTTCAGCTTTTCAAACCACTCATTGCAATTTTTCTACGATCATGCATTCACGAATTATAGATGCTCAATGTGAAAAGTACCATTTTTCATAAAACAGCGAATAACACGGTCAATAAAAATGGTACAGGAAACCCCCAAAAAACGAAATTAAAGCGAAAAGTTTGCTTTCTAAGAGCATTCTAGCTCTTAGAAAAAATATTTTTCAGACCATGCGTCTCTTGAAAACTGACGAAATTCTTTTAATGCTCATTTGCTGCGCTTCATCTTAAAAAAAATGGCACTATATTGCCCAAAAAAGTAATTGGGTCCCTGATTAAAAAACTAGAAACTTCAAGCTACCAAATGGTGGTTTCTAATATTTTCTATATAAATTTTTCGCAGAGAAATAGTTATTCGAAAATGATCAAAATTTTCCGAAAATTTTAGTGGCCCCTTAATTTCGACGAGCAGTGTATTTACATATTTTTCTGTAACATTTTATACACTCACGAAGATTTTTAGGAGCATATATTCCACTATAAGACGTGCACACGTTAATGAAAAAAAATGTAGAATTTTTTAGCAGCTTTTTCTTTTCTATGTAAGTTAATGTGGTCGTCAGTGTTACAACAGGCTTAGACTTCAATAGAACCGCGTGTTCGGACAGGTAAGCTCCAATTGCGATATCAGGATACTTATCACCGTTCACGTCGCGAGGATCCGAGATTGAAATTCCAAAACCGCGAATACTTTCTCCAAACCGTTTACCAATTATTTTCTGACTGTATCGTTTCATAAGCCCATTGCTGTCCCCGTTAAAAATATACACCGCACCGGTTTGCTCTTCGTACGGTGCGCCAACAGCGATGTCAGCGAAACCATCGTAATCGATGTCTCCAAGGCAAGTTACAACAGAGCCAAACCTGCTTCCTAATTTTTCTCCATCGATCACTTGTTTCTCAAAAACTTCCTATGACGAATGTGTCAAGTCGACGTGAATCAAAGGATTTAAATTTGTGAATGTTGTTTCTAATAATTATGTTACAAATCACGTGTACCTTATAAGTCGTGGCGAAGATATATACGCGACCTTCGTCCATATCTTTCGTCCACTGCGGAGCACCGACAATTAATTCATCTTTTCCATTTCCATTAATATCGCACGACGCTAAAGCAGCACCGAAATATTCGCCGTACTGATCGCCGGATACAATTTTCTTCATTATTAATTTTCTGTTACTCTGAGTCGGAAGTTTGTGTACTATAACATTCCCGAACATATTTTCGGCTCTCGGAGCTCCAGTGGCGAACCACAACTCTCCTTTTTCAAAATAGCAACCAGATGTTACTGTGTATCCTAAAATAATTAACATTAGTTTCTGAAACGTGATTCGACGTTACATGAACATAATAAGAATTCAAGATAATTACCGACATAATCGTAATCACGAATTCTAGCTTCGTCTTTCAACGAAGGAACTATCGTTTGGCTTTTACCGAACAGCGAGTCTGTGTTTAACACGGTTGCGCCTTTCCAATTGTATGTACCAGGACTGCCTAATATCAGATCGCGTCGTAATTCGTTGGACGTGATGTGCAGAGAAAAACCAAGTTGAGACATTCCGAAATAATAAATGCCTGCTCCATTCTTGATAGAAATAATTTGCGGCAAATCCAAGAACGGCAACAGCTTTTCCTCGGCCTTTTTGTTAAAAGACTCGGCATTGCTAGCTATTGTCCAGTAACAAATCCCATTCATCAGCCAATTGATCTTATTCTCGTTTTTGATGCTATTTATCCATCGTGGGCCACAAACCTATAATAATTGAGAATCGAAGTACTACTTGTATCACGAACTATTTTTTTTTATCACACATTTTTTTATGAACTTCAAATTCCATTGAAACCAAAAAGATTTCTTATCAGTTTCCTCAAATTCGTCATCGTTTGATCGAATGACTTGCCCAAGAATTCTAATAGACGCGAAAATAATTTTTAATTTACTCGACAATGATTCGATTATTTTTCTTTGAGATTATCATTCACACCCTTCCTCGATAATGTTTTACATGATTCCTGAACATTATCGACGACTTAAAGAAGCTCGCAAATCATGAAAGCATCAAGGGATCGTAATCAATTTATTTCAAATATTTCTAGAGCAATCCGAATCATGCACGAAACAATGATAAGTCGAAAGAATTTCTTAAGGAGTTAATTAAACATGCTGACACAGACATCTTGAAAATCATGAATGATTATAGGCAGTTTACCGTTGGTAACAATTATGTCGAACAATAGACTAAAGTATTGTTTTACTTTGTCTTAACATACCACGACTTTGGAATCGGTTGCATTTTCTACAGCAATTGTAGCACCGATCCACGCATTATCTTTAATCTGATTAAGAACAGACTTCCTCCTGTGCCAATTATTTCCAGGGTCATCAATAATCCATTCTTTACACGTATCGTTAATTGAACAGTGATAAACAGCTCCAGGTTCGATTACTTCGCGTGTCACACTTGAATTTGCTCTGGGTGCGCCAACGAGTAATACCGAGTCTTTGCCGTTCGCGTATAGTGCGACAGAGTATCCGAAATAATTTCCGCGTTCATTGTTCGAAATTTTAGAAATATTGAATACTTTGGCACTATTCACGTCTAAGTTATACGCGAATACATTGTTACTTAAAATTACAAGCACAGAAATGAGAAAATAGTTAAATGTGTTCGATGAAAATGAATTTGAGGACATTTTAGGTGGTTGATCTTAATGAAACTACAAGCCAGAAAGTACTGAATGCATTAGTCTTCAATCTTTCGGGAGACCAAGGAGGTTTCACCGTGGTTGCAGGAAGGAAGTGTCAATCTAGATACCGCAATGACATCATAGGAAATTCGTCAATATTTATACTCGATACACCTACGTCGCCTATAGAATAATTGTTGTAGTAATAAATTAATACATGAATGGAAGTAATTTTTTTACTCCTTTATTTGTTCGATAAGTTAATAGAGAAGTATAAATGCAGGATTAATTAATGCAATATTCTTAACTCGTTTTCAAAGCTGAACATATAAAAAAAATGTATATCAATTTATTGTTTTATTATTTTTCATCACACTTACAAACCATGTCAACAATACGCATTAGCTGAATTTGCATTATGGGAGCTAATGTAACGTTAATTTATCTATAATTCTCGGCGGTATTTCACGTATTTTTCGATTACATATGATTTAATGGTCACATTCAAACATGTTTATCTTGTAATAATAAGTCGAGTTTTTCTAAATAATTGAGACGTCGATGTTTAAGACATTTAAAGATGCAAGACTACTAAACATTTAAATTTTTTTCTTTTTATATCAATTATAAAATACACGATGTGTGATTAAATCACGATCGGGACTATTAAACAGCGAAAACATTCACTTTTTATTACTCTGAAACGTTTGTATTCTGTAAACAGTCTTGTGTCGGTACTGTGAGATTTCAACGAAAGGTTTACGAAGGTTTCTCGTTATCACAAGAGATTCCCATTAAACGATCGTTCTTATAAAGGGTTCGTGCGAGCAACAAAGACCTCGACGGATATACCGGAAAAATAATAAAACGTAAAGGAAAATAGAAAAAATCGACCATATCCGCGTGTGATCAAACTTAGTATTATAAAAATATACTTCAAGGAATCACAGATTCATTATGTACAAAGGGAAAGGGGTCCGAGGGTAATAGGAATTTAATCGGAAGAATCGGTCGTGGTTGAAGTGGTTTGCGACAAGGGTGTTGATCGATTACGATAGCTCCTCCTAGCAACGTCCACTTTTTTCCTAAAACACTCTAGACTTTTCAGTTTTTGTTCGTGGTCCGAACTCTCTTGATCGTTCTGTCCTTTCCGTGATTGTTCACCGTTCTTCTCGACCGTAGACACACCCGACGTGATACCACTGTCCGGCGTCGAAGGAATTATCAGAAGTTTGTACGAATTGTTCACAGTCGTCGGCGGTCCACCCGGTTGAGCTTTCCTCATCTTAATGCCGTTTAAATAAATTGTCAATTCCGGTCTGTCCTCGTCCGTGTCGTAGACGACTTTCTGACGTTTATTTTTGTTCTTGCTCGTGTCGCTTCGCGAGCCGCGTTTACATTTTCCATGTTTCCTCCTTTGCACCTTCGACGATGCGTCGGAATCGGTTTTCCAATGCTTCCGCTTAGGAGAACTGTCGTTGTCCTCGGAACTGCTGCTACTGTAACTCGAGTGCTTCGCGTCACTGTCTATTGTGTTCGCGACGTATCGGGATCTTCTAGATATTACACCGGAACTGGTGCTAGGCTGAGTGGTGTCGACGGGTTCACCGTCACTATCGGAATCACTAATTATTTGTTGCAACAGAGCACACTTTTTCCTGGCCCTGCTTCTTCTGTTAAATATTTTGTTGTGCTTCCTCTTCACGCTTCGCAATTTTGACTTCGACTTCGAGCTGTACGTCACCAGCGCGTTCTCTCCGACGCTAGCCGAACCCGAATCGGACGGTCCGGCCGCCGCAGTGGAAGTATTATTCAACGGTACGCCGCAATCCATAGCGGCCAGTTTCATGAGCTTCTCTCTGCGATTCGCTATGAGTCGCGTTATTCGATTCGGCGATTCCAAAGGTCTTTCTGGAGCTACTCCGCCGCCGGAGGATCCTCGAGACGCTACTGCCGATCCCAGAATACTTAACATCAATTGACGATCGAATTCAGTGGAATCTGTCGAGAAAATAGAACGCGTTAACGTTTCGTTTAGATAACGCATTACGTTGAAGGTTCGAACTGATGAAGTTACCGGTAGAATCTGTTGCGCCGTAAACGCGATTGGACGTGGTGTTGTTCTCAGAATCGCTGGGTGACTCGGGCGCTGAGGATACGTACTCGGAACTCCAACCCTCGATCTCACGTTGAACCAAGGAATCGAAAAACGCCATCATCCTGGGATCTTCTCTGGTCGATTGATGACTGTAATCGTGGGTCATGAACTGACCGCTGCGCAATACCAATCCGATGTATTCGTCGTGTGTGAACACTCTGCGCTGTTTTTCTTGAGCCCCCGAATCTTTCTGCGTGTACAAATAAATACGAATGTAGTATAAACTACTAACGGAATGAATTATAGCGGCGCACAGTGGTCCGAAAATCCGGTTTTTCTGGCCAAAAGTCAATTTTTCAAGGTTAATAGATTTAAAACATTTTTTTTGCTATAAACTGGTAACCCTTCAAAAATCCTAAATCCAAAATATTGGGTCGTGTAATAAATTCCCGCGTTTTTTTTGCCTCCTGGAACTTCCATTTCAAAAGCCTGGAAATTGATTAAAATTAATTAATTCGAAAAATTGAAGCAGATAAGTTTATAGAGAAAGTATATATACGTATATGTATATACTTTATCTAACAAATCACAAAATTGCGGGAAAAAAAAATCAACTACACAAAACGCGGGAATTTATTACACGACCCAATATTATTGATTTTAGATAATTCTATGAGATACGGCGTTCTAAAGACAAAATCATAAAATTCAAAGTTCAATTAAACGTTTTAAATACCACTTATAGTATATCAGAAAATACGTTATAATTATGGCTTTTTATATGTTAGTAGATGTATATTTCAAATTTTAAATACCGTCTTAAACATTTTTTAATCCATAAACAAATATTGCAACTTTATAACAATTTAAGCTTTGAAAAGGATTTTAAAAAAATGCTTGAAAGTACTAAACTTTCGACTTATTTTATATGAAAGTTTAAACAATTGTTAAAAAGAATATGCAAAATTTAGCTGCTACCTCTTGCTACTTTTAACTCTGTTTTAATTTTAATAAAGGCGTCCGAGGTATTTTGACGTTGCGTTCGGGATTTGAATCCGCCTGAACTGTTTCAGCGTCTGTAGACTGTAACTGTGTTTTTTTTTTAAAGAGAACCTTATCTCTTGCTAGTATTATGTATCATAGACACTTAAGATTGGAATAGGTTTTCTCACTACGTCTTTCGCTTCATTAGATCAGTCTTTTCCGAAGCGAGCAGAGCGAAACATCCAGTGCAGTGCATACATTTTTTCTATAGTGTTTCTGTTTTTTTATTATTTTATTTTATAGTTAGTTGTGCAATATTATTTATTTATTTAGTGTATAGTAACATTTCAAACATTCTATATAAAAGTGTTGAAAAGATTTTCAAGTATGTTTCATTTTTTTTAGTGTATCAAACAGAAGCGTTCATAAAGAGCTAATAATTTTAATTTTTCAGATGAGTATCGCTTTAAAAATGAAGAACTGTTGAAAAACATCGATTTAAAAAATTTTTTAATCGCGGTCACGAAATATCGCCGTCTAGATTACCATAATAACCCTGCCGTTAAAAATTTTTAATTTTTAATGTCAGATTCGTTATCAGCAATCCCGAAAACCCCTAATTGCCAACTTTCAGAAAATTATGACAAAATTTTAAATTTTGGCCACAAAAACCGGGTTTTTGGACCACTGTGCGGCGTTGTATTTGATATTACCTTCAATCCACCTAAACAGTTATTTCCAAGACAAAACGGACTCCAAATCTTAATGATCTTTTCGACTCCGGATGACGCAAAAATACAACTAGCTCTATTGTATCGAACTTGATTAACGATAGATCTGTGACCACGCAATACCATGTGAGCGTTATCTACCCATTTGACACCTTCGGAGGGGATTTTCCACATGTATAAGTTAAAGTCGTCCGAGCCTTAAAATAAACAGAGTTGTATGTATACGTATGAAAGTTAATTATATCCGTTATTCTGAGACTTCCTTTACCAGAAAGAACATATTCATCGTTATCTCCAGCGAAACAGCACGATTTCATTGTACAACTATTATAGTAACCAGGATGAACGAATTGACACAAGTGAGTAGGAGAATCCACTGCATACAGCACGGGCGGCAATCTTCTTCTCAAAGCCAATAATCTGTTACCAGCCGCGTTGAATCTAACGTTCATACAACTTTGTGCTGAACTTTCATTCCCGTAACGCAATACAGGCCTACGGTCAATAAAAAAAAGAGATTATTAGTTCGTTTACTCAGTTAAATCAATCATCTCTGGAAGAATTACTTACTCTAATGGCTTTCGCACATCCCAGGTGCTAACACCTTCTTTAGCATTAGCGGTGGCCAGCATTTGCGGCTCTATCGGGTTAAACATTACAGAATGGAAAGCAGTTTTGCACTGTGCCAAGCAAAACGTCTCCATGGCGCTGGAATCTCTTATATCATAAATTAGAATTCTTCCGTCGTCGCAAGCGCTTGCAAAGACATTATCATTATATGGATGAATCGATAAACCGTAAACGGGTTTCTCGTGCAAAAAGAAGTTCACAACGTTGCCCCTGTGTAAAGAATTGCATTTATTAATAAAACGATTAGAAACTGAGGTTCTTTGAACTAAAACGGTTCGTACGTTCGCAAATCGTGAACGATAACTTGGTCGTCGTTTCCAGCAGAGAATATTTTAGTTTTGCTACTGTCGTAGCCAAGGCTGAAGATATTGCTAATATGTTGAGCTTTCATTACGGCAGGTTGTCCGACGCCTTGGATCGCCTGTTCCACTTTCCACAATAAAACTCTTCTGTCATCACCACCTGTCAAATTAATGGATACCAAGTTAATTCATATCAGATTCGATGCCATGAAAATATTTCACATACAAAGAATAATGGTTGATTAAAATATCGTGATGTTACACAATTTTGCATAACATTAGACGGTTCCGATTATCCGTCGAACTTTGAGATCGACGGGCACAGCGCCGTAAGAAATAAAACGAAACGGAAGGGTATCGTATTAATATCTCACCGGAGACGAGGAGGTCCCCCTGATTCGAAAACTCGATCGCGTTAACGCATCCATAATGGGACAGCAAATCCTTCCTGAACAGATTCTCGGAGGTTTCGAATCTGGCGTTGACGAGACGTTTGCAGTGATCGACTCTGTCGTCGATTTGTCGCGCGACGAAGCACGAAAGCGGATTGCTGTCGGAAGGACGGGCCATTTCTCCCTGACGAACGCTCGGATATGTACACGGGGAACGGGATGGAACCGTCGTCTTCACCTTTCGTCCCTTTCTTCCATGTATACAGCGACTAACGCCCGTGTTCCTTTGCTCGTTCCCGGATTCTCCGTGCTCGCGGCCCCCGAGTTTATCCGCGAAGCTGCTTCACGCTACTCGAGTAGAAAACCGGTGGGGAAGCCTGAGGGAAGCAGAAGTGAAGCTCGTGGCGCAATCAAAGCTCACGGGACTGTTAGGAGTCGCAACTATTATAAGTTCCGTCGTGCACGGTCGATCTTATATTTATTCTGTGACAGACGTGTCCGCGAGTATACGCCTCACCGATTCACGCGCACACAAACATGGCTCGCACGAGGCGCGTATCACGCACGAACGCACTGCCGCGACGCAGGCCAAGTGTATAGCATAGGTATACCTACATACACACAGGCGTGTTTTCTGACCACCCGAGTGGATTATCTTGTTCGCGAGCACGATCAGCTGATCGGCTTATTCAACGTCCTCGCGTCGCGGTAACTTCGTCGTTCTCGCACACCGGATACCTCGTCGCAATCCTCGACACTCGCATCTCTGAACGACGATTCACGCTACCGAAAAATCACGATTCGCCTCACGTCAACCCCGGAACGTTTACTTCACCCTCGTTACCCGCAATTGTCAATCGCGATCGCGGAGCTTAGAAAAACAACGAGCATGGATACCGGCGCCACGTTGCGTATCTCGCGGGTACTTCTCACCGGACCCCCTGGTAAGTTCACGGTTTTCAAACAGAATGTGTTCCGAAACACATTCAAGATTAGCCCGCTCCTGATATTCGGCGTCTTTATTGTTTTACGTTCGCGATGGATAAACAACTGTAAACAACTTCAGAATCCCGCGTACATTCTCATATTTTTTTAAAAACTAGGATATTTTCAAATTTTTACTTTAAACAAATCTGAGATCTGCTGTTAAAAAACAGAGCATGCTAACAATAATTAACTAAAACGTAGACGCTCGAAGTTTGAATAAAAATCTTTAAAAAAATTAAATTTTTTAAATCGAACGAAAACTCGAAGTTCGAATAAAAACTTGTTTTTTAAATATTTATAAATAGGCACTTAAAATGTCTTATATCGAGTAAATTTTTAATGTCTGAAACGGAGTAATTTAATTTCTTTTTCTGAAATGTGTATCGTGTTCGAACTTCGAGTATTTACTGCATATTATATGTTGCATTTAAAATAAAATATTCGTATAAAAATACACATTATCTAATATGAATTCCACTCCAAAAAAGAATGATAAATTACAGACATACTTAATTAGAAAAATTGCACCTTCATAAAATATATATGTAAAATAATCCGATTTATATTTTAGATTCGCGCGAATATTTATTAAATTCATTGATCTGTTCAGAATTTTTTCTTCTCATATTTGAACACAGAACTCAAAATAAGTCGATAATTATATATAGATTAGGTATTTACTGAATGCAATAAACGAACCTTTCTCCGCTTAATTCACGAACTGATCGTTGCACTTTTCCATATAGAATTATTAATCAACGTAGTAGTCACTCAATTAAGTCTGAGTTATGAATTATATTTATAATAAACTGGAATTATGATAGGTATAGGAAAAACAACAATATGCAAAAAATTGGCTTCGATGATGGAGGAACAAAATTATAAGTTCGACGGGTTTTACACGGAAGAGATACGAGGCGGAAACGGTAGCAGAATTGGATTTGATGTTGTACCGGCAAAGAATCTTGGGAAAAGATCAACATTGGCGCGCATCGAGTTAGTGTTTGTTTGCAATTGTAAAAAATTTTATATTACCCTTTATCTGAAAAATTATTATTTGTGAACAGACACGCGATAAATCAGTCGCAACGCTCTAAATATAAAGTGGGAAATTACCATGTATTCCTTAATGATTTCGAAGCAACCGCATTGCCTGTGTTCGATTCTGTCACTGTAAGTTCAATCATTTCTTTTATACTCAATATGTGATTTTAGTGTACGAATCATTAGAATTATTTTCCTTTTTTGTAGGACATACTGATTATAGACGAAATTGGTAAAATGGAGTTGTTCAGTCAGAAGTTCCATGATAAAGTAGTGAAATTATTCTTCGAAAATTTAAACAAGCCTTTTGTAATTGCAACAATACCTCAGATGCATAAAGTACCGCAGCGGTATTTGTCACTGTTTCAAAAACTTCATACATGCAAAAGCTCTAAAGTGATCACCGTGGATCGTCAAAATCGAGACAGGTTGCCGCAAGAAATTTTCAACCTCATTTCTTTATAAGGTACAAGCATTTCATTATTGCAAGAAAAAGAATATAAATCTTGAATACATTATAAACATTATTTATTATTAACAAAAAAAAAAAAAAAAAAAAAACAAAATGTTAGATTAAAAAAGTCCTTCCA
This sequence comes from Perdita meconis, assembly GCA_030770465.2. NCBI lineage: Eukaryota > Metazoa > Arthropoda > Insecta > Hymenoptera > Andrenidae > Perdita > Perdita meconis. Next base: position 11,769,941 of record JASKOS020000003.1, on the reverse strand, counting down.
ATCACGTTCGATTTGTAAAAAAGTAGTCGCCACAAATAATGTGGCAATTAGTGACTGGCTGGAAAATTGTACTACATAGTCATGCTAAATCGCATTATGTATTAGATATTTTCGTAATAATGATTGCTTTTACAGAAACCACCGTTATTCATTAAAGAATATACTGAAAGGATAAGTTACATGTTCAGCACCTTATTAAAACGAAAATTGATTCATGAAGAGATCCTTTTACTCAAATTGTGCGTGAACATCGATGTCTTTAATGAACAAGGTGGTTTAATTGAGGGTACAAAATAGAAATTACATTTTATTATAATAAAACACGAATTGTCAATGTGGCATTGCTCCTACCATAAACAAGAAAATTCGATACGTATGTTCGTAAGTCGTAGAAACAAATAAACCTAATTTTTTTTTTCTTTCATTTTTGTACCCATCAACATTACGCTTTCATTGCATTTATTATGATACAGAAATTTTCCTTGTTCCTAAAAAGAATACAGTATTTATTGTTTCGGAGAAGTATAAGCCGTTTCTCACCTTCTCCATTTCGGTATCAAATATATTACGCACACTTTGATTGGGCTACTCGTATTCATTTACCATTAATCATTTATTTATTAACAATACCTAGGATGTTCCACTAGCACATGAACTTTATTAGAGAATTAGCATATGCCATTGGCCTTACATTTGGGTGAGGCTGTAAGAAACGAAATTATGTAGAGTAATAAAGAAAATACATGTTTATTAGACTGCCGATTTTTATGCCAAATAAAATTTTTACGAACACAAATAAAGTTTGAATAACAAGCTGTCTTATTTTCTAAATATTGTAACTTTATACATTTAATCTTTAAACAACTTTGTAGATTTTTCTATGTATATTTAGAATTGTCATAAATGCATAAAAATCAGCAGTCTAGTGATTATCGATCGAATAAAACGTACCACTGCTTCGTATGACGTGAAATAGGGTTCCATGTCTTTGCCGTTAAGTGTAATGAAGGCACCCCGGTTACCCATAGTATCACTAAAAGGAATAATTGGGATAGAATATAGCGATGCGCAAAATTCGATACATTTACACATGAAACGAATGTAGTGTACCAATAATTTGGTGCGGAAAATACAGTGATACATTTTGCATCATGACAAACTTCGTATCCATCGTTTTTCACTTCGTGACTCCTCACGATGTAATCAAGATTGTTCAAAGCGAGGAAATTTTGCGTGACGTCGGGTCCGAATTGAACACCGACTCCTCTTTTACTCGGCGCTCGCCCAAGTTGAGGTTGTGGATCTGACCAAAGCAATTCACACATTAATCCTTGCTCCGGAGGTTGCCTGTTCCTATCAATTTCCCGAATTTCTTTTAACGTTACGTCGTCCCTTGAAAACAAACCACCATGCATTACCTGAAAAATAATCATAGATTTGCACGCGACAGGTTTGTGTTTGCGATGTTGGGAAGTTACTTGAATTATTTAGCACGCTTTATCCGTGCACTACGAACTTACAAGCACTCTGTTGTTAAGACAATGCGCAAGGGGAAGCCAGTTGTAAACCTCTGTAAATAATTCTGCCATTTGAGCGGAATATTTTGCTTTAACTTCACCGTCAAATCCATACATTTGATTCATCGTAGCAGACTCATGATTACCTGGACATTGTATGGATATACGTTATGCTAAATGTACACGGATAGTTAATAAATTAGATAAATCAGTAATGGAATACCTCTGGACATGAAAAAGTGATTTGGATATAACAATTTGAACCCGAACAAAGTGAATATACATTCTACAGAAAATGAGCCTCTATCTACAAAATCTCCATTAAATAACTATATAACTGTTAAGAAATATGGTTCACAAGCAATGCATTTCTGTTCAATGATTAAGGGGTCATATACCTATGTTTCTCGGGGCTAAATCGTAGTCAATGTTTAAGTGTTAGTTACTGACAAACTATTAGACCGATTGGACTAATTCTTTTTGTATTGTAATGGTACTTGTTTGTAGAGTAGAAAACAGGTATGGCAGTTGTGAAATTATTATAAATATGGCGTCTGCGTGCAATGGCGTAAAACTGTTTTTTTTTTGCCACCCTAAACGGTAGGCATGATTCAGTTCGTACCAGTGATGTGAAACAAAGTGTTGATATTTTGTTATTTTTTGGGATTGTAGTTATCGTGCTACGAGGGGGTTTTTTGGGAGGGGGAAAAAAAAAAAAAAAATTACGGCAGTGACAGCAATTTAAATTAGGGTGTCGTGATTTTCGCTTGGAAAATCGTACATTTTTTGTTATTTAAAAATGGTTCAATTTATTCAAAAAAGCCTTCGTAGCACGATAACTACGATCCCAAAAAGTAATAAAATATCAACACTTTTTGTTTCAAATCACTAGTACGAGCTGAATCATGCCCACCGTTTAAAAAAAAAACAGATTTACGCCATTGCACGCAGACGCCATATTTATAATAATTTCACAACTGCCATACCTGTTTTCTACTCTACAAACAAATACCTTTATAATACAAAAAGAATTGGTCCGATCGGTTTAATAGTTTGTCAGTAACTAACACTTAAACATTGACTATGATTTAGCTCCGAGAAACATATATGACCCCTTAATATTGTCACTAATAGAGCGATTGACGATAAAAGTTGAAAATGTTTTCATGACTATAAAGGATACATATGGATTAGTTTCAGATGGTAATCCATTCAATTCAAATATGGTAAGTAAATCGTAGTACTGTCCATGAATATCTCCACAGATAGTGAATTGACTATCCTCGGGGATTGTAATATCGACTAAGCTTGGCTGTGCCATGAACCATGTCTTTACATCTAAAAGAATCTGGTAGGCGTACTTTCGGTGCAATTTATTTTGATTCTTGTACCACTTTAACAAATCCTGCATGAACTGTAACGTAACTTTTCCGTCTTCCAATTTAGGTCCTACGTATTCATCTTCAATTGCTACAAAACATAAGGAAGTTTTGATGTAATGTTTTCCTATGTACTGAAACGTATCAACTAATACTGCGGAAGTTTATGCAAATACACATTTTCAAAATCGTAGAAAAAGATAATCAACTTAAATACAAGCGTCTTATACCTTCTAAATATTTTAACTTGTGTTTTGTTTTTTATATTTCATATGTTTTTACATCTGTACACATCATTATACCTTTTAACTCATTCAAAATCACTATAAATGCATAAACTTCCGTAGTCTATTAATAACTTACCCATAGCTTCTAAGTTGATCATGTCGGCTATATTTTTCTTGGTTTCTTCAACTGAAATTGCTTCCTCAAACGCCAGCTTTCTCAATATCTTAAAACATTCTGTATATTTAAGCATCGCGTCCTTATCGTTTGGTCTCGCTTTAGTAACAGTTTTATAATCTTTAAGAGCTTGCTGGAACTTGCCCAGCGACATGTAAGCCGCCGCTCTGCGATAATATCCCTTCACATAATTTTTATCTAACTCGATAGCCGTTGACGCATCCTGCAACGCGCATCCAAAATATTCTGACTTCAAGTAAGCAAAACTTCTGTTCCCATAGTATACAGCCACCGAGGGATTTAATTCTATGGATTTAGTGTATAACTCTATGGCTTTGGCGTAATCTTGAGCTAAAAAAAAATAACAATGATGCAGTTCGTCATTTGTTCGATTATTTAATCGTGTTAACGAAATTTGTGCAGAGTATTGGATATAATGCGCTACACGAGGAAACGTACGAAAAACGACGTGTCATTTTAAGTGCAATGTGACAATCTACGAGCTAATTTGTCAACGTTGAAGATGATCGATTAAAGCACGATCGTACGAGAAACATGATCGGCAAGATGACTATTGCGATTCACTAATTGACCATTTCCGACGTGGAGATTTCATTATTGTAACGATCGTTTACCGTGCGGAAGTTGGGTTAGTTATAAACACACACGTGACTAAATTTGATTAACGGATTGATAATTACGATTTCCCCCCTCCACGCTTTCGGACGGGTTACAAATGCAAATCGCGAACGTAAATTACAGATGAAATTTCGTAAACGCACTTTTAAAATATTCGTTCGCTTCTTCTTTGAAATTTTCCGCTCTGGCTGCATCTTCGGGCGGTATTATTCCTGTGATTTCCGCGTTCTCGCTCATCTCGTGATTCTTCGCCAGCAAATCAACGAGTCGACGTAAAACGACTTAAATTATACCGAAACGTAGACAATAAATAACACATTAAAGAAAGAATAACGTGTTTTTTTTTATATAACGGTCTTTATTGCAGGAGCACTGAATGTCGTGAACTGCTCAACTACCCCATGAAGCGATTCGATCGATCGAAAACGAGAAGCAACGAGAACTATATCGATCATTACGATTCAAATGATGTGCACACATATGTATAACATACGTGTGTACATACTTGCATCGGAAGCTATAAATTCTACACATAAAGATATTTATTTCATTGTTTCCGCTTTCGAACTGTTTCCTTGATTTGTATTGTCGACAGCGTTTTATTTCAACGATCGAAAGGAGATTGGAAGTAAAAGAGAAAGCATGCTTCGAGCTGAATACGTTGCCATTGTTCGCAAACATTTTTCTTCTCGTCGACGCAGTTTCCAAGTATTATGAATATTAAAAAAAATGATAACATCGGAAAATATTAGCAAATATCCTATCATCACGCTCTCTAGATTCCAAAATGCACGACGTTCGAAACGCGGAAGAGGTGGTTGGTCTACACTTGATAATATTCGCGGTGTGGGTCAGGGAATGTCAGAAATGTTTTGAAGTCAGTTGAAGTGTGTTGAGGCATGTTGAAGGTGGTGGTGTGTTGATGTGTTGACGTCAGATTAAACAAGCTTCGTGGTGGACGAGCCTCGAAAGTATGTGGCCGCATTTTTTCTTTTGAAAGTTTCCTTGTACGGTTCGCGCGTCGTATCGTTCAGTAACGCTTGTTGTGCTGATGTGGACGCCTGTAATTCTGTCAACTGTAAGCAAGGTCATCGATTTAGTTAACCTACCATTTACATGCACTTTACATCCTATGTTCTGTAAAAAAGGTCTATATAAAGCAACGTATTTCCGAACTTCGAGTATTATTTATAAGGGACTCGCACTGACATGATGGCCACGACAATAAAAAAGGCGTGCTGCGCGGCCGCCCGAAGAATGTCGCCAGCAATGAGGAGTTTCGGAGGCGCGCAAGCAGCTCCTCTGCAGGAAGCAGCAATGGAAGAACGTTGTATACTTGTCAACGAATGGGACAAAGTTGTTGGCGAAGCCACCAAGCGAGACTGTCATACAGTTGCCACCGATGGACGAGTTCCGCTTCATAGAGCGTTCAGCGCTTTCCTTTTCAATGGGAAGGGACAATTGTTGCTCCAACAAAGATCCGCCACTAAGGTACGAATCAGTTACCGACAGAGGAACCGTTCTCTCGTCAGTGTTCTAAGACGTATCGATTAACGACGAGCGGTTCCTTCTCGTTTTCAGATAACTTTTCCAGGTTGTTATACGAACACGTGTTGCAGTCATCCATTAGCTGAAATTCCTGAAGAGATCGAAGAGCGCGAAGCGTTGGGAGTTCGCAGGGCAGCGGTAAGAAGACTTAACTACGAATTGGGTATTCCTTCTTGGCAGGTGTTGCCGACGGACTTTACGTATTTGACAAGAGTCCACTACCATGCAGCGAATGGTTATTGGGGCGAACACGAAATAGATTATGTGTTATTCCTGCAGAAAGATAATATTAGTGTCGACCCAAATCCTGATGAGATCAGTGACATTCGTTGGGTGTCGAAATCCGAAATTGGGGATTTCGTGAAAAATCTTAAGTCGCCGTTGACTCCGTGGTTCGAATGGATTCTTAAACATAGACTCTTTCTTTGGTGGGATAATTTACAAACATTGGAAAAGGTACAAGATCATGCAATCATACACAGATTTGTGTAAAACATTTGAATAAAAGTTTTCTTGAACTCTCAGGAAAAGAAAGGATGTTTTACTTATTCTGTGATTATGATTTTATAAACAATAAACAGTATTTCTGGTTTTCTTTTCGTTTTGTTTTGTTTAAATTGTGGTGCGAAGTATAGTGAAAATTAACAGATATATTATGGCTGATTATTATTAAATTGTTTAAATAATTATGGTACAAAGTTTCTTAAGCCCGACTAGTTTGTGTTAGACGTTTCTTGTAATAGAGAAATTCATATACTCTGTTATTTGTATGTATAAAAGATGTAATATTTACGATTAATTAGCTCAGATCTATTCCTACGCATAATAAATTTTATGGATATAATTTTGTCATAACGAATAGTTTTATAACTACAAAATAAAATCAGTTTTATATAATACATTCGTATTCAATATGTCAGTGTTATATTTTCTATTTTCCATTGCCATGTATAGTTTTGTTCTTTATTCACATTTAACCAATTATAATTTATGACATAAACGTTTTTCTTATCTGTTTACCGCAATACATTTACAGTGTTATGCACAATGTACACCAGTAATATTTCTACACACACAAATAAATTGAATTTAATTAATTGGACGTATGAAAAATATTTTAATTGATTTATTTATTCTGCTCTTATTTCTTAAGTCAAAAGTCATTTCAGAGTCATGTAATTACACATGTTTAAAGGTATGTCAACATCAACTAGCAGTTCAATACAAAGAAAATGTAATTACACACAACGAAATATCGATAGTCTCAATAGTGGAAGAAATATTTTGGTGGGCTTATTATGGACCACTTTGCACGACGCTTTCTCTTCTTCCGCCTTGAAGTATTTGAAACATAATACTTTTTTAAAAAAACTGCTCGTTTTATCCTCATGCGACGCGTATGCTAAATTATCCGAAGCATAGGGTAACTGACCCAATTACGGACAGATTAGTGGTTCCGCGGGCTTATTGTTGCTAAAAAATCATAACAAACTATTGATGATTCTTAAAAATCGTGTCTTTTAGTAAGTGTAATTCTTCCGGAATCCTCAAATAATAATTCTTTTACGGAATCATTAACAATGAACGAAATACTATTACGGAGTCCTCAAAACAGAAACGCTTATGTTACAGAATACTATAATTTACTTTACTTTTTTTTTTTTAAATACATGTGGTTTATTCCATAAAAGCACACTATTAATTTTTACTTACTTTTTTAGTACTTTTATTTAGACTGTTCGAAAAATCGTGCCTAAAATACCCGGTTCAGCATTAAAATATGAAATTGAATATTTAAAAGTGTCTTAAACAGAAAACTTTTAACCCCTCCGAATAAAGTAGGAATTGAAGTATATTATAAAAATAGTATTTCAGGTATTGTGCAAATAGAGTGTCTTTAATACACGAATATGTAGTAACCCTCCATAACAGGGACACCATCCGTAATTGGGACAGTTATCCTACGTAGCGTTTGTTTCCTCTTTTTTTTTTAATGAAATACAAGTATCTAGATCTTGATTAATGTTTTTAAATAGTTTAAATAGTTCGAATCATAAAATGATACGAAGTCGCATTTAAGGCAAACAAAAGTTCAGTAAATGGGAAAAGTTTTAAGCGATAATATAGCCGTAATTTTATTTATTTATTTATTTATTTATTTGTTTGTACCAGATATTTTACATCTAATAAATTTTATTCAATAACAATTTTTCCGTTTTAACAATTCGTAGATTCTCGTTTTATTTCGAGAGTAAACGAACTCTTTCGACTCAATAATATTTGACGCTCCGAACGAGACGTGCAGAGGTTCCGCCTAAAAATCACACGACACGGTCTTACGCAGATAGTCAATTGCACAAGTGCGGAAGACGAAGCGTAAGACGAGAAGCAACCTAGTTGAAACACGTACCCTCCTTGATTACCGTAATCATTAGTGTATTTTCCCTACCCTTTCGTGTGGTCCATTCATGAGATGCCTACTCGTGGGTGGACTATATAAACGTGTTTATTTCCGTTCCTCATTCTTCATGTATCCCGCAGGAGCTGTCCGATAAACATCGCGCATAATGTTCTGACGTTACACTATTGCGAATTGTGTTTGAAAAGTGGCAAGGGACACAAGTGTTCTCTTGTATTTTATGTTTCTCTTTTCTTTCGAGCGTCTTTCCTATTCTAATTTCTTGGTGATCTTCCGACCCACATCTGTGAATAATGTTGCGGTTCTCCTTCGTTTGGATAAGTACGTACTTGTTGTCGTTGATGTTGTGCATCGATTATGCTGCTGGCCTGTATGAAACTGCACCGCATATCATCGTGGTGGTCGCCGACGATTTGGTAAGGTTGCCATCAACATTTTTTATGAAGAAGAGTCTTGTTTTCTTTCTAAGACTGATTCTTCGAATTCATTAAAATAAAACTAATAATCTTTTTTTTCTTTTACCCCGAGCCTTCAACTAAATTCAAAATCCTTATCGCTACGAAACAAGAAATTTAGAATATATTTAAATTGTCGTGCTTCCTCCCGCGGTCGATAGATAAATAGAACTTTGCATTATAAATTCTGCAAAGTTGGCGAGTCGTCAGCATTTTGCAATCGGGGCGTTTAAATTACAAACTACACTAAGCATGAAAATGATTACTGTAATCCTTATTTTTAGACTGGCGAGATGTACGTAATTTTTTTCGCAAAAATAAGCTCAGTATTAAAAATTCAAGAATGTTAAAGCTTCTGAGCTCAACGCAGCGCATTTTGTCGTTTCGTCGATTATTTACCGATCGCGCGCGTCTGGATGAAATCAAATACGCAGAAAAAATTTCGTCTAAATCTCAGCTTTCGGGGAAATCGATCTCGATGATCCGGATTAACTACTAGAGTTATCAGATTTCATCGAGCGATTGCTATGACTAGATACAGTGAATACGAAAAGCGATTGTTCAGTATTTATTTAAATGTTTGCAATGGTAATTTCTGTGGTTACGAGGTGTTTCCATTTTCTAGATTCTAGATATTCGCGAAACATTAATACTATATTGCAGTCGAATTTTCTTATATTCTTATTTTTAATGAAAAACATTCTTTTAATGGATTTTTTCTCTGATAAAAATATGAATTCTACTTTCTAGATCTCAGTTATTGCATGAAATCTTTTTGAAAACGTGACATAGGTACGTCGCCACAGATTTATTAATTCATCTGCTGTTGGTTGAAGTAGAAAAAGACAGCATACCACAGACAGTAGTTCTCAGCACAGACAGCGATAGTCTGATCGACGTGCTCCTGATCGAAGGACAATCAAACAGTGGAACGCACAACTTTGGAATATGAATTTCACATGCCACATATCCCTTTCGTGACTAGTAATGCATACACTGCGGCATGCATAAGTATGCGGCCACAGGTTTTTTCCTTAATGCACTTTAATTGCGAAATCTCGTACACGATTTTTCTTGATACATACAGTAATACAGCGGCGTCACTCCAAGTGCCCCTTCAAGTTGATTGTGTCATTTCGTTTCTGTTTAAAAATGAAATTACCATTAAAAATCCGAACGGACATTTATATTGGTTGCGTCATTTCGTCTTTTTCTGAAAGTGGTTTCTTCGTCGAAGGATCGCCTCTTCTTATATCTACTCTTTGGTAATACAGTGGAACCTGTATTAACTAGATACAATTAAAATTAACTGACATTTAGAGCCGACGCACATGAGCGACAAGAAGTCACTGCGAAACTACATACTATGTTTTTTACAAATATACAAATAAATCAAACACCGACGTAAAATCGCAATGATCGCAGTGATTTCGTGTCGCTCGTGTGCAACGGGTCTTGGAATACCAAATGTTAGCAATAAGCAGATTGCTATTAACTTTTACTCAAAGTCCACTGGATTCTCGTAATGCATCAAACAATTTATTTATTTATTTATTTATTTATTATTAATTTACGGGAAAAGAACCCATTAGCACAAAAAAGAATAAAGATACAAAAAGTACGAGCTAAAAAAAAATACAATAAAAAAAAGAAAGAAGAAAGAGAAAAGAAATTACAAGTAAATTATAAGTAGAATGGAAATCACGGATAATAAAAACCGAGAACAATTAAAAGCCAGATAATCGAATATCGGGACCAAATACAGCGGAATAATATTAAGTTGAACGGAAAATTTCGTACAATTTTTTTACCTGAAACTCGAGAAGTTCTACAGGGATAGAATAATGATGTTACACGAAAAGTGGCTGAAAGTAATAAAACAATATGAAGAATACTTTAACAGACAAAGCTACATTGAAATAAAGAAAATTATCTTTTAATTTAACCAAAGAAACGGAACGAACTTTCTGCTCAACTTAATATATATTTTTAATAACAATGGGATAGCAAATAATTCTCACTGTTAATAAGAAAAAAAATTTTAATCGGATACTTTTGCAAGCCGCCGTACCTATGTCTCGCTCGATATTTTCGTTTCTCCGCGCCTAATGAGGCGCTTAGAAGCCTTCTTCGACACAGAGAAACAAAAACCAAATGGAACATACGTGTGCCATTTGTCACGGAAGGGTTAATTGAGATCGTAATCATGTGCGTCAGCGATATAATGTCGAAGACGGTGCTTGGGAAGATATTCGTAACGATTCGAAACATAGAATTCGTTCAGTACTTTTTTCATTAGTATTTTTTGTTCGCAGTTTATTAGATAGTAACAAAATAGTAACTACAATAGTAACTTCAAGCATTATCAGAATGCGATTAGACGTGGTAAATTACATGTTTGTATTAGTATTTTTGTTAATATTAAACAGAATAAAATTAAATATTATAAAAATTATTATAAATATTATAATTATTATAAAATAGAATATTAAACATTTTGTTAATATTAAACAGAATAAGGACTCGCGTAATACGTTTGACGACTAGTGAGGTAAAGTCCATCACAAATAGTATTTTTAGTATTCATGGTGCAAATTGCTGGGCGTCCAGAAATTCTTATGCAATCGAGGCTGCACATTTTTAAGATAGATTAGGTGCGAATGTGTGGGCTGGGGCAGTGACTTCGCAATTACACCTCCACTTTTTGCTAGATAATTTCATGCACGGGTCCTATATTTCACGCGAGGAATTAAGAATATTATTAATTAAATAATAGTATCAATATTATTTAACGAAACGTATTTACAGTTACCTCAAATCGTAAACCATGGTCACTACTGATTTGCGATACATTTTTGAATGAATAGAAAGAAATATTAGAGGAATATTGCAGCAACATTTCTCGGCAATATTAAACCTTGAAGGGGATATTACTGAAATATTTCTGGACGATTGCTACAATATTCCTATGTCCGCCTTTTTGTCACTCACAAGAATATTACACGGAATATTTCAACGAGATTTCGGGATTATTGCTACAATATTCGTGTGTTTACTATGTCTGTTTTTTTAATTGATCCTGATACAGTCTAGTGATTCGATAAGTGTTAAGTAGTTAGAACCGGACTTTCACGTTTAACATAGAAGGCACTATATTTTTTTGCCTCGGTTAAAGTTTACACTCCCAAGAGCTCGGAAGGATTTCGTTGGTTGGTGGGGATAGGATTCGACCCTATAACGTAGAAATATAAGTCGACACTTATCGAATCACTACTGTAATAGTAATTTCGGTCAATTCTACATTAAAAACAGATGGAGTGAAAGCACTGAGTTAAGAATCCCAGATACCTAAATCTGATTGAGCAGATTTTTACAGAATCTGCCATTACAGTATTTGTTGTTAGATTGGTAGCAGATCTGATGAAGCATCTTTAACGTGCAGGACTGTTAACAGATTGGTGACAGAAATCGAGCAGGTCCTGCTGACATAAACTGTTGGCAGGTTCTGCTGACATGGGCTGCTCGGTTTCTGACGCCAATCGGCTTCCCGGTCTGTTAATATAGGACCTGTTTGCAATATGGCAAGCCAATATGAAAACAGATGGCTATGGATTTGTAAGCAGGTTTTCTGCCAATTTGCTGCCAATCTGCACGCAGATGGTTTATAGGGCATTTATGTTCTTTCTCTTTTGAAAATCGCGTTTTGTTATATTTTAAAGTTAAAGACTTAAAATATAATATAAAATTATCGTTAAATAAATATTTTATTTAAATGTTCGTTTTTTTAAGCTAAATACAATAAAATTAGCCAAGTAGTAAAGGATTTTCAACTTTTAATGTCCCATACATACAAGAAATAAATAACGTAAGATTTAAAAAATAGCTACAACTTTTGCTTAAACTTTTTTTTTGTCTATCACTGACAGCTCTAAAATTATTCTACAAAAATGGAGAATTCGCATTTTTTTCAAAAGGTGTTTTTCCGCATTGTTTTCAACCCTCAAAATCGCATTATGGCACGGACAAGAAATAGTTTTGTAATAGGGATAAACTACTCTACTTGCACACAGAGTTTCACAATTTTCTGAATTTTTGAGTTCCCTAACTTCCTTCCTTCTACTTTACGGAGTAGGGATTAATTTTGTTTCGATTTTACTTTTGATATAATAGAAACTTCTTTATTTTACATTAGCCAATTTCAAGCTTCTTCATTTTGATTTATGGAGTCGTATTAAAGCTATTATTTATAGCAAGTATATTTGAAATTTAAATTTATTAGTACAACGCAACGTGCTAATTTTACGTTCAAAGAATGAAAGAGTTAGCGCTCATTAGCGATAATACATACATTCGCAATTAGGCGGTTAAAGCCTTTCATGTAGCGACGGAGATATCAGTTTCAGTAATTTCTAAACTAATTATTATAAATTAATTATTGTCAAGGAATGTTTTCTTTGCATTTTCTAGATTTAAATGACTCGTAGCTAAGTCAGAAATATATTTTTGAATTTAAGTGCTTTCAATAATACAGATTTAAGAAATTAACATTCAACGCAAACTCATATCATATCTAAATGAATATTATTTAATATGCATAACTATTGTAATGTTTAAAAATTTAAATATATGGAAATAATGACACTGATAGCTCAAAAAATTTCCGGCTTTGACTGTCTTTCTTATATGATTAAGTTACATTCTTCAAATTAAAATGTTGTTAAAAAATTAAACGGCGAAATTTTATGAATTACACGAGATCTTCGAGAACTATTAATAAGGAATAAAAATAACATATTGACATTATTGGTGGAAGGAGCTAAAAGTAAAGTAGTAAAATTTAATTTTCAATAACATATAGAGACAATTCATCGGCACCTTTTATCGACTTTCCGAATTATTTTGGTATGAAACCAGACCAAGCAAAAAGTTTTCAGTTAAAAGCCACAAAACTAAATTATTTTAAATTACTGTAGTTCTTGAAATGTAAAATGCAAACGGTATGAATATCAAACATATAAAAGTGTTGAATCAATCTAATGTGAACTAAATACAAAAAGAGAACTAATTCAATGTTATGTTTATTATAAAATAAAAACAATAAAAAAGCAAAATGGTAGTTGTAAAAAAAGTATTTAGCCAACAGAAATCGGAGAAAAGGATTATAAAATATGATAACAAATAGTTTTTCAAAACCTTACGATGACCAAATTTTTCTTTTCCACTATCATTTTACTTTTTTTATTGCCCTTTTTTTTTCTTGAAAATAAAAGCTAAAATAGACACGCTTAATAATTTAGTTGAGTGACAAGTAGCTACATTGTTTTACTAAATTACATGACTAAATTTTGGTGTCCACACATAGTAAATTGCTAAAATACTTGTCACATGAATAAATTACTATGTAAACGAGGTTTTTTCAACCTTAAGGATAAACTTCAATAACAATCAGCCAAAAGTTAATAAATTTCCAAGATATTAATAATAAAGCTTCTTGTTGTGATGAGAACCAATCAGAAATATTGATCTTTTGTCACAAAACTTGCTTGTTGGAACGTACTTGAAATTGATTGCTCAATATTGCTTTTTCTCATAAGAACTAAAAATTAAATAATTAAAAATTACCGAATGAATTTTTCTAAAACTGTGCGTGAGGTTTTACTATGACATAAGGATTCATTTTTCCAATTGTAAAAGATTTTCGCTTATTTTTAATCGTCCTGTAGTCCATCCTTAAACTAAAAGTTATATAATTAAAAAACTACTTTGTTTTTAATTTTGCGAAGGGTTTTACTACTATATAAAGATTCATTCCTCCAACTCTCAAAGATTTTCACTTATTTTTAATGTTACTAAAGCTCATTCTTAAGAGAAAGTTTGATTTCTTTTTGTTGCATTTACTTCATATTAAACCAATCTAACATTTTTATACTCTTTTCCCATTTAAACCACCGCATTTCACATTTCAGAAAACTGTATAGCACTTTAAACTAATTTTGTTGTTGCATTCGATCAAAAACAATTCGTCAGTGGTAATACAACCAAGACTACGAATCGCAGGAATCGTGCGATCGCTCGTGCATCATCACATACGTCTGCCTACTTTGGTTAATTCGCCGCGATTAATCCGCAGTACGAAAGCGTTTTGAATTAAAATTGTCCCCAGTTAAGGCAATTATCGTGGCTCGAAAATTACTCACGCCCCCGCGGCTAACAAGGATGCTAAGCGCGCCGCAGTGACTCACCGCAGCCGCGAAACGAAAACCTCCCTTATATAATCGCCCGTCGTCACGTGCACACGCGCGTGAGCGTAATTCGCGTAGGAAAGAAAGTGCCCCGACGTTTTCGAGATTCAGAGGAAAGGAATCGCGATGGTTTGCAGGGTTGGAACGACGTCGGTTTCCACGGGTCGAACCAGATACCAACCCCGAACATTGACGCCCTCGGATACAACGGGATCATACTGAACAGACACTATGTGCTATCATCGAGCACACCCTCCAGGACAGCGTTCTTCACCGGATTGTATCCTATACGAATCGGTGGGTGCACTCGCAAACGAGTGTTTTCATTTTTGGGAGTCTATATGGTTTATTCAGTAACGAGTCGAGAAAATTTAAGGAGCAATTTTGGACACTAAGATGAGAGAAAGGTTCTGGATGTTAAAGTAACGTTCACGGTTGTAAGGGGGAATAATACTTTGACGACGGAAAGAAGAGTGTTCATTATGAATTATTTTTAAGACACACATTTTACAGAAATGTTATTGATTAGGGATTTAAATCTGCATATGTGCATATGATAGTATTTGAGAATTTTTTCATTGAAAAATATGCATATTTAAGCACTATAGATTTTGTTGTGAAAAGCTACACGGTGAACAGAGTCTTATGGTTGCACACCTTATTCACGTTTAGTTTGTCGCAAGAGAAAAAGAGAAGGAGTTTTGTAATCTATATTAATGCAGTTACAGTTATGCGTACGGATATGAAATTATAATAATTTCTTGAGAAGCGGTAGACCTTAATTATGCCTAGCCAGGCGCTCGAAAAATGACGAAAGTTTTCAAATGTTTTTTTAACGTAATATGATAATATTTTAGTACATACGTTTTGGTATCTGATAAAACGAGTCTTTATCAAATTTGTTCAATTTTTTCATTGAAAAATATTAATTCCTTTCGGAGATATAACCAATCTACGACACGTCTTCTTGAAAAAATGGAGAATATAAAGAATTCGTAAGAACTTAGTTTATTAAGATTTTAGTTAGAAAAATAATCGTTGTTTTTCGTCCATAAAATGCAAAATATGTACTAGAAAAAGAAATTGAACGATCGAAGACAAGATTTTTATATTTAAAATAAGCCTGTAAAATTTGAAAGAGATCGGTTAAGTGATTTTCGAGAAACTTTGCCCACCAACTTTGAAAACATGATTTTGAGAAAAACACGTTTAAAGTTTCAGGAACAGTTTATATGAAAATAAAACATTTTTTTCTGATTTTTTTTTGAAGCTCTGATTAGGCATAACTCCTTAAAACAAGAAGTTTTAAAATTTCACTTATATATCAATATGGTTTAGGATGAAACAAAATATTAAATATAATTTTTTTTAAATTTCTGTACGTTTAACTGAATATACTTCGAAATTTTGAAAAATAGTACTAGTAGGTCGCGATTAGTACATTTCAAATTTTTTATTGTATATTTCTTTTAAATTAAAACCACTCCTTATGCAAGGTACCGCACCCGATTTTGACATCTTGATTTTTGCTTTATTATTATTAGACTGTGGATGTTTATGTAAATTTATATTTTCAAGGGCATAGAAAATGAAGATCAACCTAAATAAAAGTGTCTTTACCTTCTAAATATGATAAAATGTATTTTATTTTCGATGTTTCATCCATGTTTGCATCTATGCCGTCTATAATATGCAACGTTATGGACGGCCC
Source organism: Perdita meconis (assembly GCA_030770465.2). NCBI lineage: Eukaryota > Metazoa > Arthropoda > Insecta > Hymenoptera > Andrenidae > Perdita > Perdita meconis. The sequence continues at coordinate 11,753,629 of JASKOS020000003.1, read as the reverse complement.
TGTTCAGTGGGTTGCCGAGCTTCAGGCAGTTTTCATCAGATTTTTCAAATAAATATTAATGAAATCTGCTGCAATTTTCTCCCGAATTCTGAATCATAAATTTAGTGCTTTAGAGGATGGTAAAATAAACCATTTTTGTGGTTGTTTCAAATTTGTAAACATGTCCTGGTACCTACAGGGATGCAAGGAGATGGAATTAGTGGGGGAGAGCCACGCGGACTCCCGCTGAATATAAAAATTCTGCCAGAATATTTGCGAGGACTGGGATACACGACGAAATTGATTGGCAAGTGGCACATGGGGTACCATACGCCTCAACACACGCCATTACACAGAGGCTTCGATTCTTTTCTCGGCTTTTATAATAGCCACATTACGTATTACGATTACAAATACTCGCATCAGGTGAGATAGCTCATACAAACAGAGACACATTTTCGCAACTTAATTTGTCTCTCGGTGTAAAATTGACACAATGGTAAAAAAATGAATAAATGAAAAGTTAAATAAATACTTTTTTTTCATGTTAAAAAAATAAAAATGATGAAGCCTCAAGTAAATGTTCCCGTGAATGTGTGAATAATATACCGTTTCATAAAAAAATTGTGTCAAATTGACACAAGAGATGAATGAGGTTAACATATGCATGAATTATTTTTAATCAATTTTTAATTGTTCCAGAAATTCATGTTTTTATTTTTAAACATTCTATCATTCTATACAGGGTGTTTTGCAACAAGTGGGAGAAAATGTAAGGTGTGATTCTAGACGTCAAAATAAGAGGAAAATCAAGAGTAACGAAATAGCGGTAGCAGCTTTGTTTCTTAGTTATTAGCATTTTAAAAAGTGGGTGAAAAGCGCCTGAAACATGGCAATCCGTATGGCATTCCTAATTCAAAACACGGGCCCTCTCACTCAAACTTACGTTCATTCGGTCCTTCTTTGAAATAATCAATATATCGATCCGCGAAAACAGCCGTGGTTTACATTACACACACACATCTTCGTTTCATACAAACAGCTCTACACACTCTAAATATTACGTAAATATTGACAAATGCCATAGGGATTGCCATGTTTCAGGCGGTTTTCGCCCACTTTTTCAAATGCTAATAACTAAAATATAAAGCTGCTACCGCCATTTCGTTACTCTTGATTTTCCTCTTATTTTGACGTCTAGAATCACACCTTACATTTTTTCCCACCTGATGCAGAACACCCTGTATAATATTTAATAATAATATTCTACTGGGTCTACATTCGTGTTCGCGAGTTGTTTCACCATTCTAATGAATTTGTTGCATAGAATATGAGCGGATACGACATGCATCGCGGGGACGATCCAGCCCACGGTATCAACCGCGAATATGCAACAGATTTGTTCACCGAAGAAGCGATCAGAATAATCGAGAGCCACGAACTTCCCAGGCCACTTTACCTCCAAATATCGCATCTCGCTGTTCACGCGCCTTTAGAGCAACCCGTCGACGAATACCGCGACAAGGAGTTTACGCAAATTCGCGAGCCAAATCGTCGCAAATATGCCAGTACGTGTAAAGCTGCGTCTACACTATGTAACAAAACAGTGTTATATAACAAATTATTTTATAACTTCGTTATATAACATATTTTTATAATTTGTTATAAAATTATTTATTTAATACTGTTCCAAGTCTGTAACAAGTTATAGAACATTTCTCACATCAATGATTTAAAACGTGGAGGATGTTTAGATAGCACAGCAAGATTCGTGGTTAAAAAATAAATAAATTCCGTGGTTAAACTCTTTTTCTCTAAACAATTTTTGGAGCGGTTTTAATAAACCCCACAACACTTACTCCAGAATCGTCGAGGGCAAAGTTACGAAATCATAAAATTTCTAACATATAAATGTTATACATATATGTTATATAACTTTTTTTTTCGTTTTCTAACAAGTTTTATAACTTTGTTGTATAATGTGTTTTGTTATATAGTGTAGACGCAGCTTAACTCATCGACAATTCAATTTTGTACATACAAATATTTTAGTTAAGAATAGACTAGTGAATCCCAACCCGTGGATCGTGACCCCCACGAGAACCCCGAAGTGTTTTTTTGCAGAAATACCATTTTCAATTCATGATTTTTAAGCTACAGTAGAACTTCGATTAACTATAGCTTGATATTTATAAATTAAAATATTGATGATTAATTCTGCTATGTTCTTGAAACATTGCTTTGAAACGTTGCTCTGAAAAAGGTTGTAAACCTCGTGGACAAATTAATGTAACATACTTTTCTCATTCTAGGAATGGTCTCGCGATTGGACGAGTCTATCGGACGAATTTTCCACGCGTTGGGTGATAAGGGAATGCTCAGGGACTCTCTGATCCTGTTTCTCACCGACAATGGGGCGGCGTCCATCGGCAGATACAGAAACTACGGCTCCAATTATCCTCTGCGCGGGGTAAGATCGTGATCTATGATCAACGGCTCCGTTCCATTAACCAGCTCATCGGTTCTAGCTGAAAGAGTTTCGATGCTTGGGGGAACAGAGAAGCATAAGCCGACGTGGATTCGTTTGAACTCGAATAATAGACACCGCGATATTTTTGCCTATACAGCTTCATAAATTCACTAATCATTGAAAGATGTTATTCGTCTTAAATTGAATACAAGAACAAAGTTATCGTAATTTAATTTTGCGAACCGCTTAGGACCGTTGCATGTGAGCGGGTAGCGGCTGTTTGTCGCCGCGGTAAATTCGTTTGTACATACATAACTATACCTACGTTTCTGTTATGCAATTCTTGCGAAACTAGTGATCCTCCAGGGAGTGATCGGACAATGTGTTAATTCTTTTCTATTGGTCGACACCATGTTGATCTAAACCGGAAGCAGAGAGAGCAAGTAGACAAGTAGAAAAAGAAAGAGATACGTTTTGCACCATGAACATAGTAACTTATCCATGGTTTGCATCCATTTGTATGTGCAGGATTTCCGTTTTAGATAAACATGGCTGCGCATTGTCTGATCACTCCCTGGAGGATCACTACGCGAAACGAAATCGAAGCGGCAACTGGGCGGCAAGTTTGCGTACCACGCAAAGAAACGCTAGTCCTGCAATGCAAAGAAACATTCACCGCGAACACGGTGTATTATACAGGTGTTGCAAGTTCCCTTAGAAATGTGTGATCAGTAGATGGAAGATCTTCTAGCGATCGCTAGAGTGCGTCTGAGTAGAAACATCCGTGAGGAGTGCTCCTCCTATTGGTTCAGCGAGCTCAAATGGCGAGGAGACCGAGCGCGAGTAAGGCCGCGTTTACACTGGATGAACTGTTTTTTTCTAAACGATGAAGCAGTTCGGATCATGGTGGAATAAGACAAGGTGAACCATTCCCGAGATGCGCAGTGGTTTAAAAGTAGTGGGGGAACTGTCAACCAATTGGGCTCTGACCCCAAACCTGGAAATCCAGTATGGCTGCTTTTGCACGCATGCGTAATGATACCTCCAAGAAATAAAGGGGGTAGTGGCATCACGTGACTTTTCAGGTTATGAGGTTTTTTCAAGACAATACACTAACATGACGACCATTAATTCCAAGTTTTAGCTAATAAATTGATTTGGAACTTGCAAGAATCATGGCAAAAGTGCTTATGCGATCTGTTTAAACTTGATAGCATGAATCAAATCATATTCCTTCTGAAGAGTCGAAATTAAATTGCTTGTTACGTTTGAAATGCGCGGGACAAGTTTTGGGTCAGACGTTTATTGGTAGCCCAAACCATCCAGCCGCCATTATGCGCAATGGTTCACCTTGTCTTATTCCACCATGGTTCAGATCAGTTCAGATATTGGGAAACTTAGTGGAGGCGTGGCTTAGATTTTTGCCCTCTGGTGGTAAGTTTGCGAATTACTGAAAGTAGGCCCTAGATCCCTTCAAACATTTCATTCGCCATCAAAAATAACATTTAACTATTTAAAAAATCTTTTGATTCCTTTCTTTGTGATTTTATTATTTAAACGAATTAGAAAATACTTGATTTTTACGTGTCTATTTTTAACCAGCTATTTAAATGACCTACTCTCAGTGGTTCAATTTTCTGTCACTAGTTGGCGTATCGAAATTCTCAGTTTCCCAATACGCATCCAGTATAACCGTGGCCTAAAGCTCTGTGATCATCTATGACGCACTTCATTCGCACACATGCATGCCATACGCAAAGTTCTGACTACGACGCCCCTAGCGGCGACCAGAGGATCTTCCATCTATTGATCACAAAAAAATCAACCAGATAGAGGTGCTTTGTCGGAACACCTCTAATCAGAGACTCATTCCGAAACCAAAATAACCGGTATAATACTGGTATTTTTCGGTTATTTTGGAGATATTTGGGAGATATGTCTAAAACAACCGAAAAGTACCAGTATTATATCGGTTATTTCGGTTTCGGTATAAGTCCCTGCTTCTAATACACCGTGGCCGCAATCGTTCTGCGTCCATTTGCTTCAGCATTTTATTACAATACACACGAAAAACGCGATGAAATACACAAACGAAAACGCGACGGCGAATTACCGCCGCGACGAAGTCGCTCGTCTGCACAGCCCTTATGATTGCGTCTCCTTGTAGACGAAGTATACTCTGTACGAAGGCGGCGTGAGAGGTGTCGCGGCATTATGGTCGGCAAGGTTGCAAAAAGCGGCCCGAGTGTCCAACCAATTGATGCACGTAACGGATTGGTTGCCTACTCTGTACTCGGCGGCTGGCGGAGATCTCAAGGATCTAGGGGAGATCGACGGCATCGATCAATGGCGCGTCCTCAGTGAAGGCTACGGTCGCAGCCGAGACAAGCTGCTGTTGAACATCGACGAACTCTCGAGAACCGAGGGCGCGATATACAGTCGATTCAAATTGTTACGAGGTAGCGTTATGAATGTTGAAACCGGCAAATCGATCGGACAATTACGAATGATAGTATTTACCGATTTTCAATTTCCCGATCGTGAAATTGAATGATTTCGTACGAACACTTATGAAACTATTGAGCTGATATCGATTTGCTGCTCTAGGTTCCATCGACGGCGGTTACTATGACGGTTACTACGGCGATTCGGGTAGAACCATGGACATGCCGCCATACCCGGACAGCATCCTCAAAAGCTCCGTTTCCCAGAGCCTCACCTATCACTTGGGCGGCCCGGTGACGCAACCGAGCACAATGATGCAACTGAGACAAGAAGCGACGGTCCAGTGTCGTCCAAACATGACTTATTTCAACAGACACGTGTTCACTACCTGCAACGTTACGGAATGTTTGTTCGACATTGTTAATGACCCGTGCGAGACGAAAAATATTGCCGAGGCCTATCCCAGGGTAAGTCACTTCAAAATATGCGAATCCTAAAAATAGAAATCACATGCTTTTTCTTTCCCCTTGATACGCCATGTCCATGAAACGGTTCACACGAACTTGCAACGAGGAATCACTACATATTCTTTGTTTAGTTAACTGGTAAACGGCATTAGCTTCAATAAATAAATTCATTCGTACTCTTTGGTATAACATCGAGTAAAATTAGAAACATGATTTCCTAATTTTTCTCCTGATAATTAGCATCTTATATTGCAAATAGGGTCATTCCACGCGACTCGGACACTTTTTGGAGTAACATCTCGGATTTTGTTGAATTTTGGATATGTTCTAGTTTTTGAGGATATATAAACGTGTGCGAAAGGATTTTTGGAAATTTTAAAAATTGTTGATTTTACAGCTCTTTGAAGATTACTGTTTATTTTTTTTCTATCAATTTTAGCTCTTAAACTAGTAAACTGATAAAAATGTGCTTTTGGGTGCTTATAGTAAAGGCATAGGAGTATATAATAAAAATTGTTTCAGTTCAGAAAATAATTTTTTTATTCATTTATTTTGCAATTGTTTTAAACAAATGCAATTTTCACGCTGAGGGACCGAATTGAAAAATTGGAAAAAATTAGTATATAGTCCTATTTATCTCCTTTACGGAACACTTTTCAAAAATATGGACACTTTAAAATTGGCTATAAGAAAATTAATTGGCGGCGCGGCGGAGTCTCTAGGGCGGTCCTTGCACAGTCAGACCGAGTCGCGCGGAGTTCAGCTGGTCGAATCAGTGGATTTCGACGCGCATCGTACAATTCAATTAATTTTCACAATTCAGTTAATTTTTCTCAGTAGACTGGGGCTTAATATTAAGAAATGCTTAGTCGTTCATTTCTCTCGCGCTAAGTCCACCAATGTATTCACTTGTACCATTTACGGACACAGTTTGTTAACCGTAACTAATATTCGTGACCTTGGTGTAATTTTTTCGTCTAATCTCACTTTCACAGCTCACATTAACAAGGTTACTAGTACTGCTTTTAGAACTCTTGGTTTTATTTTTAGAGCATCTAAATTTTTTAAATATAGTAACACTCTCAGACTGCTTTACTGTTCTCTAGTTAGGCCTCATTTAGAGTACTGCTCAGTCATTTGATCGCCATACCATCGATATCTTATAAGCAACATTGAAAGCTTACAACATAGATTTCTGCGATTGGCTGCTCAAGCTCTAGGGTGCCCCTTATCTTTTGACAACCATGATTATTCATCGATTCTGCTCCGCTTAAGGGTGTCGGATACTGGATTAGCGGCGCGTAGGGGTGGAAAAGTGAACTAAAAGGGCCCCATACAGGGTGTTTTGCAATTCGTGGGAAATCTCCGAGATACAGGTACTAGACACGAAAATAATAAGAAAAGTTCTTATGCAATATTCTCGGAAATGGTTAGTTTATTAGTTACACGTGGTTTTATATTTCGTAAAGCCACATAACAAAGGCTCATCCCCTACAAGGTCAGTGACCCTGATTTGGGCCCCTGCATCACAGAAAAGTATCAGTTGTGTTACATTCGTCATCATTTCAATTTTTAATTACAAAATATGTGATTTTTCATTCGAAGAAATATCTCATTCCAATACACGTTGCGAGCCACCGGGGCCCACTTAGGCCCAGAGACCCAGAGAGGCGCGGTCACTGGCTTTAAAGGGGATGAAGCAGTGTTACGTTGGCATTTTACGAAATGTAAAACCGCGTATAAATAATAAACTAACCATTTTCGAGAATATTGCATAAGAACTTTTCTTATTATTTTCGTGTCTAGTATCTGTATCTCGGAGATTTCCCAAAAATTACGAAACACCCTGTATATTTCTTATGGGACCGTATTTCCCAGAATTCGGACAGAATAGGAAACAAAACGCATAATAATTGTGATATTGTTGTTCCGGGAAACAAGGCCCACAGCGCTATAGAGCCCTTTTTTGGAAAAAAGGTACAGAAAAAAATATTTTCTATAAAAACATTTACATTTATTTTTTACGAAGTTTTGAAAGCCAAATTGCAAAAAAGGGCTCTACAGCGGTGTCCGTGATTGAACAAATAAAATTCTAAAAAAAAAAAATCATAAACAGATATTGCTTCTGTGCTGCAAATTCTGGGAAACGCGAAACAGATGAAATCCGAGCTCTTTGTTTACAAACACGGCTGACCTTGCTCGCGCCCTTGCTTTCACCTTGCCATATATAGGTTGAATCAGGGCCGACGTAAATTACGTGGACCTTGGGTGTATTCTTATATTTATATTAAACGTCATTATTAAGTTCTAAATGTTTACAAAGCATTGATTGTTATTGCAGTTATCATAGAGAACACTCTGCTAAGTTAATTGCTTGTTTATCAATAAAAGTTGTATGTATATATTTTATTACGTGTATACGAGCCTTTAGGTAAACTTGTTACGGTACTATCCTCTAACCACGTGACCATAGATCATTGCCATAAGGTATCTATATATCACATCATAGTCCACTTTTTTTGGAACTTTTTCTTTTTGCCCCCAGGCGCCGCTAATTCAGTATCCGACACCCTTAAACCTTATGACACTCGAACGTCGCCGTCTGATGCTTGGCCTGTTATTTGCACATAAGATACTGAATGGTGTGGTAAACAGCCCGGAAATTTTGTCACTCATAAATGTATCAACATCGTCTTCTTTTAAGACAGGAAACTCACACAACGCTATGTGGTCAACAGAATTTTATTAATATGTTAATTTATAATGTTAATCTTTACTGCGATGTTAACTTTTTTAATAGTACCCACACCTTCAGGCGTAATCTACTTTCTGTACTTCATGCTAATTCTTCTTTATAATTTATAAACTATTTTGTATACTAAGGGGTGTAAAACCCGTTTAATAAATTCATTATTATTATTATTATAAGCTAAAATTGATAGAGAAAAAAGGAAACAATAAACTTCAAATAGCTGTAAAATCAACAATTTTTAAAATTTTCAAAAATCCTTTCGCACACGTTTATATATCCCCCAAAACTAGAACATATCCAAAATTCAACGAAATCCGAGATGTTACTCCAAAAAGTGTCCGAGTTCGCGTGAAACGACCCAATACTAAGTCGAATAATCGACGTTCTGCTATAACACAGTTCAACCGCAAGACCGTAAATCGTTCCCGAAGTCAATAAACGTGTCAGTGGTTGTCGTTTATCTCTTCAGAAGTGATCTATATCTCGTCAAATAAGATCGATGCTACAATAAATTAATCGAGTGATTCCATAAAAAATGAGAATCGTTCCAAGGAACGATAGGAATCCAAGAAGTGGCAACCAGCTCCGTTGGTCTCCGTCCTGACCACTTTTGTGTCGCGAAATTGAAAAAAACTGTTTATCTTATCGCGAAGTAGTACGCGCGTTACGTAAATGCTTTATTTGCAGATTGCACGGGATTTGGATCTTTATTTGGAGAGTTACGGTCGCATTTTGGTGAGGCAAGTGAAGCTGCCCGTCGATTGGCTGGCCGATCCGAGAAGAAGGAACAACACCTGGGAGCCGTGGATGAATTCGGGGGCTTCGATTCACGCTCCGAACACCGCGGCAGTGCTCGGCAATTTGGTCTACTGTGTTCACATTTCGATCATTTTCATCTCGATTCTGTTGAACATGACCGACATCTAACATCCGCAAATACCGCGGACGTATTTATTAGTGAAAATCGAAGTGACTGTCGGGGCAACATTTTCGATTAACGATTAACGTAATTACGAGCATAATTAACAGTGTTGAAGAGGCACGATTCGATCGTCCGCTAGAATTCGATCGTGTTCGAGACTTTTTTTTTTTCATGATTTAAAATGTATAGTCGTCGAGGTGGGGCAGCGTTTTAAGTTGCGAAATGCAGAAATATGGTTCGGCTCGATTAAAAATGATGCCGATAATGCGAGCGCCGAGGCGCAAATTGAAATAAACGAGTTCATATTCACGTCGTAATTAACGACTTCGCCGACCTTGCCGCATAATTCAAACGAACAAGCAATTTAGGTGTTTTTCAAGGAAAGTCTTTTAATGAAGAATTCTCATATTACCTGTTGTAGCTTCAGTTCTCGAGGTATTTAGTGTAATGAGTTCAACATTGGCAAGGTAAATGACGGGGAGCATTCCACATGTATCTGACATCATTTCCGAGGGGATAACTTTTCGCGTGTATCGTGTGCTTAGTTCTTCTTTTGTTTCGTTAATTAAACGTATAACAATCACCTTGAGCTCAATTTCGTTCTCGTAAAATTTGCGAATGTATCTTATATCGCGTTTCGATTTTCGATACAGAAACTTCAACACAAGAAAATCGTTCCTCGCAATTATATTGAATGTATGCGAAAGAATATTGTACCGTTTTTTAAATAAAGATGAGCATTATTTCTCGGAGATAACGTTAATTATTTCTGTCCTATACATATATGTGAAATTATAAAATGATAAATAAACAAATATGACGTAACGTGAATATAAAATACATAAATATTACTTAATACATAAACGATAATACGCATAACAATTATTAATGTCGAAAAAAGTCGCTGCTATTAATTTCTCGTTTCAAGAAATCCGCAATCAGGAGATTGCAATCACCATTATCTTGCAGTTTGCGTTTGATAAAGATTAGTCATGTAAAAGTATAATAATCAATGGATTAAATTAAAATGCTCTAAGCAGTGGCGGATCCAAGAGCCTTCCTTCGGGGGGGGGCGAAATGTATAAAAGTAAAAAAGTCTATTTTTTAACCGTCTTTTCAACCTTGATAAGCAATTAGAATAATTACGTGTTATATAATTATGATTAAAGACTTTATTTTATCAGAAAAACAGATATACAAGACATTACAATTAATGCGATTACGATACTTCATAATACAAATTCTGCTCTACGTTGGCGAATTTTTACCAGGCAATAGTCTGAAAATATTTTAAAAACTTCTATGCACTAGCGCACTAGTGAGCACGCTAAGCAGAAAAATCTCCAATAGAAATCATGTAACACATTCAGTATATACGTAATAAGTTTTTCGGAATGTAAGGAAATATTTTTATATTTTATTACTCTTGGGGGGGGCGATCGCCCCTATCGCCCCCCCTGGATCCGCCACTGGCTCTAAGCGAGATAAAGTTAAAAACCGAATTCTTGTTGCTATTTATTTTTTAATAGCACAAATTTTAATATGCCTTAGCACAAAATATTTTAAAGGCTTTCGTATAATTTTTTTTTGCAAACAATATACTTCCAAATAAATTTTGAAAACATTTTGAAATATTTATCAAGATCTGTTCTTCATTTTGTAAACATTTCAAAAGATTTTACAGTTTCGATTAAGCTGTCAACGACCCAATTTGCTCGGATCGAATTAAAAATGAATAGAGATAGCAAAAAGATAAGCAAAAACCTGTAAATGGGCATTAAACATTTTTTTTCAAATGATCTACTTATTAAACCAGTTTCAAACAAATACTACGTTAATTTTCTACCTTCAGTTTCGAGTAATTTAGCAATTTTCAATATTTTAAATAATTTGAACAGAAACAGAACAGAATATTTCAAAAAAAGATCAACATTCGTTCACCTTTGCTGCGCTCATAATTCTGTCACCTTCATCGTCCGGCAACTGTCTAAACAATGGCGATCGTAGTCATACGGTACACATTGTAGTTTATAGCAAATAAATTCAATAAATTTAATAAACATAAAACCATGTACGCGCACTGCGAGGCTGCTTCGCGAGGTAAGCCTTGATACCTTATTGTAGCGTACGAAAAAAATGTGAGACAACGCAAAACAGATGATTGCTAATGTTGCCTCACTTCTTTTTCGTACAACATACAATAAGGTATCGGGGCTTGCCTCGCGAGGCAGCCTCGCAGTGTCCGTACACGGCTTAAGAAGACAACCGCGAAACTTGATTCTGTTTGGTGCTGCTACTTGTTAACGATGCTGTTAGCTACAATTCATCGTTTTTACGACTGCAGCAATTATTTACTTCACTCTGCGAACGTTTACTTTGTAACGTAGCCTTGTGTCACTGACTTTTAAGCAAGGTAAGTTAGAATTTGGAATAAATGTAAATTATTAGTATTAATTTTGTTAAGTAGATAAATGTTTCTACTTTCAAAGTCAAATTTGGTTCATAGTGATATGTAAATGCGTTACTGGAGTAAATTCATTAATTCATAAATTTAAACACGCGGTGCGAAGTAATTTTGATCAAAGTTGAAGTGTTAATCGCCATCAGCTTTTGATACATCAAAGAATTAGAAAGAAGACAGAATCTAGAATGCAGTGAAAGGTAGATTTTGTAGCTAGGAATTCGGAGGAATCGATGAACTTTCAGTGCATAGCATCTAATCAATGAAAAATACATTTGTGATTCCCTGTGAAACGAAGAGTAATAAATTTTTTAAATTTAACCACTAGTAGAATAATTTCAGTTAAATAATCTTTTCCTGTTTTAAGTTTTCAATTCCGTTACAAAGTAAATTTATGATTTCTTTTTTCAACCATATTAATACAAACTAGACACTTCACGTTATAAACTAATATAAATAAAGTTACAAATCTGTAACATTTTCAAATTCGACAGCGTTTCTTGTTCACATAATTGCACCCTACGCTTTCCCCTACTTTCTCTGATGGTATTATAAAGCCAGCAAAGTGTAGGTTGCACGAAGCAGTAGGGTCCTCGACGTTACACAGTTGTTATCGCATCGGGCGTATTTTATCAAATCTATCACATCGGATCGGATCTAAGCAGCGTCACGTGCAGTCGCGGATTTCCTCTGCGCCGAGATTTTCGCGTCCGCCATCGTCCTGTCGCGCGAATCCCAATTCACCGATAAAGCGTTTTATCCGAGCGTGGATCTTATTCCGAGGACAAGTGTTCCGACTTTCAGTAGAATAAAATTACGTGGAAGCACAGCAGTGGTGTTTCTTAAAAAATGAAGTGAACCCAGTTGGAGTAGCCGAAGGTGACAGATCTGCGGTTGTCAGGCGAAATGCGAATAGCCACGTGCTTCCACTTTCAGGATACTGAACTTTAACGGAGTATTTTACCGTAAGGATGTTTCCGATATTTACTTTTTGTCAAAGGTACTATGAAACTTTTACATTAACGTATTCATTTCAGTAATGTTCGCAAATCGTTTCAGTCAAATATATAATGACTAAAAGGACTTTTGTTTTAGTATTACACATGCATTCGTAATTAATAATTAAACTGCGAATTTTATGCATTTATGACAATTCTAGATATTCTAAAAATCTTCTAGATTGTTGACAGTTGACAAAATATCAAAAATATAATTCAAGTTACAATATTTAAAAAAAAACATGTTATTCAAATTTCAATTCATTATATGCATTTCTAAACATTTTATTTTGCATTAAAATCCGTAGTTTAGTAATTAATAATTGGACTGCGGATTTTTATGCATTTATAATTTTAAGTATGCAGCAATCTATAAACCTGTTGACAAATGCCAAAATCAGTGAAATATCAAAAATATGATCGAAGTTACAATGATTATAAAATAAGAGATGCCGTTATTAAAGCTTTGATATTTTTTGAGTGTTTTCGAAAATTTTATTTTGCATAAAGATCCGAAGTCCATTAATAATATTCAGAAATTGTTTTAGTAAAAGTCTTCGAGTGGCAACAATCATTCCTGTTTTGTGAAATGTTTCATTTCTGTTTCTGTAAAATAATTAACATGATTTTTAGAAAAACATAAAGAGCAGGTATTACCCGTATAATAATAATAAATAATAAATAAATAAACAAAAAAAAGGGGAAAGCAAAACTTAACAAGTTTGTAGAGAAGATTGAAAAAATGAGAGTTAAATGAAGTTTATTCAATTATTCAATTTTTATAAATCCTATCATAAAAAAAATAATTGTATCTTTTTAAAAAGTATATACAACGGTTTTGACGATTTTCTATATCCTCTAAATTCTTCGCGCAGGAGCAATAGCTTGTTATGTGACAATAATTTACTCAGTACCTTCTTTGTATATAAAAAAAAAAATGACCCACGATAGATTGTCGCAGGTGTGTCCAATCTTTAGAAAATCAATTCAATCAGTATTTTCCCTTACAATTACAGAAATATGCTGCTGTCGAAGACAAGTGTCGTTCTTCTCGCACTATCCTTGGCTCTCCTCGGAGGATGCGTATATCTGTCGCTGATGAATGGACACGAAACAGTGCAGAATATTCAGCGACCAAATATAATTGTGATCGTCGCAGATGATCTTGTAAGTCTTTTTCTTTTTACACGGTTCAAATATAAAAAAATTAACGAGTTGCGTAAAAAAAAAAAAACACTTACGCAACGGTAGAATTATGATTTGTTTTATACGTTTTCATAGCTAAACTTTACATGTTTGTAATTGAATTGTACCTTGCACACTTTCCACTTTCTATCAACGGCATGTTTATCTAGTTTGATAGACGTGTTCATTTTTTTTGGACATCGAACCTAAAAAATTCCCAAGAGACTTCTACAATCTATTGAAAATATAATTAAAAGAAATAGAATAAGTGGCAAAGAGATACTTGTAAATTCAAAATACTATTTTCCTTATCATACAGGATGTACCACCTAACTTCATCATCTCGAATAATTCCGTTGTACTACAAGATTTGAAAAATTGTTTCCTACAAAAATTGCAATGCAATGAAACTGTTTTTACAACAACAAAATGTACACAGTATAAAATGTAACTATGTACAAAACATTCTTTAGGAGTTTGTAGTAGAACAGAAATATTTCAGGCGATAAAGTTAGGTGGTACACCTTGTATCCTGCATTCAGCTTCGAAGAATGCACGTACCTATGCAAACTACTGTTCAATCGTAGATGCAATGTCTTAGAACGATGCACGTGAGTCATTGTTGAATTAGAATAAATTAAACTTGACATGGATTGCCTAATCTCTATTCCCGACGCATACTTTCCATCTCTTTACAATTTTCTGTTGGCAGGAGTCACCCGAATGTTCTTGCTACGGTTAATTTTCGAAAACGAATGTCTTTCTATAAATAATTAATAGTTTGAATGCACTACGAAATACAAATAAATTGAAAATTATTTACAGGAAATGTTTTTAAACTAGTTACACATCGATAGTTGTTCGTAGTTTAGCTTCCGCATTCTTTTAGTTTGATATCCGATCTTAGAAAGGGAAAATCATTTGCGGGAGTTACGCATGCATGCAAAAACAATGCGCACGTGTGTTTGAAAATAACAATCACTAAATGCTTCAAATTTTTTATCGAGGGCTGGAACGATGTGAGCTTTCACGGCGCCAATCAAATACCTACGCCAAATATAGACGCTCTTGCTTACCATGGAGTGATATTCCAGCGTCATTACGTTTTGCCGATATGTACACCATCAAGGACAGCTTTCTTTACTGGTCGTTATCCTATTCGAACAGGTATTCCTTTAATACTATCAACACTTATCCTGGCATTCGTGTTCAGCCTCTCTTTTTCTCTTCGCGAACGCCTCGATGATGATCAAGTTACTGGCAAGCCTTCAGCATAACAATAGTCGGAGGTGCAGCATCTAAGGCGTCGGAAATGTTCTATTATTTACTAGTTATGAAACGTTTGCTCAAGAAGCGCTCAAATTTCGGACTATTATTATTAACCCTCTGTGATTCCTTTTATAGCACAAGACAAATTTTGTCTTTAAAGGGGAAGCTTAGTTTAGGACAGCAAAAATAAATTGATTTTGGGGATTTTCTTTTCATGAAACGATTTAGCGAATCATTTCGAAATTCGCAGGGTGCGTTATTTCATATTTAGACAATACAAGGTAATTTTTTTATTAAAAAATGGTCTTTAGAAACACAGTTACATGAATGAGTCTGTAGGACCTCAACATCTGAGTGTCATTGCGGGAGTTCCGGAGCCTTCAATTTTTCCCTAAAACAAAAAACCAAGGATTTTCTTATTTCTCATAAAATTACGTTGTCGATGAACCTCAAAAACTATAAAAGTCGTCGCACACCAAAGAGCACAGCACACTAACAGCGTAGGACCAACATTGGCATATTGACATATAGAGTCATTCGGGGTAAACGCGCGCAGTGGGTAAAAGTACGAAGTGCCGTTTTCTCTGAGGGTTTCGTTGAATCTATGAAAAATTATAATTTTATGATAGTTTCCTAAATTTTAAGTTCCTAATTTCTATTGTTTTTGTCATCTTTAGCTTCATTTATTAAAAATAATATAAAAATATGTTCCATCTGTGTATTATTTGTTCATTTTCTTTTACTACACCTGAATGCATACTTTTACTCTACATGCGAACTTTTACCCATACGACTGCGAATTTTTACCCCGCATGTCGGGGTAAAGGTGCGCAGTCTGACCAAGTCACTCTTTTGCTTAATTTAAAAAAAAACTGTTTGGCCTATCGTCAAATACTCGTTACATTTTATGAGTCTATTAAATATGCTACCGATAGCGCAAGAAAGTGTTCCTAATATCGTGGTACTTTTGGCTCAGTAAAGGAAAAACAGCAAAAGTGCGCCCTTTTACCCCGAATGACCCTATGTAGTGTAAATGGAATGCGAACACTTATCGAGGAGGAGTGTCGATGCGGTGCTGTTACCGATAAGTGTGCGCATTTCCATTTAAACTACATATAATAATGTGAATATGCCAATGTTGGTCCTAGCTGTGATCTTTGGTGTGCGACGGTCTTAAGAAAATACAAACTTGACTAATTGGTGGGATTTCAAAAGAAAAGTATTGATTTTAACCCAAAATTTTCGTACCATTTATGCATGAGAAATTGTCTAATTCCATTTTTTTTATAAAAGTTAGAGATTCATCAACGATGTAATTATATGAGGAATAAGAAAATCCCCGGTTTTTTTGTTTTAGAGAAGAATTAAAGCCTCTAGGATTCCTGCCAATTTGATACGTCGATGATACGGTCTTATTTATGTACATCCGTTTTTGAGCACAATTTAAAAAAAAATTAACTTTTATTATTTACATATGTAATAACACAGCTTGTAAATTTTTCCACGATTCACTTAATAGTTTCGTAAAAAGAAACTCCCAAAAATCAATTTATTTTAAAGAAAGGTTCGGATTTGGTTCTGTCTTCGAAAAAATTGTTTATTTACAATTTATTGGATCATGAAATAAAGACTTTGAAAAGTATCCTTTAATTTTTTTAGAGATAGAAAACATTGGTCTGAATATAAAAACATCCAGGAGGATGGTGAAAGTAGTATAAGCAAAGGGGGTTACGGAGGGTTGAATATAAATATAAATAATAATCAGGGTGTCCCGTGAATAACTAATTGGAGGATGATTCTCTTCTGTCAAAAAAAAAGAATAAAATTTTTTCGTATAAAACTTCGTTTTTGAGAAAATCGAGTTTGAAGATTTAAGCCCGGTGCGAACTATGGCGAAGCGCAGCGAAGCGAATTGAAGATTGAAGAAATTGATTCGCATTGGTTGCTGCATTTCAGTTTAGTGCGCGCGGCTTCATAAGATTCAATTGTTTATTTAATTTTCTCTTCGCTTCGCAGCGCTTCGCCGCACTTCGCCGTAGTGCGCGCTGGCCTTTAGCCGGTAAAGATTACCATCAACCGCATATCGACTTCGCGTATCTCGTTATACATTCTTGTTTTCATTTGTACTTGTAATTATAAGCATAGTAATAACGTTGCTTGACGGTTTATTATGCAAGTATGAAATAAGGAAGTAAGCAATTTGTTTATTTTATGCTGCAAATCCAAGTAAATCTTCGAACTCGATTTTCTCAAAAACGAAGCCTTGGACGAAAAAATTGTATTCTTTCTTTTCGACGCAGTTTTACATGCCGAATTATCCCTCCAGTGGGTTGTCCATGGTTTTTGGGACACCCTGTATGTGCATTACCACACAAAAATTATGGAGTAGTAGAGAAGATCTGATAAACATTTAATAGTGTCGTTTTCTGTTTTACTTCTGGTTATAAAGTGCTGACAAAAAACGACAATCTGCAAATCAGTGATTAAGGATGAACTTCCAGTAACATTCTGAGCCAAAAGTTAATCAATTACCAACATATTAATAATAAGGCTTCTTCTTATAATGAAACTTTTTTGTCATAAACTTGATTGTTAGAAAGTATTTGAAATGCAACTCTTAATATTGTGATTTCTGATAAGAACACATGTTGAATTGAAAGTTAAATAATTAAAAACTATGGGATGAATTTTTCTAAAATTTTACTGGTGATTTTACTGTTACATAAAAATTCATTGCTCCAATTTTCAAAGATTTTCGCTTGTTTTTAATGTTACTGAAATTCATCCTTAAAAACAACTATAATCATAAAATTTTCTGAAATTGATATTGAAAAATAAAATATTCTGCAAAAATATTACGAATCGAGTGACCTAATATTCATAAGAATCTCTATAATGTTTTTTGTGACAGAACAAAAATCATGTTGACCAGTACAGTTGGTTCAGAACGCCTGTGGAATGGCAACCATTGTGTATGTATGAATCTGATCGCATCTTCACTGAAGGTTACCAGATTATTTAGAATATATTATAAATGTTTAGCATAATTATAAATATTGTTCTGTAAGCTGTTGCCGTTCATTGATATTAACGTCTTACACAATTTTTTAATCCTTGTTTTCAATCCTTGTTTTTAATCCTTGTGTCAAACCTGCAGGTCAGAATGTGAAATGAGAAAGATTATGACTTATAGGACGAGTTAAGATTTCTTGACAGATCGATCACAAGAAAAAAGCACGTTTCAGTGTTACTTCTAATAATTAAAATCAGGAAAATACTAGAACGTAATACTGGTTGCCATTCTCTAGGCGCTCGTTGCCATTCCATATGTACAAACTTCGAAACGATTCGCAATTTTTCAAAACTCTGAAAATTCTAATTGTTTCTGAATTCAGATACAATTCGGAGCTTAGAGCTCTTGAAAGTCTTGAAACTCTAGATGGATTAGAAAATCGTGAATCGTGACAGTTCCGATAGATATTGAAAGTTTGATGAATATTTGATGTTTTATATGCTCTATTCATCATATTACGTTATGTACAATATTGTATTAAATGCGGTTTACCTATAAAAAATCACTATTATTATTTAATTAATAAGATGTTTCAGTATAATTAATAGTCCATATTTTCTATACATATATTATACTTATCAACCTTTCAATACTTATCGGAATTGTTATGATTCACGATTTTCTAATCTATCTAGAGTTTCAAGACTTACAAGACTTCCATGACTTCCAAGACTAACAAGACTCAAAACCGTTCAATAGTTCCAAGCTTCGAATCGTGTTCGAAACGAGTCGAATTTTTCGTCGTATGTTTGGATTCGAAGCGATTCGAAGTAACTGAAATCCCATTACTATTCCTATGCATTCTACGTATGTCTTAAGTGTGCTTGTATGTTTTGTCAATATGCACGTTTAATCACAGGCATGCAAGGATTTCCGATGAGAGCTGGTGAGCCGCGTGCAATACCTCTGAATAATACCCTTCTGCCAGAATATCTACAGGAATTGGGATACGCCACGCACCTTTTAGGAAAATGGCACGTCGGCTATTACAATAATTATTACACGCCAACGTATCGTGGCTTCGATACCTTCTTCGGATATTACAACGGCTATATTTCGTACTTTAATCATACCATACAACAAAGTGTAAGTATTATGGAAAATTTTCTTTGCAATTAAATTACTTTAAGAGTTAGACAGAATGTAATCTGAATACAATTACGAGTTGCTTTCTGTAATCGTTAGTTGTTACTGATCACAATTTGACTGTGTAGCCAATAAAAATTAACGATCACAGAAAATAATGTGTAATTTAATTATTTAGTAATTACACTTTAATCATGATTTTTTATTTTTGATCAGACATTACATTTTTTCCAAATCTGATTTTAATCCTACTGTTCTCCCTTTCAAAATTTGATATACTGGAACTTTAATTATTAGTATATCGTTATAGTAGATTTTTATGCAAAATGAAATTTGTACGCTCACAAATAAAGAAGAATTTAAATTTAAATAACAATGTATCTCATTTTCTAAACACTGCAACTTGTATTATATTCTTGATATTTTGTATATTTCGTCAAGTTTAAACAACTTTGTAAGTTTTTTATATTTAGAATTGTCAGAAATGTATAAAAATCTGTAGTCTAGTTATGAATATAGACAGTAAAGCTTTATAGAAAATCCAGGAATAACAAATTGATATTAAATGATATCCTTAATATATTTTTCTAATTTAAAAAATTATTACAATTATTTAAAAAAATAAAATACATGATTGGGTTGAATAGATCCGAAGAGCACAGCAGAATTAAAATTGTCACCATTTTCTGACGAGTATTGAACAACAGGACCTCGTTGCATCAAGAAGAACGACAAATGTTCGAAGTCCTTGCATCAGTTTCTATTGCAACGCCATAAAACAATAAATTTTAGAGCAACGATTACTTGTTTACAGAATCACACTGGGTATGACTTGCACGAGGATATCGCTGGTAATTTGTCGGTGAACTATAACTACGAGTACTTGACCGATCTTATAACGGACAAAGCTGAAGACTTAATCGCAAAGCACGATCGCGAGAGACCTCTCTATCTCCAATTGGCTCACAACGCTGTTCATTCCAGCGACATGGAGGAGGTGATGGAAGTTCGCGATGCGAAGGAAACGAATTCCACTTTGGGTTATATTCAGGATTTCCAAAGAAGAAAATTCGGAGGTTGAGTAACAATAAAAATAAGCTAAAATCTTTGAAAATTGGAGGAATGAATCTTTATGCAATAGTAAAACGCCCCACAAAATTAGAAGAAAAATGATTCGGTAATTTTGAAAGTGTTTAACTGTATTCTTAGAAGAAAACGCAATATTGGGAAATATACTACAAAATTAAGAATGAAGTTGCTAATGATTGTATTTCAAATATCGTACATACATTCCAACAAACAAATTTATGACAAAAGATCAATATTTCTGATTAGCTTTCATCACAAGAAAAAGGCTTATTAATATCTTGGAAATTGATTAACTTCACTGAGATTGTTGTTCATCTTTTAATTGCGGGTCCCATATTAAACAAATTTCTAAATTATTTAACAGTTAATCCTTGACAATTCCATTGTTTTTAGGTGTACTCACTGCTCTGGACCAGTCCGTTGGCAGAGTGATGGATGCGTTAAAGAAAGCGGATATGTTGGAAAATTCGATCGTCGTCTTTATGACTGATAACGGCGCGCAGACTGAGGGACTTCATCAAAACTACGGATCGAACTACCCATTACGCGGGGTATGAAATCTTGCAGCAAATATTTTTTATAATGCAGAGTGACATAGTGAATTATTAGAAGGTAAAAACAAATATGGAGAATGAATTCGAACGATGTAACAAGTTACATCATCCAACATCTTTGGGATCACATTTATTTCACAAAATGTAATCACAAGAGGAGCAATACTTGGGAAAGCAGAGAATCGAACGTAGAGTCATTCGGGGTAAAAGTACGCACTTTTGCTGTTTAAAAAAAACCGTTTGGTCTATCGTGAAATACTCGTTGCATTTTATGAGTCTATTAAATATGCTATCGATAGCGCAAAAAAGTGTTCCTAATATCATGGTACTTGCAGCTCAGTGAAGCATAAACAACAAAAGTGCGTACTTTTACCCGCTGCGTACTTTTACCCCGAATGACTATATTATTATCAAAGTAGCATTTTCGAAGGCCATTAATTTTTGAACATTATGTTCTACGTCAAGTATAAAATAGTATAGAGTGAACAGATTTTGTGACGCAATTTTCAGTTAAAATTCACGCTATTTGAAGGCGCGGTTCGCGGCGTAGCGTGCATCTATTCGCCGTTAATAAAATACTCCTCCAGAATTTCTAATCAATTGATGCACGTGACTGATTGGTTGCCGACGTTCTACTCAGCGGCAGGAGGCAATTTAGAGGATTTGGAGGAAAATCTCGACGGTATCGATCAATGGTCGACCATCGTTTCGGACAAAAGGACCAAACGCACGGGGGTGTTGCTGAACATCGACGAAGTCGACAATCTTTCAGGAGCTTTAGTCGGGAAATATAAGCTGATCAACGGTATTTGACATTTTTCTATTCACAAAAACGAGGATACTGACAGTTTTTGGAAATTCATACTTTTAAACAGATCAAGTCCTATAATGTGACGATTAATTTTATTTTTTCTTTAATACAGGAGCGAAGGAATTATACGGTGCTTATTACGGTGATAGTGGTACAGATGAATCTTACCCAGAATACAATGCGTCGAGTATTTTGCAGTCCCTCGCCGGCTCTGCGATCGCCACGTTGTCAAAATCTAATTTAAGTGCTCGGAAAATAATTGAACTTCGGACAGAAGCGAAGGTGACATGCAAAAACTTCACCGATTATCCGAAATGTTTGGATAGATGTTTGTTCGACGTTTATAACGATCCTTGCGAAACAACTGATTTGTCTCCCATGTATCCAGAGGTATGCAGAAAACTGTCACGGAAAATTTGCGAATGCATCCTCTGAATGTTTATTACACCACGTGAAATGGAACATTAATTTGCTTACAGATTGTGGAAAAACTGAATAATTACATTAAGTACTACAACAAAGTTTTGATGCATCAAACAAACGCACCAGTGGATCCAGCTGCATTTCCAGAACACTTTAATGGAACGTGGATGCCGTGGAAAGAAATGCCAGACGAAGATGATTCTTTGAACAAAATTGTTCAAACGTTAAGGGGGAGCCGTCATGAGATTCTTTAATCCCTTATGGAATTTGGGATTTTCTTTTTACGGAACTATTAAGCGAATCTTTTCGAAATTTGCTGGCTGTGTTATTTTTAGACCGCGGATTTTATGCACATTTTATGACAATTCCAAATATAGACAAATCTACAAAGTTAAGTAATCATAATGAAATATACAAAATATTAAAACTATAACTATAATTGTAACTGACTTACAATTAACCAACAATGAACATTCGTGTGACTGAAGTTGATCCAACTGATTTAATTTATTCGGCAACTTACGATTTATGCATAAAACATCTGTTTCTACGGACAATTTTTTTAACGATAAAGGAACTTTCATCGTCTAAATACGAAATAAAATACCCTGCAAATTTCGAAAAGATTCATTTAATATTTTCGGTGAAACAAATACCAAAAGCTCAGATTCATCAATCGAATCGCACGATTAAAATTTTTACGATCGTTTACTCAGAATGTTCATAATCTATTTATAATACATAATGATTGGAGAAAACGTAGATTCCAAAATATTTTTTCGTAGAAAATTTCCCGACTCGAAAAGCGTTTAAGTCGGGGCAAAAAGTTCATTGCGGTCGACTGACTCCGTTTTTCCTACTTGACGTTATCATTCACAGATTATGCAGATGAGGTAGCATCGTTGCGGAATACGTTGATGTCGATTTAATTGCGCGGCACCGAATTAATTAATCCGTGCATTGTGCGAACGCGACTCCCGATTTTCGGAATTTCAATATCGCGTGCAAAACAAAGGAACCGATGCAAAAATAATATTAAATTACTATCAGTGTCACGAATACCGAAGACATAAAAGCTTCATACCGAAATGTAACAGTTATTGTCGCATCACTGTGCGTCCTTCGATCAAGAAATGGACTATTTATAAAAATATTAAAAAATTACCTCCTTCGGTATGATCGTTAGTTCGCGCCTTGTAAGATTTGGCATTGTGGGCGAGTAGTGATGAGATCTGAAACACATTTTGAATCCGGCACGAATGTAATGACAAATTCGAATCACTTCGAACATGACTCGAATCTCTTTGAAGTTGTGATAGTCTTGATCATTCTGGAAGACGTGGCAGTCTTGGAAGTTTTGAAAGTCTTGAGAATTTTAATACTTTTTAAAAGTTTCGTAAGAATTCAGTATCTTATATATTTTTTTATTATTTTTGTTTAAGTAGGCTAATTGGCACACAAAATATTTAAGAAAATCCGAAAAATTCGCGCTACCATAAATACATATACAGGGTGTAACAAAAATGTTACAGTTCCTTGAAAAGGGTGATTCCTAAGATAATTTTAAACAACTTTTTCCTTAGCAAAAATGTTAGGTGGAGCTTTGTTAATGAGTTATTAATAAAAACCCTCGACCAATCAGAGCACGAGTACAGTGGACGAATTTCAGCGCGGGCTTTAGCTAAGAATAGTATTGGTCCGTCATTGTCCGCGCCATCCGCTGTATTTGCTCTCCTATTGGTCAACGTTTTTCGTTAATAACTCGTTAGTAAAGCCACACATAAAATTTTCGCTAAGGAAAAAGTTGTTTAAAATCAACTCAGGAATCATCCCTTTGAAGAAACTGCAACATTTTTGTTATACCCTGTATTATTATTAGACTGCGGATTTTATGCATTTATGGCAATACTAAGCATGCAAAAAATCGAATAAACTGTAAATATATGTCAACATATTTAAAATATTTAAAAGATTAAAAATACTATTACTTAGGTTCCGATTCTTTATTTATGTTTATAAAAATTTTTATAGTTTGTAGTACCTAGATACTACAAATATGATCATAGAAAAAGAGAGAAAATTGGAAATTTTTCGAATTTCAAAACATTTACATAAATACATATTCTTAAAAGTGGAAGGTTCGAAAAATGAAAAAATTCAATTTCTTGAAATTTCTAGCCCGAAACCACCTTTAATATTTTACGTTAATGAGCCTGTTTGAACAAAAATAATCAAAAAGCTTTTAAGATACTGAATTCTCATGAAGCTTTTAAAAAATATCAAAATTCTCAAGACTTTCAAAGATTCCAAGACTTCCAATACTTCCAAAACGGTCAAGACTTTCAAGATTTCTATGAGATTCGAATCGCGTTCGAAGTGATTCAAATTTTTCTCGAATATACTGATTGAAATTGATTCGAAGTGCTTGAAATCTCATCACTGGTCGCGAGGCGTAAATTTTCCCGAGAAAAAATTGGCGGGGCGTCTCGATCCCCGACGCTTTCTTCCTTTCCTTCTTTACGCGTTGGCGGCACGGCTCATTTAGCAATTTGCTTATTTGCCAGGAAGACCGTCGTGCGCGTACACACGCGTGCTTTAACTTTGTGCGTAATCGCGGACGACGGGGGTTGACAGCGGCGGCGGTGGCGGCGCGGAACGAGAGGTAACTTTTGCGATCGTGCCCGGTGGGGGTTTGGGGGTTTAAGTCGCTTTTAATAGCCAAGCAGCTGTCGCCGGATCTGTTTGCCCCCTTTTTATGGTAGACGTCTTCGACGAATAATGGCGGGAAATAATCTGGAACGAAAGAAGCGGCCATCCTTTGCAGTCCACCGCCAATAAACCGTTTTTAACTCACCCCCTACTCTCTCCCCTTGGCGAACGGCTGCCTCGTACAACCCGTCATTTCGAGCCCGGTGAATGTAACCAACGCAATTAATGAGCACACGCTTTTGCAATGATATTCGAGCGGTGCTCTTGATACGCGAACGTGGGTGGAAAAATCAATCTTGTCGGAGTTGAAATCGTTTTCTGGTCCGATTTGTTTTCATCTTTTTTTTCAATAGGAACGTGTAAAGTGGTTCCAAATGAATTGTTACGTTATGGGGAAACAGTATTTTTCTTCTTTGTAAAACGGAATGTAGGGAAGGCTTGGGAAAATTTGAAATATCGTGCGATAGGAGTGATTCTATTACAGTGGAATCTCGGTTATCTGAATCACTGTTATCCTTATTTTTTATTATCCAGTGTTCCAACTAATTCATAAACTACGCTAATGATTAGCATAGGATCATTCGGGGTAAAAGGACGCACTTTTGCTGTTTTTGCTTGACTGAGCCGAGACTACCATGATATTAGGAACACTTTTTTGTGCTATCGGTAGCATATTTAATAGACTCATAAAATGTAACGAGTATTTGACGATAGGCCAAACGGTTTTTTTAAATTAAGTAAAAGAGTTATTTGGTCAGACTGCGTACCTTTACTCCGACATGCGGGGTAAAAATTCGCAGTCGTGTGGGTAAAAGTTCGCATGTAGAGTAAAAGTATGCATTCAGGTGTAGTAAAAGAATATGAACAAATAATACACAGATGGAACATATTTTTATATTATTTTTAATAAATGAAGCTAAAGATGACAAAAACAATAGAAATTAGGAACTTCAAAGTTAGGAAACTGTCATAAAATTATAATTTTTCATAGATTCAACAAAACGAAATTATGCTCAAGCCTTTATCAGAGCAGATATGTTTTTACTCCAAATATTATTAAGAGTTCAAAAACAAGTAGATAGTAACCTAAATACTAGTGCGTACTATTACCCCCGTCCTTTTACCCCATTTGGCCAGTAACCAAAACAATTCGTACTAGTTCGAATTCCAATAAAGTTAGGTTAAAATGTTATTCTGGAAAAAATCGTTCAATAACTGTATAAAATCAAGAAAAACAACTTACCTCTAAGAATACATAAATAATACTTCCGCAAACTTTTCCCTGGTACGAAAAAAATCGAAATTACACGTCAATTTTAAGTTGTTACTTGTAATTCACAAAGCGCGACTCGCACCGCTCAACAGGTGTTGACACAACATGGAGGCCCACGCGCACCCAATCCCGACGAGCCGGCATCCCCGTCCTCTCACCCCCTTCAGAGAAAACGGCTCTTCGTACTTTTATCCGCTGCGCGCTTTTACCCCGAATGACTCTATTATTTTATACATATCAATTCGGTTAATCAAGGTTTTACTGTATTTTGAAAAAACTAGTTTTGCTTTAATGCGCTTTTTTCGATGTCTTCGACAGGTTGAAATAGAGCTATGAATATGATTATAATTAATTATAAACCCCTCATAAATCCGACTGACGTTTATTAAATATCGTGCAGTAGAAAATTTAAAAAATTACTGAAGTTTTCTTCTATTTTAACGGCGCGGCGTTTTGAAAATCTACTACGAAACTATTTAAAAAAAAGGGATCAAAATAACAGTTGAATTGACAGTATTCGTTAACATATTCGTTCGCGTTGAACTTGGAGAATGCAGTAAACCGAGAAATGTAGCAAGCGAGTTACAAAACGTTGGACCATTTACGCGTACGATTTGTCAATTAGTTTGGAGGAGAAAGCGGGATCGTATATTATTCGAGAACTCGAAGTTACCATTAGAAATATCTACGAAAGTATCTAGAAAGGTCTAAAGAGCCGGTTCAATCGCCGCCGGGTCTGTTCGCTTCGCATTTTATCTCAAATTAGCTGAACGTTTTTCATTTCATCGGCAAATCGTTTCTGCTGAATGTTTCTACATAAAATTATGGCGATCCGAATGGTTCCAGAAGAGACATAGAAAGACACTAAAGGGTGTGTAGACTTTGCTCGCTGTTATCTCGGGACTGGTAATCAGTTACGAATTCATGTAGCATGAAAAATACGTTCTTGATGTTAATTGATATGTTCAGGAGCCAATATGCGTCCTATTAAAAGTGAGTCTATTTGTAATAGAAATTATCTAAACTGTCGAACAGTAAATTCAGATTTAATAGCAACTGGAAAGTAGTTTCAAACAGAATTCAATAAAAAAAAATGTATTTAATTAAATAAGTCATATTTATATTTTATTCCTTGCATTGTTTCTTTGCATTAATAAAATTTCTCACAAATGTACTTACTTTTAGATTTCATGGAACATCTCAAAAAATGTTCCAGTCGTTCGAAAAAATTCGCCGAGACAAAAATTGTTAGGAGACTGAATAACACGCAGATATTTGAGGCTTTCATAGCCAAGCGTCATACTATTCTCACTGTTGAGGCTTTCAGATCTAAGCCGTATCCTTATACAAAAAGTATCCCAGCGTTTCTCAAACATTGCAACTAGGGAGTTAAGAGATACACTAATATGGATATGTGTCTTGTGGGAATCCGAAGAAATATTACTGCGTGTTTTCTGTGATATTTTCATGAAGATGATTTACACTGTGGATCTTCAAAAATTTGGTAAATTAAAAACGTGTTATAATACCACTTATTCCACTTCAATTAATTTTAATCTCCTCAAAGAAACTTCTTTTTTTATTAAACATTTCAAATTTCTTACAAGATTTATTTTGCTATAAAATTATTTACAATATTTATACTTATTGCATAGATTATTTAATACTGAATGCTGAGGTTGCAGTTTTTTAAGAATTTGTATATGCTGGAACAAGCTACGATACTTGGTTTAGCAGTTATCATTTCCATGCTTAAAGGTAGATGTGGATTGCTTTTTTGTAGCTCCTTTATCAATTTTATATGTTGTTCATTGTATAAGTCTTCGTGATGAGAATTGAACATTCTCACTGTTCCCAATCTAATGGCATACAAATCCTCCCTGATCGACAACCCCCAATTTAAGGGTACTCAGTCGTTTTCAGCGAAAATGATACATTCCTTTCCCGTTTAATTACATAGACATAAGTCAAAATAGAGACCTGTCCTTTAACATAATGTTTATTTAAATTATAAGCTTTAAAAAAATATGCTTGTTTAGATGGATCATTGAAAATGCTTTTCTCAAGGACTTCCAGCAACTTCGTTGTAAATTCTTCTTTAAAACGTCTCTGATTCTGTACTGAACCTGTAAAAGAAGCAAAATAATGAAAATGATAGTTACTAAATGAAGATTTTTGGTAAATAAAAGTCATGAAATATTCTCAAAATTTTAATATTCTTAAATTTTACCATAATCTATATACCAAGTCGGATCAGTCTTCTCTTTGTATTTTTGCACTAAAGTCGAGAAAAGTTATTACGTCTATCATTAGCAGCGCCCTCTGATAATTTATTATAATTTATATTTTATACAGCTTCTTTCAAATTTTATTCACTGTACTCCTTGTCACGGAGCTTTTTACTTACTACTTTCGGTTAACTCTAATACTTGTACAAATAAAGAGAAACAAAAATAAACAAAAGAAACTTGTGATAATAAAAAAATAAACTTATTTTTTAGTATAATAATGTAAATTTAATACTTCTTTTTACACTTGTACCAATAAACAGAAACAAAAATAAATAAAAGAAACTTGTGGTAATAAAAAATAAACTTATTTTTTTAGTATAATAATGTAAATTTAATACTTCTTTTTACAATTTTGGTGATCAAAAAACTAGTTACACATTATTAAAATCCTTACTCTACATTGTAAATAAACTATTTAATAAGCAAAATGTATGAAAATAGCCTTCAATAGTTGCAACAGCATAAACAGATCGACTGTATTATTGATGGTACTCTCGATATTCTCTTAAAGACTTTCTGCAAGTGTGCTACCTTTCGCATTCATTTTCACGAAAACGCACAATACTACCGGCTTTGGCATGTCATACGCCACACTTATATTTTTGAACAGTCAATCGCTACTTCAAAAATGATTTTTAATAATTACTTGTTGACATAAAAGAATGATTTACTTCGCGAACTAATCAAAAACTAGTGGCTGATCAAAAACTAGTTCCTTAACGGTCTACCCCCTTAATTAGGGAGGAACGAAAATTTTTTTTTTTGGTTTTATAATAGTGGGAAAAAGTTGCCTTTCAGGTTCAAAAAGAAGAAAAAAAAATTTGGTTGCTATACTACAAAATCTTGAGGTGCCGCAGAGCTTAAAATTTGTAAAAAAATTTTAAA
Organism: Perdita meconis; assembly: GCA_030770465.2. Taxonomy (NCBI): domain Eukaryota; kingdom Metazoa; phylum Arthropoda; class Insecta; order Hymenoptera; family Andrenidae; genus Perdita; species Perdita meconis. The sequence goes on along the minus strand of JASKOS020000003.1, from coordinate 11,724,487 downwards.
AATTGAAAAATTATAAACTTTGATAAATTATTTTTTATGGTTTTCTCGTACATATAAAACGCCTATTTGAAACTTTTTATTGCATAATCAAGACATGTAAAAATCTTTGAAAAAATTTCAAAAAGTGTGTTTTTATAAAACTTTACCGCTCTTGCGGCACCTCAAGACGTGCTCCAATATTTTTCATATTTTTTTTTTCTTGTCTACATCAAAAAGCAACTTTTCCGCGCTATTACAAATTAAAAATCAAAACTTGTTTTTTTCGTTCCACCCTACCCTTAATCCCACGCTCGATCTATCCAAGAATCTTGGTTTCCTCCCTCGATCGGCTCGCTCGTGTTCGTCCTCGGATCGCCATCCCCGTGGGCCGGTCCCTCGTCCAACGAAAACCGAGTAGGTGAAGTAGGAGGAAATAGAGTAGTAGTAGGAGGATTCCACCTCCACGACGACCGGCAAATCCTGCAGGACGGCTCGACGGACACCTGTAACCACGCAGACTCCCTGCAGTCGAATCGGGACGGTGCGAAGGAACTTCCCTGAAGTGCGGTGTCGGTCGCAGATCATTCAGGATAGCGCGCGTTGACGCGTTCGCCGCCGCGACGATTGATCCCGACGATCGATCGCCGGTATAGTGTCGCCGTGTTCCCGGGAAGGTGAAACGTTCGCGTTCGTCCGTCGTTCGATATTCCCCGTCGATCGTCGTCCAGAAACACGTAATTCCACGATTTCACCGCGCGATGATCAACGGCTAATTGCAACGTTCGCGGCGTTCCGGCACGAAATCACCGAGCACGGTTTCGCGTGTGATTTGTAACCGGACCTTATCGTCCGGCTCATCGACGGCTGCAATTAAAGAAATACGCCGAGGAGTGTCTCCCGATCGGGAATTTATCTGTTCCGTCGTGTCCGCGACGATATCTTCGCGCGGACGAGTCGACGGACGCGATACGCGCTCTTCGTTCGCTCCGAGATCGCGCGACGCGGCGAGAATAATTTGTTCCGCGAGATCGCGTCGATAGCGTTTCGCGGTTCATCGAGGAAGAGATCCACGAGGCGAGGTTCAATTTCCAAGAGATTTCGCGAACATGGAGTCGCCGACTCCTCGATCGTCCGTCGAACGATCCACCGATCATCGAGGGAAGCACAGTGGTCCCTGAAACCGACGCCGGTGCATATCTGTAATCTCGCGGTTGTGAGCGGTGGCAAAAAGGACGTCGTTGTGATTGAATGCGGGGGAGGATGCCGATCTTCTAGAATGTAAAGTCAGCTAAGATGGTGGTTACGAAGAGAAGCGATGCTAGGGCTTGGTTGCTCTTGTTCCTGTTGCTGGTACAAGGCGGCAAGTGCATCAAGTGGCTGTGAGTATGCTAACGACATGCGATTCTATTGCTAAACGCTGTTCTTAAGTGTCGATCGGTGTAAAATTAAGTATATATTTACGATGTATGTTGGGACTGTGAATCCCACTGGGAGAACATTAATCCTATTAAATGTCAGAGATTTGAGGCTTTCACGGCCCGGCGTCATACAGTTCTCACAAGTTGAAGCTTTCGGATGTAAGCCGTGTCCATGAGGAAATGTTTTCCCAACGTTTCGCTAGCATTGCAGCTGGCTTCTTCAGGGGATCGAAATTTCAGTTTCAGTGTGTCTTTCGATCCCCTGAAGAAGCCAGCTGCAATGCTAGCGAAACGTTGGGAAAACATTTCCTCATGGACACGGCTTACACCCGAAAGCTTCAACAGTGAGAAGCCTATTAAATGTGTTACTGTTCGCTGTTGCTCCGATTGTCAATAACGTGGAAACAAACCCTTCAATCTTGGAGTTGTTTTGGTACTGTGCATAAGGCTGTCGATTGTAATCAGATTCATTGGATGCGATTTCGTTGCTAATTAGCGTTGCTCGGGTCAGCATTGTTTATGGGGAAATTGGACAACTTGATCTTTCCTCCGTTCTAGAATTTCGTGGTAAATTAACTGACGAGGGGATATTGAGAGGTGACTTTAGACGTTTTTTAAATAGATTTTGGAAAATGTAGGACAAAGTGTGTAATATCAGTCTGAAAAGATGCAGCGATCGGTTTTTCTCCGTTTTTAGGAGATAAATTATTGAGAATGTGGAAATTTTTAATTATGAATATCGAACATGTGGAAAATTCGTTAGCAAACATTCTCTCAGTTTTAGCAGTTTCTTTTTAGAAAACGGAGGAGAAGTTATGGGGTAAATTTATGCACCCTCCTCTGTATGTCAAGAAGATTTGGTTAATCAAATTTTGAACATATTCTTCGCAATGTCATTTCGTTAGAATTTAGTTCTTATATGAAACAAAATTTTAAGGATTCTACAGGTCAACACGAAAATTCGCAATAGCAGCAAATATTTCTCCCAACGAGAAGTTTAGAGCGCTATAATAAGTAGAAAAATTGTTTGTATTGGCGTGAACGAACATATTAAGTTAGGTATCACGTTTGCGAATTTTCTGCAACCGCAGTGCAGTGGTCTTTTACTAAAAATCTAAATCCTTCATTAAATTTCCATGAAAATTTGTTTTGTTACGTCTTTGGTGTTGCTGAATTTGAATATTTTAATGGTACTTAATATTACAATTATACAATTCGTTCACAATTATACAATTAAAATGTTAAATTTGATTTAGCAAACTTAACTTTATAATTATTATAATTTTATTCTAAATTTTTTACGTTAATTATTATGAAAATGTTAACATCTTTAAATTCAGCATCCAAATATGTTATTAAAATAATGATAAAAAGAGGAAACTAAAAAAAAATGTAAGCACCTAAAAAAGTTCATTTATGAAAAAATCACTGTTACTGGGAAAAATTCACGTTGATCTGTGAGACTCTTTTCTCCTTCTTCATAAAAAAAGTTGGATAATCGTTAAAAATTGAGTAAAAATCTTGAATATCTAATTTCATTCCAAAGTTAAATTTTCTATGAAAGGTTTTCTGTTTCTGTCCCATAAATCACAGTTCCATGTTTATTCGAAGTCCATCCAGAGTTGAGCATTAATTGACTAAAATTTTTAGTTTGATTGATTGATTAATACTTACGATAAAAAAAATCAATCGTTGAAAAATCGTCGATTAGTTTAATCAATTAATGATGTTAATCGTGGATTAGAAGAAAATTAGTCGTCGCAAAATCGACAATTAATTTAATTTTCTGATAAAATTAATTGTCAGTTATCAATCGGTGGTTTTCCAATTTAATATAATCAAAATTAAATGTTTTTTACTATAGTTTCTCGAATTACTTACTTCAATTTGGTGTACAGTGTAAAGAAGTTAAAAATCGAATGCACAGCCGGAAACGTTTAGAGTTTAGACGAATCTCATAAAATTCTAATTTCACTACAAAAAGAATGTCAGAATCATCTAATTGACTATTAAAATTGAAATATATTGAATCGTCACTCGCAATTATAATGACTAAACAGAATAAGAATTTAATAGTTGGTTACGATTAACGATTAAAATATTAATCTAAGTGTTAATTGCAATTAACGATTAAACGAGAAATCTAATTGTTAATCCCTGATTAAATTTTTTCCCAAGTCCGAGTTCACCTTTCGGTATCCACCTAACGATTTCTTTGCTCATGGCAAGCAGAGATTTACCCTGCGCCGCGAATTCCACGCAGCTCCGTTGACAAATGAAAATCAACCGACAACGTCAGATTTTCTTTCGCCGTTCGCGATCTCTCCCACGCTGCGATTCGGTCCCGCGACAGGCGAATTTATTGCGAAAACGCAGGGGCCACGCACCGGCTGGCAGAAGGGTTAAAAAGTCGACCTCGAGATCTCTGCCTCGATCCAACAGCCCATGAATCGTTCGGTAACAAGCGTCCGGGGTCTGCTCGCAGCGCTGGCGCGCCGTAGGAGCGCGAAGATTAATGCGGGCCCGTTAATGAGAAACAAATAGGTTAGCGGCGGTGAAAGATGCCCGGCGCGGCCGCGGAAGAATGGCAACGGTACGGAGAATCGTTTACTCTATTATGAGGATTTCTTTCTCGGCAACCGGCGGGCAACAATGCGCCTCAACGAGGATTTATTACGCGCCCGGGCGAGCGCCCCTTCGCGCCCCGCGAATCGCACCGGCCGCCGCGCCGTCGAACTTAAGTTTATCGGCGAATTCCGTCGGGGCGCGGGTTTCTCTCCGGTCGACGCGGAAACACCGCCAACGCCCAGGCAGACGGCGACAGGTAAACGATAATAATTCACCGCGCGATCGAAATTAATCTCGGCCATCGGCCGACTTCCATCCGCGCCGGGGAAAATCCTTTCGCCTCGCGCGATTAATCTCTGCCCCCCTCGTCGGACTCCTCGCGAAACCTTCTCGAGGGGAAGAGACTCGCAGACTTCCCGTCTTAATTCTCATTCCTCGTATCAATTAATCCATTCCTTTCGACCCTTTGTCTCTTCCCCATTCCCATCGGTTCTTATGAATCATAGGCTCCCGCGTTTCCCTCCACCCGCGAAGCAGTCTGGATCAAAGAATTGGCTGTTCATTGACTAAGCAATCGATTTTCTGATACTGATGTTTGTTGAATGTGAATTGCTTTCCAAATGTACGTCGCTTTGGGAAATTATGAAATTTATTAAGAATTGTGAAAACTAATTAATTATTTATTTATTTATTTATACACGAGTATGCACTAGGCCTGTTAAAAATATTCGAATAGGGTGAGCAACCCAGTAAATGTACGGCTTAGCTGATTCCAACATTTGTATTGAGGTTTTGCTGGAAATATTTGGTTCATAAACAAAATTCAAACACTTTACACAAAATAAATGTCTGAATTTTAAGAAAAAGTTAGTTGTTTCTAATAGAACTAATTTCTTCAATAATAAAATGATAAAAAATTGTACTCGTAACCCGTATCACCAGTAGATGGACAGTATATGAAATATTTTTTGGCATACAAAAAACACTTTTATTGAAAATGTTAGATTTCTAAGGCAATAAACGATTTCTCTATAAAATAAAGAAACAATAATATAAATTAAAAACCTAGTTTTTCCTTAATTATCCATTTATTGGTATGTTTACCCTAGCAGTAGAATTCGAATTTGATACTCGAATAACTGAAATGATCGAGCATTATTCGAACAATTAAAAGTGTTTGAATCTTTGAACATTATTTGAATAGTTAGAAGTATGTGATAGTGTGCTGTTATTTAGTACGAAAAATCGATTACACTCAATATTCGAATACTCCTGATTATTCGAATAATTCGAATAAATTATTTAACTTATTCGAATACTTGGAATAGTCGAAAATTTACAGCTTTAGTATACACCCTGTAGTGTATTGTATACAGTAGAGGAAACAATACCAGGAAGAATATAAATAATTAAACAATTAATTAATAGTTGGTAAAATCTTATGATATAAAAGAAAAAACTTACAAGGAGATGGCAAGAGTTGTGAAATCTCGAATGACTTGGTTGCATCTGCGTTCAATACTTTAAGTTGATGAGATAAGCATCCTAAAAGGATTTGCAGGCATGGCTTTTTGTTTTCGAGAAATTAATGAAAAAGTGTCAAGTGTTAGTAGATAACCATAATTACAATTCAATGGAATATTTTTTTCTCCATGTGTAAACAATGGATCTGTCTTACTACTTTATATGTGTGTGTGGAACTGAAAAGAAGAGATATTGACACCATTCTATAATTAAGAAGAGACGAAATGACATGGTAATCCATTTGTTTATAACACTTTTTATTAATTCCTCGAAAACAAAAGGCCGTGCACTCAAATTCTTTCGAGTTTCATTTCTTTCTCATCAACTTAAGGTATTAAATGCACGTACAGCTAAGCGATTCGAGATTTCGCAGTTCTTGCCATCTCGTTAGATTTTTAGGTTTAAGCATTCACCATTTTACCAATTTTTAACACAAATTATTTTCCTTAGTACTGACACGTTTTCACGTGACACTAAATCCTGGGTGTGAGTAAGGAATGTCTGCGCAGAGACAAAAGTCACCTTTACGATGTTGTTCTCAAACAATAAAATGATTTTTTTTAATATACTTTAAGACGGTATATTTGTAATTTCTTAAATAAAGAATGTCAACGAATTATTGAACGTTTATGATCGCCCTTTTCTTTGCCGCACCGTGCACATACATCTATGGCTTCGATCTCCACGCAGCGCGCATGAAGATATCGCATTATCATTCGCGCCGGAGGTGATCGTCGGTCAGATCTCCCTTATTTCACGTAGCCGCTCGTCGGGACGTTAATTGTCCTGTGATTCGGGGGGCGAGTTTCATCCGTGACGGAATAAATGGCCGAGCGGAGGGGCAACGGGACGCGGAGCTGAGCGGGGGGGGGACAGGAAAAGCGGAAACAGAAAGAGAGAAGGCTGCTCGGCGTCGGATGATGAATGGAGGAGTGATGGTGGTTTTGCGTGCAAAACCAAAATACGGTGGATCGAGGGTGGGGAGGGGGAGGCATCGGGGGGGGGGAAAGTACGAAAGGAATGACGGGGCCGGGGGGGTGGAAGGGCGCTCGAACAGGGTGGAAGATTAGGGGTTGCCCCGCGATTCGTGATTTATAAACGCCGTTTCCAAGAAGCCTCCTCTCCTCGGAGCCCTTCACTGCTCGCAGCCAGCCTTCCCGATCCTCTCTCCCCTTCTGCCTCCCCCTCGTTCCTCCCCCTCTTCGTTCTCTCTTTGTTTATAATCATCGGCCCGCCGACGACGAGGAATAATCGAAGCCCGATTTCGCGAGAGTTACGTCCGCGACTCGTTTTTGTTGCTCCGCGGAGCAGAATGACATCGATCCTGTCAGTTTCAGCCCTCCCCCCCTCGTTGCTCCTGGGAAGGGGGATGCGTGCTCTTGAGGGGTCAGTCTTTGCGCGGAAATTTATGAACGGATGTTGCATGTTAATTCGTTGCGGGGAGGATTCTTCGTTTGGGTAGAAAGGAAAGTTGGGAAACACGATTCTAGGATTTTATTTATTTTATTGTTTGAATCTTTAACTGTGCCTTTAACGAATTCTTTAAGGGGGATAGGCAGTAGAGTAGTTACGAATATTTGATTACTTGGGACAATCGAATATTCCAATACCAGTAAAATTGGAATTTGATATTTGAATAATTCGGATGTTCGGTAGGAATTTGCGGATACCCGATATTTCGGGTTCGGGTCGGATCGGGATCCCGAAAATCTGTCATGTTCGGGTAACTAAAGTTGTAATCGGGTCGAGTCGGATCGGGATGCCGAAAGTTTGTAATGTTCGGGTACCCGAAGTTGTAGTCGGGTCGATTCGGATCGGGATCCCGAAAATTTGTAACGTTCGGATACCCGAAGTTGTATTCGGGTCGGTTATGGCCTGTATCCCGAAAATTTTTAATTGCATAAGTGTGATGTTTTTTCATGATTTTTCAATCGAATTTTGTACATTAATTTTCTGGCGGAGAATGATTTTCTAATTTTTTATTGTAATCGAATGTAAGTTTACAAGGAAAAAAAAATTGTATATGGTATATTGCATGAAATATTATTTTATATTAAATTTGAATGAAACAAATATAATTAACAATTACTTGTTGGTGTGAACTGACAATTGTTAATTGTTCTACCTTTTCTGATATTAGTTTTGTTCTCGTGATTGCAACAAAATGAAGGTTTAGAATTTGGTTGTCATATGAAATGAATTGAAGTTAAAAAACAGTTTGATTAGTGTAATTACGAAGTGTATAGTGATTTATTTATAAACAATATTAGAGCTTATGTATAATATTGTTACAGCTACGAGAACAAAATCAATATCAGAAAAAGTGGAACCATTGTGTTTCCTTCGTTCAAAGTTAAAATAAAGTAATATTATTTCACACAATATTTTCTTTCCTTGTGGAATGATTACGTATATCAGATATAGATTATATAATATTTAATTATACTAAAAAGTAGGGAAATTATTGTAAATCAGAAAGTTAAAATCCAAAACTCGATTGAAAAATCATGAAAAAGCATCATGCTTATATACAGGTAAGAATTTTCGGGTATCCACAAATCTTTAATGTTCGAATATTATTCGAATAATTAGGACTACTCGAATAATCGAAGTGATAAAATTTCGTACTATTGTACTGATTACGGATCTAAGCGGCGAGAAGCTTGCGGCACTATAACACGTGGCAAAATTTCAATTATTCGAAATATGTTGTTAGAATATTGAAATATTCCTAATTATTCGAATAATTCGAATGTTTTTTGAAGGGATTATTTTTCGTAAGTTACATATAAATGATCGCTAATATTGATTGAATTTAGTTTGGTAGTGTTAGCACCGATCCGCTTCAGTGCTTCTAATCCCTGCTGAAATTAGTATCGATCCTTATTGATCGCACACGATCAATAATATTCCCAACGCTGACAAGTATTGACAATATCGTTTCTCGTGTATATGTGTCCCTTCACGGTTTCACTTTCCGATCGATCGGAAAATGTTGCCGGATTTTCTGGCGTGAATTATAAATTATCTTTTGTTATTGATATCGGAGAAAATGAATTGCTTGGCGGATGAAAGGTGATTGTAGAAAATCGTGAATAATATGTAGGGGATTTAGAGATAAATTAATATTACCGCGATAATAAATTGACCTTTATTAAGAAATCCGACAGGACTTTCTCGTTCTCCCTAATAATTCTTTTGTTCTCTATTATAATATTAATTTATGAAAGTTGCATAATTAATTTAATTATTCCTTTGATATGTTCGCAAATAGGATTAATTCTTCTGATTAACAGCATATAAACAGAATCGATGAAAATACTAATTTCTTATCAGTCTCAGTGTATTACTACTTGTTTCAATAATAACGTACAAAGTTGTGCCGTCAAACGGAAATGTAAATAATTTGCATCGAAATTCATTCAACCATGACTATTTTCTCCTCTCAAAGTCGATTCCTTCGAAAGCAAAACTTGCATAAAAACAATTTTATTCCACATCTCCGATTTATTTAATCACACTGAATCGTGTCATACTTAGTTACGGTCTAAAAATTACTCAAAACGGAAGTAAATCGAATCTTTTTATAATAAAAAAAAATTGATTGGACGCCTCGTCAGTTCCATGTATTTCTATTTAAATCGCTAGCACCTGGAAGCAAAGCTTGGAACATATTGATCACATTATCCAGATATGTAATTTCTCTATCTCGCAGATCTTTTATCACCGTCCAATCTAATTTATGTGCTTCCTGCTCCAATTTCCACCGCGGAATTGCAATCAGAAGCTTCATTACGAATTCATTATCCTCCTTCGCGTATGAAAATCGGCGAACGCTTCTGGAAGCCATTTTTCACGACGTCCGAATACAACCGTCGGAAACAGGGAAGCATCTTCGCGGGCAAATTAAAAGAAGACGCTCATCAATCATCCCTTCGGAGATCGGTAAATCATTTTTCTGCCCCGCGAACGTCGCGGCGAACCACCCACCGCGGCTCTTTCGTCGCGATCCTCGACTCTTTTAAGGAGACACGGACACGCGGGTTTCGACGCGAGCCACGATTAACGACCGATTCATAATTTGCATGAGTATCTTGATTAACGTAGGACCGGTACGAGATCGCGTGGACGTTGCTATTTATAAAATCGCTGGTAACGAACTGTGCTCCACTTGGAGCAGATTCCTTGGCCGTAAATCATCTGTTGCGTGATCCTCGCGCTGTTACGGATCATTGTGGGAAGCGTGTATCCTGTGGAAAAAGGCGTACACAAAAGCTTAACCCATTAAATGCGAGCGGCTCCCTTTTCGAGGTGCCTTTGTACAATTCTTTTTAGAAAAATCAAAGGCGGCTGGCGCGATTGAGTCATTATATCTCTATTCGTTTGCAACGGAATATATTAACTTTGTTAGTGAATCGTTGTGAAAAGAGGAAATGACGACAGCTTACCATTTTTCATTCGCAGACATAAGAAAAGCATGTGTCGCTAAGTTTTTTAAAAATTTTTACTCAAATATTCTTGTCAAACGAGACATACAGTGACAAATTGTCAATTGTGAAGTTTATGGTATTAACCTCTTGTCCTACAATTTTTCTCAGGCTATAAATAACTATTAATTATATACATAAGATAGTAGATTCGCAGCTATTGAACATCCTTCAATTTTTCTCTTTCTTCACTTTATATATTTAGACAGTGGATCTTAATGCAAATGCATATTTCGATAGAAAGTAAATAATGTAATCCGACCTCGACAAAAATTGATTTTGTGATTAGAGGATTCTAAAAATATATTTTTAATTTAACATTTTTTGCATAATTCATAATCTTTTCATATTTATTTTTAACAGCATATGCAATACGTTCTTGTATTTATTGACAAATGCAATTGAATTTATTGTGCTCTTTCAATTTAATTTCAATTATCAGTAAATTCTTATGTTATAACTTTATAAATCATAAAGAAGAAATCATACTTGTGTAATTGAGTAATTTTGTAATTGAGCATCCGTTGTGACAGTTTGTGACTGAAAAGTGACTAACACTAAATGTATTTTTTAATAATATACATACAATAATACATGATATGTACTAAATAACAGTGTAATATAATATAGCGAAATGGTATAATAGTATAGTACATAATATAACAAAGTAGCACAGTTTATAACAGTACGATTAAGTATTTTATCATATTTTTTAAAAATGCCAACAATAAGAAAACCTAAAGTGTTATTAATCAAATTTGGATTCCAAATTTTATTATTGACGAAGACGATAACGAAAGCTTTTATTACCGAATTTGTAGTAAGAATTTGGAATGTGATAAAAAATTAAAAAAGAAATAACAATGTGCCAGAACGGTGTTGGTGTCAGTTTAAATACGTACCAATTGCATCGTGTGAGGTAGAACGCACACTGTCTGCATTTAACTTAATTTTGATAGACAAATGTCATGGACTAACAGTGTCAAATTTAGAAAAAATGCTAAAAATTTATTATAACACGAATTATAATATATAAGAATGATTCGAAAAAGTATTGTTAACTATATGTATACATATATTTGCATAGAAAATATTGTATACCACAACATATTGTGTACAATAAATTATTACACTATATTATATATGTATACATATATATTGCATATTTTTCGCCTTTTGCATATTTATAGTGCATAAAAATCCGCTGTCTATTAATCACCTTCATTTCAATATGTGTAATATAATTGGTATCAAAGGGTTAATTTTTTCTCTCAGTTTGGATTGTTCCCAGCTTCCGCATTTATTTGTTGTTTGATTTTCATAAGTGTTAGTGTATCAAGACAAATATCCTTTTTGAAGCTTAAACAAATTTAATACAGTTTTCGTGAACAAACTTGTGAGTCGCTGTAAAACAATGATACCAAAGGAAAGATGGATCCATAACGCTAATAAAACAGCGATCCCCCGATTTAAAATCGCGCGTGCTCCAATCGAAAGAACGCGAAACACCCGTCATAAAAAAAGGCGGGCGAGAGGATCAAGATCGCCAAGTTCCTCGGTCCGTTTAATCCGACGTTCTCGATAATTCGAGCCCACTCTGTCCCACTTCACTACCGATGCCCCGAGTAATCTCGTTTCACCGAATCGCCACTTCCTGTGTCGCGTCGGCCGTTCAAGTAACGCTCAGTTTATCCGCGTGTCGCCCGTTTCCCTAAACTGGCTTATGTATGCGCATACCTAATTACGCCGACCGGTCCGCCCAATAAAATCTTCCACGGCAAACGGAACACGCGGATCCGCGACGATAATCCGGAAGATATGCTACCGGTTGCTCCTCGCCCGCGGCAATCGGCCGAACGCATTCTTCTCGGCCCACCAAATTATCAGGTGGGAACAAAAATTTGACCATACATTAAAAATGGGGTGCACTGTGTTCTAGATCTAATTGCAAGCTGGTTTGGATTTGGTTGAATTATTGGCTTCGGAATATTATATTTATTGGTAATATCTTTGGTTACTGAGACAGAACGACACGTGCCATTTATTTCCGTTTTTGAAATATTGGCATTCGAGGATCTTATTATACAGCGCAACCTGTTTCGCTTTCTGTTTTAGAGCCGTCATGACATTGTAAATATCACAAGCTATGGGATTTTTATTAATGGTTTCAGAATGAAGGGAATAATATTTATATTATCGCTTTTTTCTTTTTTTCCCTCAAAAAATCATGTTTCCTTTTTTTATTTTATTTTTCATTGTTATTGTTGCATTTTATTTTGTGATTTATTGTTTTATCTATATTAAGGGGTTTTCCCACTGTGAACTTCTGAAAAATTGCCATTTTTGGGAATTTTTTTGTACTAAACGAAATGTCCAATCTAAATAAAGTTTTTCCTACTGATTAATACACTTATTGAGAGTACAAACAAATTTTTTTTGCAATTTATAATAGTTTATTTAACTATATATATCGCACTGAATTGAACGCCTCAAGAAAACGATGTAGTGCTCGTGTAGATGATTGCAAAAGAATTATTTGATTAATCAGTCTCAAATTTTTACACATTATTCAACACATCAGTGGCTATCGCAGGGACAACGGAAACTTTGTTTTATTAACAATTTCATACTTTGTACAATGACAAATGACTAAAAATTCATCGAATTTCGGAACTTAAACATTCAAACTTCCGTCAGTTGGTTAATTTTTTATCAATTAAAATAATTTTGGTTCCAACGACAACGACATCCGTGACGACTAAAAACCATTTTGAATTTTTTTATTCAGATGCGTCGTTCTTCTGGAATCATCTACGCCAGCACTACATCGTTTTCTTGAGGTGCTCAATTCAGTGTGATATATATATATATTTAAATAAACTACTATAAATTGCATAAAAAAATTTGTTTGTACTCTCAATAAGTGTATTAATCAGTAGGAAAAACTTTATTTACATTAGACATTTCGTTCAGTACAAAAAAATTCCCAAAAAATGGCAATTTTTCAGAGGTTCACACTGGGAAGATCCCTTAAACATTGAACTTGTTCTTTTTTTCTTCTCTTTTTCTCTTTTCTTCCCTCCATCCCGTTAGGAGCAAAATTTTATTATTATTGTGTAACAACACAACCAGTTTTCCCGCAGTTTTCCATCATTAAACGCGATTTTCTCGTTCTCCCCTACAACTTTGCAGCAATGTAGAGACTCCCACACTAAAATCCTTTCGTCCTCGAATCGATTCCGATTGGTGAGTACTCGCGTATCGCGGTTGGTCCCATCCCTGCCGAGGGCCAGAGCAAGAGGGAGCGGTTCACGGTCGTTCACGGGCCCCGGGGAGGAACATTCTTATGAAAATGCGCGGTAGTACGATAAAACTCGTTGACGTACGTTTCGAAACGGCCGCAGGAACGCGCGCGGCCCGGTGTCCCGTGCAATTTCGAAATTCGTTTTGACCCGTGGAATCGTAAAGTGCCGTTTTTACGGGGCCGATAATAGGCCGGCGCCTACGAGCCCGAGGCCCCGAGACGGGGTCTACCACGCGCGGGGCCCTGGGCTCCCCCAGCCGACCAAAAAGGAAACGAAACCCGTGGCCTGGTAGTCGACTAAACAGGGTGGGGGGAGGGGCCCTCCCTGTTATCTCTCCGGTTCGAACGCGTTGGGTGTCGCGTCGAGCTCGCGCGATTCAAGCGCGATTAAAAATTAAGAGGCCGGGTGTCGTTATCGTGTAGCTGGGTGTAAAACGCCCGATGGGCCTAGCGATAGTCCGTGCCGGAAGCTTGGATGTCTGACGTAATTGGGGACACGCCGCACAGTGGTGTCTTTTCCCGAAAAGCTGCTCAGAAATCATAACTAAACAGCGGATTTTTATTCATTTATGACGATTTTGGGTACGTAAAAATTTATGAGGTTGATGATAAATACTAAAATATGCAAAATATCAAGAATATAATACATGCTAAAATGTTTAGAGAATAAGACACATTATCACAGGGCTGGATAAAATCGTATTTGAAATAAAAAATAAAAATATTTTCAGAGATTATTTCCAAAACTATGTTATTTTGAATAATTTGAAATATCTATTTATTTTTGTATTAGTGGAAATACTATTTGAAATATTTATTTAATCTCTCAAGTATATGAAATATGTATTTCAATTATGTGTTTCGCAGCACGAACTTAAAATATTACTTGATATAAATATTTCTGCTATTATTAGTGGAATAAAACTTCAGCACTACCTTTCTCCGAAATAAGCTATGAATATATCTAGACATTCATAACTATGCTTATATATTATAGAATAAGAGAAAGATGTAAGTAAAATACTATGAAATACTAGTTGAAATAATTAATTTTCATATATCCTTAAAACAATGTTATTTCAAATATTTATTCGGAATACATTCTACGAAAACTATTGTTTCAAATAATTATTTCTAAAACATCGCACAGCAAATATTACTTCAATTAATAGCTCCTATACTTGTGTAATAAATAGATATTTTCAATTATTCTTCTATGTAGAACTAAGAAATAAAATGAATGCTGAAATACTACTTTATTTGAATAAAAGTATTGTAATTACTATTTCCAATACTTTTTATTTGAATTGTACCCGGAACTGCATTATCAATTAATTTTCCATTCTTTGTTTGTGTCTGTGAAAATTTGATTTTGCGTAAAAATCCGCAGTCTAGTTATAACTTCATTAGATTTTCATCATATTCGATACTGTTACATCTTTAAGAATGCTGAACAGAAATATTTGATAGATTCAGACTTGATAATATTGGCATAAGCGTTGTTGTAAAAGTTATTTTTGTAGGAATTGATCATTTCTCGATGTTCATAAGTGTTTCGTACTGTAACGTAGGGTGTAGGAATTTGATTTTTGTTATCCCGAGACCCAGGCGCTATTTCTATACCGGAAGTAGTTTCAACAGCGATCGACGATGATCGTAGAACCTCGAACGGGCTGGAGGACGAACGATATTCTTCGTTTACCGCGTGTGCGAGTTGTCCGGACTTGTTGCGTACTAGGTGGTCCCCGCGAGACAAGATCTCGTTCCGATCGTAGAGATTGCCTCGAAAATGCGTTCATTGGCTAATTGAAATGGTTATCGGCATGATATACGCCGCGCGCGAATCATAACTCGTATCGAATTTAAGCGCACACGCCGCAAATTGGATGCCGAACGGTTTCCGTCACACTATTTGCTGCGAATGATTTATCGACACGATTGTGTAACTCGGATTTTATTTCGTTAGAAATTGTCTACCAATTATTGGGCAATCTGGATATTGTTTAATTGGTAGAGAACGCGTAGATCTTCTAGTAACTTCGTTGAATATGGTACTGGTCCCTATTAGTGAGTTTGAACCTGTCAGTTTGCCTTTAGATTTAAATAAGTTATAAAAAGAAATACCTCTAGAAATAAAAGAAAAGTCTTTTCATTAGGTTTAATAGTTTAACTTAATCAAAAAACATGTTTTCTTTCATTTCTTAAGCTGCGTCTACACTATGTAACAAAACGATGTAATAAAACAATTTTTTTTTGTAACCTTGTTATGTAACATAATACATAATTGTTTAACTTGTTAGAAAATTATGCATTTAATATAAGTCTGTAATACAAGTCTGTAAGAAGTTTTATAACATTTCTCATCTCAATGACTTCAAACGTTGAGAATGTTTAAATAACAAGATATAAAAAACGGTTGTATATAACATGTTATTATAACACTTTTCCTGTTATAGCAGGTTACGTGTTATTCATCAAGTGTCGATAAATTGAACAATTAGTTTACCAGGCAATCCATGCCAATGTGATGTGGTTATTATAAAAACATACTCTGCTTCAGATATTTGAACATATACATACTTAACTTAGACTCTGATAAGAATCTATACTTGCAAGAACTCTTGACGTAACCGTTTTTATTTTCTTTTACTGAACTATTTTACGTTCGATTTCGTTTAATAAATACTCAAAATCGGAACTTTTTATTCATAAGAAGTTTTTAAAATTTCCGTCACATCGAATTTCTCTCCTTATGGTGTAAAATTATAATTTCAAGATCTAGAAAATCAATGTCACTATAATATTGTCGAGCTCGTAGTGAAAACTTTCTTTTTCACCTATTTTGATATTTGCACAAAATTACACAAGTTACTGTTACCAGTAGTACTTACGTCCTCAATGCTTGAAGTCATTGTTAATACTGAAGTGTGAGATGTTATGCGAATAATATGTTACAGACTCATTGCAAAATACAGGGTGGGGCAAGAACTATTAGGACCTCAGATATCTCGGAAACTATAAGTTTCACAGAAATATTTGCTGAAATAAAATTGCACAGTACGAAGGGGGCCATCCGGTGGCGATAATAATTTTTTTTGCAGGTGGAGGTACTTCGGACATTTGAAGGTCACCTCCATTTTTTTAAATGGATCGGTATGTTTTTGCTTCCGTATCATGATAGAGGATCTTAAAAAGAGTTCAACGACCTATTACATAAGGTCATTGAAGGTCATAGAAAGTAGAGAAAGGCGATTCATTTGCTACCAAAACCGTAAGTATTATCGGCTTTCTCTACTTTCTATGACCTTCAATGACCTTATGTAATAGGTCGTTGAAATCGTTTTAAGATCCTCTATTATGATACGGAAACAAAAACATACGGATTCATTTAAAAAAATGGAGGTGACCTTCAAATGTCCGAAGTACCTCCACCTGCAAAAAAACTATTATCGCCATCGGATGGTCCCCTTCGTACTGTGCAATTTTATTTCAGCAAATATTTCTGTGAAACTTATAGTTTCCGAGATATCTGAGGTGCTAATAGTTATTGCCCCACCCTATATAATCTTGTATATGACGAATTATAAAAACCCATAACATATAAGTGTTATATAACATGAAGACTGTTACATAACATAATATTATATATAATTTTTCTTTGTAGTTTTTTAACAAATTTTGTAACTTTGTTATATAGTGTAAACGTAGCTTTAGAGGTATTCTTCTTTACAACTTATTTAAATGTAAAGGCACACTAATAGGTACAGGCTCATTAATAGGCATAGGGACCCTACCATAATACTTTCCTGAATGCAACGAAACTCATGGATACACCAGAAACGTGGGATACGTTTTTTATCTACCTCTTGCATGTTTCTTTTATCAAATTAAATAATTTCGTCAACTTGAACACGTTTTCAACTCCCGCAATAATTGTATTTATTTCGAAGCATATCATTGCCTTCCAGAACTCCAAATAATCATCGACAAGTAATTTCTTGGCCAGATTACTGAAGGGGCCTTCACGCGTCAGAGATCCCATATTTTTCCGAAAACGTTCAAGAGCTTGGATGCTTTTGGGCACCACCGAACGACGTTATTTATCGTCGTATATGAGGATGACATATACCGCGAAAGGGATGAGACATTTTCGTCAATGGAGGAGGAAGGAAACGTATTTATTTCGCGCGTCAGACGCTTCAGAACGTTCTCGGGGGAGATATTTCTCACGCACGGCTCATTAAATTCACGCATCCCGAAGCTAGGGACACTGAAAGAGCGACCGGTCGCGTTTCTGCGCACCTCGCGAAAGTGTTTGCCCAATTTTTCACCGTCCCGCTCGCAAAAAGTCGCCCCTTTCTTCCTTTCTCTCGCTTCCTCTGCCGCTTTCAACCCCCCTTTCTATTTATCCACGCGAGTACCTGAAGCTAATTAAGAGAAAATGGAACTATTCGAAGTAGAAAAGAGACGGGACAATTGGCGCTTTGTAAATCACGCCGTGGCCCCTTTGGTTTCACCTTCTCTTTTCTCTTTCATTTGGTAATTGTTTTCCTTTTAAATTGTATAAATATTTCCTCAGATGTGGTTGATAGAAAATATTTATTTGTTTCATTTCTAATATAGAGCGTACATCCCCGCTCAAAAGTATGTGGACACTAACCATTTTTATGAAATTTGTGATATATTATGTATACTGTTGTTGTTAGACGGTATTTATTGTTAAATTCTGTTACGTACATGTATGTAATGTATTCTAGTAATATTCTATTGTTTCCAAGTAATTGTATCCAACGTATCAACTCAAAATCAATTCCAATTTTATATTATTAGTGTCATCGAAAAAAAAATAAAATTCTGTTGTTTCCAAGTAATTGTATCCAACGTATCAATCCAAAATCAGTTCCAATTTTATATTATTAGTATCATCGAAAAAAATAAAATTTTATTGTTTTCAAGTAGTGGTATACAATGTTCTAGTAATACATTACATACATTTACGTAACAGAATTTAACAATAAAAACCGTGTAACAACAACAGTATACAAATTTCATAAAAATGGTTAGTGTCCACATACTTTTGAGCGGGGGTGTACAACACAAATTTCTCAGACTAGCTTCTTTCCAAACAGATACGTTAATGTCGCTTTAGGGTCCATTTATACTATCAACGAGCCGTACATGGGACGTGCAAAATGAAGTACAGAGTCATCCACGTATCTCGGAACCCACCTGCATGAGTACAAATGGCCTGGGGTTCCGAGATACGTGGATGACGTTGTACATACTACAAAATTTTATACATACTAGCGAAGAATCGGAAATATATGTGATAATAATGATAAAACAATGTCAATACGTTTACGTACCTTCTTAGCTTCTTACTATTCGACTTTTATCGAATCATTACTGTACCTACAATATCGAAAATACGTAAAACTTAGGGGGATATTTAGGAAAAAAAACAAGAAATCGATTTTTGAGACCACAAGTGTAGAATGTCTCCTTAAATTTCCAAACATTGAAAATGTTAAATATCCCAAACATTTCCTGATACACACTTCGACATTTGGAACACTGAATACCAGAACGACGACACATTGTGCTCGAATAGTAAAAAAGGAGAAAGTTAGATTAACGATCGCAGATTTTCACCTTGCATGCAATACGCGCAAATATTTGCATCTAGTTATCGAGTTGCGTATCCATCTTCCGAGAGAGGAGCGATCATAAATCTTCGCAGGAAATCGTCGATCGATTGGCAGAAGCCGTGCGATCATTCGTTTGTATACTTTCAAAACGGCTCAAAGTGGAACGTTTATGCAAATATATGCAAGCAGAATCATCATGGCGCGGAAAGCGTGTTCGAATTTTTATATGGCTATACAATTTTTGCGATTCGCCTGTCATTAGATTTTGACATTCAGCATCTTCGGTTTCTATACTTTCCGAAGAAGAATAAAACACGAATGCGTTGCATTTAAATAATGCTAAATTGCGTGTCAAATTGTAATTCAAGAAATAAAAATGATCGTAATCGCAACCTTCGCTCAATTTGAATTTAAACGGTGGTCCTCTTCAAAATGAGATTGCACTTCGGTTCGCTTTAGGCTACTTTTTGAATAAGCCGCGCACGAAACGACGGAAACGTTCTCAAAAGACAGATTCAGTGTTCTACGAACGACACTTGATAGATTGGTCGTGCAATTATGTAAATCGTTCGTCTGAAACACGCCGTTTGATGGACGGTAATTATTTTAATACGAGGGTGTGATTTGCGTTACGCAGATAGCGCTGCGCAAATTTTTCTTCTGCCTTTCCGCGTTCGTTCGAACATGATTGACGGAATAAAAAACTTCTGTGTTACTATCTACGCGAAGTAATTGGCTTTTTCAAACACGCTTTTTGCCTTTCGTTCAACTTTAGACTTTTTTACGCGAACACATTCCACGCAAACATTCCAGTACAATCCTTATATACGATTTCCAAGATTATATAAAAGAAAACATTATGTTTATTTATTTATTTATTTGCTAACGGGGTGGCCCCCTTTGATACACTTAGAGTAACAACAATAATATTCGCTGTTAGATATAGACTTACATTGATTAATAAAAAATTCAATCGAACAACCAAAGAAGTCTAGTTGGTTGACATGCATATTAGCCTGTCTAATGTTCTTGCTCAATTAAAATTATCTGATAGATATAAGTAAAAATTACAATTGTGAATAATAATTAACTACAACTTTTCAACGGGTTTATTATTACAAAATTTGAATTTGAAAAATATCTTTTTATTTATTTCTATGCTTTTGCATGATCCGATTTTTTAATCAAAACCCTGCTTTTCTTAAAGTGCGTACTCACTAGTGAACAGTTCGCGAGCACTGTTCGCATACAATGTTTGCAAGCAGTTTGTAAACTTCCATCTATAAACACTAAAAAACCACAACGTATTCCCTTCACAGATGTTAAGGTGCGCCTTCATTGGCGTTCGCGAACTGTTCACGAACAATATAACAATTGAATTTCGTTGAAATCATCTGTTCGCGTACATGTTCGCATACGGGTTTTCAATAGTTCGTGTAACATCTGTGAAGGGATGTCATAGTGTTTTCTTAGTGTTTATAGAAAGTTTACGAATTGCTTGCAAACATTGTATGCGAACAGTGCTCGCGAACTGTTCACCAGTGAGTATCCACCTTTACACAAACTATTGAAAACCCGTATGCCAACAGATACGCGAACAGATGATTTCAACGAAATTCAACTGTTATACTGTTCGTGAACAGTTTGCGAACGCCAGTGAAGACGCACCTTTAGGTTTCGTCAGTCCGAATCCCGATTTATAAAAAAAAAAAAAAATAATCTAACAACGCTGTTTCGTAATAAAAATTCACCTACGGACCTGGTCCATTTTAGACAATTAGGATCATATTCAGGCATATCTTTACTTATATTTTCAGCAATTTTCAGTTTTATACGTGTGTATTTTCAAGAAATAACGACGGATATATTGCATAAACGAGGTCCTTGATTCAGCTGCGAATATAAAATGAAAATGCGGCTGGACACTCTTCGCGTCGAAGACGATATTCCTCAAACGCTGCGGTTTACGAGCGAACCGCTTCGCAACGATCTTCTCCCCTTCGTTTACGATTGTCTAATCCCGTCTGGTCGCAGCGTGCGATCAAGTCCCGCAGCCTGGGCACCGTCGACGAGGACCGGAGCGTCGCATAACGCGAACGGGCATCTTCGGCCATGAAACGCGGGCGATCACCGCGGCAGTCGGCGACAGGAATAATGAATTAGAGCTACGGCCTTTTGATAGGGTAATTCCGAGGGTAGGCTCCTGAAACGGGGTTGGCGAGCCGGTCATTCCCAGGGCTGTTACGTCTAGACGCGTATCCGTGCACGAGCCATTCCGACTTTCAGGTGTCCGTAATTATCCTCCCGTACGGTTTGCGCCGCGGCATCCGCACGTATCCACCCGCGACGTTTAAAGGCACCTTTCAGCTTCACGCCCTATAATTTTCGAAATTCACCCCTGATTTACGGCCCCTCGCACGCGGCCGACGCTCGCACGTCCGCTCGGCCCTTGTGAACCCGTGACCCCGCGGAATCGGCTCCACCCCTTGGCCTCCCCCGAAGATTAGTCTCATGCTTCGATTTTCGATCCCTCGTCCACCCTCATGATCTTCAGCTTACGGGAACGGAGAGTCGCGCGACTAAAGGTATTCGTTGGATTAGCGATTGCGATAGAGTTTAGAGAATTCCTTTACGGGGAAATACTGAAATTTAAAAAAAAAAAATTCGAAACCTGATTTTCTAGAATTTTTTTTCTTTTTGTATGTTTTAGGATTCTGTTCTCGAGAGAAATTCCTGGTAATCTTTAGAATTAAAAAGAATTTTACAGATTTGTATTTTGATTTCAAGTTTAGTAACATTAAAAATAAATGGTAATCTCTGAGAATTTCAGGAATGAATCTTTATGCAATATTAAAACCACCTGCAAAATTAGAAAGAAATTGATTCGGTTGACTTTTAAGTTAACGTGGACTCTTATGGGAAAATGCATTATTGAGAAATATACCTACAAAATTAAATCTTACAATTATTTTACAAGTGAAGTATGTAAGTCCCTTTTCTTAGCACTGAGGAAATTTGATTTTTATATACTATTTTATAAAAATTAAGAACAGAATATAGCTGTGTTGTGAGAAAATAAAGTGAAAGAATAGTAATTGTAACGTAACTTTCTACACTTCCTACATAAAAATCTACGAAACTGTTGTCATATGCCAAAATATGCAAAATATCTACACTATTATGCAACTTGGAATGTTTAGAGCATTAAACATACTGCGCTTCAAGTTCCACTTCTTTATTTCTGTTTGTATAAAAGCCGATTCACACACGTTTAGTAATTTAGTCGAGTGGGAAGTATTTTAGTAATTTACTATGTATGGAAACTGAAATTTAATCGAGTAATTTAGTAAAACAATGTAATTACTCGCCACTCGCCACTCGACTAAATTACTGGACGTGTCTGAACTAGAGCTCTTATTATCCGGATGTATCCGGGTATCCGAATACTCGAAAAACTCATAATAATCCGAACTCGGATTTGAAAACCAGTTATGAGTAATGATCTTGCTACTCGAGTATCCGAGTACCCAAACTACTTGTCATAACCCGAACTCGGCCTTTAAAACTGGCTGTGAATAAAGTACTCAAATTCGGATACCCATAGATCCGAGTAATAGTAAGAGTCTGAACTAGGGCTCGAGATTTCAAGTGAACCGAGTGAGATACCCGAGTACCCAGGTATTCCTGACTCCTGAGATACCCATGTATACCAAAATTACCCGTACTACCCGGGTATCTCACGGGTACCCGAACGCATGAGATAGACAAGAATCTCATGCCGAATTAAGCCGAATTGAACCGAATTCAGTCGATAGGTTTTCGGTACGTATTTGTGGCTTCAAAAATAAAAAAAATTTTCAGAAAAAATGAATTCTATATACATGATGAAAATTAAATTTAATGGACCGTGGTTATGTTGACAATTAGTTCCCTCTCCCTCTCTCTCTCCCTTTCCCTCTGCCTCTCCCTCTCTCTCGCGCTCTATTTTAAAATCCAGAAACATATACCGAAAAACTATCGGCTCAATTCGGTTCAATTCGGCATGAGATTCTTGTCTATCTCATGTGTTCGGGTACCCGTGAGATACCCGGGTAGTACGGGTAATCTTGGTATACCCGGGTATCTCACCCGGGTACCTGGGTACCCGGGTATCTCATAATCAATAGCTCTAGTCTGAACCAGCCTTAAATGATAGTATACCACCTGATACCATAGAGATATAAGATATATTATATCTCCATGCCTGATACCACTGAAACAAGATAAGGCCACGACGGACATTGCAACGTTCATTCCTGTATTGAACAAATATTTTATTCACCATCCCCCAACGTTTTATCGTTCCCCCGCCTCCAAACGAACATCGATACCAATTACTGCTAATTGAAGACCGATTCTGTTCGATTCCAGAGCACTCGGTCGCACGGGGGACGGTTACACGTGGTCGAGGGAGGCTTGCACCGGGGCGAAGAGCTCGGGCCTGTTGGAGAGGAAGCAGGCGAGGGCATGCAGGGCGACGCCGGACGTGATGCCCAGCCTGGTGCAAGCGGCGAGGGACACATCGACGGTGTGCCAGCAAGCATTCCGACATCGTAGGTGGAACTGCAGCAGCATCGAGCACGCGCCGGATTATACGCCTGAATTGCTAACCGGTATGTCCTGCACCGAGGGAGGGCAACATCTTTTTCTTTAGTGCCGTGCAGACTGACAGGACCGTACTATGATCGGCCGGGATCCTATTGGGTTGTTGAACGCGTCGCTGGCAAGAAGATATCGAACCGCGAACGTCGATGAGATCGATTGATAGACGAAGCGTGGGAGAAATAATGACCAAGGCTTAGACGGTGGGATTCGCGAGAGCGCTTCTCCCTCTCTTAGAAATGAATTTACGATGACTTTGGTCATTCTGCAAAAAGAACTTTGTACATTTTGTAGTACCAGTACTCTATTATTCTGAATCCGTTAATATTTGGAAATTCGTGCATTCCCTTGCGGTGCGCATTCCACTTCATAATAACGGGTAAATTAATGAACGTTTGACAAAAGCTGCCAGACATCCCGTCAAACAATTCTACTGAATTTCCCCGCCACACAGTGTGTCGCGTATATGGGCGTTCGGGACGAAACTCATAACTTCTAAACTATTTAATTTTTTACCCATGTACCTTAATACTTTTTTAAAGAAAATGCAAGAATACATCGATTAATGCATGACAAATATACAATTATATAAAAAATTATTGAGGAGATATTGATTTTTAATTAAATAAAAACTTTTTCTGTGATGTTTATTATTGAAATGTATTATCAATTAAGAACTGTCTAACTTTTGTTTAAAACATGTTTTCATAAAATTGACGGAAAAGCATGAAAAATTGTGGGGAGGATTATATGGTACCATACTACGTAGAACATTATATTTATTTACAAATCATTACAAACTTTAAAATTTTAAGACCTACATTCTTTTATTAAAATTTCAAAATACAACAAAAAGAAAAAGAAAAGAAAAGAACAGCTGAACGTTAGTCGAAACAGTCTCAAATGCTAATCGCTACAGGCCTGAACGGTGAGCGCCTTGATAATGATTTTAATTATTTTCTTCGTTTCCGGCAAATTCGGGCAGCTACAGTTAACGCAATATAAAGTTTAATGTTTCCTAAATTAATAGAAAAAAAATTACGGAGGTATTTTTTGGTGTTTTTTTTTTTAAAGTCTTCTCAAAGGTGACGAACATTTAACATTAAAAATTCGAATAAATTATTATTGTAAAAAATTTTCTCTGTAGTTTTAAAAGGATTGTAGTACCAAATACGATGTTTAAAAATCAAACAAAAAACACATACATTTAGCCAATGGCATGTATTTGAAGAAATACACCGAATTTGAAATAAAGTTTTATCAATTTTGGCAACAAATTCGTAAATTCATAAAACGTGATGGGTAGTATTAAAATCTACGTTTCTCTCTTAACATCTTAAGATAAAACGCATTGTGAATTAAACACTTCAGATTTTTGGGTTTTGTCCATTGAGCGACACACTGTGCGCCGCCCCGATTTTTCCCAAGACAAGAAGCTATCGGCAAAAACGGCACGAGTTTCGGTAACGGGGATCAAATATCTTCTGAAGAAATTTCACGGTAAATAGGAAGACCTGGAAAGGCAAGCTCAATTAGTGGTCATTACCCAACCAGCGCTTCCTCTCATCGTTCCTCAACCCGCCGTCGGATTAATCGTCAGCGTTTGGCGATAATTATATTGTAAATAAAAGTGTTCCTCCGGCGGGATCCGCCGTTAATGAGGAAGCCGAGAAGCCCGCGATGGATTTTCGGCGGCGATGAAAAAGACAGTTACCCGATACGCGAACGAGGGGAAAGTCCTCCCGCATTTCCCGTGCACGCAACGCGCGCGGTATGCTAATCCGCTTTCCTTCAATTATTTCAAACCCGTAATAGCGTAGGGAAGCGACGGCCGGTGAATGCGGTCTCTAAAGGCACCGCGAACTGTGCCGTTATTACCGATTTCATTCGAGAATCCGGCGTCGAACGGACGCGTCTTCTTCCCTCGTTAATTGCCCCGGAAAGAAAACTTCTTGCTTGGAAAATCGGCGAACGTCGTTTCGGCTTCGACGCTCGGCCTCTTTCACCACGCTGAATAGTTTTACCGAGCCATCCCTCCGCGTCGAGACTGTCTACCACTCTTCAGAGGGATTTTCCTCCGTGCACGATAAATTACTATGTATTTACGCGGACGGACGATGAATGGGGAGAAGGAAATTGCAGTGATTTTGCGGGTGGAATTTCGCGATCGAATTTTATAATAGTTCGAGTTTGGACAGCGATTCGACGAAAGACAGAAAGATTTTAACGACTTCTTTTTCCTCTCTCTTTCAACGACGGTTCCGTGGTTTTGTGGAGGAAAATGAAAGAATAATTTTATCGTTTCTGAGACTTTTAATACTTTGAATTATCTTTATGACTTCTGTCAGTGGAAGTTCTGGATGAATGCGGTGGTTCTAATTTTAATTAAAATTGTGTGTCTTCAAATAATTATCTATTTAAATAAAATTAATACTTCATTTACAAAATAAGTTACAAATTTTTTTTAATTTTCAATCAGACATAAAAATGAAAAATAATGGTAACTAGTTCATCTTTCACTATACAGGGTGTAATAAAAAGGTTGCAATTCCTTGAAAGGGGTGATTCCTAAGGTGATTTTAAACAACTCTTTCCCTAGCGAAAATGTTAGGTGAGGCTTTGTTAACGAGTTATTAACAAAAAACAACGCCCAATCAGGGAGCCGGTACAGCGGATTAATGATGGCGCGGACGATGGCGGGCCAATACTACTCACAGCTGGAGCCCGCGCTGAAATTCATCCACTGTACTCGTGCTTCTATTGGTCGGCGTATTTCGTTAATAACTCGTTAACAAAGCCTCACCTAACATTTTCGCTAAGGAAAAAGTTGTTTAAAATCATTTTAGGAATCACCCCTTTCAAGGAACTGCAACATTTTTGTTACAGTGTTTGTATTATTTCTCCCTTTTTCAGTATTTTCTTCGTCCACAGATATCCTTCACCTGATTCGTCAAGTATTATCTTCAGATTTTTTCCAGTTTCCTCTATGTTTTTACATATTCTGCTATGTGTTCTAACGTTTTGCATTCCTCTTCACAAAATCTGCATCCTTTTTTTTTTCTCGCATTCCCAATATTTACTTTCTAATGCCTCATTCCCGCATCTAAATCTTGTTTTGATTTTTTGATGCTTATTATTTGTCCGCAATTCTCACTAATGACATATAAAAAACAATATTCTACTTTGCTTCTCCATTTCGCTTTGTCCCACTTTCCCCTAGATTTTATTCCACTCTGATCAACTAATCCTGCCTCCGAACCTTCAAATCCTATTTCGTCTATGTAACTCTTCAAAAGAATCCATCCCCGTCGCTTTAAAAATTGATTTCCACCTATCCAGGAACCAGGGAACAGGCGTTCGTGTACGCGATGTCGGCAGCAGCCGCGGTGTGGCGACTCGCGAGGGGATGCGCCCTAGGAAACGTGGCAGCCTGTTCCTGCGCCACGCCACCTCGAAGAGAACCACCCTCGCCGTCGGCGTTGATCTCGCCCTCCTCGTTCACGGCGACCCCGGTTTCCTTCGGCACGCTGTCAGCGAGGAACTCGTTCAAATGGGGCGGCTGCGGCGACGACGTCAGGTCGGCGTCCCGGATGGCCAAGAGGTTTCTTCAGGGCTCGACGCCTCCTGGTACCGGTGCAACAGCCAAGTTTATGCACGCTGTTAATATGCACAACAACAGGGCGGGGCGACGGGTAATTAAAACCATTGCGTCGATGCGAAGTGACGGTGGAATAGCAGGAGTTTAACGATTCAAAAGTTTGCTATTAGTTCATTTTATAGATCTCATTGTCCTAAGGACGATTCTCAACTATCGGGGGAAATTTTCATATCGTTAGATAATATCTTTTTATCCTTTCTAGTGAAGATATATTTCACTACTTGTCACGCAGTTGGATGCATTGTCCTTCATCTATCGAGTCGTTTTCTACTCGTTGCAATTTATTTACTTCCCAATCGATTGAAAAGGAGACAATTACGTCACGCGCGTGAAAGAACATCCATCTTTTATAGTGTGATTTGTGTTTGTAAATATTTATTGAAATTTAAATTCATTTTTCATTTCGGTGCGGACCGAAGCAAATTTCTTGAACCTTTTAACTAATTTAAAAATTGTCGATTTCGCTGATGGCTTGGACAATTTTTCTGTGATATATAAAATAATTAACTGCACATATGATCTTTTATGAAAAGGAAAAGTATCGAGTGTTAAATGACATTTTTAATGTAAAGTAGAAATTAATGATTTAATTCTGTGTACATTTTATCCTATTTAAATAATCTTCGGAGATAAATAATGGTGCAATTCAATTTTTTTACGATTTCAAGAATCTAAAACAACTCACAATTATACAGGGTGTCCCAAACTCGACGCGGGAGCCGGAAATGGAAGATTCCTGGTGTGATTCTAAACAACTTTTTCCTTTGCAAAAATGTTCTCCGAAGCTTTGTTAACGAGTTATTAATAAAACAAATATCGACCAATAGAAGCACGAATACAGTGGATGAATTTCAGCGCGCGCCCCAGCTTCGAGTAGTATTGGCCCGCCATCGTCCGCGTCATCATTAATCCGATGTACTCGCTCTCTGATTGGCCAATGTTTTTCGTTAATAACTCGTTAACAAAGCTTCGGATAACATTTCTGTAAAGAAAAAAATTGTTTAGAATCACCCCAGGAATCTCCCATTTCCGGCTCCCGTGTCGAGTTTGGGACACCCTGTATAGTACAAAGTTATTGAAATTATGACTTTTTCACGGTCAAACAGTCGTTTTTAAATACTGTGCGTTGTACTGATGTCAAAAAATGGTAAGATACCAAGTGAAGCTTTAAAGACTTAATTATAATTAAACTGCGGATGCGGATTGTATGCATTTATGACAATTCTAAATATTCCAAAAATCTACGAGATTGTTGACAGATGGCAAAAAATACAAAATATCAGAAATATATTTGAAATTACAATATTTAGCAAATAAGGCAATCTGTTATCTAAGTTTGAATCCATTATATGCGATTCTAAATATTTTATTCTGCATAATAATCCGCAGTCTCATTATAACACATGAAAACATCGAAAGGATGTCTAAAGTTTTCAAAATATGAATGAGTTTTAAACAGTATTAACCACGATACCGGTTGACCTTTAACTACGATCCTTGAAGGGATTTGTCTGAAGCCATACGCGCACATGGCACTGCAAAAGTCGCAGGACATGATATACCCCAGCCGTTCTTTAAAAATGAATGGACACGCCTCGCATACGATTATTAATACGTAACGTTATGCGTGTTCTTGTGACAAGGCTGTGGAACAATCCTTGACCCTGGAGTGCAAGTGTCACGGTGTGTCTGGATCGTGCAGCGTGCGTACCTGTTGGAGAGGACTCGGTTCATCGGGACCGTCGGCCGCAGGGAGTCGCTTGCTTCGAAGATATGCGACCGCGGCGGAAGTTCGACCGAGATCCGGCGGAAGACTGCCACCCTTGTACCATCACGATAACCTTTTGTACACTACCAAGAGCCCGGACTACTGCCTTCCTGATAAGAAAAAAGGCAGTCTTGGCACCATCGGCAGGTCAGTCTAATCTTGCATCAATTATTGCTCAGATGGGTTCGAAAAATGCAGTCCTGCTTTCCACTTTACAGTTAAATTGCTCCGTTTATCGCGACGGTTTTCATTTTCATACGTTTCGGTAAAAATTTCAATGAATCTTCCTCTTTTATGGGACATCAGCCTAAGAGATTTGTACGTCATCAGCAATATTTTAATAATCCATTAGTACTGACAGTAATGCTGACAGTGTCTATAAATATTTCCGGAAGCGGAATTATAGCGGACTATAATTAACAGCATCGCTGATCGTGTAACGTCCATATTGCTGACAGCATTACTGATCGACTAAAGTCCATTTCAATATCATTGACAGCATTACTGATCACGTACAGGTCCCCCAAAGTTGTTACGTCATGCCGGAGGTGGAGTCCCTCGGACTCCATCGCGTACTTATTATCTTTCCTTGTGCGAGATAAATATGTTATGCAATCAAAAACGCGTGAGCCGGTATATCATAGTTCTGCTGAAAGGTGGCGTAGATAAGACCGCTTAATTAACATAGAGGAAAAGGAACAGAGTAGTAAAATGGAAACTAGAAAGCAGTATCGACAAAGTTTGTAGGTCTCAACGTCAGTGCTAAATTATGATAGATTTTGAGGAGTATCTGATATCTTGAAGCTTTTCGATTACTTCTGTTTAAACATAAAATGTTAAAGAAGAACTATGAAGTTTGAGACATTGGAAATGTTTTTAAATTGACAGCATTTTGAACTGATTGAGAGATAGACTTCCAAGAATTTCAAGAGTTCTGAGCTTCGAGTCAGAAATCTTCGAACAGGGCCGTTTTTGGCGGGGGTGCAAAAGGTGCCTATGTTTATGATAGGCAAAAAAATGATAAACAACATTTTTTTGTGTTTATTAACCTTTTCGAGAAATGAATCAAATCCAATTAATGTTGAATGTAAGCTTTGTTATACTACTCGTATGCAAGAAAAATGCGATACTTAGCTATACTTATTGAATTAAATAAAGCACACACAAATACATAGGGCAAAAATCGTTGTTCCGGATAAGATGTGAATTATTGTGAAGAAATTAAGGAAAAATTTCGTATAATACTTCTTCATCCGAAATGTTTTCGAGGATATTGTTTTTAGATAAATTACTGGGAAATTACTAAAATTATTATACAAGAATATGTTTATCCTAAATCTCATTAATTTGGAGATTTAAAGTTGAAGGTAGAAATTCAAACATTTTAAGTCGAACATTTTTAGAGTTGAAATTGAAGGCATAAACGTTTGTAGTTGAAAATTTGAAGATTTCGGGTTGAATATTAGAAAATGTAAAGTTTTAGAAATTTTAAGGAATAAAATTACCAATTTGAAAGTTGAAAGTTAAGAGATTCCAAGATTTGAAAAGCTAAAGACAAAGATTTCAGGAGATGAAATTGAAAATACAAAGGTTTGAAGTTGAAGATTGAAAGATTTCAGATTGGACATCAGAAAATGTCAAGTTTTAGAAGTTGTAAGAGATAAAATTGAAAATTTGAAGGTTGAAAGTTAGAGATTCAACTAGACAGTGACTTGAAGAGTTGAAGAAATGAAGTTAGAGAAGTAAACTGAGAAAAGAAGTTTCTGCATCTGCGCGACCAACAACTCAGGAACGACGCTGCTATGGAAGTTTAGGTTCGAACGTTCGAACGTCCATCGCTAACTATAACTCCTCAAGGAGGAGCCTAGAGTTCCAAGACGTCCGGCAAGAATTGCCAGCCCACCTGCCCCTCCCGTTCCATAAGGAAATCGCACGAGTATCGTTCTTATTTATCTCCAAGCTGATAACAATACCCGCGTCCATAAACTCGCCGGTCAGGTAAAAAAGCTCTGAATAGCACTTGCAGCGTGGCTTTAGATTGATAGACGATAAACGGGCATCCGTGGCGCACGCTAATGACCTATAACGTTCGCAATCCCATTTATCTGTAAATCGGTCATTCCGTATACAATAACCTAATAACTTGCGTGTCCACGACCGGTTACATAATCCGGCGGGGTAATGCATGCGAAATGCGCGCGCCGCGGGAATAAGTATCGTCCCGTGCTGTGCCCGCTGGTCAGAGCCGGTCGTAACGAACTGCCTACGAATGCCAGGTGAAAAACTCTCGAAGAGAAATCCGTACGGCTCTCGGACCTCAGAAAGGAATACTTGATGATACTGAATACTGATGCTGAATACAGCAGAGTTCCTTGCGTCCAGGTTTTATGCTCTTCTCGAAATGCCCTTTCGCAATCCTGTATTGCAACCGTTCGACGCTGTTGCGAACCGTTTAGCAGCGTTTTGCGTGGACTGAAGTGTAGAAAATGCTTGGCCACACGCTGTTGCGTTCGTGGGTTCGGCGGTTGTTCTCGATGTAATGGCTTCGGAAGTGGTGTTCCTCAACAATCGAACTAATTGAGTGTGATTGATGGGGGATGACGTTGCTTCGAAGCAATTCGACAGTTTCGCGATGCATTTGTTGAGGGACTGCGGTGCCGAGGGAGCGACAGCAAGTTCTTCTGTCGAATCATGCCTTTCGACTGCGATTTCGAATGCTGTTGGAGTCAAAAGTATTTGATGCTGCTGGGGGAATCTTTGACACGTTACAGACGGTGCGATCAGTGGGTGAATCATTGAATGATGCCCTTAATTGCCGATATGATCCGATGGATCTCTGGACGGTTACATTTGAAAATGTAAAATATTAGGTGTAGTAAGGAATTTTTTCCGAGAAATTTCTTCACACAGTTAGAATGGTAATTTGATCCTAGATCAAATTTAATTTAATTTATTCATATATAATCTACGGGATGAACCCTTTGTTACATAAGTGAAAACGTGGTCTATACAATATAAGTATAAGAGTAGGCATAAGTATAAGATAAAAAATAAAAAATGATAATTAGATAATTATATAATATATACACGTATAATATTATATATGCAATAGTGTAACTTTATAAATTATAATAAAGGATAAGAGAAAAAAATTAAATATTGTTTGCCAAAAAAATTGCGTAAAGTCCTTGATAATAATGATAAGAAGTACTTCAATGCTTGCACAGTTCAATTTTTTTTTTTACATATATAGAATTTTTATTTTAATCAAGTATCGGAAAGAATTCATTTCTGCACCTAATAATTCTGACACGGTACAACAAATGTTTAGTGTAGCAAAACGAATTAAATAATTTAAGAAAGACGCGCATGCATTTAAATCTGATAGTTAATCAACAGTTAAAAATTTTATCGCGTTTCAATGCCTAGTCGAATTTACTTATTGTCTGCGGAGAAACAAAAGGTCAGCAAAACGTCTAATTAGGTTCTGTTGGCTCGTAAACCGAAATAAGCGCAATATAATTGATGGGAAAGCCGCGTCGCAAGCCCCAGAACCAATTCGTGAGACACCTTCCTCCCTGGGAACCAACGAAAACTAATTGCGCGGAAATCGATCGGATGCGAACTTTACTGCCAGGTCATTCAGTTTTATTGCACGCGCTTTTCCAACGCGTTGTTTCGCCCGATGAATTGCCGGCAAACGAAGATGCAATGAAGAATCATTAACGCCGTCGTAACTCCGCTTTATGACTCACCTGATCATTCTCTCGATTTCAAGATGCCTTAAAGATCCTTTCGAAGGATGTTTCCGCTCTGGAAGGAAACAATTCCGAAGAACGCGCATCTTGAAACGATTATTGGAGCAAACTGGACTCGTAGTGAGCGAGACATCGATGAACAAAATTCGTAGCTGGAATTATTTTTGGATGGCGAAGAGAAATTCTCCCAAACTGTTTGCAATGGTGAATTAAGAGAAATTTATTGTTGAAGATTTGTATTATGGAAGTACAATAATTTTTCATCACTTATTATTATGGAAGTAAGAAATTGAGAAAATAAGAATTGCTCATAGTAAAACGCGGTTGAAAAATCCCTACAGTGTGTCCTTGGATTTTAATGAAACTTTAGTGAATGATTCTAGAGGATATATGATGACATTCTGTAGAACATTTTGCACCAATGCGTATATTTTATAAACAATTAGAATATGAAGTTTAAAAGGCTAAACAAAAAAAAAAGAGAAAAATAGCTCAGTAGAGAAAAAGCACTCGACTCGTAAGCCGAGGGTCTAGTGTTCGAATCTCGGTTTATTCTAAGTTTGTTTTTTTTTTTCAATGTTTTGTATCGAGCAATTTTAATTCCTTCACTTTTATTCTATCTGTATTAGAGATGTTTATAAATATGTATTAAAGAATTTTATAAAAAAACTTCAAAATAGTATGGAAGTATTGCAGAGCAATCATTTTAACCTTTTAAATTTCACATTTTAATTGTTTATAAAAAATGCGCATTGGTGCAAAATATTCTACAGAATGTCATCATATATCCTCTAGAATCATTCACTAAAGTTTCATTAAGATCCAAGCAGTACACACTGCAGGGTCTCCTTGTAAGTATAGATACTGATTCACAAAAATGACCGTATCTCCGTTAATTTCGCGAATTTCGTCCCAAAACTTTACAGACATATTCTGGAGACTACTAAAATATGTAAGACACAGAGAATCGATTTTTTTTTAACCCATCACAGTGTTCCAACTCCTTAATACCGAGATCGTCGATCAAGGAGGAAGAAATGTTTAAAAGTATCCATTTATATGACCAAAGGCGGGTCCTTTAAACGGAAAGAAACAATCTCAGATATAAGGTTGTGATGTAACGCAAAGAAAAAGGTACAGTGACAGTGACAGCAATCAGAGGGACAAGCACGCACTACCGGGATGGATTCGAAGCTCAATCCTTATGAAAGATTCATCGATCGAGTTACACGACGAAGAGAGAATCCTGTTCGACGATCGTTAGTCCCAGGTTCACGAACCTTCGAAAAAACTGGTCAATTCCGTCTTGCTCTCGCGTGTCCGTTTACGAAGCCGCCTCGCCACCTTATGCCCAGACTTTTTCGGTCCGACGATGGATGCAAGAACACGAAGAGACGTTCGACGAGAAGAACGCTGAACATCTGGTTCCTCAGTCAGAATATTCCCAATATTGTCCATTGTCTTGCAAAGTAGATTTTCGATCGAAATTTTATGCAGTCAACAGTCTTCATATTCTTCACTGCTGATTGTCGTTAATTAGAACGAAAGACAAGGAATCCACTGATTTTTAAACAATACCAAACGTGAATGCAGACGATAAATTTTAGGACCATGCGAAAGTGGAGGAAATCGTTTGAACTCCTGCAAGGCGATAGCAGGTTCTCTATTCCCTCAATATTTCATGGAAAAAAGAAGCAAAACGGAAGTAGAAACCGACGTGACCGGCAGCTTTGAGAGCACGACACGTCGTCAAAGTGATCGAGGCTAATTCGCACGAGCAGAAGAAAGAGATCACATTGGCATCTAATCTCGCAACATCCATTTCGTCAGGGAAAGTTAGAGGCTAGACGTAGACGCGAAGGTTGCCTAAGTCGATCACCGCGCAACGCCGTCCGAGTAATAGTCGTAAAGTCGAGGAGCGTTTCTGTTGAGGAGGGTTGAACCTGGAGCGGTTAAAAAGTAAAATGCTAGGGGAAAAACAAGAGGAAGGCTTGCCAACGTCTAATACAAATGTCCCGTAACGTATTATGCAAGTTTACGAAACGCGATTTGACGCGACCGCAGCTTTTATTTTTATCTCCCTCTGGAGCTGGTCGATTAATCGTTATCTCGTACTAATAAAATACTTCCATCGTGTGTACATCCGCTCGATTATTCAACTCTTTTCACTCGCGCCGGGGACAACCGCACACAACGAATCCCTTTCCTCGCTCGATCTCAGTTATCGTCGGCATAGACAGATATGCTGCTTTATTTATGCGACTGTGCCGGCAATTACCTATGAGAGAAGACCCTCGAGATAGGGCGGAACCCCATTTTCCACCGCGATCGGGAAACCTGTTTTCGAAACCGAATAAATCCTCTGTTTTACGATATTTCAACGATCCTCTTCGCCCGGTACCGCTACGGGCTCTCTATAATTCAGACTTTGATAATTATATATTCATAGACGCGGTGCGTTAATGGTAATTGAATGAATTAATGGATACGCACGCGGAGTCGTTCGATTCTCGTCTTTTTTTGGGAACAGTGTGCCCGTAGGCTCTTATTCTATTCTGTGGTTCTTATTGTGTTGAGGAGAATTTGTTTACTCGACGAGTTCGATGCTTTATCTTCTTCGATGGTTCAGGATAATCTAGGAAGAATCAATTTTAGCATTCACCTACTTTGACAATGTCCAATTACATCTGGAGAAAATGATTCGTGTTTGAGAAAGAATTTTGAATTTTCGCGCCCTCGCCGCTACTGCCACCAAGCGACATCTGACCTCCCGACCAATCAGCAGCCGACAGCTCCACAACCGCGTCACCCCGGTTAACGGCGACGAGCTCCGCCATTGTTATCGTTCTCCACGTGTTCTGAAGTGCTCAGTGAAAGTATCCAACGATCAATGTACTCAGTAAACCTTTAAAACGTATTGTAAGATCACTCAATTTGTGCTCTCAACTCTCTCTGTTATTTCTACCCCTTTTCATTTACTTATATTGAAAGAATTGAGACTAGATAGAATCTTGTGAGGCAACACGTGGCGACGAACACGAGTTGTACTCCACCGCGATACAACTCTCCACTCAATATTTCAGCGTGTTGCATGAATCTGCTCAACGTCATTGTGTATATTTCAAGTCGCTCAGTTCATTGCAGTTTCGCTCATTAGTCTCAATCAGGGTGTATTATACAGGTGTTGCAAGTTCTCTCAGGCATGTGGGATCATTAGATGGAAGATCTTCTAGCGACCGCTAGAGTGCGTCTAAGTAGAAACATCTGTGGGAAGCGCTCCTATTGGTTCAGCGAGCTGCAGTGGTGGGGAGACCGAGCGCGAGTAAAGCTCTGTGATCATCTGTGATGCACTTCATTCGCACACATGCATACCATACGCGGAGTTCTGACCATAACGCCCCTAACGGCGAGCAGCCAACATTTATATTAGAAAACAATTTCTTTTGTAACTTTAAACAGTATGTGTACAGTCCCGAAAGTTTCAAAATGATTCCTTTAATAGATTTTTTGTAAAAGGTTCTCAAAAATCGGTTTATTTTTAGCAGTCTATATGTAATTCTTAATGAAATCTTAATGAAATTTTCTAATTGAATTTCAGTAGACGAATTTAGTACAAATTTAATCGCCCACTATTACAGACTTCTTAAAAAACTTCCAAAAATATTGAGATACTTATCGATGCCCCAGTTGTATTATACAATAATGCTCTGTAAGTCAAATATTCGAAACTTTTAAAAATAAAAGTCGTTCAGCCAATCTTCCCAAGCCATCTTCTCAGATTTACGCCAGATGATATCCCAACAAAGAAAAATAATCTGAATTGTTCCGAGTTCATTTCGAGGAGGATCGATCCCAGGTACATAATATTTATCGACAGTTTAATGCTTAATGAAAGGTTTCTTGGAGGGCTCGGCACCAGTCCCAAAACTGGCGCAACAATCATTCTTCACGCGGGCAGAAGCAAATAAAGAAGGAAAGATGTTCCTTTCTGATTGCATTCGCTACGGATTTTCCGGCGGCAAGGCGAAAGGAGCCTCTTCGCCGCTCTAAATTATTCACGCCTCGGTCTTCGTGAATTAAGATCACCCACGGCATTCCTCGAAATCTCGTCTGGTTCGGAGGGCCGCAGGGATTTCGCGAATGGACGACCCTTTGTCTTTTCTCTTTTACACCGTCATTACTATCTGGATGAAAAAAAAGATGCTCGCGTTAAAGTTGGAAAAGAGATCGTTAATCTTTATTCGAAAACTTCCAGTAGCAAATTTTCTTCGTTAAATTGGAAACTGACAAATTTATTTGAAACCAACGTGGAAAACCTTTGTCTCAGTTTTGGTGGAAACTTGAAGTAATAATTACCTCGCTATATATTCTGATTGCCACTGTAACAAATGAAACTTTAATTTTTTTTTATTAATTTTTATAAATCTTCTTTTATATTCAAAAAAAAAAGGTAATTAATAATAATAATTTGGTATATTGTTATTGTTACTATAATAAATAAAACCTTCATTTTTCTTGTATACCTCAAAGAAGAAAAATCAATTCCCACTGGTATGTAAATGTACGAATTAAATTAGTATAAAGAAACATTCAGTGATAATCGAAAAGAATGTAATTAATAACAATTTGCTATATTATGATTGTCACTATAATAAATGAAACTTTCATTTTTCTTTTATACCTCATAGAAGAAAAATCAATTCCCATTGGAACAAATTAAATTAATATAACAAACATGCAAGGATATTCGAAAATAAGGTACTTAATTAATATTGATAATTAGCCATAAATCGACGGTTCAGTCGTGAAAAAAAAAATTCAATATCTCGTTCGGCATCTGTTCTACTTTAAAAGAGCCCTAATGGAGGTCGAGCCCTTTTTTCCTTCGCCAGGATCTTTAATCACGAGGAAATTAATGGACGGGACGAACGCGCGGGCGATTCGTAAGCTAATCGGATGCTAGTTTCGGACGCGACAATATTTCATTTCCCTCAACTAATATACGGTGCCAGTTCCCTTTGGGCACCGCTGACCGGTTACAGCTTACAACCGGTAATTATAACCCACCGTGTATAATTATACAAAGTGGGCGTGGCGAATGTTTATTACGAGACGCCTCGGACCATTTCCCCATTACATTTTTTTTCGGCATCCTTTTTTCTTCACACTGCATCCGCACAGGACGCACCGCGGTGCCAGCCGTTGGAGCGTCTTTGTTCTTCGGACGACACGACGGAGGAACGCGAGTTCGCGGCAACGAACAAGTTTTATTGAGACATTAATGCCTGCGTTGCATTTTACGCACTTGTAATTCAATTAAATTTCGTGTTCTACTCGTCGCCGTAGATCCCCATTTCATGATAACGACAAATGCAACCGACGTTATCAACGATATTCTTAGATCTCTCGTCGAGGCTTTGAGTAATTTAATTGGTATGAAATACGTAACATGAAATACGAAAAATATGATTCGCTGTAACGTACGGACGCGTTAGTAGTAACACAACTTGCGATTTGTCTTACGTCGAGCTGCTAGGTATGCAATCTGCAGGTGCAATGAATTTATGATAGAGAATTATAATTGGTATTTCATGGTATCTATTCGCATATCGTGATAATTAAAACCTCGCGTTATGATCATTTCTTAAGCTGTCTGCACTTTCTTTTCAGGAGCAGGAATCGTTATTCTGAGACTTTTTATTGCTGAACTTTGAGTAGAGAAACTTTGAGCACTTTAATTTCGTATTTACCCTATAAAAATTTGCGTGCAGATTGGCAGCAAATTGACAACAAATCTGTTTGCAAATTTATAGTCATCTGTTTCCGCATTAGGTTGCCATTTTGCAAACGGAACCTGTATTAGCAGATTGGGAAGCAGATTGGCGTCAGAAATCGAGCAGACCATGTCAGCAGGACCTGCTCGGTTCTGTCGCCAATCTGCCAACAGTCCTGTACATTACAAATTCTGCATCAAATTTGCTGCCAATCTAACAACAAATGCTGTAATAGCAGATTCTGTAAAAATCTGCTTGATCAGATTTGACTAACTGAATTTGTTGAGCAGAAAATTCGTGTCGTTTGTTCAGTTAAGTTAAAAGACAATTTTTTTTACTTCGATGTACCCTGATAGCCAAATCTGTCGAACAGATGTTTACAGAATCTGCCATTACAGTGTTTGTTGTTAGATTGACAACAAATTTGACGCAGGATCTGTAATGTACAGAACTGTTGGGAGTTGGCGGAAGAAACCGTATTGACGGAATCTGTTGACAGACCTGCTGCCAACTTGGCGGCAGATTGACAGCAGAATTCCAGCAGATACTACTGCCAATTTTACAACCAGTTCTGTTAGCAAGATCTGCTCGTTTTCTGACGCCAATCTGCACGCCGATCTGGTAATACAACCCCTGTTTTTAAAATGGCAGCCTAATACTGAAGCAGATGACTACGGTTTTGGTGACAAGGTCTGTTAAATCTGTTGCCAATTTTCCCCCAATTCGACAATAAATGGCTATTAGGGTAGCTTCTTTCATTGAAGTATTCTTGATTTTGTTCTATGATTTGTAGCCATTTTTCGTGTAACATCATGATTCTCAAGTTTCAGGGCCAAAAATGAGTACAAACGATACGAACCTTCTACTCAACCCAATAGAAACAACATACAGGGTGTAACAAAAATGTTGCAGTTCCTTGAAAGGGGTGATTCCTGAGGTAATTTTAAACAACTTTTTCCTTAGCAAAAACTTTAGGTGGGGCTTTGTTAACGAGTTATTAAAGAAAAACACCGACCAATCAGGAAGCGAGTACAGCGGATGAATGTCAGCGCGGGCTCCAGCTGTGAGTAGTATTGGCCCGCCATCGTCCGCGTCATCATTAATCCGTTGTACTCGCTCCCCAATTGGTCGGTGTTTTTCGTTAATAACTTAACAAAGCCCTATCTAACATTTTCGCTAAGGAAAAAGTTGTTGGAAATCACCTCAGGAATCACCCCTTTCAAGGAACTGCAACATTTCTGTTACACCCTGTATAATTTTTTCTTTACTGACGCGTAGTCCCAATTTTCTCCCGAACGCCACAATAACATTATGTACCTCCATTTCAAAGAAAATAGTAACACCCACTTTCTGAGCTAATGCAATCCTTCAAGCATCAGTTACCCTATTTAAAAAAAAAAATATCGAGTATCGCATTGATAATGAAAGGTGGACAAACCAGGGCAACAGAACGAAGTACTCGATGCTAATAGGTGCGCTAAGTGCTGCTTCTTAATCGACGATGATGCAAGATTAAGATTATTCAAATGAGAAATACAGAGAAAAACGAAATGGTTTGTATTTTTCATTTAAATGACCTTAATCTTGCGCGATCATCGATGAAAAAGGAGCACTCGCGGAACCTATTAGTTCCGAGTACCCAGTTTCGCCCGACTTACCTTGGCTTCTGCGACCCTGTTTCATCCGACTCTGCTCCAGTGATATCGAATCGGTTCGCGTTCTCTGTCCAGGCAATGCAACGGCAGCAGTTCCGGTTACGAAGGATGCGAGTACCTATGTTGCGGCCGCGGACACGTCACGAAAACGGAGGAGGTCCTCGAGAGGTGCGACTGCAAGTACATCAGCTGCTGTTACGTCAAGTGCAAGACGTGCAGGAAAGTGATGAAAACCTACGAGTGCAAATGAATGCACGAAACCGAACAGTTTCCGATTGGGGCCGATCCTCGTCCAGTTTGGACGGAGAGTCCGCGCGCGCGCGCCGCCGCGACCGACAGGGAAATACGAATACGAAACGATTGAGGGAAGCAAACTTATTTATAACGTACGATTAATCGGGAACTTCGATCGGATAATGTCACGAATCGCGTGTTCGTAGCTCTTTCCGTAGGGATTTAAACGATTTATTTAAGCGAATCGTTGGCGACGAGTGCGTCGATTAGGGAGTAATTAAAGCTTCGTAGAACCCCTTATTTATGTCGTCTGCTATTTATTAAAACTTTGTGTCGATACGTTACACGTGTAACAGTGTTGTCGGTCGATGTCTTTTTATGAATGAACGATGATCGAATCAGCGAAAGCTGGAGAACGAAGTAATCGGTGGACTTTAGACGGGCGACACTGTTTTAGCGGCATGCTAGAAATAGACGTGATTAGTACAATGTAAATAATTGACGTAGACTCTATGCAAATTATATTCTACAATAAATATCACTTGACATACCGAAGCGTGATTTTATTCGTCCCGAAAGCATCCATTATTTGTTGTATTTTGCGTAAAATCGGTGCGAATGTGTAAATAGAATATATAAATAGAAAGGTCGTAAAACACGTGCCGATAGAACATTTTGTAAACACGTGCATATGCATATCGGTGTGCCTAATTTGTTTTCGAAATTTGCATATCCAAGGGTTTCGGTACATTGTCCTGATTCTCCTCTCCGGTTTTGATACCCAAATCCTTTATAAAGTCGCACCAGTTTATACCAGATCCGCAATCTGGATCCTTTTCCGATGCCCACCAAAGTTCCATCTGAAAATTTTACCATAAAACAATACAGGAAGATGAATAACTACGTTCTCGTGTCATCTTTAAAAAAAAATCTAAGTGTACTACTTTCAAGGTGGTGTTAATGTATACTTCATCGAGTAAGTTAAAGCGTCACTGTGCATTAAAAATTAATATAGTAATACCTTGACATTTATTGGGACCAGAGGAGGAACAGGACAGATCTTAACGTTCATAAATCGCAGTAAATCATTGTAATCCAATTTTTCCTCCTTTCTGCGGATGCTGCAATTGTAAATGATTAAGGATAAACTTCGTTAATATAAAAAATAAGCGAAAATCTTTAAAAATTGGAGGAATGAATCTTTATGCAATAGTAAAATCCCACGCAAAATTCGGTAATTTTTAAATTATTTAACTTGCAATTCTTCAGAGAATGCAATATTGAGAAATGTAAAAACAAAACTAAGGGTGACATAATATACCAAAGTTTACGAAATCTTGTGCAGAGAAAGATCAAACACTAAACAAAGTTGTCACAAAAACTTGGAACAATTGATTCGATGGTTTTTAAAGAATGAACTTCAGTAATATTTAAAATAAACGAAAATCTTTGAAAATTGAAAGAATGAAGTCTTTATGCAACAGTACAGCTTCACGCAAAATTTTAGAGAAATTCATACGGTAATTTTTAAATTATTTAACTTGTAGCTCTTATGAGAAAACGCAATATTGAGAAATATAGGGTCATCCACGTATTTCGGAACTCGTACACATGATTATAAATGGGCTCGGGTTCCGAGATACGTGGATGACCCTATATATTACAAAATCAAGAGTGAAGTTGCTAACAGTTGTATTTCAAGTACTCGATAAACCATCTGCGTGCAGATTGGCAGCAAATTGGCAGAAAATCTGCTTACAGATCCATGGTCATCTGTTTCCGCATTAGGCTGCCATTTTGCAAACAGGGCCTGTATTAGCAGATTGGCGTCAGAAACCGAGCATATCATGTCAGCAGGATCTGCTCGAATTCTGCTGTCAATCTGCCGTCAGGTCGGCAGCACCTCTGCCAACAGTTCTGCATCAAATCTGCTGCCAATCTAACAATAAATGCTGTAAAGGCAGATTCTGTAAAAATCTGATTGATCAGATTTGGCTATCTGAGTACTTATATACATTCTAACAAACAAGTTTATGACAAAAGATCAATATTTCTGACTGGTTTTCAAGAAGAATTCATTTTCATGTCTTTGAAATTAATTAACTTTTAGCTAAGATTGTCACTGAAGTTCATCCTTAATAGAATTAATTTCTTTCGTTAACAAATAAAATTCATATTGTCTCGCATACTGATCGAGCATTGTATTTAGGAGCTCCACATCAGCCGGTATCCTGGATGCGCGAAGCGCGGTGTATATCGTGTCACGGGACAAAAATCCTGTTCTTCCCCTGTCCCAGTGAATCAAATCCTCTTCGAGTCGATCGAGGTCGTCCCACAAACCTCGCAAAAGTTCCGTATGGATTAATCTCCTGCCAAAAATGGAGTACAATTAAACACAATAAGAAAACTAAACATTCTACAGGGTGTTTCAAACTAAGTGCGGGAGCCGTTAAGGGGAGATTCCTAGGGTGATTTTAAACAACTTTTCCCTTAGCGAAAATTTTCGTCGCGACTTTGTTAACGAATTATTATCGAAAAACACCGACCAATAGAAGCACGAATACAGCGTATGAATTTCAGCGCGGGCTTCAGCCGTGAGTAGTATTGGCCAGCCATCGTCCGCGCCATCATTAATCCGCTGTACTCGCTCCCCGATTGGTCGGTGTTTTTCGTTAATAACTCGTTAACAAAGCTTCCAAGGACATTTTTACAAAGGAAAAAGTTGTTTAGAATCACCCCAGGAATCTTCCTTTAACGGCTCCCGCACTTAGTTTGGGACACCCTGTATACGGGTGTCCCAACGAACACTGTACAGTGCGATATTTCCTAAAGTATTAGAGATAAAAAAAAAATTGTTCATATAAAATTGCATGGTTCGAAGGGGCCATTTTATTAGCGAAGACGAATTTTTTATAACATTATTATTACGTGAGATATGATGGTCAAGTTTGGTTTTTTAAATGGAACTATATATTTTTGTACAGATCGGTTGTTAGTGTGTTTCAAGACGAATTCAACGACATCGAATTTAGATACCATTTAATAATTAGTTTTCAAGATATTGCGCTTACAAATTTAGTGATTTTCACTAGAAGAAAACCTTTTTGACTAGCAGGTACTGCGGGCGGTATTTTGTTCCCAGGTCTTTGGGCCTGCCGCACCTAGCGTAGACCCTTAGTATCGGTTGCAAGTGAAAATACCTAACACGCACCATCGGGAGGGAACAAAAGACAGCCCACAGTGCTCGCTGGTCGAAAAGATTTTCTCCCAACGAAAATCACTAAATTTATAAGCGCAATATCTCGGAAACGAATTATTAAAAGGTATCTAAATTGGATGTCGTTAAATTCGTCTTGAAACACACTAACAACCGATCTGTAAAAAAATATATAGTTCCATTTAAAAAACCAAACTTGACCATCATATCTCACGTAATAATAATGTTATAAAAAATTCGTCTTCGCAAATAAATTGGCCCCTTCGAACCATGCAATTCTATATGAATAATTTTCTTTTATCTCTAATACTTTAGGAAATAACGCACTGTACAATATTCGCTGGGACACCCTGTATATCTATACCTGATGAACTCGCGGCTGTGCCATTCTTTCTTCTCGTGGGACGAGTAATGTCGAGCGATCGTGATCATTTCGTGTTCAGTTATTTTGTTTTCCGCGTACTTGCGGATAGCCTCTCTGCGTCAGAAAATTCCAACCACATAGCGAACAACAAATAACAGAAATTCATTCTATGAAATAGACTGAATATCATAGAGTTAGATTGTTAAAAAAAAAAAATTAATTT
Source organism: Perdita meconis (assembly GCA_030770465.2). Lineage (NCBI taxonomy): Eukaryota > Metazoa > Arthropoda > Insecta > Hymenoptera > Andrenidae > Perdita > Perdita meconis. Next base: position 11,680,267 of record JASKOS020000003.1, on the reverse strand, counting down.
GACATTATTCGATCATTCCGTCTACCGACTTAATCAAAGACAAACAACCTCAGCTTTTCATACTGCAACACTTGCAGATCCTCGCAGGGGCATGGGTCGTTCTCCGACGTCGCAGGAGAATAAAGTTGTAGGAACTCCTTGTAAACGGGTGTCAAAATTTCCCTCAACTTCTCCATTATTAACTTGGTATTAGCTCGTGGGAACTGAAAAAGATGCAGACAAATGATCCGACTTTCCGTGATTCGAAATTGAGACACTCGTCTCGACGAGTTCCGAGACTTTGGCAATACAGGAAGCAAGGGAACGTCGACTTTAGAACGGATCAGAGTAAGTAGTGAAATATCGCAGCGCTTAAAAGTTACAGGACCTTATCGCTATGTAATTCCATGTAACGAAGAGCATAAGAGTCGGCCGAGGTGAGTTCGAAGATAAATTCGTTCAGGTTAAGACGCGCCCCGATATAGAAGTCCTCCGGTTTGTAATAATCCGGTTTCTTGCTTACAAATATCTCCTGATTGGGCAGCATCACCGGCATTCGTTTTTGGAAGAGACATCGTCGAAAACCTGTAAAACACGGAAAAAATCGCGCGCGATCGTTAAACGCGTGTCGCTGACAGTTTTATGGGAGATATATCGAAAGTGTCTCGCGTGAGTGAACAGAAACAAGAAATTCAAATGTTGTCGGGCTTGAAGATGCAAAAAGATCAATGGTAGGAAAATCTGGATCGGTACTTTGCCACGCGAGGAATACACTCTACAGGGAAGCAATATTTAAATATTAAAATGTTTTGTGCTATTGGTAAATTATGCTAATAGACTATTTTCTATTTCAAGTATCTTTTCCTATTATAATTTTTCGGTACCTGATTAGTTATTTTAGAAAACGCATTGAAATCTTCGAGGCAGTGCAATGAAACATGAATTCAAAAAGGTTCGAAAATACTGAACCGTCATGATATTGAAAATGAAAACAAAAACAATACCTACAATGTATTTTTTCAAATATTCTTTTTTTAATGCATTATCACTATACTTTTATATCTCTTCTCTGTTATAATTTATCTCAAGAGCTTCTGACATGAATTAAGACTTCAAATCTCTTTCGGTACTCGAAATCAATGGAAAGTGCATAAAACTAATATAGCTTTAATTAAAAATTAATTAACAGAGATTATACAAAGTTATTTATAAGATAAAACCTAAGAAAAGTATAATCCCACAGAGCACACGATATCCTGAGGATATCCCAAAATGTCCCAGACCAACCAAGGTGATCCTAGGGATATCCCACCAGAATATCTTAGGATATTCCAATGGGATATCCATAGGATATCGTAAAATAACCTAGGTATATCCTAGGATATCGTAAAATAACCTACGGATATCCTAAGATATCTCATCAGGATATCTCTGAGATATCGCATATGGATGTCCTAAGAATTCTCATCAGGATATTTCTTAGAATGTTGCAAAATGTCATAAGGCAGAGCTCGACGAAAGAAGAAGAAGAAAATAGATGACGTAGCCTTCAAATACGAACAAGTAATTTCGAGCACTGCTGTAGTTTATGGATTATGTGAATTGGTATAAAATTTTCAGAAAAATATTTTGCACTTATTGTCTGACAAAAGTAAAATATAAAACTTTCCATACTATCATACTATCAAGTAAATGTATTTTTACTATGGTATCGGAACTTTCAGGTCAACTTATATGAGCAAATAATATAACACGAAACAACGAAACACTTTAGCCGAACTGGTAAAGGTGCAGCTTTGTCAGTTTGTCGCTAGTTTTTCCAAGGTTCATCTGTTCGAACCTGGCCTGTGAGTTTTCGTTTTTCACCAACCTTCTCTACGATTTGAGATGTATACAATTTAGAACGATGATAAATATACGACACAGAGGAATAATAAACGCCACGAGAAAAATAAAGTAAATTTGGAACCAAGCTAAAATTATTGGTTATACATATATCCGTAGGATGTCGGTCTGGGATATCCGTAGGATATCACAAAGGTGGACACTTCACATCCCCTGGATATCCCACGTATATCCCAGACCAACCAGGGATATCCCTGGGATATCGCAATATCCCAAAATGACGTCCCTATACGATATCCCTGGGATATCTTGTGCTGTGTGGGATTATACTTCGATAATGTTAATAAGTGATCAGTACTTTATATACCTGAATTTCTTCTTGCCAGTTCGAAGATTGAAATGGTGTCGTCCATTAAGAAAATCCTTATGATAAACACTCTGTCGAGATTTTCCGGTATGTGGGATATCATCTGTGCTCTGAATCTCAAAACGTAGCTGTCGAAACCTTGCCTAAAAGCCATCAATTTCAGTAGCATAACTTTATTTCGAAAAATCCAGGAAAGTATACGAAGTTGCACATACTTGTCGTACTGCAAAAATTTCTTTATGTCGATCTTAGGTGCCTGCGGCGTCACAGTGAAGCAGTTCCCGAGGGAATCCTCGTAGGTGCCAAAACCATTGTAAGGTGGAATGTATCTTTTCACGTCCATGGTGACCTCGTCGCCTCGTCGAGGTCTTTCCAAGGGCGTGAAATCCTCCAGGCCGTATTTCTTCCTTTATTACACGATAGCAGCAAAAGTAGAAAATTTGTTAAGTCTACGTTTTTCATATATCTGTTAGATTTTACCTGTAGTAGTCCTTCGTAAAACGGTCCATATCAGTTATAACAATTTTCCTTCCGAAAATGTTTATTTGCGCTCCGATACTCAGTTCGTTGTCTTTGTATATGTTTTTGTGAACCTTCCCGGCGCTCAATGGATCTATCGTGTAATATCCACGGGCCGTATCTTCCCCCATGACATTTAGAACCGTGAAAGGGTCTTCTGAACCGATTGGTTCCAATTCGGCGAAAAACTAGATTCAAAAAATTCGTTGCTTTGTTTGTTTTTGGATGTTTAATTTAAGAAAAATCTTTCGAAAATAAGGAGACAAAGTGTTCGTACTTTGGGGACCTTCATTCTTCGCAGAAACATGCAACCAGTGTCTCGGCCGGAATTCGGCACAGCGTTCTCCTTGATCTCCATCGTGTTATCAGCAAGATAATAATGAATCTCAAGATCGTGAACGGAGCCATACAGATTGTCCGTGTCATCCCAGTAAGCGAAGAACCGGAGCACTTGTTTATCATACTTTAAAAAATCGCCTCGAGTATCGAGTATCCGGTTCGGTTTCTTCGGAAATGTTTCCTATTTTTATCAATCGTTAGGATCGATTAAAAATTCAATGATTGAAAAAATTATTTAAAATTATTTTTACGGAAGTCATAGCTGGTTTGTGCGAAGTTACTGTTAATAAAAAAAAGATTGATGTCAAGTCTACTTATTCAGTAAATTATAATTTGTGAATTACTTTCGGCCTTAATTTAAAGTATGGATCTTCCGGTATGTCGATAGCATCCGGAACCGGAATTCCCATGCGATTTAGAAATCGTCTAGTGAATTGGTCGCAGTCTACAATTTTATACACTCTTCCAAATATTTCTGGTTCCTTGCCGATGTTTAAATCGATTATGTCGTAAAATCTGTATCTTACTGGATTGGGCATTGGAATTCTTTGTCGCCTTAGTAGAACACCTATATGAATTTGATTTTTTTTAAATAAAAGTGTACGATCATTTTGTATTAAATAATTTGTAATAATTAGATATCAATGAGCAACGAGCAAGCATGAACGGCTGAGAAAATAATGCACCATTGAACCTTGCTCAACACCACTGTTTTCCACAGATGGTTCAGAGATTTTCATTGTTCCATCCTCCAAGAAGAAGCTGATGTACACTACGCGAACTTGATAAGCCGTTTTATATGTTTCTTGCATTGTCTCTTGAAAGAAGGCTTTAAACATCAATCTCTAAAAGAATATGCAACGCGAAGAATGAAGTCAAGTTCGACGAGCTTCATTTAAATAAAACGAAGCAGTTATTTTGATAATCATACTTGGCCATCGTACGCGATCCACGGTGGTAATTCTTGTGCTTCGCCACGAGCATAGACCGACGGAAAGCGCACATGATCGCCCACATCTGCCTTTTCGTTTAAATAGTGAACTCCTGTGTGTATCTTGCCAAAATACTGAATCCTGTGGAACCTTGTTCTGCCGAGCTAAACGAACCAAATTCATAGCACTTGACGATTTGAATAGCTTAATAGTTTCAAATCGATTCGCTAATATTGTGACTATTGTAGATTCTGTTTCAAGATTGTCGATATCAAATGTCCTTTAATTAAATATACGGTGACTCACAGTCAAAACCGTACAGCGTATTTACCTCTTCCAATTTTTACTGAAACTCAATCTGTATGAACGCAACCACTTTGTAACGAACATAATATTTCATTTATGTTACTTTTTACTTTTATCACAGCGTCTGTGTTTTTATGTAAAACAAAGAACCGAAATTTGGCAAACATTTCAAGTCAAATTAATAATCGCATGAACATCTACGAATTGGAGCTCACACCCAAAATCGTACACCTACGAAATGCTCGACAAATTGTTAACGTTAAATAAATAAATTAATTAATTAATTAATTTTTAAAAAAAGTTAACGTTTTCAATTTTGCAGCCTTTAACAAGCGATTCTTATAGATTTTTGTATTCTGAATCTATTCTTTTCTTTTTAAACGCTCATAGTTTTTGAAAAAATTGAGTTTAAACGAAAGTTGTGAATGTTTAACTTTATAGATATTTTGTGCTTTTATATTTTAGCTATTCAGTTCTTTAGTTTAGTACATCAAACGATTCTATAGACTCTCCTGAGTAAAATAATATACAACGTATAATATATAATGCTATAAACATATAAATATGTTTTAACAATCAAAGTGAAAAAAGGTGTTCAAAACGCAACAGTCTTCCATGGCATTTTTTAGCTTATTTCAAAAACTGAGAGAGTAACATTTCTGCTAAGAAAAGCATTAAAGAAAGTTACAAAATCATATTGAGAGTCGTTTTATATCCTTAAGAAGTGAACAGCTAACATTAGAAAAGCACAAAACACCTCTAAAGTTATACATTCACTAATTTTTGTTTAAACTCAATTTTCTTAAAAACTATGAGCACTAAAAAAACAGTTTACATATTCGATTCAGAATACAAAAATCTATAAGATTAAAATTGAAAACATTAACAATTTATTGAGCATTTTAGTAGGTATACGATTTTGGATGTATGTAAATGTCCGAATGAGTATTCATTTTACTTTAAATATTTGCCTAATTTCGGTTCTTTTTTGACATGTCAAAAAAATGACATAAATGGAATACTATAATGTGTGCTACAAAATTTTTACGTTCATACAGATTGATTTTCAGCCAAAACTAAGAATAGGCAAATACAGTGTACGGTTTTGACTGAGTCACTATGTATATAGAATGTTACACGGTGTAGGAAACGAACAATCACTCACGTTTGTGTCGAAACTGAACCCGGGTAGAAACGGGAGCGCACGACCGCGTTGCATTTTGCGAAGAGAATGAGAATTGAACACGCGACACCATACAGACTTTGACACCGACTGAGGCAAACATGTTTCCACGATTTAATGTTGTGTTTCCTTGGAGACAACTCCATGGCGTTTCGTACAGGAGCGATAAAGAGTCCCGGGTTGATTTTCAAATGCGTATATTTATATTTTATTATCGTCAACAATTTTCAATATTATACTGGCATTGTCTATCGCCAGTACACGCAAAAAACGTAAATTCATATAATATATAGCAATATACAATATAGCAAAAACTCTTGTATAAATATAACATGTATGTATATGGTATATTAATTTGACTCGATAATTTATATATGGCAACCGTGAACTTTCAACGACGCTATTTCGTCGTTGCCTCTATATAGTCAGTTAATAATACGGTGTGCAGATCGTAACGAGAATCGATAAAGATCATTTGAGACGTATAAATGCAACATGTATAAAGATTAGTAATAAAAAAAAAAAAAATGTTTAGAAAAACACAAAAACTAACATTCAGTGTTTAACAACGAAACAAAAAAGCGTTATAAAGAAATCTTCGCGTAAAATATTAAGTTACATATACTTATGACAATTAACGACTGTAATATTATGCGTTCAACGCGTATTATGCATACAAATATTTCTGTGCATAATATTTAAACACTAGCAACAAATTATTCTACGAGGAATCCGTAATCAACGTAAATAATCTATAAGCGTGGAAAAACGTAACAGTTAAGTTAGTACGCAAAAAAATTGTGAACGTTTCGCGACTGTGGACGGTCCAAAGATGAAACAAAAACGTAATCATTGTCACTTTCTTCGAGATTCCGGTAATTATTTCAATACCATTGCGCTTCGAAACGCTTGGATCTGAATCACATTATTTGAGATTTCGACGTTTGGAAAAGCCGCACGGTGGAAATTCGACAGATCGTCTCCGGAAACACATGAACAACTGCTCGAATCCCCACTTGCTTTTCTTTAGTTTCTAGTCTTTAGTCTCTGGTTGCAAATCGTACCAGCTCGTGAACGATTTCGTCACGTCGATTTCACTCAAACCCAAGTGGATCTGGCCCATCACGTTGCTCCCGGTGGACAACCAACCCTTCTGAGTGCACACGGACACTTCCAGGGTGCGGGAATTCAAATCGGCTTGAGACACGACGTACTCGAACTGCTCGTCGAACACGGGATTGCAGTTGTCCTTCATCACGGCCGTTTTGCGTTTCGTCTCCTTGTGACGATCGGGCAGAAGGTAGAGCTTCACGTACGGGTCTGGCACGTTGTGCGGATCGTTTTGCGGCAGAGGTAAGTTACTGCGGGAACGAGAAACTCGAATTAAAATTAAACCTCACTCCAGTTTTCTAATTCGTATCTTTGTAATTTACGTACGCTATTTTATGCACTACGATTATAAGCTTTTGTCTCTGCACGCTGTAACGTATCGACAATTGTATTCGTCCGAGTTTAGCGTCGCCCGCGGACGACGTTGTATTTGTGACTCTGTGAATCAACTGAGGGCTCCCGGTAAGAGAAGACGGCGCGGTGGTGGAAACGATTAACTCTGTGTCCACTGGATTCGAGTCATCGGGCAGAATGGCTCCGCCTGATCCAGTGCTTTGTGGCAAACTGTTGACGGAGTCCTTCGATGGTTGCCTCTTCAATGGACTAGGTGGCACTGAAAAAACAATGCATTATTTAAATCATATTTACGGAGAAGGATAATTAAATTTACGTACCACTAGAAGGCAACATGTTGCTAATATTTGATTCCTGACGTTCGATCCTTTTGTTCAACTGATTAATGTCGTGGTCGTCATCGTCTTCCTCCAAAGTAGGCTCAGGTTCCTCGTATTTTAAAATCTGTATTCGTGAACAGATGCACAAATTTAACACAAAGTTGTTGCTGTACAAGAAAGTATACGGGGTCATTCCACGCGAACTCGGACACTTTTTGGAGTAACATCTCGGATTTTGCTGAATTTTGGATATATTCTAGTTTTCGGGGATATATAAACGTGTGCGAAAGGATTTTTGAGAATTTTAAAAATTGTGATTTTACAGCTCTTTGAAGTTTACTGTTCACTTTTTTTTCTATTAATTTTAGCTCTTAAACTAGCAAATTGATAAAAATGTGCTTTTGGGTGCTTATAGAGCAGACATAGCAGAAAAATAATTTCATTTGGAAGAAAAGCTTTTTTAACCATTTATTTTGCAATTGTTGTTAACAAATGCAGGTTTTTCATAGCGGGGAATTATTTAAAAAATTGAAACAAATTGAGAATATAGCCCTATTTATCCCCTTTACGGACCACTTTTCAAAAATACGGACATTTTAAAATTAGCCACAGGAAAATTAATTGAATTGCACGCTGCGCGTTGAAATCCACTGATTCGACCAGCCAAGCGCTGCGCGACTCGGTTTGACTCTGCAAGGACCGCGTTCAGCTGATTGAATCAGTGGATTTCGACGCGCAGCGTACAATTCAATTAATTTTCCTGTGGCTAATTTTAAAATGTCCGTATTTTTGAAAAGTGGTCCGTAAAGGGAACAAATAGGGCTACATTCTCAATTTTTTTCGATTTTTTAAATAATTCCCCGGTATGAAAAACCTGCATTTGTTAACAATTGCAAAATAAAAGGTTAAAAAAGTTTTTCTTCCAACTGAAATAATTTGTATTAGGTACTGTTATGTCTGCTCTATAAGTACCCAAAAGCACATTTTTATCAGTTTGCTAGTTTAAGAGCTAAAATGAATAGAAAAAATACAATAACTTCCCTATAAATCGGGAAGTTAAAAAAGTGAACAGTAAAGTTCAAAGAGCTCTAAAATTAACAATTTTCCAAATTTTCAAAAATCCTTTCGCACACGTTTATATATCCCTAAAAACGACAACATATCCAAAATTCAGCAAAATCCGAGATGTTACTCCAAAAAGTGTCCGAGTTCTCGTGGAATGACCCATAGATAAGGTTTATCAAAGAATCGTACATTTAATGACATGGACAATATCAATTTACTGTCTGCTTCCGCCATTTGCAGGTCATAAGGTTGTTGCGTAACTTCAAGATTATTCTGTGTCAGAAGCAGAGAAATGCTGTAACTCATTTCTCCTACTATCAGACTAGTCTTCTCGTCCGTGATCTAGAAGATAAATGAAACGTAAAATTTGTACGATCATAAACGAACGCATGAAATTTGAAACAGAATATTAACCTTTATGCGCAAAATGCCAGTCTCTGGATTGCTAACTAAGAAGGTGAAACCTTGTTCCCAAACTGGATCGCAAGAACGTAGCATGGTAGCTGTTCTGCTTTTTTTACCGCCAATGCTTGCTTCGAGAAACACATCAGGCTGCTTATTTCCTCGAACACTCTGCAATTTAATAATGCGAATTAATTAAACAAATTAATTTCTAATTTCAACTAACATGCCTTCTGCTTACTGGTAAATTCTTAGCCGAATCGACGTAAAGAATGAGAAGTGCGGTGCTCATTGACGTTACTCGAAGTTCCTGAGTTTCAATTAACGCCTAAAAACGAAAGCATTATATAATAATGGTAATTTATATTTATTTTTTTTTTTTAGTTTATAATTATTTTTAATTACGTACAGCCTTTAAGTCAGCACTATTCTTCGAAAGTTGAAACCACGTCAATCGCAGGTGAATCATACCATGTTTTGCTTGCTCCAATGAGATCCACTAAAAAAATGTTCGTTCTTCGTTAATAATATAGATTTATTATTAAGGTGATATTATTATATTTCATACTAACCGTATCAATATTGCCTTTCTGTTTCACTCGACTGACTTCAATAGTAGCTCTGCATTAATTCAATAAAAGAAAGTTATAATTAATATTTCATACCATTCACCTAATGCATAAAATATAATTTACTAATTATATATATAATACTTTATGACAATTGCACAAACATGATCGATGTTTAATGAGCTAATTTTTATGATACATAGGATTCAATATACACTTCATGCATATTATAAAGCAGTCATGCAACAATACATCCATCATTCATGGTTTTTACATTGTTCGTTTTACAAATGAAAAATAAGTTCTTTTACGTCGCATACATCCATAGTCATACAAGCAGCACTCTAGAAAATTGTCTTATTTTATAAACAGAGTATTGTGTCACAGAATGTATAAATCGTAACAAAATGAAGAGTAATGCGGTGACATGAATCCGTATCTTGCTATATCTGTAAAGGGTACAAACATTTCATAGTATTCGTACAATATAAATGTACCACCTATTTGGGAATGATCTTAATGTGAACAACATGCACCATAATAACAGCACAATCTCAATTTTGAAAATGCTGTAGATTTTAAAGCACGCGATCTACAGTAATCGAACAATGGTCTAGGATCAAGAAACATTCGACTAAACTAATCGTACAAGAACCTTCAAATACATTCTATGCCTATATTTGCCACAAGGAGCAATACCTGCCAAGTGGATCATCTTGACCAGCGTTGTCTTTGTCAAAGAGGTGGGCAACCACTCGGTTGTAATAGGCCCCCAAGCTCTTTTCCACTATAAACTGTCACCATACAATCCACTTTAGTTTTCCTTTTATCAAATACCAGTCACCTAATCACTCTCGTAAGACCAACAAATTCAATAAAGGGGATAATTAAAAGATTACAAAATTATTACACTCAATACGTTGTAATGAACAGTACAATCAGGAAAATTATTTCACGCAAAGTTAATGGCGGAATACTCACGAAATCGATTGATATAATAAAAATAAGTAAAACAAACAGAATATACAAGTATAAATGCAAAATAAAAAATAAGTAGGAATATGGTGAAACAACTCTAAATAAACTTATATGACTATGTGGAAAACAAAATTGGTGTTCTAAGGCTAGTGTGAGTAGTGGAAACCTATTTGTTACCAAAATAATGAATATAATAAACGGATAAAGCAACTCTATATGCATGGCACATCATCGCAGTATCGGTACACCGTACAACATGGCATTCTGCTGTACAGTATTTAGTCACTAAAGCTAGAAAGTGTTAAAGATCGTGTTATTATAAAAAGAAAGACATAAAACAGTAAGGTGTGCACACATGTCTGTTAATATCCACGATACTTGTTAAACTCTTAGGTATTATAACTTTCTATAAATACATCTACTACCTGCCAAGGAAGTCATCATACAGAACACAAGGGATACTTGCATCCCTATCCCAAAGAAACACCATAGCCTTCTGCATTATGCATGAGCAGATCACAGCCTGTGTGCCAATATTATGATGTGTATAAAATGAAAGAGACGAAGTCATTACTTTAAAAATTTTTTCTCTTTGTAATACTTATGATAATCGCAAATTTATTATCGCCTAAAATAAAATACAACAAAGTACATGTATATGTGCCACATAGAATGACTATGAATATAATTAAATCAAGAAACTTATTTTAAATAAAAAATCAAAATGAAAAAAGAAATAAGAGAGATTCGAAATCAAGATGAGCAAAATTATATTACAGGTAAATGGAAACTATTTAATTGTTAAAAACCTTATTAGAAAGCAGCTGTTACTATAAAACGACACACACTCCACCATCACTCACAAACCAAATATTTTAACACATTACTGTAACCAGATGCAACACCAACATGCTCCTACTTTAATAATGACGATTGTTTTAATAGAAATATACACATTTAATAAATTGATATATTATGAATATATGTATATAATGGAAATATGAATAATATAATATGTAAGTGATAGTTGAAATGGAAGATCAAGTTCTAAATATCTTCAACTATAGTATAATGATAGAATGAACCAAATCACCAAGTGTTAATTACTTTTACCTTTGATACGAAATTCAAAAGAAATAAATGTGTAATACTGTGTTTCCGTACCTTCCGAGACTTTCATCGCCCTTGGTGTCATCATAGTCCCAGAGCAGCACAGTAATTTGCTGAGCGACGGCCGATGTCACGGCACACTAATTCCACATAACACATCGCACATCACATACCACACATACATACCGAAGTATAAAACTAAATTACATTGACATGAATTAAGATGTTTCCGATCCATACACACGAATTAACAATATTGTATTGCTACGAACGAGACGAATAAATGTCTATAAATATTGATCAAACTACAAGTAACTTGAAATTTTTAAACAAAGCGATAACTAACAATCACAACAATAAGTGTTAGATCAGCAACATCTTGTAACTAAAAGAAAACATTAGACGTATTCGTACGTAAAGAAACACTTGAAAATAGAACGAGATAGTTTTCAACTAAGGTATAATGAACATGATTAAATCAAGAAGTAATGAAATAATGGAATTTGTGTTTTTAAAAATATCCTATGCCTTGTTCTATATGTTGAATATTTAACGTATTATGTGCTTTCATTTTGTTTAAAGGGTATTATATTTCTTACCATGTAAATAGTGTTGTGCTTGAAATTTCAATGGACTTACAAGAAGAAATTATAGCAAAGCACATGCATTGAATATTATAAACTTGTAAATTGTTATAAACAAAAGTATAGAATATGCATACCTCGCACCAAAAGTCCCATTTCGGATTCACAGTATTGTCTATTGTTTTTGTTCTAAATTCTTGAGCTCCAACACTTATAATCGCGTACGGATCAGATTTACCCTTACCCAATACTCCTATATCTTTTTTCATAAGATGTTTTGCTTCTACTACATGAATTCTTAAAACTCCCTATGGAACACATAATTTATCAATTAGTATAGTATTAGGTCATTCCACGCGAACTCGGACACTTTTTGGAGTAACATCTCGCATTTTGCTGAATTTTGGATATGTTCTAGTTTTTGGCGGTATATAAACGTGTGCGAAAGGATTTTTGAAAATTTTAATAATTGTGGATTTTACAGCTCTTTGAAGTTTAGTTTTCACTTTTTTTCTATCAATTTTAGCTCTTAAACTAGCAAACTGATAAAAATATGCTTTTGGGTACTTATAGTAAAGGCATAGGAGTATATAAGAAAAATTGTTTCAGTACAGAAAATCATTTTTTTAACCATTTATTTTGCAATTGTTTTAAATAAATGCAATTTTCACACCGAGGGGCCAATTTGAAAAATTTGAAAAAAATGAGTATATAGTCCTATTTGTCCCCTTTACAGACCACTTCTCAAAAATATGGACACTTTAAAATTGGCCATAGGAAAATTAGCGTCGAAATCCACTGATTCGAGTCGAATGGCCAATTTTAAAGTGTCCATATTTTTGAAAAGTGGTCCGTAAAGGGGACAAATAGGACTATATACTCATTTTTTTTTCAAATTTTTCAAATAGGCCCCTCGGTGTGAAAATTGCATTTGTTTAAAACAATTGCAAAATAAATGGTTAAAAAAGCTTTTCTTCCAAATGAAATTATTTTTCTGCTATGTCTGCTCTATAAGCACCCAAAAGCACATTTTTATCAATTTGCTAGTTTAAGAGCTAAAATTGATAGAAAAAAAGTGAACAGTAAACTTCAAAGAGCTGTAAAATCCACAATTTTTAAAATTTTCAAAAATCCTTGCGCACACGTTTATATACCCCCAAAAACTAGAACATATCCATAATTCAGCAAAATCCGAGATGTTACTCCAAAAAGTGTCCGAGTTCGCGTGGAATGACCTTATAAATTTTCTATATTCATCTGACATGATACAGTAAACAAAAAACTTACTTCTGGCTCAGGCATTTTCAACGATTCAACTGGTACAGCTTCGCTCAAAGGTATTACAATTTTATTTGGTAGCACCACGAAAGCAGCTATTTGTTCCACAATAATTTTCCTTAATATATCGCTACAAAAGAGATGTAATTATTTTTATTTTCATCAAAGAAATTGTATCGATTTAAACAACTGCAAAGTTTTCTTACTTGAATCCTGGTAAATCAAGAACATCTGCTACTCCCACTAAATTGAAATTAATAGCCGGGGGATTTAAGAAAAATGCTTGTACGCCTCCTACTAAAGGCATGGCAGGTAATAGTGGTTTCAGAACTATTCTCATCATTCCACGAATCTGAAAGTCAATAAAGTAACAAATCTTGAGCGTTTGTCGTCAAATAACAAGTGAAAACAGCTAAAAACTAACGATTTCTTATACACTGTATGCCCATTCTTATTTACCTGGAAATCCTTAATTCCACCTTTTATATTCCCAACAGAAAAAGTGATATCACAATCTCCGGCATACCTATGCAACAATGATAAAGAAATATAATAAGAAACCAACAGTTTAGTAGTATTACTAAAGTAAATAGTACATACATTATATCAGCATCTATTATGACCTCGTTTCTCGAAGTGTTTCTATCGTATGCTTTGATTCCATAAACTTTTAACGGCTGTAAGTATGAATACAAATTAGTCATAGAATGTTAACGCAGAAAGGAAAAATAGAAACATACAGTTGCGGACAAAAGTTTACGAACGATCTCGATTTTGGCATTTTATGCACCTTCATGTATTTCATTTGGAGTTATAAAAACATATAATTCTTCTAATTCGGTGAATTCTCGCAGATCATTAAATTCTCCATCGAAGTACATAATTAAATTTTCACAAGCACTCCAAATGAAACATATAAAATTACATGAAATAGGAAAATCAATGTCGTTCGGAAACTTTTGTCCGCAACTCTAAATGGTCAACTTTAAATAAACTCACGATGCGACCCAAAACTAATCTTTCGAATTGAAACCCTTTCACTTTATATTCTGCTAGCTTTTCAGCGACAGCAGGTTCAATGGTTTGTTTGCACAACTCGCGAGCAAAGTGATTTATACTTGGCCAAACTTTGTACAAAACCTTGAAATACAAAAGATATTACTTGCAAATTTTGTACGATACGAAACTATAAAGTATAATTTCAATGCAAAGTTTCTCGTACTTTGTTCAACCACTCGGCTCTGTCAAAATCAGGGAAATAAACCCAAGAAGGCAGTTCATCTATTCGACTCATGATCAATTCTTTTTCTTTGGCCATTACACTTGCTTGGGCAGTGATTGCTTTTAATTCGTTGTCTTTTCGACGTTCCGATTTCCATGCTGCTAAAGCTAAGGGTGCGATTAACCATGCCATACTCAGATTCAAATATCCCCATCCCCAAATAAAACCGGCAGCCGCCAGTTTGGTCAAAAATGCAATTGTCAATGAACCTATGTTCATGTAAGGCCAAGGATTTGGCTTAGCGACTTTATTGTCTTCGCAGTTGCCTTCCATTTATATCTGATACCGATTAACCTTCTGTTTAAGAATTTTCCACCTTATTGTATATATTATTTGTCTATTTAGGTATCTATTATATATAAAAAGTCGTTTCTCTTAATTTTTAGCAAATTTGTTTCCCCTGAAAAGAAACATTTGCTTATTACAGATTTTGTGAAAGTAAAATATGACATAAAATATAAAACGAAAAAGTAAAAACTCATGTTTAAATTTTAATTAGAAATTTATTATTTAAAAAATACATGTGAAAATGTACATTTGATAGATATTAAAGCATAAAAATGTAATACAGGGATTTGATAAAATATTGATATGAACAGCATACGCGTGTTAAAAGAAGTGAAATTACTTCAATACAATCACAAGAAACTGTTTACTTAAACAAACATGAAGTTGTATGAATTATGATAAGCACAAATGATATCAAGTACTTACAAGCAAAGTATCGAATTTTCTGATAAATATTTGACAGCTATGCACATCCAAAGACACCGCGATTTTTAGATACGCATAAAATACAAGATCTCATTGTTAAAACTACAGCAATTGTGTGCATATATTTCCCACGCAATCGTTATCAGTTGTTATCAGTTTCAGCAATATATTGCACACATCGAGCGCGAAATAAGTTCACCAGAAAAGAATTAATCAGCGATATTTTTCACGCATAAGCCTTTTTGACTATTTTAGCTAAAAGCAATTGAGCGATTCAAAGCGCATATTAGAAGCTAAAAATATGTACAAATAATGCAGAAGCATTCGATGTATAAATAAATACAAGTAACCTAATTTTATTTTACGAAATAGACTCTGAATGTGTTTACATATTTAGGTGTTCATTTTGAAATTTATACGTATGTAATATGTATATTAGTATAAATGCAATACGATCAAAAAGTGCAGGTATAAAATAGTGCGCAAGCATTTTTAATTTCAAGGATTTATGTAGATTCTTATCGTGGAATGTTCGCTTACAATCGTAGCAAAGCCGTATGTAATGATTTCATGTAGCTGTTAGCTGGTACTAGCACAATCAAATACGACGATACTACTCTTTCAGTTTTGCCGGAGACAAGGTTTCGAGGACCAATCAATTTTTGCAATGACGAATCTCTCGAAGTGATTCAACGAACGTGTAACTATATATAGTGTTGGAAGTGGGGAGGAAACTTTACACAAACAAAGGGAGCCAGTACATATACGCGATTTCGCGTGTAGGATGCGCGAGATACTTAATCGTAAATTCAAACTTACGGCTCGATAATTTTAGATATAAATAAACTTTTTATGACAAATAAATCTCACGATTTAATTAAATTAAATTAAAAGGAAGACTACTCTTCCTTGCACTACTACATAAGAAATGCAATTTTTATCTATTTATTACTTCTGGAAGGTGCAAATTAGAATTCATGACTGGCAGGCGATGAAATCCAAAAATATACTCTGTTAAACAAAAGATATACTCAAATACATTGAAAATTTAATTTATTAAATTAATCTAACAAGTTCTTGACGAAGGTATATACATTTCATTTCTGCTGCCAATCTGTTTCCAGGTCTGTCACCAGATCTGCTTAGTTTCTGCTGTCAATCTGTCATCAGGTTATGTCAGTAGAATCTGCACCGTTTCTGTCGTCAGTTTGTCAACAGATTTACATACAACAGATCAAATCTGCTGTCAGTTTGACAACAAATGCAGACGACAGATTATATCAGGTTTGGCTATCAGGGTATGACTGTTTTTATGTAATGAACAACTGCACTGTAAAATTAGTAAAAGTAGAAATACCAAAGAAAAATGATAAATTTATTTAGCACAGAACTAAAGTATAGCGATAATTATTAATAAAAGAATTTTTTTTACTAATTATTATGTCGATTAGTGTTCAATGTCTAATTGTAAGCAGGGACGAGTTGAGATTTGAGATGCTGTTTTACCGACGCAGAAACTAGTTACAGGAACTCGAAACTGATTTGAGCGTCCTCTGCTTGGGAACAACAGCAGGTTGAAGAACCGTTTTCGATTTGATCAGATAGGATGAAAATGTGCGCCTGCAAATTCTGAAAAGACTTGAATAAATTTGTTTACCAACATATATACAAATTGTTTGGATACACGTGGGGGAAAATGAAAAGAGTGAGGGCGATTTTACTCAAGGGATACATTTCTATGTAACATACCCCGCTCACTGTATTCTCTATGTATACTTTGTACATTATAAATAAAAACTCACAAATGATAGCCTCACCAAAATTTTGGTAATCATCATTTTGTAATCATCACCAATACGTCCTTGGTATAACACGTTTTAGATACAGGGTGTAACAAAAATGTTGCAGTTCCTTGAAAAGAGTGATTCTTAAGATGATTTTGAACAACTTTTTTCTTTAGCAAAAATGTTAGGTGGAGCTTTGTTAGCGAGTTATTAACAAAAACCCTCGGCCAATCAGAGCACGAGTACAGTGGACGAATTTCAGCGCGGGCTTTAGCTGAGAGTAGTATTGGTCCGTCATCGTCCGCGCTATCATTAATCCGCTGTACTCGCTCTCCTATTGGTCAACGTTTTTCGTTAATAACTCGTTAACAAAGCCACACATAACATTTTCGCTAAGGAAAAAGTTGTTTAAAATCAACTCAGGAATCACCCATTTGAAGGAACTGCAACATTTTTGTTACGCCCTGTATAACGCGAAGCTGCGCAGAGACGGAGTTCACCTGTGCGATGTTGTTTCCAAAAAATAAAATGCTTTTTTTGTTATTTGTAATTTCTTAAATAAAGAATGTCAACGAATTATTGAACTTTTATAATCGTCCGTTTTTTTGCCGCACCGTGTATAAATGCTGTAAACCGTCAACACAATATGCACTGAAAGTGATCTCACCGTAAAATACTCATAAGTAGACTGCTGATGTCTATGCAAATTCATATTTTTATGTATATCGTTAAACTTACAGGTTTTTGTACTTTTGAAATTGCCATAAATGCATAAACATCTGCAATTTACTCATAACATTCCGTTTGTTACGTGCAGTCATAGCATTTACAACTATTACGGCAGTCGAAACACGTGGACAAAATGCAAATGTGGCACCGGCCTTAGTGCGATTTTTAATTATTCCAAAAGAGAAACGATAAGCAAAATTACATTTAATACTGTTTTATAATAAATGGAGGCTTAGAATGGGGCTCCTTCGAAAGTGGGGACCGGGGTGCAGTTCCACCTAGCTCTTTTCCTCTTTAATCTGCCTCTATTTGCATCTCATTCTTTTGTATTCCCCCTAAATTATCGCGATTTTAAAGGATGATTTAGAGGGTTAGAAAAATACTATTTTTTCGCGCTACAAGGTAACAATATCACAGTTACTGTACTTATTGGATTAACAAGATCGCAGTCTTTATTTTAGCGAAGAAATAACTTACGAAAAACGTTCCTGTCTTGAATTATAGGAATTGGAAGCTTAAATGTTTATGACAGTTTTTTTTTTTTTTTTAAATGATTGCGTTTTGGACCCAAGTCATATAGAAATTTTTACTACTATCTCAGACACCCTGTAGAAGTCTTCACATTCACGGAAGATACCGTCATGAAGGTTTCACTACCAGAAAACTACAAGAAGGAAATATGACCTTGAACCTGATGAATTGACCCGGAACACAGCTTCATTTATTGTAGATGCAATCACACCTCATAGGGTAAAGTATACAGTTATTGACCCCCCTATACAATGATTGATCCTTTCAAGAAAAGTAAAAAATATAGTATAATCCTTTTCTTATATAATAAAATATATATATATTTCAATGATCCAAATATTCTTGTTTCGAATACAATTAATATTTTACTATATCAGAAAAGGATTATACTATATTTTTTACTTTTCTTGAAAGGGTCAATCATTGCATAGGGGGGTCAACAACTGTATACGTTACCCTATACACTTTCAAATGTGATCATAAATTACATGCTCAGTTCTTCCTGAATTTGTTCTAAAGATTTACCCTTTGTTTCAGGCACTATAAAATATACAAAAATAATGCCAATAGCACAGAATCCCGAATACAACCAAAATGTACCGCCAATTTGAATGACTGCCTTCAAATTAACATAGAATTTGGTAATAATGAACGCTAGTAACCAACTTAGAAAACCGCTACTACTTGCACCAATCCCCCTCACCTCCGGAGCGAATACCTCGCCCGCCAGTAGCCATGGAATGGTACCACAACCGAGATTAAAAACAGCCATAAACACACCCACGCAGACTAAAGGTAACCACGAAACACTGTGGACGTTAACCTGAACGTGCTGAAGATAGAAGTACGTACCAAGAATGAAAGTTGCGAAGAACAAGAATGTCATGGATATTAATAATAGTATTCTTCTACCTGCGCGATCCACAAGTTGTGAACTTGCAAGAACCCCTATTGTTTGTACCACCCCTAAAATAATAATGGAGTCGCTGGGTTTAATACTGCTGGCGGCTTTCGCAAAAATATCACTAGAATAGAAGACTATAGTATTCACGCCACAGAATTGTTGAAAAACCATAAGCCCGAAAGTAATTACGAAACCAGTCACGGTTGCTTTCGACTTAAGTATAATTAAGCAAGAATAATTCATCTCATTCGATTCCGTTAATCCTGCTTTCTTAGTTTCCAATTCACTGTCTACATCGTACAGATTACCGCGGAATCGAATTAAACTCTCCCTCGCGGACCGTTCGTCGCCCTTCTTCAAGTAATAAACCGGCGTTTCCGGCATAAACGCGAACACTACGAAGAAGATGATCGGCACAATCGCGGATATAATGGACAACTCTTTCAAAGTCACCAAGGTTCCCAGAATGTACGTGGTCAAAACACCAAGGCAGTTAAACAATTGAAAGTAACTTCCGAGTGTTCCACGAATCTCCTTCTCCGCTATTTCCGCTGTGTAGATCGGGATCGTTATGCAGAACGAGCCACCACTGATACCGGTCACGAATCTCCCGATGCATAGCATCGTCACGGAATTTGCGAAGATGATGAGTAGCCAGCCTATGGTGAATGGCACCACCATCAGGAGCATCGTGCGTTTCCTTCCGATGGAATCGACGAGGAATCCAGCGAAACAACATATTGCCGCGCATCCGAGGGTCGGAAGGGATCCGATCCATGAAAATTCGTTCGGCGAAATCGGTATGTTGTACTGTGCCGCCAAGTCTGTACCGTCGGGACCAGCAGCAGTGGACCAGCCTAATGTTAAACCGGTTGCCAACGCACCGAGAGTCGCTGCCAAGCTTGCACCGTATTGCAGAGCTCTTCTAGCTGGTACATTTTCATCCGTGGATTTGAAAATCGAAGTTCCTTCTAACTTTTTAAAAGTAGAGTCGTTCATCTTGCCGGAAGTCTTGTTGGAGGCTAGAAAAAATTGAAATTAATAAATAATGTGTAACTTTTTACACGAATTTGTTGAATAATTTAAGGACCTCACCTTGATGTATAAATGATATCCGAAAGGTAGCTCAAAACTCACTGAAGTCGGTTGTTCTTGAACGGTTACTACCTTTTTTTTTTTATAAGAAGCATTATGTATTTGTTTCTGCTTATTGTATCTTTTATCAGTAATACGATTAAGTATCTTATCAAAAACTCGACCATGATGTATTTTATCCTGTATTGTATCCTGATGTTAGCAAAAGGCTTATTTTAATTGTCGTAGTAATTTTCTTTATCCTTCACTGTGCAGAGATCTTGGTTGGCATATAAAGGAATTATTATCATAATCGTTATCGTCGATTCCTTAAGTGATAGACTTGTAATCGACTCATTGTCAGTCAACAATAATAATTGCTGTTAATCAAAATGATTCAACTAATTTGATTTATTCGGCAACTTATGATCTCTGCATAATACTTCAAAACATTGAAAGATTTATTACAACCAGCTTAACGTACCTGGCTTGAATTATTCAAGTATCTCCATCATTTATTGGGTTTAAAATTTAAAACACATACTATTCTCAAATTTATTGTCGTTAGCGTTCATCCTTCTAATTTAAATTCTCTTTCATCCTCATTTTTATCGTTGCAATTACTGTTGTTCTAATTATGGAATAATATTTAAAGATGTACTTGTCGACTGTTACTTCTCTTAAAAATTAGGAACTAGTCCATTTGCACAAAATAACTAGCTAGAATTCTAGTATACGACTGAAACCAAAATGCCCATCTATGTAGAAGTTAGACCCTCTTATTACTCGCTATTAGTTTGCTTATCGCTTATCGATGTGCAAATGTCTGTTTTATATATGCATCTGCACTGGCTGCACTGTACTTATAGTGTAGAGTGTAGAACAAACCAATAGCTATGTTCCATTTCATAAAACGAAAGGAGATAGCAAGTGGTTCATTTTGCACCAGTTCAGTCAGTGCAGGAATAAAAAAAACAGACTTCAAATGTTTTAAATTTTAAATTTACCTGTCTAGTACCATTTTTTATCCGTTAAAAAAAAAGGAAAAAGGACGCAACGACATATTGTCCTTTACTATCCTGTTACCTCGTCGCTATCCTCGTCGCTCACCGCCTCACTATATTCGTTTACTTAGACAAAAAATTACTTAAATATTATTCGTAAAGGCGAAAAAAATAAATGCACCGTGAATCGGTTAATATTCTCAGTTGTCTCATTTGCTTAAATGCTGAATATACATATTTATAGTATTCCTACTGGCCATAAATTTCTACTTATGTTTATGTAACAGTTCGTAACCAATAATGCTTTGCTTATCATTAACTGTTAACTTATTGTACAATTAAACGTCTTCTCATTAAATACTGTTCTCATGGCTATTACGCACTATTTGTTTCAGTACTTCTCACCAAAATCATCAAAATAGGCTGAATCACTTTATACTCTAGAATAAGTAATTTTTCAGATAGAAATTAAAAAACGCATTTCATGTGTGCGAAAATGCAGACTGTTTCTCGCGATGAAAGAAAACGTCGTCGGCGAATCCGGAAGAAGTGAAAACGAGTGAGACGAAAAATCCTACTGATTATGAATGACATACGCACGTTTGTTACAGTTTAAACATTGATCTTTGTAACATCGATCGTAAACATATCATTCTCTTGCAGTCCACCTTCCTCAATCTCTCGAATCGACCCACAGACAATCAATAATATTGACAGTATTTATCGGTAACAGAGGAATTAATCGCGAGCATCAGTACGGATTGACAATACATATTGTGATCTTATCATTCAGCGAGACATTTTAAATCTGCACGAGATTTTTTAATGAGACCGAGAATTCACGAATTCATTCTTATCGCACGAAACGATACCTGCATATCAAATTCGAAAGCATCAGTGGACAAATATATCATAAAGATATTGCAAAATATTGATTGTATTTAATTAGTAGCATATAAAGTAAATAATTAGAAGCATATATTTTGTCCGAGTCGACTATTCGTTTCTTAAATATTAAAATACAATGCTTAATATTAGTCGGTACTTATAAAAATGTGTATTTTATTTAAGTCTACGATTTAAATTAAACGACCTTAGATGTACCTGTCCAACTCTTTTTGAATTTGTAGTAACGATTTTCCTTTTGTTTCAGGCACTATGAAGTATGTGAAGAAAATGCCAACGGCACAGAATCCCGAGTAAAACCAAAATGTGCCGCTACTATTTATTAGTTCCTTCAAACCGGCATAAAATTTCGTGACGATAAACGCCGAAATCCAATTGACAACACCGGCACTGCTAGCGGCCACCCCTTTCACCGCCGGATCGAAAATTTCACCCAACATCACCCATGGAATGGGACCAAAACCAAAATTAAACACGCACGAAAATACGCATATGCAGATTAAAGGTAACCACGAAATTTCACTGACATTTACTTTCACTTCCTGAAGATAGAAGTACACTCCGAGAACAAAAGTGGTAATGAACAAACCTATTATAGATACTAACAGTAATATTCTTCTGCCTAAGCGGTCTATAACCAGCGAACTCACGAAAAGAGTCGCTACTTTGATTGCACCAACGATAACAGTACAATACTTAGCATCCAAACTGCTACCAGCGTTCACGAAGATTTCGCTAGTATAAAATAGAATGCTATTCACTCCACTAAACTGCTGAAAAATCACGAGTCCGTAACTAATAATAAAACCTTTGACAGTGACTCTGGACTTAAACATAGACGAATAAGAAATATTTTTTTGACGCAATTCCGCCAATCCGTCTTTTTTAATTTTCAATTCGTTGTCCACGTCATAAAGAGCACCGCGGAGTCTAAATAAACTCTTTCGGGCAGCGTCGTCGTCACCTTTCTTCAAGTAATAAAGCGGCGTTTCTGGCATAAACGCAAACACTCCGAAAAAGATGATCGGCACAACGGCGGATATAATGGACAACTGCTTTATGGTCGCAAACGTTGCCAAAATGTATGATAACAAAACACCCAAGCTGAGAAATAACTGAAAGTAAGTTCCAAGGGCTCCACGAATTTCATGTTCCGCGATTTCCGCTGTGTAGATCGGCACTGTTACGCAGAACGCGCCACTGCTGATGCCTGTTATGAATCTCCCGATGCAAAACATGAGCACGGAATTGGCGAAGATGATGAGTAGCCAACCGATGGTGAATGGCACCACTAGCAGGAGCATCGCGTGTTTGCTTCCTATAGAATCCAAAACAAATCCAATGGAAATACATATCGCTGTCGATCCAAGGGTGGTGAGAGAACCGATCCACGAAAATTCGTCCGGCGAAATCGGTATGTTGTATTCTGCTGCCAAGATTTTCCCATTGGAGCCAGCGGCAGAAGACCACGATAACGTTAATCCAGCTGCCAATGCCCCGAGAGCAGCTCCTAAGCTTGCGATATACTGCGGTGCTCTCTTAGCCGGTACAATCTGATTCTGTTTGATGTTGAAATCCGAAGTTCGGCGTGACATTCCCGCGACCTTTTTCCACATCTTAATAGTTATTTTAACGAAAACCTAGAAATATTGGGTTCAGTTAGAAGTTCGTTTCCATATCAGTAAGATAAAAGTGTCGTTCCAAAAATAGTCTATTTATTGCGACAATAAGGTTGAGTTTCAACACAGTTTTAATTAAAATCAATGCTAGCAGATTCGACTGGGATAAAAATTTTGTTTTACAAAACAGAATTTGTTTATGATTCAACTTAAGACACCGACATACACACTGATTTTTATTTATATAGCTAGTTTTAATAAAGTTTTATTGTTAGTGGAATATTCTGATAACAGTTCAAAACGACTTCATTTACTTATCAATAGTAATACATATATGTATATGTATGTATACATATACATATATATTTTTTACCGGCCTTTTCGAAGTTTTATGACGCGTAAATAATTATTAAAGGAATATTTTGTACTCACAAACGAGCAACTTTAATGATCAATTTGGTAACAAATAATTTTATAAGTGATATTTACCTCCAAAGATTGGCGAACAGCTTTATCTCCGAAGAAATGTTTCGTGGTTACACAACATTCTGAGAAGAACGAAATGTTCTTGGACGTTTCGCTATAATCGCGACTGTACCAGTACCGAATCACATGCTTATCAGCGACGCGACTGAATATAGATTAATCTTCCGTAACTTCCACATATTTCATATATATGTATAGAGTAGAACAAGCAATATTTTTTCCTTTGCTTTAATTAATATCGACTACTCCATTGTGCTCTCAAAGATACTGCGACAATAGCACAAGATGTAATCGCAATCAACTATGATGCGGAAAATTGACAATTCATCACGCGACCAATTCTTATCGAGTGTGTGACTAGACGAGGTAGATAGTAAAGATCACAAGAGCTACGCGTCGACTTCCAATAGTTCTTGTGTTTATAATCATTCTGACAATAATTCGACAGATTTTTACAGGACCAGATTTCTTCAGGGATGAATTTACTCAAATATCATATAAATTTTATGATTAGGTTAATCGCATTTACACGTTAGGAAAACCATGATAATCACTCTGAAGTGATCATAAATTGTGTCCTTGATGGTAGTGATTACTCATACACAAATGCAAGTCATGTGTATAATCATTAAAAGTTTTATTTTTACACATTCTGTATCCAATATATTTTCACGTCTTTCCCACAAAAAAAGAAAATAACAGTACCGATGTTTATGTTTCTTATTTCTTGACATTAATTCAACAATCAGTTGTTTATGATATGCTAAAAACAGAAGTGGCTATACATTAGGAGTTTTTGAAAGGAACGGCTAAGGGTTAAAGAAGTAATGACAAAAAGCTCTGAATCAATTTAATTCGCAACCAAATCTCGCAGTCAATGTAGCATAATATAATAAAGTCCGCATAAGTTACCAATTTGTGGTCGCCAATTCTTTCTGAATTTGTTCCAACGACTTCCCTTTTGTTTCCGGCATTATGAAGTATATGAAGAAGAAACCTACAACGCACGTTGCGGAATAGAACCAAAAGGTGCCACTGATGTTCATTGCCTCCTTCAAATCGGAATAAAACTTGGTGACAACGAACGCTAATATCCAACTCAAAACACCGGCAATGCTTGCAGCCGTTCCTTTCACCTCTGGCGCGAAAACCTCGCCCAAAATCAGCCATGGAATGGGACCTATGCCGAGAGCATACGCGCAGAGAAATACGCATACGCAGACAACCGGTAACCACGAAATTCCGCTGACGTCTTGTTGAATCTGCTGAAGGTAGAAGTACACACCGAGAGTAAAAGTAGTTAAACACAGAAACGTTATAGACACTAACAATAACTTCCTTCTACCTAAGCGATCTATAACCATCGTACCTATAAAAATAGCCAGTACCTTCATCGCGCCTACAATGATAGTGAAATAGTTGTATCTCAAGCTGCCACCGACTTTCGCGAAAACATCGTTACTGTAGAATATAATAATATTCACGCCGCTGAATTGTTGGAAAATCATGAGGCCGTTGGCAATCACAAAACCCTTTATAACGGCTTTCGACTTTGCCATGTCTGACCAAGAAACACTCGTACTACTCAATTCCGCTAGTCCTTTCTTCATTCGTAATTCGGCGTCCACATTGTAATGAGCGCCGCGCAGTTTGATCAAACTCTTCCTCGCCGCCTGGTCGTTACCTTTTTTCAGGTAATAAGTCGGCGTTTCCGGCACAAATAGTATTACACCGACGAGAACGAGTGGCACAACGGCAGATACGATAGACAGCATTTTCATGGTCATAAAGGCTCCCATGATGTAGGATATCAGAATGCCTATTGCAACGGATAATTGAAAATAAATTCCAAGGATTCCACGTATTTCACTTTCGGCTATTTCTGCCGTATAAATCGGCGCCACTATGCAGAAAGCTCCAGCACTGACACCGGTAATAAAACGACCGATGTAAAACATTAGCACGGAATTGGCGAAAATGATGAACAGCCAGCCTACGACCACCGGCGCAATGATCAGCAGTATGGAATATCTTCTTCCTATCCAGTCGAGGAGAAATCCGACGGGGATGCAGATTGCTGCCGAGCCGAGGGTAGCGAGAGAGCCGATCCATGAGAATTCACTGACGGAGATCGGAATATTGTATTGAAATGCCAAGTCTTTTCCATCGGGACCGGCGGAGGAGGACCATGCTAATGTGAAGCCGGCTGCTAGTGCACCAGGAGTTATTGCTAACGTTGCAAGGTATTGGCGAAGTCTCTTGGCTGGCACAGGCTGATTCTCAGTTTCACCTACCGCAGTTTTTATAGACAGTCTTTTCGTTCATCTTGGTCCAATTGTTTTAGTTGAAACCTGGAAATCACGTGATAAAATAATGTATATAGTTCTATTTGAACAGTTCTGTAAGAAGCAAAATTAGTTTCTAATATTAGGTTGAGTATAAAGTTCGTGCCGTTAGGTCGCTCAAATTCTAAAACAGTTTCTGTTTATGTTAATGTATTGTAGATAAAATTATTCTAGCTCCCTACACTTCTTTCAGAAATCCTACAGTTCTTTTAAGCATTCTGAATCTATACTATTGTCTATTTTCTTTTTTTTCTTTTTATTCCTATTGTTTACTTTCACTTTTACATTGTTTTACTATATGGTATTGATTGCTTTCTTAGCATTGTTTTGTAACAAAGAGTTCGTCAATTTGAAATAGAACATTTTTTAATCATTGAAATATTTATCATTTTGTTTTATGACCTTTAGCCATTTCTTATGTAACATAATTCTTTCCACTTTCTAAGTTGAACTTTTCACTCAACCTAATATTGACATTGACAATTAAATAACAAATATTTATTTAGTTTTCATTTGCGAAATAAATAATACATACCTTTGTGTTCACAGAGAACGAGAAAGTTGATTATGGGTTCAAGCTTCGAGTAAGTATGCTGTACCTACTTCAAGTTCCCTGTACTCAAACTGTATTGTAGGAATACGGTGTTTTAGACGCTTGTGGTAATCCCTACCATTAAAACATTCAGGACTTATCAGCGATACCATGGAAAACAGATTCTGCTGTGTATTGCACATGTTTTATGCACTGAATTTTATATACTGAAGCGCGTATAGCGAGCGCTCGACCGACGAGTGACGGTACACAAGCTACGCGTAGCGTTTGCTCTCGTCGTCTCTCGCGTCAATCTCTGACCGATGTTTTTCATTAATAACTCGTTAACAAAGCTTCGGAGGACATTTTGCAAAGGAAAAAGTTGTTTAGAATCACCTCAGGAATCTCCCCTTTCCGGCTCCGGCACCGAGTTTGGTACACCCTGTACATATACAGGGTGTAACAAAAATGTTGCAGTTCCTTGAAAGAGATGATTCCTGGGGTGATTTTAAACAACTTTTTCCTTAGCGAAAATGTTATGTGGGGCTTTGTTAACGAGTTATTAACGAAAAACACCGACCAATAGGGGAGCGAGTACAGCGGATTAATGATGGCGCAGATGATGGCGGGCCAATACTACTCACAGCTGGAGCCCGCGCTGAAATTCATCCACTGTATTCGTGCTTCTATTGGTCGGCGTTTTTCGCTAATAACTCGTTAACAAAGCTCCACCTAACATTTTCGCTAAGAAAAAAGTTGTTCAAAATAACCTCAGGAATTACCTCTTTCAAGGAACTGCAACATTTTTGTTACATCCTATATGTATCTTTAATTAACGTCAACTCTGTTCCATTTTGCTCTCATTGATACTCTCAGTGATAATAGATTTATATGTTACATAATTTGTAATTGTATTGCATAGCGTGCAATGTAAAATTAAAAGTCGTAAATCAGATAAAGTTAATTGCTCAATTTTCGCTACAACCAAATGTTATGAGTAGACTCCTGATGTTTATGCAAATGCATATTTTTATAGAAAGCAGATAAACCAATGGGACTGAGACATAAATTGTTTTGCGAATAGAAGGAACTAAAAAATACATTTTTTATTTTGCATTTTTATTTTGCTTTTTTTTTTTTTTTAATTTTTAATTTTTAATTGGCGACACAATCGAGGCCCTCCTTGGAATTGGCGTGTTTCGAAATGTATTAGATATCAGGTGATAGATTTGCGGAACCGCCGCGTTAATAGGATGTGTCGTAAAACGCTTATGAAGCGCGTGTGAAGTGTACCAACGTATTAAGGAAATCGAATGCATTCTTCCGCATGAGATAAGCTCGATACGTTGGTACGGTTCACCTAAGATGGATACTGGGATGAGTGAGATGAATGTCATTTTTATGTGTAAAATCGAATGCACATTATGTATTAATGAGTTGTGATCGATAATCACTGACGGCAATTACACAAAAGAATTAGGAAATGTAACCTCGACAGGAAGCAGAACACACGCACAACATAATACTAAAGGAAACGCTTCGCGACCGAAATAAGCATTTTCTTTTTGGTGAGTCAATACGGTCACTTTGCAAAAGTGGAATTTCGGGATCTTTGGGTGAGTTGTATATATGTATTTGTACTAAAAAAACTTTTGCGTCAAGGAAACACTTTAGTTTTTACTGCAATATTAAGTCGGTTCTAATCGAAATTCTACTGTACTTTAATGGGTCAAAAAAGACCCGAAGACCGTAGCAGGGTAAAATAATTTAAAGAACATTACTGGAGATCGCAATGAAAAACTTAAAAAAAATTAACTACTACTTTAGAAAAAAATACGAGATTAACTGAATTACTAAAAAATTTTTATATTTTAAGCAGGATATTCGTAGAATATTTCAGAATTCTACTAAAGAAAAATTGAATCACTTCCACGTACAAATTAATTTTTACAGACAAACGTCGTCAATTAACACCGTCGAATTTAGAAAAAAATATTTGTAATTTATTATAATTCAATCAATAATAAACAAGATTTATTGCAAAATGTACTCTTAACACTTGATGTTAAGGTGGGTACTCACTGGTGAACAGTTCGCGAGCACTGTTCGCACACAATGTTTGCAAGCAGTTTGTAAACTTTCTATAAACACTGAAAAAAGAAAAAACACTACGTCTTCACAGATGTTACACAAACTATTGAAAACCCATATGCAAACCCCTTAGCGAACAGATGATACCAACGAAATTCAACTGTTATATTGTTCGTGAACAGTTCGCGAACGCCAATGAAGACGCACCTTTACGTATTATTCCAGCATATTTGCATTATGTTTTTTTGCATATTTATCGTGCATAAACATCGAAAGTTCAGTTGTGAGCAACGGTGCTGCACGGATTGCCTTCTTTCAGGCGATTCTCCAGCTAAATAAATTTTGATAAAAAAAAACTATTTCTATCTTTAGAAACTCTTGTCATAAATTTTGTGTATATTGTTATAGCTAATTAACTCGATTTATTAGTTACTATCTACAGTTCAATTTTTTCATAATTCGCGGGTCTAAAATTTCTTAACTCTTCCTAACATTAATTGCAATTCCTAACACTAGGGCGTTACAATCTGCTTTCAAACTTTGTCGATAACGTTGTGTGTGACACTAAAATAATATGGGGGTGATAAAATTGAAGACCGGTATTTATAGGTGATTAATCTTAATGTATCATCATTATTTGTTGAAAAACTGACAATTCCCTTTTCCTCAATCTTTTCCTTTTCCTAATCCCAGTTGTAGATATACAACAAACAATTGATGGCTATTGGTCTATTCAATCATGTATTCTTACCATTACAGTAGGCCTGTTGCCTGATTTTATTTTGAAGCGATAATGTCGCGTTTGATATCAATGAGGTCACATTGCCCCAGGATCGTGGGACACAAATTTACATTAATAACTTATACTTAGTCTAACATGATGGATTTCGATAGGATGATTAATTCTGCGAAAAACTGAATCATGAATATATTAGGATAATATTAACACCGTTTCGTACGAATAACAACACAGTTACGTAACAGTCATATATTTAATGAAACATGTATATCCAGTGAATCCATTTTGTTTTTCAACATATGCGTATCGATCATGGACCTAAAGGACGGAGCGTAAAGTAGGTATGTCGGGGTTGCGGGTGTCGCTGTGAAAGGGGGGACTGTCAGCCATCTTGTGTGGCCCAGATAGTGTTGCCATCTATGAGACGCCGCGGCAACATTTTAAAAGTGCACAATTGAATTTTCATACATTTGAAGTTAATCGTGATTAACTAATTTCAAACCTATTAATTTATACCAACTTCACCTGCGACTCCTTCTTCCATTACATTCAATTTGAACTTCGCGCGTCTCGAGTGAGCGTATTAGTAATTAAATTCGCCTACAGAGGCATCACAGTCTGGGCCACTCAAGATGGCTGAAAGGTTGATACCCCTTCCGTCCGTCGTCGCAACCCGTGAAACTTACGCTCCGTCCTTTAGGCCCATGGTATCGATGAAACCGCCATAATTATTTGCATCGATTCGTTTCTAAGGGTATTTCAAACGAGGACCGATCAACGCAACACAGACATTGTTTACATTCGAATAATCTACACAACGTCTCGCTACGTTTAACTATACACATGAAGTCAGCGCGTCGTTATTAAAATTACACGTCGATTTGTATGCGCACAATCATATATAAATATTCATATGATATATTACAATTATTTGACGAGCCTTCGACCAGCAAAGGCAAATAAATACACGCATTACATATCTGTATACATATTTTTTAACAATATTTTTGTTCATTTCTTTTTCGATCTCGATGGAAATTAAGACAATATTGACACCAGAACATTTCATTTTGCACGCGTGTATGAAAATACTAGTAAGATCATTATAATGACGGATTGTCACCCTTTAATCATGAGAATAGCGTCATTTGATTAATCGTTACATGATTTCGCGTGGAACATAAGAAACTTGCTAATTTTGAATTTTAGAATTCGTCCAAGTTTCAAAATTAAGACTTTTATAAATCTTTTTTCTTTGGTACATGTTTAGTCAGTACAATGCTTTTACTCAATAAATAAATAACGAGTTACATATTATCGGTACTCATTAAATAAATAATATCTCTATCTCCAAAATGTTGAAACCGGTCGATAGTTCTTTTCCATTTGATTATGTTTCTGTTTCATAAAAAAAAGTGTTGCTTCTTTACCGAACACCACGTAACATTTATTGTACGACATTATTATTACCTGAACTTCGAGACTGGGATTCCAGTTCCGAAGCGTTGCTTAATTACACTGTTGGAATTAGATAATCTGCATTAAGCACAAAGATTGAATAAACGTTTCTCCACATTTATGAATGGAAAGCAACATCCATTGAACCGTTCAGATCTAAAAGGGGTCCGTGTGTGGGTTGGTATCTAATTCTTTCTTTTCATTTGTGTAACATTTCTTCTAATTCTTATCTTATTCAATATAATGTATATCAAGTCATACCATAAGTAATATCGATAATAAGGGAAACTTACCACAGATATTAGCAATGAAACTACTTTGATCTGAACAATGTTAATGTTAACGAGACTTCATAATGAAGCAATTTTATCAGAATAAAAATTTTGTTTGAAAGGATAACATTACTTTCTAATAAATATGTTCACTTTTATGGTTCTTTAAAGTTAGAGTAATTTAGAATAATTTCGAAATCTATTCATTGTAATATTGTCCAATGTTTGATGATTCTGAACATTATATTTTCTTATGAAAACCTGAGAATCATGAGAAAACGTTACTTATGGCATGATATAATATAGTTCATTTATTGCAATAAAGTTTGATTTGTCATATTTGTTTTCCATTGAAAAATTGACTATACATATAATTACGACGGTGTGTGATAAAAAATACAAACAGTAATTAGCGACAATTAGTATTTCCGTTTAAATGCATTTTCCGTCAAATTGAAAGTCCCGAAAAAAATAATGAGAAGCCGAACGTAGCAATAATGATTTTCATAATGCAAGTCGTTCTCATTTTCACCTGTTTGTGCGAAAATATCGCGGAACGGAATAATATTGCTAAAAATGAGAACAAGACATCGTAGGCGATAGTTGCAATGCATAAGACGTAATATAATCCTAAACCAGTCTGTCTCCTTCAAAACGGCCACCAAGAAGGTTTTCCTCGTATCAGAAAATACCTTCGCAACTCTCTCACAAGTACTCGCAATAAATAGTAAATAAATTATCTCGCATAATATCTTAGCACAACTGTTAACGCAAACATTAAGAGTATTTAAATAAAATGATTATAAAAATTGCTGCATACTATAAAACGTAGCATCCCGCTGAAATGTCTCGCAATTAAAAGTACTATACGCGGAGTGAACGCAGCAAGTTACCCGAGTGTCGCTCAAATGGTTTAGAGTTTAGAATAAAACCACGGTGGTTGCAAAATAATGAGGCCAACATTTCACGCAATTATACAGCTAATCGACTGTTACCTTCTTACTATCGTCTGTTACGTTATTTATCCTTGTTATTAAATAATCATGCTCATCATTTTTTCGCAGGCGAGTTTCGACTGCGACTATCAAACATTGAGGTTCCACTCTAAAGCCGAAAATCCGCCAGAAAGCTAAGCTAAGCTATGCTATGCTATGCTATGTTTAAACAATACATTTTTATTAACTTAGCTTAGATCTTGGTGGAAACGGACCCATAAAAATGTATTGAAGCTAATTTTTTTTTAAACATAGCATAGCATAGCTTAGCTTAGCATTCTGGTGGAGATCCAAATTGTCACGCGTGTCCTTTGCCATTGATTATCTAATAATTACTTAATATCAAATCGAGGATGAAGTGCACGTAAACGATCATCGATTTCACGGTTAGTTTCATCTAAACAATTAGAGATAGAAGGTGTATAGCGCCTATTATAATACAATCTTGGTTGAATTAGCGCGCTACAACGATTAGCGGTAAGCGGATCAATAGAGTTTCGTTCGGGTGAAAATTGTAAAGCAGTACTGTTTTCGCGCACTTCATCTTGAAATGGAGACATTTGGTTACCGATTTGAAATTTTAGACTCGATCGCGTTGATAACATTGGTCTTCATTTTATTTCATCACACATTTTTGACTGAGACACAGTTCAATATTTAATAATTTATATAATCCAACATATTTAGAACATCATACAAAATGCAGTATTTATTTGTTTCACTTTTGAAATATTGTCTAAGGAAACGCTGTTTTTGTATGCAATTTTTCAAAATGATCCTCTCAATCTTTTTGAGATATTGAATCGTATATCTTTTCAGTTTATGTCTAACAGATATATATAATATGCATAATATTTATCCGAATAACCGATGTTCGGATAATCGAGGTTCTATTGTATTCTGAACCAATGCAAAGCATTATCACAAAACGACTGTGGCTGATAACAGTTGAAATTCGGCACGTAAAAATACAGAAGAATCGGTATAAATATTTCCTGTGACAAAAATCATGTTGACCAGCGTAATCAGATGTTAAATACGACCTCAGGCTTTT
Source organism: Perdita meconis (assembly GCA_030770465.2). Taxonomy (NCBI): domain Eukaryota; kingdom Metazoa; phylum Arthropoda; class Insecta; order Hymenoptera; family Andrenidae; genus Perdita; species Perdita meconis. The sequence goes on along the minus strand of JASKOS020000003.1, from coordinate 11,646,508 downwards.
AACACTTACTTGAGGGATCTCAGTAACAAGGACACCTGCTGCTGTCGCTAACTTGCCGCGTTCGTTCCGCGTGCTATGGATGATCAGTCATCGGGTCAATCAACTATTAGGTCGTGTTCATTTCTGATTAAATTCTTAAACGAAGAAGCGTCGATGAATGGAACATTAGGATCGCGATCGCACACTACTTAACGAAGAGGTCCTTGAAGGAAGAGCAGATCGAGGGTTCGCAGGACTCGCTCTGTTCCTGGTCTTTGTTGTTGCCGGGGAACCAGCTTGGCACTTTGCCGGCTCTCGACTTGTTCGGCGATACCGAGGTCTTGCTGGACGTGCCGGATCCGCTCTGAGCCGTCAAAATTTTCTCGATCGCGTTACCCAACACCTACAAACAGAGTTTGAGCTCGAACGAGGCCGTACAAACCAGGGATTGAAAACAGTTATGATGTCGGTATCGGTTCTTGAAGCTGTTATGAGAACCGAAATAATGTTATGACTTATGGATGTATCGGTATATGGTACATCGATAGATAGTATACATAGAACTCAAGGCTACAGACATAGACATCTATAGACGGAGCATAAGTTAGAGGTGAAGTCCGAATCGCCGTAAGGGGGTGAAGCGTCTAACTTTGGGGTGACTTCGTTCGACACATGGATCCATGGTGGAATAAGACAAGGCGAACCATTGCGCATAATGGCGGCTGGATGGTTTGGGCAACCAATAAGCATCTGACCCAAAACTTGTCCCGCGCATTTCAAACGTAACAAACAATTTAATAGTTTTATGTCTTTTGAAGAGTGTTCTGATCAATATGAGGACCAGCCTGCGATGGAAGGCATCTTTAACTACAAAATGAGCTGTATTTTGTCTTGATTCCATGAGAAATGAAGGCGTAAAGTGAGATTCCGTAAAGGCATCGTTTTAGTAGGGTTATAGAATTCTGAAAAGTCACGTGATGCTTCTACCCCCTTTATCTCTCGGAGGTATCAGTATCATTTTAGGTCAGAGCCTAATTGGTTGACAGTTCCCCCACTACTTTGGAACCACTGCGCATCTCGGGAATTGTCCACCTTGTCTTATTCTACAGGGTGATCCTCTCGCTAGAGGACGCAAAGGAAGGCCCTTTTTCTAAAGGATCGCAGCGGTGAAGTCGTCACTGAAAAGGTCCAAACCATTGGTGGGCTATTAAGAAGTCGACGACCAACGGTTTGGTCCTTAAGGATACCGCTGCGATGTTTAGACCGCGACAGTTGCTTTGTGTCCTCTAGCGAGAGGATCGCCCTGTACCATGCATGGACCTAAAGGACGGAGCCTAATTCTCCGGGGTTGAAGCGCAAGACGGAAGGGGTATCGACATCTATTTGATCTTCAGCCATCTTGCTCGGATCGTTTTGTGCTGATCTCTACACGCGAGGTTACTGTTTACTTTGGGCATCGGCCACGGTGTATTATAGAGGTGTTCCGACAATGCATCTTTGTCTGGTTGATTTTTTGTGATCAATAGATGGAAGATCCTGTGGTCACCGCTAGGGGCGTCATAGACAGAATTCCGCGTATGGTATACATGTATGGGAATGAAGTGCGTTACAGGTTACAGATGATCACAGAGCTTTACTCGCGCTCGGTCTCCTCATCACTTGAGTTCGCTGAACCAATAGGAGAGCCCCCCACGGATGTTTCTACTCAGACGCACTCTAGCGGTCGCTAGAAGATCTTCCATGTAATGATCACACATTTCTGAGGGAACTTGCAACACCTGTATAATACACCGTGGCATCGGCAGATATTAGTAAGCGTTGGTTAGCCGGTTAACACACGATCTGACTAGATGGCAGCACTTGAGTGATCCGACCAAGATGGCGAAGAGTACCCCGTAAGCCATCACCGTTTGGTATCAACCCCCGTGCCCATAATTCGACTTTATGTTCCGTTCTTAGGTCCATGGTTCGACATTCTTCCATCGCCTGAACAACACGCGCCTAACCGAAAGTTAGACGCTTCTATCCCTACTCCTACCGGCGTCCACCTCTGCGTTTCTCCCCTGTTCTGAAAGGTTTCCGCGCTTAAAATCCTACCTTATGCTCCATCTATGTCTATGTCTGTAGACAGGTTCCATTACATCTGTTGACAATCTGCTTCCGATCTGCACGCTGATAGTTTATAGGAGACGCAATATCGGTTCTAAAGAACGGAAACCGAGACCGATATGGGCCTGAACCAGAGTTGGGCAAACTGTAATCATTAATATGATTACTGACTAACAACTAATGATTAAATAAATATTTGAGTATGACTAATGACTAATGACTAAATTTTTATTAAACATGAATAATAAACATTGATTAGTGAGTAACTCTAATCGTAACTAATGGCTAAATGAGTAATCAAAATATAAATATGACTAATAACTAAAAATGGTAAACTAAAAAAGCCACGGAATGATAACAAAAAATATATTTCAATACTTTATAAACTTTTAATATAAAATAGTAAATATCTAGACTCCGATTCTGATGATCCTGAAATATGTTGTCATATTTCTAATATGTAGAAAAACACACCAGTAACTAATGATTAATCAAATGTAATAACTAATGATTAAATAGAGTTGTAAGTAATTTATGCTATATAGTCATGACTAATAGCTATTTTCAGAACCGTTTCAATCCCTGGTACAAACTCGTCGCTTTCCGTCGAGCACGTAGAACGAAGATAAGCGGAATGATTGAATCATCTACCAACCTGAGCGTCTACTTTCGTGCCGCTCGTGTCGTCCCAAACAACTTTGTGCTTGGTGTCGCCGGTGGGAGATGTCCTGCCGAGCGTTTCCTTCACCATTTTGATCACCTTCGACTTGTTGAACTTCTTGAAGTTCAAACTCGCGGTGATCAAATCTTCCGGCTTCTGTTTCTTCGACATCGGCAGGTGTCTCTTTCTGAACCAATTCGACGGCGCCATGTTCGAGCCAGCGGTCGTCTTCGAGGAACCAGGCAGCTTGCTCTTGGCCCCGTGAAGGATCGACACGTCGAAGCTGTTCGAACGGAAGCTTTTAAGTACGTTCCGTTTCTGCTCGAACGGCTCGCCGGACCAACTGGATTTGTCCTCATCCCGCGAGGTCGAAGCCTCATCGCCGCACCGGTTGATCTCCGTCGCGGATGATGTCAAAGAGTTCAAGATCGATATCAGATCGGTGTTCGAGCAAACGATCCCTGCGGCACCGGCGACGCTCACCGCTTTCGGCAGCTCCGAGACTCGTCGTCGAAGAGAGGCGGTCGGCGACACCGACGGAACCGGGATTTCGGAGAATCGCCGCTTCTGATTTTGCGTGTAACGCTGGGTCGAGCTGTTCCCTTCCAACGGCTGGATCTCGCACACCTGTTCTGTCGGCGTTTTGTACATCTTCATCCGCACCTAGTGAAAATTGATTTTCGTGAGTCGGTTTCTGAATCGTAGAGAAATCGTAACAAAAATGTTGCAGATCCTTGGAAGGTGTGATTCCTGATGCGATTTTCAACTTTTTCTTTAGCAAAAATATTAAGTTAACCAGTTGTTAACAAGAAAAGAACGACCAATCAAAGAGCGAGTGTAGTGAACAAATTTCGGCACGTGCTAAAATTATGCGTAGCGTCAGTGATTATTATAGATATTGCAAGGCTACATATGTTTTCGTTCTCGAAGGGCCATGGATTTGGGGCCCTAAGGACCCTAGATAAGGTAGGGTCCCATGTGCAGAAAACATTATTTGCTTATGTTACTTAACCCATTCGCTGGGGATGACGCCAATATTTGCATTACAACGAAAACATTTCATTTTCGAGACGCAGCGAATGAGTTAAGCTGCTTTGTAATTGCTATAAACAATTTTGACTACTTTATAGGTAAAAGACCTTTTCACATCGCCACGATATACTGAACAATTTCGCGCAATGAGTAATTGTAGAAATGTGTGATTGTACAAAGTGTGTCAATTATTATTTATTATCATTACTGTTTAAAAATTCATTACTGTTTAGAAATTCACTATCCACTCCCTGATTTGTGCGTTCAGGCCAAGTCATTTGTTCTTCGTAAAGTCGTGAATACACACAAATGCAACAAGTGCGATGCTTTGATAACTTTAGACACTCAGAAACATCTTGAATCTCAAGTTCGCGGAAGATCTTACCGAGTTCTAGAACGTTTCTCGAATCTCGAGCACTTTAAACAGACTTGAAGATATTGAAAAAGTTATAATCTTGTAAGCACCGATGGGATTCGAGTGTTTGTATGAAGCAAAAGACAATGTAGACAGAACTATTGTACTAAAGATGTGAAATTGCGATAGGTAAATGGATATTCCTGCTGATTCCATCATCTGATTGATTATTTAATGAAAATAAATAGACATTTTAGAGATTGTATCGTCTACGACCTTGGCTGCGACGTATGTAGAAATATGGATCATTTGGTACATAGTTAACGTTCGAACGGATGAAATTTATCATTCGCGAAGCGACAGTTTCAACTAAACGACTATTTCAATCCTTGCATTTTAAATCGAGATTAGAACTCTTGGCTTATAAACCATCTAAAATATTATATTTCTGTTATACCCTTTGATCTTTTTACGTCTTCGCCGTGCGCTTACTAAATGGTTCTACATGCTCGAGATTTGAGGTATTTCTGGAAGTCCATAACTTCGTAATATATTACGTCCATTTCTCAACGAATTTTTCTGTCGTAACTATTAAAAATAAGTACATTATGTAAATGGGTATACAAATTCACAAATCCAATATTGCCTTGCACAAAGCTCATCACCACTGTTATATTTTTTTTCCACAACTGCAACCTCATTCCCTAAATTACACTTCCAAAAAGACGATAATAAGCTGCCGACCTTTTCGTTTTTAATATAAAACGCTCACCATACTGCGGTGAACAACTTTTCTGTAATAGGTATCTTATTACCCATTAAGGACCGAACTGGATTTGCTTAACACATTAAAAATGATGCGTTAACGCAAAGTTGGGCCTTTATGGGTTAAGATGTTAAGATAAGCTTTCATATGATACTATACTTCGGTTTAACTCAACAGGCCGTTCAAGGTCAGATTTTCGTCTTGTTGTTTTCTAATAGCGAAATCTCCACGACGCGACGGTGTCTTCCGTGAGCACAAAGCTTCTAAACACAGGGGTGTAGAAACCTTCGTAGGATCATTTCCTTCGGAAGATAGTGACACAAAATGGTGACCTTGAACCTTGAACGGCGGCCTGTTGAATTGGCTCGGAGTATAACAAAGGAACTGCAAGAGGTGTGGAAGGGAACTGCACCGATTTGGATGAAACTTCGTAGCAAGATAGAAAAGTAAAGAATATTTGACATTTGTTTGGCCAAAAATGTAGATACTTAACAGTTCAGGAGATATTTAAAAATACAGATTATATAGGGTGTCCCAAATTAAGTGCGAGAGTCGATAAGGGGAGATTCCTGAGGTGATTTTAAACAACTTTTTCCGTAGCGAAAATGTTAAGTAGGGCTTTGTTAACGAGTTATTCATGAAAAACACTGACCAATAGAAGCGCGAATACTGTGAATGAATTTCAGCGCGGGCTTCAGCTGTGAGTATTGGCTCATCATTGTTCGCGCCATCATTAATCCGCTGTACCCGCTCCCCGATTGGTCGGTGTTTTTCGTTAATAACTCGTTAACAAAGCCAGACATAACATTTTCGCTAAGGAAAAAGTTGTTTAGAATCACCTCAGGTATCACCCCTTTCAAGGAACTGCAACATTTTTGCTACACTCTGTATAGCAGAAAAATGAATAATATGATACAATAAGTTATTTCATACTTTTTGAAGGGTTTGTAATTTAACTGTTCTTTTTTAGGAGAGTTTTTTTGGAGAGTTGTATACAAGGTGTAACAAAAATGTTGCAGTCCCTTGAAAGGGGTAATTCCTGAAGTGATTTTGAACAACTTTTTCCTTAGCGAAAATGTTAAGTAGAGCTTTGTTAACGAGTTATTCATGAAAAACACTGACCAATAGAAGCACGAATACAGTGGATGAATTTCAGCGCGGGCTTCAGCTGTGAGTATTGGCTCACCATCGTTCGCGCCATCATTAATCCGCTGTACCCGCTCCCCGATTGGTCGGTGTTTTTCGTTAATAACTCGTTAACAAAGCCCCACCTAACATTTTCGCCGAGGAAAAAGTTGTTTAAAATCATCTCAGGAATCACCCCTTTCAAGGAACTGCAACTATTTTGTTACACCCTGTATAAGTAAAATAGAAAAGGGTGGCAAAAGCTTATTCCAGGGGCGCCAACTCTCTAAATTCGCATTTGAGCACCATATTATACATATAGTATCGTGGTATGGTGGTAAAGTAACTACTACTTTATAATCACGAGACTTTATAGTCGGCGGACAGTTGCGGAACTGTTGAGTGCGTTGAACGCACTCATTGTGTCATGACACTAAAAGTCGCGATTTACTGTCACGTGAAAACGTATCTTAAACTTAAAAGTTGCGATTTAATCCGAACTCTCAACTTCAATCCGATTCGTCGCTAAAACTCTCACCTTCTTCGGCCTTATCCTGGCGATGTCATCCATGATGTCCAACTGAAGATTATGCGTGCTGCCATTGTTGCTGGATGTCCCTGATAGGCCGGGCTTCCTGGACAGCGGGAACGCGGCGATGGATTCGCGTCGATCACGGCCAAATAGTATCGGCGGCACCTTGGATATGGTTACCACGGAGTGCCTGCGACCACCGGGCTGAGGAGCCGGAGCTTGAGATATAGTCGCCAGGTAAGTAGCTTCCCTCGGCGACGGCCCTGATCCTTCTCCACCGCGTTCGCTCAGCCGTCTCACCTGTCCGCACGTCAATCGTCAAGGATCAAAACTTCTCTTTGCCCGCAATTCAATTTTGTAGACTTGATTATGAAGAGTTCGTTACGGATGAAACGTGAACGGGTTTCGCTCGACAGTTAACTATCGCCTGAGGTGATATCGATATCGCGATTGGATTAACTGACGGAAACACTCCGGGTAGTTAAATCCAAAATTGACTAACCTTCGCCATTATCCTTGGAATGAAATTCTGTTAGCTTGGGTAATAAGTTCGACCACGTTCGATCGCGAATAGTAGATGAGATAAAAGTACATAACACTTGTTTGGTTTGGCTGTTGAATATTTTTTAAAGGTATAAGAATGAATGATTACTTAAGAAAGTACGTTTATTGGTTTATCATTCGACTTTAGGTTGAATTTTGCATGATAAGTACTCAAAGAGTTGTGATAGTTTTCCGCAGACATTGATATTGTTACTTTAAGCCGGGAATCCACCAGAAAGCTAAGCTAAGCTATGCTATGCTATGCTATGTTTAAAAAAAATTAGCTTCAACACATTTTTATGGATCCGTTTCCACCAAGAACTAAGCTAAATTAATAAAAATGTATTGTTTAAACGTAGCATAGCATACCTTAGCTTTCTGGTGGATTCCCGGATTTAGTTCTAGAGGGCCGGAACGAAAGGAACATATTATGGGGACAAAAGTAACACTAATTATTTTGAGTATAATTAAGTGAAAACTCTTTTTGCAATGTAAAATAAGATGTTTTAGTAGGAGGAACGATAAAAAGAATCATAAGAAACTAATATAACGCATCCTTTTAAATTTGTTTTCTTATTTTTGATCAAATAACATTTCGTCTGACAAGCTGGAACCTAACGTTTGTACTACAGCTGTAAATATTCGAATAATTCGAATTCTAATGTTCGAATCATTGAAATAAATAGAATTGTTCGAATATTCGAACATTTGAAGGGGTTAGAACATTGTGACGTCCTAAAGAATATAAATAGGTATCTTTGGGAATTTTTTTGGAGCAAACAATATACTATAGTAATTTTTTGTTTAATTACATATGAATTATATTGTTGAAGAATGTAAAAAAAATTTTTCAATTAAAAAAATTGAAAAATTGAAAAATTTTCAATTGAATTTATAACTGTGTAAATATTCTGAAAACCTTTTGGAATAAAAGAGTTTTCCGTTAATTCGCACAGAATTTTTGCATAATTCGTATTTGACGTTGCACGTTACTTTTAATATAATGAACCTAGTTTGTGTAAAATATTTAATACATCACCTCTGTTTTTGTAAATATGTAAATGAACAAACTTATTGCTTAATCCAATATTTTATTTTCGAAATGTTACAAAGTGCGTTTAATTTTACTAATTTCACATTCGAATTTCACATTAATGAATAATTTACCAGAAGTGATTTTGAATTCTAGGCAACACGTCAGTACAAATCTTTTCGGATGCACTCAAACTTGCTTCAATTTTGTATATCTTTCCCAAACTGACTGAAATTCGTTACAACCTGTTGCGTTTGACTTTAACTTGCTTCTAATTCGTTTCAACTTGCTCCTACTCGCTCGACTCGCTTAAATCTATTGTAAATTATTTGAATGGGTCTCCAGTGATCCATACATTAGTAGAAAAGGGTTGATATATTGTCAGAGTTACTGTGCAGAAACTGTAAGTATGCTATTTCATTTTATCATTCCTCGTAAATTACTTCTTGGACCACAAGTAGTTTAGTTGTGCTACGGTTGCCGGGGTGTAATTAATAAATTTGGAGGCAAATTGATGGGATAATGGCTACGCTGCACCTATTTAAAGGTATTGAGATTGTGTAAACAGTGGAAAGTTTCTGGGTCACGGAACGGAACTCGAGAAAAATTTTAGATAACGTGGAATTAAAGTATAATGAAAGAGAACCGTAGCGGGATGAATAAATAATACTATATGCGCGGAGATTTCATTTATGCGGCAGAGATCTTTAATATAAATTGAAAAATATACCGCAGCTTTTGCGGACAACTGTTTAAACATTTATAGTCTTTCAATGTGGGATTTGATGAAATGTTTACTTATCCGTGGCTAGATGATAAAAAATGCTCATATTTATTTATTCTCTTGTGTGAAATAAAAATTTCGATTCTGCACCATACGATGGAATCTGCTGCATCGTTATCGCTAATTGGTTCGCGCACATAACGAAAGATTAGTTTTTTTTTTATAACGAACAACATCTCGTGAAATATTGATTGTTTTCGGACGAAGAGAAATTCCACAACGAATTCCTTTTAATTATTTTGTGGAAAAAGTGTGCAGAATTTCATCGCGTTGGAAATGATACTGCAGCAATTGCGATTCTAGCAACAGAACATCGACACAGTGACGTAATGAAGATACATCAAACCACAGAGACTACTAATTCAATATTTACATTATAACATCTCGTGGGTTGGCATTACGAGATATAATGAATCGCATGCTCACAGAGGAATGTTTCAAGTAAATCCTAATGAATTGCATTCCTGGCTAGCTTTATTTTACCTCACACACATGTGAACCATTTTCTCGGACATATAATCGAAAATCGTCATTTTCCTCTGTAACACTGTGACTGTCACATCACCCATTCATGATAGATATCTCCATGATTATGAATTACTTTATACAATTTTGAACGATATCAGTAGAATTTTTCAACACGAACTATCAGAAGAAAAAAGGTCAGGACGAGTAAAACAAAAATAACTTTTATTGTTTAAATATGAAATAACACATCTTGCGAATTTCAAAATTATTCGCTTAATAGTTTCGTAAAAAGAAAATCCCAAAAATTAATTCATTTTTACCGTTCTAAACCCAGTTTCGAAAACGTATCGGCGATATACCGCCGCAAAGGATGTGGTTTCATAATGCGGTTTTCCTGACAGAAGAAGCAGAGTGTACCTGAGATGCGGTTATCCCGGAAGTGCATTGCAGCGTCGGCAACGAGTGCTTCCTGATGTCCTTGTAAGGATACAATAGATAAGGGTTCAGCGACGGCGAGTCCGGGTCCACGCATCGCGGAGGCGATTCGTTTCTGCCTTCCTCTTCCTCCTCGCCAACAGTGCTCTCTTCGACGATGATCTGTGGTTCGCCGCCACCGCCAATCGTGCTCGGGTTTGCGCAGTACGACTGCCTCCTCATTTTCTTTCGGGAATTCCGATCTGCGGAAAAAACAATATTTAACTCTTCTGTTAAACAAACACTCGTTCTCGCATTTTGTTCAAATACTGATAACGTTCTGGTCGAGACGCGGCAGGCGCGCTCTGAACCTCGATTTTTAAAATAACTCTACGTCGATTTATAATATTTGAGCTGTTTCATGCTAAACCGATATTGCGGATCTTTTTTGTCGAATAATATCTGATGCGCATCGTGCGAAAGTAGAGAGCAGATTTTGAATTCGTTTAAATATGTAGATAACAAACTATTTTGGATTTTGCGGTTTTTGACGGTGGTATTTTTTGTATCAATCTATTTGATAAGATTGAGTATCAGTGGTTTTATCAATTTTTATAAATGGTAATTAATAACTTCATGCGATTTCTGGTTTATTTTCAACTGCTTAGTGTTTTTTAAAATTTATTACACAAGGTTTGCAAAATGAACGCGTTAAAGCTAACAATATTCTGAACCCTTGTTTCTATTACAAAGCACTTCAAATATTTGTCTTCGAGAACGATTGCACAATACAATGGAGACTTCAATAAGTATTCAAGGATTTTTCCAATTATTTTCGAAGTATATAGCGATGCAAAACTAAGCTTGGACCTTCTTTCTCTGCAATGTGTGAAGAAATACGTGTGCTTATAGAGAGTTAATATTGATTGGGTGAGCGTCTTTTTCAAAGGATAAAGAATCGAGGGAGACTTTGATCCACTGTGTCTGTTTTAATCATTTTTCTACGTCTAAACCAGCTCATGTAATCAAAAAATATTTCATACGAATTTTCATGTAGCAAAAACGTGTTCAAATATTTAAGTGATATGGAGGAGATACGTCGCATTATGCAAGTTGCATGCCAAATAATGTAAAATATATGCACTAGAACTGTCACGAATATTCAAATACTTACAACATTCGAATATTTGAATAGCAATAAAATTCGAAAATAATAATCGAATATTCTTGATTAATAATAGAGCTTTCCTCTATGTCCATCAGCGTTTTCAAAGCTTCGGTTAATAACATATTAACGTAGGCTAACGCAAACGTAGAGTATAATGTATTTTAGGTAATCTCTTACCTCTTTTCTTTCTTTTTCTTTCCTTTTCTGTTATTCTTATTGTTATTCTTTTTTCTTTCTTATTGTTTTTTATCTTTGTTAGTAACTATTGTAATTCTTTTCTATGTTTATATCTATTATTGTAATGTAATATCTATTATTGTTACTTCTGACCACTCATATATTTGTTCAATGGGCGACTTTACGCCCGTTTCCAGTAAATAAATAAATAAATAAATAAATATTCAAACTGTTACAATTTTTGTACTATTGTGTCGACTACGAATCTAAACGGGAAGAAGTTTACGGCACTGTAACACGTGGCAAAATTTCAATTATTTAAATAATCTTAGAATTTTCGAATATTCCAGTGAATTATTCGTATTCGAAATTATTCAAACTACTCGAATAGTCGAATCTTTACTGGAAAAATGTATTGTAAAAAAAGCATGTATTTGCATGGAATCTATGCTATTAATACTGCAACTTCCTTGTCGAATGAGGAAATAAATAAGGTTTCTGTGAAACCGATATCGCGGCGCGTACAATCTGCAACACTAGTGTTTCCCTGTTCAATTATCGTTTGTTAAACGCATTAGTCATCGATTTACGTTCTCGTTTCATCGAAACATAATTATCTTCGCGTTGAACGATCTACTGGATCGAAGGACGTTCGTAAATGCGTATCGCGAATGACTCGTCGCTGCCTTTTTCCTCGTTCTCCGATGAAATAAAATATTGTATTCGTTCGCTGTATTTTTTTCCCCCGTGACAAATTTTCGTCAACAGCTATTCTTTCGTTTTCAACTTTTTAAGTTTCCGAGTTTTAATCCTTCGACGTGTGTTCCCCGTTAATATGACAATATCTGCCTGCACCGAAAATCAATATGGTACGTGGACAAGAGTACTATTCAATTACCAGGTCAAGGGTCAGGGGTCAGATAACAGGTACATTTACCTTTGACTGCTAATCCCGTTTCGGCACAACTTTTTTTTATCCCCTGCAGTTTTTCACTGCCCTCCAAAGCTGCACCACATTTGGTGGAACCAGTTTAGAATTTTAGCTTTGTTTATACTATTTTTGCTACGCTGTTTTATTTGCGATTTCATCATTTTTTTTTTTTATTGATGTTTGTACAGTTTTAAAATAGATGAAAGTAAACTTTTTAAAACCTTGGGATTTTTAATATCGTGGTAAATATGACGTTGCATGATATATTTTTTTTACAGTTCCAGGACATTCAATTAGGACCTTTGACAGTCAGGATCGTTCCTGCTCTGTTGATCGTCCAGGTGCAAAAACTTCTCAGTTTACTTGTTCAATGTCAACTTTTCAAGTCTTCATCTTCAATTTTTCAAATTGCTAACTTCAAATCCTTGAATCGTTAAATTTCAACGTTCAGCTTTTAATAAATTCTAACTCTTGAAATCTGTATAAATTAAAATTTTCTTCTATCCAACATCTATGACATTTTTAACTTGAAATGAGGGCTGTTACAAATATTCGAATATTCTAATACCAGTAAACTGTGAATTTTACGAATTTGAATGAACAATTTCTTACTACTGTATCGACTAAGAATCTAAACGGCGAGAAGTTTGCGGCACTATAACACGTGGCGCAATTTCAATTATTCGAATAATCTTAGAATTATCGAATATTCCTAAATATTCGAATTTTGCATTCGAAATTATTCAAACTATTCGAATATTTACAGCTCTGCTTGAAATCTTGAAATCTTCAATTTCAACTCTACAAATCTTCCACTTCAAACCTTCATATCTATAATTTCAACTTAAAAAATCTCAAATTTTCAAATATTCAACTTCCATTTGAATCTCTACCCTCAGTTTTAAATCTCGGAATCGATGGGATTTGCGATAGGTACATTATTGTGAGATTTATTAGAATAAAGGACAGTTGTACAAATAATTAAGCAATACAGCACAAACAACACAAACACAACACACAATACAAGACCAGTAAATTCACGGAACGGAACAATTTCAAAGAGACAAGGTTTTCGACAGTGTTACAAGCTCGGCGTTTCCAAATAGAATGCCAGATCGGGAACAAAAGCTCGGACAAAACACCGCATTCATACTTCATTAAATACATACTACATTTACATTATACCACATTATGATATGTATAGTAATTTCAGTAATCTTTCAGTGAATTTCATTATATTGATCTAAAATCAATTTATAAATATACGCTATTCTTGCGGCTGTATACAAAGATAGTTTCTGTTACACAGTTTATCCTTTGTATTACAAAGATTAGATATAAACTTAATACGATTGGATTGTGTTTGTTTAAAAGGTTAATAATTACAACAAAATGTTTAGTTATCATTGCTATTAGTCGAACCTTTCCACATTTAGATATGTAGAGTAAACGGTATGCAGCCGCTCCTATATTTGGTCGTCCAGGTGTAAATGCACCTTTTGTACCCTACGACGGGCCTACTAACAGTTTTCAGATTCTATCGCGAGGAATATTTTTAGTCGAATCGAAAGCTTTGAACAAAGTTTAATAACAAAGTTGAAATGCTGCGATGAATACAATGTAATATACTTTTGTTGACTGACTATATGAATAATATGTATAATACTTCAATAAAACCGATAAAAAACAAACATTTCGGTATTCCGAAATTCAATGACCAGCTACTGTACATTTATTTGTCAAATAAAATCCAATGTCTTTAAATCTCTCGATCTTAGCAGACACACTATTAAACGTTCTTCATTTTAGGAAATGAACATCCATCGTTCCACACCACTCTTCATGGAAAATTGCACGGCAGTTCACACATTAAAAGTCCCAGGACACATTTTTAACCATACTCTATGAACATACTGCTATCTCTCTTCGACCTGGATTTCAGTTCTCTCGAGAGCATTTCCCCTCTACTCAGGACTCGCAGTTACAAAGGGAATCCCCAGGGCGAGTTGCGCAAAGAAATTCCGCCTAGATGAATGAGGAAAGATACGGATGAACAAAAGATCAAGACCCATGATACAATAATGTAAGTATATAAGCGGCGACCACCGGTCCACGAGCATCATTCAAGTTCAGACCAACTCGCGACAGCATTTCTGTTCGTTGTTCTCGTTAGGAGATTAATCAAAGAGACATGAAGCTCGCAATTCTTCTCGGCATCTTCGTTATCGTCGCTTGCGCTTCCGGCGCGTCGATTCTGGACACTCGCAACGAATCGGCTAAGAAACTGGGTGAGTAATGTAATGAGCACAGTGGAGATTCGACGTGTGCCGGCTCCACTCTCCTATTTTATACACCGATAAGCCACCAATTAGGGGACTCCTTCGAAACTCTTGGAAGTGGAAAGTGAAACAATGGACCCTCGGTAGGAAACTCGACCCAATCTGAGTTAAAAAAGTGTCGGATTTTCTGTGCTAAACACAGGGGTCCGAAATTTTGTCACATGCAACGAATAAACTGCGAATGTTTATACATTCATGGTGATTTTAAATATACCCAAATGTATAAGAATGTGCATGGATACGAAAAATTCCTGAAATATCAAAAATAAAATATATTTCATATTTCGAAGGCAAACGATATTTTTATCTTTTCTTCTTCTGCACTCTTAGAAATATGAATTTGTATAAACATCCGCAGACTAGTAATGAAACTTCATATTCGGAAATAAAAACTAGGGAGTTAAAATTGAGTAGAAAATTTGCCTAGTTATACTTTTCTTGAAAAATGTTTAATTTTAAATTTCAAATTTTCCATATTTAATTTTAAATATTCGTCTTAACGAACAATTATATAATGCAGTAGGAACTTTTTTAGATATGCCAGAAATTCTTTAAAGTTCTGATAAGTTTATAACCGCCGAGAAATTAAATTAGAACACAGCTCACCTACGGAATATGAAGAAATACGTTCCCTCGAGTGCATTGTTACTAATTATGATTGTCCCGTCTTAATAAAATGGCTACTAATATCATTAGTTCCATTTAGGGAAGACCGGGATACAATTAGACATTTTTTAAAATGGAAATATATTTTTTTTTCATATACTGGAAAAATAACTTGTGCTTTATGTAGACGTAGATAAATTTTAGATATATTTTTAACTAAGGAAATTTCGTCGAGACACACAAATACACAAAGGCACTATAGAAACGTGAAACTCGTTTGCTCTGAATAATTCCAAGACATCGAAGAAATGCTCAACTAACAGAAGTGTTTTTTCCTTTTTCTCCAGAAGATTTCGACGAAAGTGGCAGCAATCAAGAAAATCTATTGGACATGGAAACCGCAAACGAGACAGCGAAATTGGGACTCATTCGACACCCCAGGGGAGCTTGCGACGGCCTACCCAATGATTCGAAGTTCTCTGCCTGTACTATCAGATGTTTTTCTCTAGGTCGCACAAGTGGTTGGTGCAAGAATGGAAGATGCGTTTGCAAGAAGTAAACATTAATGCGAATCATAGAATTCGCGTACTCGCTCTCGCATCTGTTCCGTTCCGAGCGACACTATTATAGATTACTATATGTAGAAGTATACCGTTCACAATTATAGATTAGCTAGATCAAAAGTTGTTTCGCTTCAATGAGAAACGATGTAAGTTGCATTTCTGTGTATTTTATACACTGCCATTTGACCTGCACTGTCAGCATTTAATCAACGACTTGCAACAATTACGTTCCCTTTAATCACCTACACTAGTGGGGCACTGGAGATTACCATTTTAATAGGCTGTTTAAAGTGGAAACGTCAGTGACTTGTTAGGCGTGGGAGCTAGCTTTTGCGGTAACAACTTTGTCGTATAGGTTTAACGAGCGTCGCGAGTGTGACAACTACTGCGAAGGTAAACCGCGGAAATGTAATAAGACGGGATCAAGTATAAGATGGATTTTGCTTCTAATACAAAATTGAAGTCGATGAGCGATTACTCTTCGATAGAAGATGCGGGATTCTGGAGACTAGCATTTTGAGGATTTCGCTTTGGTTTTTTATTTTTAAGTTGTATAGAATTTAGATAAGCGCGGTAAAGTGAAGCCCGCCAGTTATCTTCAAGGAAAGTGAAAACAATTTGTAAAAAATATTCGATGCAAATGTAATGCTTCCGAATGCTTTGATGTCAGTCATGACTCAATAAATTATTTCATTTTTCAAATAAATACTATTAAATATTACACATTCTAAAACATTCTAAGATGTTGTGTCGTAATCATTCCTCTATTCCTGCTTCGTCTCTCCTAGGTTTCCACTGTAATATTGTTTTTTATCTTAATAAAATTTTGTTTTTAGGAAAAAGTTTAAAAAATCGAAAATAAGTATAATTTAAGTATTTATAAGCTTAGGAATAAGAAGATTACTGGAAACTAGTTTTTGATTATTTGAAATATATGGGATTAATTTTGATGACACATTTTTTGTATAAATATTAAATGAAAGATCATGAAATGTGTTCAATCGTCAAATGTTTTTAAGAAACGTATTAAACAGTTTCTTTGTGAACATAAATTTAAAAGAATGATTTATTTCATGAATTGTAAAAACTTTGTGCCTGATATTGAGTACAGAACCGCATTTACCATAAGGCGTATTTTAAAGCTTTTCTCTATATGAGGAAAGACATTAACATTTCAAATATTCAACGATACACATAGTATTGCATACTAATTTTAGTAATTCTTACCAAATTATTCATATTACAAATTATATTCAATCGCAATATTATATTAAATTTTTTTCTTATTTTTGTCCCACGTTGCATTTGCTAAGACGAAATCCAGAAAATAGTCTTAATGATTATTTTTTCTAAATAAAATTTCGAAAAGATTTACTTTTGCAGTTATTTTTTGAGTTACTATAAAAATATCAACTTTTATTTTCAATAAGCACAATAAAATGTGTAGAAGTTTCATTAACTGAAATACACTTCTTCCTTTGAAGCCTCATAATGATGCGCCTAGGGTCTCAAAAAGTGCAAATGCGATTCTGATCGATTATTTAGTTTCTAATGGTTCTAGTACACTGTGAAAGCTGTAAAACAGAGTTCTGCCCGGTTCCGAGCAGCAACTTAACGAACAGAAAATAATTCCAATTTCCGTGCAAGCTGCAGGACGAAACTTGTAGCTTATCGATTTCGAGTGGCAAACACCGAGGAACTCCGCCGGCGAAAAAAGTTCCCGAAAGCAGATTCGCTTTCAAAGTTGAATCGATTCAGGTTTGCGGCGCGGTGTCGTGCTGGGAATGCTTAGAATTTCAAATTGGCGGCCAGCTTCACTCTCACGGGAGATTTATGGCGTCGTAGGAGTGATTCCGTGGGATGCCATCGAACGTTAACTCCGCAGCGTGATGTGTCCGTTAGTATATTTCACTGATAAGAACCCTCACCGAGAAACGGTCTCACACCAATGCATCAGTATAAGGAATTGTCGTCGTCGAATGATTAATGGACACTGATACCTCAATAGACTCAATATTTAAATGAAACTCCTTCCCTGTTTGTCCAGAATTAGTAGCGCTAGGATCCTCGTTTTAACTTCAGAAATCCCAAAGGGTTGTAAACCTTTGTACAGTACATTCCGGATAAGCCTAGTCCAATCGGGTCCGCATGTCAAGATTTAAACGAACTGGGAAGTGAATCTCGCACCTCCGATTTCTCGCTTGACTGGTTTTTGTGCTTGGACGCTCGAGCCCGAGCGCTCGACTCCCAAAACAATGGGACCATAAATAGACACGGATAGCACTAGGCAATTAAAAATGCTCGTGACTGATTTTCATCTTTTTTCATCGAATTTTCACGAGAGTGACGCCAATCGATTCCTTATACTCGACCGATTAAAAAACTACCAAACACGACGTAATTCGGTCCATAATTAACGAAATAACGAAACATGTTAATTTTCACGCTTCAATTCTAACTTCGCTGAAAATACTCCGATTGACATGAAATTTTGTTATTTTAATCGGGAGAACGCTTAGAATCCAATGGTGAAACATTTGTATCGATACGACAACGGATAAGATCGCGGAAACTGAGAAAAATTGACAACTCAGCGCTCGAACGACCCTGGCCACGTGCGTAATCCGATGCCGTCGCTTGGTGAATATCAAAGAATATCGCGTAGTCAGGTGTGAAATATTTCCTCCTGAATTTTCATCGGTTACTAAATATTGTCGAATGTTTATAAAAATGATGCTTTCTTACATGCTTTCTTACATTTTTCCGATGAAAATTAGTCGAAATACGACATAAATCGGACTATTTTTAGCGAAGTTAGAATTGAAGCGTGAAAATTAATTTGTTTCATTATTTCGTTAATTATGGTAGTTTTTTGTTTGGTAGTTTTTTAATCGGTCGATTATAAGGAATCGATTGGGCGTCACTCTCGTGAAAATTCGATGGAAAAAGATGAAAATCAGTCACGAGCATTTTTAAATGCCTAGTGCTATCCTTGTCTTTTATAGCCCATTGTTTCGGGAGTCGAGCTCGCGGCCGAGAAAGTTCCCACGGTCCAAGTCGACAAAAAATAGTGGTTGGAGGCATTAGCCTAGGCGTATAAAAAGAAAAATGCCCAGTTGTAAGCAGATTTTACTGTACAGGGTGTAACAAAAATGTTGCAGTTCCTTGAAAGAAGTGATTCCTGGGGTGATTTTAAACAACTTTTTCCTTAACGAAAGTGTTAGTTGGGGATTTGTTAACGAGTTATTAACGAAAAACACCGACCAATCGGAGAGCGAGTACAGTGGATTAATGATGACGCGGACGATGACGGACCAATACTACTCACAGCTGGAGCCCGCGCTGAAATTCATCCACAGTATTCGCGCTTCTATTGGTCAGTGTTTTTCATTAATAACTCGTTAAGAAACAATAGTTAACAATTTGGCTAAGGAAAAAGTTGTTCAAAATCACTTCAGGAATTATCCCTTTCAAGCAACTGCAACATTTTTGTTACAGCCTGTATATGTAGAGTAAACGGTACGCAGCCGCTCCTAGATTTGGTCGTCCAGGTGTAAATGCACCTTTTGTACCCCCACGACGGGCCTACTAACAGTTTTCAGTTTCTATCGCGAGGAATATTTTTAGTCGAATCGAAAGCTTTGAACAAAGTTTAATAACAAAGTTGAAATGCTGCGATGAATAGAATGTAATATACTTTTGTTGACTGACTATATGAACAATATGTATAATACTTCAATAAAACCGATAAAAAACAAACATTTCGGTGTTCCGAAATTCAATGACCAGCTACTGTACATTTATTTGTCAAATAAAATCCAATGTCTTTAAATCTCTCGATCTTAGCAGACACATCATTAAATGTTCTTCATTTTAGGAAATGAACATCCATCGTTCCACACCACTCTTCATGGAAAATTGCACGGCAGTTCACGCATTAAAAGTCCCAGGACATAGTTTTAACCATACTGTATGAACATACTGCTGTCTCTCTTCGTCTTGGATTTCAGTTCTCTCGAGAGCATTTCCCCTCTACTCAGAACTCCCGGTTACAAAGGGAATCCCCGTGGCGAGTTGCGGAAAGAAATTCCCCGGAATGAGTGAATAAAGATACGGATGAACAAAAGATCACGACCCATGATATGATAATGTAAGTATATAAGCGGCGACCACCGGTCCACGAGCATCATTCAAGTTCAAACCAACTCGCGACAGCAGTTTTGTTCGTTGTTCTCGTTAGAAGATTAATCAAAGAGACATGAAGCTCGCGATACTTCTCGGCATCTTCGTTATCGTCGCTTGCGCTTCCGGCGCGTCGATTCCGGACACTCGCAACGAATCGGCTAAGAAACTGGGTGAGTAATGTAATGAGCACAGTGGAGATTCGACGTGTGCCGGCTCCACTCTCCTATTTTATACACCGACAAGTCACCAATTAGGGGACTCCTTCGAAACTCTTGGAAGTGGAAAGTGTTCTAGTGAAACAATGGATCCTCGGTAGGAAACTCGACCCAATCTGAGTTAAAAAAGTGTCGGATTTTCTATGCTAAACGCAGTGGTCCGAAATTTTGTCACGTGTAACGAATAAACTGCGGATGTTTATACATTCATGGTGATTTTAAATATACCCAAATGTCTAAGAATGTGCATGGATACGAAACATTCCTGAAATATCAAAAATAAAATATATTTTATATTTCGAAGGCAAACGACACTTTTATCTTTTCTTTTTCTGCACTCTTAGAAATATGAATTTGTATAAACATCCGCAGACTAGTAATGAAACTTCATATTCGGAAATAAAAACTAGGGAGTTAAGATTGAGTAGAAAATTTGCCTAGTTATACTTTTCTTGAAAAATGTTTTACATTAAAAATTTTTAATTTTAAATTTCAAATTATCCATATTTAATTTTAAATATTCGTCTTAACGAACAATTATATAATGCAGAAGGAGCATTGTTGGATATGCTAGAAATTCTTTAAAGTTCTGATAAGTTTATAACCGCCGAGAAATTAAATTAGAACACAGCTCACCTACGGAATATGAAGAAATACGTTCCCTCGAGTGCATTGTTACTAATTATGATTGTCTCGTCTTAATAAAATGGCTACTAATATCATTAGTTCCATTTAGGGAAGACTGGGACACAATTAGACATTTTTTTAAATGGAAATATTTTTTTTTTTCATATACTGGAAAAATAACTTTTGCTTTATGTAGACGTGGATAAATTTTAGATATATTTTTAACTAAGGAAATTTCGTCGAGACACACAAATACACAAAGGCACTATAGAAACGTGAAACTCGTTTGCTCTGAAAAATTCCAAAGACATCGAAGAAATGCTCAACTAACAGAAGTATTTTTTCTTTTTTCTCCAGAAGATTCGGACGAAAGTGACAGAAACCAAGAAAATCTATTGGACATGGAAACCGCAACCGAGACAGCGAAATTGGGACTCGTTCGACACCGCAGGGTAACTTGCGACGTCCTATCCTTTCAGTCGAAGGTGCTGAGCATCAATCACTCTGCCTGTGCTGTCAGATGTCTTTCTCTACGTCGCAAAGGTGGTAGCTGCAAGAATGGAATTTGCGTTTGCAGGAATTAAACATCAATGCCAATCATAGAATTCGCGTACTCGCTCTCGCATATGTTCCGTTCCGAGCGACACTATTATAGATTACTATATGTAGAAGTATATCGTTCACTATTGAAGATTAGCTAGATGAAAAATTGTTTCGCTTTAGTGAGAAACGATGTAAGTTGCATTTCTGTGTATTTTATACACTGCCATTTGACCTGCACTGTCAGCATTTAATCAACGACTTGCAACAATTACGTTCCTTTTAATCACCTACACGATTAGATTAGCTGCGCAGTGGTGGGGCACTGGAGATTACCATTTTAATTGGTTGTTTAAAGTGGAAACGTCAGTGACTTGTTAGGCGTGGGAGCTAGCTTTTGCGGTAACAACTTTGTCGTATAGGCACGACAAAGTAACGAGCGTCGCGAGTGTGACAACTACTGCGAAGGTAAAGCGCGGAAATGTAATAAGACGGGATCAAGTGTAAGATGGATTTTGATTCTAATATAAAATTGAAGTCGATGAGTGATTACTCTTCGATAGAAGATGCGGGATTCTGGAGACTAGCATTTTGAGGACTTCGCTTTGGTTTTTTATTTTTAATTTGTATAGGATGTAGATAAGCGCGGTAAAGTGAAGCCTGTCAGTTATCTTCAAGGAAAGTGAAAACATAATTTGTAAAAAATATTCGATGCAAATGTAATGCTTTCGAATTTAATGTCAGTCATGTCTCAATAAATTATTTCATTTTTCAAATAAATACCATTAAATATTACACATTCTAAAACATTCTAAGACGTTGTGTCGTAATCATTCCTCTATTCCTTCTTCGTCTCTCCTAGGTTTCCGCTGTAATATTGTTTTTTATCTTAATAAAATTTTGTTTTTAAGAAAAAGTTTAAAAAATCGAAAATGAGTATAATTTAAGTATTTATAAGCTTAGGAATAATAAGATTACTGGGAACTAGTTTTTGATTATTTGAAATATATGGGACTAATTTTGATGACATATTTTTTGTATAAATATTAAATGAAAAATCATGAAATGTGTTCAATCGTCAAATGTTTTTAAGAAACGTATTAAACAGTTTCTTTGTGAACATAAATTTAAAAGAATGATTTATTTCGTGAATTGTAAAAACTTAGTGCCTGATATTGAGTACAGAACCGCATTTACCATAAGGCGTATTTTAAAGCTTTGCTCTATATGAGCAAAGACATTAACATTTCAAATATTCAACGATACACATAGTATTGCATAGTAATTTTAGTCATTCTTACCAAATTATTCATATTACTAATTATATTCAATCGCAATATTATACTAAATTTTTTTCTTATTTTTGTCCCACGTTGCATTTGCTAAGACGAAACCCAGAAAATAGTCTTAATGATTATTTTTTCTAAATAAAATTTCGAACAGATTTACTTTCGCAATTATTTTTTGAGTTACTATAAAAATATCAACTTTTATTTTCAATAAGCACAATAAAATGTGTAGAAGTTTCATTAACTGAAATACACTTGTTCTTTTGAAGCCTCATAATGATGCGCCTAGAGTCTCAAAAAGTGCAAATGCGATTCTGATCGATTATTTAGTTTCTAATAGTTCTACTATACTGTGAAAGCTGTAAAACAGAGTTCTGCCCGGTTCCGAGCAGCAACTTAACGAACAGAAAATAATTCCAATTTCCGTGCAAGCTGCAGGACGGAACTTGTAGCTTATCGATTTCGAGTGGCAAACACCGAGGAACTCCGCCGGCGAAAAAAGTTCCCGAAAGCAGATTCGCTTTCAAAGTTGAATCGATTCAGGTTTGCGGCGCGATGTCGTGCTGGGAATGCTTAGAATTTCAAATTGGCGGCCAACTTCACTCTCACGGGAGATTTATGGCGTCGTTGGAGTGATTCCGTGGGATGCCATCGAACGTTAACTCCGCCGCGTGATGTGTCCGTTAGTATATTTCACTGATAAGAACCTTCACCGAAACGGTCCTACACCAATGCATCAGTATAAGGAATTGTCGTCGTCGAATGATTAATGGACACTGATACCTCAATAGACTCGATATTTAAATGAAACTCCTTCCCTGTTTGGTCCAGAATTAGAAGCGCTGAGATCCTCGTTTTAACTGCAAAAATCCTAAAGGGTTGTAAACCTTTGTATGCCGCCGTTGCTTTGGCAGATAACTAAATATAGTTCGAACAGCAAAAAATAATGTTTTCAACACTCTTTTATGTGGACACGAAATGATTCACCCTCGGGCTGGCCTTAACCTTTCAGCAGCCCGAGCTTCCCTGAGTTAATAATGGAAGCTCTCAAATTTTGAAGCTGTTCGGTAAAAAATTAACGTACACCCCCGCTCAAAAGTATGTGGACACTAACCATTTTTATGAAATTTATATACTGTTGTTGTTAGACGGTTTTTATTGTTAAATTCTGTTACGTACATGTATGTAATGTATTACTAGAACATTGTATACAGCTACTTGAAAACAATAAAGTTTTATTTTTTCGATGATACTAATAATATAAAATTGGAACTGATTTTGGATTGATACGTTGGATACAGCTACTTGGAAACAATAGAATTTTATTTTTTCGATGATACTAATAATATAAAATAAGAATTGATTTTGGATTGATACGTTGGATACAATTACTTGGAAACAATAGAATTTTATTTTTTTCGATGATACTAATAATATAAAATTGGAACTGATTTTGGATTGATGCGTTGGATACAATTACTTGGAAACAATAGAATTTTATTTTTTCGATGATACTAATAATATAAAATTGGAATTGATTTTGGATTGATACGTTGGATATAATTACTTGGAAACAATAGAATTTTATTTTTTTGGATGATACTAATAATATAAAATTGGAACTGATTTTGGATTGATACGTTGGATACAGCTACTTGGAAACAATAGAATTTTATTTTTTCGATGATACTAATAATATCAAATTGGAATTGATTTTGGATTGATACGTTGGATACAATTACTTGGAAACAATAGAATATTACTAGAATACAGAATAGAATTTAACAATAAATACCGTCTAACAATAACAGTATACATAATATATCACAAATTTCATAAAAATGGTTAGTGTCCACATACTTTTGAGCGGGGTTGTACAAACGTTTAGCATTATTTTAGTCATAAACTCGCTTCGCTTCTAAGTGCCTGAAATGTGAAAGCACTAGTTTATGGGCAACACGTGCTTAGAGGAAATTCATTCGACGCCAAAGTTTGATAATGGTTGTCCAAGGACCGAGGCATTGGAAAGAAGGAATATTCTTATATCGACGATATCGATTTAACGCGCGTGGCTTAGTTTTCCTCGCGGATCATCGAACCGAATGATTTTTTGCAAACAAAGGCGCTGTAAATTCGGCACATGCTCCGCTTCAAATTGTATCGATTATAGCTTGGCAAGTTTCTTTGCGCGGGAAATAGTTTAGTGTTTGGCACGGAGTTCTAAATTTACCCATAGAAAAGTATTTGCGACGCTAAAGTTCTTCAAAATAGATCTTTTATTAAATTTGATACGTTATGGATTTTGTACGACGAGTCATAAAATAAAGAATCATATTTTAAAAGAATTATTGTTTAAATAATACTTAGATGTATCTGTTGATTGCGTATTTCTAACGGCATCGTTGTAGACTTCAAACGATAATTCGGTTCTCCGGAAACTTTTGCCTTACAGCTTCGAATATCGCGAAGGAAAACGGGAATTTCGTGGTTCATCCTGCGGTCGGATGTGGGCTAGGAAAGAAAAATGGACAGCTACAAAAGATTGCATCCTGTGATTTGATCAAGTATATAAGCGTCCGCCTTTGACACTATTTCGACATAAATCAATTCGAACCGCTCCAAGCGAACACGCATTATTTGCTTCATTAGCTTCGTTTACAGTTCTGATACGGAATCTCAACTCAAAGGAACATGAAGCTCCTCGTTGCCCTCTGCATTTTCGCCTTCGTCGCTCACGTTTCTGCTGCAAGTGCTCCGCAAGTAGTCTACGACGGGCCAATTTATGAACTGAGTAAGTAACATTGACATTTCCAAAGAGAGAATCATTAAAATTAAAAGGAATCGTTTAAACTCTTTTTCTAATTTTGTTTAATTAGTCAGACACGTTAATTGCACGACGAGATTTTTCATTTTTTTTAAATATTTTAGCACGATGATTATCGAAAAAATTGCCTGCGCTAATGAATCGAAAGCTCGCAGATGAAGATTAAAAATCTCGTACGTTTGCCGTGTTTCCGCAATGATTAAATTCGCGCTTCCAAATATTTTGCAAAAACGTCGAATGAATTATATTTCTTTTTCTCAGGAGCGACATAATGCAATACGATTTGAAAATTCTCCGAAATTACTATAAAACTTTGCACGCGTATGGAGATCGAGACGCGTAGTTGAAAACATTTTTAGATTTTTCTTGTCCATAATAACGCGCAGCGTTAAACCGCCTACACATGTAATTCTTCTCGCACGTGTCTGGAAGTGCATAAAGATTATCTCGAGCTTTTTGAATTGTACCACGCATTTTTGCCGTGACTCGTGCGCAACCTTGGCACGAGTGAAACAGGAAAAAATTTAGCGGTAAAATTCGCATGTCTGTTAAAATAAAAATGCTTGATAAAAAATGAAACGGTAATACCACTTTATTCAGTCGTTTTCCAGCGGAGAGCTGTTCGCCTTCAATTATTTGAAATTATTCTTAAAAACTGCTAGAAATTCGTATGTTACTATGATTAGCCTAATAAATACTATTTGATAGTAGCAAGCAGAGCAATGTCAGACAGCTTAAGGTACTTTTATGTAGGGTTTGTCGATTTTCAAAAACATAGTTTAATTTTTTGGAGAAAGATAAAATTTATAATGTATATTTTTTTTACGGATTCTAGTTATTTTATTTATTTTCTTTCGTGTATCTTATTTTGTTATATTTTTGTACTAAAAAATTGTAGGAATTTTAATAATTTAATTCATTTCATTTACCTGGTTTTGTTTAATGTAAAACTAAAAGTAAAAAATGTTTCGAACGATTGTAAATAGTTTTCACTGTTTTAATTTGAAAACTAGTGTTTTTAAAAGTCGGTTTCTGTGTAAACGCTAATTTGTTTTTAAACAACAATGATTATAGAACGCATCGACGAGCCTGACAGTCCCGACACTGCCGTGAAACCACGAATGGCAGAGGACTATGATTCTTTGGACGATTCTACGGACTTAACATCCCGACCACGCAGGGTGACATGCGACGTCCTTTCCTGGCAATCGAAATGGTTCAGCTTCAATCATTCTGCTTGCGCCATTAGATGCCTTGCTCAACGTCGCAGAGGTGGTCGCTGTGAGAACGGCGTTTGCGTTTGTCGCTGAACCGTTTTTCGCTTTGATACGTATTCAATTTCTACATAAAATATTCGATTCTCTCAATCGATTCATTTACTCATCGCGAAGCTATATCGTTGCCATAAATGGTAATGTTCGGCGGATTTTATTTAACGAATACATTATGCTTAACAATCCCAATATCCCAATGCAATAAACAATTTGTAACACAGAATTTGTTAATTGGTGTACTTAATTTCTCATTTCGTATGACTATTTTTAAAATATCAAAAGTAATAATAGACTGTTTCACCTTTTATAAAACTGTCATGTTGAATATATAGTATAAAAGCACTGGTAGTCGACCACTTAATAAATTTGAATTAAGTGTATTAAAAAAAAATAAACAGTCAATGTTGAAAAATATATAAAATACATTAAATTAGTTTAAATGTATTTAATTTATCACTAATATTTTTTGTTTGCACATAAAAGTTTCGGAGAAGAAGTAATTGGTGTTACAAATAAAGTGTCAATTTGTTGAATTCGTTAAGCTCGTAAGTAAGAATGTTGATATTCTTTAAATAATATGCAGCATCAGTTTTCATTACATTAGCTGCTTCTTCTCAAAGCTCGTTTTTGGCTGTGTTATGTTTGAAACCAGCAATTGCACATGTAAAATCAAAACCTATTTACAAATCATTTTTAAAGCATTCATTTTCTTCACTTTTGAAAATCGATTTTGTTGTATTTCGAAATTAGACATTCAGAACCCAATATAAAATTATCATTTAATAAATATTTATTTTTTTAACATAAATAATAAAAGAGGTCGACTACTGGTCAAGAGGTGGTCAATTTCTACTGCCTTTACTCTACTTCTTAACACATGAGAACGTGAAAGTGTAAAAATTAAGGGAAAATAGAAAGAAAAAGAAACATATGGCACAAGTCGCGTGCACAATCGCCGTCACAAAGAAGAATCGCGATAAAATGGAAAACGCGTCGTTCATTATTATTCGCTCATCCTATCCAAGAACGAAGTTAAATTGAGAATCACGTATTCCAGGAAAGTAATATTATTCTCAATGTAATGGTCAACAGAAACGAAGTACGTCACTCGGATCCATCAAGTATAGAAACGAAGTTAGGAAACCGTTAAATGGTTTACACTAAAGTTTCACTGCAAATTCTATTTAACTTTTAATTACAACCGACAGGAATCTCGCCAGCATTATTCGCAACTAAATCAGAAAAAGCTGCGTAATCGACAGGCGCAACGTCGAACGGTGTCATTCGCGAATTTCCATCCCGTCGATACTTTCGCGATCATATTTTTATGGATTCCTTTTCGCCACGTTTCGTTCCCAAGTTTCGACGGGCACACCCATAAATCACAAATTTGATCAAAACGGTCCGAGTTCTCGATCCCACGAAGACCGCCATAGTCTCCGGCCTCGTAAAACTTTCAAAACTGTCTAAACTTTGGGAAACACTCGATCCCCTCGCAACATCCAACGACACGGTATTCATCAAGGTCAAAAGTCCGGTGCGACTCGAAAATCTCTACCACCATCAAATTTTTCTTTAAGCTCCGAGCCGCAGTTTCACCATCGTTAAGAGCGACGCTTAATCTAGGACAAGTAAGGTAAATGTACCAATAACTGGACGTCTAAGAACAAGGAGACAAATATCTTAAATTTAAGGTATAAAATTAACTTTAAAGTAAAAAAAAAACTATTGCATTTTGAAGGGCATTACATTTTACATTAAATAAGTGCAAAAGAAACGATTATTTTCAACGATATTAAATATAAATTAATTAAAAATGTAAGGAGACGTGATGTACCAATACCTGGCCAGCCAAACGCGATTGTCCCAATGTCCAAATTTCGAGGTCCCAATAAGTGGCCATGACTTTGATAGAGTATTAAAAATAATTTTAGCGAACGAAATTTTATTTTGTAAAGTGAAAATAAGAAATAAACTAAATCAGAAGCATTAGAAAAGTTAAAAAGTATGAATATACTCAATAAAGAGGCCATTAAAAGGTTAAAAAGTAAAGTCGTGAAACACGGTTTTACTGTGTAATAAATGATATATTTTTATTATTAATCAATTTTTTTTGTAATGCTTTTTTCATAGTTGTCAGTCGTTTGATCTCTTCGTTCAACTTTTTCCTTTCTTCAGCTATTGCCTTTTTATTTTCTTTCTCTTCTGCTTTTCTTTATCCTTGCCCATTGTATGTTCTATAATTTGAGGTTAAGTGTAGCATATGTAAGTAAAAATAAATAAATAAATGTAAAACAACAAAAAACCTATAAAATCTAACTTCATTCTTTATAATAAATATTAACTTACCTAAATTAACTTTATGCAGAAACTAAAAAATAAGAAAAATGTGAAACACGTGTCGCGGTTAGTTATGGGGCAAGTAAGATTATTACGTACTAGTACATAACCACATAAATTTGTGACTTAAAAACTATTTACATGCGTAATTCTTTGTTTTCTATTTATTATAAATATTCTTAAGATTTTATAACTGCCTTTTTTATATAGAAAAATGTAGTATAATGATATTTATCACCTTAATAAGTACTACGCATTTCTTAGCCATATCTTAAGGAATCCATGAAGATTCATGGTGCATTTGACTATGATATTTCAAACAATATTTTTAATATTTCAAACAAAAAGTTTAGGGATATAATTTTTAATTTAGAAGGCTGAATGCTTAAATAATAAATTGGTACAAATATTCTTTTTATTTTATGTCAGTTTAGCTTGTTACAAAATAAAATGTCGTCAGTGGCCAGGTAATGGGACGTGGCTAGTCATTGGTACATTTACCTTAAACTTATCGCGAACATGAATATGTGTCAAAAACTGACCACGTATCATTTGAATAACAAATAATTCAATCGCCCGAGGGGATACCTCCCCTTTATTATATCCCGAAAAGAATTTCCTTACGCTTGCGGGACTCGAGTTAAGCACGTCAGCGTTGCAATCAGCCGATCACATCCGAATGCGATCTCCTGAAAGATATCTGCCGGTATCCAATAAAGCAAAGACCTGGCGAGTGCAGCCAGATAGTCTATCGATCGTGCTTCGCGACCACGGTTCACCCTTAAAGGTACAAAGTTAAAACGCTCGGGGAGTTCGCCGGCTGTGTATTTTTTTTTTTTTTTGCACCACCGTTCGCTAACATTAGGCCCCGCGATACCGTCCACCCGTACAACCCTTTTGCTTGCGCCGCTCGCGTCATTCCTCGATGCATTGTGACGTCACATTGTTGTTTCCAACGTCGCGTGAATGCCGCGTGTACGAGTGGACGCGCCACAATAACGCACGAAAGAGTGATCAGCCGAACGATGTGTTCTGCTTCGATGTTGTTTGCGAACATCACGGTTGAAAAACGGAGTGACCCGCTTCCAATCCGATTCATGAACTCCATTGTACGTATCGTATTACCGGCACTGGAATTACGACGTAATGTGGCGAAAGTACAACGTCAGCAGATTTTTTTGTGATAAAGCAGACTGCAGATGTCTATGCAAATGCATATTTTTATAGAAAATAGGAGCAATGGGACCCGAACAGAAATTAACGTCATGATTAGGTGGTTCTAAAAAATATATTTCTTGTTTTGTATATTTTGTATGATACTTTCTTTGCATATTATGTATATTTTTTACGTTTTTATTTGTGTATAATAATTATCAGAATGCTCTAATAACAAAAAATAATTTCTCATAAATATCTATTTTAAAAGGTTAATCATATTGTTGGTTGATAACATTGTGAAATAAATAATGAAGTATGATTCCTGATAACTAGACTGCTACACTTCTAACTATTCGAATAACAGTAGAATTCGAATTTGATATTGGAATAATTCAAATATTCGAACACTATGCGAACAATTAAGTCTATTCAAATTTTTTAATATTATTCGAATAGTTAGAAGTATGAAATAGTGTGCTGAAAAATCGATCACGCTGAATATTTAAATACTCCGAATTATTCGAATAATGCTCGAATATTCGAATACTCCTAATTATTTGAATACTTTTAATTATTCGAATAATCGAAAATTCAGATATTTAAACTAAATTGCGAATTTGTATGCAAACTCAAACTTTAACATATAAAAATTAAGAATTGAAACTTGAATAATACTGTGCCTTATTTTCCTGCTATTCTAATTTGGATCATATTTTTGATATTTGGTATATTTTCACGTCTATAAACCGTTTCATAGATTTTTGCAGACTAAAAATGATTATAAATGTATAAAAATCCACAATCTAATAATAACTATTCATATCATATGTATACATTGATATTCGTTTATGTTTATGAGAACTGTTCAAAACATGTAAACTGTAGAATGAAATCTAAATTTAGATATCAAAGTGTATTCGGTTGCATTGTAACTAGACCGCGGACTTTATGCATTTCTTGCAATACTAAGTACGCAAAAAATCTACGAGACTGTTAACATATATTAAAATACACAAAATTTCCAAAATATAATTGAAGTTAGAATGTTTAGAAAATTAAACATATTGTTATTCAAGTATCAATTCCTTATTTATGCTTGTAAACATTTTATTTTCCATAAAAATCGACTATCTAATTATAACGTTGTTGATAGTGTTGATTACATCATTAAAGTGATTAGATACAAATTCATAAATTATTATTGGTCAATTTCAGTGCTATTATATGATTCAATGGTCTAGAAAATCAAAACAGTTTTTATTATTTATAGATCAATGCTTTGTTAACTTAAAAATAATATGGAATTTCTTCGCAATCAAAATTCAAATGAAAAGTTATAAAATATAATATAAATTAATGCGTCAGCATTAAAAGATTCAATTAAATTGATTACAGATTCCGCTCAATATCTAAATAATA
This sequence comes from Perdita meconis, assembly GCA_030770465.2. NCBI lineage: Eukaryota > Metazoa > Arthropoda > Insecta > Hymenoptera > Andrenidae > Perdita > Perdita meconis. Next base: position 11,615,052 of record JASKOS020000003.1, on the reverse strand, counting down.
TACCTACTGGCTGTGGAGAAAAAGTAAAGATATAAAAATCTTGAAGATGTTGAGAAAATATTTTCAGCATTTCTATTAATTTTATCCGATAAAAGGAAAACACGGAAAAAATTAAAGTTACACATTGCAATGCAAATTAAGAACGGTGATACATATACAACTATTTTATATCAATGATATAGCTCTAAAATCATGTTATATTGCATTGTACTGTATTGTAACATTATTTGGAATAAATTTTGTTCATATTTTACAAATTTCTTGCATATATTTTACATACATTTCGCATATATTTTACATAAATTTCGCATACCTTAATACATTAAATTTACATAAACATAAAATCTACTGAAGTCATTTTCCTAAAGTTTTCGATCGAGTCGCAGTTTCGTTTACGATAAATGCCAGCCAGAATAAATTTTGCAGTTGTTCACAATAGGAAAAGATTTTTTCTGCGCTAACGTAATTTCGAATGTTTTCCATCGTGATTGACCTTTTCGCTGTAAGGGGTGACTATAATCACCTGCGACTGGGAGCTCACAGGGATTGAACTCCCCCTTACGTAATTATTACCTTGCTATTCAAATATTTTTTCCCCTTTTCCATTTCACACACGACGTTGATTCTGCAGCCAGTTTTACCACTTTCAACATTCGAAGAAAGTATCCCAGAATGCTAACCTCAAGGAGATTGGAGAACGTAAAAAGAAAAAATCGATTTTTGCTACGTCAACGCGACGCTCCCCTTTAATACGTCGAATTTTCTATCGCAGGGGATCTTAAAATGCAAGCGTCAGCTTTTTTTAAAGTATCAACAAAAAAAAAAAACGGTTGCACGTTGCATCATTTTCATCGTGACGTGGACTGAAAATTATGTGGCGCATCGTCATTCTCGACAGGCGTAAGAAACGAAATCTCTGGAGGATCAAATCGTAAATTACATTCCGGCGCAGCGAGAGTAAGAAACTTTGAATATTTTCATGGCGGAGCACTGTTGTAGTTGCGCGCCTTGAGGAAAACCGTTGAAAATAAGAAAGGCGAAAGGTGTACTGTTGTTAAGACCACGAAGTTCGATAAACAACGAAACTTACGAAGTCAAAAGTAAAAGATCGCGAGAGGGAAATTGAAATCTGAGTCGACAATTGGTTCTATTCTTTGTGTCACCTTTGACCTCTTGCCTGCTCGTAGAAATTACGTACAACGAAATCATCATTTCGAAGTTCGAGTTTCGAATCATGGGCGAGGCGAAAGTTTGCTCGGTACAATTTATCTGAATACGAAATCTTTGAAACGATCTTCGTTTACAAGAGGAGAATGCAAAATTTGTAGCACCTTGTAAAGTATGGTAAAGAGCGTCTGAACGAACCGATAAACTTGCGCGGAGTACTTAGCAAGCCACTCTAACTTAAAAGGGTGATAGGCATAAAGCCATGAGCGTATTTCAATGTTTTATACAATTATAACGGAAATAAGGCACTATGCAAAAAACAACCTTCTAACAATTTGTCACGTGTTGTTTTTTTTTTTTTCACCCCCGATGTATAAATATTCAAACGAGTGACCTACTATTCGTTGCGAGAAAAGGAGTGACACTTTTTTCCCTATACGATCATTTTCAGGATTTAAATTCCTCGCTGTTTTGTGGGGAACTGCAAATTGTAATATTCTACGGTGGCAAAGCAGCAATTCACACAAGCCATAAGCAATAAGAACAGTTATACAGGGTGTAACAAAAATGTTGCACGTCCTTGAAAGGGATGATTCCTGAGGTAATTTTAAACAACTTTTTCCTTAGCGAAAATGTTAGGTGAGGTTTTGTTGACGAGTTATTAACGAAAAACGTCGACCAATCAGAGAGCGAGAACAGTAGACGAACCTTGGCGCGGAGGATGGCGGACCAATGCTACGCATAGCTGTAGCCCGCGCCGAAATTCATACACTGTTCTCGCTCTCTGATTGGTTAATGTTTTTCGTTAATAACTCGTTAACAAAGCCTCACCTAACATTTTCGCTAAGGAAAAAGTTGTTTGAAATCACCTCAGGAATCACCCCTATCAAGGACGTGCCACATTTTTGTTACACCCTGTATAAGAAGGTACACTATACACTATACTTCGTAAATGCAGTCGCAATTTTATTACGAGTATATTAGGAATGCAATGTTGCTGTATCAAACATCTGCACAATATTTAAAAATCAAGGAGTTGAATACTGAATAACGAGATTGAGGAGGAAAAGAAGCTGCCTGGTTTGCTTGGATATCCATTTCTAAACATGTATTTTGGTATCTCATTTTTAATTAACAAACGAAAATAACTTGCATAAATTTTGAGGGGACACACGCTCTCAAATGTGCTTTAGGACTGTATTCAAGCTACTCTACTTACAATTTAATGATGATCAAACTTATTCACAAATCATGCGTATTCGAAGGGCAGAAAAATTAAACCGACAACATTACGTTTATTAAAGAACCTGACAAAATCCATAAAAATGAACTATGCGCTTCACTATATGCAGCGTCACCAAAAGTTAGTAAACAAACAAGTGAAATCAATAATAGGAACATAGCGAATATTTAAAAAGCCAGAATCAAACACCTTCTACGTGGCAAACAAAAACGAACGTGTATGCGCAATTTGTCTTTCCTTTGTTTCCGCAAACGAAATTTCGAATGTTTCGCAACAAAATTGACCTAATATTCGCCTTTTTTTATGAGCATATCCTATCGTCAAAGTAACTTCGCTGTTTAATGTTTAATAATCGATTCTCGTTATTTGCGTTCCAACACAGTGCGACTTCTGCATTCTCGTTGATGGACCTTTCAACGACGATTCAAAGCCTGCTTGTCATTTACCGGAAGATGACACGTAGCGATCGACGTTTCGCCAAGCGTTGTTTCGCGGCACAAACGACCTTGCATGAGCTACAAGTATCGGGATCAACCAGACACAGGATAGGAGGAAACTCCTTTTCATTGCAACACTTAAGAATTCCAAGCTACGCGACGTACAGTTTCTTCAAAGGTTTCCACGCGGCGTTTGCCCGACGCGCCTATTCCGGGGAAACCTTTGTCGCATTTGAGAGTCTTTCAGATTAGCCGACATCGCGCGGTAATTTGCGCGATTGAAAATTGAAACAGTGGCGAATGAATTCTACAAATCTGCGAGATTAGAATGAAAAAGTTGGATCTTCGATATCCGGAATTTCAAGACCTTTCGTTAACGTAAAAACGAAACAACATAAATCAAACTATTTGCCTAATTTGAAGAAATCGGGACATTCATATTTTCGTTGGTACAATAAGCCGGATTTGGCGTAAATAATTCCTTTTTTCATTGCGCGTCACAATGCCGTTAACGAGGCGTTTTAACGAACAAAGTTCAATTCATGGTCGCGGCTTTAATCCTAAAGCGAAATCGAAGGTCAGAATTCTCTCCACTGGTTCGGCAAAAATTTCTCTCTTTGTTCGGATACCGTGGCGTCATGATGTGCCATCGCGTTATGAAACTTATTCGGATATTGGCAAAACGAAGATACGTTTCAGCGACCGAACCCAATTAACTCCGCGAATGCCACGCAAATGTGGACAATGCGTGCAGGAAGTCAATTTTCGCATACTTCCAATGGGTGGACAAAAATTCCAATCGGGGCGAAGATTGTTTTCTGCCACCGACAATAATCGATAACTCCGGCGTTATCAGCCGGCAACGCGAAGCCTGTCGCTTTTTGAGGGATACCGGTTTGCGATTCATGGTGCTGACTCTCAAACAAAATCCTTTGTTAGATATTCAAGAGATCAGTTCCGAAGCGTTTCAAGCCAGAGATTTTTTTACTGTTTCGGACTATCAAGAGATTTGAAATAATATAAATTGCATTGTACAACTGTTTTTCAAGTCAAATATTTATAGTTTTTTTTTTAGAGAAGCTCTTTAATTATTAAAAATTAAGGTGGGTGTATAATTTATGATTACTTTGAGGAATTTGATATTCAACCAAAGAAAAAAGACATAGAGTAACTCCGAGAGAAAATGGAATATTTTGAAAGTATTGAATGAGTTACTTAACTACAACATATAATTGGCATAACACTATATCTTTATAAATAACTGTGGTAACAAGAAAATTTATATTTCTTTATTAAATTTATTTGTAACTATTGTATTCTTAAAGGAAAATATTTTATTTATTAGAATAATAGAATTTTGAAGTATTTAGTTATTTTTTTGGCATCGAACTTGAAACATTTCTCATAAAATTAGCGAGACAGACTATACATTCAATCCTATAATTCTGTTGTTTTTGTAGTAATTTGGCGCGAATCCTATGTATAGTAATAAATTAACCTAATTCATCATTACCAAATATGAGTGGTTAAAAACAAACGAGACATTTAGGTGATCTCCTTCATCTGGGACACCCTATATATTTATTATTAAATAAATAGTAATACAATATGTGCTTCACAAAAATAGTACTAGTTTAAAATTCTTTTCTGATTCCCATATGGCTTTCAGAAACTGCGCGTAAAGCAATACGAAATTCAACATAATTAAACCTTTCATGCCGATTTCTTTTATATTTTTATATTTATTGTTATCTCTTTTTCTTTTTATAAATCTTTTTTTGTATTTTTATTTATATTTTGTTTTTGTGTTCATTTGTATTTTATCATTTGTCTACATTGTGTAACAGAGGGTTCATCCCGTTGGAAATAAAATATTATTATTATTATTATTATAAAATTGTTTATCCTCTTGTATTTTTGCTTGTCTTTTCTCTTTTTTGTTGCAACTAAAGTTTTCAGAATAATTGGCAAAGAATTTTATTTTCGAGATTCCATTTCATTTCGACATCGTTCGTTGTTAAAATTGCTTTCACAGTTTTTTCACTTCTATCGTTGTTATCTGTAACAATTAAAAATCACCAGTTTTCAGGAAAAAACCAGGTTAAACTTTATAAAAGTGTTTTTATTAACATCACTGTCAATATTATTATATAGAATAATCATTTCATCATATCATTTCAATGGTGGTTGATGTTACATATCTGTATAAAAAATGCATGAAAGAATAGTTTTAAGACGTAACAATATTGTAGTTCGTAATACAACTTTATTCTAATTTATTTTTTATTACAATCATAATGAAAATAATCTGAGGCTTCTTAATATACAGTAGAACTTTAATTAACCAACTCTTGATTGCTTTCTTTTCCTATTTTTCTGTATCCTAATTATTCGACGCACTAGCGATGAAGACACAGTCAAATTTCAAATAAAACTTGACTTTAGCTTTAATGGTGATCTACTTAGTAAAGCTGTAAAGGTAAAGATTCGAACACTTGAGTAATTTGAATATCAAATTTGAATTCTACTGGTATTGACACATTCGAATAGTTAGAAAATTAGAATATTTTTAACAGCCTTAATACTTACTAACAACAAAAAGTATTGATAATAATGAATCAGATAATCGAGGTTTTACTTATCAGAATAATGTGTTTCGGGAACTTTGAGTGACAACTGTGGAATAAATAGAACAATCTCTGTAGTTACCGGATGGCGACAAAGAAAGTAAACGTAATTGAGCGAGAATGAAATATCTTATGTCGTATGTTATTCGAGAGGCGACATTATTAGAAAAAAGTCTTGTGAACTGTGAAGCGTTGCATGTTTGCTTAAAAAAGAAAAAAAAATAATTTTGTTTAGTGTTTGATCATAATTTTGTAGTTATATTTTTCAATAATTCATTTTCCCATAAGATTACACGTTAAATTAAAAGTTAAATAACTTAAAAGCATCTGAATCAATTTTTTTTTTTAATTTAGCGTGAGGTTTTATTATTGCATAAAGATTCCTCCAATTATCAAAGATTATTGCTATTTCTAATGTTACTCAAGTTCATCCTGTAGTTTCCTCATTATTTCCATCATTAGTTTAATTTTCACTTTACTTAATATATGTACATATTTAGTTTAATTACTATTTTAATGATCATTTAACCGGAGATCAATTAATAAGTTCAGAATCGTTGTGTCGACTCATTCAGGTCCATGGACTCATTCTATACTATTAAAGGTCGCCATTAAAAAAAAATACACACACACACACAATATCGAAATTCGGAGAATGTGAGCTACTTCTGAATTTCAATTCGTCGTCATCAAAAAATTTCTTAAATCTATTCGCCTTTTTACTTTCAAATACATCGTTTGGCCTATGAAATGTCCACCAGTTAGCACTTAGAAAACAACACGATTCGTATCCAAGCCGATATTTCCTTTAGTGATTAATATTATGACATGAAAATTTAGAATAGTATAATTAAAAGATGTATCTTTTACTAGGAGGATATTGTGTATTATTTCCACTTATATCTGCCTAAAAAAAAAATTTATGGATTTGTACTTATGCTTCTACTGGACCTCTAAGTAGATGTAATCCCTTAAGACGTTTAGCACAATTAATATCAAGAAAAAACATTTTGATTGATAGTAGAATTCTAATAGCCGAAGATTTATGTACTTTATTGTGTGTTTTGTTACAAGAAGTCTCGCTGTTTAAGCAAGTACCAAATATCTTAATCCGACTCTGACTGTACTGCACTTCATATCTACCAATATCTAAAAATTATTTTAGATAGCACATTTACAAAGAACGCTCCAAATTAACTGTTCTCGTTTCCATCGAACAAGACTCACCGAAGGTTAAAATCAATGTTACCGGTACTCGTCGGAGTATTCTGATTTCGTTTTACCAAATTTTAAAGTCAAGACCCAGGGGCAACTTAACGAATCGTCTTCGACGATTGAAAAGGACCTCTTTCGGATCGGATACCGAAGGATATTAGTTACCGCGCACAAAAGGGAGCTCTCTAAGGTAGAAACTTCCTTCGGGGGAAGGAAAAATTTGCGTGATTCTTATGTTCATCGATTCGTCGGTGGAGCACGATAAAAGGAAGAATTTGCACGGTCCGTTGGAGAGGAAGAGGAATACCGTCAAAGAGCAGGATATAAAAAAAATCGGGAGAGATCTTAACACGTTAAGCGACATACGCTAACAGAAATCGATTTGTAAAACGTACCTTCCGCGAAACGATTTGTATACGTCGGAATATTCTGGAACCAATCAGCGCTTTCTTTCATCGCAGTTCGCGCGACCTTCGTGGCTGTCTCTATTTCATTTTCATGGTAATCTTATTTGCTTCAAAGTTATGGCGAAATTCATTCGTCGGACCAAGTCGTGAACTAGCCATGTACGGTTATTACGAGAAATACTACTTAAATAAGTAGTTTTAGAAAGTTATGATCGGGCATTAAATTAGGCAGAGTTTTGAAAGCTGTGCCATAAAGTAATCCAAAAATTAAATATTCCTTTCTTTCGTTTGTTGGCGCCTTTAAAAAACATTAATCTCCTTTGATCTGCTGATTGGGCGCGTCATATCAACTCGGTACGCAAAAGTTTTTAATTATTTCGTGCGTTGCCGATTATATTTCGCCATCGCGGTTCACGATTCTTTACTAATTCGCGAAGCACGATGCTGCTACATAAAACAACAATCGATCCTGTGAATCTGAACCACAATGAGGGCAACTTGTGATTAATGATTCGTGGTCTCGGTAGTTCCTGGTCTTCGTCTTCATTACCCGTACGTCATATTTGTTTGGAGGTGATAATAACCACAGATGCGTGTTTAATCCAACACGGGGCTGGATGAAATTTGGTGTTAAAGTTTATGCAATCCTCTAAACAGCATTCAGGCGGAGCCATGGTGATAAATGATCCCCGGAACAATTTCTTTTAGGCATGTTCAGATTAATAAAGAGAGGTACTATTAATCATAATGTTTCTGGTTGCTATTAATCGTAATATTTCTGATTATAATGATACGTTGCCATTATTTGCTTTTTATTATGCTATTACTTCGAGATTCCTCTTTAGAAGGAAGGATTTTATCGACTAAGCGGTTCAAGCAGTAAATAAAAGATCTGGACTCTGATCGTTGGCAATCCATTCGGTCAATTTGTTTGCTCCTTTCAATTCGAAATCCTTTTTCCCACAATTTCCCTAACTGCAGATCGATTGCTTCAAGTTCTTTGCTACGCGATTTAATTACGGGAAAATTTGTTGGCGGTTATTCGATAGTTTTGATGTTATAAATATAGTTGAAAAATATGATTGACGTTTGATTATTTTCATAAAAGGGTTTTGTGTCTTTGACAGGTGCCTAATTGAAAAAAGCTAAAGTCACTGTGGGAGTGTTTTGGAAATGTTAATAAACTGCTAGAGTTAATTAAACTGTTAAATTAACACTGTCAACATTTAATTGAATAATTGGAAAGGTAAAATGCAACTTAGTTAGGAAGTCAAAAAGATTTACAAAAACTTTTAAATTAGAAAGAAAGATAGAAACTCCTCAATGATCCCGTAATAAGCTTTCGAGTGCTCATCATCTCAAGAATATTAAACGTTTGTAGTAGTGAACAATGAACGGCAGCGTAAAAGAATTCACTGAATAATTTCCTGACGATAGCGTTATATTATCTTCGAAGATGACTGAAGTGTCATTGATTTCCATTAGCGGTTCTATGACGGTATAAAGTTTCTGACGTAGCGGCGATCGAACGCTGAGGAACTTGGAAAAACTTCAACGACTCGCGAATAATCGAAGGGAAACGTCGAGCTGAGCAAGAACTTAACAATAACACGATAAATTTCGCTGTTTTATTAATTAGTTTACCAAGTTAACATTTACCAAGATAGCACAGCGAATATCTGTGCTTCTGTATTGTATAGTTAACATCGCGAACATTCAGCAACGTATTGAGTTCTGCATGTTGATACCAACAATAGAACAATTATAGAAAATAAACCTCTTAACGAGTGTCTTCCTTGTGAATGCTATTTGCTTGTGATCGTAGTTAGTAAAATAATATTCCTTGTATTTCTCTATTATAGTAATCAACGTGGAATCACAAAAGAAATTCAGAATAATGAATTTTTGTTTGCAATTATTTCTATATTTCAATGTAATTATATCAACGTTACTGATTTTATATTCCAAATATGATTTATCTAACCCTTAGAAAGATCTCGCAAAAATGTGGGATCCTTCTCCAACCATTCAAGGGAAACACCGTCATTATTTCCATCTTTCCCGTTCTCGACACTTTGTCGGACCAGTTATTCTTTTGTAGAATGTAATGTAATGGCTACAGGTTGCTAATGGGACCGATCGATTTGTTCCTTCGCCCTTTGTAAGTTATTTCCAAGACAGACAAAGTTATTGAAATTATTGCGAGTTAATGGTGGCACACCCGGCAACTGGGTTGGGGAATTCGTTCGACCGAGACTGTTAGTCATCGAAGCCATTAAACTGTATTTAGTCATTTCTGTAACAGCCGATGCAAGAGATTACAGGTTTAGTTGTACACAAAATTGGATTACAGGTTTCCAATCTTTTCGCTCGATAAACATTGCTCTGCAGTCCACTTAAATGTAAATTAACGGAGGTAGATTCGATTTCCGAGACCAAACCGGAGCATTATTCCGAATCAAATTATTTTCGGAATAAATGTTTGTGTAATAAATCATATCATTTAAGTAAATGTCATTTTGAAATTAATTATCTTGTATTTATTTGTTTCAACGACAAAATGGTTTCGCTGTTATTTGAATACTAATTTAATGATTTCGTCATTTCGTGTTCGAATAAACATACTTTTACTATTTTACATCCTACTCTGAAAAAAATATTTGTGTTCCCACTTTTCCAAATTTTAAGCTAGACACTTAAATTTTAAGATTTACTCAATAGAACCCCCAAAAATTGGTGCCAAATCGTTGTCACTTTACCTTTAATGACTATTTAGATACACAAAACTCAAATGCCTTTTATAATTACGTCACAAAATTACTTCAAAGTTGAAAAATGTGTAATCTGTTAAAAATCAAGTTTCTCAAAAACTGAGGATTTTAGATTAGTAATCAGCACACGAAATTCTATAAGAAAAATATAATGCATATCGGAACACCAAAAAAAGGTTAAAATTTATTGTATTGTGTTATTTTCTGCTTGATTTTTGTTAGTTGAAGGGTGATGATATTCTTGCCATTTATAATTTCGAACTTCTCTGTAAGGGTACTTAGAGAATTCGCATCTTGAACTGCAATATCTCTTCTTGCGAGAATACCTTACTTCAGCCTCCTTAGGTACGTGGCATACAATGCTTTCGACTTTTCTTGTCCGTGCTTTTTTTTCATTTTGCGAATGTGTTCTCTCTGAAGTGTTCAACAGGATGCTGAATACTTATTTCATAAATATTTTATCCTCTTTATACGTGCAACTAGCGTTCTAGTGCACTTGTGTATATTTTTGAAGCCCTCTCAGGCCCATGAAAATTTGTAAAACGAACGGGAAAGTATCCGTTTTCGTCGAAGAAACGTTCCATCAGAATCGAGTGCTGTACTGCATATATTTTCCGTTGCATATTGCGCATAATATAAATAACAATGTTATCTAGAGACTACGAAATGCCGTTTTAATTCACTTAAATGCGCAACCCTACATTAAAGCTAAATTACCAAGAGTGTTTTGTGGAATTTGGGACAGTAAAGAAAGCAGACTTAATGAAATAATTTTGCGTAATTAAATTTCGAGCTCGCGTGTGTTATTAAAATTGAAATTTTTCTGGCACTATTACAACGAAAACATGTAATAAATTGAAGAACTAATTTCGCCCTTTTCGAACGATTTTCCGCCAGTGGATGAAAATTGTTTACAACATACTTCACCGTTCTCTGCGTTCGCGCAACGTTCCATTGAAATCAGAATTTCCAAACACGTGGATTTCCATCGCCGGAAAATAAATGGCCCTTAAAACATGTTTCATAATAATTTTGTCGGAGAAAAAGAAAGAGATTTTTGATAATTACTGTCTCCTCACCGACTTCTTTGGATTTTGCTATGTAATGTGTTGTGAAAAAAAAAGCGTCGCTTCCTTTTCGTCTTCGAAATAAAAATGGTGTAGACTGGGGCAAATCGAATATCTTTAATGATAAATGATAGTCAAACAATAAAAATCTAGTTTTCTTTCTTCTAGAAATAAAAAAACTAAACGGTGAGAAATATCGGATTCGGTCTGAAACTTGGGATGAATCCGATTACCCGGTTTATGAAAAAACTAGAAATGTTAGAAAACAAAATATTAATAAAAGAAATTGGAAGGATTCATATGAGTACAGTAAATCAAGTCGACACTGATTACTAAGATTGTTCGCGTGTATTTCTTTTGATTTGTTGCTTTTTTTAACATTTCACAGCAGATCCCAATGCATTCTTGATTATTATAAGAATGTGAAATCGAAATAAAGCTTATGTTATAAATGATTGTAAAATTAAATTATAAAACAACTGAATTTCAATCGTATAAGTTTATTACTATAATATAAAATCAGAAAGCTAAATATAATATGTTAAGACTATACAGGGTGTAACAAAAATGTTGCAGTTCCTTAAAGGGGGTAATTCCTGAGGTGATTTTGAACAACTTTTTCCTTAGCGAAAATGTTAGGTGGGGCTTTGTTAACGAGTTATTAACGAAAAACACAGACCAATAGAAGCACGAATACAGTGGATGAATTTCAGTGCGGGCTCCAGCTGTAAGTAGTATTGGCCCGCCATCGTCCGCGTCATCGTTAATCCGCTGTACTCGCTCCCTGATTGGCCGATGTTTTTCGTTAATAACTCGTTAACAAAGCCAGACATAACATTTTCGCTAAGGAAAAAGTTGTTTAGAATCACCTCAGGTATCACCCCTTTCAAGGAACTGCAACATTTTTGTTACACTCTGTATAGCAGAAAAATGAATAATATGATACAATAAGTTATTTCATACTTTTTGAAGGGTTCGTAATTTAACTGTTCCTTTTACATCGGAAGTTGTTTAAATTTTTTATTTAATTTATTTTAGTTATAACCTTTTTTTTTCTATCTCCAACCGTTTAGGAGGTACAACCTGTTCCAGTTGTCATGACATCCTGTATAGCAAAGAGACAAAAAAAATCGGCGAGTGGTTTACACGAATTACCGAAGAAACAACGCGGGGAGTAATCTTTTAGCAGGAACAATGCGCATTAAATCTTCCTCTGATTCGAATGTTGATTCAACATTCGCAGCGACGAGTTTCCCGATCTCTCGCGTAATTTGAGAACAAATATCGCGCACGGTGGTTGTGCGCGTTGCACAACACGCATTACACGTTCGCTCGCGTTCGTGCGAATTAGTCGGAAGAATAGGGAAACTGCCGGGGCCGGAGGAGCGTTTCGCGCAGTGCGGAAATATCGCGGCTGAGAAATGTAGTCGGCGAACGGAACCGCTGCGCCAGCATTTATCACGACGTCGATATAACGTTTACTCTTTCAACAGCCTTTCCACTTTTCGCCGTTCACAACTGACGCAACTTGTTGAGGGAAAGCGAGGACTAACTCCGGGAGGCGAGAGCTCCTATCCCTCCTGACAAAATAATTTGCGGTAGCTTTTAGTCTTCGCTGTACTTGCTCCCAGCGCAATAAAGCAATTTTTATCTCGATACCGCGCGGAACCGTTTAATTTCTGCCGCGGTGGATTTTGCGGGCGAACGTATTGGATCATTAAATAAATATATTCTCCTTTAATCGAATGGTTTATTATCGAAGGATCGGGTTTCGACGCTTCTTTCGCCCCTCTTTGTTTGTACGTCAACTGACCCGAGATAATGTTGAAATATGTACAAAATCGATGTAATGAAAAGTGCTTTTTATCGTTTCAGCAGAATCTCTGGACTCGTGTGTACCGTAAAGGAATTAAATAGTTCTTGATCAGGTATTAATTTATCATTTCATGAAATAAATTATTCCTTTGAGCAGTACCGCCCTTAGCCCCGCCCTTATTGTAAGTTAATATTTGATAAAAAATAAATTAATGTGATTGTAAGAGCCGAGGCATCCAATGTTTTAACTGATTTTACTTTCAACGTACGTGTTATCATCACCTGACAAAGGTAGAAAGGACAATGGTAGAAATTGGCCAATTTTTTACCTAACTGCCAACGAAAAATTTTTTCAGGATTTCTAAAAGTTTTAAGAAGGTTAAAACAAATAATTATTTATCCGTAGAGTGAAGGGAAAGTTGCACAAAATAACATTTGTGAAGCTTGTCTAATTTTCATCGAAATTTTTTGATCAGCCAAATAAGAATTAAGCAGAGTGCAAGAATGGAGAGAATATCGTCAATGATTTAAGAAAAAAGAAGAAAAATGTGAACCAAAGAAAGTATGTTTCATTTTAATATTTCTAGCTGCAGGAAAAAAGTTCGTGCGGCTCTTTTATTAAAAATGAACTTATATCAGAATTTTTACAGCAAAGGAATGAACCAACTTATAGAATGTTGGAAAAGAGTTCTAGAAAGAAATACTGATTACCTTGTTACACAAAGTAACGTTTCAAAATAGTTTGAAATATTTTAATCTTCTAAGAATCCCCACGAACTTTTTTCGGTATCTAATAGTTGTTTTGTTTAGATTGCGGATTTTGCGGACACAAATAAGGAGCAAAAGCTTGAGTAACAATGTGTCCTATTTTCTAAATAATGTGGCATATACGTTATTTTTTATATTTTAGACTTTGCAAACATCCTTATACATTTTTGCATACTGATATTTGCCATAAATGTATGAAAACCTACAGTCTATTCATTGAATATTTATACAAAATTTATCTAATGATAAATTAATTTCTTCCACGATCAGTAAATAGTTTCTAATAGATTTTAAATAATCTTCAAACAATATAATTCCAAGTTATTACGTCACAACTTACAAATTTTTAAATTATACGCATTTTTAACTTTTTCAAATTTTTACTTTAAGTTCAACCAGAAATTTATCTCTTATTAGTAAAAAAAGTCTACAATTTGGAGATTTATTAGATTAGAAAACAGTATTAAAACGGAAATCGCTCTAAAATGATCAAAATCTAGATCCTCAACGATACTGTGACGTTAAATTGATTCAATTAATGGTCTTTGATCTATTGCTAGATTGTTAATCATCAATTTCTCTCCTCTATAGAGATAATTAAAAATCGTGCTAGCGGTCAGTGGCCTTTTGGAAACTTCGGGTGTTTTCCGTGATTCTACAGTGTCGATATCGTATCTACGCTCAATTTGTCATTTTGCTTCCATCCCCAAACTTCCTGTATGTGTAAGCAGCTATTACCGTTTGAAGCTTCCGAGCATAAGCCATGTCAATCACTGATTCCATCCCAATATCGTAGTTCCCTTAATCGGAGATCGAACGACACACCGATAATAATTTTACGTTGGATACGTAACATTGCTATCAACAAATTTGGCGGTAGGTTGGAATGGAATTATCCATTCAGCGCGGCTCTCGCCTGAAAACCGTGATAATTGTCACTGCAAAAATCTGCTAAATCTAAGTTTTAATCGTGAATTCATTATTGCACAGCTTGAACCAAACCGTTTTCGTTTTATTTCGTAAAAAAAAAAAACACTACACTGGTATTCGATTTGTTTTTTCAAATTTAATTCTTTCACACATCCCGAGTTTATTATACATTTTATTCAACGTTTAGACACAAACTGTATACCTTTACAGCTTTTCAAAAAGCGAGTTTAATAATCCCGCGACTTCATTTAAAGAACAACGATAACGGAGCGTATAATTGCGAGACGCGTCGAGAAGTAACGGTTTCTGATCCGAGGGGGAAAAAAAACTTTCCTCCGCCAACAATCTTTTCAGTGAAACTTCGACTGAAAGGTATATTTCACAAGGAAAATCTGCATATTATGTCCCGGTGGGACAGAGAATTTCCACGGCGCGTTCAATTAATAAACAAAATTCGTGGTCGGGTGATTTGAAGAAGGTCGAAGTTGAAGCTTCAGCCGACGGAAGTAGGCGAGAATAATTGTTGATAATAAGCTTCGTCGCAACACTGTTATTATGTTCGAAACTTCCGAGCAGTTATTCGTTACGAATAACGGCGCGGCGGCGGGGGAGAAATCCGCCGGCGAAGACATTATCATTGGTAACACAGTGAATTAGGGAGGCACGTAGCGTGGGTATTCAGTGCAAGTTGTGCCGTGTTTTGTTTCGGAGGTGGGAGGACCGCAAGCTTTACGAGCGTCCTCGAAACAGCGTTAGCAGAGTACAGATCACGGGATGTGGATTTGCATAACGAGTAAGTGTGACGCATAATGTGTAATGATAATTCGCGTTGAACTTCCCGTGCAATTTAGATATTGGATTGCTGAAGTGGCTTCTCATTAAACAAGTATTAGACAGGATACGTCGGTCGATGCGACCTAGAAGAAATACGCCGGCGAGCGAACCTGAACGTGCTTCGCGAATCCCTGCAGGGATCGTTTAAAGACGTCGTTTATCGAGTTGCCGCGAGCTTTTACTCTGAAAAACTTTTATAGCTTTCAGGAGCGAGTTCGGATATGCTCGTATCACTGTAAAGTGTTGTTGGTTGATTATGTTAGCAATTACGCTGAATCGCAAAAATATTCACTTCTGGTATAACTTTCAATTATTTGTTGTGTATCTGAAATAAATATACACATCCGTTCAAAAATTTGGAGCACCCTCAACTTTTTACACGAAATCAATTATTTTGAACACATATATGTGCCCGTAATTATGAAAGTGGTCTAAGTCATATTGAAAAAAATTAAAAATTACATTGAATAAATTTAGTTTAAAATAATGTGGTGTGAAATAACTGATAAACTCATTTTTTTTTTAAATTTTGACTTAGACCACTTTCATAATTATGGGCACATATATA
The DNA here is from genome assembly GCA_030770465.2 of Perdita meconis. Classification (NCBI taxonomy): domain Eukaryota; kingdom Metazoa; phylum Arthropoda; class Insecta; order Hymenoptera; family Andrenidae; genus Perdita; species Perdita meconis. The sequence goes on along the minus strand of JASKOS020000003.1, from coordinate 11,599,203 downwards.
TGGATGTTTTATTAGAAATCCTGCATTTATGCAGAGTGTAAACTCTTTACGTAGCAATATTTTAAGGGATGGTAGGAAGCCTTAAATGGAACCGAAAAATATCCTATACAGTGTAACCTCGATTATGCGAATTACAATTACCCTCATTTTTATTTATCTAGAGTTCTAATTAATTATTGCTTTAGGTACAAGAGTTCAGTGGGACTCCGAGCTAAACTTGAACTGTGAATTAATAGTGTTCTACTAATTATTAGTATTTTATTATTAAAATATTACGTCGGATAATTGAGGTTCTACTGTAATATGCATAGTATGCTATCCGTCTCCATTTTGTAGTAAATGGCTTAAAGTTAATTTTGGGGAGCGATAAATTTTAGGCGAAAGAAGCTGACAAAGGAGAATGAACAAAAATGCAGTTTATTAACTATAAAGTTTTTACTCAACAGTGTCTTTTGATATTTCTGAATAAAAGTTGACTTGTATTTTTAGTACATGAAATTAATTAAATCTGAATCCTTTTTATTTCTACTTATTTTTTACCCATAGTCCAAAGTCTGAGAGATGCTCCTTTAGACTTGTGGAACATTTTCTGGTTCTTTCCAGACTGGGTAAAAAAAATGGTAAGAGAAATTTTCATTTAGAAATGGAACCGAACTCTGACTCCCGGCGTGATGCACTCTCACTTGGTCATATTCCAATGCTTGTATTTACTTACCATGTAACTATATCTATATATCAAATGGTTCTTCCCGTAAATATCAATCAAATTATGTATTTAACAGTTCGTTCTAATTGGAACTTTCATCCGTTGCACGAAACGCGCTCGGCAACTGTTACACACAGGGCGCTTTTTTATTAGCAGCGTTTCACAGATATACGTATACATTATATACTGTTGTTGTAAAGTGATTTCGGCTCCGTGGCGCGACGCGAAGAAAATCAATTCGCGTTTGCTTTCCATGAAGTCGCGTGAACGCGCCGAACGACTCGATCGCCGTAATTCACGATAATACTGATTTTATAAATGGAACGACTGGAACGGATGCGGATCGTATCTCGCAATAACGAGGGGTATACAAGTTTGTAGTCGTGCGTTACGCTGGGGAGAGCGTAATATCTTGAGCCCTGTGTTCCGCTGTACTATCAGGATGTACTTGACAGTTTGGAGATGACAATCTAACGCGGTACACAAGAACTAAAAACTACCAATGAACAGCGCTTATGTTTTTTTTTTTTTGTTGATAGACGAAATTTGACTATAGAAAAAAGTGTGTATCATTTTTGTTTCTGTAAATTGACTGTGGAATTATTAAAAATTACCCGTGTTGAAAATTACACTTATTCTTATTACTAGACAGCGGATCTTTATGCAAAATAAAATTTTTATAAGCACAAATAACGAACTGGAATTTGAAAAACGATATGTTTAATGTTCTAAACATTATAATTTGGATAATATTGTTAATATTTTGTATATTTTAGTATATATCAACAATCTCGTAGACTTTTTGCATACTCAAAATTACCATAAATGCATAAAATCCGCTGTCTACTTATTACTAATGAGACATTACTTAGGCTTAAATAGGGGAAAATTGGAATGAAAAAAATAGCTACATCCCGGCTATGAAGCAATCTGTAATGTTTGTCCAGTTGCAGCTTGATTCTAACCAACTAGTTCATGTTGAGTTTTTTCTTATCAAATTTTAGTCCAAATTTTCAGTATCAGTATCCAATTGATTGTTTATTTATACCCATGCTGTGTTCGCATTTCGCATAGTCTCCGATTTTTTAAGGGATTTTAAATAAATAAATGAATATGCAAACCGAAATGCGGGGAAAAAAATTGAATTGTTAAATGTGTCATTAATGTATTTGTAACACGGTGTAAATGATTTTTTCCCGTTGATATGAATAAATAAATAATGAATTACTCCTAGATATTTGTATCTATTTAATAGGTGGAAGCGAATCACGGAGACGTCGCTTCGCAAGCAACGAAATACTTCTTGATTGCGTCGTTACTTCAGTCGAAGTTGCCGCACGACAATCCTTTACGAATATCCGTGCCTCGTCGCAACGACGGCTACGTCGAAGACTGTCGAACAGGGAATACACCTGACGAGATCCGTTTTATCATCAGACTCTGGGCTTACTAACCGCCGCCAGCGACAAACTCCAATCTGCTCTACAATCGACTCTAATTTAGAGGCAATCGCTCGGTCGGGTATCGATCCGACGGCAGAGGGACGTAAATCTCCACGCTAATTTCATTTTGGCATTCTAAATCGCGTTTCGAGGCGGAAATCACAGCTGAATATCTGCGATAGATGATTCGCGGGCTTCCAGCGAACAATGCGGCCACGATCTTTTTTAATTAGCTGAGATGTGTGCGCTGCTGATTGCGACGAATGGCATTCGATGCGCTGGGTGTGCCTTCGCATTAAAAAACGTTTAATTTGGGAATTGTATAAAATTGAACCATCAAAATCGATGAAGTTTAAATATTGAATTGATGGAATACTTTATTTCCGCAAAATCATTGCCAAAAATAAGAAAAATTAATAGAAAGATGCATCAGATTTCATTTCTTTTGAGATTCGGCTCACTAAAGTTGCGAGTTTACTATTTACTGCTCTTACAATTAGATTTATTCTGCATATTTGACTAGAGCACTTGTAAATATTTTCATGGATAAAAATATTCCACTAGTTGAATGTTTCCTGAAATTCAGGGATGAAAATGTATTAAATTAAATCATTCCAAAGCTACTAGAAATGGTAAAAGCTTTTAAATGCGAGAGTTGCTTGATTTCACATGAAAAATAATATGACGCAAGCAGAATATCTAAAAAATCGTAGTAGGCGTGACTCCACTGCAAAAGCACAGTGTTTATAAATGATTCTCCTTCTTTAATACACAATCTATCTCCAACACCCTATAATTAAACTAGATAAAAACTTGAATTAATTATAGATCGTCGTCCTTTCAATATTTTCACAGAATAAATAAAGATTTTTTTCACTGGATTTTAATCGAGTATCCCTGAAAAAATTACAAAGTTCTAGTATTTTACAAACTTAATTAAAAAGTTAAATACTAGTTTTCTGTTTGCTCAAAAATATGTGCAGTTTTTAACTTTTGTTTCAATTTAGTGCGATAACGTCAGAATCTGTATTCTGTGTAAATTTCACAAAAAAAAAAAAAAAATAATAGAATCATTCGTGAAAATGTCGGTAAAATGTTTAGCAACGTCGGCTCTTTTTTGGTGAAATAGCTGGCGACAGTTTTATGCGCTGCATTTTCTAGTGTAATTCATTCATAGTTCATAAACTTCACAAAAATGCGCGTCCGAATTCGAAAGCAAAATTCCTACAAAAATATGATGTTTCGTATGAATTTTAATAATAATTAAGTACCGTGATACTCTCAGAGAAAGAGTAAAAATGCGAATATACAACCACTTCGAGTTAACTATAACACTAACAAACCTTAGACGTTCTTCTCAAAAGCTCAGATGTATAACAATTTTTATCACCAACATATCATTGTGAATATACAACTAATTGTTCAATTAATATCAAGAAACAGGGAACCATAATAATAGAAATATTTGCTTTAGAATTTCTCTGAAATTGCAAAAACTTTGAGAAAACAAAAAGTATGATTGGGTCGGAAAAGACCCAAAGAACGCTTGAGGGTTAAAGCTTCAGACATATTTAACATTTTCCAGAACAAAATGAAAAAGCAAACATTTATATTATCTTGAATAACATCGTTACCATTACACACATTTTAAATTTGTACACGTTTTTGTTCTTCTATTGATTGATAACGACGATAATTTTATTATGAAAGTTACTTTCACCTATATGTGTGAACAGAAAGCTGCTCGTTATGTGTTACCAAGCGTACGAAGTAATTGCATTATTGTGAGGTGCGTACCACATTAGGTACGTGAACGTACACTGGCACACATCCAATTTGCGGGATTAATTTTCTCCTATCACACGGCACACAAAATTTGCAACCGTTTCCATGATTTGTGTTGCGCGCGACTTTTTCGAAAGGGAAATACTTCAGTACTTGCACTGATGTTAACTTTAAACAGTTACCAATTAAAAAAGAATTGGAATCATTTTCTCACGAAAATATTTTTCTACAGTAATAAGTAAACTGTGGATTTTTATGCAGAATAAAATGTTTAGAAACGAATACAAAGAATATTTCATTTGAAGCAGACTTTTCAGCTGAAATAGTAAACACTATTTTTCCATGAAATACACTCCGAAAAAAATTAAGGGATCACTTGTACAAACTCGAAAAATAGGCCCTAGTTCAAATGTTCATAACTTCTACAAGCATAGTCGTATTGACATGATCCGAAAGACACTTGAATGCGTGAAATCTCTACTTTCACATATTTATTTTAGATTTTGATTGCGTTGTTTTTTGGCAATGTTATAGCGATATAAATAGCACGTTGAAAATTTAAAAAAATTTTTTTCAAGTTTCTAATGCTCCATGGGACGCAAAAAATTTTTTAGACGTGTTGCACTTATACCATTCGAAAGTAGCGACCGTTTGCTTTAAAACGAGTGCTTGGCGAATGTTGTACGATTTTTTTTCGCAAAGGTATTCAACTTTGATGCAAATATGGTTCCCTTAACTTTCAATGCTTGTAGAAAGTGATAGAATTATCGTAGAACATAGCTGAAAAAAGCAACAGAAAGCTTAATATTTCCTCTTTAAAATGTACAATTAGACTAACATTTCGATAGTCTACGTCCTTTCGAAAATAGCCTTAAAAATACTATTTTAAAATTGTATTTCATTAGACGCGTATTTCATTTCTAATATTTCCATCTAATCTACCTCAAATTTTCCCCAGCATTGATTATTTTCACTTTTAGAATGAAACGGAATTATACAAACCAGTCTAATGTCGCCTCTTGCGACATTACTAATATTTGTTTCTGATCGTGGGCAGTAGTACGAAGAACATGACACCTACAACAATACATTTCAGCTTTCAGCACAATGGGAGCAGAAATAGAAAGCTTCTCGCTTTGACGGAATACGATATACTTAAGGTGGAGATTTTCCAGGAACGTCGCAAGGTCGAGCAATATTAATTCCAAGTTAATTCATGGTCGACATCAACGCGAGCGCCCAGTACTCCTCGCCCGATATTCCTGCCACGAAGATTCCCGAGAAGATTCCCTTCAACGAGTACCGGAACCGACAGCGAAAAGAATCAGAAACCAATTTTATTTCTACCTTTCTCCCTTCCCCGTCGTCGCGTTCCTTCGACTGAAAGACTTACACGGACCCGCGCAAACTCAACATCGACAAAAGCTCCTGCGAGTGAAGTGTGCTGAACTGGATGAAGCGAAACTAAAAACAACGGGAAAGTTTCGCAAAACATGTATCGCGCGTGTTACTCGAACTGCCGTTTCTCGTTCTAACAACTCCAATCGATGCCACGTACCTACGCGATCTTGTGTTCCATTTCGAAGGATATTCCCTGCACCGTCGGAATTTCCTTCCGCTTTAAAGTTACTGTTACCCCCAGCGATGCACGTCGAATGCGTTCGAACTGACGCTGTGAAGCCCGAGTAATGGCAGTCGTACGTCACAAGTATTGGAGAAACTTTCTTTTAAAAGACGCGATTTTCAAATAGTTAATAAATTCAAATATTGGAAATTCATATAAAAAGTGAACTTTTACTCATTTATTCATTTCTTGTGCAATGTTATTAATCCTGCTACGTTCTTCTTGAAAATCCAGTATGAAACTCCATATACTAGATATACAGAATAATTTTAAGCACTCGTATCATTTCTTCAACATTGTTTCAGCTGGTTTATCCATCAGAATCGTTTCCTTGCGCGTGTAAAATCGGAGAAAATTAAAATCGTTATAACGCAGGATTTGTTCAGTGAATTCATTTCAAATTTGGTGTAGTTCATCAGGAAGACCAGGAGAAAAATCGTACAAACTTTTATGAATCTTGTACTATTTTTAAGCGAGGTCCAATACATTTTTAAACAGTGTTTGAACAACAAAGAATACGTAGAAGGAATAGTATCCTATACAAAACAAATCAAAGTAGGGTACTGGTCCCTATTAATGAGCCTTTACATTTAAATAAGTTATAAAAAATCAATCTTTTATTTCTTGTAGGTATTTTTCTTTACAACTTATTTCAATATAGACACACTAATAGGATCATTAAGGGGTCTTCCCAGTGTGAACCTCTGAAAAATTGCCTTTTTTTGTGAATTTTTTTGTACTAAACGAAATGTCCAATCCAAATAAAGTTTTTCCTAGTGATTAATACACTTATTGAGAGTACAAACAAATTTTTTTTGCAATTTATAATAGTTTATTTAACTATATATATCGCACTGAATTGAGCGCCTCAAGAAAATGATGTAGTGCTTGCGTAGATGATTGCAAAAAAATTATTTGATTAATAAGACCACGGAATCTTTGTTTTATTAACAATTTCATACTTTTTACAATGACAAATGACTAAAAATTCATCGAATTTCGGAACTTAAACATTCAAACTTCCGTCATTTGGTTAATTTTTTATCAATTAAAATAATTTTGGTTCCAACGATAACGACATCCGTGACGACTAAAAACCATTTTGAATTTTTGTATTCAGATGCGTCGTTCTTCTGGAATCATCTACGTCAGCACTACATCGTTTTCTTGAGGCGCTCAATTCAGTGCGATATATATAGTTAAATAAACTATTATAAATTGCAAAAAAAAATTTGTTTGTACTCTCAATAAGTGTATTAATCAGTAGGAAAAACTTTATTTGGATTGGACATTTCGTTTAGTACAAAAAAATTCACAAAAAAAGGCAATTTTTCAGAGGTTCACAGTGGGAAGACCCCTTAATAGGGACCATTACCCTATTTAAGGAGATTTAATAGGTAATTTTATAACCGCATATGTAATCAGTAATCAGAAAAGCGGTTAACTCAGTTAACTCGAGAAGCGTCGCATAAAAGAAAAAGAAAACGTCTCCATGAATTAAAGAAACTATTTTTTTACGGTTTAAAAAAGGAGCGCGCGTTATGCGGTCAGAAATCTGAAATCGTGCAGCGATATCCTGGTTGTATCATGATAATATCTTCTACATTTATTGTAGTTTTTTTATTTCTGTTGCAATAATTGTCATGGTATTATATAAAAATGTTCACAGGTTGAATGTTCATTTAAAATATCTGAAGCCAAAGGATTAAACTGCAGCGGAGTCTTCAATATTTTTGTCGAAAAGCAAGTTTCATGCATATTGTATTCTATTAATTACTCGATAATAAAATGTGAATGTTAAAATTGAAAGCGTTACATTTACGCGGCGGTTGTTCGAGAAGAGAAGACAGGGTCGAGTAATTAGGGAAACAGGATGGAAGAGGTTTTCGTTGGAAACGGGAGTATAAGTTGGTAATGAGAGGCGAGAGTAAATTTACTGCAAAGAACGTGCATTTCGAGTTGAACCATATGATTCTATTATCGTAATTAATCCCTTGCTTTCATTCATTAATTATTAATTCACTCATCGTATTATGTTGTCTCTTTTTACTCTGCAAGGCATTTCATTATCTACATCCACCAAACATTTTCTACTAATCATTTCGCGCAGCTCACGGTTCAATCCCTCTTGACCACCGTAAGATTAATCGCGACGTCGATTGTTCTGCGTTTTCCGGAAAAGTCGGTTAAAATTCCCATTTAGGTCAAAAGCCGATTCAACTATTTAGGTCGCAGGTCGTTGCATTTTTTTGGAAACTATCTCCCAAAAGACTCATGAACCTCTATCTGCAATCTTTGCGGCGACGCTTTCCACAAACTTAGGAATTCCCATCCCATTCAGATTCCATTTCCTATCGAAATAGGAATTCTCGCGGAACGTATTTTCGCTGTTCCCTCGGAACATCATCGACAGCTGCGAATGTCGATTCCGAACGATCGAGCTCGACGATTTTCGGTAACTGTTCATTATTTCACGAGCGTTAAAACTCGTTAGGCTGCGGTGGATGTGACCGAAAATTGAAAAAACCTGGCTAAAACCTGGAGAATCAAAATTTAACCAGAAATCTTGTTACATGAAGACTGTTTTAGAAAGACGTATGAGGTACACTAAGGATAAACTTCAGTAACATTAAAAGTAAGCAAAAATCTTTGGAGATTGGAGGAATAAATCTTCATGCAATGATAAAACCCCACGAAAAATTAAAAAAGAAACGAGTCAGTAGTTTTTTAATTATTAACTTTTAATTTAATGTGTATTCTTATGGGGAAACACATTATTAAGAAATACAGCTACCAATTTAAAGGTGAAATAATAGGCCAAAACTTATGAAATTTTGTGTACAGAAAGATCGAACTCTAAACAAAATTGTTACAAAAATTCTGGACAACTGATTCGACGGTTTTTTTAAAGAATGAACTTCAGTAACATTAAAAGTAAATAAGAATCTTTGAAAATTGGAAGCATGAATTTTTATGTAACAGTACAATTGATTTGGTAGATTGTAAATTGATTAATGAGTAAATGCAGTATTAAGAAATACTAATATTCCAAAATTAAGGTACGCATACGTGATTAGACAAGAATAAAGGGGCCTTTATGTGCCCTTTCTAATCCTATATCGCTTTTTCAGCCCTCTCACGCGCTCTATTCTTATATCACTATGGGTTCTCATCACGAGAAGCCTTATTAATATCTTGGAAATTAATTAACTGTTCTATGGTTTTGGAATAGATGACTCTATGCATTCTGGAAACTGTAAACTGTTCCTGAAACTTTAAACGCATTTTCTTTTTCAAATTCATGCTTTCAAAATAGGTGGCCAAAATTTCTCGAAAATCACTTAAAATCATTAAATCATCAGCTTATTTTAAATATGTATAAGAATCTTGTCCTTGGCCATTCGATTTCTTTTTCTAGTACATATTTTGCATTTTAGGGGCGAAAAATGACGATTATTGACCTTTCAAAATCGATACTTAAACTTTAAACAACTGCCATTGTACCAAAAATGAATTTTAAAAAAGGACCGATTAAAGACTAGGTAAACTATTAATAAACTAACTTTTCGTTGATCCAGTTCTGAATAATCGTGTTCACCGTAAACCACTTTTTTCAAGAAGACGTGTCACAGGTTGGCTATATCTCCGAAAGGAATTAATATTTTTCAATGAAAAAATTGCACAAATTTGATAAAGACTCGTTTTATCAGATACCAAAACGTATGTATTAAAATATTATCATACAACATTAAAAAAAATTCGTAAACGTTCGTCTTTTTTCGTGCGCCTGACTAGGCATAAAGCCGGGAATCCACCAGAAAGCTTCAACACGTTAAGCCAAGTTAATAAAAATGTATTGTTTAAATTTAGCACATCATAGCTTAGCTTTCTGGTGGATTCCCGACTTAACCCTTCACAGTGTTTTTGACCCCATTTTTTCCCAAGATATATTATAATCTACGATCAATGTATTTCAATATTGCTGCATATATTTTGTAAAATGACGTCATCATAAGAAACTAATTTCTACCACGTTTTGAGAATTTTGCACCACTGTGCAACGGTGGACAGACTAGACACTCATAGCTGCATAACTGTGCAAGCGCACGCGCGATTCAAAGCATTTCAATAACAGTCTCTTAAGCAGGAAACATGTCAGGTATGCGCTATTGCAGAATAAAGAGGCTAGACAAAGTGACCGTCCGCGCGTCGAGGAAGTATTCAATAACTGCCTGTTTCTAGAGATTCCTCTGCTCCGAGCTACTCGCTCGGGAGTTCATTTCACGCAGGACGGCTCGTAATCCGTGGTACACCGGCGAGGAAAGTAACTCTGACAAACGAGTCGCGATCCTTCGCGCGAAAGATAAAAATATGGAGAAACTTTTCTATGAAATCAAAGTTTCGAGAAAATGTTATCACGGGAAAACATCCTGCGCTGTAAGTAATCTTTCGCCATCCTCCATTCAAAGGAGAGCGAAAAAATGCTGATGATTTACTACTTTAGATAATGTGAGAGATAAAGTAATAATAAATCGCTCAATCAGGATGTTGCATCTGCGTATTACAGCGTTGTTAATGTCACTCTTGTTCGCCGAAGTTTACCGCTGTTCCGCTCCTCGCTACCGCGCACCACGATGGACAAGGTATTGTAATTCGTATTGAAAATTTCCATAGCATGCGTCCCTGATCGCCCATGCAGATTCGGGATACAGTTGCAGCGCGACGAGAACCGCCAAGTGTGCGTAATCCGTATCATCGGTTGACACAGTCGGTGTGGTTGGGGTAAATCAATTAAGGCAACGAGTTAATAAAACGATTGTTCAACGGATTTTCGCGATTCGCGCGAAGCGTGATTGTAAATTAGATATTCGGCTGCTTCGACGAGTCGTTAAATAAATAATAATTCCACATAAATAACAGGATTATTCTATGGTAATTCGATCACGGGTATTAATAACTGCGATTCCATCTGCCTGCACAAAAACGACGAAAATTGTGGTCTAAATTTCTTTTTCAGACTACTTGTAGATATTCAAATGGCGACAACATTTCGTAACCAGATTTGATTCTATAACGCGTTTACTTTCGAGGTTGTAATGCATTTTGTAATTCCCAAAATGTTGATCTGGAACGCCTGTAGAATAGCAACCGTCGCGTCGGCTGCATCGGTTCATCAAATATTCCCAACAAACGTTGCACGCTGTGCTACTTTCCTCGGCTGCTATTGACGCGAAATTAATGAATTCTGATGGCGCGCGTGAATTTTAAAAATATATCCGAATCCTCGTTCTAATTTTTATACAAAACTAATCCAAACGACTTGAAGATTACTTTTGAAATTCTTGAAGACCTGGAATAGTAAAAAATGTAACATAGAATTTCTAGCAAAGAATTGTTTTTCAAAATCAACTCTACTAATGTCAACGAAAAATTAAAAAAAAAAACACATGTCTGCTTACGAAGGGTCAAAGTTTTCTTTCCGCTTGCGGCAGCTTTAACAATCGGCAATTCTTTTTCCCTTTTAATTAAGGGATTTCCGTGAGAATCGTCGATTCTGCTTCGGAGTTCACGTGCTCGAGTTGCGTATTTCGAACCAAGAAAGGAACCAAGCACGAATGAAGCGGGTTGAAGCGTCCAATCAAACTGACAGAGTATTCGTAACTTCACCGTTTTAGCTCCCGGAGATTCCTCGAAGGAAGTTCTTACGCTAGTTTAAGCGTTGCTGCTTCGGATAAATGAATTTGTATGGCAATGTTGTTTGAAATTTTCTGTGCAAGACGAAGCACAAAATTTGTGAAAGCTTTGCGAAAAAGCTTTATTTCATACATCGTAATTATGAAACGACTGAACCGTAAATAGTCATGATGAAGCTACCTACGTTTTTAATACTAAAAGCCGCCGCCCACTTAAAAATATTACTAACGAGCTGCAACGTCTCCGGATCGACACTTTCACGTTTGTGCACCGCATTTTTATACGCAAACGCCAATACGATCGCTAATCTATTCTATTTGATACGCTAGTCCAAAAAACTTTCGGCGTAATATTCTAGAGTAGAAATAAGACAGACTTCTTTTTTCTTTCTGACTTGTTAAGACTAATTTGTGGTATCGGGGACCTCCAGACCCGTGGAATAAAAGGAACATAACAAGGTGGAGAAAGTGGGGGAGCGCCGTGGCTCAGTGGATCAGAGCGCGACTAGCTAGTTTGCAGGGCCCGAGTTCGATTCCCGGTGGCCCCGACGGGAATCGTTATAAACAAAATAACCTTTATATTTCTAAGGAAAACGGATTCTCGCAAAGAGGCTTTGATTTTCAATAAACAACTCTGCGAAACAATAACATATTCATAGCAGTCTGAAATAAACTAAAAAGAAATTTATTGCTTCAGTTCTCTCGATACTACCTAACATCGTTAAGTTTATTTCTCAGTTCCCTCTTATCTTAGACGCGATTGATCGATGAATTTATTTGTTGCGACGTCTTCGAAATTGATCATTTCAGAAGCAGAACAGGCAATAACGAACTCTGTCAAACCACAGGCCATCAAACGTTCACCGAGGAAAGCAACAGAATTTAGTGTTCTAGATCCATGGATCAGACAAACTCACTAACAGAGTTATACGACCACAGGTTTATAGTTCGGCGGATCCTCCATCCACGACAAGATACAAACGATAATGGTTACTGCGATTTACTCAATGCAATATTGGCGAGGCATTTTACTAAGAAGGACACATCGGCGACACACATCTACGCTTTAGATCCAGTTTATCTAATAATCTCTTCGTTTTGTAATCTTTTCTTTGCTAAACTATTGGAAATTACAGATGTTAATCGCAGTGACCAAAAAGAGTCGGTTCTCAACATAATAAAACTTTAGTACAGATTAAACATTTCATGGGAATATCTAAACGACGCGGCGGGTCAGTTACGGATTTCGTCGAGAAAATTTGTGTAATAAACGTGCAACTAGAATAATATCCTCCAGGAATAATTTCCTTCTACTTTAAACATTTTACGAGATTTCCCAGTGGCTGTGAATACAACGGGCGCATTCACATATAAATAAATTTAGCAGCGAATACACAGAATAATTTACTTCAAACAGACCATCTGGATATCCTCATATTTTGCATATCATTGCAAATGAAGGAAATATTTAAGAGAGGATACCTATACCCTTTTATCTGTGAAAAGAAAGAAGTGTTTCAAGAAATTATTGAAAGAAAACTATTGGATGAATTGATTTGGTGCCTATTTTAATAAAAAAGGAACCAAATCAATTAAAATAGGCATAGATAAGAGATTCTTTAAAAACATTGTCGGTATTGTATATAAAGAAACATGGCAGTCAAATTAAATTTGCGTTCCTACAGAAATCTGATCTGAAAATGGATGAATTTTTATAAAATTAGATAAAATTAGTTATGGTATGACGAAGCCGAATTCATAATTTTGAAAAATGGACAAAGTTACGTCATTTTAAATAAAATAGTCAGGTTTGAAATGGCGTAACTCTGTGCGGAATTTAATTTCATGCCCATGTTTGTTTATATACAAAACCGAAAATTTTTTAAATAATCTCTAATGTATGCCTATTGTAATAAAAAAAGAACCAGATCAATTCATTCAGTAGTTTTTGTTCAATGATTTCTTAAAAAAGTTCCTTTTCTCCACAGTGAAGAATGTTAAAAAGCATAAGCATATATTGATACAATATTTTCTGTATTTAAAAGAGAATTTTGAAGAATATTCACTAATTTTTTTTGTGTAAAAATATTAATTTATATGGAAGTTATTAGCAGAATTCGACAAACACTTTTCGAAAAATGATTACGTGGTGAGCACTGTCGTTCGGAATTAGGTTATTTAAAATAAAAAAACATAAAGATTTCGTTAATTTATTAGTTTATCTTCTGATTAATCAAAGGAATTTTCGAAATATTATGTTAAAACTCAATGGTGACTGTTTAAAGCAAAAAACTTCGATTCTCAGGATAAAAACGGTGGTTTCAATCATAAAATTAAAAATATACATTGCGAAAAAAATTTTTCAATCAGCCACTAGATTTTTATGTTTAAAATAAGTCCATCAAATTAAAAAAAAGATTGAGATGTTTTGTTCACCATCTTTGAAAACGTTGTTTCAACAAAAACGCGTTTAAAGTTTCAAAACTTAATTGCATATAAAGAAGAAATTAATTGTAAGTATCTATACCTGTAAGCAATTCAGTCAAATAAACTTGTAACTTTCGAGAAATGTTTTTAAGATGAAATACTTTCAGAAACTGTCATATTTTTGAAAATTCCAATTTTTTTCGACTTCCTGACTGCGTACAACACTTTAAGAGGCTTATCTGTGGAGAGATATCCAGTGTAGGAAATGCAATTGCGAATACTGAATGCAAATGTTGCTTTTAAAATCTCTGCATAATTTCACGTACCAAGTATCCAGCGAATCCATGATAATTCTCGCGCAAACATTAGGTCGGTTCGTTAAATACTTTAAGCGCTAAACAAATCACACAATCTACAATAGACGTTTACTGAATATTTGTTACCATTGCTTCGGAAATGTCGAACAATGTAAATGTTTCGCACGCTTGCTGAATGTTTGAATAACGCCTAACCTGTTGACCAATCATTTAATATTTCGTCCAAGCAAAATATCTTTACTTATTCGTAATTACAATTAGTCATGATTAGACTGCGGATTTTATGCATTTATTACAATTCTAAGTATTTTAAAAATCTACGAGATTCTTGACAGATGCCAAAATATAAAAAATATAAAAAACATAATTCAAGTTACTTTAGAATATAATACATGTTGTTATTCAAGTTTCAATTCATTATATACGTTTCTAAACATTTCATTTTGCTATTTCATTTGCAATTCAACTTCTGGCTAAGATTGAAGTTCACACATCAACGTCCTTCTTTTTCCTTTTTTTTTTATATGCTTCTACACTCTTACGCTTTTTCTTTATCTCTTGAATCATTTAAATAAAAAAAAATAATAAGAACCTCGCCGTCGAAGTAACGCGCGCCTGTATTGTCCTGTTAATATCGAGCGGTGCTAGACGTCAACATAAAATGACGTCAGAGAGGCTTTAAAAGACGATTTATAATACTCCCGTGTATCGGAAGGAATGAAAAGGTGAGGTCAACATTGTGTGCCTTGCAATAAGTTACGTATGGCCCGGAGAGGCGAACGGGTGCACCGACGCGTTTCTCTGTCGATGCTCTCATTGTTTGGTGCAACATCGCATCGCGCCTCGTTGACGAAGCGCGAGTATTGCGACCCTTTATGGTCAAAGCACTTCTGTTGGTGCTCAAGTGACAGTATGCGATCCGTTTGCTGGACTTCGAGTTGATGCGTCCTTTTCATTCCAAAGCGACAAGCGTAATTGATTATGTTAACTAAATATGTGTTTCCACGGAGTCGACGAACGTTCAGCGCGAACCGAAATTTCACGGCGAGCGACACGAAGGTTCATTGCTGAATTCGATAGTCTAAATAATTTATGAAAGGGTGGTTTTTAGAAACTGAACTTCGTTCGAACGAAACTGTGACGTAGGAGGAAAAATTTTTAGTTACCCCGTTTTATTACTTGATTATTGTGTAATTATTTGTTTAAGATATATGGAATTAATGTAGAATTATATGATACGAAGTGATCTTATACGGGAGCGACAAGTTCGAATTTCGATAATATTTTCTTAAGGGGGAAGTTCTGAGGAGATAACACGACGACCCCTTAAATTATGGAACTTCTATAATTCAAACTTTTTGGCAGAGAAATTGCTGCCATCAGTCGAGATAAGATATGAAATTCGGCGGTGGTGTGAAAGTGTCGTCTGAATTCGTGGATATTTGATTGCTTCTTGAATACGAACGAAACAGATAATGGTAACTCGTGATAAATAAAATACTTCTAGCATGATATTAAATGCAACCTAATGAATGCATAAAAATGTCGAATTTTATTAACGATGTTTAATGAAATTCTAATGAAAATGTTCCTCGTGAAATATCTTTTTTACATTACACATATTTCGTTTGAATATTTAAATACCACCACGTAACGAGTAATTTTCCACGTAATTTCTGAAACACGCAAAATTGTGAAATTTTCATCGAAATCAGCGTTGCTGCAAGTTTCCAATTTTGTGACAATTTTAAGAAAGAAATTTTAACCGTATCGCTGTGACCCCATTCTGTCACTTAACTGAAAGGAGTTAATATGAATTACTAGAAAAGCGAAAACTTTGAAACAAGATCGAATCGTTCGAACATCTACGCGAATTGATGTCGTTAGTTTTCAACGTCAAATATCCTTAAAATCGGACGTAATTTTGTGTCGCGCTCTGCGCAGATAATTATTAGAGAAATTTTCAATTCGCTTTCGTCAGAAATTCGTTGAAATTCATTCTGTTTCGATATTCTATCCAGAACCTACAACGAGATATACAAAGGAAGATAAATAAAATTACAAATTTCAACACATACATACGTCGTGTATGTTGGACCGTATAGAGCCTATTTTTAGCGACTTTGCCTACCAAGGAAGCGTAATTCTGATTCTCTTTGTAAATGGAACTATGAGTTTCCGATATGATATATTGATTGTGACGGTCACCCCTATCAGTTGAAATATCAAAGTTCAATGTGTTTAATGTTTGACGCTAAATGATTTATTACTTTCGTAACATTTCGCTGCGATATTGCAGTCCATCACCACTTCGCGTCAACTTTAGTGGAGGAGAGTGGAGACGAAACTACCATTTTTTTTTATATTCGATCCAGCTGACAACCTTTTCAAGATATAAAAGTGAAAATTATGTCTTAAGGAAGTACGTTTATTGGTCTATCATTCGACCACAGGTTGAACGTTTCGTGGTAAGTACTCAAAGAGTTATGGCAGTTTTCCACAAGCACTGCCATTGTTATTTTCGTATTGGGCTTTCAAGACGACAGTAACATACTATGGGGACAAAAGTGATACTAATTATTTTGAAGATAGTTAAGTAAAAATCCTTATTGCAATGTAAAATAAGATTTCTTATTGTTAAAGTCGTCGGAAGATAAAAAATCGGTTTGACGATGTTACTTTTGCCTTAAGCTACGTTTTCAAACTAGAAATATTATTAATTACAAAAACTATGTAAGATTTATGGAAACTGAATGCAGGAACTTATAAATGCATTATATAAAAAAGTTCTAGCGAATAATTGACTCAATATCTAAAGTGTAAATACGAATATTTTTATTATAATCGTCTGTGTAGCTTTGATAGAATCCACGAACACCAACCAAGTCTATATATTTTTTTTTGTATCTAACTTGTAAAAGTAACGCGTTCCCTTTAAAAGTACTACATAAATAAATATTAGCAAACAAACCGCAAGGCTAGAAATTTTCCTGAAGGATCTAAATACAAATTTAGCTTTCTTGCAAATATAGCGAAACATAGCAAAACAAAGGGAACAGTAAACGCTTGTAACGATCTAATGCAAATATTCTGGAAACGTTTGTGGAAAAAGGGAAAGGGCGTGTCGCTTCTATGACGTCGTTACATTTGTCCCCGCTCTTCCCAACGTTCCCTTTTTTTAAAGAACGTTCAACAATGAGTCGAGCATATCGTAATTATCGTCGACGAGTTACGCCGGTTGACGGTTCTTTCGAGCGGAATTTAATGAGTTTAATGCATCGACGAATTTTCCGAAACTTCCACTCGGCCGTCGTTATGAACAGCCTCTGACTAAACGAAGATTAAAGTTCTTCGCGACGAGAAATCTCAATTTGTTCGTTTCAAGTCGGAAGTCGGATTTCTGCTTGCAGCGGGCTGCTTTCGCGAAAGAGAAAAGTAATTATCTATTATCCGGGTCCGTTGAAATTGAATTTTTGTAAATTCACGCCGAGGAGATACGCGGAAACTTCGCACCCGTAAACGGATCAAGAATCGGATTTAATTTTATTTGATAATAGTCTACGGTGAAATTTCAAAGAGGATCAATAGTTATGTGATGCAAACGCACGCGATATGAATTATATTGTCTGTGATTAAGTTGATAACAAAGGACGGCTTCGAATCAGGCGACTTTTAATCGTATTTAATCGTTTAAACAACAGAACGTCCATTATTCCATTTTCGCTGTGCGGTACGAGACAGAATATTTTAATTATGCTACACATTGTTACGGACAGGGAATATTAAAGATTATGCGTAACTGTTATACGAAGCGTTCAATCGAATATTTGATAAATGGAGAGATAACTCATTTTTGGACGAACTATGAGAAGAGAAACAATTTTTTGTAAAATATTGTCGCCTCCTGGAACAATTTAAGCGTACTAGGTAGTCGTTTTTGTCAAAAATGAAATATTTCTTTATCATTTAATTACAAAGAAACAAGTTACAATTGAGCCTTGTGCTTTGACACGTCTTTTATTTACGTCATAAGTTTTCTTTCAATTACGTAGATCTTTCGTTTTGCACTGAACTTGACGAAACATAACAAAATTCAGCGAGCTGCTTGTAGATTGTGTTTCAAAAAATCTTTAGTTCTGCACTGAACCTATGAGGGAAGCAAAATTATAAAGATAAAGAGAAATGGCATTTTTCATTGAAAAAATGACGTTTTAATTTTTTTTAAATAAAAAATAAGAGTTTTTGTTAAGCTTAATTTAGGTTCAGCTCTAAATAGCACACTTTGTGATCATGCTCTAATTTAATTCGTATCAATTGGAACCTTCGTTTCTGATATATCACTGCAAAATAAAGCGAAAATAGAAGTCACAGAAAAATCCATTTAAAGTTTTAAAAGATTCTAAAATATTCAAAATTCAAAAACCACGAGATTCAAAAACCCTACTTTCGCCGCTGCACTACTTGCCATCAGGCAAAACCGAGTTTATACTCTGCTCGATATTCATAGCTGTCAAATCCATAATTTAGTGAATGACACAAACCAAATGGCATGTTACTCAGGAAGCATAACACTTTTAAAAAATATAATAAAAAGAAAATCGATTTTTCGACCGCCTAGTACTTTTAAACGGAATTGAATGTCCGTGGAAATTGTAATTTTAAGATGGGACGAGTGATGTGTTACACTTTTTTCTAAGGACTAATGGAAACAATCTTTTTTAATGTTTTACAGCTCGGTAGGGACTCGGTGATATAGGGTAACTAGTGTCGTGCCCTCAGGGGAATACTGGGGACATACCTCCATTTTTTTTTATGGAACACCGTATAAACTTTCGCAAATTTAGATAGCTCTTGCGGTAACGTGTAATATTCCTTCAAAACATTTCTTGCATATTTGGAATAGGTCGCTTTAACTAAAATTGAAGATTTGCAAGAAATATACTATACTACCATAAATAAGATAATTCGGAGCACGATGCCAAAGTGGGGTAAATGCCAAACAACCATAACTCAACATTTATTCAATACGTGGTACTGCTATTATGTTCACGAGTTCTTGTATTATGTCGATTGCTAATGGAGATCACTTATCATTTGTTTTAACATACAACAGAGGCACGTTTTATACAAAGTTATGTGGAAGCGTTCGTAAAAATTTTTGCTACAATTTGATGTTTCACGTTTCCATAAAAAAAAGAAGTTACCAACAGCGACGGGTTGTTGGCTAAAAAGAAGATATTTTCCTTATTTATTTCGAATTTTTCACAGATGATTTGCATACAATTTGACTTCTTTAACGAGCCTGGAATCTTCCCCAATATGTTGGAGCAAGATGCCATACTAGCATAGATATTGCAACTTCCTTATTTCAGTAAACAATGTGGAAAGCGCAACAACGTGTCTTACGTAGGAAAATTAAATAGAGGACGATTTTATCAGATGGTGCCGACAGTGATTCACAGAATTTTTGTATTGTTTGTAATAGGTATTATGGCGGTCAAAATGGACCCAAAGCAGATTGTATTTTCTGCGCTATTTGCGAAAAATGGTCACATGAGACACGCACACTTTTTGCTAATACTTGTATAAATTGTAGCGAATAAAAAATGAAATACAATTTTTTTATTTCGCTTATATCCTTTCTAATCCTTGATTCGGGTATAAATATCATCTTAATGAAATTTAAATGCTTAATGAGTAAGTGTTTTTATACTATTAATGTTTAGGAAGATCGTGTATCAGAAGAATTATCGTTTCTATTGGTTAATAGTGAGTTTTTGTTAATTTAGTAAGATTCGTAGTTAAGTATACAGGGTGTAACAGAAAATGTTGCAGTTCCTTGAAAGGGGTAATTCCTGAGGTGATTTTAAACAACTTTTTCCTTAGCGAAAATGTCAGGTGAGACTTTGTTAACGAGTTATTAACGAAAAACACCGACCAATCAGGGAGCAAGTACAGCGGATTAATGATGGCGCGGACCATGGCGGGCCAATACTACTTACAGCTGGAGCCCGCGCTGAAATTCATCCACTGTATTCGTGCTACTATTGGTCGGTGTTTTTCGTTAATAACTCGTTAATAAAGCCCCACCTAAAATTTTCGCTAAGGAAAAAGTTCTTTAAAATCGCCTCAGGAATCACCTCTTTCAAGGAACTGCAACATTTTTGTTACACCCTGTATGTGTTATAACTAGATAGCGGATTTTGTGCTTTTATGACAATGCTACGTATGTAAAAAATCTACGAGATTGTTATCATATCTCAAAATACACAAAATATCAGCGATATTATTCAAGTTACAATATTTAGAACATTGAACATACTGTTTTTCAAGTTTCAATTCTTTATTTGTACCGGTAAAAATTTTATTTTGCCTAAAGATCCGCTGTCTAATTATAAAAAATATAGTTTGATAATTCCATAGAAATATACATAATTAACTTTTCACAAATTTAATAAAAAACTAATAACTAAATCTTGTCTTTTTAAGGAATGAATGTCAAATAATTTCAAGTTTTACAAACATTCTAAAGTCCATTCGGATGACTATTTTCTAACGCATAAAGGTTTCGTAACAGACAGACTTAATTATTAGTACTATGTATTATAGTGTACGTTTATGTTCCTATTTCAGATGAAGACAATGGAAGTGCAAACAGCAAGAACCAATATATTGGATATTGAAACCTTTAACGTGTCAAACCATACCAAAGGATTCGATAAGACTCCATCATACCTCGAAAACAACTGCATTCATTCAACAATAAACTCGACTATACTGTTTAATAAAAAAATGGGTCAGAAGCATTTAAAAAAATTAAAACACCTGTTCGGATTTGTAAAAAAATATTTAAATTTCGCAACAAAGCTCTAAATAATTCAGTGATATATGAAAGTTACTTCAGTTTATTCTTCCAAAAACAGAATGAAAAAGTAGGCTGATACACTTGTTGATTCATGAACACGCTCCTCACACCATCAATGCAATAAATTTTCATCGCCTGGAACATCCGAGTTAATTTTGGATTTATTTTATCGTATCGTGTATTTCCATTTATAAATAAATTAATCCTTGCATTTTTTTTGCGAGATTTAAACGCGGTGCAACATTTTTCTTCAGCGATGATTTTCGCTGCACACTTAACTACTTTGGCTTCGCTAACTGGCTCATTGTTATTCAATTGCTCATTACCTTTCCCCTCGAATTGCGTAGCAAAGTCACACTCATTGACGCCCTCGGAGATTCGCCACTTCGAGTCAACCTACATTTAACTTTGCTTCGCCTTCGGCCAAAAGTTAGTAGATCTTATATATCTTGAAGAAGTGTTGCAATATTCAACAAATATTTCTTCCCAGCATTTGACACTGGACATTTGTGTCACAAAATATTGCCCTTTCTGTGTTCTATTTCCCTCTGCGTCGACGTCACTATTACAAATACAGTCAAACTCAAAACTTTCCCCTCACTGTACACGTGGTAACATTTCATGAAATACAACAGCTTCACGAAATAATAGAAATTCAAAGCTTCGAAAATAAAATACTAGGTTGAACAGAAATTTTATTTATTATCATCATTATTTTATCCCCACAGAACTTTTCAAATTTCAAAGCCAAAAATCGTAAAAAGGGCAACTTTTCACAGAACCCAATAGTATTAAATTCGATAAAAAAAAAATTCGTCTGCAGTAGTTGATTTTTTAGAATGTTTTGAATTACAACGAAGAGGAATGAATTGATTCTCCATGATTGGTATAAGCAGTAAACATCAGGCAACTGAAGAATAATAAAGGAATTCGCGAAACCGAAAATCGTTAATTGATAACGTATCGTCCCGAATATTTGCCGAACG
Organism: Perdita meconis; assembly: GCA_030770465.2. NCBI lineage: Eukaryota > Metazoa > Arthropoda > Insecta > Hymenoptera > Andrenidae > Perdita > Perdita meconis. The sequence goes on along the minus strand of JASKOS020000003.1, from coordinate 11,577,358 downwards.
ATCGCAAAGCTTAATTAAATCCCTCGAATCGTGGCCTGCATTGCGAGTGCCTTTAAAACGATAGCGCATACCCCGCGTCTACAAAGGCGAAGGGGGTTGGATTCCATCGGATCGTTTGAAGCGTTAACGAAGGAACAGATTAAGAGGGCACGTTCCGCGAAATTTACGCCCCAACTTTCATTATTTCATTTGCCATGGGGATTGGCCGCGCGCGCGATCGATACGCTCGCAGATCCGCGCGCGATTCCATGCTCGTTAGCAACAATCTAACTGAATTCGGATAAAGAAATGGAATTAAGCCGTCCCAGCGACCGATCGCCGTAAAATGAAATAGATTTACATGGGCTCTGTCCCGCCTTCCGCCCGTCCGACCTTCCTCGTTTTTTTTCCCTTCCGACCTGGACTAGCAGCCGCGCGGATACCTTGAATTATAAAACGGCGTTATCCTACGACCGGGAAATTGGAATTTCAGACCTGATGAATCTACGAGATTAAACATAAACTCGTCTCGTTTCGTTTTAATAAAATCGACGGCCCATTCTCCAATTTGCCGGGGGACTCCCTCGGAGAAAACTGGAAACCGGCGGGGAGGGAGGGAGGGCTTAATGAAAATACTTTGCGAAAGCGCGGCGCAAGGAGATGCAAGGAAACGTTATCCGCGATAAACGTTTGGCTCGGTGTTTGCGCGGGTCGAGCCAATATCCTGTAATGTTTGCGATTACACGCGTATAAAATGTTCGCCTCGCGTCGAAGCGAAAATTACGCGCAATATACCCGGACAAATATGTTGCGTGCTCCGATTGCCCGGATTCTTATTTGACGTTAATGTTGCAGACACTTTTTCCTGTTTTATTTGCCTCGGTTATCGACGAGCTTCGCGAGTTTAGGAGAATTATTCGTGTGTTTAGTCTTAACGTTCCATTTCACTGTGCTTGGAAATCGCGTTTACAAAGCACGGAATGTATTCAGTTCCATTGAGGAGCACTTTTTTTACTTCACATGGCACGCGTAATTGTTGTGGGGAAAAAACGAGGAAACGATGGATCATCGTAAGTAGAAAATATCGGATGTTTGAAGCGCGTGTAAAAACTGCAGCTATGTATCAAAACTCTAACGACATTTTACGGATGGGAAAAATGATTGAAAACTTGGAAAGAAATGAGTGAAATGTATGATTTAAGGTATTTTAAACTTTTATATGCTTTTAGTGATGAGTAGTTTTCGGAGTAAGATTTTGTGTACAAATTGTTATAAACGGACGTAAAATATGACAGATTTTATATTGTCGGTGTTATTATTATTTTTATTATTAGACACGATAATGAGAAATACTTTTCTGGTTTTAACAAATAGATGAATATTTTAGCTAAAATTGGATATGACCATAAGATTTTCATTTTATCAATGGTTTCCATTTTACACTGCTGGTGATCATTTGCAATAGTGTCATAATATTCGTTTGTTGTTTCATTTGTAGTTTTCTTCGCTAAAACTGTTGAAAAAACCGTAAAAAAAATATTCCAAATATTAGAACTATCTATAATGTTTTCTAAGAATTAAAAATATTTCAACATTCTTATTACATGTTAGATAAACACATAATAGCATTCGTGACTGAAAAGGATTTATTTGAATTGTATTCCCAATTTTATTTTTATGAAAACTTGTAGTCAGTGATAATTTCAATAAGTTCATTTATTTCGTTAGCGATTAGTAATGTGTTTCAATTCGATTAAAAATGTGTGTTCTAGCAGAACAATAAAAATTCTTGTTTCTTGGATTTACGTTAAAAATTCGTAACATATTTTCGTAAGAAATTTGAAAAAGATCTTCAAAAGTGACCAACCAGGTATAAAGAAAAATTGTTAAACACTGTATAGGAGTCAACACGTTCGAAACGCCTTAACTATAACCATACTGTTTATAACAACACGCAACTTTAAACTTGTTTACGAGCAGCAACTTTCCCTCGATCAATCTACAGCAGTATATAAAAAAACACGTTGATACCTCATACAGTCACGTTCATGGTCCACTCTTTAAACCAACTTAGAAGCTCATCGATTCAAGCAAACCTCATTTACGGCACGAAAAAAGAAGGAGAAAAAAGGTGTCTAACGGAAAAACGAGCGTCGCTCCCAGCCCGCGTATCCTGCAACCCCATGGCGGGACATTTCAAATTTTGATAATCCACTGTCGCGGTTCCAAAGCGGTCGTCGCTCGACAAGAAAACTATAGATTTGTTTTCTGTTCCTGCACTGGCTGCACAAATTCGGAACTCGTGTATCGTTGTCTTCTTCTATTTCACAAAACGGAACGAGACAAAGAAGGAGCAAGTGTTCAGTGTTGGTTCGGCACTAGTTCAGAATGTGCAGCACAGAAAACAAACCTCACGTCGTACAGTGTGACGAGCAATGGACAAAAGTCGAAAAACTAAAGTTTAAAATTCATAGTTTTTTATATCTTAAAATATTAATAATGGATCGTAGATTTTAATACTACTCAGAATTTTCACTAAATTTTTAAATTATTTGACAAAATTTATGCTTAACATCTACTCATATTTTTAGTGCATTTTCTCAAACATGTGCCATTTGTAGAATATTTATACGATTAATATGATTTTTATAAGTTATGTTTAGTATTATAAGACCTCTTAAACTGCAGAATAAATTTTTCATAATATTAACAATGTATTCAAATTTTTTACCTTGAATGTTTATCAACTTTGACTTGAGTTTTAAAAAAAGTACCAAAAAGTATCTCAGTGAGTTTTTGTACATTCATTGGGGGCACACTAAACTTCATATTTACGTTAAATTTAGCTGCTCAAATTTGCTCGAAATGAAGAAAATAGTAAAAATCAGTATTAAGGTGCTCAGCGTCAAGGCTGAATAATAATAGATGAATCACTTGAATCATCAGTTACGAATACCGATTCAACTTTTAATTCGGATACAGATATTATTTAATATTCAATATGTATAATTTATTTAGAATATATATTTAAAAAAAGTTTTAAAGGAGTGTTTACTTTTTATCCCTAAAATCTGTACGTTCTAATCGATCATTTCGATTTTTCTCGCAGTTTCGATAAATAAACAAAAAAAAGTTTCAAACAAAAGTTAATTCGTAATCAAGCAACAATATATTGCAATCGAAAAAAGTAGAAAAAACTTTTAATTTAAAAAAAGTTAAGGCTATAAATTGTTTTTTAATGAAATTTTTGTTTTTGTTTTTATTAATCATTGCATCTTTACGTCCTCTTTAAAAAAGTATTAAAGGTCTTCGGTCGAAAATCCATTAGTTTACAAGTTATGAATTTTGTCCCGAACGCCCATATACTGGTCACACTGTGCGTCGCCGGCGTTAGTCAACTCGAAAACAAAACACGCTCACCAGAATCGCTCGAGCAGGAACACCACCGATTTTCCACCGAAGGACTACACCGGGATCCGCGCGGCGACACACGAGGCGTATTCGCTCGATCCGCCGCTTACGACACAGTCATAGAAACCACCCGCGTTCGCGGAATCGTTCCGCCCGCGTCCGGGTTCTACGTGCAACGACCTTCCGAACGATTTTTACGTTCGCGTGTTAGGCGCACCTCAGTCCGTAGCGGTGTGTGTGTGTGTGTGTGTGTGTGTGTGTGCGCGTGTGTGTGTGTGTGTGTATGCGAATGGGTACCATCCAACGTGGCACGCACGCGAGAACACGGACAGGGTTGGTCGGCTCCAGCCGATGATCCACGATCGTCGATTCGCGCCCAAATCAGATTTTCGGGAGCATTCTCGCGGTACTTATACCGAGAGTGGGAGAGGGTACGCGCGATCGCCTCGAACTGCGGAAGGGGATGCGATTCGAACGGTTCACCGGAACAACCCCGCCGCCGCCGCCGCCGCTGAGAGTCAAAGCGGTACTGCGAGGCTCGCCGCGACCCGGCGTCCCCCTCCAACCCATCGACCCGGAGCCAGGCGACCAACCAGCGGCGCGGATCCGCCGACGTTTAAACCTTCCTTCCGTTGGAACCGCGACTGGCCGATCCGTCGGGTCGACGAAGGGGTGGCGACGAGCACCGACCGCCACTTTTGGCGGTCTCACGTGTTGCTTCGCTGTAAACACCGATGATCCGGACTTTATTCAATTACTCGCATTCGACTCTCCCCTCGTCCTCGATTTTCGGATTCGCCCGTCGCGGCCCCGAACCCGGGAATCGACCGGAGATCAACCGCGCGCGTTCTCCGAACGCGTTCCGGCCAACTTGCAATTTGCGGTCGGTTCGGGTTTCCGGAGCTAGACGCGAACGGAGACAACGAGGGAGTCGAGTTTCCCGGACGATTCAGCGGGGGACCAGGAGGATCAAGCGGGGACGAGTTACTTGACTGTCTTAAATTTCCCCCTTTTTTGTTTGGGTATCTAGTTTCCGGTGGACCGAAGTGTCAGTTTAAGGAGAAGTACGCTACTGGTTTTAGCGTGCGGCTGGGGGTTAGTTTTTGGAAAGGCTTGAAGCCGGGGGTGACGACTTTCTTTCGTGCATTTTTTGATCTTCACTGCGCTAGGAGGAGTCGAATTTCGTGGTAATTATTTGCTTTACTGAATCCTCATCCATTTGTTCTCATCCAGTTCGAACAACTTTCATTCGGAGTTCTCGAATTATTCGTAAAAAGTTCATAATATACACCTCGAAAATGATTGAATGAGTTTCAAGCCTCATCGGTGGTTGCAATTTTGAAACTATGACTAACTTCGAAAATGTGCAATCGCCTCCTCATATTTCAGAACCCGCGCACATATATGTGGTTATAACGCAAAACGCTACATGTTAAAGTTTTGATTGGCAATACGCTGTAGCCTTGAATTTTATTCAAACCTTGTTTTCGAAAGGAAAATGAATTTCATAGACTTTTTCTGTGATAATAATATAAATTCTGGTTTATAGACTTGAGTTAAGGCACAAACTGAATTTTGTTGGAAATGTGACTTGAGTCGTTTTTCCTTGCAGTCACATGTATGAAGAAGAGGTGTTGAATGTTCAGGTTTTGGCAATGTATTTCAAGGTCATCGAAATCAGTGAACGAACCAAGCTTTTAAATAACTATCTAGGGCAGAGATCGTAAACTGCTGGCCCGCCCTTTAATTTCTTTTCTGAAAATCAGTGTTTCTAACATCATCAAACAATTGGCAACATTAAATAGAAGTTACTTGTCATGCAGTCATTACGTGATACCATGTCAATAGATTACAGGTTTAGATTATATGTAAAATGACTCACAGGTCTGTTTACATATATTCCCAATGTTAATTAAATGTAAAACTCAAAGTGTCCATTTTTTCTTTCAATTTTGTTCATTTTCTCCTTCCACGTGCAATTCTTTCTCACTTTGCATGACTTTTATTGAGTAAACGTAACTGTTGAGCGTTATATGTATACTGATTAACTATAGAGCGTTTTCGCTGCTAAATGAGTTTTTCCTTTTATTGGTGACCATCATAAATAACTAAGAGGAGGTCAAAGGTTTCATGAATTGATCTCAGGTAGTAAAAAAGCAACGGTTTAGAACAACTAAACGCTGCCAGGTATAGAGTTTCACGTTGTCCAAACTATACCTGATCTCGCACAATAATTAAAATAGGAGGTATGCCACCACTCTCGGTCTACGATACAATAATCTCAACCAACATATTGTCAGTCAGTACTGAGATAGCAGCAGACCCCGAAGGGTCGACTACGAGAGAAGCCAGTTAGAAATATAGTAAGTGGTGAACAATATCTTCCAAAGATCGCTGTAGAAAACCAACATAACCGATTTAGTGAATCTTACGTGATATTAATTTACCGCGTAAGAATTATGACATGAATACGTGTATTTATTTATGTAAAACGTGTATTTACGTCAACAGTAACTATCCTTGTTAGAATTTAAGCAAATTGAGCAAATTTGTAAACTAATTAGTGAGTCACTATATTTTGGTTCACAAAATAATACTGAATACATTTTCTAATGATAATTATTTATTTTAACGATTTCACGTTGATTTTTATGAACTTAAAATATGTCATCGATAGAAAAGATTTTAGTTATTGTGTCAGGAACTCAGGAACCACATAATGTTTTTTTTTTGGGTTCCATTTAGGTAATTATATGATACTCACGAATTGGATATAACTTATTGTAGGTTCTGGCGAAAGAAAAACTTATTCCAAGCGGTGCCTGCAATTTTAAAATTAGTTCTAACCATTTCTGACAGTCTTACCTAATTAATACGCAAAAGAAAGTGGACAAAGTCGTATCTCGGTTATTCCCATTGGTTATTCTTATATAACTTTCTTGAAGTTATCGTTAAAAGCTACTTTTTGCCTTCACAAAAATTATTTGAAAAATTAGAATGAAAAGCATTTTCAAATTTACGAAAAAGCATCAAAAATGATTATTTAGAAAAAGCACTTCAAACTTAAATCTCCCTTCTTGAACATTAAGTCTGAATAACATAAATATGTTTTCTTACTTTAATTATGTAATAGAATTATTTGTTTAAGTATAGATATATTTTAAAATATAAAAAAGTTTAAAAAATTGAATACATTAAAGATAAATTTCTATATTTTGTTACGACTGAAAAATGTTATTTATTTATTATTATCACATTAAAGAAGACGTAACATTTGACAAAAAGCTATAATGAGTTTCCTTAAGTTGAGTCACAGTGTCACTAGAACAGGTTCAGAAAGCTTTAAAAATTCTGTCTTACCCTGCAAGTTTTATAGATTGGATGAAAAAATAATTGCGCGGTGGTAAGGTTAACAACGGTGAATAAGTTTAAATGAACCACGAATATTCGCGTTCTCTGACTCTTGTTTTTCAACGTTTTCCTCTTTTCATACTGTCACCGCTGCTCTTTATGCGTAATGAAGATGTATTAATATTAATACCATTACAACACGTCATTTATGTTGCTGACAGGCTTATTTATATAATCACGAATATTATAATTTGCACGGTTGTGAATAAAAATTGACAAGAATTTTTAATTACATTCAGAAAAATAACAAAAATAATACAATAATTAAAATTTGATAGTATATACAAAGTCTGCTAACACGAAAATCCTAATTATGCGTTAACTAAAAGGTTATTAAACATTTCCAAAAATTGAAAAGATTTGATAGCGACATTTCATAATCAAAAGTCGTAAAGTATAACGTATTTTTCGCACAAAGAAAGTACAATTATAAATTCAAAAATATTAAAATATTGATTGCAAATTCAATATCATTTCAATATCAATCAACCATAAAGTTAGAAATTCAGTATCAGCGAAATCTTTAATAACACAGTGGTACTTTAAATTTAACAATATTTATCAGCTAGGATAATGTAATTCCGTTAGCTGAAGTTAATATTTGAAATGTTCCCCGATATTTTCGCTACAAAGTTAATTATAATAATAATTAGTAATTTTTAATTACCCATCTTAATAAACATCTTCACGGACTGTTGCGTCATACGAAAACAGAAACTCTGTTGATACTGAACTTGGAGTCGAATGTTACGGTCGAGGTAATTTTAATCGAACAACGTCAAATATCTCGTTCGATAATGAACTTGGGACAGCAAGTCAATTTAATTAACATAATATGCGTAGCCTGTTTTCAATCTAAGGGTGCAAGGTCATGCTCTGATAATTATGGTTAGTGGAAGGAGCGCCATTAAATATCATTTGGGTACTTCATGCGATCCGTTAAAGTTCCTGCCTGATCTTCGGCGATAAACAGCCGAAGGTCGACATCATAATTTTGGGCAACACGATTTGGTTCCGCAATAAACGAGATTGGTTTATTCAAGGCAAAATGTTCCTCATAATTAACTAGTTCCATTAAAAAAGTATGTATTTCTAAATTTCAATGAATACGAGACAGACTAAGAACGTTTGAAGAGTTATTAGGATAACTTCAACCATTTTAAAGTAGACGATAAATGTTAATTCCACGAAGCAGAAGAACTTGTGTCAGAGTAATAGTATCTATGTTTGTGCACGATAGAAGTATAATTTATGTTCACTGAAATCCACTTCCTAAGTAGTTCAAACTTTCTTATGCCAGCCGTATTGTTTCAAGTAAGATAATTTCGCCGAGCAATCTTTCAGTTTCTTAGTCTAACAAGAGTTTAATCGACAAGTACAATCATCGTACGCAATTACTTTGTTAGAGCATTTGCTCCGCGGAACGAAGATTACACTCCGTATTCCTTTACCACTGAAGTTTTTAGCTTCCACTGTGCAATCCAAGTCTGACTTCCACGATATATTTGCTGAACATTATTCAAGATACTTTGTTTTATTAAAATATATTTCAATGATCAACATTACTTTTCAATTATTGTTTCTAATCGTTTTTTTTTTGCTGCTACAAATATAGGGTCATTCGGGGTAAAAAGACGCAGCGGGTAAAAGTACGCAGTGCCGTTTTATCTGAGTTGTGTTATTTTGATCTTTTTCATACCAGGGAAAAGTTTGTGGACGTATTATTTATGTATTTTTAGAGGTAAGTTGTTTTTGTTGATTTTATATAGTTATTGAACGATTTTTCCAGAATAACATTTTAACCTAACTTTATTGGAATTCGAACTACTACGAATTGTTTTGGTTACTGGCCAAATGGGGTAAAAGGACGGGGGTAATAGTACGCACTGGTATTTAGATTACTGTCTACTTGTTTTTGAACTCTTAACAATATTTGGAGTAAAAACATATCTGCTCTGATAAAGGCTTGAGCATAATTTCGTTTTGTTGAATCTATGAAAAATTATAATTTTATGATAGTTTCCTAAATTTAAAGTTCCTAATTTCTATTGTTTTTGTCATCTTTAGCTTCATTTATTAAAAATAATATAAAAATATGTTCCATCTGTGTATTATTTGTTCATTTTCTTTTACTACACCTGAATGCATACTTTTACTCTACATGCGAACTTTTACTCACACGACTGCGTATTTTTATCCACATGTCGGGGTAAAGGTACGCAGTCTGACCCAGTCACTCTTTTGCTTAATTTAAAAAAAACCGTTTGGCCTGCTATCGTCAAATACTCGTTACATTTTATGAGTCTATTAAATGTATGCTACCGATAGCGCAAAAAAGCGTTCCTAATATCATAGTAGTTTCGGTTCAGTGAAGCAAAAACCGCAAAAGTGCGTCCTTTTACCCCGAATGACCCTAATTTACAAGTACACCAAACGTCTTAATTTTTTATTCCTACGCAATTAGCAATCGACCTTCCGCAAGTAGATATCGAAAACACTCAAACCTTAATTTGCTTTCAGTTCTAAATTGATTAAGTGGAACCCGAGTGTCGCTCGATTCTTCATCATGAGAGATTAATGGAAGGTCGATTCTTTAAGTGTCAATTGCATTTTATGACCTCTCATCGCGTTCTTCGCTTTTGCGCGACACACAATCGTGCACTTTTTTTGCGTTATAGTAATTGGAGCAAAAACACTATTAATTTCGATAATAGCATTTCATGATTATCCTTCCGTACTGTTGACACATTGCGTTAATAACCAATCAATCGATATACTTTATGATTCTAAACCATTTGCAGGATTAAAGTAATTTCTCGTTGTTTACGCGTCTGTGTTAATAACTCGTGTTAATGAATTGCTAGAATATACGTCGCAATGTTATACATTCATTATGTCAATATACGTATGAATAAATATTAATGTGTATAATTATACAATATCATTTCTTACTTTGTGTCATACGCGTAATAGAATAATAGAATGCAACATCGAATGACATAATAAATTAAAATATGCGATCTCGTCATGGAAAATGATAATAGAAACGATTTTTAGAATTTCGAAAATATTGTAACGGGTCTACAAAGAATTAATACAGCAGCAAAGTGTACCTTTCCGTATTTTAAAGCTAATAGCCGCTGAACTTAGGAAATCATCTTTTGAATTTCAACGAGGGCCGAGCGGGAGACTGTGAATTACACTGTAGACTCGATGAACGCTCGGGTTTCGGGTCACGATAAACACTCGTCGCAACTCCCACCTCTTCTTGGAAATACGCAGAACCAACTGGGGAAACAAAGGAATAGCGACCGGCCAATGAAGAGGCATCAGAAACGGTATCCAGGTCTCAATGAGATATCGCCATGTGTCCGGAATAGCGAACATTTATCGAGTCCACATTGTAGTATAACTACAGCTGCCTCATGACGATACGAAAGGAAACTTTCCTGCTTCTCCTGGCCATCGAATTAGGACCACGTTCAAAAATTCACTTTTGCTGTTGCGCCACCATGCCTCAAGCAATGAATTCTCCATGACTACCCACATTATTACTAAACACAATCACCATGGGATTTCCCGCGCGTTCTCAAAGTTTTTATCACGTACTTTTAAAGTTGTCTCCTCAGCCTGCCCACCGTTCAAATAAAAGTAATAAAATTTTCTAACTAAATTTAGAGCTCGGATGAGTTTGTTGAAGGTTAAATTCAAGACATTCTTTTCGTCTTTCCAATGAAAAAAATTTCACAATGGGTAGAACAACGTCAATTGTTTCCATTGTTTTAAAATCTTTTTTCTGTTCGCATACAAAGTTAATCTTTGTCGTCGCATTTATTTTCATGTTCACTTAAATTAATCAAGACAAACATTTGATTGAATCGTGAACGTAGTTCTACATCAGGTGTAATTAATTCTGGAATAGTCACGCAGAGATAGTCGCTGTAATTATATTACACGTTAGTTACACGTTACTTGCGTTTGAAACTGCTTGGCGTTGTTCAATAACAATATCTTGAACGTATTAATCGCATGATCGTCGATTGCATCAGTGATTTTATATTTCCTATTTCTATGCTTCTCATTTTCAACCATTTGAAGTCTAGAAATTCCTAGTTTCTATCAAATAAAATAAAACACAAGTTTCAGCTGAAATTCGATGGAATTTCATTGTAATATTACTAGATTAAACGATTGCAAGAGTTTTCGCTCGAAAGAAACATAAACGTCATTTAGAAAGTATAAACAATGCTACTGTAAAGAAGTTCTGCAACGGGTTCTCAAAATTACTTCCAACTTCAAACGATAGAATATCGAGTCGGTGTAAAACACGATTCTATTGAACCCGTGGACAATATACCGAGGGAGAACGTTCAAGTGAAAGCAATGACACTTGTCCCTTGTAGACCTGAAATCGATTTCTCTGCGGCTATTCACCTCTATAAAACATGCAACTGCAGCAAGCTGTTGTGAAATAATCGAACGAAAACTTCTCGTTCTAATTTTAAATTAATCCTTCGCCTTTCCCCGGCGAACAGCACCGCTATTAATTGCGCACGCCGCAAATTCAGCGAATGATGTTTAATTAGATCATACGAGAAATTAAAATCATCTCAATTATGGCACTCAGCGATATCAGGAAGCGTAAAACGCGGAGAAATTCGTTTCTCTTTCCTCTTCGATTTTACAAGTTTCTCTGCTTTACAGCTCCAAAAATATGTGGTATGTGCGTTTTAGATTTCCGTGACGAAAGGCGACCGTCCTGACTAGTTAGAATATTGCTTCCGAAGCTGGAAAAAATCCACGGTCGCATTTAATGCGCAACGTTAGACGGTTTCCGAAGTGTGTGCGCGCGTGTGTGTGAAAGGGGCCAGGAAGTCGGAAAAGAAGGTCCTGCCTGTGTTAAGTGAGTATTGCAAGAAGTCTTCGCCGACTTCCACCCATTACTCTCTCTCTCCTAAAGAGGAAGAGGAGAAGGAAGTTCAAAGGAGCAGCATTCGTTTTGATTATTGGCGCGTGGTACTGTTAATAAAGGCCTTTCAAGGACGGAAGAAATTGAACCGTAAAGGAACGTGGCCGAACAGCTTTTTGACCCCCGATCATGGCTTCCTTGATTAAACGAGCTTAGACTAAGATTCGACTTAGATTCTCAGATGTTAAACCCTATTGATCGCGATATTTACGATCGCTGGAATTTCGAGCGTAGTTTTACTTCCGATTTTGATGTTGAGGGTTTAAATATTTATACGTCAAAGCAATTCTCTCGTGGAAGCGTCTCGTCATTTCCTTCGCACGCGTTGAACGCAGGGCTGGGTAAAATAGTATTTGAAATAAAATATAAAAATATTTTCGGAGATTATTTCCAAAACTATGTTATTTTGAATAATTTGAAATATTTATTTATTTTTGTATTAGTGGAAATACTATTTGAAATATTTATTTAATCTCTCAAGTATATGAAATATGTATTTCAATTATGTGTTTCGCAACACGAACTTAAAATAGTTACTTGAAATAAATATTTCTGCTATTATTAGTGGAAGAAACTTCAGCACTACCTTTCACCGAAATAAGCTATGGATATATCTAGACATTCATAACTATGCTTATACATTATAGAGTAAAAGAAAGATGTAAGTAAAATACTGTGAAATACTAGTTGAAATAATTAATTTTCATATATCCTTAAAACAATATTATTTCAAATATTTATTCCTAATACATTCTACGAAAACTATTATTCCAAATAATTATTTCTAAAACATTACACAGCAAATATTACTTCAATTAATAGCTCCTATACATGTGTAATAAATAGATATTTTCAATTATTCTTCTATGTAGAACTAAGAAATAAAATAAATGCTGAAATACTACTTTATTTAAATAAAAGTATTGTAATTACTATTTCTAATACTTTTTATTTGAATTGTACCCAGCACTGGTTGAACGAAGTAATTCAAACGTATTTTATTGCTATTCAATTTTATAGTTTTGACAAATCCATTAATTGTGAAGCTGTTAGCTGGGAAACAAAACAATTTTTGATCGCTTGTTCAATTTCGTATGAAAAGTTGTTTCAACATCAAACGTTCAAAATTCCTGCTGAAATATCTGAATACCGCGATATATCGTCGAAAGTATATAAAATATGTATTCGACGGGTAAACGAATTCGATCCAAATCGATTTACGTCAGTATTCTCGAATGTACGTTTACATCCTTCCCGAGTTATTCATTGCCGAAGCAGAATACGTGTGCGGAAAATTTATTTTCCCTTAGCTCATCGTGGCCGCTCCAGTTTCTTTTTCACAAAACTCATCGCGATTGAAAAGTTTCCAATCAGTTTAAAGAATTATGCAAACTTCTCGAGCACTAAGTTCGTTTCACTTTTGGTTTTCAAACTGAAGACGCAGCAATGCCTTAAACAATTTTGTTGGATAACGAAGACGTAGCACCGGAAGCACTTCTAGAAAGTGGCTTGTATAAAGCATCAAAAACTGATTAAAAATTTTTTCTTCGCATTCAATGGGTCTCTGGGTCTCTAATACTTCTTTCAAGAGGAAACAATTGATACTCGAAAGTTTCAACAATGAAAACAATGTTTCTGAGCTTCATTTCCTTGCTTGACCCAGTGCAAGGAATTTTTTAGACCAAACACTAACTTCAACTGTAACGGAGACCGTGGAACGCGACCCTGAAAACAACTTTGATTAATCGCAAGCACAAGCGAAACAATCGAGCGACTCGTGAAACGTTTCTGTCGAGATAATTTAGTTATCGAATTCGTTCGGTGGCGAAACCTGCGAGCTCGACTCCATTCCGTCAGAAGCACATTTCATACGAAACTATCGCCGTCTGCGCCTTTAAGTTCCTTTGTAGTATTCCTCGCGACGACACCAATTCATTTTCCTCGGCTGACAGGAACGGTCGGAATAGGCGTCCCTCGTGTACGCTTCCTCCTTCTGCTTCTCTCACTCTATGAATCAGTGCGGATGAACTCCGCGATGGGAAGTTCACTTGTTTAACCGCCGACAAATTTATCGCTTAATTTAGTTGCAACGACTACGCGAATGATGTTTTAATTGGGTGGTGCGAGAGAACACTTGTTCGTGACGTTCGAGGAGTATTTATTGCGTTGTGAGGCTGATGCGAATCTTGTTTGCTGTTAAAGGCGTCGAAGCGTTCGCTAAATTGTGAATTCTAATACTTGTGGCGTCCTATTTTACAACTGCTATTAATTTAGCGGAAGAAAATGTCTATTGAGAAGTGGAAGAGTAGAAGTCACTGGTTTTTATTTTTGAAGTGTTGAGAGTAAAAAAGTTTTTGATAATTCTGCGTTAGGGATTTATAAATTAATAAATTTCTTTCATTCAGTTTCTTTGTGTTGAAAATTTATATCTATTCAAAACTTCAAACGGAACACAAACTCGAGTTGTGGCAAGTGTGATATTTCGTGTTTTATCCTATAATCGCTTTTAAAACTTATGGAAAATCATTTTGGGAACTGAAGCTAAATATCTGACTTATTTATTAGTACATGAAAAAGCTTTTGAGGATAAAGTTGAACTATTTTAAGAAGAACGTGAAAATAAATATTAGACAGTTTATGACAATGTTACGTATGTAACAAATCTTCGAAACTGTTATCATATTCCAAAATATACAAAATATCAATAATACTATTCGAATTAGAATGTTCAGAACATTAAACATACTGATTTTCAAGTTTCAATTTTTTATTTGTGCGTGTAAAAATTTTATTCCGCATGAAGGTCAGCTGTCTAATAATTACAAATTATTTTCAGATGCAATACCTCGAAATTAGATAACCATAACGAAATCATTACTAGGATTGTTACATTTGTTTTTTATGCTCTACCAGAATGAAGAAAAATATATGGGATTCCATAAAACAATATCGTTGATCCTGAAATCTCGTACAAAATTTAGTTTGGGGAAAGTTGTTTCCACTTTTAGTTGTGCTCCTTAAAATAGTTAAATTTCGCGATAAATAAACAATTAATCTCAAAGTAAGAATATTCTAAGCTGCAAGTTCCTAACTGATATTCGAAGCTTACAACGTCAATAGTTTGAAATTGGAAGAGTGTTTGAAAATTATTGTTCAAGACTTAACTAACTAATAGAGTATACAAATGCAAACAGAAGGGTCTTAGACAATATGTATAAGTCTTAAAGCTAATAACTTCTAAGAGGGTTAACTTTTAGAGTCAACAGTTCTTTGTGCGATTACGTACACACTATGCATAAAGCCGCTCACAGCCCAGGACTTTAATAACTTCGGGATAGCATCGCGATGTGCTATTGAGTCCTGCATTTACTCTATGTATTAATTTCGTCTCTATTATTTCTATTTTCAATAGAGACTTCAAATACCTGGCCTGAAATCACGAGATAATATGTATAGATTCAACATAATGAACCCCCAACACAATTAAATTTCAGACCTTTGTCGCTTGGATTTTTCCATATAGTTATTTAACTATTTAAAGAGTAATATTTTTTACTCTATCCGTAAAAAATAATCAATTTTTTTTTATAAAACTGTGGTCAGAAAGCATTATGTCACGTTCTCTTCCTTCGTTGTAGCGACATCCACGTCTGTCGCGGGATGGATAAATCTACTAGCTAGAGACGGACAAACCTTCTGCACTGAAACCTCACATAGAACTTTCTGTTAATGTTTGATGTAGCCGGAAAAAGTCGCCGCTTGTTCCTCATTGTCACTCCAGCAAAACAGTTGTTAAACTTCAACTTTAGACCTGTTTTAGGAAATGTAGCGACAAGAGGTGACAAAAAGTTTCTCGTTGTTGCCTCGGTGGAGACAAGGTTTTAGGTTTCAAATTTTTAAAGATTTGTATAAGTATCTAATAATTCAAATTATCGTGAAAAATAGTAGTAAAGACTTGGTTTATAGACCGAGGAGTTAGAATATCTTGAAAGCTGCAAGATTTTGGACGTGGCGGAAAATTTACTGCTTTATGTATCCTTACTTCACACGATAAGAAGAAACTCGACCCAGATTCTGGTAACACTCCATGTATAATTACGCACACACGATATTTGCAGAGCTGTTCGAACGTACAATGTTTGCTAGCGAAGATAGTTTGATTGCTCGGTTAGCAAAGACTTTCAGCGCGAGAGTTGTTGGAAGCTTAGTCAAGATAACTTTGAAGGATCGCGAGGTGACACGAAGCGCCGGGTAACAGTTAAAATGAGGCAAACAAGAGAACAAACTGATACAATAAAGTGCGTATAAGTCATTCACGTTAAATCACACAACATTTGCCGCACAGTCTCCGATTCATTTCAAATGCAGACTTATTATTACACTCGAGAAAACAATCTGTGTAAAATTTTAATCTTGTACGCCAAACAGTCTGTGAGATATTAACCGCTAAATTTTCGTGAAATCGAGCAAAACGGGTAAATAATAATATTTAAAGAAACATTTTTAACTTCAAATTCGACGCTGTTCCCACCCTTAGATTAATTAAAAAAACAATAGTACTCAATTCTCTGAAGTTTTGTCTATAAAACATAAATTTTTTTTAAAATGGAGCGATTTCGGTAACACTATTAGGCTGATTTATTATAATATCTTTTGATTCAATAAATATTATTATTGCAATTATTTATATATATAGTTAAAAGTATGCAATAGTGTGCTACGATTACATACGTAAAATCGATCACGCCGAATATTCGAATACTCCGAATTATTCGAATAATGTTCGAATATTCGAGTACTCCGAATTATTTGAATAATGTTCGAATATAATGTTCGAATACTCAAATACTCCTAATTATTCGAATAATGTTCAAATATTCGAATACTCATAATTATTCGAATAATGTTCGAATATTCGAGTACTCCTAATTATTCGAATAATGTTCGAATATTCGAATACTCCTAATTATTCACAGCTTTAGGAGAAATATTTCCGGCCGTGGAAATTTCTTTCTCGTCATTTGCAGAGCTGTTTTACAGCATTTTTCAAAAATTTTAATTATACTTCAAAGTATGTACAATAAAGAATGAGGCATGAAAAAGTAGAAAAAAATTATTCAAATTATTTTGTTAACTACTGCGTAACTTTGCCAAGTAATCAGCTTAGGATTGTATTACATTAGCTATGCAGGAAAAAAAGGATAATGATAATAATTTAATAAAGAAGATATTTTAACTATGAAAAGAATTTTTTGTATGACAGTCTACACAGACACGTACGTAAGGCCAAAAGAATTCCAATATAACTCGAAACTTGCGGTTCTATCAGGCTGTCTAGAAATGAATTATAGATTATTAAATTAAAGGCAATGAGATTAAAAAAAAACCGCGTGCAAAGATTTTCCTTTAATTAAACTACCTTCCATTGTTACATGAATTACTTGATTGCATTTTTAACGATATCTGATGTTCCTTCATTAATAAATTAACAAAATTATTCATTTAGTGATTCTTTTAATTATCATGTTGCTTGATGAATAAAATTTCGAACATTTCCCAACAGAAAACTGAACTCGTTCATTTCTTATACAGTCAACATACAACATGCGGGTAGCCGATATTATTAAATGAATTGCTGCGTTGCAATCTATTAATTAAGATTTCATGAGATTGTGACGATATCAATTGACAGTTTCGTGTTTTATTAAAAAATTCTTTTACAAATCATGTATTGAGCATTTTTCATTAATTTAGATAATTACTTTACGATTCGACTATTTTTATTATGTATTAATAACGAATTGCAAATTTCATAACGCTTCGAACTTTGATATCTTTTTATTCCTGTAGTCTCTATTTGTATCCATTTTTTTTTTTTTTTATTAACTGTGAAGCAAAGTGTATCGATTTTAATATATTGAATATGTAACATGGTTTAATAACTGATTTTTCAAATGAACATTCTCTTCTGACTTCAATTTTGAGAAATGCAATTTCCTTTTTCTTTAACATTTTAATATTGTCGATATAATCTCAAAATAGTATGAAATAATTTTTTAAGCCCTTACCGCATGATTTTTTTATTTTCTTCGAAAAAAATTTTCTAAGCATGAGAAGCACCAAATATTTATAAAAAAATGGGCACATTATAACGTTAATTAAAACGTTTATTTAAAAAAAAAATCAATTTTCTTACTACTTAATTCATTCAAAAACCTAACGATATCTGACGTAACGGTTTCTGAATTATATTTTATGTAAGATTCTTAACCCTTTCACATTATTGGACAAGATACTTCGCAACCGGATACGTTTTAGAAATTTTAAGAAATTTTAGGGCAAATTCAAGGAATTTCAGGAAAACTTTAAGAAAATTTTAGGAACTTCAAGAAAATTCAATGAAAATTCATGGAATTTCACGGAAACTAAAGGAAATTTTAATTCTCGTTGTAAAAAGCTTATTTTTTAACAAGAATTTAAGGAAGATTCAAGGAATTTCAAAAAAATTAAAGGAACATTAAGAAAATTCAAGCAAGTTCTAGAGAATTCAAAGAAAATCAACAAATTTGAAGGAAATTTAAGGAATATTTAGGAAATTCAAGAAGTTTCTAGAAAAACTAAGAGAATTCCAGAAATTTATGGAAATATAAGGAAATTTCGGAAAATCACTCATCCAAATTTATCAAAAATTTTTGATCTCGTCAAAAGAGTTCATCGGTCAGTACTGAACACTAATTTTAAATTAAAAAAAAAAAAGATAAGGGCGCTGAAAACCAACTTGGCCTAAGGGCGTCGCAAACCTCTAAGCCGGCCCTGACAACAGATTTTTAAGATTTTCCAGCTGTAAAATGCAGTGGTTTAAATATAAAAGAGCAGGAGAATATTAAATCAGTCTAACAAAAACTTAAATTTCTGCTCAATAGCAAGACGAAGAAGATCAAAATGGTAGTTAGAAAGAAACATTTAGTCCTTGAAATTTCCGGAAAAAGTGTTTGCTTTTATAATGTTGCAATGTTCATCGTAACATTTATCATTTCGTAAATTTATAATAACGAATCCTATTTCCGGAATTTCTGCCGGCTAAATACTTTTATCCAAGCATATTATTTTGCTCTTTTACTGCTTTCTCTTTGATAATAAACAAAACTGAATTATTTTCTTCCTCGTATTTAGTTCCATGCATTTTATATCATGTCTATGCATTTTATATTTATACCGTCGCATTTTACATCTCAAAAACTGCAGGATTGAAACAAAAAAATTTTTATTTGGTTGAAAACTTTTTGCGAGGGGTAGAATATTATTCCAGTCGCGGTCTTAAATTCGCACAAAAATTTCGCTCGAATCAGAATCTCTTGATTCAAACGTTTTTCTCAACGATCTCCCGACACCTCCAAGCGCCTAGTAATCAATATTCAATCACTGTCACCGCGTAAAAACCTTGCAACTCAAAGCCTCGACTTCCAAGCGCCGTCCACGGTCTCGTTGCACGCGAGTTCTCGATATTCTCTGCGGTCGTCGTCGTACCCGAAGCATCCGTTGCCCGGGAAAAACGACTGCAACCGCGGCGTGCGATTGAGGCCAGGACTACGCGGGCATGTTACACGCCCGCGTGTTGCACGTCGCGTTTCCTCCGCCGAAATAAGACCTGCGTGCTTCGATGCAATTCCACGGGCGTGCAATATGCTTGTGTGCTCAATTGCATCAAACTACGCAGGTCCCATTTCGACGGAGAAAACGCAGCGTGTAAAATGCCAGTGCAGTCCTGGCCTAAAGCTAGGAACACATTGATATCGCATTGAAATCATGTTTTCACGCGCTATTTGTGAAGTGTGAGCTATTGTTTTAAATTTGCATGTATAAGTTTACAGATGTATATGTATCTGTTCTCGTACACAAAATTAGGGCTCTTACTATTACTCGGATCTATGGGTATCCGAATTTGAGTACTTTACTCACAGCCAGTTTTAAAGACCGAGTTCGGGTTATGAGAAGTATTTTGGGTACTCAGGTACTCGAGTAGCAAGATCATTACTCATAACTGGTTTTCAAATCCGAGTTTGGGTTATTCTGAGTATTTTGAGTACTCGGATACCCGGATACATCCGGATAATAAGAGCTGTACACAAAATGATATCGCGTGATTTGATATGACGTGGTAATCGCAAACAACGGCCTTCCGTCAATAAAACGGCGATTGTCGTTTGCCCGATCGATCACAGACATCGATTACTGGATCGCCGGTCGGTAGCCGATCAGAAATTGGCAATCGGTGCATGTCGGATTTGCTTGTTGGGCGAAATCATCGATTGCGCGGCCCAACTTTCCGTTTCCTGCGAGCGGCGCGGATGCGCAGAATGTTTGACGTCAAACGTTCCCCGATTAACGGACAGGACGTTTCGGCTGCCATGGATATTGATTTTCCACGGTTTCGAGGTTTCTAGAGCAACCGACGTCGTAGCGCAGACGCCACTGCTCTCAACATGGCGTCCGTTCCCAGGCGGATCCTTTCGCGTCGTGTTTCAACGTGCCCGACCAGCCGTCGGCAAGGATTCACCAGGATGCGGACAGCGATCCAGGAACCTGTGCATACGTTCTAATTCAAGGGCTGGGGGCCCTTCGTTGCTTCCGATCAACATGGCCGCCGGGACATGTGCCACTGTCACGTGCTTCGTGATCGTCGCGTTGATCGCGTTTGCCGATGGTAAGCGTTTGCTTTTCCATCAGTTTCGACCACTTGTTTCGACGCCGTCGTTGCACTCACGGTTCCTACTAAATCGCCTGTCCTTCCTTGGTTAATCCCTTGCCTCGAATGTTAAGGGCGCGTTTTGTTTAACACTCATTGCATTTGTCATTCTCTTGTCATTCTCTCGGGTCTTTTATTCTGCTACGCTGAACAACTGAAGAACAATCAAGTTTCCTGTGTGTATAGTCATGAACGACCGAGTCAAAGAAAATCACACCTGTTGACGATTCATCCTTTGAATGCTATGCTTGTCCAGTGTCAGCACTTCGACTGATGGTTTAGGTTAATTTTTGCTCGAGAATGGCACGTAAACAAAGTCAACGAATATCTCTTGTTCCGATGCACTGACATTTTTAATATACTGTTGTCGTTTTTGAACCTTTGAATACGATGTTACATAAAAGCGTAATCAGTTAAAAATATCAATAATGCATTTGCAAAGGCAGATTGTCGATGAAATTCGATGTCGAATCTTGAAAATATTGAGAACAGTTATATTCGTATTTTGAAAATTCATTTAATTTCACACGTTCCCCTGAATTAATTTTCGTTTCCGTGTTTTTCTTTTTTTCACGCAAAAAGAAACTTTATCGGAGCGATTCCATTGATCTCTTTCTATTTGTCATCAGCGAATAAACGACTGTCCATCGTTTGATTTCATGCGACCACTAGGACAAATATTATCTAAGGAACATCGAACCCACGCTGCTTCGAAACGAGTAAACGACTTGTGGTGTTATCAATGCGACACGATGGAAGACGGAGAGAGATGTTCCAATCTCACCGGAAATTACAGCGCTTTCAAGCACAAATGCACCGGCGACAAACGGACTTGCATGGTAATGATAAACGATAACAACGATTCAAATGCTTCTTGATTATACGCGGTGATCGGGTGCTTCGCGAGACGTTCGACGTTTCACCTTAAAGTCTATTTTCTCCCGTTATTTCCAGCGGAACGCGATTTCGTGGCTCGCACAAAGTAATGCCAAGTGCATTCTGTAATCACGGCTATAGAATTTTTTAAGAAAGCCCTCTGCGAGTACGTTTGAAACATTTTTCGAGCCACTGGATTCATGATTTCTCTCTCTCTCTCTCTCTCTCTCTCTCTCTCTCTCTCTCTCTCTCTCTCTCGGAAATACAAGTCACTCGACGAAGTTATAGAACGTTATAGAATAAAAATACAATATTTCTACGTTTTTTAAAATTGACTACGATCGAAGGGGATTTTAAGACTGAAACTAAGGCGACAGGTTTTTTTAATTAAAAACTAAACCGACGGCAGGTACAATTTCTTCTCAATTTCGAACCAAACAAACCTCAAGCGAATAGCGGGTTCGCTATTCTTTGAAGTTTCGACAGCCGCGCAGTTCATAAAAAAATTCCACGCGGTTGTACAAAGAATATGTTCACAAATGAAAATTCCTTTGAAACTTTAATATTGCATTCATCGACGATCGAAATCAGCTAATCTTGTTATTCACCAGAAAATACCGCTTTGTATAGGATACGGTTAGAACGATTTTATACAAGACTTTTTATGCAAAAATAAACCAGAAGCAAGCAATAAAATCCTTCCAATCCAAGTTCGCTTTTCGAGGAAAATTGTATTCGAAGATCGGTTAGGTGCATCTGCACCGTTAGGATACGGTTTGTCGATCGACGTTGTAACAGTCATCGTGTTTGTACACGGTGTCAACGCGACTTTCATGAGCGTCGTATCTACTTGAGTTGTTAGCTCTCATCGAATTATTACGATAGCAAACAAACTACTACCATGAAAAACTTCCTCAGCGAACAATACCAATGTTCGATTGGCCGTGAATGAATAATTTGGCTTCCAAAATCGGTGGATCTTTCACCTTTTGATTTCTATTCGTAGAAAGCTAAAACTATTTAAAAATACCAGAAAGTTTAGTTGATTAAAACAACTATTAATTATACGTTTCAGAAGTTTGAACCTTCAGACGTAAATCTAAACAGATGGACACAGCATTGTGCAGAAGTTTTTCTTTTTTATATTTATTTCAATGTAATAACGTAATTTAAAAGAAGTTTTTTTATTTATAACACCGTTTGAGTCGTACTCTATACAAAACTGAATAAATGCTGAATAAAACATCTAACTTAGAAAAAAAATGGAATGTAAAATGTAATGCAACGAATTACGCAAAAGAATCGTGAAATATTTAGAATTTCGATTGCAGGTATAACTCCTTACTGTTTCTCAATCCTTTTTTTCATTCATCATTTTCTTTCTTTCCAGGTAAAACGATTTTCCTACACCACCAGCACGGAAAACTCAACGTCTAGTCCGCAAACCTGGTCCATGGAAAGGAACTGCACGAGCAAATGCGAGCCCGGTTGCATAGTAATAGGGGAACGTACGAAACTGTACGCATGCACCGCCTGCTGCGAGGAGTCCTTCTGCAACGTTGGAACAGCTGCCGCCAATAATTTGATGATGAAAGGAATCGATCTGATCCTAGCGCTAACGTTCCAAATTATATTGACTATTATCATGTACCCTTCGTGACACAACGAAGAGAGCGGTGCTCTTGCGTGTAAATAATTCAGATTACATCTATATTTCCGATTATCGATCTACTGAATTGTAACACGATCGTTGAGGAAGATCTGTGCAATTTGTGGCGACACACCTTGCGATGTACAGAAATAAAAATTTCGCGTTTGTGTCACCGAGAGAAATGCAAATTTGATTTTGCGTGGCAGGAGGGTGATGGTGGGTTCATCGGGAGTGTTTTAATTATATCTCTCTTGAGAATAAGGTTGACAATCTGAAGCGACTCGTCACTTCATACAGCTACGTTATTCGTGGTTGAATTGAATAGAAATAGAAACTGATCCACTTCATTCTCGCAAAAAGATTTCTCATCGAAACGATAAAATTAGGGGAATATTCATTACTCGCTACTGTTTATATTACATTCTATGTGACCTTGAATATTTTAAGTCAATAAAATTTTGTTGAGTATTTAAGGGGAAACGTTATTTAAAAGCTTGAAGCTTGTTGCAGCGATGCAGCGTTCACTCAAACGGTAAGTGTTGCAATTATTATTGATATTTTTGAAAAAATATTTTGCAAAAAAAACAGAACGAACTGAGTGAAAATTTGTACGTTCTCTAAATAAAAATTTCACGTAAAGATCATTATTGTACAGTGGAAAACAAATGTTTTTAAGAATAATTTGGAAGATATAATTAAAGCAAGTGAAAGGAAAACTGTAGAAATTAATTATATGAAGCGCTCATCCAGTACCAAAAATTTATACGATTGCGTCTTTATGACTGTAAGCACACCTACAGCTGCAACCGATTAACAGATACGCAACCTAAATGAAAGCATTTAGTTTAAAGTTGGTCATTCTGTCGAACAACATCCTGGAAATCTGTACTTACGTTGATTTCGTGGAAATAAAGAAAGCTTTGATTGATTGTAAATTTCAATTTCCTGGTAGTAGCTAATTTCATAGAGTTTTTAGAAATCAAGAGTTTAGTGTCCTCGTGAATGGCACTTTTGTTCCTCTTTGTGAGAGTGAAAATGATTAAACTTTAATATTATTCAGAATTTTAATATAATAGTGACCTTGATAAATATTTTAGAATGTTATCAGAGCAACTTTAGGTACAATTCGAAGTGAATAATGTTTGAAAATTTTAGGAAGCATAATAGCTTTTAATGTGAAAGTCTTGAAAATATTAAAAGTACCCATTATAACAGTAACTAAACATCGAAACTTTTTTACTGTGTAATTTGCCCAGATTGAATATTTCAGAGATATTCTTAAGAAGTTTTGGTTATTATACATCACGTTTATGAAGAAACTATGAGAAAGCAGATATTTATAGAAGAACCACGTTTAAGAGATTGAATACATGAGAAATTTTTCTAACTTTCGCAGCTTCAATTATCTACTCCAAAAACATTGGAAACCAAGAATTCTTAGAGGATGGGTCAAAAATATATTTTTTTTCATTTCAAGTGGCTGTATCTCCGTGACAAATAAATATAAAAAAATATTTGAAATAGTAATTTTGTACCAGTTAATCTTTCGTGCTGCATAGTGCCATTTCTCCAAAATAAAGCGCAACAAAGTAATGTGAAAAAACGTTCGCCAAATTTGAAGTGATGGATAGGCCGAAAAATTTTTTTTTATAAATCTATTGGAATGCTCCTAGAGAGCAAACTTTTCCCTTTAATTCCGTTTTTTTAAATTATTATACTATTTTTTTACCACATTATTCGCTATCATAAAAAAAAAGTACTTTTCACTTTGAGCGCCTATAATTTCCGAATGCATGATCATAGAAAAACTGCAGTGAGTGTTTTGGAAAGCTGAAAAGTTTTCCTTTTAATGAAGCGAAACCAAGAGAAAAGCGCAATAGTAGTTAAAACGCTGCGAGAACCGAAAAAACTGATTTGAAGAAAGAACGTACCGTGAAACAAGTGATCCGTAATGTTTTTAGACCGTATCGCATATTTCACCATCAAGAGCACAAGGTATAACTACCGCCTTTTAAAAGGAAGACTTTTCACATTTCCAAAACACCCATTGCAATTTTTCTACGATCATGCATTCCGAAATTATAGGCGCTCAAAGTGAAAAGTACCCTTTTTGATATAATAGCGAATAACGTGGTCGAAAAAAATGGTACAACAAATTCAAAAAACGAAATTAAAGGGAAAAGTTTGCTCTCTAAGAGCATTCCAATGGATTTACAAAAAAAAAAAATTTTACGGCCCATGCATCACTTCAAATTTGGCGAACATTTTGTCACATTCGTTTGTCGCGCTTTTGGAAAAAATGGCATTATACTGCACGAAAAATTAATTGGGTCCACGATTTAAAAACTAGAAACTTCAAGCAACAAAATTACTATTTCAAATATTTTTTATACGTATATTTCGCGGAGATACAGGCACTTCAAGATGACCAAAATTTTTCGAAAAATGTTAGTGAACCGTTAACTTCGGCCAACAGTGTATTTTTGTATGTATTGGATGTTTACGCGTTCATTCTAAATAAATAAAAATAACAGTTGTCAACCACAAACACCACATAATCAACGTTACGTCCACACGTGACCATCACAAACGAATACCCCATCCCAAGCTCGTCGCCATCAAAAGCAATCGCCTCACGCATCTTTCCAAGAATCGAGAGGAAGCTCCCAGATTTAATTTCCCTGATTAGGCCCGTCGGGCTCGAGCAGCCAATTCGCGTCGCGTTCAAGGGGAAACGAGAATTCTCGGAGGCGGCAGACGGCTGAAGACGAAATCCTCGGCCCCTCGTTGACGGGCAGGGTCGAACAATGCGTCCGACTCACATCCTCGTTTCTCGGTGATTGCACATAAAGCTGCCATTATTAGAACCGCCGGTGGGCGGCAAGCGCTGGTGGCTTTTTCCAGCCCCGTCGTTCGCGCTTATACGCACACGATTCTTACGCACAATTCGCCTGGTGCATTCGCGTGCCAAGCGGCGTTGCGTTCCTCCGTCCATGTGGCCGCCAGTTGCACCCAGCCCCGTCGCCCGCCCAGACCGCTTTAATTGAACGTTCTATTCGGTATACCGCGTTCACACGCGGCCGCCAACGCGACCGGATCGCAACGTCGCTTCCGACGCGACGGAAACACGAAACGCGTTTTGACGACCCGCGGAAACGAGTTCCCGCCCGCTCAAGAACCGTCCGGACTACGCGCGGCGGGCTGCGGCGATTGTCCCGCGACAACTCTTATCACTCGCCCCACTTATTCCTCTATCCGCGACGAAACGCGATTGAATCGTTCCTCCTGAACCGCTAATTGTTTCGCGTCACTCCCAGCGCAGTTACCAAGTTCGTCGCGAAGTGGAGTTCGGGCGATCGGAATCGTTTCTCTTGAAGGAAACGCGCGAGTTTCGTATAGTTCTCGGCGATTGGTGATTCAAGATGATCAAACGGTGGTTGAGTTTCTTTGAAACTGAAATATTGCGTTGGTGATTTCCCGCGGAGTGTTCGGAGCAGTTTGATATGTGTAATCTCTTCGAATCCCAGTCTACCTGCCTCGAACTTCCCGGTGGAACGTTCGCAAGAAACGCGACGTCCCCCAAACTCGACACCTGAATTGAAGATCCGGGCACGAGTCTCCGACAAATTTCATACTCTTTTCGCAACATGATCGCAGCTGAAAGTGGATGACGAGAATGCCCGTTGAGCCGCGAAAGTTTCCCCTGGAATTTCATTAAACCCCTGAGACATGCCGCAATCGAAACTTCCCAGCTTCCTGCTGACAACGTGGTTGCTGGGCACGATCGCCACTAAATCGAGGATGAGCGACTTCCTGCAGAGCTTGCAGGAGTACGAGATCGTCCATCCCCGCGTGATCTCCGGCGGCAACGGGCGGAGCAGGAGATCGATGTTCGATCAGAGAAATGGGAACGAGGACGTCGAGGAGCCGATGCTCATCGAGATCAGCAAGTGGACCTTGAGGACGGTGGCGAATGATCGACTGACGGTCTCGCCTAACTTCACCGTCGACTGGGTATATTCGAACCGAACGAGATCCACGGGTAACGAGGGTAGGATCGATTGTAATCTTCGACAGGGAAACCTGGACGGTGGCACGCGATCCCTGGTCGTCGTCACCCTCTGCGAGGAGGAGGTCTACGCGCTGATTCTGACGGAGCGACGATTGTTCTTCGTTCAGCCTTTGATGGACGGCCGGCACGTGATGTACGAGCAGAGGCAGACCCGGTGGTCGTCGGTCAGAGAACATCCGGACGTCGTGTCCGTGAATCCGGAGAATCCGTCAGGTGCTACCTTTGTCAACACGGCGACTTCGAATCTTCGCGACGCCGCGTTGCGAACGTGACGCGTTCCCTTGCGATACGTGGTCGTGTCGCGTGCAGCTTGACCTTTAATCTTTCAATCGAAGCGTATTTTCGTTGAGAACGGCTGCGATTGGAAACTGAATACCCTCGTTGACGGGAAATCCAAATTGTACCGTTTGCGTGTTTACGTTTCCTTTGATCGGCGGAATAGGAATGTAGGGTGAAACCATTGATTTGGGAACTAAACGTTTTCATGCGGAAAATTGCCGAGTATAAGCAAGTACACGATCCTCCGAAATCATTTTTTGTAGTTGAAAGTGTTGATTTTTGTTTAAGAAATATTTGAAGATTGGAGGAATGAATCTTTATGCAATGGCAAAGACCTACGCAAAATTCTAAAAATATTGATTTGGTAGTTTTTTAATTATTTAAGCTTTATTGTACCGTGTATTCTTATAGGAGAACATACTATTGAAGAATATAACTATAAAATTAAGGGTGAAATAATAGCCCAAAGTTTATGAAATCTAGTGTACATAAAAATCGAACACTAAAGAAAATTGTCACAAAAATTTCGAACAATTGATTCGACGGTTTTTTTAAAGAATGTAATTCAGTGACATTAAAAATAAGTAAAAATCTTTGAAAATTGAAGGAATGAATCTTCATGCAATAGAATTAAAAATTGATTTAGTAGAAAACGCAGTATTGAGAAATATATTACAAAATTAAGAGTGGACAGTTGGATTTCAAATACATTCTAATCATGATTTACATCATGATTCTAACAAACAAGTTTATGACAAAGTACCTTTTTCTATTAAACACATCCTACTAGACTGTCCGCCCACGATTTTCATCCAAAAGAAATAGCCACAACATCAAGACCGACATGAAACTAAACTTGAACGATCCCACAGATTTTTTCAAACAAATAAATCTGCTCCACTACTTATAATAGACAAATCAGTCTTGTGAACAACAAATAAATACAACATACTGCTGGTGGTCAATAATGACTTTATTGTTGATGTGACCACCTGAAAATAAACACATAAGCAAG
The DNA here is from genome assembly GCA_030770465.2 of Perdita meconis. Lineage (NCBI taxonomy): Eukaryota > Metazoa > Arthropoda > Insecta > Hymenoptera > Andrenidae > Perdita > Perdita meconis. Next base: position 11,548,949 of record JASKOS020000003.1, on the reverse strand, counting down.
AAAAAAGTTCATGACAAAAAATAAACATTTCTGACTGGTTTTGATCACAAGAAGAAGTCTTATTAATATCTTGGCAATTGATTAACTTATGGATGAAATTGTTACTAAAATTCATCCTTAATTGAAGGCATATCTACTTCAATTTGAAATTTAAAATTATGAAAGACATTCAAATTTGGCATCATCCTTTTATATCCTCCGACTATGATGAAAATACCAATGAACTAAATTTTTTCTCAACGAAGGAAATTCAATTTCACGAATCGTCTAAAACGTCGAATTATTAACATGACAGAATTGTGTAACGTGCTGAATAATTATCAACTTTATAGTCCACATAGCTGGAACTGTAATAGAATTTCAGACATGTGCTCCGAAAATTTGAAGCGTGCAAGTTACAGACCAACAATTAATTAAATGATCCCGTAATGAAGTGTCTGATCCTGAATGGCTATGACACTTTGCTTCTCCTTTTTCGCTTTTTTCATTTACTAATGGAATAATAACTGTGTCAACATTTCATACGAGAAATGACATTATCAAATAGAATGTAATAAATTATTTCTAGAATTCGAGAAAGTCGATAAAAATTCGAGACGAAGGAGAAGCGATTCCATGAACCAACATGATCGAGAGTTCTACAATCTCTCGGGCGATGTTTTTGACGTAGAATTCCCAGAAGCTGAAAAATTGATTTTATACGATGAAAGAGATGACGCGTCGACCGAGTATAATGACACGGTAATAGAAGATCTGTCGACCAATGCAAATTATGAAGATCTTGGTTACTTTTCTGGTCCCACGTGGCATCGAAATAAAATACCAAGTAGGTGGAAAAGATTTTCCAAACTGTCAGTTTAAATATACTTATTATTCAGCATTTCTAAGCCTTTTAAATCTACAGAATTCGTTGATTAAAATTATTTAGTAGTATGGTTTAATTAAATAAACTCTGCGACTTGTTTAGATTCTTCATAAAAAATATTTGAATCATACTTCCAGGAAAAAAAACGATCATTAAAGAATCGCCAGCACGTTGGCTCGAACTCGGAATAGCCGCTGACTATACCGTAGTAGATTTCCATGGAATTCGAGTGCAGCAGTATATTTTGGCTCTTCTGAACATCGTGAGTAAAATGACAGAAAATCAGTGAAACTCGGTGGCAAACACGCGAAAGTAATGACTATAATATGTGTTATTCAAAGCAAACGGTATTTACAATATGATAAATATAACAGCAATACTTTTACTTTGCCAATTAATATGAGAAAATATTTAAAACCAATTTTGCGTTTTCATGTTCTGAATGCGTTTACTATTTTAGGTAAGCGCGATCTATATGGATCCCTCGCTGGAATCAAACATGTTCTTGGTGATCGTACGAATCATTTTATACGCGGAAAAAAGAGACGGTATGGTAAGCATATTTATTCTTTTAATCGTGTAACATGCATAGATATGATTTTATTAAAAATCTCATAGCCATAGTTTAACAATAGTGAAATCAAAGACTATTTTGCTTTTTTTTTTTACTTTGTTTCGTTAATTTATTCCCAAGGGTTTTATCTCGTTGGCTAAAAAAACTTCGTCTGTAAGAAGAAAGAACCTTCAACAAAATTTTCTTACCACCGAGACGTGCGCAATAAAATATTCACTCGTTCTTTCCTGCGTATTCCTTCAAATGCATGTTTTGTGTTCGGATAAAAGTTTAAATACGACGTTTCGCCAAATACCTACGTGCTAGAGGTACTCTCTCATCCATAAGTATGCGACCACTTGCTTTTTGCAATAAACAACTCATATACAATATAAATTATTATTACTTTAAAATTATCTTTATTAGCACATTCTATCATGGATTAAATAATATTTTTGTAGATAAATAATATATTTGTATACTATAGACGAGCCAAAAAAAATAAAACCCAAGACCAGAAACATGTTTCAGTTTTCACAAATCGAATGAAAAAAAAAATAATTAATTGTGGAATAATGAAAAATAGTATTCAAGATGCCAATGGTAGTCAAAGCAGATATACAAGTATATAGTGTTTGAAATATTGAAGAAACGAAAATATAATTAATTTTTATTGTTGTTAGGGAGATATTCAATGCATTATTGATCAAATATATTCTCTGATGTATTGCAAAGTGGATACGTTAAATTTAGTAGAATTCATTAATGATTTGACAACTTCTTTTAATTAGCTGTTATATTTAATAAAGTGTCCAGATATTTATAGCCGGTGGTATATGTATGCACATATGTATATCTATATGTAACGTTATTATTGAAGGGAAAATTGCATCTTCAATTGATTTCTTCCTCGGCGTTGTATCTTGTAATCAAAGTTATCCTGATTTTTATCAAAATTTTTTTAGACGTAGCGGAGGATATACAAAACAACCTTAAAAAATGACAAAGGACGCCTTTTTTTTATTTTCGAAAAATAAATAACGAAACATGCGCGAATCCTGCTCTTAGTTTGCTTCGTCGACATGTCATCAGGAAGATTTATCATTTTCAATTATTTATTTCTCGGAAATATGGGAAAATGCTCCTTGCAATTTTCTGCGGCTCTTTTACCTAAGGTCTTTCAATAATAGATATTATTTAAAAGAAAATAACTTTTTATGCAAAAATTCCGAAATTTCTATTCAACTTAATAATCATGAATACTATTACTAATTACAGAACGCAATATCTAATAAATAAACGCCTCGGTTTTTCTTGCAAACGTTTATCCTAACAGTGAGAAAATCTTGCATGACGCTTTACATGATAGAGGCTCTATTTCGATAATTACAGCTCTAACATTGCTCTTAATCACATCAGGTGTTTTAGGCTTATTAGCGTATATTTTATCCTTTAGTTATCGTCATAGAAAAAACTGTAGCAACATACACAGTGACTTACACATTAGTATTCACATTAGTATTAGTAGTTCACAAAGAGTATGTTAAATTTTAATCTACAAAAGGTATTTGCACAATAGAAGTTATGAAAATTGAGAAAAAATTAAATGTGAAATCTGGAACGACATAAATTGATAGAAAAAGTATAACACTGAGAATGTCACAGTCAACTAACATTTGGAATACATGTGAACGAACCTGTGAGTCACCGTATGTGAATTTATAATGAAGTTTTACAATGTCTATGCGTTGTTGAAGGCTAAATTGTTCCGTAGAATTTGAATTTTACAAATGTCAAACCTCCATAAGTTTATACCTGACAGGCTAAACATAACGGAAAATACAAGATAAAACCTCTTACTGAAAGAGCTCCTACATTTCTCCTTACATCTGGAAGAAAATTTGATTGAAAAATTCAGGATACGCTTCGCGATTCCCCCGCAAGTACCGATGTTAGTTTCAACTTTCAACTTTCGACGCCCGTTTTCAACAGGTCCGTCGAGGCGATGCGAGGCGATCCCTCGAGAACGTGAACAAGTGGAACAGAAAAATGCTGTCCGCAACAAACGTGAACCACGATGTCGCGGTGTGGTTGACGCGCTTGGACATCGGAGGTCCTTCCGGTTACGCACCCGTGTCCGGAGTTTGCGACCCGGCGAGATCCTGCGCCCTGAATCGGGACGAAGGCTTAACCAGCGCGTTTATCATCGCGCACGAGGTCGCGCATATGTGAGTGGTTCACGTATCTTAAAAATTAATCAGCTTGACAGGGGCCATTTACTCTACAGGATGAGCTGACTTCGCCGTTACTTCTAGATACGATGAAGAAATTCTGTGTGTGGAACGTATGTACTTTAATGAAAACTCAGTTACTTTCCTCGGGAGATTCGTTCCTATTTTACGTAGTTTTCTTTGAACGGCATTTCGAAATCATTTTTGTGCTTTTCAATAATTGTAAAAGTAACGGAAAGTAAAATTGTTTAGGTTTCTACGAATGAAATGCCTATTCGAACGTTCTGCATTCTTCAAGTGTTAAAGAGCACGTTATTCGTCCGCGATGCGATTTACATACAATTGAAAGTCGGCTTGTAATCTTTTATTTCGTGCTCTCCCTTACGACGAGAAGATGTTGAAATTTGTTGGCTACTGCTTTTGCAACGACGCGATGAACATGCACGATGAAGCCATCCCTCCTCACGGGTTTATATTAAGGTTTATATAGGGTGTAACAAATGTGCGTTGCAATATTTTAAGGCGCGGTAAGAAACTTAAAATGGAACAGAAAATGTCCTGTAATTTCTGTTTTCTGTTTATACACTGGCTGCTTTAGTATAGAGTGAACCACTTGCTATCTCCTTCCGTTTTGTGAAATAGAAGGAGACAGCAGTTGGTTCGTTTGGCAATGCAGGAACAGAAAACAGACCGATCTGCCTCCATTTTTGTGAAATTGTAAAACTTTCGACTATTAGCTTAGCGTATAGATATGTTAACTTTAAGGTATTATAAAACCGAGGTATAGTAACTGCAAAGGTTACAAGCAAGTCTTTACTATAACAAAAAACTGGTGGCTAACCTTTACACTTTTCAAAAATCTGCACAAAGGGCGTCACAAATGCTGACTGTGCTGAAGGTTTGGACCCTCGCTCAGAATCCTCGAATCAGATCACTCTTTTTCTTCATTTAAATACTTTTATTATTATAAAAAATCAATCAGCCATAAAAAATGAAAATTGTTGAAAATTAAACGTTTTTAACTTGTGCTGATACAAGCGGCAAAAAAGAATAATGTACGAAGTATCAGTTTATCTCGTTATCAGTGAAATATATATACCTTCTCAAGTAATTTCCAACGATTTTGTTCTGGAAATGTCAGTTTTTTTTTATAAATTTCTGGGTGATATTTCTCACTTTTTGGTTTTTTATTTGCAGAAGAAAAAGTTTGAAGTTTCTATTCATTATACATAAAGCCAAATAAATACTAATTACGAATTGATAATCAAAAATCCGATTTTTAATATTTGACCATCATTTATTTATCATTGAACAGAAAGTGGTTCAATTCGTTTCGGTTTGCCCTATAGCATCAATCACGTATCTCAAAATCCGAACTCTTTTGTACTCGTGTGCGCAGGTCCCAAGATGCATGAATAATTCTGTATAACGGGCTAAAATACTTAATGAAAGTTTTAGCATACTATAGACGGCTTCTTTTGTAATTACAGTTCTGGAAGTTATTAAACTCTAATTAATATAGTGAGATATACTTGTTGGATGAGAAGGTTTGCCTTAAATTAAAACGGCTTGCTTTTAGAATGGTAATCTAAATTCTTAATAACTAAGAAGAACCAAATTATTCGCGTACCTGATGTATTAAACATTAATTGTAAAAAGACTAGACCAGGGCCGGCTCTAGGATTCTTGGCGCCGTTATGCAACAATTTATATAGCGCCCTAGAATTTAACAAAAAGAAAAAAAAGGGAAAATAGACATATAAACAAAACACAAGCCTTCTCAGAATAGCACTCATTGTCAATAAAATTTAAAAACTATTTTTTCACGACCAAAGTGCTTCTGTCTATGGTGATTGGCGCCCCTTTTGCATTACTTGCATAAAGGGGGAATCCCATGGCCTGTGGTATGGCATGCCAAGGTCGTGATACGCCTGAAGGAGGAATCCCATGGCCTGTGGTATAGCATGCCAAGGTCGTGATACGCCTGAAGGGGGAATCCCATGGCCTGTGGTATGGCATGCCAAGGTCGTGATACGCCTGAAGGGAGAATCCCATGGCCTGTGGTATGACATCGCAGGGTCGTGATACGCCTAAAAAATGGCAGCGCAACGGCACTCCGCGAGGCACAGGAAGTCGATGCAAACGGCCAGCCTGGTCGCCGTTGGCACGGTACGCGATATGTCCAGGCGACATAGCATATCGCCATTTTTCAGGCGCATCACGACCCTGGCATGCTATACCACAGGCCATGGGATTTCCCTTTAATGCGTTCCGCCGGCCCTGGACTATACACATAGACTATAATATGTATATGTATAATAGAATCACGTATTACAGATACTCAATTATCTCAGAACTTCCCATATTTCTTGAAGAAGAGCAAAAAGTTATACTCGGACCGAATTTGTCTACAGAATTGTAACGAAATAATTATTGAAGGCAAACGAGTTGAATTATTTTTGTCATGTCCAGCGTTTATTTAGTTCGTTACTCGATTATCATAAGATTAAACGTGCGTTCCGTAGTCTAGGCTTGACGCACGACGGAGACGAGGCTACCGGAAACGCGTGCAAAGAGGAAGGCTCTCGAGGGAGCGTAATGGCGCCGATCGTCGCCGCGACGTTTCATCGGTTTTATTGGTCCCCTTGCTCTAAGAAAGAATTCCACCGACGAGTAAGGTAAGAACCATTGGTTTACTCGGGGGTATATTTTTTAGAATTACATACTCCTAAAATAGGTATTTGCAGACGGTGGTCGTGTCTGTTGAACAAACCAAAGCACGAGAGCTCCACTCAACTGAGGGCCACTGTTCGCGAAACGTTCACGATGGACGAGCAATGTCGCATGGAATTTGGCGAAGGGTGCGTTTTGTTCATTGCAATTGGAGGCACGCAGAAGAATTTAGTGCGCGACGAGAGAATGATCTTGCCATTGTAGCGATAGATTTTAGATTGTCTCGGTCAAATGGTGCAACTTTCTAGAGTTTGCAATCTCTTTAGTTTGCAATGTTAGGTGAAACACTGAAGAGTAATTTGGGACCAAGTGATAAAAAATGTCGTTCAAACTTAGATATTCTCCCTTAGGTTACAGCGTTGATGATTACATTTTCATCGTAATTACGTTGTGTTTATTTCAATTTAGCTACGAACTCTGCAAAAGTTTTGAGGTTTTGGAACCGTGTTCTCATTTGTGGTGCGGCAACAGTAATGTTTCGCAAAGTTGCAAGACCAAGAAAGGACCGCCTTTGGAAGGAACAGATTGCGGCGTCTCTAAGGTAAACTTAACTATTGCGATGAGAATGAAGTAATTAATATCCTTGTAGCAATTATTATTATACAGAGTGTCCCAAACAAAGTGCAAGAGCCGAGAAGAGGCGATTGCTGGGGTGATTCTAAACAACTTTTTCCTTAGCGAAAATGTTCGTTGCGACTTCGTTAATGAGTTATTAACGAAAAACACCGACCAATCGAGAAGCGAGTACAACGGATTAATGATGGCGCGGACGATGGCGGACCAATACTACTCACCGCTGGAGCCCGCGCTGAAATTCATCCTCTGTACGCGCTCCCCGATTGGTCGGTGTTTTTAGTTAATAACTCGATAACAAAGCCGCAAGGTACATTTTCGCTAAGGAAAAAGTTGTTTAGAATCACCTCAGGAATCACCTATTTTCGGCTCTTACACTTTGTTTGGAACACCCTGTGGCTACGTAATATCAGTCAGAAAAGTTTTTTGATTAGAGCCTTGATTCTTAATAAAAAAAAAAAGTCTGCGTGAACCGACACATAATTTTGTTCGGAATATGTAAATGAAAGCCTTCGTTTAGGCACACCTAAAAATCTGTACTCGGAAGAACTACCCAGTTTTTTCATTTCTGTTTTTTCCTGAAACTTTCAGTGGTGCATAAATGGCAGATGTCAGTCGGGCAAGAAAAATTTCGATTTCGGAATAGCACTGAATAAACCAAGAGACGGCGGTTGGAGTGCATGGAGTATCTGGGACAAGTGTTCGCGAACGTGCGGGATTGGAGTGCAATGCCGAACACGAAAATGCAACAGACCGCTGTTAGTATCAAAACGTCGCGTTAAGTTAACGTGCCACGTTTCTAATTAAAGCTAGGATTTCCAATACGCGTTTGACGTTTCAATTGGACGTGGAATCGAAAACAAACAATAACAAACGCGACAAATCGCAAGTGTCTTAAAAATATTGTGTGTTTGACTGCGGCGTCGAACGCGTATGGAAAATCCTGCCTTGACGCGTTCCATAATTGTAACTGTAATTTATAGTCCTATAACTATAATGATAAGACTTCTGTTGAGGATACAGTAAAATCTGCTTACAACTGGGCAGTTTTCTTTTTATACGCCTAGTCCAATGCCTCCAACCACTATTTTTTGTCGACTTGGACCGTGGGAACTTTCTCGGCCACGAGCTCGACTCCCGAAACAATGGGCTATAAAAGATAAGGATAGCACTAGGCATTTAAAAATGCTCGTGACTGATTTTCATCTTTTTACATCGAATTTTCACGAGAGTGACGCCAATCGATTCCTTAGACTCGACCGATTAAAAAACTACCAAACACGACATAATTCGGTCCATAATTAACGAAATAACGAAACAAATTAATTTTCACGTTTCAATTCTAACTTCGCTAAAAATAGTCCGATTTATGTCGTATTTTGACTAATTTTCATCGGAAAAATGCAAGGAAGCATGTGGTATCATTTTTATAAACGTTCGACAATAATTAGTAACCGATGAAAATTCAGGAGGAAATATTTCGCTATTCGCGCGTGGCTAAGGTCGTTCGAGCGCTGAGTCGTCAATTTTTCTCAGTTTCCGCGATCTTATCCGTTGTCGTATCGATACAAATGTTTCACCACTGGATTCTAAGCGTTCTCCCGATTAAAATAACAAAATTTCATGTAAATCGGACTATTTTTAGCGAAGTTGGAATTGAAGCGTGAAAATTAATTGATTTCGTTATTTCGTTAATTATGGACCGAATTATGTCGTGTTTGGTAGTTTTTCAATCGGTCGAGTCTAAGGAATCGATTGGCGTCACTCTCGTGAAAATTCGATAGAAAAAGATGAAAATCAATCACGAGCATTTTTAATTGCCTAGTGCTATCCGTGTCTACTTATGGTCCCATTGTTTTGGGAGTCGAGCGCTCGGGCTCGAGCGTCCAAACACAAAAACCAGTCAAGCGAGAAATCGGAGGTGCGAGATTCACTTCCCACTTCGTTTAAGTCTTGACATGCGGACCCGATTGACCTAGGCTTATCTGGAATTTACTGTATTACGAAGAGCAATTTCGTGCGGTTAATTGTTTTACGAAAATATTTTCTGCTCCAAAGGCCCGCTTACGGCGGAAACTATTGTTCAGGTCCCAGCGAGGATTGCAAACTGTGCGATTTGCCGAAGTGTTCGTCCTCCGTGGATCTTAGAGCTCAACAATGCTCCAGACTCGGCAACGCGTTACACCTCGCCAGAGTTCGATTCATCAACGACGTGACTTGGCTGCCGTACGAATCCGATCAAAGGACTTCGAAGTGCCAGTTGATTTGCAGGAACAAAGATACGGGGGAGATATTCAACTCCAGGAAGAATTTGATCGATGGGACACCGTGCTCTTACGGTTCGACGGACGTGTGTATACAGGTAACGGCGCAACCATCACGTCGGCGGCAAGCAACAAACATTTCCTAGAACTTTGAGAGTTCAACGAAGGATCCGTAGACAATTTTGCTACAATGTAGGAGGAGAAGCGAAAATTTAGACGATTCCATTCCACTTTGCCTACGCAATTTCCAATGACTTTCGAACCTAATCGAAATCGCCTACGAACTCCCCTAATAATTAATCGAACATCGTTCGCAGGGCGAATGCCATCGAATGGGATGCGACAATGTGCTGGGATCGAAGAAAACTTTCGACATGTGCGGAGTATGCGACGGAGATAATTTCAACTGCGAGAACGTCATCAGCAAGTTTCAGCGAAAGCTTCGCCGAGGTCAGTCCAGTCGCCGCTCCGAATCGAGTTACTACAAGTGACGATGAAGTTTCCGTCAAAGTCAGATAGCCAAGGAGCAAGAACACGCCTAATTAGTTTAAAGGGAGAGGAATGGCGGGAGCAAAGTGATTAGTTATTCGTTCGCCTCGCCTCGAGGAGACAGACTCGTCGTCTACCTTTTTCTCCTCCTCCTAGACAGAGTAGTTAAAGCCAAACAAGCCGATTTTACGAAAAAAAATTCTCTCATTACGAAGCTTTGCGAACTTTAATCTGGTTTTATCGCGTTTGAAATGATGCCATATAGAAAAATATAAGCAAAGAACAAGGGAAATTTTAAATGGCGCCTCTTATTAAGACTCTTTACTTAAATTTGCTATCTGGCATTGGAAAATAAAATTCTACACTATTGAAATATTGGTCACTTTTTTTGTGGAACTTCAATATAAAAGATTATGGAAATAAATTTTATTCGGAGAAAATTTCGTAATTGCAAGACAAAAAACATTGAATACGTATTTCATAAATGTATTATATTTGGATACCAAATGTTACCTAGAAATTTCTATGAATGTTTTTAACAATGAAATAAGTAGCTGTGTTTTTTTCAGAGGTGACACGCATCTCTATAATACCGCGGGATGCTCACAATTTATTCATGAATATCACGATACTTGGTATTCCGTTTTTTCATCAAGAGGATTTGACAATCGTGATAGGCGATGGTCGAAGAAGACGGAATGTTCAAGAGAATTTAATTTCTCGCAAACGGGACTTGGTGATTATGCACGGCGCTGCATTCAGGATTCAAAAACGCGGTAATAACACGTACACCGTGAAGGCGGACGGCACAGCATTCGAGGACGTCGTAATTTTGGTAAAGATTATATTTTCAATGCCTACTTTTTTTCATACTGAATAATCGTTTAGATTTTAAGACATTTGTTATTACAATGCTAAAATTTAAATAACAAAATAATAACGCTTTCCTTTAATAGAATAAACGCTTCTGTGCATATGAAAAGCAAGCATGATTTATTTCTTTTTTTATTTGTAAAACTGACGAGATTTAGATTGGAAATGATCTACTGTATGATTGTGCAATTCGATTTACTTATATTCAAACAGATCGCTAAATCTGTGGTTGTAAGATAAATCTGAAAACTGAAAACAAATCTTCAGAATATCAAGTTTTCAAATTTCCGGAATCTCAAGCTTCAAATTTTTTAAATTTTAAGTTCACACTTTCAAGTTTTCCAATTTCCAGAATTTTAAGATTACGATTAGTATTTGCAAATTTTAGGAATTTTCAGCTAGGTATTTGCAAACTTTTGGAATCTGGAGCTTCAAAATTGCAAATTTTCAGAATTTCAACATTTTAAACTCCAAATAAAAAATATTCAAGTTTCAACCTTCTAAGTCTTTTTTAAGCTTCATAATTATTTGAACACAAACAAATATTGTTTTAGATAATTATTTCTAAAATACATTTGAAACGAAATATAATTTCAAATAAGTATCCTACAAAAATATTATTTCAATTAATAATTGCGATCCATATGTAATAAATAAATATTTTCAAATATCCTTCTACGTAAAACTGAAATATTATCTTATTTAAATGAAAGCATTTCAATTACTATTTTCAATACTTTCTATTTGAAATTTACCCACAACTGTATACTGGTGCAAACGAATTCAAAAAAAAATGCAACAATGCTTCTGTCGTCAAATAATGTGTTAGCAATGTAACTGTTTCTACTTTTCTCCACTAGATCGTGTAGCGACAATAAGTAAATACCAATATCGAATGAAAAGTGTATCTGACACTTTGGAAGCTTGACCGCTAGATGGCTCGACGGATAGTTATACGAACAAGTAACATAGTTATACGAACAAATAACTTGTGTAGTTTCGGAAAGAACCCGAATTTCTATACAGGGTGTAACAAAAATGTTGCACTTTCGTAAATGGGGTGATTCCTGATGTGATTTTACACAACTTTTTCCTTAGCAAAAATATTAGGGCTTGTTAACGAGTTATTAACGAAAAACATCGACCAATCGGAGAGCCAGTACAGCGAATTAATGATGACGCGGACGCACACACAGCTGGAGCCCGCGCTAAAATTCATCCACTGTATTCGTGTTTCTATTGGTCGGTGTTTTTCGTTCATAACTCGTTAACAAAGCCCCACCTAACATTTTCGCTAAGTAAAAAGTTGTTTAAAATCAGAACTGCAACATTTTTGTTACACCCTGTATAACAAACAAAAATCCATCATTTCACATTTCAAGTCAATTTAAATACAGAGCTTCAATTTTTCATTTGCATTCAAAATATAAAAAACAGCAAATATAATTTCGCTGTAAATGAATTTAATTTTACTTCTAATCTTTTAGTTTTCATATATCGACGAACATTCATAAACCAAAACTCAATTGACTGACACTACTGAAACTCATGACTACTAACAAATTCGAAGTTCCTCTCGCTCTTATTTATGATAATACTAAACAGATTTTTCAAGGTGAATCCCGGACACAAAGGAATATTGCATAAATATTTAAAGTTGCACAATGTTCCCAATGTTCCAGTAATATTCCTATGACCGTCTTTTTGTAAGGAATATTCCTGCAATATTCCTTGCTGTCCGGGATGTTGCTTTAAAAGAATATCAATCTTTATGTCGAACTTTGTTACATACAAAAAATGTGAACTGATCGAGAAAGGTTGGATAATTAGTAATAAAGGTTCAAACGAAGATTTATTATAGAAAACTGAAAGGATTAATATAAATACCTTTGTGGTAGAAGCACCTTTTTCTTCCGTAAATTTATTCGCACTGACAACAGAACAAATAAACACGTACATACTTCCGCACTACTGATCTCGAACTGCCGGCATGCGACGACGAAGTTCATTAGTCCTGTTGCGTGGTCACGTAACAGGACTCTGATTGGTCCGCTTGCCGCGGACTATTTGGGCGCGTCGATTCAACTAGGCTAATTTATTTCCGACATGCGCCTAACGTATACTTTCGGTCAAACATTGAGAATCACTTGTCCATTTTTATTAAAATCGCACTACATAACAAAATATCTTTAATTTCAATGTAATTAATTATTGAAGCTTGTTCGCATAAATGAAAAATTCTTGTTCCCCTAGTAGTGTACTAACAATTTTCATTGATTATTTATTTATAATGTTTCAGTTCAATAATCTTTGTATGTTCTGAATGTCTCTGAATCGAAATTTGAAATTATTCGTGAAGTAATATTGATAAAACTGCGTTATGTTTCTTAAGTTATCTGTTAGAGTAATTCCGATGTTAGTTCGTAAAAAAAAATTCTATATGTAGAAATTAAATTATTGTTATGTTAGATCCAAGAAATTTTTATGCGTATTTTTAAATAGAGTTGTTCATAAAACAAAGTATCTTCATTTATGATTTATTTTCTGTTTTTGGAAGTTTATGGATATACTTTGAAAAATTCTTAAACGACTTATTTACAAAATAATTTTAAACGTTTAAGCGATACTCTATGAAACCAACGAACTTTTGAATGCATAACTACGTTCCACAGCTTGTGATACCAGAAATCATGGCAGAACAAGAGCTATCAGTCGCAATCTCTCTGCAATATTTTTTAAATCGCGACGAGAGAAACACGAAGGATAGATACGTTTGGTTGTTCGGCGGTTGGAGTTTCTGTTCTACGAGTTGCGGCGGTGGAACGCGACAGAAAATGATAGTTTGCAAAGATGAGAAGACTGGGAGAATCGTCTCGCGAAGAAAATGCCCGCTGACTACGAAGCCGAGTCAAGAGATAGAGAAGTGCAACGATTTCAGGTGCGAATCTCTTTAATTAATAAGGAACTCTTCTTTGTTTACGTCACTTTAAGTTTATTGATAAAAACTGTTGAAGTTCGTTAAAGGATTGACGCATAATTTTCTTCCTTCGATCCAGCTGTACTTTCAAATGGCTGCCGGGTTCGTGGGAAGGATGTTCGCGAACGTGCGGAAGTTTCGGCATGCAAACGCGACAACTTTATTGCGTTCACACGGAATTCAACGGGACCGAAGTTACTAGGGACAACGAGTTAGAAGTTTACCGTACGATGGTGCAGCCTTCAATATGCAAAACCAGTTCGATGCCATTGAACAATAGAGAATGCAACAGGGTTCCCTGTCCGGGTCATTGGATTTTTACGAACTGGTCCTCGGTAAATTGAGCAATCTAAATTATAATTTGTACAGGGTCATCGGAACCCTTGCGCATAAACACAAATGAGTTCGGGTTCCGCGATACGTGGATGACCCCGTATTAGAGGAGTCGTATTTTTGTATTATCGTTAGTTTTCATTACTGACAAGACTATAACAGACCTAAGAATATATCCATGAGGTTCAGAATGACACCAATATGACGAGGCTAGATTACTTACAACATGTTTTTACAACGACTTTATTAAGTCTACAAAGACGATTCTCAGGGTTCTATAAGCATATTTATTATCTATTACAGTGTTCAAGGAGTAACGGGAAAGGCATACAATCTCGTATAGCCAGATGTATTCCTCCTGACAAGGAATCGTTCTACACCTGCGACGGACCTACAGTCAAAACTGAAATACGTCCTTGCACAGGGCACGTGACAAGGGCCATCGAGTTTTCATCCCGTTGTTGGAGAGATAAGAACCGATTCTGTTCGGTACCAAGCTTGAAGCATTACTGCAGTATACCAGGATACAGACGACGATGTTGTCGCACCTGCCAAACGGGCACTTGAACTTACTGGATAGCTTTAATTTGATGCGTAGCAAACGACCGACTTAAGCATGAACTTCAGTAACATTAAAAATAAGCGAAAATCTTTGAAAATTGGAGGAATAAGCCTTTAAGCAATAGTAAACCCTCACACAAAATTTAAAAAAAATTGATTCGGTAGTTTTTAAATTATTTAACTTTCAATGTAACATATGTCTTTCTGAAAAAATGCAATATTGGAAAATAAGTTATAAAATTGAGAGTGAAGTTGCTAACAGTTGCATTTCAGTATGTAAATTCCAACAATTGTGGAAATTGATTACTTTTTGACTAAGATTGTTATTGAAGTTCGTCCTTAAATAATGTGAAGGAACGTAATTGTAATCATGGAACTGGTTCACGTTTACCATTTGTTTGTGATAAGTTATCATTGTTATCACTGATAACTATTAATCTGTTTTTTATTCTTGCACTGGCTGACCTGGTGCAGAGTGAACCGCTCACTATCTACTTCCGTTTTGTAAAATAAAAGAAAATAAGTGATTGATTCGTTCTGCACTAGTGCAACAGTGCAGGAATAAAAAACAGACCTTATAGTCTATGTAGAACAGAATGCAGTCGAACCTCGATTATTGAACTAATCTATATTTTAATTCTGATGCTTTAATATTAGATAAAAAGAAAAAGTTCAGGGAATTTTTGGTCTTTATTCTTCTTCTACTATTTCTCGCCGAACTAAAACGTACTTTCATTAATCGATGTTTTGATAATCGAGGGTCGACTGCAATTTAATAGGGTTTTACACAGAAAGTATTATAGTTAGAGATATAGTATTGAATAACATTGATAATGTATTTATTAGTTCCTAATATAGTCATTTCCACTTTCATTCACAAAACTGTGGAAAAAATATAAATTATCAATACCAATGCAAAATGTATTTTCAAATCTTCAAGCTATAAAACTTAGGAACAAAGTTCTAGAAATACGCAATTCACCATTTACTAGAATTACCACTTCTTGATTCTCGATTTTTTATTTAAAAAATGAGATGTCACCACTATTAAATAGCGATAAGTTTACGTCTTCACCTTTTCCAATAAATTCACATTTTAAAATAGACTCTGTAATTTGAAGTAATGGAACAAGTTCACTTTTGAATATGTTACAGATCTAATACAACTATTGAAAGCGCATTCATCAACACGCGCCAATAAAAATATAGAAGAAAGTATTTGAATGTCTGAAGCACTCCAAAAATTATAATAAATATTATAATAAATAATATTTATTAGAAATAAAGTTATAATTAGACAGCGGATTTTATGCATTTATAGCAATTCTGAGTATACAAAAAACCTACAAGACTTTTATCATATGCCAAAATATACAAAATGCCAACAATATTATACTAGTTAGAATGTTTAGAACACAAAACGTACTGTTTGTCGACTTCCAATCCTTTATTTGCGCTTGTACAAATTTAATTTTGCATAAAGATCCGCTGTCTAATAATAATCTTCTACGAAGCAATAGTTTTATCAGGTTTGACTTTTGTTTAAACAATCGCTGTCTCGGTAACAGATTAAGGTTTATTTGAATTTCGAGTATACAATACACAGTGACATCGTCAGTAGTGCGAATTAAAAATCTAATAAAAACGAATTTCAATCAAACGGAACAACATTGTGAAATAATTATCGAAGGGAAGATGATAGCCGCGAAGCTTTTTCGATTACGCGATAATTACTGCGCACGTCCATGTTGTCAATTTGTTATAATATTGTTCTACGCTAGAACATAATTTTTGTTACTTCGAGCATGACGATCCCGTTCCTCGAATATGCAAAAAATTAACAGAACGTTTTCTTGATCGTGTTACGTGTATATTCGTTTATACAATTTACTTCTTACATTATACAAATTTATATATAATTTATATATTTAGAAACGATAGATATTTAACAAACGTAATTGTCAGCCTTCCTTCTTTCACGCATAATCATGAAAGCTTTGAATACATTACGCGGGTACGTATCGAAACGATTTTATTACAATAAATATATTTATTCATCTTTTTCCCTTTCGATCTTCGTTCTAACCTAAACGTAACGTTCGTATTCGAAATCGAAAAGCGGGCTCGACCGGTCGACAATCGAATCGTTTTTTTAAGCACGGAGGATTGTCAGTGGAGACTACAACGAAACATACGTAAAATACTACATTCCACGTCATTATGTTCTCTTCAAGGATTACGAAGCTCCCTGCGAAAAATCGGAAGACTTGACTCTATCAGAGAAGTTAGTGTCCTCTATTTATCGAGCCTCGAGGCTTCCTTTAGCATTTCTCTGATACAAATTCGCGTCTGAGATTATTAAAACTATCCAAAATCAACGACGATATGTACGTAACGCAAGATATGTACGTAAGTATGTGCAGGTTGCTTCAGAATTTCAAGCCGAAAGATCATTCAAACATTATTAATTTGTCCAGATTTATTCCACTTCAACAAAAAGTCAAATTGAAGCGAAATTTTTTCGAAAAGAAACAATATTTCGTTCTGTAAATTCAATCGGAGGAATAGTATACTTTAGACCCTGATAGCCAAATCTGTCAAACAGATTTTTACAGAATCTGCCATTACAGCATTTGTTGTTAGATTGGCAGCAAATTTGATGCAGGACTGTTGACAGATTGGCGACAAAAACCCTGTTAACAGACCTGCTGCCAACTTGACGGCAGATTGGCAGCAAAATTCAAACAGGTACTGCTGCCAAATCTGCAGCAAGTTCTATTAGCAGGCTCTGTTCGCTTTCTGACACCAATCTGCATCCCGATCTGATAATACAGACCCTGTTTCCAAAATAGCAGCCTAATTCGAAAACAGCTACGGTTTTTGTGACAAGGTCTGTTAAATCTGCTTCCAATTTGCCGCCAATTTGGCAACAAATGGCTATTAGGGAGAAGTGCTAATTCCTAATAGGAATCCAATTCTGAAGCAATCTGTAAGTGGTATCGACTAATCATAACCGAAACGATTATTTAACCGCGACTCTTTGGATTAATGCCCTTACTACGTAACCTTTTCTCTTCTCCTGTTGTTCTATTGGAGCTACGATAATAGTAATAATTAGTATTGTCTGCTTTCCAACCGGAAATTTAGGTTAGTTTGTGATTCTTAGGCTTAGGGCTAGGCTCTAACGCGTCATGGGCGAAACGCTCTTAAAAAGTCATGATTCCACTGAGATATAGTATTCTTCCTGATTGTAACTCCTCATATTTTTCCGTGACATCGGCGAAAACACTTTTAATTCGCGACAATTATTACGAATACACAACTCGATTATGAACATCACGCGCGTGTGGGTCTGTTTAACACGTGCATAGGTAATTGTTATTAGTTCTACAATTACGTTCTCATCGTAATATTGTAACTATGTATATAATAGATACATATATTTCCTATACATTATATAATTCATGTATAACTCTGGGTACAAATAATGTTTTACAAAAATATTAATTTGGGAAGGCAAATTTTCAATTATAAACTGCTTACTCTCGGATACTCACGAATGCAACGATAACACGGTTAGATTTATCTACAATATCAAACTGAGAAGGGAACTCGTTACTCGAATTCAAATCGCGTTCGATTCACCCTCGAATGAAAAAAATTTTCTGATTCTGAACAATCTCGACGATATGTCTGTGTCCCTCATCTTCGGACACAGAATTAAATAAGACGAACGCCATCGTAAATTCTGATTTAAGGACAAATCTTTGGCTTATTTTAAGCTACGCACAAGAGATCTATTATCCAGTTTGACTAACGATGAAGAAACTTATTCTTTATTTTCGTCCCGCATCTGGCAGAGTTTGGATTCTTTGGTGTTGTTTAACTTGAATAAAACAGTCGTTCGATCGAACAAAATGCGACGCTTGTTGAAGAAAGTGAAAGATATTCAAGAGCCATAAAGAATATTTCTTATTTCGGCAACGATTGATTTACGAACCTGAAACCTTTTACATTTTATTTGAAGACATTAATATTGATTTGCAATAGTTCTATTGCTAATGTATAGCAAGAGTATAAAAATGTACAATGGGGTATTTCCAGTATATAGGTATACAGAGCTCAAAATTCACGATCCTTATTTAAACATTGTTTATATGGTTTGAAACCTTCTTGCTTGGCTTATAATAAATTCTTAATTCTGGAATACCCTTAACATGCCAGATTTTCTTATATTACACAAGTCATTCGAACTTCTCTTCGTACAACGTTAAGCTTTAACACTTAGCGAATCAAACGATCGAAAAGACGAATAACTTTATTCGTTGCTGGTGAAACCAGATAGACGTTTCTATTTTCAGAGCTTGCAGGAGGAGGTTCTATTAGAAGTAGGCTTCATGGAAACTGCTCGAACAAGCGTCTCAGAATGTCTCTCGATACCTGATCGCTCGTTTCAACAAGTAACTCTTCAACAGCTGCCATTGATAGTTGCATACTATGTTACAATATACTCGCTTCGCGAGCAATAATAGTAGATCTCAAAAAAAAAAAAAAAAAAAAAAAAAAAAAAAAAAAAAAAAAAAAAACGGAGTCGTACAAACGCGTTCTATATAGTTGTCACGGTTACTTTCTATCTCGACGCCTCGCAATATCCACCCAAAGTCGCATGTTTACCTCAACGAGACAATAAATTACTAGACATTATTATACACTACTTACACGTTACATGGTCTTACGTTTAAGTTTTCTTTTTTTTTTGTTTTTTTTTTTTTTTGTTTTTTTTGGTGAAATTCGACGATAAGGTTAATCGCGTCGAGTTGCGTGATCGCGCTTTCGTTACAGCGACGTCTACGTCCGAATCGATAAAAAGGAAGACTGTTGTGACACCGTGTTTCTACGCTTTTTTTTTTTCTTTTCGTCGACGTGCGAACGTTCGTTCTCAATCTACGATTAACGATTCGATTTATGTGCTTTGGTAAAACGTAACTTGCGGTTCGACGCGCGCGTTGATCGAGTCACGACTCTTCGCCGTCTCTCACAATCTCACGACGTAATTGCCGGGGAAAGTCCCGAAGTAGCCGGTTCTTTGGCTCGAACCGACGTACCAACCGTCGTCGCATTTCTCCATCACGTATACTGTGTCCCCCTCTTTCAGCTCGAGCTCGTCTTCGTTCTGTGGTCTATAGTTGTACAGAGCTCGATACCTGGAACACACATTGTTTAACTCGCATCTCTTGAGATTAAATCTTCTTTTACGCGTCACTGATGCACAACTATTTAATAGTATAAATATATATAAATTAGACAAAAATAATGCTAAACCGCGGAAGAATTCCTAGCAAGCTGAATTTTTGTATGGATCAAAGTTAAAAGACAAATACAGTAGAAATTTAACTCGATTATCTAACTTGATATCCTTTAAATAAAATGCTAATAATTAGCAGAACGTTATTATGAATGAACTTCACTAACATGAAAAATAAGCGAAAATTTTTTAAAATTGGAGGAACGCTTTACGCAACAATAAAACCCCACGCAAAATTGTAGAAAAATCGATTCGGTTTTTTTTTAAATTATTTAACTTTCAATTTAACACCTATTTTTATGAGAAAAGGTGATACTGAAAAATATATTGCAAAACTGAGAGTAAAGTTGCTAATAGTTGCATTTCAAGTACATTCGAACAAACAAGTTTGGGACAAGAGATCAACATTCTGACTCATTTTTATCACAAGTTGGAAATTGATTACCTTTTGCCTAAGATTTTTACTGAAGTTCCTTAAGTCAGAGTTCAATATGTACCCGGAGTCCCACTGTATTCTTATATCTAGTGTAATAATTAAAACCCTAGATAATTGAAAATGGTGATAATTGTGATGCGCATAATCTAGATCCTACTGTATATGGGACGTGTTGCCACATCCACCATATATTCTTGTTCTCGCACCATGAGATTATCATTTATTTAGTTCTATGCAAAACTTCTTAAATGGTAAAAATTTCAATAACGATGATGATATCAAATCGTACTTGGTTCAGTTTTTTGCCCTTAAAAACCAGAAGTTTTATGAACGTGGAATTATGGTGCTGAGAGCTAGCTAAAGGTCACTGATAAAAATAAAAAATACATTACTGAATAAAATTATTTCGCTAAATGAAAAAACTATGTTTTTTCTTTAAAAAATCCGCAATTACTTAGTTGCCAAACCGATATAAGTATCTTTAAATTAACTTACGGTACTGGCTCTGTGTGCGTGTCGATGTGTAGGGCTTCGTTGAGTTGCGTAACATGCAGCTTACTACCTCCCATTCTTGGCTGCAAGGTACAAACAATAGATGAATATCTCGCAAATGTGATTTAGAATCGTACAGCTTCAGAATATAAATATATGTTTCCATGGAATTGAGTTATTTTTGCGCAACTCACCAGTGAATTATAATGGGGCTGGGTTGTGTTTATATTAACTGGTATGGACGGCATATAATGATGGGGTCCCATGCTCAATTTTCCTCCAGCCGATCCGTTCGCCAAGAGACTGTGCGCGGCTGGAGAAGCAACTGGTTTACTTTGCGTTGGCGTTTCTGTAATTCAGAGAAACTTGCGATATTGTTGACGAACAATTGAAAAAAAAATATTTACTTCGAAGGTGTTTAAGATTTATGAAAATCTCGGAGGCGATGATGATAAAAAATGATCAAACAATGATACCTGATCTATGCCCAGGCTCTGTAATAACTTCCACGTAAGAGATGGGGAATATTCCTTTTCTGTTACCGATGCGTCCTTCGTACCAGTTCTTATCGACTCTTCTTGTCAGAACAACGATCTCTCCTGAAAAATGACGTTTCAATTATAACTGAATAATCTAATATAACTTACAAGGAGACCCTGCAGCGTGTACTCCTTGGATTTTAATGAAATTCTAGTGAATGAATCTAGAGGATATATGATGACATTCTATAGAATATTTTGCGCCAATGCGCACTTTTTATAAACAATTAAAATATGAAGTTACAGTTACAATTAATAGGGTGATATGCAATGTAAATCATAATACAATAAATATGTTAATGATTCTAAAGTTATTTGCATTATTTTGTAAATAATTATGTTCGTATAGTTTCAATTTTGTAACAATTGGAAGATATGTGAAGCGAGTTTCATTTCGAGTAACTGTGATATGATCTACATGTATAATGTAAGAAATATATGTAAAAACAAAAATAAATGTATCTATGAGTGGCTCAAAAAATTTAAATTAATTTAAGGGAAGTGAATGTGACTGCAAGGAATGTAAAATAGATTCGATATTAAATTTACACCTTGATGTATTTTTTCAAAAATATATGATTAGTTACATAATTTATAAACAATTCTAATATACATAGAATAAGAGTGAAGGAATTAAAACTATTCGAAACAAAAAATTAAAAAAATGAAGTTATAACACAAAATATTGGATTTCGAACTCGGGACCCTTCCGACTTATCGAGTTAGGTGCTTTTCCCAATGAGCTATCAGACATCCTTGTTCTCATGTTAAACTTAGGACATTTTGAACTTCATATTTTAATTGTTTATAAAATATTCTACAGAATGTCATCATATATCCTCTAGATTAATTCACTAAAATTTCATTAAAATTCAAGTACGCACTGTAGGGTCTCCTTGTTAGTATAGTAACAGACTTTGAGTACACTATACCTTTAACTAAAGAGAGTTCAAGATTCGTTTGAGCGACGAAGTTGAACTTAGCTCGTGCCTGACCCTCGTAAGGTTTCTTTGGTGTCGTTCGCATGCCATCATATGGTAAAATCTATAACACAAAGATCATTTTTAATAATTATAGTGGAATTCTTCCTGATTACTGAATTCTTACTATACTATGTTTCTCTTGAAAATCTTAAGTATCAAAACTTTTATTAATTCACAAAGAACACGACAATGTAGTATTTACTAGATGAAACAGAATTGAAGAAAGTTTTTAAAAAACCAGGCGATGAGTTTTTAACAGAAGAATATTGTACAGTTTGAGCAAACGCTACCTCGACATAGTTGGATGGGAATAATCCTATCATCGCATTATGCTCTCCTTCGTACCAGTTCTTGTCTACCTGGCGACGCACAAATATTATGTCGCCGCAACGGAAATTCAATTCTCGCGGAGATTGCCCGACAAAGTTGTAAAGCGCCCTTGCAAGAAGTCTAGGTTCCGGCGTCTGCTCCTGGGATCTGCTTCTGTGGCTTAAATCGTCGACGAAGTCGTCGTAACGGTTCAGAGGAATCGGCGATTTCTGTGATGGTCTGAAACAACATTGGAGAACGATTATGTGTAAATTATAAAAAAAAAAAGAATGAGAATAACGAAAGTCAGTCTTGAGGGATCCCATTTTATCGTTATTTACAATATTAAATGGAGTTCTACATTTTGATATTGGCGCTGTCTTCGACAATAGCAATCGCTTCAACGACATTTCACTCGTGCATCATGAGATTAAGCCTGTCGTGCTTCCCGTTACTTAACTCATTACGCAATGCATCGCGTACTTTAAGTTATTTCACGCAGGCGTTGTAATAGCAGCGTAGGTGGGTCAAAAGGGAAATGACAGAAAAAATGCGAAAGAACAATAGTTGTTAATGCATTTGATTCAAGATTTAGAACTCAAGAAACAATAAAATATAGAAAATAGAATTAAATGAATTGTGTCAACAGTAAGATAGCGTGAATCACTTTAATGAAGTGTCTAATAGAGGATAAGGCGATGTCACTAGTGCTCACAAAAGTACTAAATTTAAATCTTTCATTCCAAACACTGCAAGCATATAAAATGACTAATTATTCAATTTTTTCCACATTCACTTGACTTCTTGGCAGTAAAATAAAAAAAAACTTCAAACATGAAATTAGTTACTTTGATCTATAAACAATTCATATAAAATGAGAAATCAGGAAGTAGGAAAGGTATTAAATATTAGGCAAATACTCATATCACAGAATTATGAACTTTTTGCTAACAGAATTCTAATTTGAACATGGACCTCAGTATTATTCTCCTAGTACCTATGTATACAGGGTGTAACAAAAATGTTGCAGTTCCTTGAAAGAGGTGATTCCTGAGGTGATTTTAAACAACTTTTTCCTTGGCGAAAATGTTAGGTGGGGCTTTGTTAACGAGTTATTAACGAAAAACACCGACCAATCATGGAGCGAGTACAGTGGATGAATGTCAGCGCGGGCTCCAGCCGTGGGTAGTATTGGTCCGCCATCGTCCGCGCCATCATTAATCCGTTGTACTCGTTCCCCGATTGGTCGGGGTTTTTCGTTAATAACTCGTTAACAAGGCTTGGGATAACATTTTCGCTAAGGAAAAAAGTGTTTAGAATCACCTCAGGTATCACCCCTTCTAAGGAGCTGCAACATTTTTGTTACACCCTGTATAAAGGAGCAGGAAAGTAACAAAATTGTTGATTACAGTGAATCGATGAGGATCGATAATAGCTGAGAGATGCAGGCGATGATAAAAGATAGAACGTCTCTCTGCTTTTGTTCTTTGCTCGCCTCGCCTGCACTACAATCGTATCCTAAGAAGGAGAAACATATAGAAATAAGTGGAGCTTACATAAAGTTGTCTGTGTGTCGTCGCGAATCGATGTCGTGCAGTTCCTGGAGATATTTGCGACGACGTTCCTCTTGATAAACGCGTCGCATGTTCTCTGCGCTCCGACGCGTGAGCTCTTCCTCGCTCAATGGTTCTTTCGCCTCTGTGCGTACTGGTGAACGATAGTGAATCGTCACCTCACCCTCCACATAACGCCTCGGTGATTCTGCAACAGATACACTCTGTTACTTTTCGCGTGCATATTCATCGATACACGCGTTCGATTCTTTCGCTCGCTTCTTCGTCGTGTCGCTTTCCGCGATTCGTTTCTCGTCATGCATATTCCACAAGAGGTAAGTGATAACCGATTATTTAGAACGTGAAGGCTAGTTTCTACCACCGGCCTCGGGTAATATACTCGGTGCTCGCTGTAGTAGATACTATGTTCCTGTTATGCATGATTAATCAAGTTTTTTATTTCGAGGAAAAACGTGTTTCACGAAAAATACGAACGCGGATCCTTTCTTCATTATAAGTAGATATCGTTAAGGCAAAGTCATAAGAAGAATGCTACAAATCTGTAAAAATGGTAATTTAAAGTCCACGATATTTTACAATATTGAACCTGGTGTTGTTGAAATAAACTTTGAGTCTTAAGCTTTTAGAGTTCAAGCCATGAAAGCTAGAACCCTTGAAGGTCAAACCTTGAGCCACAAGAATTAGAATCTTTAACTCTGGAGCCTTGAAACTCGAAGACTCGAGCCTCTAAATATGCTGTGTATGTATATAGTACTGTTTCGATATAAGGACAATCTTACAGTGTTGACTCAAAGAACGACGCCTGAGTTTGATTCGAAAAAGGGATTTCTCTATCCTCATCATTTCTTTGCCGGTGCGAGTCTCCCCGTTCCGTCGTGACTGAGATCGAACCCGACTCGAAAAAGGGCTGCGCTCGGTTCTGAAACCCAGTCATTCTTCGAGTCAACACTGTATTAGTTTTCGTTTTGTAATATACACTGTTCTCTTTCATTGAGTTCTGTAATGATTCTGTCCTTCTGTTCTGATTGTATGTATAGAGTAGAGCCATAAAATACAATTGATTTCACTAATCGAACGAATCTAATGTCGACTAGTAAAATAGAGACAGGTTTAAATTCATGGTTGGCCTTTTTACAAAATAAATAGAAAATCATCTGCTTCACTTCTTATAGTAAACCACTTGTTAATTTCTCATATTACGAATTCTTGTGTAATACCAAATTACTTTAAATTTCAAAGGCTTAAGCTTCGACTAACTCTTCAAGGTTGAACCTTTTAAAGTTTTAAGAGCTTAAGTTTTAAATGTATCATTAAGCTTTTTCAAGACTCAACCTTTAAGATTAAACCTTGAAAAAACGCAAATTAAACCTTTCATCGAATACGCAAATTTTGTAATTTAAGGTTGCAAGAGATAAAACTGAAGCTACGAAAAATTTAACGCAAGTACACACATGCTTTGCGCATCTCTACGCGTCAGCGATTGATTAGTTCCTGGCCAACGAAATTACTCTACGATATCGCGCGTTACCTCAACAGCCATCGTTTCACGATTAAGTTATAATTATTCTCCGACTCATCATCAGTACTGTTAGCATCGTTATCAACGATCGTTCAAACGCAATCAATAGCAACGGTTCCGTCTCGTTAGTTGACATCGTTTTCGATTTTCTTGCTCGTTATTCATTACCCGCTTAAGGTTAATTAATGCTTCCGTTTCATTAAGATGCAAGCATCTTACGTGACATTTAAATAGTCGGCGCGAACGTGTGTTCAGGTAGATCAGTATCCCAGATAACCTCGAACAATGATACACGATACGCAGATACATAAGTGCGCGCTCTCTTCTTTCGCGAGTGTTGCCTTACCGACTATGGGATTTCAGGGTTCGCGTGCTAAATAATCATACGTTTTACTTTTACAGTTACTCGACGCGTCATCGTGCGAACAGTAGCGTCGCGAACAATACTGTATCCTGCTTTCTATTTCTCTCCGTTTTACGATAACAATTTTTTATAATATCTTGGCCGAGAAACGTACGTGTGTTGATAACTTTTTCCCAACATACAGCGAAACTGATTGCCGAAGAAAATATATGGAGTAGATTCGAGTATACAAGAAACTGTGTGCATAAAATGGTCCATATAGGACCAATGTAATTTATTTTCCGAAGAACAGTAGGTGATGGCGATAAAATTTCTCTTGGCATTTAATGGCCCGCTTGGGATCTTCCATAATATAAATGAGATAGCGTAACTAATCCTTTCAGGGAGGTCGACACCCCTTTCAATTAGTATATTTGCATACAGGGTGAGTCAGAAAAATTCAGGACGATTAAATGTAAACACTATAATGAGATTCATAATTTCGAACATATAATTTGATTGGAATAAACTAATTTTACAAGATAATATTTCCGTTCATCCAAGCCTAACTAAAGTCTAAAAATAACTTCAAAATCATAGCATATTAGGCTAATAAACTTGAAAACACTTTGAAGAATTTCTTTCCATAATGATAGAAATAGGAACATGTGCCTTTTTGAATAGTTTCACTCGTTAAGTAGAAATTTTTGTATGCAACGACCAGTAACGAAAATATTCAAGTGTACAGTTCCATCATATTTCAAAAATGATTTATGGGTTCTCCGTTTCTGTCCATCCTGACGAATCCCATTGACGCTAAGCTTGACACCGAGTGACCTACAATCGATACGCATTCACGAGAGTCCTAAAATTTTCAATTCTTTCGAAGTTATCAGGGCGTGTAGGAATTCCGACGCCGGAAGACAAGCCTTTTATGCGAAAAATGGGATCGAAGATAAGGAACACTGGCTTAACCCGTATCGGGGTCGCGGTTTGTTTTGTCCGATCTTCAGGAAGGAAAGGACTTTGACCGGGGAAACTTCTAGCTGACAAATTGTATCTTCTACAAACCAAGCATTCGAAGTTATTAACAATTAATCTCGAGGAAATTTGCAAGCACTTATAAGCAGATACGTGTAACAGTAGGCAACAAAAAATAACAAAGAATTAGGTTGCAAACTCACATCAGGTTCCTGAATACGAAGTATAGTGCTTCCCCGAAATGTCATGACTCAGATAAGATCTACTCAAGTGATGTACTATGAGATACAAGCTGAAAAATGTGTCGTTTGTCATTTGGTTCAATACTGGACTTATTTCTGCTGTTGTAAGACAAAACGCCACGTATCACATATTTACATTTTGAAGATTAAAATTCTGTTTACGAATACTTTAGCATGATTTCAATTTTGTTAAATCAGTGTTTTTAAAGGAATATTTTCATTTAATACACTTTCTCTCTGATAGTAATATAAATTCTGCTTTCTAAGCATAAACTCAATTTTTTCGTAATTGTGACTAGTGCCGTATTTTTTTTACGACCACAGATTTGTCTATACATGTCTACTTGAGCTACTATTTGAGCTACTGAAGATTCTCAACCTCTGCTATTTTTACAAGAAATTATAAGAGACACTAAAAAGAGATAATCACAATCGCAGAAGCGTAAATGAAAAATTCCGCTTCTCACGAATCAATTTTGGCAGGGAATAACACAAAACTGAGTCAATCTCCAAATGTTGCTCACGGTTTTAACGTTTTGCAGGATACAATTTTAATGCACTACGAAATCGAAAAAGAAACCACTGAAGTTGCGAATATCTGGCAAACATAAGGTTACTTTCCTATCGAGCACCGTGGTAATCCCTCTTAAAGAAAAGCCTCTTACGCGGTAAAACTTCTTCGGCCAGTAAATCTGTCTGCACCACGTACAGTACAATAACTTCGAGATGTCCTACTCTGTAGAAAAGTACAATCCTCGATGAACTCCCATTCCGTGGAAAACTTTGATGAAAATCGATTTCAGCGAGATCAGTGCAACCAGAACTCCCCGAAGACTCCAAATTCGATACCCCAATACCTATCCTCCGTATTAACTATCCAATTAGCGACAATACCACAAGCCCTATTTACCTGTCGGCAAAATGTGTGACGAGGAGATCCAAAGAGCCTCTTCGCCTTCAGAAAGAAAAAGGAAAAATGAAAGCAAGAAACGACACAATAACCAATTATCGGACGTTGACTACGATCGCCTCGTTGGCGCAAATCGTTTCGACGAATCTATTAAGAAATTCGACGCGATGAAAGCGTGCACGCGCGCGCGCGCGACGAGCATGCATCCGTCAGGATGTAGCGAGATTACGCGACTGATAAAGCGAATGGAACTACTGGCCAGCAACCTCGGCGAACACGAGAGGGAATTGCAGGCTGCGCTTGCGTCTCCGGCTCTCCTAACTGCATTTAGGCCATCGCGAGGCGCACGCCACGCCAGCTGCGTTCGCGCGTTCCACGTACCGGAAAACAAAAGTAAAACTAGCTAACAAGGGAACACGTCGAAACGACGATCGCCAATTTTCAAGGCAATTATCATGAAGAATGGTTCTCGGAAAAATACGCGATAATAAATTGCTTTTTTCGCTGCTCGTTCCATTTTGGTGCCACGAAAACCACCCTGAAAGTTAGGGGATGGCGTTAATGTCACCCTTCCATCATAGAATTCGAATTGATTTTCGAATTTGCAAAGCAATTATGCTGGGTATATTATACGGGGTCTCTCGTTTAAATGAGATCATTTGAATATTTACTTCGTTTATTATAACTGTGCAAGGAATTTTTTTTTTTGAAACTCATTCTTTTTACGAGATTTCAAGATTATCGTTTTGCTTATAATGGAATCCTGTATATAAATTCCTATACGACATACAAAAAGAACAAATGCAATTAATTTAAGACAATAAAATTTCGATCATCAAGATTATCTGAAGATAATTATTATAGAATTTTTTATAGATTTATGTAGAAAGGAGTCATCACTACTTCAGGCTTTTACAGCATTAAAAATTGTCATTAAACAAGTACCTAAGTATATTCGGATATTGCATGTAATAATAAATAATGTTTACGTACATAAATGTGCGACCCGATGGATTTGAGTGCATTTGTAGGAAATAATTATCTTCAGACGCATATACAGCATTATGTGAATTAATGTGAACACAGCGTTATTTGAGATATTTTATTTTACACACGGATCATTTGTTATAAGTTATAATGTTTATCTTTTTGTACGTTTATAATAACGAATTCTTTTTTTCAGACTTTCTGCAGGCCAAATTCTTTCTTCCCATTATCATTTTCTTTTTTTACTGTTTTCTTTTTGATGATAAGCAAAACTATGAATTATTTTTTCTTGTGTTCATTTTAGACTGGTCCAATATTTTTATTACAGCTGTAAATATTCGACTATTCTCAACATTCGAATTACTCAAATAAATAGAAGTGTTGGAATATTTGAATACAGTGTGAACAAATGTTTCACGTTTAAACTCGTGCTTCAAAAACTCCGAATTACTCGAATAATCAAATACTTCTCTTTATTCAAATAATATTCAAACGTTCGAAGTATTCGAATATTTTGATATTCAAAATCGAATTCTGCTGGTATTCGAATATTCATAACAGCTCTAATTTCTATGTATTTTATACCATTGTGTTTTATTTTTAAGAAATTATACTACTTTAAAATAATTTAGTGTTTATGCGTTTGGCTGGAAATGTTTTTGCCAGCGATAATAGTATCCAAAATATTACTATTAATTCTACATAGTTGAATCAAAATACATCTCTATTAATACATCCTCCATTTGCAAACGTGTGAAGAAAATTACCATTAACTAATAACCAGTTTTTATTACACAATCCTTAGGATTGAAATAATCAAGCAATGAAATCCACGAAATGAAAATTAAAAAAAAAATGTCCTCCTCCTTTCCCTCTACCATCCAAACAACGTCACTCCACTTCACGTACTCCCAGCACCATGAAATGTCTCCTAAGTACCCAAGACACGAAGCAGAGAACGACATACAAAGTGATTCTAACGGCACCTCGAATATTTATAGCAGGAAGCGAATTATTTCAGGAAAATTATGTGCATGTTTACTGACTGTACGGAATCGGTCCGTAAACCGAAGGAAGCGTAGTTCCGGTCCCAGTCTGAGGTTCGCCGATCGAATCCACGTGATCGGACAAAGAGGCCCCGGCGTTTCTGTTCTGCCTCGCGTCGACCACCTGCGAACCCTGCACAGGGTTCACGGTAGATTCGCCCGTTCGAAGGTCGAGCATGGAATTCTTGTAATTATTCACCAGCTGCGGCGACAGCAGATCGTCCATCGCCGTCAGATCGCCGCAGGACTTGTGCAAAGATCGCGACGCGTTCTCCTTCCGCAACTGTTTCTGCCGTGATGAATTATTCTCTTCACAACTCGACTCGGCCATGTCCCCTCGACGCCATATGCGTCTGGACGTAGAAGGTTCCTTGCACTTGGTCCCTCGCTGATTGTGAGTCTCGTCGGATGAGCACTCGTCCTTCACCACCGTCGGCTGTCCTTTCAAAGGACAATCGTAATTTCGACGAAGACGCACATGGACCGCGTAATCGTTCAGCCGCCGTCTCTCGAACGCCTCCATTTCCTCGTATTTTTCATTCACCTTCGACAAATCCAGAGGAGCCGGGACTTTCATCAATTTCACCCGTCTGAGAGTAAGGCTCGTCGGTGCTTTCTTTCCGGAAAGGTTTCCGGAAAGGTCAGTTTGCGAAACGCAATATTTGCGATCGTCCTGTTCCCCATTTATATCAGATTTCGCTGTGTGCTTAGACGGCGAAGCTGTTTTGTCAACAATGTATCCAGCTTCCGGAGAGGAAGTCAAGGTTTCAGAAAGAGTCAGGTTGGGTAAAGATTTGCAGAGACCCTTCGGCGAATACCAGTCGTTTCGTTTCGCCCACAAATCGGACCCGTTTCCATTGTTATTTGCCGTTTCGCTGGGTTCGCCCACACGGAAATTAACTTCTGGCGCCTGGATACTTTCCTTCGGTCCGTACTCCGACAAAAATTGCCGCAAGTACTCTGAATCCCGAGACTCCGCGTTCCCTTCGTCAGCTCCACCACGGAGCGGACTTTCAGACACGATGTACACCGCTTCTTTTTCACCTCGATCACCGAAACAAACTCCACCCTCGAGATCGCTTTCAAGTCTCCCAGCCTGGGACTTTGCTCCTTCCCTAGGATTCAGCTGCTCGCAACACTTCGTGCATACATTCGACGCACACTGCTGACCCTTATTCGCAGGGAAACCCCGTTCCGATATTACCACGCCGTTCGACGCAAAACTCTGCATGGGAACCGAATTCTGATAGCTCGTCGGCTCCTTCAGAACGTAGACTTCGTTCCCCGGCAGAATGTTGACCAGCAGCTTGCTCTCGTTCGTCGCTGACGTAATGTGCACCCCTGGCACGTGACTCGCACTCGATATCAAGGTATTCTTCGAGTAATCGTTCCTTCGAGAGAACTCCGAGGACCTTTCCTCTTCCACCAGCTCTGGCGTGATGTTTACCTGGCCTCGAGACTTCCTGTCATTCGTGCTGCTGATGGACGACTGATTGCTCTGACTAGTCAAGGTCTCAGTGCTACCGAATCCATTGTACTTGGAAATTGTCCCCGAGCTTTTGCCACTGAGATTTTTAGGAAAATCGTTGGCACAATTGGTATCATTATCTGGGATACTGGAGAAGAACTTTCTTCTGAGGTATCTGTTGCGCTCGAAGATCTCGTGAAGTCTTTCCCTGGTCCCGCTGTAAGTAGACTCGCTGCCGTAGTGCTCGTTAATCCTGTTGTACACCTGGCTGAATTTGCTCTCGTCCAGAGAACGCGACGGCTGGCTTTCGAGCATCGAGTTCGGTTCTTTTCGATATTCCGCGGATTGAGGACTCTCCGTGCTTTGGTCGAAGGATTCGGGGCATGGAAGGGAGCTGAAGCGCTTCTGCGCGTCGTCCTGGAACTGATTTCGAGCGTAATCGTTGAAGAAGTAGGTCCTTTCGAATTCCGTTTTAGGTCGCCAGGCCCAACGATAAGCTTCGTCGGCGTCAGACTTTGGTGGATCGTTGCTAGGTTTCACGTTTTCGCTAGACTCGTCGCTGGGTTCTATCCAGACGGACGTCGCCTTCTGCACCTGGGGCACCGAACGTTTTTCGTAATTTGGGAACTTCGACGTTTGCTTCCTGACGTGGCGATGATTGTTCAGGTGACACATCCTCTCGAGATAAAGTATCTCATCCTCGAGACTCGCCCACTGAGGACTCTTCTCCAGATCCTCGACTCGCGGTAGATTTGTGCTCGGCATTTGAACGTCCTTTGGAAAGTCTTTCATTGTTTTTCCGATTAAAACACTAGAGATACTTCAGTAAACGTTCTGGAGAAGGAGAGAAGCACTGTGATGTAATTCTGTTTACGACGCGTATGACAAGTTTATACGTCGAGCTCGATGACAGCTTCAAACGTTCAAAGTGTAACAATTCAGGGAACAGCGTTGAAAACTGCACCAGTGGTTTCGGGAACGAAGCTTGTTAAAGGGAACAGCGCGAGGTGTTTCCGTGAGGAGAAACTTCGTTCCCGGTTCGTTTCGATCAAGTGCAGAATTAATTGCGCGATAATCAACGACGATGAATGGAAAGTGTGCTTCGGTTGAGCAACCGGTAGTCGTTTCTGAGGAGCTCCGTAACGCGTTCGTCATCCATCGACAGGATTTTAATTAATATCCTTAATTGCACAACGAGAAACCGATGTAATACATTTTCCACGGTTTCGCCGGTTTAATCAGAGACAGAAACGTTACCTCGTCGTCGATTCGATGGAAAAAGGATTCACAGAATCCAGAGATCTCGCGGGAAATCGAACAAGAAGACGATTCTTCTTCTTTGAAAGAAACGACCTGAACGATGCTCCATTTAGAACACCGAATGATGGCTCGAAAGTCTCGACTCGTTAGTAGCGTGAGATCATTTTCAGAGCGAATCTGCAACAACCGACAATTTTCAGATTTGATTACAACGAGGAAATTCCGGAGAGCTAATTCAATAGAATGAACAGCGTCAGATAATTATCCAACGGAGAAGTAGACGCGTGTCAATTTGCGAGGAACGTGTAATCAAGAGAGACAAAAAAACTGTCCCGTAACACTTTCTCGCGTCCCACGAAGACTGTTGCTCGCATGAATATCTGAAGGAAGTAGGAAGAGTAAATGTCCCAGGTATGGCGAAAAAAAAAAAAAAAAAAAAAAAAAAAACGAAATTATGGGACTAACTTCTTTCACTAGTTCAATTAATCTGATTCATTATAAATCTCTCGGTACCTATGAACTTTTGCACACAGATTTTTTTTATTTGCAAACAGGAAAAATCATATTGGAGTGGGAGACAGAAAATGTTGAAACAGAGCAATATTTTTCTTAGCTAAAATCCGCTCAACACGTGAAATGCATGCATACTGCATCGAAGTGACACGTTAATCCGCAACGTTTTATCTGTGATGCAACTTTTATTTAAAAAGGAATTTTTAAGCTTAAGCGGCTTCCACGTTCATAAAATGTACCTTCATACAACTTTTCTCTCATCAAAAACCAAATCAATGCTCAAGAGAATTTATTTCTTGTCCATGGAAAAAATAAAAGCAGACACTATGAAATAATTGATGGGGAGATATGCAGTTTATCAAATCGAAAAGAAAACTTTTTGTTGAAGGTGTTTGCAATTGAATTAATTTTATATTATGATCACAGTTTAATTCTCTTTCGGTCAGAACTGGTTTATAACTCTTGAAGTATCCACAAGCGATCAAAACCGATCGCTTCGAATAAAACGTTGACTGTTAACTATTAACACATAAATTGTGGCGCATTGCGGTTTTTGAAAGGTCAATTCTGACTTTTACCGATACGCACGGTACCGCAAACCACGTTTTCCTGCTGCAGTCAACGCGTTAAGACGAAACGCGGTTACTTCGCTACGCTCAGGACGAAATCCTCCTTTGAGAAAGGTGCTACGCGCACACTAATAACCGGCATTATATTCAAATGAGGAATGCCATCCCCAGGTGCGACGTGGAATTGTTTGTTCACGAGGAAGAAAGGAACTTTTTATCGAGCAACGATTTCACCACGAATCGCGATACCCCGATGATCCACTTCTCCTGTTTTTGCGGAAATTTATGCGACACGCTACTCGGCCGATCTATCAGACAGCGTTCGGTAGTCGTGAAGCGACGGCGGTGTGCTGGCGGTTATGAAGCAATTAAGAAACTGCTTCTCCGTGTTACAGTGATCGTAATGCGAAGCTGTTACATGCTCGATTAGATACGACCAGATAAATGATAGTGTCGAAGATGCATGAACGCCGACAATGAGTCTATCTCGATCGAACTCTAATCGCATATCTAAATTCCTAAGACGTAGTATTTTAGATAATGTTTCCATTATTCTGTTCGAGAATATTTATCTGAGAATTAAGCGAAGTGCTACACGTTGCTTACGGCGAATAAAGAAAAATATTAATCGAATGTGTACAGGCATGACTCCGATTTCCGTGTAAATTGCATCAATATTTGTTATCGATATCGCTTATCACCGACCGTCAAAATACTTCGTCGCAATCGATTATTTTTAAAAGTGACTCGACAAAATTGTATTCCATTTTTAGAAATTGGTAGATGCAATCGAAAAGAACTGAAGACTCTAATTGTTACATTACGCTGCCTCTTTTCTCTTCGATCAACACGATATTGCAACAATATGGATCGAGGGAACCCGTTGCATCTTCATACAATTGACCGTAATTTTGTCACGTGTCCCCCGTTAAGTTCCCTCGCATAAACTTGTCATACATAATCCCGAAGAGCTATCGCGCGCACCAGTTCCTAATTAGTATTCAAGGCATAGACTGATTAAACTCTCGCAACACCGCAGCCGATAACCTTGCCCCACGTTTGATTCAAAATATAAACCGTACATACTTCAATTTTGCGCGCACTACGAACGACACGTTATTTTTCACTGTTCCGATTAGAAAACTCCTATTACATCACACATTATTTTGCAACTATTAGATTTAAAATCCACTCGATCTAATCTGTAAAATTTTCGCTATGCTTTCAATTTCAAACTCGAATTTTTTTTCGTCCATTTCTAACACTCGACAACAACTATTTTCCCTGGTTCGCGCACTTTATTTTCGACTCGCGTTTTTACCACGCACCAGAATTGAGGATCGCGAATTCGCCAGCGTTCCACGTTCATTTTCCCCTCGACGGAAACACTCTCGCGCGAAAATCGCGAATCATCGCGACGACGTAAACTGTTCCAACGCAAAACGGAATCGCGAATGAGAGTTCAAAGATAACCGTTTCTCGAATAATAAAGGTATCCCGTGACCACAATAAATACCGTGGTGAACACTCGCGAGCAGAAAACAGTTCTTCTTCTCGGCTGGCAAAGCCTCCGCCGCGAAAGAAGCGCGCCGATCGTCTGCTGCTCGCGCGAATTCGCCGTGGCTTTTCGCGCTCCCTCCACCTTTCCGCGCGTCTGCTGATCCCCGTATCATCGGTATTTTCGACCGAAACGCTCGATCTTCAGTGGGGACGCAAGCGTAACCGATACATATTTTCGTTTTCATAAGCGGTGACTCAGTGATCCGCGACGGAGGTTACGGCGACGGTCAGAGGCAGTTCAATATCGATTATAACTCCGAAACAGGTACAACTAATTGTAGTAATTGCTGCTGGATTGGCGCAGATTAAATATTTTTCACTTTGATTGGGTCTAAAGAAGGTTTTATAGGCTATGAGACTAATCAAGATATCGATTTCATTTCTGCTGTGATTAAATGCAGGCGGACTTTTAAAGGGAAAAAGGGGGGATCTTGAATTTTTTTTAAAACGGCAGGTGGTATTGGTTTTCCAATACTTTGTTATTTTAGTATAACAATCATGTCAAAAGTCTTTCTTGCCGATTGGTGGTTTGAAATTTTGATACAATATTCGAATATTAGAGAAACAACGTTGCCCTAACTCCCAGTTTGTTAAAATAATAAAAAGAAAAAACGTAAATACGTGAAACAGTTCTAAAAGAATGAAAGGTCTTTAAAATAAAATATTGCACGCGTTATCAGAAAGATGCAGTGAGCGGATTAACAATCACTTAAATCCTCCGTTTTTTCTCCGAAAGATTAGACCCTCTCTCTGTTTTATTTAATTACTGCAAAAATAGAGACAATATCTTCATTAGTTTCTCAGAAAACAACTTGCAATTTAGGCAACTCTGTACGTATTTTGATGCTTTCAAGAGACAAGATTAGATTGTAAAAATAAAGAAGCAGGAAAAAAGCGACGGAAATAGTTCTTTTTGAAATAGTGTTGAACTTTACGTTATCATGTTGTCCTACAATAGCTGATTAATCACAGACAAGGAAAAAACTTTAATTAACAGAAAAATCAACATAGAATTTGGAGGAAAAAACTATTTCAAGACTTTTTCCGTTCAATGTTCCTCTAATTCAAAGACAAATCAACCTTCTTTTTTTATTTAATGTATACTATTAATAATAATAATTAATCACATTAAGGATAGACTTCTGTAACATTAAAAGAAAAAATCTTTGAAAATTGAATGGATAAATTTTTATGTAATAGCAGTAATAGTACAACTACCCACACAATTTTAGAAAAATTGATTCAGTAGTTTTTAATTTTCAATTTAATAATAAAAAGTATAACTACAAACTTAAGAGTGAAGTCTCTAACATTTCAAATACATTCAAATTAATATTTAATACATTAACAAAATAAAATAAAAAGTAAGAACGAATTTAACTGAATCTGTGACAAAAATATATCATTACCATTTCTGACTGGTTTTTATCGCAGGAAAAAGTTAAATTAATATCTTGGAAATTGATTACTGGAAAAGATTGTCACTAAAATTCATCCTTAAACTAAAGAAAAAGATAGCATTAAAGTTTAAAAAAACATAAATAGCATTCCGATAAAAAAACAGACGTCATAAATATATGTATATTCTATGTATAGTCGTATTGATTTTTTCCAAGGATAAGAAATTCTTCGAACAAGCGTTTGCGAAATTCAAGATATTTTTAAAAAGAGATATATGAAAGAAGGATGCGCATGTAACCTTGAGTTTCGTCGGTGTGTTTTATTGCCACGACACACGATACCGTACGATAAGGTAGCAATAGCTCTTTCTAACTTCCGACTATATTGCACGACACGCTTTGTACGTTTCTGCAACTAATTACTCGTCTAATTTGAAGGAAGCACGAAGATACCTCTTCGATGTTCATACTTTCTCAGTCGTTATTTACAATTTGAATACGTCATGATACATTTAACATTGTGCGCACGCGCGAACCTCCGTTCGTAAATATCTTCAGGATACAAAATTTAAAGCATCGAACACGTGCAGATAGAATATATTTATAAACAAATTTTCAACGCGTGGGGTTTCGTCGATAACACACGAACTGACACACCACTATCACCGATAGAAAAAAGAGTTCAGCGCACAAAAATTGATGTAAAATCGACGCATTGGTGATGGTTTATTTTTTTTTATATTTCCAAATACACTTTTTACTGATTCGATGAATTTATTATTAGTTGGAGCTGTGAATTCATAGTACAGAAACTGACGCGAGGTTTTTCGTTTTGGAACGCGGCCAATTTGCGGTACACAAGATTTTCCATGAAAGTGTCACCCAGAGGACTCCGCCGATATCAATCACTGTCAAAGATTAGATAAGTCCCTATCCACAATCGATACGGTTGTGACGCGATTCGCTTGAATTTTATAGCTATCATAAACTTCGTCGTGAATATGACCAGTTGACGAATACTGAAATACACCACTGTACTATGTAACAGTTTAATATTTTATAGAACACAAAAAAAAAGTAGAAAATTGCTATATAAAATATTGTGAAACACCTTCAATTGCTTGAGAAGAAAACCACAATCCCGAAGAATCCATAGATATGTTTGTTGTCGAGAAAAATTTTTGTAACAAGTTTGAATTTACTTATTAACAATCGCAACAAACACGCTGTATGTACGTGACATCTGATTTGTCTATTATTTTAAGAACTTTCTGGAGACAGGATTGTCGAACACGTAATCTGGACAACTATTCTGAGTTCAAAGTGGCAATTGTTCTTCCTTATCAGTATATACACAATTCTATCAGTGTCTTCGTTCAAGGAAAGCATTCAGATTAGCAAACTTTCCGTGAAACAATATTCAAATAATCCCTAGTTGACTGATAACAAAGATAAGCTCATTAATTCTACTGCTATTAATTGAATAGCGTAGAAATTCAGTTCTTATCTCCACACATTGCTAAAAATTAAGTTTACTTTTTTATTATTATTGTTAGTACGCAATCTTTAACACTTTCAATTGTTTGTAACTGTTTATCATGCACAGTAAGTTAGTCATTTAATACATGTGACTCACATATAGCATCACAAGTCAGAATATCTTACGCAATTAAAACTGGTATTGACTTCAACACGCATTGATGAAATCTTGAGCTTACCTATTTCGTTGAAAAATTTTAATATTAATTAAATGAGTCCCATTTTCATGTTCGTCATTATTTGCTCAAATACCTTCATTATTCATGCACGTAATTCTCGCTAATCAAGAATAGTATACAAAACACTGCATGCCATTTTCGAATTTTTTTCTCTTTTTTTTTTGAAACAGCGTTCATGCTCCATTCATCGCAAAACAATCGCCACACTCCTCTTTTACTGCACACGATTGCGTCTTACGCCATGCATGACGAGAAACGTTCGTGCTCTGTTTCTTTCGATCAGCTGTATGCCGCGAAAATATAATTCGAACGATGTGAAACGAAGAAAAGAAAATTGATCGCCGAAGCCAGGATTATCTCTCCTGAAAATGCTACACGATGAATGAGGCTGACTTATGGCTATGAAATAGGATCGCAACGAATCGATCAAGCGCGTTATGAAAATAGACAAGAAATGAACTCGAGGTAATTAAAAAATAAAGAATGATTAGGATGTAGCGTTACCTTGGCAGTCGTCTCTGTAGTGTTGAGATTTTGGTGGCGGCGGGGGTGCGTTCGAGTATTCTATAGTCGAGCCGAAAAAAAAGGAAAATAATAATTAGCCGCGCTACGCTTTGCGGAGCGGGAAAAAAAGCGATCACTCAGCTTGGAGATGTCACTCTGAACAATCCAACTGTCAGTTTTCACAGAAGACTCGTTCAGCGTCGATCGATATTGGTGTTCCGTAACGAATCGCTTCGTTAACGATGCGTTGAAAGTAAAATGAAAATTCGCCAATGGCGAGTTCGTATTTTGCGAAAACTCTAACACGTTAGAATCTCGTATACAGAGTACAGCATTCGCAGTCTATAAACTCGCGACTCGACTTGAGCTTCTCTAATCCGACTGTTTCATGAAAAAATGTACAGCGTTCCCCGGCAAAGGATCCATTTTCATCTGAGCGAAGTTTGAAAAAAATCGGAAAATGATAGACGATAAAAAATAATAAAAATCTGCGCGATTCTACGACTTCAAACAGTGATATTAACCCGTAATGAACTTTGCAAAACGAAATATTCGTCAGCTTTTCCACAGATATAATCCAGTGCACAACACAGGAGACTTCGACGCGTTCATTTGTCATACAGCCTGCACGTTGCTTTGAATCCCCGCGAATTTCATATTGATGCAGTTCAAAAATGTACAGCAATGAAAGAAAGGCAAGCGCCGCGATCCTGTGGACGTTACTACCGCTGTTAAAGTCAATATTGGCCATTCACGTTGGTTTCCTTTGATGTGTCTCCGAAAAATCGCCCAGCGAATGAACGCTGGTCGACGCAACGCCGAGCCCGGGTTAGGTACACGCGCCGTGATTAAGCGTACATCTGTCAGCAAATGCAAACGTTGGCGATGACGTTCAACGAAAAGCAGACTTCATCCCTTTTAATTTCCTTCCGCTCTTTTCGTGCGTTGTTCGCTCTTTTCACCGAGCGATTTTGTTTTCCACGCTCGGAATTTCGTGGCTGGATTAACAAATCTCTTCACCGGGGCGAATCGCTGTATCGTGAAATGTATTTTCGATGCGAATTTGTCCGGTTCTCTACTTTTCATCGTCAATAATACAACGCACGCAGCGAATATCAAAAAGATAGCGCAAGGGTTCGCGGTTGAATATAAATACTTTCGATAAAAAAGGGATATAAATTTTGTTGTGAAAAAAAAAAAAAGGATATTCCGAGATAAATACGAAGCACTGCAAGTTAATTCCCCTGCACATCTCTCCGCGAAATACGAATAAAATCGCGGAAGAGCATAAAAATTCAGACCTTCGAACGTGACGGTGGGTCGAGCAGTGTAGATCGGAATCGGCGACCACCAGGAAGTTTTCGGTCGCGCGGTCGAAGGAACCGGAGGAGGAGGCTGATACCTAAACCTCGGTCTATGTTTATCAGGGTCGAAGGGTTGATTGGCGAAAGCTTCAGCCTGTTTCAAAATCGACGACGCCCCTTTTGCCGAAGCACGGGGCAGCCTCCCCAAAGCAATCTTTCTCTCGTTACCGATTCGCGGTTTCGATATTGCAGCCGCACCTTTGACGGAAGCCTGCCTCCCAGCTAGATCCGGCGGCGAGGACAACGAGCGCATGTTGTCGCGTCGATTTGGATATCTGTGAGCGACCCAACGGCCGGCCAGATACGGCGCGATGTCCCTCAACTCGTGTACGTCCGGCGCCGAGGTGAACATCTCCCCGAGAATGGACTGCCGCGCGAACTTTTCGAACTTCTCCTTGATACGACCGACCGGCTTCTTCGCCTCGAGCTCCTCGGTTTCCGCCTTCCTGGCGACGGCGTTCGTAACGGTGCTGGAGGCGGAGGAATCTTTCAGTTCCGCGGTTTTACTGATCACGTCGATATGGGGCATGGAGAGATCCTCTCGCTTGAGCGGCACCCTCGGAATCGGGGGCGACTCACCCCTGCGGCGGGCCCTTCCCCTCCGGGGCTCGTACTTCCGCCTCAACCAGGTCACGTCCGCGAACTCGTGGGGCCGAGGCAGGTGCTTGCTGTCGTCGACCTTCTTCAAGAAGCTACGCGTCAGCTCCGGGTCGCTACGAAACCTCTTCGGCGTCGAGGTTACTTTGGTTCTACTCTCCGAGACGTCCTCGGCGCTTTCGAACCTCACCCGCAACCGCTTCACCGTGCCGCCTTTGACCAATTTCAAATAAGCGCGCCAGTATTTTTCGGGATCCGGCGAGCAACTGCGCTGCCAAATGCTCTCCAAGCTGCAGGACGAGTTCGATCGCGTGGTCGCGCGACACGGACTGACGCTATGCGGTCTATCGTGTTCACGGTCTCTTGAACAAGTGTGGAACGAGTGTCGCGTGCTGACGGTTTCCGCTTCCTGACTGGGAATGCTTCCTTTCCTCTTTGCGACCACTCCTCTCGGTGAGGCGGACCGCGCGGTGCACCTAGACAACGGGAGAGACGAGTACTTCGCAGCCTCTGTCTCGCCGAAAAGTTCCTTCAAGTCAACGAAACTCCGCGAGGAAGACAACCTCCCAGGTTTCCTTACTCCGCGATCAGGAACAGGCTCGACCTTCTCCACGTTCTCGAAGAAGTCGATCTTCCTCGGGACGTCTTCCAATTCGACGCTGCGCTGGATGACAGTCTTCACGGACGTTTCGGAGCTCTCTGTTGTGCTGTCTTTCTCACTCCCGGAAGTAGGTCCTACCTTCGTTTGAGTTACATTGTCAGAGTTTAGTTTCTGCGACAATTCCTCCAACGTGTTCTCCACTCTTCGCCTATCAATTGAGTTCTTAGGCGCAAGGACCAGTAAAAAATCGTTCTTCTCTCTAGCTTTCACTGAATCTTCGGATGAGGCTTCCAAAGAATAACAGCTTCTGGGTGAAGTACTGGTCGCGCTAGGTGTGGTACAGGGATGAACCACTTTGGAGGATTTCTTGTTAGCCAACGCTGCGGCTATGCTGCCTCGAGTTTCGCGGGGCGCCAAGGGTGCTGAGGATCTCCTCTGCGAAACCTTATCTAGAACTTCCCTTCCGAGGGTCACGGAGAGCCTCTTCTTCTCCATTTCGCTCATCGACGTTGGGGTCGCCATAGTTCTCTCCGTTTCGAACTTCTCTGCCGCCTTCCCCCGGCTAATGGAATCGCTTCTCTTTAACGCTGACTCCGGACGACCGGAGGGCGACATCTGATCGATCGGAGACGCATCGCCCGTGATCATGGAGTGACATCGCACGTGAAGTCCCTTCCCGTCGCCTCGAGGGCCATCGATCGAGTCCACTCGAGGCGGGACCACGATTTCGTATTTGGATAGCGAATCACGCTTATCGGTAACATCCGCTGCCACTCGTTTAGGTTCAAGAGCCTCGGCACCCGACGTAGATACCGCCAAGGGGGCGGACTTGTGCAGGTGATCGCTGCCATAAATCTCGTTCAGCTGTTTTTTCAATGTCGTCACTTGCTCGATGGACAAACTGCTCCAGAATTTTTTGCTACCGCCGAGACTTCTTTGCAGGGCTGGTTGATCCAGATGATCCAACGATTTCTCAACGTCCCAATCGCCTCCCGCTTTCTTCTGCATCGTGGTCGCGACGTTTACGACCGACGTGCCTCGCCAGAGAGGCTTGTATGTGTCTTTCCGCGACGAAATCTCCTTCCGTCGGGAAGACTCCAACTCGCTGCCCTCTGTCTGTATCTTCCTGAAGTGTTGTATAATGTTCTCCACCGATCGCTCCTTGCACCTCAAGCCGCAGTCGCCGCGCCACTTGAACTTGCTCACGTCCTTCGTGGTGAACAGCAAGTCCTTATCCTTCTGGACTGCCTTCAGTTTTTCGTACAGCGCGTTCAATTCAGTCTCGGTTTTCTCCTGCAACCTCGCGCTCTTCCAGCGATCGTAGTCTATGATCTCCTCGGACCTCATCCTCGATCGCAGATCGTTGGAGGAAAACGTCCTCTCGAGTTCCCCTAGTCTTTCGAGGCTGGAATAAAACTTGTGC
The DNA here is from genome assembly GCA_030770465.2 of Perdita meconis. Classification (NCBI taxonomy): domain Eukaryota; kingdom Metazoa; phylum Arthropoda; class Insecta; order Hymenoptera; family Andrenidae; genus Perdita; species Perdita meconis. The sequence goes on along the minus strand of JASKOS020000003.1, from coordinate 11,505,854 downwards.
AGCTCTTTGTACCTCTCGGACTTTCTTCTATCGTGCAACAGCTCCAGAACGTACTGATGGTACTCTTCGCGATCGACCGGCGATACGCAGAATGAATTCGTGCTCCTCGCCAAGGACAAAGTGGATCCGAACTTCGGTTTCATCCTGTGCGACTCTTCAGCCTCGCCGGCGCTTCTGGCTCTAACCTTCCTGACGCCGATCGCGCTTCGGGAGTCTAATTTGTCCTGTTTCAAGGTTCGAATGCGTCGACAGGCAGGTGATCTAACTGGAGACGGCGAGGAGTTGCGAGAAGAGGAGTACCTCGAATCCGTGCATTCAGATAGTGTCTTTAAAGGCGGTTCGCTGGAACTCCTTTTCTGAATGCGCTCTCTCGACGAATCCGGACTTCGATTGCGCAGAGTCAGGGATGAACCGAAATCGTCGACGCCTAGTAGACTGTCGAATTTACTGATCTTTTGTAACACTGATCTCCCTGGCCAACCGACGCCGTACGGGCTGGAGCTCCTGGAGGAGAGGCTTTCGCGTTCCCAATTTTTGAACTTGGAGTTCGACACTGGACGCTTGTGAGCCAAGTATATGCTGAGAGATTTCAGAGAAGGTTCAGACTTGCAACCCTCTCTCAGGTTTTCTTGATAGATCCTAGCACGTTCAGATACTATGGATTTCCTCGAAGGTACGTTCTGACTGAAAAGGATTGAAGGTACGGACCTGAGGAACAGGTTTTGAAAGAAAGTATCTGATCGCGTCGCTTCATGATACTTTCTGATTTCATCTACTGCTAAGATCGGTGAACGGTCACCCATTTTCGAAGACATGCGCGCAATGTTCGGCTCCTCGTTCTCGATATTGTCTCTCCGGAAGTCCTCCATGTCTGACTTCTGTCCATTTGTGAGTCTCCTAGTGCTCGTGACTCCGCCGTTCTTCTCCTTCCGTAGTTTCTTTTTAATTTCCACTTTCTTTTTACCTAAATCAGGATTTATTTTGATCGTGACAGGCTTTTGTACAACCGATTTCACGATAGTCTGAGGCTTCTCGCGAATTCTCTTCCTCTTGCTGCTGTCGCTCATGGCGTCGGAAGAAGGCGTTAACGATCTCATGTATTCCCTGCTAGAGACAACTTTATTCGTTTGCTTGACTGTTACTGGCTTCTTGATCTCCGTCAGCACGGTCTTGCAACCAAAAGATGGCGAGGAAGCCGTCGAAGAGGACTTCAACGACGCCGCCTTGGAACTCAGAGGAGAATCGACCGATTTCTTCAAAGTCTCCTGCCCCTTCGACATCGTCATAATTTTTAAGGATTTATCACAAGGATTCTTTGCTCTGCCGTTACACAAACTCGTCGAGCTTTTAACAGCTCCCATCGGTAGAGTTCTCTGCGGAGTTTTTCCATCCCTTTCGCGACACTTCTGCGAAGCTTTTGTGGCATCCGTCGAAGACGACAAATCAGCCGTCGATCTGACGAGTCTCTTCAATAACTGCTCCTGTTCCTTCCTCACCAAACGCGTCCTCGCGTTGTCCTTCTTCGGACACGTCACCGGGTGACGGACACTATCTCCGCACTGTAATCTCTCTTTGCCCCTCATCGTAACGGTAGCAACACTTTTGCCAGTCGAGGATCTGTCGTCCAATTTCGAAGGAAATACGCTTCCAGCGCTCCACGACGACGACAGCCTGCAGACTCTGCTCTTAGTCTTCTCCGAGGACAGAGCTGCACTCCTCTCCGCACCTGGGTCCGGGAAGCTCTGCGACATGCAAGGTTCCGACTTCTTTTTGTTCAAGCTGACAGACAATCCACTCGGAAACTTCGACCGAGACAAAACCGGACTGTTGGACGACGCGCGAAGCACTGCGGAGTTCTGCAAGCTCTCCCGCCCTTTCTTCTGTCTTTCAACGTTGCCGTAGAGGCGATCCCTAGCAGAACCAATATTGGCCACGTTGTCAACGGCGAAACACTGTTTGTGCCTCGCTCGGAAAGCCTGCGCAGACTCCGTCGCGCGCTGTCTGGCGTAGAACTTCAGCGTCTTGCTGTTCCTCGAGGATTCCCTTCGAGGCGGAGACGGCGGTCCGCTCGAAAACATTCTCCGCGAACTGGACAAGTCTCTGGGCGAATAGGACTTCGTAGCGCTTGAGTCCATTTTCTTTGTCGTCGGATTTCTGCCGCTCGCCGGCTTTTTCTGTCGCGAGAGAATCGTCGAAGGCACGTACGTCGAGCCGCTTTTCCGGTGAACACGGATCCGCGTCAAAGTGGGCGAGATAGGGAAATACTCGACCTCTGAACTGTCTGTGGACAAAGTTTTCATTTTTCGTTTTCGCGCAGTGCGTGCCGATCGCGGAAACCCTCTCACCAAAAACTCCAAGGAAAGGGAACGGTTTCGAAAGCTGGTGGTGTTGGCGTTCGTTTGTCTCTTGCGACAGTGTGAAGATTGAAAAGTCCTCTCGGCGGTGGTATTGCTGGGCGGTGCATCGTATTACGAGATTGAAATCGAGTCGCACACCAATATCGATAGATACCGAGGTGAACGGTGCGGTGGAAGTTTTAGAGGTACATGAGAGAGAAAGAGAGAGAGAGAGAGAGAGAGAGAGAGAGAGGGAAAAAAAAAAAAAAAAAAAAAAAAAAAAACTATGCTCAAGCTTGGACATCGGCTAGCACGGATCTAAAATGGACGTGTGGCTCGGAGTCATGCTTCGCACTTCTCGATGCATTATTCAAGGCAGTGAACTCAAACCTTCGTTATATTAAATCGTTACGCGGTAATTGGAATTAATTAACGCGCGGCAACGACGAACAGATTTTTCTAATGCTTAGACCGAACTGATGTGAAATGAATGAGGAATCGAATTAAAGTTCGAAGCGATAACAAATTTCGAAGACAGGCTAGAAACTAGTTTCTCGAATATTGAAAAATATAAAAAAAAAATGTTTGACTGTACGGTGAAAAGGAAATTCGTGAACGATGGTTAATTCGATTGATGATACGATTGATTTCGATGGGTCAGAATCGTTAAAGCAAAAATGTGGACTGAGTATAAATATGAGGGAAAAAACGTCATGCTTGGAAGCATAAAATATAATTTCAGAAGCCTCGAGGTAAAAACGAGTTCAATAACACGACAATGGCCATGCACAGACTTGGTAAGTCGCAACTACCGTTAGTAATTGAACACAGAACAATAAATCAGGCACAATCGACTGGTTATACGGATACATGCCTACTTGCATAACGGCAAACAATATGGGTGAGAAAAAGTTCGTATAAAACGTTGAGTAAAAACAAAATAAAGTCTGAAGATCAAGAAAAAATACGACGAAAAATGCAATTCAAAGCGGTACTTACCCTTGGGCCGTTCCGGAGCTGGTTTACGAAGTCCATGGAGAGGGACGTCGCCTCCGCTTTGCACTGTTTTGTAAGCCAGCCTCTGCTCCAGTTGACTCAAGGGACTGATGTCTTCTTTCCGACGAAACACGAGCGTGGAATCGCTTTCGTAACCTGACTCCTTCAGAGCACTGAGAACAACAAACGATTTCGTCAATTTTTAAATAATAATTCAGGGTTTGATGAGTGATGCAATCGTAAATCAAGAAGTTAGCAAACTCAATTGAGTTCTATCCTTTTTTATCTGCGTATAACTTGACTTTAATAGAACTTTAAATTTGTTTCACATTTAATCCTAGATGTCCCGATTTTTGTAGGAAGTAGTGTGATTGTTCACGGTTTTATGATTATTATATAATAATATTAATATTAATATAATAATTAATAATAATATTAATTAATAATAATATATTTATATTATTAATTATTATAATATTAATATTATATTAATAAGATAATAATACTGAATAAAATTCGAAGGAGGAGCCTATTAAAAGAGAACGCCGAATGTACTCACTGTGTCATATACGGTTTCGCGGGACGATTGTTGCGCTGATCGAATGGCTGAAAAAAAAAGGAAAATTTATTCAATCGATTTCACATAAGCTGACGTAGAACTTTTAACGTGTATGTCATGCTGTCCGCGCCAGATTCGGAATAGCCTCGCATTCTTTACAAAAGAGACGTTTCTCGATCAATATCGCTTTGATATACGCGAAATCGATAGTATGTACACAGAAACATCGAGTGGGGGTTACACATGACATGCAACATTCGGCTAGTGCTAAGCGTAAACTAAGAGTAATGAAAGGACGCTAGGGAACGCATGAAATGCCTCTTTGGGTAACGTAAGTTGATGCAGACGAAGAATAGGGGGAGGAAAGTGGGTGAGAGTAGTAAGAACATCCATAGCAACAATTAACAGCAGCGTTGAACGGAAAGAGAAGAAACTACTTAAACCGTAAAGCACAAATTTATACTTTTTATATACGTATTATATATGCTTTTTATCTCGTACAACTACGTTAATGAGACGCCATTCGATTGAGAGATCTTGGATGTGAGTGCTTTCGAAAACGCAGCTGAATTTGTCTGTGTATTCGCTTTTGACCAGGACTATACGAGCATTTGACACGCCCGCGCGTTGCACGTCGCGTTTTCTCCGCCGAAATAGGATCTGCGTATTTTGATGCAATTGAATACACGTGCATATTCCATATCCGTGTAGTCAACTTCATTAAAACGCGACGTGTAAAATGTCCATGTAATCCTAACCTTAGATGTAGCAGAAATTAGTGAAAATTATGGAATTCAATTCATGTGACATTTAAGTCACTGCTTTTTTTTCAATATTTGTATAATAAAAACTACTCTTAATATTTAGTGGCCCTATTTCTGAATGTTGTAAAATTGGCTGTAAAAAATGCTACTAATAATAACATCTCTTTGCGTCTATTCAACGTTAAATGAAGATTGACCATGTTCCTCAAAAATAAATTATACGTACTATAGCCTGATAGCTGAAACTGTAGCAGGAAAAGGGAAATCGTCCACTCACATTACCGGATTTGGGGCAATGACTCCCTTTAGTCCAGACAGATTGTCATTATTGGTTAAACCGATCACGTGGTACACAATTCTCCTTTCCCCGCTGCGGTTTTAGCTTATAAATAGTGCCCCAACATGTCATCGGGCTAAAATACAGAATGTCTACAAATTTCTGCCGTTTGGAATATCTGTTAAATGGTGGATCATCTTCTGTATCTATAATAATCCTGTTAACCATTTGACTGGATTGTTAGATTTATTGCTAAAATATTCTAACTATTCTCTTGTCATATAAGTGCAATAATAATAAGTTTTCATATCTAAAAAAAAAAAAAAAATGAAACTTTAGCTGCATTTTAGACGCACTCACAGATAAAACCCAAATTTCGAGAATCGACTGTGAAGGCATTCGATTTTCCTTCCCAAAGAATGCGAACAAATACCTATCGCGCAGTCTACGTATGTGTAAAATTGACAGAAAAACAATAACTACGACAAAAAGTCAGAGGAAACAGTAAATAAATAAAGGACGTCGTGTATCCCTCCCGATTCGACGAATGAATTGGAAAGACGCTCGACAGACAACGTTCTCATTCGAAAGAACAGTTTCGAACTTTACTGCGCTCGCCGGCGTCCAAAGTCCGTAAAATCTTCTCCCAACAGCGGGATCCGTACAAACGACTTAGCAAAAATAAGAGAACGCTCCTCCAGACACGGAGCCGTCGATCCAGCCGAACGGCGACGACGTCCACGGCCGGGAAACGCGCTAGAAGACAAGGGTGGATACAAATGAAAACGATCGAACGGAAACGAGCGTACTTACAGGCAGGCGAGATAAGACACGTACGTACAGAGAGAGAGAGACAGAGAAAGAGAGAGAGAGAGAGAGAGAGAGAGAAGGGTCATTTTACGCGTGAATCAATCAATTTTTGCAGCCGATGTCAGGGATTTTGTTCAAAGTGAGATATAATATAGTCCATTTGAAATTAGTAGGAGGCCCTTCAATGCCATTCAACTTTCGTGTAAAACATTTTGTTATGCGACTAATAATACAGAGAAAGTCAACATGGTGAAACCAGATGAGACACCCTGTATATCAGAAAAAGAAGAAGAAAATGAAGTATAACAATTATCCTTCACATTAAGCAACATCTACTGTATCATACAAGTTATTTTGTGGTATACTTAGAAACATATTTCCGGGAATAAATATAATAGTGATTCGATTAGCGTCGACTTAATTCCCTACGTTATATGTGTGTATGTAGAGAAGTGATTCGATAAGAGTCGAATAGTTAGAAAGAGAATTCGGTGTTGTTACTACAGTTTTTTGCCTCGGTTAAGGTGTACACTTCCAAGAGACCAGAAGATTATACACTGATTGGTGGAGATAAGGTTCGACAGACAGTAATGGCTCAATAAGAGTTATATAGTCGAAAGCAGAATTTGACGTCGAAGAGACGGAAGGAAATTATACATTGATTGGAGTGATTAGGATTCAACATATAACGTAGAAATTTGAATCGACACTTACCGAATCACTACTGTATAGTGTAGAAATTTGAATCGCCACTTATGGAGTCACTACTGTATATCAAATCTTATCCCCACCAACCAGCGCGTGGTCTCCTATCAAACTCCAGAAATTGTGAACACTAGCCGAGGCAAGAAACTGTAGCAGCATTGAGGTTCAACTTCCAATTCCGCTCTCGACTACAATAGTGATTCGATAATAGTCGAATAGTCAAAAGCGGAATTCGAAATTGAACACAGAAGATACTATATTTTTTGCCTCGGTCAAGGTGTACACTTCAATGAGTTGGAAAAAAGATCATACACTAATAGGTGGGGACATGATACACTTATCGAATCACTACTGTAGTATATTATTATTCGACTGCGGATTTTATGCATTTGCGACAATTCCAAGTATTCTAAAAATCTTCGAGGTTGTTAACAGATGCAAAAATACACAAAATATCAAAAATATAGTTCAAGTTACAATATTTGATCTGCTGTTTCTTTTTAAGGTTATAAATGGTTTTATTAAATGACCTCAACTTCTTCAACATGTTAATTTGTGTGCACTTAGATCTCTTACAATTGGACACCCTCAGACCTTTCTTCCGGTATGCTATATCTCTAATTTCACGGGAACTACATCATACATACTTGATTTTGAACAAGATCCCTGACATCGGCTGCAAAAAATAATGGATTCAGCATAAAATGGCTCGAAGGCAAACAGTAAAGAGACAAGTACGAAGAGAGAAAGAGAGAGTGATAGAGGACAACGTCATCGTGCACTCTACTTGTCGACGATGTTGCAGCCTCTAACCCGTGAAGCCGACGACTGAGCATTGACGGTGTTAGCAGAGGATGTAGATGACGGTGACGGTAGCATAATATGATTGGTGGAGATGGTGGAAGAAGACGTAGATGAAGAAGAGGTGGGCGAGACGCGTTGGTGATGGTGGTGATGATGGTGGTGGTGGTGGTTGTGGTGGCGGTGACGGTGGCGATGCTGCTCGTCGGTGGTAGCCTGCAGGAGCGTCGATCTGACGGCGGTCGATCTGTCGCCGATCGGCGAGCCCGATCGACGCAAGCAATGTTCCGGCAGCACGAAGCTCTTGGATCTTCCTTCCAGTATCATGCCAGCGTGCCAGTCGCAGTCGGCGGCAGCCCGTTCGAGGGTTCGCACGATCCGATCTCTCGGATCGTCCTTGCCGCCGATTCTCGCCGACCGATCGCCGTTACCCGCGATCGGGTAATCGAGCACGTTCATGCTCGACCACTGTTTCGCCCTAGGCTTCGGTTCACGGCTGTTGCCGCCGCAGTCGGAGGACATCATCTCCTCCGCGGCTGGACGAGATTTCGGGGCGACCTCGAACACTTTCGAGCTGCTCACCGCTGCTACCCTTACGTTATGTCTGCTCTCCGGCCGGTAGGAGAGACTCAGGACATGGTGGCCCAGCTGCGCGTCCCCAAGCTCCTCCATCGCCGTACCCTGAGGACGGCCATTCTCGTTCAACCACTGTCCGTGTTGTTTCACGTCGTCGTTGTCGCGATTGTCCAAGGACCAAGGAGGACGGTGTCCGGAAGCCGAGGCGCACACGGACGGGACACGATACGCAAACACCAAAGATACACACACGCACGGACACGCTTGGGCATCGATATCGCGAGATACGTGCATAGTGGTGGACTGTATTCGATTGCTTCGGTTAATATGCCGATTGTCGTGAATATTCGCTCGAATGACCTTTTTTTATGATGCTATTTTCGGAGGGAAATCGCCACGACGAATGAAGGACGCGAGACTGATTCGACATGCAGGGCTCATGATGTGCGACTAGGTGCGAAGGGATTTCGACGCACGAATGTTCGGCATTTGATAGACTTTAGGGTTAGTAGCTGCTTTTCAGAGCTTGGTTTGAACGTAAGATCGATAGGCAAGTGCCGATCTTGTTTATAAAATGGGTTGCTGAACATAAAAATCTAATAAGGAAACAGTTCAAAGGGTATGTCCATTTTTTAAATAATTCATTCGCATCCGTAATTTCTTATTTTAAGAATGAATTAAAAATATTTTGTCCACTTCTATTTTAAAATTCTCTGCCAAGTGAAGTAGAAATTATAAAGCGAGCCACTAAATTATATTATTCATCCCAGACATAATTGATGAATTGATATCAATAAACTAAGACCAAGAATCTGGAAATCGTCTATTAGTAGCTAGATATTTTATCCCTTTCCGATTTTAGCGTCTGATTTTAAGAATACGGAAACGGCACCGAGTGACTGAGAATCGATACGAATTAGATGCAAACGAATGATATATTTAGAAGTATCGAATCTATTTAATCAATCAATCAATCAATCAAGATGTGAGGAAGGCGGGCTAATAGCATTTCTTTAAAAGTAAACATGAATTCTGACCTTCTGTTGTTGACTAAAAGTGAATTTGTACTATGAAATGTAAATTAAGATTAGTTTCTGATTAGGGGTTCGACAACACGATTGTCATATTATAGATTGTACGAAGATTGATGGTAAGAGGAAAATGAAAATTAATAGGAGATGAGTAGACAGAAGTATAGTGAAGGAAGGAGGGAATTAGTCCTTACTTAACTACTAGGAGTAAGTATAAAAATGGCGTACCCCGTCAAATATGTCCATGACCTCGTCCCACCACTAGAAACACAGAATTAAATATAGCGTTAATATATGCACTAATTTTCGTGGGGTTAAAATGATATTAAGGTAAAAAAGGTAATTCAATGATGTATCTACTGACTACTTTCCACCTAAAATAATAAATGTTTCTATATTGTATTTCATGATTTTTCCATTTGCTAAAATATTCCAATTCGTTTAGTTCTATGTTGCTGAGTATTACTTAGCCCTTCAGTTCACTTTTTTTAATTCATGAAAATAACAACGAAATGTTTCTTAAAACATCGTTGTATAAAGTTTTATTATTTGTTTCTTTGAAAAATGAAACACTTTTTCGATGGAAAGTGAATCAGCGTTCGAACAAATGGTAACTAAAAGCAGCGCTACTTGAGAAGCTAACGAAAGAGCAAAAAGGGTACGACGACAGAACGACAGAATGCTGAAAATTGTGAACGCGATTCGGCGTGTGCTCTCGGTACTCTCGGAACGTCGAAATTACACGATCGAAAGAAACGTAACGTGTCGTTGGAGCGTGGCAAACGAAACGATCTGTAAGTTCACCGTGTGTCAGGCCAACAGAACAAGCTTCCATGAAATTAAAGAACCAAGTGATACTTCGTAAATTGATCACAATCGTTCGATTAATCGTTACCTTCCTTCTCGTCCGTGTGACAGAAGTCGGCTAGAAGCAAAGCCATTTCAAACGATCATGTTTAAGACACGCTGTTTCGGAGGCTTTTAACACGTTGCATACGTACCATAAGTTAAACTCGATTTGCAACGACGAGAATCGTATTAAGTTGCATTTAATTAAACGTCGCTTCGGTCGGATATCGCGAAACAGAACGGACAACGCGTCACGAAATTACGATCCCACGTTTGAATTTAATTGAATAAACTGGATAAAACTGACGAGATGTCATCTGACTGATAAAAGGGACAGGGAGATCGTCAATTTTAAACAGAGACTTTCCTGGTACTAAATAACTGGATATAAATCGGGGCTAAATAAAATCCAGTGGAATTTAATTACTGTTCGGTTGGAAAGAACTGAAAACTGATTCAATAATGAAAAATAAAATTCTGTACGAAAAATTTGGACGACTCAATATTTTATGTTATATATTCTCTTTATGTAACTTCAATACGTTAAAAAAAACCCTGATATGCGATAATTTTTTTTTCCAATATAACCAACTAGATATTGATATAAATAAAAATTAATTTAATATTATTATAAATTAGTATAAAGTGCTGTTTACTAAAAAAATCAGGAAAAGTATTAAAATTGACGATTCATCGATTGATTCTCATTCTGTGGTGCATCTATTAGATAATTCACGTAGTACTGATAAATTTTGAAGTGATATCATCTACAGGATAATCGTGTACAAAATGTATCAATAGGGGCGACGAGTATTTTCCCGAATCGGTGGATTCACTCACCTCCTTAGCTTCCTTTTCGGCGATGGAAGATCGTCCAGGCTCGTAATCCTCGATGCGTCCAGGTTGATTCTTGTAAATTTCCGTCGAGTATTTCAAGGCACCATTTCTGCAGAAGGAAAAACTATTAAAGAAATTCATCGACAGTTCCTTGCATCAAACTACGTGCAACTTTTATCCACGTATTTTTATATTTGCTACTTGAAGGACTGCAACAATTTTGAGACTTCGTCAAAAAAAAAATTTCGAACAACCATCTGCCTGAGTTCATCTTAAGGCTTGAAAATTTCGCTTTTATAATCTCGAACGTTATTTTCTAACAATCATAAACAGAGTAAAGAACTGAAGCTGCCTTTTTCTTTTAAAACATTACAAATTCAAATGACCCTACAAAGTTTAGAAAATCTTCTTCAGAATTTCTTTCAAAATCATTTCGTAGAAGAAAGTTCTCCTTGTGCAACGAGCTTCAATTTTCAAAAATGTTCGCTTATTTTTAACCCCTTGCTCTACAATTTTTTTTAGACTACAAATGTCTGAATTATTGTAAACAGTAGATAAATCATGAAATATTTAACTATTAATTGCATAAAATCAAAAGAGTAATGTGGAAGATTTGCAGTTATTGGAAACTTTTGCAACTTTCCTTTTTCTTCACTTGCAATAATTTAACGCCTATTCCAATACTAAGACATAATTCGTATCACAAGTGTAGTGATAGGCAAATTTTCATTCAAATAAACAAATACTAAATAATAAATGAAAGTATGATTTTAGTTGTGAATAACAAGTAAATTAGTTATTTAAATAAAAATTGTTTAAATAATACTAAAAATACTGTATTTACTATTTTCTATTTGCAAATGAAATATTATTTATTTGAATTTTAGACAAAAAAAAAATAGTTTTCTGTCTTTTCATATCTGTTTTAGTTTGTACTATAAAAAACTCGCGATATTAATATTTTTACATTATGTCTAGAAAACATCAGAGTAAAATTTATACAACGCGTGAAAGAAATCTAGTAAATAAGAAAAATACATATAAACTTATGTCCAAAAATGCTTAAAGTACGTAATATTATTTGCAATTTTAACAACCCAGTTACTAATAAATAATAATAAAACTTTTATTTGTAAATAACAGTGAATTCTATTATTTTAAATCATTCATTTAGATTTATTCAAATGATAAATAACTATTTTGTCTTTTCATTTGAACCTGTAAATGATAAATAAACATTAATTGAAATAATGCCCAACGCTGCACGAGTGTCACACACTGTCATAGGTCAAGGGGTCAATGTTACCCGAGTTCATCTTCAAAAGTGAAGAAAAGCTTTAAGAAAAGGAATGTGAGGAAATATTTACTTTCTGGGCATGGTCGACGTGGAGAAATCATTTTCCTTGTTACGCAGACGTCGGCGACCATCGAACGTGGCGGAGCGTTCGGAATACAAACGATGATCGGGTTCGCTCAGATAGCCGCTGCCGCTTCCGTAGCCGTGCCTCGTTCCTGAAAAAAAAAAAAACGAGATCGTCCGATTCGTCAGGAAAAAGGAACGAACGCTGTTCGTCGGTCCACGAACGTGTTAATTCTAGCGGTCGCCCATCACCACCGAACGCGAAACGTTCGAAAGTTTAGGAGGGTTAATCAGCAGCAGGATGTTAAATGAGGGACACACTTGGTACACGATCCTCGTGTATCGAATCGTTTATTGTTATTTTCACGCACGAACGATTAGCTTCGTTAAAACCAGTCACTATACAGTTATCTCGTGTTACGTAAGATTTCCATCAAACGCTGTCGATAGATCGGAACTACTCGCACAGAACGCGTCGATTCGACGTTAAACAGCGTGCGGCAATCAACCGATGAAGAAGACCGTTATTGCAACGTGTTAATGGCTCGGCCAAGCTGCGTTATTGTCATTAGTGCTCTTTAATTCGTTCAACTGTCAACCGTACGGTCGGAGGAGCATATGTACCTCTTCTTGGTTTGTAACGAATGGTTACGTAGTCATCTGAAAATGAGATTAAAAATAAGTTCGCTGGTCGTTTCGTCATCGTTGTTCGCGAACTCGCTTTGAAAAAGTTCGCTACGCTATAGTCCGACGGAATTTTTTCGAACTTCGTTACGGCTATCGAAAAGTTTATTACGTTAGAATAGCTTTTTTTTTTTTTGAATGACAATGCATTCGAATAAGATTGATTAGTTAAAGAAATATATTAAATGAAATTTCACGTGACGCATTCTGAATGCAATAGCAACAAATAGCTATTTTAACGCATTGACAGCCGGTGGAGTAAAATTAGATTTTAGAACCTTGCAGATAACTGATGAGTAATGAAGTTGTTTCTATTATTATGTGTGAGTGTATATTGGCAAACATATTCATTATTTATGTACGAAATACGATGAAATAACAATATTAGAATTGATTTGAAGCACTGGATGATTTAATCAATGTTTCAAAAAAATTTCAAATTTCTTGAATGCGAAGTACTACAGTATTCTCTCGCTATAAGCTCGCCGATTTCGTCGCTTCATCGAGCAATAGTATGTGTAAGGCACATGTTCGTGAAAGTAATGGAATAATGGAGTCGATAGTTTTTTGTACGTCGTCAATGATTACAGTGAAATTGAAGAGTGGCTCGACGAAGCGACAAAAACGGCGAGCTTATATCGAGAGAATACTGTATACCTACTTTTATTTTAAAAAAGCAGAGCTGTCGATGCGTTAAGTTAGATATACTTGCAACATTACAGTTCGACGACAAACAAACTGAAAATACTTGTATAGTTTTGCAAACACGACATTCAAACATTTTTAGCGGTATCAATAGTCGCTAGGCGTTGCTATTTGTCTGATAAACTCACCGTTTCGGTCTGCACGATGCAACGAATCGTACATTTTCTTGTACCATTTTGTCTGATTATTCTCCTTCACCTCCTAAAACGTTTTTCACGAGTCAAATAATTCAAACGTAAAAATAATCGTCTGTTTAAAAAGTCACAGTCGCACTCTAATTGTTGTATTCGCAGACTTGAATTTTCATGGCAAAAGCAATCAGAAATGCAAAACTAATTTGACATATCGACACATATTGATACACGGAAAATGTAATTAATTCAATGATTCTCGTAAATTGAATTTTAATGGAATACCTTATACATATACTTACCAAATTCTATTTCAATAATTATACAGCATAAAAACTGAGAAAAATATTGCACTTACTTTTGCAAAAACTGACTACTACTTAAATTTATGGAAACTACTTTAATCCCTTACTACAATAAATGCTATATAAAACTCTATAACCATTAGAAAAAAACAATAATAATCAATATTGTTATGTAACAAATTCTGTAACCTGTAACTTGCATTTGAAAATAAATAGTTGAAAAAATAATTATCAAGAAACTTTCAAACAAAGAATTCTAAGTACCTTGTTGAGTATTCCTTAAGTACTCCGTGTTACGTAAAAGACGATTAATTACTTGACGCGTTACGTACCTAAGTCCAATTAGTATAATGCAGTGAGGGATTAACGCGATCCAACGATTACTATACAATGGAAAGCTCTATTTCTCTCGCGGATTTCGAGCGACTTAAAACTTCAGAAACTCTTTACAGACCTACCGATCTCAAAACAAGAGGAATACCCTCCTTAGTCGTTGGGCCAATACCCTCGAATTTTCGAGGACCCAAATCGGCCATCTTCTTCGGCGGTTCATTATCCGTTTCCGGCTCGCTCTCGTACTCTTTCTTCACGGTGTAGACTGAGCGAACATCAGTTTAATTTCACAATGCAGCAACGGTGTAACACTCGCGCAACAATTAGGAGAATGGAATCAACGATCGATCTATTACGAGGGGGCGTGTCATGCCAATGGTCAAAGTCACGAAGGTCCGTCGATGCTCGGACGGAAAAGACGAATCACAGTTTAAGTATTAGTCAACGCGAGGTTTCACGGAGAAATTTCGGACGCGGTTAAGTTTTGGACGGTGCACAGTTTGGGTCGCAGAAAAAGATGAAAATTAAACGGGAAGTCTACTTACTTATCTCTCCAGGACTAATTAGAGGCTTTTCGTCGCTCGGCGGACGTTTCACCGTTTCGGTTTCTTCCAGGTAAGCCGCTCCTTTCGGCAATTGTCCCTCTGAAATGACAGGGAACAGAATTGTTCAACGCACTCGGAAAGAGGAAAAGCTCTGTGAAAATAATAGAAGAAATCATAGAGATGAAGGTTTGAATACGTTCGTCATTGGTAAAAGTATTAAGTGAGTGCAGAAGTTCGTGCACGATTTCCAGTTAAATTTCAATTATAAAGACGATACAATTGTAAGAATAAAAAAAAAAAAAAAATAAAAAAAATAAAAAAAAAAAAGCCAGCAATTATGTACTGGCACAAGCAAGATGAGGATCTATAGAAAGATGGAAAGTGAAAGAAGGAAATTTGAACTAGAAGGAAATTTGAACTTCGCGAAAACGAATTTGAAAATTTAGAGTATACAGGGTGAGGCACTTAAAACCGACCACCTGAATAACTTGGCTGCTATTGGTGATAGGACAAAATGCATCAGGCCAAAATGATTTGGTATCGAGGGGCTGATCATCCGATGTTACTAGTTTTTTGATAGGTGAAGGCATCAAGGAGATATGAAGGTCACCTTTGTTTTTTTAAATGGAACGGTATGTTTTTTTACTTACATTCTGACAGAGTATTTCTATTGGAAACCCTGACCTTCATATCTCCTTGACGCCTCCACCTATCAAAAAACTAGTAACATCGGATGATCAGCCCCTCGGTACCAAATAATTTTGGCTGATGCACTTTTTCCTATTGTCAATAGCAGCCAAGTTATTCAGGTGGCCGGTTTTAAGTGCCTCACCCTGTATGTTAAGGGAAGAAAGACATTGATTTTGATAAAAAAATTTCGAATTTTGGTTTAAAATTTACGTTGTCATTCCTTAACTTTGAATCCAGTTATCCGAAAATTGTATTTTTCCATATAAAATATACCTTATATGAAACTATAAAGTTATGTATCTTTAAAAACTTTTTTTTTATGCTATTCCACATTTTATTCTACGTCTTTTAAGACGGTGGTTTCCCAAAATATTATTTCTTTGATTAATTAGCTGTAAGTGCAATTTTTTTTTTTTTTTTTTTAATTGTTTGAGGATCAAACTTTGAAAATTTGTCACAAACATAATTTTAAACAAATTTCAAGATTCCTCTCGTTAAAGTATGCAGAAACAAGAGGAATGAAACAAACAAAATTTGTGAAGATATCTCTTATAGTTTCTGAGAAAAGGAACATTGAATATGGGCAAATTTACACGAGTAGGGACACAATGCCCGACTCCCCTTAAAAGAATATATTGAATTAGAAAGAGGGATTAGTATAAGAGATTAGTATAATTAGCAAAAGTAGAGAAGATACAATTAGATAAGAAGAAAAGAAATGGAGAAAGTAGCAATAAGCATCCATAGTGTAATAATAAGATAAGATTTAACCCTGCTGTTCTCTTCGGGTCTATTTGATCCAATCCTGAATTTTATTTTCTTGAATAACTGTTTCAATTGTAAGAATATGAAGAATTGTAAGAAATATGAGGAAATTAGCGTTAATATTTACGGTTATTGTTCCCTGACATTCCGTACAAATTTCATTGACCATATTTACAATGACGTCTCAGGAATTCAAATCATGACAAATTAGATTTAAAAGGAGACAACAGCAGGGTTAATTGACGTAGTGCTCTGGTAGAAAAAATACATATGTGAGCACGTGAAGGGATGGATAAGTATGCATAACCGAAGACAAGTATACAAAATGTAAACCGACTTCCTTTTCATAGCCGAAAGTCTAAAAATAGGTATATCTATTTATCTATCGATTATTTGTTAGTTTAATTCCTCGGCCTCACCTCTTGCTTTCTGTAGCAACGTGATGGTTGGATTCTGTGCGCGCGGCAATCGAGGCGCAGAAGCCAACGAGCTCAATCCTTGCAGCGGAGCCGAATGCGAATTAACGATTCGTGAACTGCCGCTGTCATTGCCGGACTGAGATGCATTCTTTCCCACATTCGCCTCCCAGGGTGGCGATGCGGTCTGCAAGTTGCAAAAGCATGGATAAGATACAAATAAATCCAAACTGCAGTAAGTAACAGTGCATTTTCAACAACAGCAACAGTTTTCCTCTTTCCAATTTTTTCCGAACTTCATATCGACAAGATTGTGACAATCCATTTTTCACGAAATTGAAATTACCGCATTCGCGTGCATCAACTATCGGAATTCTATTTAAAAAATGTCCACGTTCCGTTGAAAATTCCATCGTTCCGACCCATTTTTGAGATTCCAGTTACGCGAAGAAATTCAATAGTTCGTTCATAAATTCGGCGATCGTGCGAGAAAGGATTACCGCATACATCTTGATAACTCACTTCTTGCTGCGCTAGCTTTTTCCGGCTTAGAACGGGGCTTTCAAATTGCACTGGTCGAAATTCCTTTTTCTCTGGAACAGGACTGGCTCCGGCGCTGGAAGGGGTCCAGACGGGCGGAATTCCACCATCCTTTTGAGACTCTTTGCGATCGGGGCTTGGCTCTTTCGGGGGCGGCGGTGGCTCGCTTCCAGGTGACCAAACGCCTAACAATCAAGATTCGGATTGTCAAATCATTATGAGCATTTCGTGCAGACTTCTCAAAATCACAAATAATTTACAAAAAAATTCCAAACACACACACTGATTACTAATATTAATGTATCTAAAATCGCACAATCTTAAATCCACAAATATCAGTCAACTATCAAATTCCTCAACTTAATATTAATAATAAAGTTTCAAACATTCGACTATTTAAAGGAGTATGCACATTATTTGAATAATTAGGAGTATGCGAATATTCAAACAAACATTATTTGAATAATTATGAGTATTCGAATATTTGGATATTATTTGAATAATTAGGAGTACGCAAATATTCAGACATTATTTGAACAATTAGATGTATTCGAATAATTAGAAGTATGCGAATATTTGCACATTATTTGAATAATTAGGAGTATGCGAATATTCAGTCATTTGAACAATAATTAGAAGTATTCAAAGATTCGGCGTGATTAAATTTCGTACTAATAGTACGAAAGGGAGAATAGTAGAATTGGATACTTCTAATTATTCGAATACCCCTAATTATTCAAATAATATTCTAACATTCGAATAATTTGAATTTCAATTCCTAGTTCCACTGATATTCGAATATTTAAATACTTAGAACATTCGAATATTTAAATGCTTGGAATATTCGAATATTGGAATACCTAATTATTGAGCAATGTGTCAAATATTCGAGTATTTAAATATTAGAACATTCGGATACTTAAATATTAGAACATTCTAATATTTAAATAAAAGAACATTCGAATATTTGAACATTAGAATATTCACAACATCCCTAATTATTATACTATACATATACAGTAATAGCTCAATTAACCGAATCACAATTATCCAGAAATTTGATTACCCTAAGTATCAATCATTTAATTCAGTAACTGGAAGAGTAAAGTAAGATTTCAAGTACAACTTAAACTATATGATGTAATAATGGTTTGCTAATTTTTAACAGTTTATATTACAGATATAAAGTCGGTTAATCGATACTCTACTGTAAATACTTTTTTTATTCCTTTGTAAAAGAAATGTATACTCGTTTGATATTATAATTTCTCCTTCATTTTTAATACTGCCATATTATCCACAAAAAAAAATGGAGAAAATGCAAACAGAATGAATGGAAGAAAAAAGGAAAACGCAGAAGTACGTGTACCCTGCATCGACATTAATATTCCAAGAAGCTCGTCCGCGTCTCATCGTTTCCGGTAATATTACAGACTGGGATCGTACGTCTGTCCACGATAGAGTTGCGTTGCGAGCTTGAGTTTCGTGCAAACAGCATTTGCATGAAGCTGAAGAAAGCTGGCGGAGTTAGCGGGTCTTTGCACTGTGGTGGAAAGCAGACGCGACGGCCGGGACCACGTGAGCCCGTCGAGAACGAGCCAAAATCAACAGTCGTGATTTGTAAGAGACTCGCTAATCTCGGCGGGCGGGGGCGTATTATATAAAGAATCGTTCCTTCCCAGATGATTCCTCGGTCCATTACGTCAACCGGGCTCAAGGGAGGGCGGAAGCAATTTTTTGGTATGCACGCTGACAGCGGTAATTATCCGACCATTAGTTCCCCTTCGTATGGTTCTCAAAGGACCATTAGGTATCCAAAGCTTTGTTCCAGGAAGCTCGGTCACTCGATCAAATCTGAAGGCTCGTTCGACTTTCGGTTATCGACCATTTATTTGTGGTTAGAAGGCTAAACTATATACGTCACGTTTATTGTCGAGATATTTCAAGCTTTTCAAGCTTTTAAGAACATTCAAACTATTATCAACTTCAGTTTTATTATGCATATTCTTGGTATTCATGGAAAATTTTATAAAAATATAGGGGAGAACGCGTTAATTCCGGCTACATAAGCAGGAAATGCAATAAAATTTAAGCAAGCTTCACATTTGTAAGTTTCTTTATACTAATTGATAGTTTGAAGGGTCTAGTTTGTATTGTGTGACTATGAAGGCGTAAACTTGCATTGTAAAATTTAGAAACTTAAAGGAGAAGACATTTGGCTGGAATTACGGCAGTAGCAGGGTAATTCTGGTCATGTTAGTTTTATTTTTTATGAAAGAAACACGAAACCTGTTAAATTATTAAAGAATATATTACTTTTTTGTTTGTATTTCATGGGATACTTTAAGGGCATCCTTTCTTGAACAAATACTTTCTTCTTCCAAATTTTTGGCAATAGAAGCAAATATCGTGCACTACATTCTAAATTCTTTGCAATAGAAGCAAATATCGTACACTGCATTCTAAATTCTATCTTCCTTGAAAATTCTTTTATATGACTGCAGCATCCAAGAAAGCAGTGTTAAAAGCTGGCTGGAGGAACCAGCCCTCAATTTCGGCCGGTATTACCTCCTGCCTCATGTTCAGATATTTTAAGTAATGTGCTGTTGTATTGCATTTACATTTCTACAAAACCCGAATATGAGTTTGGAAGTAGCAACATTTATCTATTTAATAAGATTAACGTTAACATACTACATCTATTCCAAATACTAACTTGCTAAAAGATTGACAAGGGTTACGACGTTATGTTACGAAATGCACATAAAGTAAAAATTGCTACAGTCCTAGAAACGATGAATATTATCTAAGTGTATCCTCAACACCTAGAAAGTCCTTAGAAAGTCAATTTTCGCGGTTTTTATTTCATATTATTGAAATGGCCGGAATTACCTTGTTTTTCTCTAACAAGAAGTTGCATGTACATTTTAGACCACAGTCCCAAGCAGAAATCCGAACTTCATAAAGCAGTAAACCAAATTAGATTTATATGCATCGCGCTTTGCGTGCAAATATTATAAGTTACATCTAGTGAATCCTTAATAAAATTTCAGTTTCCGAGAGTTCTAAAACGATCTCAGAGGCCAAACACAGCGGATGTCATCTTGAGGTTAATAATAGTCATAAGGACGAGATGGGTTTGTGAATTATAGTTGAAAATAGAGCCTCGAATCAAAAGAAATCATGACTTATATTTTAGAATTCAAATTCTTCTTCTTATTATTATTATTATTATTATTATACTTAAAATTTGTTCGTTTGTCGCATACTGCACACCATATTCACGAATTCGAAGCGACCATGGCACCATAAATCACGCAAATAATTCTGTCAGCGTTACGACAACAGGAAATAAACGACAAGTTAGTAAA
The DNA here is from genome assembly GCA_030770465.2 of Perdita meconis. Classification (NCBI taxonomy): domain Eukaryota; kingdom Metazoa; phylum Arthropoda; class Insecta; order Hymenoptera; family Andrenidae; genus Perdita; species Perdita meconis. The sequence goes on along the minus strand of JASKOS020000003.1, from coordinate 11,485,468 downwards.
ATTAGAATTTTGTGGGCGTCGATACTAAGGTGGGTCTAATTGTAATTGGCCGAGAGGCACTAGGACACAATGCCGAGGCGGTTTTCTGGAGCAAGACGCTGCGAACGATGCCAATTTTCGTTTTAATTGATTCTGAAATGCCACAGGAAATCGGGTAACATTAATGCGGCGTAACGTTGAACGGATTCGTTTGTTCGACCGCAACAGCCTTGATGCCGGAGATCCAAGGAAAAGTTAAAGGCGTTACGGATACGTTCATTATCGGGAAAGCAAATTGTCTTCCCCGTCGTTCTTCTTTTGCTTTCGTTCCGGCTAATTGCGGAACACTTTTAGCGACCCGAAAGCTGTTACTTTCTTCTATAATATCGCTTTTGTTTGCGATGACAGTATCTTTCGAGCAAACAATATCCTAACTGAATTTTCACTATAGAGGGATTTATTTTGCCAGAAACGGCGGAGTGTTCTCATGAAAAAGTAACTAATCTCTTTTAATCAACAGGTTAATGAACCCTTGGTTTGTTACTGTAACATCTTCCACCACAATGATTATAACTGACGATTACAAACATGCACACTTAAATAAACACCTGATACGTATAGTAATAAATACAACTATGTATATTCAATAAGCCTGACAAGATTAATTTTATCACTTCGATTAGTCTAAGATATTTTTGTTAAAGAAGCAATTTTTACCCAACAGAAATTCATTCAATTTCTTAGAATCATAAGATTTTAAGGGGTCATGCTCTGTCAGAATTTTACCATTTTTCGAAAGTATTGTGCCTAGGAAATATTCTCTAAAAATTTCAGGTCAATCCGACTAAGTTAACAAATTTATAAGTATTCAAGCGTACGCTGCGCTTGAACATTTAGAATTTAGATGTATATGTATATAGATCTGTACCACAGATGGACAAAATTTTATCTAAATAAAAATTTTAATGTTCGAATAATAGATAAAAAATTTTATTCGTGATGAATAAAGATAATACAAATTATCTTTAAAGATAATACAAATAAAGATAAAGATAATACAAATTATCTTTATTCGATGAGCAACGAATAAATGAATTTATTCGACGAATAAAGATACTTTTTTTTTTATTCGAAGAAAGTTTTCTACCTAGCATCGAATAAATGTTTCATCTGTATCTGTATCTTTATTCGGACGTTTATTCGAAGCTCGAATAATTTCCAAGGCCCAGACTTCAACGGAAACGAGGCCGCGTCCCTTTGGGCCTGTACCTACACATAGGATGAAATCCGTTTCTTTTTATCCGCATACATGAATTATTTATGATGGACTATTAAAATATATTTTTATTAGAAAGTGTATAGGTTCTGTACAATTGTGTAGGCTAAATCCAAATGAGTCCAAAAATTATCCCTAGTGGATTAAAAACAATTAAACTTTGCCTGAATATTGAATAAAAGTACTAAGGCTTTATTATAAATTTCCAAGACCATGGACGTACATAGTGGCTTATATTTCTACTGATACAGTGATATTGTCCTTATCAAAACTCTTATGGGACGTGTAGACTATTCGAGGGAAGAATTGTTGTCCATAAAAAAATAGACATTTTAGAGGCTATATCTAGTGCAGTAAGCTTATTATATGGACGTGGAATCGACGACTCTGTGTAAATTGGTAAATAAACAGTTTAGTTCAACGTATACTATACATATAGTCTTGAAACTTTAAACGTGTTTTTTTTTTTAAACCCGTGTTTTCAAAACCGGTGACCACAATATCTCGAAAACCACTGACATCGATTGAATTTAAATTTTGTAGACTTATTATAGATAAGAAAAACTAGTCCCTTCATCGAAGTACTTTTTTCTCGATGCACAGTTCTTTTTTATTAATTAAAAAGTGAAACTGTGGTCGAAAATCGTAATTTTCACTTCAAACACACGCCACTTTGTTCCAAATAAATATTTCAAAAAATCCTTCGATGAAGGACTAGATTTTTTTATTTCAAATGACTTTTTTTATTTCAAATGATACCAATCTTAGCAAAAGTGGTCACCGCAAAACCTGTTTTTCAAAAGGACCTCCGAGAAAATGAATGTATTATCTTCATTTGCAACTGTTTTTCATCACAAAAGTTATGAAAATCTCATAAAGATGTACGTTTTTATACAGCGTGCAACAAAAATGTTGCAGATCTTTAAAATAGGTGATTCTTGAAGTGATTTTAAACAACTTTTTTCTTAGCAAAAAAGTAAATTGGCGCTTTGTTAACGAAATATTGATAAAAACCCCCAACCAATCAGAGCGCGAATATGTACTGTGGACGAATTTCAGCGCGTGCTTCAACTGTAAGTAGTATTGGGTACTGGCCAGCCATAATCCGCGCCGGGATCAGTTCGCTGTACTCGTTCTTTGTTTTTCGTTAATAACTCATTAACAACACTCCAATTTACAGTTTTACTAAGGCAAAAGGTTGTTTATAATCAGAAATCACGCCTTTCCAGGATCTGAAACATTTTTACTACACGCTGTATACACGAAATGTTTTTGAAAAAAAATTCCTGAAATACACGCTTTTTTCATTCTCCTGACTGAGCATGACGCCTTAATGGAACGAGTTCAACAGATTCGTTGGAATACCCATTAGACTATGCATAGATTACAGCAAGACTAATTTGTGTTATCCGTTTTTCACTCTCGTGCACGACACTTAAAATGTTGTTCTTACTTGAAAATGTTATAATTTGTTACACGAGGAGAGCAAACGTTGATTAGAAGTTCCGAGATTACAGTAATTCATTCTCTGTTATCACGTTTTAATTGCACTCGATACGATAACGCGCGGATCATGAACGCAGTCTGTCCAGTGAAACATTGTTTCATTTGCGAAACGTACAATTCACAACAGTACGAAACACGTTATTAGTTCCACGCGAAACCTCTGAAATTTTACCTGGTGTTTTGGACGAAGCTTTAAACGTGGGAGCGAACATAACGTTCTCTGAAAATATCGAAAGGGTTTAAAGGATTCGTTCAACTCTGTTGGCGTCGACTGACAGTGTCCAATCGTCAACCACAATACTATATGATGAGAAGACGACTTACTAATAATACTAATATTAACAAAATTGTCCTACGATTGTTATCCGGAAATTCTGAACCTTCTGAATATTTATGTTTCCCTATGAGTTCTAAAAAAAAAAAAACTTATTCCAAAGTAACTATCGCCTCCACTCGTCAATTACTCTATTTCAATGCTCTATTTAAAGGTGATATCCGCATTGACAAGCAACGTGACCTTTGGAAGCATGCCACAATCAGTCTTGTTGGAGGTAACATTCACAAATAAAAACTAAAAGCCTCCCTTAAACTCCAAAAATAATACGTCCTTTTCTGCCTTTCTTCCTAATCAGCATTTTTCGAGTGGTATTAAACACTACTGAATGATTTCTGAATTTTTTTCAGATTTCCGAACTGTTCGATATCTTATTATAACTATTCAGCTAAGTGTAGAATATAGCTTTACAATTTTTAATATTTCGTTTCCAGTATTAAATTTACTAAATTTTACACCATTTTTCAGGAAGCTTTTCCTGCTTTCAATTTGTTCAACGTTACGATTCACATTTATCATACATTTTACATAATGCACTATTATAATAATACGTGGCGAATGCAACATTTTAAATGTTCCCGAACGCAATAAGGGCGTCGCGTTGCACAGCACTGAAATTCACCGAGACGTTATTCTTCGGCCTTAAATCGTGATATAGACCGTTGCGAGGACTTCTTAAATTGCTTCTTTAGGAGAGCGGCGTAGGTCATTAATACGGAAGCGAGCTTGATGAGCTCCAAACAAAAAGGAAAAGAAGAGGACGCCCGAGGAAAGCGGAAAACTTGGGGATGGCAGGGCGAGCGTCTCTTAAGCCACGGTACTTGAAACCGAATCTAGGTATATCGCGAGGCTTCATTTTTTTCGATCATTACAAGGTTCATCCGTTATGTTAAGTTGTACATTTAATGGCACAGAAAATAATAGAATACCGGAAACGAATATTTTCAGGTTTGACTGAAGTTTATTTATTAAAAGATTGACACTTCATTTATCAGCAAGATCCGTATTATTATGATGAAAATATTTAAGAGAAGTCTATTTATTTCCATAGATTCTGTCGTTGAAACGTGTCAAAAAGTACAAAAAACATGTGCCAGTCATGTATTACAACTTGCGTATTAATTGAGTCACTGAACTGACAAATGGCACACGTTCAAAATTTTGAAATATAAATTTACTGTGAAATAATAAACACTAAGAGTAATTTCTTTTATGGAGAAACTTAACAGTCTAATATTTTCTTACTGTTTTGTAACTATTAACCTAATAAATCGTTTGTATGTTTTTTATTGATTTGCATATTCTTATAATCTTTGATAAAGATATTTTTAATGTAAAATGTTATCTTTTTTGTACAGGATGAGGCGGAAATCGTAGAAGATCTGGGCAGGGCGTGATTCTACGTGAAAAAGTGAGAAAAAAAACTTGATGTAATATTTTCCGTCAGAAACGTTGTTTTCGAGAAAATCGACTTTGTAAAGCAATTAATTTTCGCAAGAAATTAACTACGACTTGGTTATTGCGTATTTTTAATATAAATAATTTCGTAAGAATTGCTGAAAAATTATTAAAACTGCCATGCAATACATTTGTCTATCATAAATCTCTCTTGAAGATTTTAAGAATTGAAGTTGAAGACTTGAAATTATAAACACGAAGAATAAAAATTAAAACTAAATTGGAACAGTTAAAATAAAAAATTTTGTGATTTCAAGTCGAAAATTTTAAAATTTCAGATCAGAAATTTGAAAAATACAAATTTAGAAGCTTTTGGAGTAAAAATTCGAAATCTGTAGGTTTAAAGTTGGAGATTTAACTATTTAAAGTTAGAGATTTGAAGAGTTGCAATTAGAGATTCGAAGAATTCAAACTAAACAAGTAATATAAGTAAATCTCATAATATCTATCTTAATATAATTCATATTGCACAGATCATCCTTCAAAATCGATTTTCTCGAAAATGAAGTCTCGAATAGAAAAAAGCTTACACACCTAATTTTTTCCTCTTTTTTTTACGTAGAACACGTTGTATATTGCAATTATGTCAAAAATGTACGAGAATTCTTTTATTCAGCTTTCAACTCTTCGCCCGTCTAATTATAACAGTTTCTAATAAACAAAAAAAATAAATAAAGATTGAAGACAAACAAATCGTTTACGTCTTAAACCGTGATGCAAAAAGTGCGATAGTAAAATACGTACAAAGAACATTTACGCACGAGTCAAATTTCGCGGGCGAAAAGTCGCGAAGAAACGGAAGGAAACGGAGTCTGACAAACGAAAATAGCGCGCAACTTCTGCCTCGCGAACACCGCGTATATTGTAATTTCGTGCAATCTGCGGCGCCGTAACGTGACACCTTTATGTAATCGAAAACCGGCAAGCAACTGTTCCATGTTTTTCTCTGATATTTGATTTTCCACGAACTGCTTGTAAACACATCATCACTCCGTTGCGAACGTTTAAAAATACATCCCGGTTTTCGATACTCGAACAATCAAGGCGTTATGAAATATTTAAAGAACGCGGTAAATAAAACCACTGTGACCGTTTCTAACACCACTTTCGCTCGAAATCAAGTCCGTTGAATGGCAATTACGATATAGTATCACTTTTCATTTCAGTTTATCGACGATCGTTTCCCCTTGAAAAGCGCTGTTTAAAATTTACAAGTTTACTCGAAAAGTATGGACAACAATGTTTTAACGTCTTTTATACCCGGTTCGCTGTTCATAAACTCGAAGGCGAAGTTGTTCTGGCACAGTTTCGAACTTTTCCAATTAATTATACGGTTGCTGTGCCATTGTTAACGTGGCTGTAACCTATCCCGTATACGCTAACAGCGTACTGTTACCGTTACAATTGGGATGAAGATGTATCAGGATAACAAATCCGCGATCCTGTTTCAATGCAATATGCAAACAGGATATTGTCTCTACGAAAAGTTTTAAGAGTATGATTAAGAGTGACGCAGGTTCTATTAATTAGGAAATTAAAGATCTTTTTTAAACAGGATATATATTAGTTGATTGGTATTAAGTTTATGAATAATTTAAGAAATGGTTCTGAATATTATATTGTGTTTAAATATATTCAGTTTCATAATTACGGATACATTGCCTTTCAAAATTTCAGAGACTACAATTCATCTTTAATCAAAGCTGGGAAAAATTTGAAATAAGTTTAACATAAATGTCGGAAACAAAACGTAACAAATACTACTTTGAGTTATAATTTATCTAATATCTATTCTATGAGCAAATAGCTATAGTATAGTATAATAGATGCACGACTCTAATTTTTGGAAAGCATACGAGGATGACTTTTCAAAGACGATAATCTGACTACTTGAAACTATGAACTCTAATGAAGTAAATATTTAGAAATTTTTTTTATGTATTTTTTATGTGAAACTCCCAGAAATTTCTATTTGAATCTTCAGACAGTTCTGGAGCAGATTATAAAACATAAAGTTAGTCTAAATTTGTGGCACCCTTTGTTTAGACTTTCGAAAAATGTTCACTGCTTCCTCGTATCTTCTCCAAAGGACAGTGACAAAATTTTACTTTACTGAACAGTTCTTCTCGAATTCGTTAATCTGAACTGTGATCTAAATCTAAATCCAGGAGTGTTGAGATTCATAATGGAAACACCATGAAAATCTCTTACATCACCATGAATCTCAGTTCTCTATTTATAGCCAAGACAGAATGAAGTCAAGATTATCTTCTTACGATAATTAAAAACACCAAAAATCAACTTAAGGAGATTTTCTGGTTTAGAAGCGGATATTTTAAAGCTTCTCAAACATATTTTTCTAGAAAGTATTGTTCGCTATTTAATATTACTAAAATATATTTATTGCAGCTTCAAAAAGTATATTTTGCTTGTCAAAATTTCTATTAGTAATTCTTCCGTTTCTCGTTGATCTACGTAAATGTAGTTTTCTTATGAACTATGATTATTCACCTCTGACATCTTTTCCTATTTATTTCAACATTGAAAAAGTAAAAATTTGATCAAAATCGCATTACTTCACCTTGAACTGCTGGAATACTGTTACTTTACAAATTATAGTTATAAATTAGTAGGTAATTCAGACAAAAACTACATTCATGTAAATTGTAAATCAATTTCGATTTCTCATTTGAGACCATCTGATAATTTAGTAAGATGGCAGACAAAAAGTGGTAGCACAAAGACCGAATTAATGCAAAATGTAAGAATTCCATAAAAAAAGATGTTTCACAAGTTAAATAAACATAGCGTAATATCACATAAACGACTAGCAAACAATGCATCTCCCGCATAAAAAAATTCTTTAAAAACTTCTAAAAATCTAGACTTCTAAACTAGAAAAACTCCCTTAAACCATTCACCTAAACTGATATTTGTTTCATCGGCTATTTCGCGGTTAAAATTTCATTCCACCAGACCACATAAAGGCTTGAAAAGCGCTCTACGCCTCTCGAATACCTATTTTCCCTAAGCACTGCTTTCAACGAACGAATCGGCGAACACAAGAGAGAGCCTAAACGAGCAAGCTCCAACAAGAGGTCGAGACGCGCCAGCTCGAGCGCGCGTTCTCTATCGAAACGGATCCCCGCGGCCGCAGGACAACCTGTTGAACGAATCCTTGAGGCGACAGAACCCCGGCGATCCTATCGCTTTTCGCGGCGCGTCACACACCACCGTCAGCCCCCTACGACGAGCTCTTCGAGGACTGCGAGGTCTCACTCACTTTTCTCCAGCATGACCTAGGGGCGGCGTCGGTGCCGTTTCTGGGTCGACGGGAAATTCCACGTACGCGACGTATCACCGTTTCGCGAGTAACGAACGAGGCTCGAGGATCGACCGAGGAGGACTGCGGAGGCGTCGCGACGCTCGGATCTTCGGACCCCCGACGCCGCCGCCATCGCCGCCGACGTCGTTCCGCGTCGCCGTTTAAACTACGCAGAAGCCGGCGATTTAGAATAGTCGGTTGTAACGCGCGACTCGTCGAAAGCCTCGAACGTTTTTAAGGAACCGATTACGAGAGGCGATGATTGGCTCGCTCTCCTCCCTCGCGGAGGTCTACAGGGTGTCCCGTGACTGCCGGTGCGACGGGAAAGGTGGCGAATCTATGGAAACAAAATAGGGACTAAAATGTTTGCGGTATTTTTCGCGCGCGAGCTTCGACGAAATCCGGCGGGCTTGCGTTCGAAAAAAGGAGGAGCGTTGCGAAGCGTCTTCGGAATTTTTGAAGAAAGATTTTTGGAGATGTAGAAAAGTCGAAACTCCTTTGAAAGTTGCAAGAAACACTTCTCCGTTTTTTAGAAGTTAATCAGCAAAACGGCGTTCACACTGGTCAAGTTGCATTTTCAAGTCCAGCGAAGTTGAAAAAGTTCCTACTTCGCTTGAAGCTTGAATGAAACTTGAAAGGATATTTCGGGTAAAAAGTAATAGGTTCACATTGGTGAAGTAGTGCCATGTTACCATGAATCTAAAGGACAATGCGTTGTCCTGGAGGGGCAAGCCGAAAGACGGAAGAGGAAATCGGCTTTCAGCAACTATGTGCAGGTCAAACGGCAGTCAAGTTTAGGTATTAAACGTGATGTGCTTCATAGTGCAATAGCAAAGCAACGATATTTTGTTTGAAATGGTTTGAAAGCAAGCGCAGGAAGATGGCAGTACAGAACCTGCAAATAGGCGAGATTAGGAGCGAGTCCTTTGCACCCGTAGTCCACTTCATGCACCGTCCTTTAGGTCCATGCATGTTACTTGAATTCAAGCAACTTGAAGTCTAATAACTTGATAAATGTGAACGCTCGCTTAAGGAGTTATAAGGCGGAGACTGGATATAATTCTCATGGATTATCCCAAACATTATAACAAAAAATACTATAATGCTAACGCGTAGACATATCGCTTCCACCACCACCACAATACTTTCCATGAAGAATTCTTTTTTAGTTATCCTACGGACAAGAGACACATCACGCAATTATAACACGCCGATTGTTATGCGCTTCTTATATGGCATAGTGCTCGAAAAAATATTTAACACGTATTTTTTTGTATCGGCGGTTATTCACTCCGAAGGGGTTAAAACAGCCTCCAAAGATGGGGTGGAAGACCTGTTTTTTGACTTTTTGAAAAATACACTTTATAATATTTAAAAAGTGAAACACTTTTATTCAAGTCTCATTTCTATTTCTCCGTACCTAAAAATATTAACTTGCATAAACATCCATAGTCTAGTCATGACTGTCCACATTATAGGAGTAAATTGATCAATTCTGTAGGTGAATACCTATTAAATTTATTATTTATTAGGTTATCATCTTAAGAATTCTACGCTGTGTCAAATGCACTGCTCTCGGATTGGATTTGAAAGAGCTAGACTATATCTGGTGACCAGAGATATTTATTTCTTTCATAAGCGAAATTTAATTACTTTCAACTACCTAATTATTAGTCATATTTAAGGTAACTAACCCGTTATTAATTAATTACTTAACTTGCCCAGAAATAACTGAAGAAACTAAATAGTTCACTAGTTACACCAAAATAACTGGCACGAATCACTTAAAAACTTACTCGTATTACAAAATAAAAATCAATAAAATAAAATGCTTGATTTTCAAGTTATGTTTATATTTTATTTTTAAAAACTGTTCCTCTATATTAATCATTTTCTGTTAACATTTAAATACAATTTCAGCATTTTTTGGTGCACCTCGTCTTATTAGAATATTCTAATCTTTTGAGTAACTAGTTAATTTTCGAGTAACTAGTTACTTACTTTTTTTAAAGCAACTAGTTAATTATAATTAGTCACTTTTCTCCGCCACTAATATATTAATTTTTTAACCCTGCCACGATCCTCTTAAAAATCTGATTTATTAAAACTTTCATTATTAGCACATCAATCTAAAACTCAACAATGAAACTTTTATAAAACATCAAGGAACAACAAATGTAGAAATTAACACTAACTTTCTTATATTTTTCTTTCTTTTTTTTTACGTAAACAATTATTTAAGAAGATAAAAGATATAATTGGGTAAAAAAAAGACGCAGAGAGAGTAGCAGAGTTAATTCAAAAGTATGTAAATCCCTCTTAAAGACGTTGAAATATTTTTGTGAAACAAAGAGGTTAAATTCTGATACAAAAAAATTCAAATCCTAACTTTTATTTTTTTGTTTTAAGAATTTATTGCTCGAGAAAAGAGGGAAGTGCTTCATGAAACTTTCTTATGGTTATTTTATGTATTCCACTCCAGATCCTAAAATAATTCGGAAGACACTTTGCAGTGCGCATTAGAGCTACGTAATGGTCAAGTACGTTGGATTCCGAAGGAACTAAGTCTTTAGATCTACTTGCACTCACTCGTCAAATATCAAATTATTTAAGTTACAAGAGAAATTGTAGATTCAGTTTCTCGGATTCGAGTAACGTAGCTATTCAAATAAAAATAGATACGAAGTGTTCAAGGTTTCCTCTACGTGCTTTCGTCAAACAGCACGTAACTTCAAGTGTGCAAAGTACCGTCTGAAGTGAGAGGGACGAGTCCCTTATCAAGGTAACTATCGAGTAGATAAGCGAGAAGAAAGTCGTACTTTGCACGAACTTGCTGTGATAATAGATAATGCTTTGGAAAATATCTTTCGGACAAAAATTATCGAACAGATACTTCAGTGATTCAAAGTTGATACAAGGCAGATATAAATATTTTTGTTTCCGAGAAAAATGGTATCGAATATTTACTAAGCACATGTTTTGACTAGCCTATTATTAGTTTGCTTTATATTATTCAAATTTATGGATCAAACCAAAATATTTGCAAAAACTTACGCCTACAGCAAAGAATTACTTCGTTCCTTCGCTTTTCATTTCTGTTTATAATTGAGTAACATGCTCTAATTAATTAAGCAAACTTATGAAACGCACCTTTCCCAAACAGAAATCCCTTGCCGATTTTCAAAGCACTGTCAATTTCGTGCAGCAGATCGCTCTCATTGTCATTTCCCTTCGCAGCAAAACCGTAACCACTTCCTTCAACTAAAAAAAGCATGCCCGATATGTGCGAAAAATAAAACATATTATAATTTGCATTGTTGGATCTTCAAGATGCACGTTAGCAATGTTGGAAAGCGAATTCCAGCAATCATCGTGGAATGTTTACGTTTTCTCATCACGACGAATTCAGAAAACTTGAAACTGACTCGATTCCACGCTAATTTAAACTGTGAATAATTTTCTATCTTTAGCACTCCAGAAACGAGAATTCTTTATTTACTTCGAATCGAATCGAAAAAAACTCTGAGCTCGTAAGTTGATCATAAATATCCCACGATTACCATTTGTTTTTAGTACTTCAGTTAGTAATAAAGTCAAGCCGTGTTAAAAAAGCAAGCGTACAGAAATTATGGTTTTAGATGTTGCATTAAAGGTTTTAGAAAAAAAAAATGTATATATTTAGTTTCTCTTCCATCACATTTCAACTTCTTTAAAAATTTCTTCAACCAAACTTCTTCGAAACTTCTAAAAAATATTACTTAACAAAATGATTCACAATTCCGTTCAAAAAGAAATGCAGAACAAAGAAAGAACCCAATGGGATGAATCTGAATTCGATTAATTGAAATCGTGGGGCAAACGCTTTGCAAAATCACGAAACATCCTAAGGAACACCAAGAGGTACGCCGAGGAACATCTGGTTCTAAAATGAATCCACGTGAAACGAAGAATTTGTTGTTACTGCGGGCAACGAGGGAGCGTCGAAAGGGTGAAGGTCTCCGGGGGATTCGGCTAAATCGGCGGATGTAGTAGGTCGTGTCGCAATTCGTCGGAAATAGCCAAAATCGAGCGGTGGTTCCGGCGTGAGACTGGACGCGCGACGAAACGTTCTACGAGCACTGGCCTATTTTTCGATGAGGCCTATATTTAGGTTCTCATTCGAGAATGAATCATGAACGTTGCAACCGGACCAACCTGGGCCGGTCCTCCGCGTTCGATATTGAAGAAAAATATGTCGCGATCGCTAGATTTTAATCTCAATAGCTGTCCAACATTTTTTTCCACGTTTTAAAAAAATCCGTAGAGATATGCGAAACTGGTTACATATGTTAAAGTGCTCGCACAGTCAGTCAATAAAGAAAATTGATCGAAGAACCTTGTTGAAAAAACACTTTAAGGGGGAATTTCTTTTTCTTGATTCAACCGAAAAAATTGTGTTACTTAATCAAAAGTATATTAAAAACATACGACAATGTTTGAGATGGAAGTTTACAATTTTGTTTATTTAAAAAATACCAGAAACTCGATATTTTCAACAAAGAAAAAAGGAATTTCCTTTAAGACATTACAACCACCTAGAAACTTATGAATTTTAAACACTATACCTAATCAATTATTGGTAGATTAATATTAAATTTGCATAGCAACTGTAGGAAATTTTACGTAAAAGTCTTCCATAATCCTCAAGTATGAAAATTTTTTCTCCAAATTGCAACTCGTTGAAGAATAAGCACAAAAATAACTACTTGTGTCTTCAAAAATGTAGACATAACTTTTTTACCAATTCCAGTATTTTTAATTCTCTTTTTTTTTGTGCCAATCAATAAGAATACATGAAATGCATGCAAGTATTATGACATGCACTATATCTGTGGATTTTAGAGTCAACATGGTTCTATAGATTATTGATGTACGGTTTTATCCGTCCAGAAAAGAAATATTCTCAATGTCCTTTATAAGAAATTGAAGTCTGTTTAATTTAGTGACGAATCCAGAAGGGATTCGAGCGATAGGAGCGATCGAACCTCCTAAGAGCAATAAAATACAGAAATATTATGTCACTTTTTGAATTTCTTATAATATATAAATAATTCAGGTGAATTTAATCATTAGGCGATGGCATAAAATAGAGGTATTAAAATGTAAATTATAAGCGAATTTAAAATCCTTAGAAAATGTTTAAAAATGTATTTATGTATTTATGTATGCACTCTTTCCTCCGTTCCTGGTTCCGGCACTGGGTCATTTGTAACAATTTGAAAGATTGCAGCGATTTGAGATCAAGTTTTTGAAACACGAGATATGAAATGTTTTTAGAATAAACCCGCCAGGATATTAATGTAACTAGCCAATTATGTGGCTATAAAAATAGAACAAGTTCGTGGGCATTTTAGCATCATAATATCCTTCATCGCACAAGAAACTTTTGACTAATTCATTGTGGTATGCAGGTGTTTGCATATTATTGATTAGCACAAATTTACACGTATTATAGAACTCAATGTCAATTTAATAGGAAAATAAATAGCTTATAAGAATTAAAAATAAAGGAGGTTAAAGATTCTTTTACTTGTTTGGTAAAAATAGAAACAGAGTTACATTGACTTGCAGTAACAGAATGAAATAAAAATGATGTACAACTTCCTGCGGTATCAAATAATGTCTACAAGTTCGCGATAGCGAGAGCTTTCATGGTAATAGGCAGCAATTTTTGTGCTCTACTTGTAACGATAACCTATGACCCACGCGAAAGCCAACGTATAGTTATCTCTAAGCATTTTCACATTATTGGCAAGCGACCAACGCTCGGTAAGTTTCTCCCCTTAAACTTTTTATAATCGATGAAAATCATGGAGATACAGTAAAGATTTGTTGCACACATTTATATGTTATAAATTACTTTTTCTCATAATAAAAAAAAATATACAATGGAAGTGAAAGACTTTCGGCAATCTGTTACAATATTTATCATTTTAATGGCGTCTTACTTAGAATTTCCATTTAAAATTGATCGCTTTGCTCCACTTTGATAATATTAACATTAAAGTAAAGAATATGCGTAACAAAATTTACTGTACTGTGTAGAAAGATGAAGTAATAATCAAAAGAAAGTACAGAATGATGAGAAATTTCGAAACACAAATTAGTATGGATCCTCCAATTTTCTACAATATGCAAATTACCTCAGCAACAGAAAAACGTTTCAAGAACGAAAACTCAAATCCTGCTTCGCAAATATAAAGCTTCCAATTTCTTAATACAAATCGAGACAGAATGTGCGACACGATTTTTAAAAGATGAAGTATTTCCTTCGTATATAAACAATTCCAAGATATTTGTTGTACAATCTGAAAAACTACGGAATCCAGAAATCCACCTCCCATCATTTAATCACAACTGCGTCCAAAAAAGAAGAAACCGAATTCCCCCAGATTTGCCTTTCAAATCAGCGAATCCACTGCGCGAAATGCAACGCGAAGGGCCTGCCATTGGGAACAAACAATTTGTCAATCAAAACCAAACCAAAACACGTCATTCGTTGAGCATCGTTAGTGACGACAAGCACGAGACACCTAAACAGGGCGTTGCAATCCACGGGTACTAGGAGGCGTGCGTTAGTGTCAGTTACTTGTTCGGGTCTGCGGAACCGGCGGCGATCTCTCGGCTCCGAAGTCAAGGTGGAACACACTCGCACACTCGGCGGATTCAGCGGGCAGCAATCGAAAAACGACGAGCAACACAGCAATCCTCGACGGAACTCACCGTCCTCGGCGCTCGACGCGGCGGATATTTCGAGGAACTCTTGCAGATGCTTCGGCAATTTTCTCGCATCCTCGAATTCCTTCCCATCGATCAGGCATTTCGCCGTCGCAACGTCCTCCCCGTCGCTCTGCTCTCTCCTCTTTCCTTTGCCCTCGCTCTCCGTTTCGCTCTCATCGAGATTGATGCCGAATTTGTTCAACCTGCTCTTCGCCTTCTCAATGAACTCCTTTTCCACGGCGGTCATGCCGCTCTCCCCCAATCCGTTCGTCGGCTTCCGGATCTCCTCGTGCGTGCTGATCTTCACCACCTTGTGGTGTTTCCTCTCCTCGCGTTCGAGGACCTTGTGCACGTACTCATCGTACATCTGCTGACGGAACGTTTCGCCGTTCATCGTTCTTACGACTGATTTCGGTTTCTCGGTTTGGACGAACTTTTTGTTGTCCTGACTTGTGTTTTCTTTTGCAGGATGATGAATCTTTTCGGTGGTTTTGTTCTTGTTAACTGGAGCCGTCGCGTCGTCGTTGGTTTTCGCTTTGGAAGTCTCCTCTTCCGCTTCGGAGATTACTGATCGTTCTTCAAAGCGCTCTATCCTCTCGCAGGATTCTTCCTCGTGGAAGCCATTGTCGTCGCGCACATTCTTCACGAAGCTCCGATGTCCCCGCTTCTTGATCGACTCCGTGTGATCTGTGTCCACGTTCTCCGACCTCTCTTGCCAACTCTCGCTTTCCACGCGAGGGTCAGTATCCGTAGGAGCAACCTTAGACATTCTAGTTCCTTGAAAAGGACTCTCAACCGCGCAAGATGCAGTCGACTCGTCCCTGTCCGGCTTTTCCCGCGTCCTTAGCCTCACGTGCGATTGGAAGTCCTCGAAAGCTTCTCTTTCTTCCTCCTCGGCCAGTATCACATTCTTCAACTGGTTCTCCAACAGCTCTATGTACTTGAGCTGTTGCACGAAGTATTCTTGAGGCAGCGGATACTCGCCGCTGCTCTTCAACTGATTCTCCGTCTCGGTCTGTAGCTTCTTCAGGTTCTGCATGATCTCCGTGGCCGCCACGTGCTTCAGGTTCTCCGTGCTCTTGTGCCGCCGCGGCGCCAAGTGACTTCTAGGCGGACTCTGATCGAAAATGCTGGTTGTGTCGATGCAGGACCTGTCCACTTTCGCCACGCGCTTCGCTCGCGGTGGTTCCTCAACTCTATCATCGATCAGCGCAGGATTCACGCTGTAACGAGGATCGATCGTCTTTCGGGGCGGCGTTCTCATGCCCGCGATGTCCGGCGTCCTTTTGCCCGCGATGTCCGGCGTCGTGCAGGATTTATCAATAATGGCGCTGTTCAGCGTGATGGGACTCTTGTTGAAAGGCGTCGCGCACCTGACCGGTGGGTCGGGTCTGTCTGGCGAGTTCGAAATCAGAGCGGTGTTGACGTAGGTCTTCGGCGATGTTGACGAAGTCGTTCGTCTGCCGTGCTCGTCGCTGTTTTCTAATCGCGACACTTTCGCGACCTCCAAGTGACTAGCGTGAGTTCGCGTGCCGACGTCGTCGCGGACTTTATCGCAACGTCCCCCCTCGCCCGTCGATTCGATTAATGAATCGTCGGGGAGAAATGTCGCGCGACACGAGATATCGACCGGCTCGCGTCTCGCAAGGTTCATCCAATCGCAGAGGCGAGTGGCCTTGAGACGTTCCCGGCCTTTTTCCATAACCGTGGACTTCGAGTAGGAGGATCTTGAATCCGACTGGCTGGACTCCTCGAACCGCACCCTAGCCTCCTCGCTTTCCGTTCGCTTCGGGCTAGTCTGACCTTTTGACTTGTCCGAGTTCTCTTTTATGATCTCCAGTAATCTGTTGGTGGACCTCCCATCATCTTTGGAACGAGCTTCAACAGCTGGTTTACGAGATTCTGCAACAGTTTCGCGTTTGCCATCCGCTTCAACAATCGGTCGCAGTTCTACTCTGTATTTCGGTACAGGAACTCGCGGCGGAGGCTCGTCCTCGTAGTAGCTGTGCCTGTTCAAGAACTTCCTGTGAAGGTCCAGCAAAGTATCCGCGCTCGTTTTTATCGCGGTCTTCTGTTGCGACGGCGAGAGGCACACGAGCAACTTGGGATCCCACGACGTGCAGAGACCCAGCCACGCCTCGGACTCTTGTTTCCTCATCGCGCCTCCTACGGGACTGGAATTTCTTACCTTCTGCTCCTTTCGTTCTAATTGTTCCGCTCTATTCCGGTCTGAAACAGCGGTTTCACGCGAGTCAGGGCGCTTTGATCCCGACGAAGCGGTCGTTAGTTTAGCCGTTTCAGTCCGCCTCACGCCATGCACGTTTAATGGAATGCTTTTCGTCTCGCTGCTCGTTACGTTGTTAGCAAACTTTGGAACAGCACGGAGGCTTTTGAAGATGTTAAATTTGGGGACGGTTATTTCGTTGATTATTTGTACGCCGTAGGGCATCGAGAGGATTCTCCTGATACAAAGGTTCTGCAGGGATTCTGGTCCAGGCGCGATCATAGACCGACTTTTGTCGTAATTCTCACCACTTTCCAGCGGTACGTAGTACAAATCCTCCACGGGCGAGTAGGGAATCGGCTCCGGGGTCACCGGTACCTCGTGACCGTTCGCAACATCGGATGCTTCTCCCTTCAGCAAAGGCAGCTTGCTTTTCAAGCTGGACGACTCGACTGCTTTTTCCGCCTCGCGTTTCAGCTTGCTCTTCCTCGCCTCTTCTACCAGGATGGAATAGATGTCCGCCTGCCACGCCTCCATGGGATTATACTTCACCGTGCTTGGGGATGTCGCGCTGCTGGAGGAGTCCTGACCTTGGCCATGCAACGTCTCCAGCTGCTCTCCGTCGGCTGGATGTTCATTCGATCGGTCGATGTTCCGAGTAGATCCCGACGAGGACGCGTTGCAGTCTCCTTCATTGCATTTAGACTTTCCAACGTTATTTTGAGTAGAAACATCCGCGTCATCTTCCATCGAGTATTTATATATTTCCTCGAATTCTTCTTCGCTGGTCAACTCCTTCGTGTCCTTCGAAATTTTGATCTCATTGCTCCGCGATCCCACAGTTTTCTCCTGCCTCTCGATCACCTTGGTACTCGAGGTTCTATTCTTAGTGACCTTCTTGTGAACATGCTTCCCGTATCGATTTGACTGCTCCAGCTTCGACTCGGTCTCGTCCCTCGATCCTTGATCACGCGTTGCTACTTTCGCGTCGCCTCTGGATTGCTTCGCTTCAGGAACCTCGGATGCACCGGCCGCGTTCAATGGCGATTCCACGGAAATGTTCACCACACGCTCAGCTGATTCGTTCTCGCGGGACGGCGTCGACGACTCGGACACTGCGCATTTTTCGTGTATCTTTCGATCTACGTAGTCGCGCGTTATTTCAGGACTTGCTCCACTGCCAAGCGAGGCGCCGTTCTCGCAGTTATTACGCAATTCGGCAGTGTTGTCATGCTCGAAACAGGTCCTCGTTCCGCCGGCCCTTAGATCATCGATGATCTCGCGACCACGATCTGGCAGAACCGACGCGTCCACGTTGCTCGACGCGTCGCGTACAGTTTCGGCGGTCGCGTCACCGCGCGATATAGTCAACGGCGGATTGTTGACGATGATCGTCCGGTTCTTGGATACCGAGGACTGTGTTTGAAAAGTGCGAACGTCGAAATTTTCCTTGGGCAACGGCGGACGACTCGGTGGGCTGTTTTCGCCTGTCACTTCCTTGACGTTGTTCTTCTGTCGAACTGGAGGAACCGGAGGAGCTGAATGATCATCAGGAACACGTGGTTGGGAAGCTGGATGGTCAGTCAAACTAGATGATCTTTTGGGTGGCGTTGGAGGACGCCGTTTGTGTTTTGTTTGTGATTCCATTTTTGGAGAAGGTTCCTCCTCTGATGCACCTGAGCTTGTAGTATCAACAGCGACAGATGAATCCTCAACATTTGAATTATTCGGCTCATTAGGATTTCCGCTATCCGTATTAGTAGCCGTTGCATTCACTTCTGCAGGTTTCTGTTCACTTTCTTCTGCTTCTTTCGAAGGCTCTTCTTCTATACATTTGTCTATCAAAACCTCGCTTTTTATGTTACGTTCAGCCTCAACTGTTTCTACTTGCTCCGTCTTCGAGTTTACCGACGATAAAACACAAACATCCTGATCTTCATCTAATTTTAATACCTTCTGCTCCTCTCCTGAACACTCAATTCTCGCGGATTCGTTAGCGTCTGAATTCTGACCAAGACTCTCCGATTCTCCTTCTGATTGTTCAGTAGGCACACTGCCACTAGAATCAAACGAACCTCGCTTCGCTTCTTCAGACTCTCCGCTCGTTATCTCTATTTCGTTAATTAACTTCATCCTTTTGTCGTCTAATTGTTCGTTCGAAACAGTAATCTCATTCCCTGGAAGATCAGATAAAGTTTCACCACTTGTTTCCTGCTTGTCAGCATGCAACGTGGATTCATTTGCACTTGCACTGTCATCGTTCGCCTCCAATTTCTCTCCGCCTAACGTTTCCTGCGTCTGCTTTAACCCATCACTTTCTCTTATCCCTTCGCTTTGTTCTTCCCGTCCAATTTCCTCTAATTCCCCCGACAGTAACGAATCACTCCCAGACAATGGAACAGGATCAACTTCTAAATTTTTCCGCGCCGATTCCGTATCAGTTTCCACCACTTTCCGCTCGTTCTTTTTCAAATCTTCCGCGCGATCAATTTCCTTCACCCTGTCGGATCGCGACTCCATCTCCGGTTCCGCAATCCCGCGAGATTCCGAAAATTCCACGGTTTCTTTCGACCCGTCCGATGCAGTTTCTTTCCACGTCTCGTCAGTCCGAGGAGCTTCACTATTTTGCTCCGAAATGTCTGTATCGTCGTCCACGTGAGTCACGTGTATTTTTATAACGTGCTCCATCTCTTCCTCGCCGGTCTCCTCGTCCAAAGCCCACCTTCTGCGCACGGAATGCCGGTCCTCCCTCCGATACTTGCCGATCTCCTCGTTGATGAAGTCCCGGATGTGCTGCTCCTCGTCCTCGGAGAGCTTATCGCCCTCCTCCTGTATGATGTCCAAGAATCTGCTCGCGGCCTGCGAGTGCGCCGCGTACGACTCCAAGGCGGCGCGTTTCCTGGCTCTCTTGCACGACACGCCGCTAAATCTGTGCGACTCGGTCGATCGGCGCGTCGACGCCTCCTCGACGTCCTCGGAGTACGTCGGCAACCGCAGACCCTCGATGAACGTTCTCAATTTCCTCTCGACGTCCTTCGGCATCACGGTGTCCCAGGCGTGCCTCGCCTCGAGGCTCCGCGCAGGGCTCGACTCCTCGTGGTCGGTGTCCGATTCCATTTCCACGATCACCGGTTTAACGTTATCGGTCTCCACGTCGCAGTCGCTGACGTCGCGGATCTGGAGTCGCCCGTCGCCGGCCGTCGGCGCCGGAAACGACTCCGCCGGCTCAGAAATTGTGACTATCGCGTCGTCGGCTTCCTTGTCCTTGCCGCCGGTCACCAGGATGCCAACGCCAGGAATGTGATCCACCCTCGCCTCCAACGGCAGGCTGCCGATCGTCGTGATCTCCACGACCTTCACGCTGGGCTGCACGACGCCCTTCTTAATTTTGCGTCTCTCCTCCAGGACGCCTCTACGCCGCCGCGAGGTCGCCTCCTCTAGGGGTGTCTCCTCGGCCGTTACCCTCGTCGCTCCTCGATTAGATTCGCCCCCGGCGACCCCCTGCCGCGTCTCGTCGCTCCGCGCGGTATTCTCCAAAGGGGAGTCGTTCGTCTTCGTGTCGTCGCGAACTTCCACCTCGTCGACGGAATTCTCCACGGTGCTGTCGTTCTCTTTCGTCGTTCCGTCGAGGTTCGGGTGTCGTTGGGGCCGCCTTCTGTTGCGGCCCCTGCGATTTCTACGGTTCTGCGGCATCGCGATCTCTTCGCCGACTGTGGCGTGGCCCAAGGATTCGCGGAATCCTACGGAATCGCACAATCAGGGGGGGACTGTTCGTTTCTTTTTCAGTTCTTTCGGATGCTCTATGCGAGAGACGCGCCCCGCGAATTCGGTCGACGGAGATTTAAGGGATTCGATCGGCGCTGACGTTTCTGACGAGATGCGCGTCGACAATGCCTCGTCGTGCGGTTTCTTTCGGGACGATCAAAGTGTACCGATATAGAATTGAAATGGAACGATAAGGTTCCCCGGTTTTATGTGTGCCGAATCTCCTCGGGAAGAACTGTTCGATAGAGCCGCACACTGTGGGTCGAGACGCGGAGAAGTAGGATTAACTCTCCGGTACTGGATCGCGAAATTCCCGTGAAAATTATTGCAATTGTTAGAGAAGTGGAAAGAGTATTATTACATTATCGGATTGAATTACTGCCCAACTTTTATTAAATAATCAGAATGTGGGAATTCTCGAAGAGCAGATATGAAAACTCTTCTTCTAATTTTTTTATTCTGACTTTCAATTAAGAAGGTATTCGTATGTTTGAAGACTAAAAATTCAAATTCCTTATTTTTGATACATTAATCTTCTACGTTATTTCAAGAAAATCATATTGTAAATAATAATATTTTGTAAATATTGTATTTAAAAACTAATAAAAGTTATTCCAAAAATACTGGAGTTATGCAGCGGTTTTTATATTTAAAAAAAAAAGATAGAAATTCTATTTTTTTCTAATCAAGATTAGAACTCAAATTTTAATGCTTTTTACTAATTTAACGATGTAGTAACTATAAGCTTTACTACTAATAAATAGCTACAGAAGTGTAAAAAAAATCTTATGAAAAAGGCTCATAATTATATTTCTCAAAAATTATAAACAAAGTAGATGCTTGTTCTCTTTCTAAAAAAATTATTTCAAGGAAATGTAATCTAAATATAAAATCTAACATTTAATGTTAAACAATAATTCTTAACTGAAACTCCTGATACTTAGACTGAAACAAAACAAAACAAACCACAAAACATAACAACGTCCATTAACATACAAAACTGTAAATCTAAGAAATGAATTACTTGAAAATAAAAACAAGAACAAGATTAAATCTAATTTCTCCTCTTTTACGATAGTAATTAATGCTACACGAAACCTACTATTATAGTTAGGAAAAGTGTGCTTAAATCGGAGTTAAAAAAATAATCTTATCTCGCTTAACTTAATTAATTCATACTTTCGAATTTTAAATGCGATGATAGTGACGATTAAAAGTAAGAGTTAGTCTGTAAAATTCGACAGTTTCGGTCAAAGAAAGACGCAACTTTCACCGATTCGCTTAGCGAAGTTAACGCTTTCGCGTAGAAGAAGAAGCGAGTACAGCGAATGCAAATGATGCACGGTGAATAGAAAAGAGGTGTGTGTTTTCTTGCGGTCATGCGGCAAGAGATGACTCATCGAAGCATTCCAAGATTCTAGCGAATATTCTAAAGAAGGAAATGATTGTTCTTACTTTTTTTAGTTTCGTCTCGTCGCTCGATCAAGGAACTCTTTGGACCACCGTTCTGGGTAGCGTAGCTTTGCTCGGCTTTTGTGTCATCTGAAATAATGAAATACAGAGTAGAGCAACGACTCAAAAATTAGGACTTTTAAATTAAATTAAATTGGATTTTAAATGTTCTATCCGAATTTATTCTGAAGAACTTAGACAATAATGCACAAAACTGTACTGAGTGAAAGGAAATTCTAATAATCCAGTCAAAAAATTAAGCAATCTTCAACAATTTTTTATTTAACGATTGAAAAATATAATGTGTTCAAACTTTTTGTAATACTTATCTACTTTAAGGATATATAAAATTCATTTTTTACTAAGTAATTAGTTGTTCTTTTTTTTTTTTTTTTTTTTGTTCTGTAATAAAAAATTGTGCTTCCATGTGACACTGAAAAACAGACATGCCAGTGGTTGGAAAAATTTCGACTTCTAGATTTATTTAAAATTGAAATTACAAAAAGGTTCTTAATTAAAAGTCAACATTTTTTTACTACTTTAAAATGTAAGCAAAATATGAAATTTTTATTGTAAAAAACTTGATCATCCTTCCTACAATAAATAGTCAATAGTGTGTAAGTAAGGCTAAAAAAATTTCAGATCGATTAATTCAATACTGGTTTTTTTTTCCTACTTTTGGCAATCGAAAAAAGTCATTCTGAGAATATTTTTTGTCTTCTCTTTGACTTTGCAGGTCTATAAATATCGAAAACTTCGAATATTGCTCCAAAACTTTTACAGTATACCCTAAGAACTAAATATTTTAAAGTGCAAAAAAAATAGAGTTTTCCGGATTCGGATTTCCGAAATACCTCCTACATACAATAGAAAATATTTTTGCCTTATCTTCTTATTACATTTTGAGAAGATTATAATTAATAGTAGCACGAATTTTTTTTAAATCGTTAGAAGAAGAGGAGTACTATTTCTTAAAAAACGTTTTCGGCCAAACGCTACAAAACCAAATTATTTAAAAATACTATGTATCATTTTTTAAATGTACAATGCAACAACATAAATGTAAAACGCATAGTAAAGATTGAATCAATTTAACATGAATTAAATACGAAAAGCAAAGATAACTCAGAATTTTATCTATTATCGAGAGAAAATTGTAAAAAAGTAAAAACAAAAAGCAAAATGATAGTGCGAGAAAAAAGATTTGACTGGCAGAAATTCTGGGAAAAAGAATTCGTTATTATAAATTTACAAAAAGATAAACATTATTTTATAAAAACAAATACTTTTTCCAAAACTTTCGACGGCTAAATTATTTTTTCAAGTAATATTTGGCTGTTTTTACTGGGTTTTTTCTTGACAATCAGTAAAGCTTTCATTTTTTCTTTTTTTTTTTTATTTGTCTCATGTTAGATCGATTAGATCTTTTATATTCAAAACACTGAATTTTACATCTAAAAAAATCTGTGGTATTTTGAACTAATTTGGTGTTATTGCACTGATTAAAAACTTTTTATCACGATACAGTAGAACATCGATTAAATGTCTGCATCTTTGTAGTGTAAAATGTTAAAAATTATTAAATCATAGCATTATTAAATATTAAATAAGCATTATTAAATCATAGTCCAAGTTCTAGTTTACACCTACTGTATTAAATACTTGATACTTTCGAATTATTAACGATATACTGGAATATGTAGACACCAATAGATAGACTGTATCCAGTAGACAGATTTTAGATTAATCAATAATTATGAAAAAACTGTGTTTTCTATTAACATTAATGTTCCTTTATTTTGTAGAGAAATCGTATGTTGTGTTAGAAATCTAAAATTGTCAATAAAAGTGTTTCTTGTATACGAAAAAATATTTCATAACCCTGTCCCTCTACTGGTGATACAGGTTGAGTAAAATTTTCATCATTGTACGTTTGAATAAATTAATTCTACTAGATACAATTTTTTTTAATTTATACATTTTTTTGTGCAAAGTGTTTGGATTTTGTTTATAAAACAAAAATCACCTAAGCCGTTCATTTACTGGCTTGCTTACGCTAATCGAGGTTTTACTATAGTACTACAAAAGAAATAAAAAGAAAAAGGTTCGAAAAAAAGTCTCACTTCAATATAAAATAAACACATCCATATTCCAAATAAATTTGAATGAAAAACTTGGCAGTGAACGCGTCGAACCATGCACAGTAACCAGTAAACACTCCCCTCGAACAGCTCGGTTTCCCGAATTTCAGAAAATGTTCATTTTCCCGAGGCCGCACAGCAGAATAACCGACGATGGGCGAGAGCGCGAGCCTATAATGTATGCGAAACCCATGAACAATTGCGCTACGTTTCGTGTTTATCGGCGCCACTGACAGCCGCTTATGAATTCCGAATGAAACGTCAACGGGCCACAAATCAGCGGCATGGCCTGTAGGGTCCATGAATCGCGGGAATGGACTGAGCGCGAACAGACCCCGCCGCCCATGGAACACGCTCGGGTCCCCACCCACGCGTGTGATCCGATGTTCGCGCGTCCATCGCCAACCTCTATTATTTCTATACACGCTTGCGAATCAGAATCTCGCAAAACCGTTCCCCCACGATCGGCAACCAAAGCCGCGCGCTATTCACCGCGATTTTCATTCACGAAGCATGCGCGCGGTTTGCGCTCGAATTTCGCGTGAACAGGGAGACAGCTCGGCGTTTCGATGCCCGCGAATGGCTATCTGATTAGGGTAGATCGACTAGACGAATGGGGTAGATAGTCGGATAGATTGAATGGATCAATATGATAAATAATCCGAGAGGCTTTTCAGTGACTGTACCAACGGAAACCATCATGAGCCAAAGGTATAGAAAGGAACGATTAATTTGCGGTTTGTGGAAAGCGATTCGAATCATCTGCGTTTGGTAATAATAAATAAACAAATAAATCCTATTGATCGAAGAATTGTTGGTTTATTAGTAATTCTTGTTCCGTGAAAAGTTGCAAGTCATACAAAAACCTTCATTCCCGATGAAACTGCAATAATTATTGCAGCAGATGTAAAATATGCACGTGTATAAATCGTGTAAAAATCCAATACCTAACATTGCATAAATTATTCCTAGATTTCCGAAAGTTTCTTTTTCACCTCTTTCATTGGAAATTAATCCAAATTAATTATGTGAAATTAATCCAAATCCTGGACGAATTAAAATATAAACTTCGGGGTGACCAAAAAAATCGAAATAAATGTTGCTAAATAATTGGGTCTCCTATAGGGTCAAAAAATGATGAATTGAAATTTCGATCTGAAATTAATATAGTAATAGCTCCTGCTGAAACAGATAATGAAAGTAGTAGTAAAATTGTAGTAGGTAATAAATACAGATAATGGAAACAATGGAATCCGATCAAAATTGCAAACATTTTCTATAAATATATGTAATTGTAAAAATGAAATGAATTGACCTAGATGAAAATTCTGCAATATGAAGTGAAAAAATTTTTAAATCAACTGAAAAAGATGAGTGATATACGTATAATAATTATGATAATGGGGGGTAAATTTTTCATCTTGTACCACTTCGGAAGTTTAGAAAATTTTTTAAAATTCAAACGATTAATGAAAGGGGAAGGAGTAAAAATCTTATATCATTTGTTCGAGTTTGTTGTATCAGGACACCCAATTATTTATTAGTGGAACCAAATAATTTCCGAATTTCCGAAAATATTGTAAGCTCCGTAAATAGTGATGGAAGAAGATAATTTTTCGAAAAGGACAATTAGAAACGATTGATGACTCAACTTGATAGAGTTAGATAATTAGATAGTAAAGGCGATAAAAATCCTAAACGTGTCGGATTAACGAACGCAATGAATTACGTGCAGGCTCTGATCACCAATAAATCATTCCGCGGAAATCGAGAGGAATTCAAATACATCGCGAATGAAACGGTTTGAGAAACGCTGTTATAAATCAGTCAACAGCGTTGGCTACACGCAATTTCGGGGGCCACGCTTGCGCAGGTTGTTCCCTAAATGACATTTTTACGTCGGTTGCGAGACACGCACGCGTGTACACGGTATTAAATACGGCGCGGCGCGTCTGTGTTCCAGCGCGTATGCTTTACACAAAGCTTCGCGGATATATATTCGAAGCGGACACTGAAGCGCGTTCTGACACACATCCGTAGACGAGGCGTGTGTCCCTCTGTCCCTCGTGCACGGGGCTCATGAATAGTGCCACTTCCGAGTTCAACTTCCTTCCGAGTAAACAATGTCGATCGAACGACTACTATCGCGAGCACGCCCATCCATTTTCCACGCTTTTCATTACGTCATGATTGCCCGACCAATTCTACGGGGAAGAATCGCGACCGAAATCTGCTACTCAATTTTTCGAGCATAGACATTTCTATTAAACTGCCGATCCTTTAATTGGTAAGTGTCTCATCAGTGACGTAACCGGCTGGGTGATGCTGATTATTATATTTTTATCAAATCTTCCGGTGTCTCGAATTTATTTCAACTCGCAGTCTCGCTTTTTAAGGAGTCATATACGTTTTCAATTTTCAAAAATCAGTCTTACCTCACTGAAATCAAATGTTTATAGTGTGCAAAATATGCACTATTTGCATAAAATAAGTGAAGTTGCAAAAAATATGTATTTTTCAGTATTCTTTGACTTTTTTCATTCGAAATGCATTTTTCTGTACATTATATCTTTCGAACTGGTCAGCATGATAATTTTGAACATTTTTTCATGAATTTTGCGGTGTCTGTTTTATTGATTAAATATGGAAATTATAGACAAAAATTAATTTTCTTTTGTCAAAGTGGCATAAGTTTCTTATTTTCCACAAATTCAAAATTGCTACAACAATACTTTACAAGATGATATGCTGAGAATTAAGCCTCCTTTTTGGAGCAGAAAGTTGAAACGCTTTTTCTTGCTAAAATTACTGAAAATGGAGACAAAATAGGACAAATGCGTGTTAAACAAATATTTTTATACACATAAAGTTCCCAAAAATAAGATGCAATTATTACATTTTCAATTTGTTTCACTCTTCTTCAGGAAAAAAATTCCTAGAACGATCCATTTTTTGACACCGAGTGAAGAATTAAGAGTGAAGTTGCTAACAGTTGCATTCCAAATTTTTGAAAGAAGAAGCCTTATTAATATCTTGGAAATTGATTAACTTTTGGCTAAAACTGTTACTGAAGTTCATCTTTAAGTATTTCTTCTTGAAGAAAATCTGTTGAGTAACGAATTTTACTTATGTTAGTTTTCTAATGTAACTATTTAACAGTCCGTGCAACATTATTGGTCAATTACTAACAATTAAAATATTATGGGAACTTTATGTTAGGCATCGTAAAATACGCAATCTATTTTCGCTATACACTCTCGATTAATCGACGACGAATTTACAACGAGGGGACAGGTTTCCAAAGTGGACACATGTTTGTCAGTTGATAACTAAATCTTGTTTTCCTTAAAGACTCGAATGAGGATACTAGAAAGGAAAACTCGTTTGATCTAGATAATCCAAGGATATGGTGAATATAACAGCGAACTTGTACCAAAGGACTATTGCATTAAGAATTTGATTTTTTCTTTCCTTAAACCTTGCTAATATTTGCATCACGAATACGTAACAGTAACATGAGTTCTTAGAGAGCCAAGTATGCAAGTATTACAAGGTTTAAGGATAAACAAGTTTATCGAAGCAATGAGTGTTCCATCACGATAATGTTTCAACTTCAATTCACGAATTCCTTGTTTAAAAAAACTCAGCCTTTTAACATATTATTCACCTTCCAGATTATCAATGCTCCACAATTCCACTGATCCTTCGCGACCTAAACATACTTTAAATCTTTCCAATTTTTTTGGAACATCTGCGAAAATTGTTAAATAATTCCTTGACGTTATATTAAAAATCTTCCACCGACAATCGTGGAAGAATATTAAGAGTATATTAAGTATTAAGAGTATTAAGTAGTATTAAGTATATTAGTATTAAGTATTAAGTATTAAAAGTATAAGTAGTATTAAGAGTATATTAAGAATATTAAGAATAATAATCAGACATCCGGGTTTTCTGAAGGGATGCATTAAGATTAAAAGAGCATAAAATTAGGGAAGTTGAATAATTGGTTCCCTTATTTCTAAAATATACGCAGCAAAATTTAACGAGCTACGTTCGCAGTGCAATATGGGCACGCGTTCTGCCACGATTTCAGACGTCGTCTACGACACCGAGAAAGGGTATTGAAGTGTACACGAGAACTCGTTACAATGTCTCGTCAAACGACGCACTAGACAGAGAATGGAAGCAATTTGATGTCTCGCCGTTCGAAGGTCTTATGTCATTTCCCTTTTCTGTATTGCTCAGGGGTGAACGACTCTCTAATTAGGTTTCGCTTCTCGAGATTGCAAAAGGGTTACACGATTCCTCTCGAGATATAATACGACCACCCCCTCCAGGAGCAAAGCACGACAAATCTCACGGAGAATATTGATCCACATCGTAGCACAGAGTAACGAAAATTTGACAAGCATTTAATTGACTAGAATAAATCTCTAATCAGAATAATAATAATTGAGGACCTTGCAGCAAGGGGAATGCAACTCCACTTTTGACAGATTTTTATGACTAAACTGCGGATTTTATGCATTTATTGCTATATTAAGTATGGAAAAAATTTTAAGAAACTGTTAATACATGCAAAATGCTGCAATAAATAGGAAAAATATGATGCATGTTGTTATGTTTAAAAAATAATATACTGTAATAATATAATGTAATAATAATAATATAATGTATATTAATAATAATATAATAATATAAAATAATAATATACTGTAATAATAATATAATGTAATAATAATATAATGTATGTATATAATAATAATATTATCAAATTTCAATTCTTTATTTAGGTTTATAAAACTTTTGATGTTGTATAAAAATCTGCATATACGTAAAAAATTCGAAATTGTTTGGTGTAGATTTCATACAAATCTGACAATAAATGTACGATTTATTGTAAATTTCAACCCACAACTATTATTGTTTTGTGCAAAATACCATTAAGATTCATAGCCAGATTTGCCAAACATTTCAAAAACAAGGAGACTCAGGATCTTGCATAGATAGTTTGCGCATTAGACTTCAAATTAAGTATGCCTCGGTAATTTTGAATCCTACACATGGAAAATAGCTTATAGCTACGGTTACAGTGGATGCGTTTTCTGACGAACTGCGTTCTGTTCTGGCGAATACGTCCGAAGTATTTTTCACTAAACAATCAAACAGCTCAAACATATTCGTTAGAACGCAGTTCGTCAGAAAACGCATCCACTGTAACCGCAGCCTATCTCATTAAAAAAGTTCAACACAAGTTTTTAAAATTTCCAATTAAAATTTATAACATTCTTGAAACATTGAATTGGCAAACGCTTTCTGATCACAGAATAATCGCTGATTTAATATTTTTCTTTAAGTTAATAAGTGATAATATCAACCGCCCAGAACTTGTTAAGCGGACAAATCTCTATGTGTTTCAAAGGCTCTTTAGATACAATAAATTATAAGCAGAACCATTAGCGAATCCAACATTCATAATAATTCATGTTGACCTATATACTGTTTCACTTAATTCTCTTTGTAAGTTACTCAAATCACGGGGGATCACATAAGGAGGAAACATGGTGTAATCGACTGAAATTCATATAATTCTTGAGAATTTTTACTGAGGAATTTTTTCAAACTTCCAGGATATAAAATTACATACTTGAAGAAGTAAAAAAATTTTTTTTATATAAAAATAATGCGGTAGTTCCAAATGACGCGGATATTTCGAAGCGACCTCGGTATAAAAGTGGTTTCAACGGCGTACAGTCTTAGGGTTCGTGAAAGTGTTTTGAAATCTAAAAATCAGATAGTTTTGTATTTGTAATAAGTAGACTGGATTTTTATGCAAAATATAATCATTACAAGCACGAATACAAAACTGGAACTTGAATAATAGTATGTTCAATATTCTAAACATTCTAAATTCGATTATATTTGTGATATTTTGCATATTTTGGCATATGCTAATAATATTGCAGATTTTTTGCATACTTAGAATTGTCAGAAATGCATAAAATCCGCAGTCCAGTAATAAGATTACGCTGTAGATGAACCTTGATACACATTCAAAAATGAAAAATTACGATAATGGTAACTTCTGGAAATGATAGTTGTGACTTTCACTGAAAAAAACTTTATTTGTTTTGTGACAAAGAACAGCGTTTTCGGCACTAGTTCTGTAATAGAAAACACCTATATATATTGTATATAGGAGTGTAGAAATAATAGAACCTATTATTTCAGCCCATTACGTCGGGCATATACAGGGTGTAACAAAAATATTGCAGTTCCTTGAAAAGGGTAATTCCTGAGGTGATTTTAAACAACTTTTTCCTAAGCGAAAATATTAAGTGGGGCTTGGATAACGAGTTATTAACGAAAAACACCGACCAATAGTAGCACGAATACAGCGGATGAATTTCAGCGCGGGCTCCAGCTGTAAGTAGTATTGGTCCGTCATGGTCCGCGTCATCATTAATCCACTGTACTCGCTTCCCGATTGGTCGGTGTTTTTCGTTAATAACTCGTTAACAAAGCCTCACCTAACATTTTCGCTAAGGAAAAAGTTGTTTAAAATCACCTCAGGAATCACCCCTTTCAAGGAACTGCAACATTTTTGTTACACCCTGTATGGAATCCGTAAATATTTAATCGGTTAGCCAATGTTCGGATTGATCTTTGTCATCAGATTTTGGATATGAAACGAATCGCCAATGAAGCGACAAAACGTGAACACCGCATCGACAGATGACGTAATTAAAGCAGTAACGACATCGTAGGAATTCTCTTGCGAGCGAGGGTTCGGCTTCTGGGCCCCGAACGTGTGCACAAAGGGTGAAAGACAGAGATGGGACTGCGGAAATGCGGGCTCGGCCCCTTCGAGGCATGACGCGGACCGACGCGGCGCGCCCATGGAAGGCGCGTTAACGTACGGCCGTCGAGTTTGTTCGATTGCTGGCTGCCGTTGCTAATTTCCGCCTACGCGTGTAAAGAAAAAAGGCAGCCCTTAGTTCTATCGCGATATCGCGAACACTATTTTCTCCGCATTGAATCGTAGACTATTTAAATCTGCTGTGTTCCTCTTACAAGTTTGACTTCATGAAAACATCTATTATTATTACTAGACTGCGGATTGTTATGCATCTTTGACAATTCTAAGTGAGCAAAAATAAACGATGATATCAGCAAATGCTGAGATATAAAAATTATAACACAAGTTGCACTTTTTGAAACAGCTAATACAATTACTCAAGCTTCCATGCTTTGTTCGTTTTTGCAAAAATATTATTTTAGATGAAAATTCGCGGTTTAATTTATTACTGTGCATAACGAAACTTTGGTAGAATGTTGAGCAGCAGCAAACATCGATACTGCGAATCAACACGACGGGCTGTACAGTGTCACATTTTCTTTTTATAGTTTTTTGGTAGCGAAACTTTATGGCTAATTAGGCGGACAAAACTCACAACCTTCTTTAGTAAAATGTAAATAGTCACCATGTAAATATCTAGGTAATGAAAATATCGATATTATTCTATTCCTCCGAAATCCGTTTTACCTACAAGAATTAGTTAGTACGTTAGACAACGTATTATATTAGATTCAGTGGATCAACTGTTACTAGGTTGTTTTTACACTAATATCAACAAATATTGTCGAAATAAGTAGCCTGTGGACCTGTTTATACTTAAAATTGATGTCCTATGATGTAAAATCACAACAAAAATACTTTTAACTATTTTAATTAATATATGTTTACTGTGAGACATTCTTCTTCCAAAGTGAAAAAAAAAATAATGGCCTTCAACGGCCAGTCAAGTTGACCGGAGACATAACAGTAATTTCGTTACATTTTTTTTAGAATTGAACCAGTTGTTGATTGAAATACAACACACTGGGTGAAAAAATAGGATCCGAAAATCACAGCAGGATTAAGTTTAACGAAGTTTAAAAATGGTAGTAAAAAGACTATAAGCATCCTCCTAACTACAGCCATCTAAAGCATAGATAACCTTTTTTTTTTCATCGTTGATAACAGTTGTTTACAAGTGTACGTATCGCCAAAAAGCGATGGCATAAATAAGACATAATAATGAAGCGGGGAATAAAATATTGTCAAAAGTTTACGGTTCTTCGAAACCGCATGACCAAACATCCAGAACCGCTTGCGGCCAGCGAACCGCAGACGCCAGTTGGATAAGCCTGATCTACGGATTTGATCCGGACCCTAAATAATAACCAGAAAATTTACCATTTTGCTCGACAGCCGACGACGGATCGAAGCTTCCGTCAGAGCAGACTCTTTCATTCGGTCCCATGCTATCTACCAAAGAATCACCCCCATCTCCTTCATCGGCAACACGAATTTCCTTCGACGTCACACAATCCTTCATCGTCTCCGCCAGCGCGTCTCCCACACCATTCTCCTTCGTTTCAGCATTCGCGTCCCCTCCATCGACTCCTTCATCCGACACTTTTCGATCAACATCCTCGTCCTTGAAACGCACCGTCTTGCCCTCCTTAGGAGTGTCGAACAAAATACTGCGAACAGCGCCGACCTTCCTGTTCTTCAATATGGGCGCTCGCACGAACAAATCGATCATAGTCTTCTCGATACTGAGCCTCTCGTCCATCCTGCCAACGCGGAATCCTCCGAAGCCCAATTTTCTTCTCCCGACGCACGAATCGTTCGATATCTCGGGGCTCCAGACCCGGAGGCTCATCCCGGACTCGTAAAACTCGCCGATCGGCGTCTCCGGGATGGCGATCGTGTTCATTCGCCTGAAGTCCAGCGTGTTCAACTTGTTCTCGAAGTTTTGCCTGGTCTCGTCGTTCCTGAAGCAGGCCGGCGGCTCGATGAGAAATTTCAACGCCTCCAGGTGTTCGTAGTATTCACGGTCGAGCTCACCCCTTCCGCTTCCGTCCTCCCTAACTTCGACATCCGCTTTCAGGATCTCCGAACGGCCGGAGCTGGGCTTCAAGTAGATTTTTCCAACGATCGAGTTTGCGAACGTTCCGTTCCTGACGCGGCACGATTTCGAATCGTCGAATCCGTTCCGACTGCTCGTCGTCCTCGTCGGCTCCCGATTCTTCCATCTTCGATGGGTCTGGAGTCTGTTTTTTGGTACCAACCGCTTGCTTTTCCAGGACGCGCGAAACGAACGGACTATTGCTAATAGCCTGGATCCGGGATTTCGAAGGGTTGCTTTGCTTTTGGATCTCTGTCGCCGAGAAGGTCTCTTCGTCGTAACCAGAGGGTTGATGGATTCGAACGACTTGGACAGCTCGCGAGAACGCGAATCGTTCGCGTTGGACAGACATCGCGAGCAGTCGAAGAATCTCATTTTGGAATTGAACATCGACAGCAACTGCAGGGACATTCGATCAGTTCGTTAGCCATTGAAGCGTTCCTTCAGTTTTGTACAGAGATCGTATGGAAAAACCTTCGTTTCGGAAATCGACGAGCATTGAATTTAGCGATCTGCGATCTGGTAATTAGCGTGCATCTGTCTGCTTCACATCACAGTAGACATTAAGGTTATAGGCATTGTGATCGGATAGGTATATCCGTTCCTCGCTCACCGATGAATCCAATGGATCCGCTCCGAATTACGTAATTCCATCGCGTAATGGGTTCGCGCAAAAGCGCAATCATGCGAGATCGAACGAAAGTCATGGGGATAATTGCGAGCGCGAGACTCCCGTTCGAATCCTCGCTCTAATTTCGATAGGAACCGGCGAAACTATCTGTTGCAGTTCGCGTAATGCCGTGTCGGGACCCGGCGCGATATTGAAATCCCTCCGTCGGCGATCGATGCTGCACCCTGCTGGGAAGCGTCTCTGGGAACGTCCCGAATGTCGAGTCTATGAATCCCGTTGTTGCTTGTGCAGCGTCTGTGTTCCGTCCGCCTAACGAGTCCTCTTCTTCGTTTACACCCCCCGAAAAAAAGGCCAAAAGTCTCTGGCACCGACGCATTCGAACGAACTGCTGCATCCAGCAGCCTCCGATTTTCCCCCGCCAACGTCAACCGGTACAATTTTTCGTCGTTCCGCGTCGCGAAGGGGGAAAACTGCTGACCGAGCAACGCGACACTTCGCAGCCCCCGAAACGGGGAACCGAGGAACGGAATCCAGGAGAGTTTCGCCGGCGCACCGGACAAAGCGTCTGCGAGGACTGGCGGAAAGGTGGGTCACGTCGAGGCTCGAAAAGGAAGAAGAGGGTCAACCAGGGCGTCTTCGAAGCGAAGGGTGCGGCGTCGTCCGAGAACCACAAACGAGACTGTGGGGGCAGGTGCATCGTGTGCGTGCGAAGGGGAACAGGTGTGTTGGTTTGTCGCGAGTAGAAGGGTGTAAGTGAACCGTGGGTACACGTTGCTCGTCTGTCCGTCGTTGCGTGACGGCGCACGATAATTTGCAGAAGAGAGCGCGCCGGCTGGATAAGAGCGAGCGAACCCGCTACGCCTAGACTGTATTTTGCGATCGTTTGTCGACGCGTTAATTTAATGCCCATTGTCTCCATTTCGAATCATCGGCCCATTCGCGACTCGCAATCGTGCGGGACGCTTCCTTCTTTCTTTTTTGTAACGACGGTACTCGCTTACCGCTGAATTTCACGGCAAATTACTGCGACGCTGTCTTTATTGTAGCGGAACGTGGATATCGTTTCGGTTGGAGCAGAATCGCCTAAATCGTAGCATTTAAGGTATTGTGCATCATGGGATAACTGCCCTAATTACGGATGGTGTACCTATTATTGAGGGCTAACCACATATTCATGTATTAAAGACACTGTACTTGCACAATACTTGAAACAATTTTTTCATAATATACTTCAATTTCTATTTTATTCAGGGGAATTAACATTTTTTTTTTTTTAGTTTAGATTCTTTTATTTATTAAATTTCATATTTGAAGTCTGAACCTGACATTTTAGGCGCGATTTAAGTTAGCAGGCTTAGTAAAAATACTAAAAAGTTGCATTTATAGATAAGTAAAAATAAATAGTTATTTTTATGGAATAAAGAACTTATATTTAAAAAAAAAAAAAAGAAGTAAAGTAAATTATAAAGCACTTCTATTTTGAAGACTTTGTAATAGGTGCAATAACTCTTTTCCCTGGTATTTCATTCATTTTGAATGATTCCGTAAAATAATTATTGTTTGAAGATTGTAGAAGAATTTAACTTACTAGGGGACATGATTTTTAGGAATCATCAATAGTTTATTATGATTTTTTAGCAACAATAAACCCGCGGAACCACTAATCTGTTCATAAGTGGATCAAT
Organism: Perdita meconis; assembly: GCA_030770465.2. NCBI lineage: Eukaryota > Metazoa > Arthropoda > Insecta > Hymenoptera > Andrenidae > Perdita > Perdita meconis. The sequence continues at coordinate 11,449,973 of JASKOS020000003.1, read as the reverse complement.
TATCCTATTTTCTATGATATTGGTCACATCTAAATTAAAAAAAATAATAAATAAATAAAATAAATAAAAGAAAAAAATTGTTTTCATTAAATTTCACAATGTAACTTAATTTCATAATCTATTTATACATATAACACTCTTTTCTAAAGTTTCGCTAATTAAATCTGGGACATCCTAAATAAATTATTAAACACTACTAGAAAAAGCTGATGACTGGGGACGAAATTGCTTCTACACTCTGTCAGTGGATCACGAGATAAGTCGAAACTATGGCGCGTATAATCAATCAACGAAATTGTCATTAATTACGAGCGATCCTCGTCGGACGGGCTAAAAACAAGGCCGCGTGACAGTCAACACTAAAGAGTCTTCGCCGTTTTACTCGTTATTTATGATCACACCAAAATGTGTTGTCATTTTTAATATCACTACCACTCACTTTTTCTTTTTATTCGATCTGTGTTTCACTAAACTGAATCATATCAATATTTTCAATTCATTTGAGTTAATACAATCTCAAGGTTGAAAATTTAGAAAACAGGCAAACGTATTTAACAATGTTTAACTTAAACTTGATGCACACGAGCGACAAAAAATCGCTGCGTTTCTGCATACTAGATACTATGTTTCTCATAAATACAAATTAATCGGACAACGTCACTGACATGAAATACTGATCTCTTTTTTTAAAGTTACTTAAGTCATATTTGTTTATTAGCACTGCTGAATATGTTTTTAGTTTTAAAAGAACTTGACATTATAAGGTTGAAGTCAAGGCATTTTCAGTGTCAAAAGTTCAAGCTCATAAACATAAAATAGTAATATAAAAAATAGCTTTTTGTCAATATGAATAGAACTGCAAATATTCTTACGATATTCGAGTATTTCACATTTCATGAATTTTTGTCTCAGGTTGCACCTCCGATCTGTGTTGATTAGAAAGAGTAAAATTAATATTACTAACTTGTTTCGTTATTCTTCGATTCAGTCGTTATAATCCGTGAATTCGATGAGGCTGTAGTTTTCGTTGTCGTTGTCTCTACAAAATGAAAAATCCATTGTTTCAATATATGTAAATCAAATGAGATAATAATTAACGAAAAATGTAAAATACGAGAACAACATGAAACTAATTCTACAAATTAAAAAGATATCCGTCAAATCTATTTTTAATAGGGGAAATTATGAACCCATTTTATTCAAAAACAGAGATATTATCTAATGCATTATTGTTTAGAATACTATATTCATACACATCGCAATTACGAACATAATAAATGCATGTGAACTTACTGCTTATTATTTCAGTGGTAGTGTTCTCTTGCAAGCTGCTTCTATAAATTCGTCTTTTCGGCGAGCCAACGTTCTCCCTGTAAAAATGAAAAGAAAAATATTAAATAAAACTTCCACATAAAATTATGAAATTTTTGAAATTATAAAATTATGAACGTCACGTTCCGAATAAATAAATTTAAAAAATGTAGATGCTAAAGGCAAAAATTGTTTTAAAACAATTATTTTGAAATAATATAGTAATGTTTTACAAATTGCGATATATTACCACACTAAATAAATACCATCACATTTAGAGAATTTCAGCAAACACTTACTGATTGAGACCAAGCTTCAAGTGCTCCCCTGCGTTTCGTAAAAGTGCATGCGCCTCGCTATTCGTTAAATCCCGCGTACTCCTCCCGTTAATGCTGCTAATTAAGTCACCCTCTCTCACCCCCTGCTGAGCTGCCTTGCTGCCCGGATTAACCTGTAACGAACATTCAGATTTGTTCCTCAATTACCATGAAATTTCACAGCTATTAAACTAATTGTAAGTTTGAATAACGTATCCGATAGTTCAGACATTTCACGTTCTAATTGTCACTGTCTCGATTCACGGTCACTTTGCCGTCACTGATTTATGATATAATTATTCGACTCGACAGACATTTTTACTTGGCATAGTACCATGCTGAATGCGGTTGAAGTTTTCGAAGCGTTTTCCTGACGCAGCGCACCGACTGCGCTCTCGAAAACGTACCTCCAGACTGTCTGAAAGCCTCGCGAGAGAAATGACTCCGCGTCGCCGAAATTTACTCATTAAGCTCTTTCGCGCTTAAGATTCTCACCGTGTAACTGCACTTTCGTTGCCCTGACGCTCGAAACTTCAGCATGCTGGAAACTTCCCCGACGTTCCTGAGGTTGTCGATACGTCAACGAGAATAACGAGGATCGTCTGATCCGTACCCCTTACACTTATATTTTTTTTTTTTCAAGGATATCGACACTGTATCAGCGCCTTCGTCAACGACTCTTCTGCGCACTGCGTAACGCGAAAAATATTTGTCAACCTGCATCACCTACTATTCTTCTCAATACTTCGATATCGTTATAATCATATCGATTATTAATCTCTAATTCTTTTTTCTGAAGCAATTGCTCTGCGAAATTGAATCCCCATTGACCAAACTTTCGATTATCCTATCACAGTATTATTTACTTAATAAACAAAATATTGGATTCTTCCGGAAAGTTTACAGCGTTTCTGAATTTTTATTTTTCACAAATGGGATTTTTCTATTGGAATTAATAGTAAACAGCGATTCAAGCAAACAATAATTCATTAAACGATTTCCTAATTCTTTTCTCAAAAACACTTCATTGTTTTTTTTAATAAAAATTCAGATGCGCTGCGAACTTTCCGAATGACTTCATACTTTGCTTCGAATTAACTCGAGTCACAACGAAAATCTTATAAAAGCCACAGCAAGCTGAAAACATTTTCCATTCGCCTAAAATTCTGTTTCCACAAGAAAAAATCAAGCAACCGGAACTCGATGACAAAACTCTTCCCAACGGCGACGACACAGTCTCAATTACTCTATTTTCCCGTTCGATGAAACGCCCTTCGATAATGAAAGTCTCCGCGGAATAAACGACAAAGTTTCGCAAGTTTCTGATCGTGCCGGAGCACAAGACGCGACCGTTAATTAAAGAAATAAGTTTCCGAATGAGGTAGGAGTTCGCGCGCTCGTTCGGGCAACAATTAAGCGCTTCTGAACATTTAAAGGAGACGCGAAAAAGAATGCAATTAGGGAATTAGTTGGCAGGAACGCGATCGACCGACGCGAAGGGACGAAATAAGGGCGTTTCTCGCACGGACGATCCGACGGAAACGACGAACCGCGGCTCGAGTGAAAAACAGCGAGGCGACGGACACTTGACGCGAAGAGGGAACGGAAACTGGGAAAATTCCTGAAAAGCGCCGTGCTCGAGGCTCGTACGAATGCGTCGCCGTCGCATCGGCGACGCTCTTTCAGCTAGGAGAATAACACGATGACTCTTCTGACTGACCTTCCTCCTCAAACGTCGCGTAATTGCAAGCGGCTGGCGCATTCGCGACGGTTCTAAGGGTTCCGACGCGATGACGGCCTGGGAAGTAGGGCACTTTCGGGGAAGATTTTTTGAGGACAAGTGCGGAATGTTGGCAAAGATTTCTGCATTGTATGAAGCGAGTTTGTTTACTCATCGCAGACGACAGATATTACAAAGGAACATAAAATATACACTGCTGTCTTCTGGAAATTTGGAATCGCGTGAGAGATAAATATATGAAGGAATAAGTTTATAATTTTCAGGAAGCATTAGGTGGATAAGTGATGGCGACAGGAATCGGCGTTAGCAACGGACTGACTTACCGACTCAAATTGACGCGGATTGGTAACGAAGCGCTCTCTATCGAGAAATGCGGACAATCGCCGAACTATAGTCGGGGAGTCCCTAGGTTTTACCGATCAGAAACTACCCAAAGCACTTTCGTCTTTCAGTGATGTTCATGGATGCGTTCAACGGACTCAACAGTTGCGGAATCGTTGAATAATTTTACTAGATTTTTACCATATAAGGTAAAACCATCTAGTAAATCCAGTGAAATCACTCAACAATTCCGCAACTGTTGAGTCCGCTGAACGCACCCCATGTCTAGGATTGTCACTTTTTTTGGGAAGCATTCGATTAAAATTCTGAATAAGAATGACGAATAAACTGACGTTTGCCGAGAATAACAAATAAAAATGTATTCGAATAAATCATTGAATAAAACAAATGCTAAATGATTGATACCTTAGACCATATAAGAAATAGATACGGCTTCAGACAACTAGGTTGAGGCAAAGATAACGGGGAAAATTTGGCCCTCGTGACGTCACAGGATAATTTAAGATGACATGTAACGCTAACTTCAGATATAAACGCTAACTTCAAGATATAAACACGCCATCTTAAATTATCTTGTGACGTCACGAGGGCCAAATTTTCCCCGTTATCTTTGCCTCGCTTTTTCTCGTGGATCTTTATATACAGGCCGTGTCTATTTCTTATGTGGTCTAAGGTTGATACCATGGACCTAGAAATATAAGGACGGAGCACAAGCCTACGGGGTCTAAGCTCGTGTAAGTAAGGGGGGAATCTGATACTGGTGGAAGATTGGTGATTGGTGGAAAATGTCGTTAGTGTTGTGTGTATATTACTGTATATGTTCCACACAAATTACTCGACCAACCACAAGTCTTCCGTCACGACTTTCCCTCTTCCGATGGACGGGATAGACCCCCTCGCCCAAACTGGGACTTCGTACTCCGTCCTTATATTCCTAGGTCCATGGTTGATTCTATAGTTACTATGTCTATGGTTGATACATGTAAGTATAATTAGTCCAAATGATTCTTGACGGTTACCAGAAAATTACCATGAGGTAAAGTGTCCATTCCCACCAATTATACATACAAAAAAATATATATACGTACATATACTACACACACTACAGTATATGTACCCTATATACAGGGTGTCCCAAACTAAGTGCGGCAGCCGTTAAAGGGAGATGCCTGGGATGGTTCTAAACAACTTTTTCCTTTGCAACAATGTCCTTAGAAGCTTTGTTAATGAGTTATTAATGAAAAACACCGACCAATCGGGGAGCGAATACAACAGATTAATGATGGCGCGGACGATGGCTGGCCAATACTACTCAGAGCTGAAGCCCGCGCTGAAATTCATACACTGTATTCGTGCTTCTATTGGTCGGCGTTTTACAATAATAATAACTCGTTAACAAAGCCCCAACGAAAATTTTCGCTAAGGGAAAAGTTGTTTAAAATCACGTCAGGAATCTCCCCTTAACGGCTCCCGCACTTAGTTTAGGACACCCTGTATATTGTATTTTATATAGTTCAGTGGGAAATGGGCATTTTTCCTCATCCCAGTTTTCCCTAGGGATAAGAATCAACTGGACTGAGCGTACTAGGATTCATTAAGTGTAAGTGAAACACAATATTAAACATGTATTTATATACTAACAACGAATCAATTGTTATTCGTAAAACAGTGTTCCAATAATTCTATAATCTATACATATTTCTTAATATCTTCTATCAAAGAACTCCGAATATTTTGACGTTACACTCATTTCACAGAATTTCAGATCCACGTCACTCTTCAACTGAAATACTCTCGGATTAAACGCAATCAAAAGTTCGAATGAAACAGAAACGAAAGGGACGGGATTTTCCAAGAAAAATCGTGCTGAAACACGGAAATAAGCCAACAGAGTGTGCGAACAGCTCGCGGCGGTATTACAACCCATTCCCATGATCGCTTATTTCATCCATGGCTCTCGGAGTTCGACCACGACGTCGACGCCTCCCATATCCTTTCCGCGAATTTTTCCTCGCTTTCCTCGCTCGCCCCGATCTCCGCCGTCGAAGGCTTTTATGTTACGTCCTGCGAGCAATATTTCCTCCGAACAGTGTATTCCACTTTCTTCGCGAGGAGGTTTTTCAAAGTTCAAACGTGACTTGTCAACGAAGAGAAATTGCACGCTTCGCCTGCTGCACGCAAGGCGTGTGCAGTTTCGGGGAAAAAGGAAAACCTTTAAATACACTTCGACTACGGGAAAGCATGGATCCGAGTTTCTTCTTCTCGCGAAACTTTCCAGGAAGCGTTTTGTATTCGATTAATGTTTCCTAGCTGGAACGAGCCTCGAACCTTGGAGTATTTAATTTAGATGGAAATCTGGTCAATTTTTACGGCATGAAAACTTGGAGAACAATTCGAAGATTTTCCCTTGTTAGATAAAGAAAGAACAACATACAGAGTCATCCACGTATCTCGAAACCCGAACTTATTTGTATTTATGCACAAATCTATTGTTCGTTGTTCAAAATATGTCTTTATATTATATCTTAATATATTTTAGATATATTAAAATTATATCTTTATATATTTTATTTATGTTTTATGTTTTATATGTTTTATGCTTTATACCTTTATATTGCTTTCGTATTTTCTTTATTTGTTTTTCAGTATTGCGTCCTCTATGTATTCAACCTGATTCAATTCATTTGTACACTAATGGGAATTCCCTTCCCGCGAATTAAATAAATAAAAAATACCAAAGTATCTAAAAAAATACTAATTGAAAAAAATACATCACAAAGTTTGCATGTCAATTCAAATATTCAAATATCCATGTTCTACATTAGAGTGAAAATTCATTCGGGTCTGACAATGATCGAACTTTCTTTTTAGAGATGAGATGAGATTAATTACACGAAATGATATACATATTCAAGAGTATTGAGATGTCAAATGACACGTCATTGAAGTGGTATCGTTATTTGAATTGCAAATATCCTTCTTCTTGTCGTAGCGGTTTATTTCTACAGAGAAAGTGTTTCCTTTTCATCAACGATACCGATGCAAGTGTATTTCTCATTCAATTTAACGAATCGTTCATTGCTTCGTGTGACAATTATGGGATAAGTTTCCACGGCGCGAGAAGCAAAATGAGAACGTCGAAATCATCCTGCGATCATTTCATCCTGAGATTTTAATAAATTCCAGGGATCGACTAATCGCGTGATCCTTTCTTTTTCTCGTATATTAAAGAGCTGAACCACCGCTCGACGACTAAATCCCTCACTTAATTGAATATCTTGCAGCGACAGAAGTATCCGTCTTCCGCTGAGTGCTTTGGATGCTTATTCCTTTATGAATATTTATGAGATCTTTCAATGAACGTTTGCGGCGGATCGAAAGAAACGAGCGGTGTTTCTGGCCACCGTTCGGAGGCTTCTGAATATTCTGAAAGTCTGCTAGACGAAATCTCGCTAAAGAGTGGATATTTGCTTCACAAAGCGGACGGACATCGTTGTGCCCGAATAAAGTTGCAGGGGGAATGATTGCGGTCTTTGATGGTCTCTTCGATGAATATTTTCTCGCGAGAACTAATTTTCATTCTCTTAACTAAACATTATTATTAAAAATTAAAGTCGGTTAATGATTTAAATGATATGACTGAAATCAGGAATTGCACAACAACGGTTCTAACACCTTTCAAACCGATGTCGCATTCGTGCCCTAGAAAAAGCTATTTTTCATGCCGCGTATGAAGAAAAACTGTGGAAACGGTGCACACACACGATTAGTTAGACACGCATTAGTGGCTCCAAGGCAAATTCCAGACTGACCAACTGGGACAAGTTCTTGCATCTATCATCCGTCGCAACGAACCGTGAAACCATCCTTTCTACAGTTTCGAATTCGATTCAGGAAACTTCGCACAGCTTCTTCGCCTCGTGACATGTAATTCCGACGGACGATTGATCAGGATTAGGTCACACCGAGTATTTATGACAGCAAAGCGAGTTTCTGAATGGCATTCCTGCGATTCGAACGTAAGAAACCAAGCGTCAGTGTGACAAGGTGAACACTTTTCCTTGAATTGTATTACTCAGCGATGCTTAACTAGTTTATAATCACCAGACTGCGGATGTTTATGCAAAACATGTTTATGCAACATGAAATAATACGCACAATCAATGTTGTAAATACGCACTTTCGTAACGATTTCATAAAAAACGAACACGCAAGATACAAATTACTAAAATAGCTTTATTAACAGACCGTGGATGTTTATGCATTTATGGCAATCTTGAAATTGGAAAAATCTATAAAGATACCCACAGACCCAGAAATATGTAAAATAACAAAAGTAAAATGCATTTTCTAATATTCAAAAAATAAAGCGAAGTTATTTAAGATTCAGTTGATGTTGTATGTTTATAAAAATATGAATTTGCATAATCATCCGAAGTCTATTTAGTGATTGTATGTACATGAAATAAAAGAGTTAAAAAATAAGCAACAATATTTCTTCCATGTTATCAATTAAATGGTGCCTTTTAAAAGTTAACATTTCACAGTTAAATATGTTAGAAAATTGTGCAGTTTAATATAGTTTAATATCTGATATATACGATATAATTCTTTCATTAAATAATTAGTCGTATAATGCATTGTACTTATAATGTAAATATGCTTATATTGATTAAACACAATTTATGAATTTCTCAATTCCAACAGAAGTGTGTGTTTACTCCATTTACTTCATACTTCATCCATTATTGGCATTTGCTTATTTCTATACTAAATAATTATAATTCGCCTTGTATGTTGTTCTAAGATTGAACAAACTTCATTATTCCGAACGTGCAAAACAATATGCAGTATGCAAAATATATAAAATAAAATTTTAGGATCCTCTAATGCTGGAACATATTTCTGTAAAGGTTCCAGTTTTTCTATCCACCCTCATAAAAATGTGCATTTGCATATACTTCCGCAGTCTAACAATCACAATCGCATTTTTGCGTGACTTATTATCATTTCTACACGTCGCAAAAATTCAGACAAGCTCTGATTAAAAAATATCGAGAATGAAAGTGCCTTCTCCCCATTTTTTGTTATTATTTTGCTGGCATTTATACTTGGGTTTATTTATACTTGGGTAGTAATGTCGCATCACGCGAAATAGCAAATGGGAAGAAGAAATGGCGAAGGGTGTATATGATAAGATATGCGCGAGACGAAACAACAAGGAAACGAAGACTGATAGACGGATACGTGAACGGAGAAAGAAGCCGAGGGGATAAGAGGGACGCGTGGTGGATGAAGCGAGAAAGGAAGAAAATAACGCGTGGCCGGTGTACAGCAAGGAAAGGGAAGGATGCGAAGTCTTGCGAAATGCATTATGCATTCAGACAGTTCCTTTCAGCTGGGTCGAGCCGGCGCGCGAGAGACTGTGGCATTAATTAAAAGGCGGAGTAGAGAAAAGCAATTAAACGTACCACTCTGAGAAAGGAGAAACAGATTCCGATGGATGGCGTTAAACGTCGCCCCGTTATTCCCGCGCGCGAAGAAACGAATAAATAAACAATTCTAAACGTAGTCTAAAATGATATCGCCAAACAGTTTCCTTCTGCACGTTCTCTTTTCTTCGACCCCTTTTGTCCTGCGATTTTTCTTTTTGTTAGACTGCAGGCGAATTGAAGTACTTTTGCTCGACCTTACGAACGGCATTTTTCTCGAGAAAAGAAATAATTCCTTCTCTGCTTTCGTATCATTGTTTCTCCTGTATTTTTACGCGATACTGCACAGAAAAAATGATTTGCCGCGTCACGGATTCCTTATAATATTCAAATACGATGCGGTTTCTGTACTTAACGCTTTTGATAAACGAAACAAGTATCGATAAAACAATGAAAACAGCAGAGATCTCGGTAGCTTTGCGATAAATCGAATCGCTTTCAATGAAAGCGTCCCACATCCCGTTTCAAAAAACGCGTACAAGCTGGATTAAAGGTGCGCTTAGAAGTGCGGTCACGTTGAAAAAGGCGAGGGTAAAGGGATTTCCACCCGCGCGATAGCATTCTAGGGATTCATTGATACCACGGTCGATGAACCACCGAACGCGAAGGGGAAACGGTCTTTGATACTTTTTCCGAATTATTCTGCTCTATGAATGAATCGCTTATACCGAGCGTCCCGTGATTAAAGAATTTCTAAACGATAATGGGTTGCGTATACGCACGAACTTTCAAGTAAATTAGCGACTGAGACACGGGTTCAGATCGATTTAACTTCGTGATCCAAGAGTCAATTGCCCATTCGGCGGATTTAGATCGAGTTTAAAGTTTAACGAGCACTAAGCTGCCATCGAACAATACACTGAGAGAAATAAAGTTCTAAATTTTACTACACTGTAGTACTAAACTAAAGTAGCAAGATAGGTGCACTTGCGATGAAAATTCCGACGCAATGTAGTAAAAGTCCCAACCAGTGTAGTACATATTTTTACAAAACGTTAAAATTCCCAGGTGCTCGGGGCGGGATTCAAACCCACGACTCTCGCATAAGTAAGATGCGTCCTAACCAACTCCGTCAAAGTGTACTTCTACTATTCCTTCTTCTAATTTGCTTGGAATATTTTGTATATTCATATCACGGTGTATTATAGAGGTGTTCCGACAAAGCACCTCTGTCTGGTTGACTTTTTGTGATCAATAGATGAAAGATCTTCTGGTCACCGCTGGAAGCGTCGCACAGTGTTTAAAAATGACTGTCTGACTGGGAAAAAGTCATAATTTCGATAATTTTGTTTTACTTATTTCTCAATTGTTTTAGATTCATAAAACCCTAGGGAGCTTTGATTGTACAATTATTTACTTTTAAAGATTGTTTAACTAACATAATATGTACATAGAATTTTCAAACTTGTACTGTGTTTAGAAATGTCATTTAGCACTCGAGATTTTTCCTTCTCGTAAAAGAGGAAACGCGCAATAAATTATTTTACGCAACACAGATTTTGTATACGAAGGTGTATACTTATATTTTGTAATAGGAAGATTAAAAAAAAGTTTGATGGGACATCTGAACAAATGCACTCAATAATAGCTAATTTTGCTACGCATGTGCTTTGTGTTTTTTTAAGTACAACCTTTTTGATTGGTAAGGATTGGTCAAAATTTCAATTCTATCTTATAGTACAGGGTCAGCACTATAATTGCTGTAAAAATCAAGTGCTACTTTTTGCAACTTTTTGCATAATTTGATTTTGAATTTCGCGAATCCTTCGCAGACGGTTTACAAACAGCAGTGCTCAGCGGAAACATCAATTAATCAATCAAGAGAAGACTGTATGGAGGATTTATTCCATATGCTCCTGATGCCTTCAGATCCACTAATAAGTAGTTTAAGGGTTAAAACTAAGAAAAGTACTGGACATCTTCCGTTGGAAGTATTAGAACTACTAAAAAATATGGATCAATAGTTAAGTTGTTAAATTAACTATTATATTTTTATATATGTTTATTGTTTTTACCGTATTCTGTATTGGAATAAATAAAAATAAAATATTTTTTCCAATCGTAAAGAAATTAACTTTAAAATTTTTTAAAAATAATTTAGTTTTTGTTTCAAATATTTCGAATTTAGACAGAACATAAGGTTAAGAAGTCGAAATGATCAATAATCTAACTTATTTTCGATGATTTATACACTTTCATTTCAAAACATAATTTTTCCCGGTCAGTCGTTTTTGAACACCGTGCGTCGTAGTCAAAATACTCCAAACCACTGATCTGTATATAGGGTGTAACAAAAATATTGCAGTTCCTTGAAAGAGGTGATTTCTGAGACGATTTTAAACAACTTTTTCCTTAGCGAAAATGTGAGGTGGGGCTTTGTTAACGAGTTATTAACGAAAAACACCGACCAATCGAGGACCAAGTACAGCGGATTAATGATGGCGCGGACCATAGCGGGCCAATACTACTTACAGCTGGAGCCCGCGCTGAAATTCATCCACTGTATTCATGCTTTTATTGGTCGGTGTTTTTCGTTAATAACTTGTTAACAAAGCCCCACCTAACATTTTCGCTAAGGAAAAAGTTGTTTAAAATCGCCTAAGGAATCGCCTCTTTCAAGGAACTGCAACATTTTCGTTACATCCTGCATCCTGGATACGGTATGGGTTGAACATATGTGTGAACATTTCAATAGTACTGGGCATAAACCAGCACCATCTTTGAGAACTAACAATTCGCACCACCTAACGAAAAACAGGTTCACTAAGAGTTTTAGTCTCTTAATCCCTTAAATTTTAATCCTTAAACCCTCTAATCTTTATTTCTTCTGTTTTCGATGACGAGTATTTTGTATTTTATGAACTGTATAAAGAATAGGCTACAAAAGTAAATCCAGAAACGTAGTATGTACCACCTAACATTCGCCAGGCGGCTGATAGAGTCTGTTCTCAAAGATGGCGCTATTCAATTGTCACAAATCCATACTATCTTCAGAAGCCTCGTACGCTCAGAATCAGTTGAGTTGATTCTTACCCCTAGGGAAAAATGTAATAAGAAAAAATGCCCATTTCCCACTAAAATACATATACAATAAAACACAACATATACAGTATAAAACAGGGTTTAAATAGTATTTTTCGCGATACAAGGTAACAATATCATAATTACTGTACTCATTGAATTAACAAGATTGCAATCTTTATTTTAGCGAAGAAAATGCTTACGAAAAAACGTTCCTATTTTGAATTATAGGGGTTGGAGGCTTAAATGTTTATGACAGTTTTTTAAAAAAATGATTGAGATTTGAACCCAAGCCATGTAAAAGTTTTTTTGTTTGTTTTCACGCGATATATCACCCCTCCAAATCTTTGCAATACTATCCCCAAACACTCTGTATATATTTTTTTATCTATAATTAGTGGGAATGCGCACTTTTCCTCATGATGATCTTCTAGTAACTGTCAAGAATCATTTGGACTTCACGTACACTCGAATCGTATCCAGTATTATACAGATCAGTGATCCAGACGCTTCGCAGAGCTTAACAAACAGTCCCCTTTGATCCATCGAAAACGTTGTCGAGATCTGAATCTCCTCAAACGTTCGATACTATCAATTAAGGCAATTAAGCTAAGTAACGCAGCGCAATCCTCCGAAAGGCAACTCCGCCCTACCAGCATGCCAGAACATCAATCAATAGAAAGCGTAACGTTACCCCATCCGTTGTCAACGCGTTCGGAACATCTCGTGACGATTATTACACACCGTGTCGTTCACCGAGTCCCCAGCCACGGGACGATCGAAAGTTCAGTCGGGGCGTAATTGAGACAATGGATATCCTCCTTACGCGGTGCGGCGGCTAGTTGGCCGCCCGGCAAGAGCGTGGCTCGGGGTTAAATGGGATCAGTGGCGCGTTGTTCCTACTTGCCGTTAATTGCACGGGACCCCTCGCGTTGTATCGATCGTACGAATCGTCGATGTCGCCCGTGAATTAATTGAATTTGGTCGAGAGCAAAGCGACGAAGAGAGAGAGACAGAGACCGGCGTGCCGCGTCGAGCGCACGGTTCACCGTTCAACGAGAAACTCGGCCGCGTCGCCGCGGTCCGCGAAAGCGCGACCAGATTGTGCTCGTCGGAAAGCTCCGGTAGACGCCCCCCTCGGGCATTATCAACGACATAAACAGGATCTGACGAGAAGCAGATGCTGCTTTTCACCGATAATCAGCATTCACGCCTAAAAGCGTCTCGCGCTCTTACGCTTTTAGCCGTCGCTTTTAATGCGTCGCGGTTGCTCGTTGGACCGGAACAGGTTCGCAAGCGGGAGGCTGAACGAGAAGGCGATTGTTCGTGTTCGAGCGATTTGTCCGCTCCGCGCGTTTAATCCCTCGAGAGCCGAGCTGATTCCGCGCGAAATCTCTTCAGCCGCCGGATCAATATTTATTTATGCTACATCTGTTTTAGTTTTGCGTCGTTTCGATTTAGGAGAACGAATTTTTTAAGGAAACAATCAGAAAGCGGAATACTTAGAAGTAGAGCAGAATATGTAGAACAGTGTAACTTAGAGTACTGAAGTATCTAAAAAAAAAAATACTAACGCGAATCTTACTTGTGCCCATAATTATGAAAGTGGTCTAAGTCAAAATTTAAAAAAAAAATGAGTTTATCAGTTATTTCACACCACATTATTTTAAACTAAATTTATTCAATGTAATTTTTAATTTTTTTCAATATGACTTAGACCACTTTCATAATTATGGGCACACTTTTGACGTTTCGGACTCATTCTGCGGAGAAGTGAAAAAAAAAAAACGTCAATTTATAAAAGTTGTATAACAAATTCCATTATCGATTCATTTAACAATTAGATGATCTTAACTATTCTGAAAAGCCTGTTATATTAAAAACATTCTTATTCATTTGTAGAAGCAAGTTACACAGATTGTCGTGCACAAAGTATACGTTACATGTTCGTGATCGGACGCTGTAAGCAAATTAAGACAAGCTAAGGCGGGTAAATTTACTGCGCGAGATTGCATCGGAGAAGTATTTTTCAGGATAATGGCATTCCAGTAATTGCGCGAGTGCACGTTACAAAAACCTCGAACGCGAGGGAAAACTTCGCTGTGGTCGATGAAAGACCGACAATTTACCGTCAGTGGTAAATTGGACGTATTAAGCCCACATACTTCAGTCGCTCCGGCAACTGAGCCGCGGAAAAAGAAATATATCAAGCTGCTTGCTAAAGCCATGTCGGTGGAAACTACATACAGAAATTTTAGATAATTATAAATTTTGACTCTAGGCTTATCACTATCATTACATTGATTAAAACATTTCCAATCACAAAATGAGAATGGAATTATCTCTCGATAGGCAAACTGAGCTTTGCTACTTTTCAACCACTTGTCTTACAATTTTTTCAGGGCACAAATGCATGAACTATTTTAAATGGAAGACGAAAACATAAAATATCTGACTATTATTTGCATAAGATAAAAAAATAATGTAGTAAATTTGCAGTTGTTGAAAATTCTTTTAAATTTTCTTTTGCCACATGTTATTATAGAATAAGAGAAATGAATATTCATGGTCAGCTTTAACAGTGTTTTAAGAAAAAGAATAATTCTGATATTCCTGCTGTGAAAAATATGATTTTCACAATATTAAATAAGAAATAATTTAACACAATGGTGATGAATAATTGCACGTGTGCGTGTATACGTATTTGATAGAGTTCTCGTGCTCAAAAGTGACAGGTACAAAATGGAAGAGTAGCTCGGTGAGGTAAATCGTTTAAAAATATATCATTGGCGACTGCGGCCAAAGATTTTACATATTGCTTTTATATTTCGAAAATAATTTCCGCCTTCTTGAAAGACGCAACGAAGTTCAATTATTTTACTCTGCTACAGTTCCCTCCTTTGTATCATTTTGTGACTCACATTCTCTCTACACACAACGAAATCTCTACCAATAAAATGCATAGACAAATTATTAAATTATTTTCTCTTTTAAATTTACTGTTTTCATAAACCTCACATCACTCATCATTTTGAATAAAAACTGAAACTTCTTGTACAATTAAATCACCGTTCAGTGAAACGCTTTACAAACTACGAATTTCAGCTAAAACCGTGATAAATATTTCGCAGCAGCCATTAAACCAATTTTTAAACATTAAGTAGTGATTAATGTAGCTGAACTGGATTCGCAATTAAATTGCTGTTAAAGCCTTTCAGCTGTCGATATTTGATACAAGCGATAATTTATGCAAGGGCTAATGAAACCGCGTTTGCCTGCATGCCATCCATTTCCACCGAATTTTGGTTACAAAAATTGCCTTTCCCTTGCATCGAATTTCATTTAACACGAATCCTACATTTCGCATTTTCGGCAACTCTTTCCCATCCCTTCAAACAGACGCAACACTCCGCAAACAAAAATTCCCACCGTTCTTCTACCCAAATTACATGCTCTCGTCGCCACTTTTCCCGTACTTTCTTTTTCCTGCGCCAACGTCACAGTGACCTTCGACTGATGAGCTTGAGGAGATCCGCGTTCGCTTTAAAATAGCCGTTTGGTCGCCGCGTCTCAAGTTTCGCGCGGATTCTGGCGGAAGCCGGTACGCGCAGGCATACCTTCCTCTCGTTCGCCCCGATCACACCTTTGCACTCGCGTTTGCACCCGTCTGCCCATTCAGTCGGGGCTCGAATTTAGATCGAGACGAAGGTGCGCACGCACTGCGAGTAGTATTGATACGCGAACGATAATATATTCGTGCGGCGCGCGTGTGTGGTATGTATATGCCATCGAGAAGGATGCAAACGATCGTTTAAACGTCGAATACGCGTTCTAATTCGCACCGACGGCTGCCAAATAAACAGGGACCGTGTTAAACGAACCGCAAACGCGACTAGTATTTAAGCAATCGATAGTGCAAGGTCGAGATCGCGCAATGTTCGATTTTCCATTTTCGTTCGAAGAATCTTGAGCTACGTTTCCATTTGTAGCGCGCCGCGCTTAGGCTCGTGGGCCACTTGAAAGGCACGAAATAGGGTAACTGTCCCTATTTGTGTAACTTTATATTTAAAGAAGTTTCGGAGAAAAATGAGTGAAAACTAGTGGATAAAGAATTTTTTTTTTTATTAAAGTGAAGCTATGAAAATATATATTGATAAAACATACATTTTGTATTTACAAATTGTTATAATATTAGGAATATTTTTTAAAAATTCGTATCATGATTTCTGCAACTTTACCGAATTTTCTTAATCAAAATGTTAAGGAATGGTCACTATTAGTAAATAAATAAATGGACTATTAATGTGATTTACGACAATTGAAACGTTAATTACAGAAGAAAAGGGTTCGATACTATAAAAAAGTAGTATTCAGGGCACTTTTAAAACATTTTAACAGCTTTATAAGCGTTTCCACAAATAGGATCGGATTTAATTACTTGTCCGTATTTGTGTACATCAATCAGCTGTTAAACTTAACCTCATTTTTCTGAAGCAAAAGTGCTGCAGGTTAGAGTAAGATTCGAAAATAAATAAATAAAGTACGTGATACTTAAAATAAGACGTTATTTGTTGTGTTTACACCCACAAATTACGGGCTCACAATTTGAAACAAACACAAATTGAGGGCACAGTAATATGTTCAATGCCTATCGAATGGCATTCTACTTAATGAAACCCTAATTTTAATGAAAACTTAATGCAAACATAATATTTTTTATCTTATAAAAATGTCTTTACTAAAAAAAAGGATCAAAGAATCAATATAAATTTTAAACATTTTTTTAAATAATCAATATAAATTTTGAGCAAATTTTGAATAATTGAGTATTTACTTTATATGGAGAATGCTATAGGACTGTGAGTGAAGAAAAAAACTCTACAAAAACGCGTGCGTCGAACCTGAACGAAAGTGGTAAACAAGCATTACTCGATGAAAACCTGAAGCAATTAGTCCGCTGATAGATTGCACTGTAACACAACTGATATCTTACAACAATTGTAACATAACTGAAATCTTTCGACTTTATTTATTTACGGTTGTAACCCATTGGTACAAATAATGACTAGATAAGAGGTAAATTATCACCGAGTGTTAGAGATCGCTGCTACATATTAGGATGCTCAGGATGTTAGTAGTGAAACTGAAGAGCGAATCAGGGAATCTTTACTCTGGTTAGCGGATAGACAGATCTTAGATATACAATCGAAATGACCAATTGGTGTTGAGAAGTGTGGTACTCTAAATAAAAGTGTTTGCCTAGTGAAGCGATTCGGTGTATTAAAATCGACAATAACAACGATATTAGGACCACTAACCCACCCCATTTAGTATTTTATATGGGAAGGTTAGCTGCGCGGTTTTTCTTCTACATTCGAGAGATTGGATATTCATAACGCTCATGATCTGGTCATAATCATGGTCGAAGCGAGACATTAACCAGCTTTACAGACAAAAGATACCGTAGGAATTTATGCTGAATTCTTTACCAAACAGAAGACTGTCAGAAAATTGTCGCGAGTGTCTTGTGACGCTGCAGTAAGTCAGCGATTTCCACTGGACACTTACGGCTTAATATCAGCATTCCCTAGATGCTAGAAAGCAGACGTAGTGAAGAAGTTACCTATGTCACTTCAACTTCCCCATCCAAAACAGGGATTTGGTATGCATAGTTTTCACAAGTTTCGCCAAATGGAAAGTAAACGATTCTCCCGGATTAACAAACGCAAAACATTTTTGTTCCCGCGATGGACTCGGTCCAGCTTATGCCGCGTTTATTATTGTTCGCGCGTTGACAATGAACTTCCATCGTAAAACTTGAAAGTAGCCTGGTCCCAAGAAGAAGCAACGAGAGAGTGTTTACCAAGTCCTCCTCGGTAGTTCCGAGCTCCACGATATGCAAATTGCCACTGCGCGACCACCGTGAACCTCGTCCAGGTTGACCAGAGGACAACGCTCAACGATCGTACTTTTGCGCGTCTGTGCTTCTCGCTGTTCTTCGCGATCGATCGCGCGCCGATAACATTAGGAACCGATTTAGCACGCTTACCAGAAATAATTCTTCTCGATCGCCCCGATGATGTCCTCAAGCTGTCCCCCCGTTCGCAAACGACTCACATATCCGTTTTCACTGGCGAAGCTTGGTCGAGGGGCATCGCTGTTTTCCCCGATTCACGGGCGACGATTTCCTCGCGGTTTTCCACGAGGCGACGAGTTTCTCTGATGTCGATGGCGTCGAAACGGTTCGTTCACTGAGACCGGCTTGTCGCGAGCCACCGGCCTAGTGCCTAGGACAATATTAGACTCGCCGATTTGCGGAGCGTCTCTCCCCTACCTTCGATGCCGTCTTTGCTGACGGTGTTCTGACGTATTTCGTCTATTCGTCTCTGTTCCGCCTCGCCAACGTCTCTCCTTTCGAATCCGTCCTCTTTTCTTCCTTGGCCCGCCTCGCGCGTCACTTTTCAAGCTCAATTTTATGCCAAACTTTAACGTACTTGGCTCATTAGTCGCTCAGGTCCAAGGACATATTCCGACGGGTCACCAACTGGCACGTGTGCTCCTCGGTAGTAGTACAACAGACTGACTTGGACCTTCTCGGCGTGGCTGCGGGCTTCTTCGTTTTGCAGCGTAGACGGCGGAACGGATATAGCGATGGTTTTGCGGGCCGCGAGACGTACCAAACTATAGTATCGCGACGTTTCGAAAGCCTCCGTGTATTTTCGCATGAACATTGTTATGAAAAAGCGAGATAACCGAGAATAATAAACTAATACGGTTATTTCTCTGTAACTATTGCAATGTAGACTGAGAAAATAAATGTTGGTTTCATTCGCGATATTGTATCGTATTACTAGCTGGACTCGTGCTTGTACTAATGTTGGATGCCCAACTCTCCGCTGACAATGAATCAGAGTGTTCGCCCGATAATTTCTACCTCGTCGCTGTTTTCGAAAGCATCCTAGTTACTCATATTTTACTTTAGTCACTAAGGGCCTAAGTTCCATGTATAGGTACACAGGGTGTAACAAAAATGTTGCAGTTCCTTGAAAGAGATGATTCCTGGGGTGATTTTAAACAACTTTTTCCTTGGCGAAAATGTTAGGTGGGGCTTTGTTAACGAGTTATTAACAAAAAACACCGACCAATCGGGGAGCGAGTACAGTGGATTAATGATGACGCGGACGATGACGGACCAATACTACTTACAGCTGAAGCCCGCGCTGAAATTCATCCACAGTATTCGCACTTCTATTGGTCAGTGTTTTTCATGAATAACTCGTTAACAAAGCCCTACTTAACATTTTCGCTAAGGAAAAAGTTGTTCAAAATCACTTCAGGAATTACCCCTTTCAAGGAACTGCAACATTTTTGTTACACCCTGTATACAACTCTCCAAAAATGCGCAAGCTCTCATTTCAGAACTCACTCACTGACTCATTCAGATCTCATTCGTAAGCGTAACCAATAACTCTGTCTCTGTATCTCAATCCTGTTCTACAGTGTACTTAGTCGTGTTCGAGTACGAGTCTCGTTGTAATCCGTGTAAGTCCCAAAATATATTTGATGCTAACCTGGCTTGGTAGTATTTTTAAAGTAATTCTTTTCTTTCAGGATTGAAAATGTAAAACTGGACTTTCTCTTTCTTCTATTGATATAAGCAAGTGATCGGCTATGGAATCGGCACCGATGGGTCAGTCCATCCCTTGGGAGACTGACTTGGGTCGAGGGAAAAGTGTCTCGGACGTAGGGGGCTGCGTGACGACACGATCTGCCTGCGGAAATCTCACGGGGGCAGGTGCCCCTCTGCGTTAAGTCGCCCTGTACCAAGTTCACGCTCCCGTGGCTCCTGGGAGGGCGCAGGGAGCGTGGTTTGTCCTCGTGAGGTGCCGATCACTTTCCCCTTTACTGCGATCTCGAGGTGGTAAGATCTGCACCATCGAATGTCGGTTCTCAGTTACGACACGGTAGAGTCTCTTTTCCCCCTTTCGCATAATGATAGCTTGGCAATTCTTCGAACTGAGAGAATGGATGGAACTTTGATTCCATTTATCTGCGAGGAGGTTCGCTAGATTATGATCAGAGCCGAAGGGATGGAGAGAATTCTTTGATTCCTTCCATCTCTGAGGTTCTCTAGTTTTAGGATTTTTGTAAAGGGAGATCGATGGAACTTTGATTCCATCCATCTCTCTCTGGGTCTCTACTCGCAGCAACCTCCACGTGGTGAGACCTGGGCAATCGATAATGATCGAGCTAATTGGCTGCGAACTTGTAATAAAATAAATGCGAGATTATAGATTTAAGATAAGGTTAAGAGTATTAGCAGACATAAAATTGTAGTTTTAAGGTAGACTTGTATCAATAGATGTAAGATCGTAGCTATAAAATATACTAAAGACTGAGTATTACTAAGCATAGATTGTGATCACTTAGTGATTATAATTCAAGGTGATTGCATTGATTTCCATCCTAATCCTAATTCCTTACTTCGTCTATTATAAAATAAAAATATTTCACTTCATAATCTGAATACTCAGGATAGAATATAGCTTGAAATAAGATAATAAATGGAACATAAAATGTTTCACTGCATAGGAATAGGTAAGACTTTCAATAGCTTCGAAGTCAACTCTGGCTTGTAATAATTTATTATATTATACATTTTCGAAGTCATAGTCTTGTACAAATTTTCAAAACCTTTGAAATTCCAGCTATTCCTATATAAATCAGTGAAATATTTTGTCTTCTGTCTATTATTTGAAATATACACAAGATTTCTACAATTTTCAAAGTCTTCCTTATTTTAATATCTTTCTAAAATATTCAAATCTTCAACGTTCGAGTTATAGTTGTCATTTCTAAACATAATCACCAAGCTTCTCAAAATACTCCATTCATCCGTGAAACTATCGAATTTCCTCATTAAGAAGGATTTTCAACTGAACAGCGAGTCATGAATGCGCCACTGTTTTCACCTTTTCAACAGATTTTCAACAGCTACGCTTTTAGAAATGGAAGAAACCTAAACACATACATAAATATTTTGAAATAAAAGAAATCGATCTGAAAATACACCGTATTGCTTATTTCAAAAAATAATACTAAAACTTCGGATTTTTTCAGTTTACTATTATCAATCGTAAGAAAAGGCTAGGAGCTAATAGCGACTTCGAGTGCGTCAATTAACAGCCGATTATGAGTTCCGCAGCGAGGACATTTGCCGACGAAAGCCTCGTGAAAGGTTCTTGGTCGTCGCAAAGCCGCGTTAGAACATGTCAGAGAGTTATCATTTTGTATTCGAATCCGCTGGAATTGCTCTCGACTCGCGCGAGTGCGAGAGAACGATTGAGATCCACGCGTGAGGCACAAACAAACACGGCGTTCTTATGTAGTTTGGTAATTCCGAGCGGCAAGCTTCTGCTTTGAATTACGCTACGCGCTACCAATTAACCACAGTCGTAGCTCCCGTTGCGGTGTTAATTACAAACCAACGTCGCATCGAACACCGTGTGCGCGGGAGTGTTTCGCTCGGTTTTGGATTCCATCATTCCGCGCTCGACTCGCACTTGAACCACTCCAGGCTGGAGATTCATTTTCGAGCGTTGATGTTTCGAGAGAAGCTCTGCGCTCGACTTCGCTGGCGCCGACACGAACAGGGTTCAAGGTTTCATTAACCTTTTTTCCTGACGCTTACTTTAATTGCTTAGTTTACAGGGTTCAGTGTGATCTTCGTTATTCTGAAGTAATTGGCTCTACGTATTTGAAAAAACGAAAGAAGCTGTTTCAAAATTTTTGTAGTGAATTTTTAATAAATAAATATGATTCTTTAACGTGATCTTAACTGTAGGTCAACTTGATCAGAGTAATATCAATGTACTATTCATGTAAAAAAAAAAAAAAAAAAAAAAAAAAAAAAAAAAAAAAAAAAAAAAAAAAAAAAAAAAAAAAAATTTGAAGTCTAATATTATAATGTAGAATACATACAGTGATTCACAGATTCCTTCGCAAAAAAGTATGTTAAGTTTGTTTAAATTGCAAAAAAAAATATTTGCATTTACACATTAAAAATTATGGAAACTCAAAAATAATTAAACTCTGGAAGCTATAACAACATAAATTGATAGAAAAAATATAGATAGAGAATTTAGAATTTGAAAAACATTTGGAATAAATGTAAAGAAATCTGTGAGTCACTGTATTTAATAAGCGAATTTTTTGAGTGATCGGACTTATTTAAAAGTTCTATCAGCTTTAAACAAAGCAACAATCTTCCAAACAAAGATAAATGGAAAATGTCTTTTTAAAGTTAACGGTGTATCACGTTATAAGAGAAATTGACAATCGCATTCAGCGAACAATTCCCGTATTCCGTAGACATATTGAAACAACATGCATCCACAATTAAGAGAGAATGCTATCAGGAACGTGCCAGTAACTCCCAACTCGCTTATTGAACATCCTACATTACGGCGCATTCACCTCTGGGCATATAACAATTCAAGCTCGAATTGCACGAGAAACCATCTGATTAAAACGATATTTATTTCAGGGACTATTGTGAATTGTGCCAACGGTTGAATACTCAATTAGGGTACTAGGGACCATGGATCTAGCTAGAAGATAACTTAACCTTAACCAGTTGACATAACATTTAGACATAAAAACAATCAATTAAATTCGCTCACAGAATATTGTGACAATGCATACCGAATTAATACTATATATGTATAACAAGATTCGGATGCTTAATCGAATTCTGAATTCGTGGAGTTTCATTCTGTTGGATTCCAAGTCATAGAATAGAATACAACACGTTTACAAATCTAACAAGAGGTGTATTCAGCTGAGGATGCGATATCTTACAAAAGTGAGCGTTACGGTGTCGTAGAAAAATCTGGCGTCGAGTTTTCGGAGTCGGTGTATGTAATGTATGAAAATGACGTGGAAGAGATTGGGGAAGGGACAACGTGGAAGGAACTAGAAAAGGGACAAAGGTGCATGATGACTAGACTGCGGAAGTTTATGCATTTATGGCGATTTTCAAATTACAAAAACCTATGAAGACGCCTGCAGGTATAAAAATGCAATCAAATATAAGAAATATAATGCATTTTATAATATTTAGAAAATAAAACACACATTTATTTAAGATTCAGTTGCTGTTGTATATCTATACAAATATTAATTTGCATAAACTTCCGCAGTCTAATGATGACAAGCTGCTGTGCTAAATATTTAGAGAGCAGTGACTAACGATGCGTTAGCATTTACGGAAGAGTAGGTGTTGACTGACGGATATCTAACAATTCGATCAAAGTAATTAACATTTTCTTGTCGGATGAAGGGTAATATATTTATTTATTTTAATTAAATTAGAAAACATGGCACTGCGAAAGTGTTAGAAAAGGTGAATATAGAAAGAATATTTCTACATATATCCTCGTATTTCTTTATCACATGATCGAATTGCTTTCGCGGTTTATTTGAATGACCTTAGCGGTTGTAATTAGATCATTAATAGCTATAATATTATTCCGCTTCTGACTGACGCTGAAAGTAATAATGATTTACGTATCACACGCATACAAATATTTTAGCGATTCTTTAACCTTAACCGAAAGGAAGTGAAACCTTTTGGCTACTTTGGCTACCAGTATAAAACCAGGTGCACGCATGCGATTTTCTGTCAACGAGACTATTCGTCGCTTACGCATCTTCGGGAAATCTAATGGCGATGCCCCGTTAACTATACCTCGAAAGAGCTATAGCGAAGTATGACCTTAAACAGACGAGTGAATCGTTTGGTTCGCCAGGAAAAAAAAAGATCGCTCGATTAACATATCAGACGTAAGCACCGCTCGCTCCATTCACCATTGTGCGACGAAGGTTTGTACCCTGCTTTCGTTCGCCTCCAATGACGCTGGCTGAATGAACGGCACAATAATTAATCGCTCGGTAGTTTGTTAGAGGGTCGAAAAGAGAGGAGCAACGCGGAGAGCGAAACTCTCCTCGATCCCGGACCAAGGCGTTTGACGGTTCTCGTCGTAGACGGTGGCCACTTACGAGAATGCATTCCTTTTCGGTGCTTGACTCGACTCGACTCCTTGACTCGTTGTCGCTCCCCTCTTATCGCTAATAGAGAACTCGAATACTCGCGACGAACAACAAAAAATACTACGCAAACAAGCGCACGGAATATTCAAGCAACGATTTCCACGATTTCCAAGCACAAACCGTCGTACCAGAAAGATTCATTCTGCCCTTCGGATTTATTTTCTTGCGCGAAGATTACCACCTTTCCTCCCGTACCACCGGTTACACGGCGCACCATATAATCACGGGCGTATAGTTTAAAACGAATCGTAGCGGCAGCCTGCGATTATACGACAGGATGAACCTAATCCCAAGATTAGCAATCTGAACGTACGCGAAACACCGGCTATAGCCAATCTTCGGTAGAGGCAGGAAGCCTCGGTGAAAATTTTCTACTTATTCCGAGCATTAAATTCATATTAATTATGGTAATTAGTAAACGATTTTTCCTGCGATACTGTGATCTAGAAAGCGTGACAGGATTTTTGAAATGAGACCTTTAAGAGACTCGTTGAAGACCTTGGTGCAAAAAGTGGGTAAATCCAAGGTTTTTAGATTTTAGATTTTCGATTCTTGCACTAAACAATCAACTATAATGTATACATATGTACATGTACAAAACTTTAAAAAATGCAATGTCACTCGAAAGTGGACTTACCTGGTTATTGCACCATGGTCTTCAATTTTGGAAACCTTTGCTTTTATATTGTTGTTTAACTTAATAAATTTCCCAACTGTACTTTGTTTTATTACTAAGAGATAAATTTATGTTTAAACTTCGAGTAAGAATTGTGCAAAGTTGAAAATATATTTAACGTAATTGTTTAAGTTGTGAAATAATAAGGTGACTGGGAACTGGTTTTAGATCATCCAAAACACATTGAAACTATAATTTTTGATCGAGTGAGAAACTAAATTTTCAATCATCAAAAATGTATGGAAACTAATTTTCAATTTTGAATCAGTTTTAACTTAAGGAACTTGATATTTGAGTCAGTTTGAAGCTGAAATAACTTCAATTTTGTATAGATTTTAAACTTGAGGAATTTAAATTTTCCGACAGTTTTTACTTTAGGAGAATTTCACCTTGTAACTTGAATAAGTCTTTTATTTAATTTGAAACTTGAGGAACTTCAATTTGAATCAGTTTAGAACTTTAAAAAATTAAATTTTTACGTACAGGAATATCAATTTTCTCTCAATTTTAAATAATAATCTAAGTTTGTAAACTAAGTTTTCGTTACATAAAGAACAAATTTCCGATCATTTAAGACAAATAGGAAATATTTTCGCACCATGTAAGAACGAAATTTTTTATCAGGTATTTTTTGTATGAATAAAAAATCAACAAAAAACGTTACTAATTTGAAATTCTCAAGAAGCCAAATAGTTAATATTAAAAATAAAAATATAAGACACGTAATATCTAAACATTATAGTAAACGATTTTTCCTACGATACTTTGATTTAAAAAACTGTAAAACTTTCATCTAAAATATAAATCCTAATTTAGAATTTAATGACTTTTTGTTAATCCTCTTGCGTTCTTTGGATCTTTTTCTTACCCAGTTAGGGTTTCTGTTTTTTCCAACAATTTTGCTATTTCAAGAAAAATCTGAAGAAATACTAATACTATAATACTAATAGTTGTATTTTCTGTTTCTTGACATTATATCAAAAGTTGTCCACCCACATTGACGAATTATTCCAAGTTAGAGTTTTTAGAAAATTAATCTTTTATCATTCATGTGACTTTATCAGTATCTAGCAATTCTGCAAGAATTTTTGTGGTATATTCAATTATTGAACTCGTCACTCTAAGTAGATTATCATAATATAATTAATAAATAGACTGCGGATGTTTTCGCAAATTCATATTTTCAAGGGCATTGAAACATAAAACCAATTTAAATAAAAGTGTCTTTTACCCTCTAAATATTATAAAATATATTTTATTTTCGGTATTTCATATATTATTGTATCTGTGGTCATCTTTATACATTTTGGCACATTCAAACTCGCCATGAATGCATAAACATCCACGGTTTATTAATAAATGATTACAATTTCTGTGGCAAAACGCTGATAACGATATGAAAGATAGTTTAGCAAACATTTAATTGCTCCATCTCACCCGAAATGACCCCCTATCTCATTCCAACCGGAACAGAATCTACTACGAGCATGAAAATATACGCGACCTAGGGCGACGTTTCGCGATACTACTTACGATTATCGCGAATAAGCGTGTTCGAGGCTCGTTCGAAAGATAAACCGTGTCGCGAACCCTCCCACCGGCTGTTTCCTTTCTTTCCATACGTATACCTTCACTTCCTATCCTCAACTTTCCTGTACCTCTGGCAGGGGTCACCGTGCATACGCTTCCGAGTAAAACAATTCGACGCCTTTACAGAAAGGCGACTGATCGCTTTGGAATTCGTCGGTGTTCAAAAACGAACGGTATTTGTATGTACGTGAACAATGCTCGAGGACTCGTGGTTCGTGGTTCGAATTGCGTTATCGACATTGTGAACGAGAGAAAAGGGGACGGCTGGAAAAAATCGAAAATCGGAGGAATTGTGTTGAGAGGCAGAGACATGCGTAGTAAACACTCGCGAAGGAACTACTTAAATTGTTACACTATTTTTTCTATTGTGTTTCGGCAAAATGATTTTTCTCTATCTTCTTCTATTACACAAAACGGAAGAAGATAGCAAGTGATGTACTCTGCACCAATTTAGCCCAATGCAGGAATAGAAACAGATCACAGACCTTATAGTGATCTATACTTCTTGAAGTATATTTATTTATCTATTTATGGAAAGAATTCTTTGATACTAAACTAAATACAAGAGGGACATTAAATTATATAACAAAGACAAGATTATAGCAAATGAGTATAAATAACTATACTATAATAGTTTGTGAAATATAATTAAGGTTAATGACGTCAAATGCTTCAGTTCGCTGAATGTATATATATTTAAACAATTTTACATAAAGGTGTCCGAAAATTACCCCAAAGAAATAAACTTTTGGTTTACAAACCCTGCGATCAAAATTTATACTTTTTACTAGTATTTTTGGTTCATCGATGATATAATTTCATAAATAATATTGAGCATCTTGAATTTTTTCATTTTAGGAAAAATTGAAAGTGCCCGCCAATTTATACCTTCAGCAGCAAGGCTGCAATAACTTTCTTTAATAGCAACATCTTTTATAGCCCAGATTTTTATCGAAAAAAATTTTTTTGTAACTTTAAACAGTATATCTACAATCCCGAAAGTTTCAAAATTATTCCTTTAACAGGTTTTTTTTTTAAATTCGCAAACTCGGCTTATTTTTAACAGTCTATATGGAATTTCCCCTTAAGTTGGAAAACTGAGAGACGACTGAGACTTAAAAGCAGCACTGTATTAAACGGGTTTGAAATATGTGAATTATTAAATTACTGAGTGAAGGAGAAACCAACATTTGAGACAGAATTCGCGTTAAAAATTTCGATTAACCAAAGTAATTCCACCAACAAA
Organism: Perdita meconis; assembly: GCA_030770465.2. Classification (NCBI taxonomy): domain Eukaryota; kingdom Metazoa; phylum Arthropoda; class Insecta; order Hymenoptera; family Andrenidae; genus Perdita; species Perdita meconis. The sequence goes on along the minus strand of JASKOS020000003.1, from coordinate 11,422,126 downwards.
AACGTTCTATATACCATGTCTATAAAAAGTCTTTGTGTATAAATGCGATGAAGTGCGTATAAAATTGCACAAGAACGAATTGTAAAATTCCAAAGTCACTCCCCATTCTCTGCATCGCATTATCGCCTCAAGGTACAATAACGGTGATAATAAAACGATTATTGCGTCGTTTGAAATGGTAAACAAGCGACTTTCAACATTAGCGTACTTCGCAGCTTACTCCTGCTTCAAAAAAGCACGCGACGAGATATCGCATCGCACCTGTTTCAAACGTTTCTGATTATTCTATGCAAAGCACAAACTCAAATAGCAGACGTTGCGTAGCTCGCAAAAATAGATAAGTGTTTATCGGGCCCACAAGAAGCGAAAACGGTATCGCGACCGTGTACAGGTATTAGCAGTCACCGATAAAATGAAAACGTTCGACCTCGTACTCGCAATCGGGGAAAATGATTTTTCGCGGCGCGTTTTCAGAAGCACGAGCTCATTTCAATGGCAGACGGTACGAGGCGCGCAAACAAATCCGACCGCGCGCGATTTCAACGAAAATATGTCCGGTATTGACCCAACGCGCGAGCAATTCGCGCGCTGTCTGTGTTTCTGTTTGGACGGTCGTAACGAGGGATCAGAAACCACCCGAACAAACGGACACGTAATGGGCAAACATCTGCACACAATGACGAACGGAAAATCCGCGAACGGCAGCCGTGCGAAACTCGAAAACGCGCTGAAATCGCTGTACCAACCTTGTTGCGATAAGTGCTGGGCAGACAAGCCCACTGCGCGTAACTCATATGAACCATTGTCGAAGGGTTTCCTTCCGTCGCGAGAAATCTTCTGGACAAGCTCTCAAGCTTCCCTCTGCGTCGTATCAACGCGCCATCGCAGCTCGTCGCACCAGTGGAACTTTAATTCGAACACGCGAAGAAACAATCGGCACCGGGACAACCGCCAGATCGAAGCGCGTCACTTTTCGATCAGCTGTCACCGCGTCACCGCGTCGATTGATAAAGCTTCTCCATGACCTTCACCGCGATATCGATTCACAATAGACTTAGAGATATCAGCCGCGTCGATAACGCGTTCTCTGAATTAAAAGGAGCCGCGCGTTAACATCGGGTCTATCGGAACATCGGGACAACGATCGACTTAGAAGCGAGATCGCACCGAAATGACGCTCCTCCGCGTCTGATAACAAACAACCGACGCCGAGACTACGATTGTCAATGCCGTTGCACTTTGAAGCACGTCGAAGTGACGCGGTTTCGATCACTATCGTCAAGACGGAGTCCCGGCATCAAGGAAACACGTGCGCGTTCCTAGGTGTACAGTGTTGGTATTGCTTGGTATACCTTGTCGCCGGGAAGGATACGTCTCGGCGATCGTGCTCGAAAGCCAGCGGATCGCTGCCACTGGCCCAACTAAAGGGAACCTCGACAACAGCCCGTTCCGCGCGGTCGAGGCATACGGGACCCTCAGGCCCGTACTAATGCGCCGCGCGGTGGGCTAAACAACGAATCTATTACATGTAGGTATTAAAATCAGCTGCTTATATCAACTTGTTACGGTGTTGTTGTGGGGGGAAGACTTTAATTTTCCTATTTCTGGTGATTTGGATTGTGAAAATTAATTTTTAAAAAGTACAAGTAATAAAAATGAAAAAAAATGTTCATTTCTTTATATCAGTTTTTAACTTTTCATTTTTGAAGGAAAAGGCAAAATAAATATACTTTAATATGATAGTGAAAGTTACTCAGTATCGGAATTTTGAATATTAATCAGAATCTTGAGGGGAGTCATCTATTGTCGAAATTGTTGGTTGTGTACATACGTACAGTAGGATCCTCATTAACTGACTTGGTATTTGTAATGCAAAATGATAATAATTAACAGAGCATTAAATTGTAGTACAAGTTTTACTTGAGGTCCTGCCTGACCCTGTATTCTTTTACTTTTAGTGTATTAAATAATTGAAACTGTAGGGTATCTGCTTAACGGCACACTAATAGGACAGTTAGCCTAGATAACAAATATTGGGGATAATTGCAATTCGGATAATCGAGATTCTACTGTATCGCTGTGACTTTTGGATCTAATATTAAATAAAGAACATTGTTGAGTAACAATTAAAAGTTACTACATATTATTAAATTAAGCTTCAATAAAAAGAAACAGAGTTCTAGGAATAGAGAAGTTTAGGATCTATGGGCTTCTAGAATGTTAGAATTCTAGAATTGTGGAAGTTTGAGATTAAATCAACTCCAAGCCTTGAAGCCTTGAAACCACAGAATTTCTAGATTAAAGGAATCGCAATTAACTGTAGAACTCTGGAATTCTAGAATTCCGAAAGTCTAAGATTAAAACTGTAAGTTACAAAGACTGAAAAAGGCATTCTAAAATTCGGGAATTTTCGAACCATGGAAGTTTATATCTCTGAAATTCTGAGCCTCCGAGATTATAACAACTCGATACTACAATGCGTTGAACACACCACAATCTTAAAATTAGGAATTATCAAAAACAGAGTATAATGGAACTCTGGAATTAGAACTATTAAAAGTTGCGAAACTTCCGTGCGGAGAAACTCGGAAATTAAAGAACTTCTGAACTGAGAAACTTCGTCTCTCCTTATGCTTAAACCTTTAATACTTCGAAACTTCTGAGTAAGCTGAGACCATATAATAGCTATGCCTCTACTGAGGCGACAATGAAGAACCTTTTGTCAATTTTAAGTAGTGGCTGCATGTTCCAAAATATCTCTAAATCTAAGTCTATACTCAAACAACAGTAAGAAACAAGAGCGATTTTTCCAACGTACATGGAACATCAACAAAAGTTCCTTGTTGTTTCAATGTAGACGTAAGTCCAAAATATAATGTTTTCTGAAATGATTCCAATTGCTAAAGAGAAAGTACAATACATACATATAATGAATGAAATGTGCATAGTCAAATGATAAAATGGATATTCCAATTACAGTTGCTATAAATGGACAATTAATGGCGCCGTGGGAAAAAAATGATGTAGTAAAAACTATACATATAGTGATCCTCAAGGGAGTGGTCGGAAAATACGCAGCCATGTTGATCTAAAACGAAAATCACAAATTGGTGGTCACATTCAAAAAGAGTGTACAGATATCTATCAGACCGGCATTTCCTTGTTTGCATGTCCGAACCATAGAAAAGTTATGATGTCTATGTGGGCATAATGTGTTTTAATGTGGGCATGCATCATGTGGGCAAAGAATATCTACTTTCAAAAAGTATCTATAACGTCTAATGACGTCTAATCGTCTGATTGGTCTGATGCACTATTCGCCATCTTGAATTATCTTTTCTGACGTCACTGTGGGCAAATTTGCTCGGTTATCTTTGCATCATTCTCTCCCATGGGCACGGTGTATTATAGAGGTGTTCCGACAAAGCACCTCTGTCTGGTTGGTTTTTTGTGATCAATAAATGGAAGATCCTCTGGTCGCCGCTAGGGGCGTCATAGTCAGAACTCCGCGTACTGTATACATGTGTGCGAATGAAGTGCGTCACAGATGATCACAGAGATCGGTCACCTCACCACTTGAGCTCGCTGAACCAGTAGAAGCGCTCCCCATGGATGTTTCTACTCAGACGCACTCTAGCGATTGATAGAAGATGTTCCATCTAATAATCACTCATTTCTGAGGGAACTTACAACACCTGTATAATACACCGTGCCCAAGGGTTCCTGTGCATGGGCCGTGTCTATAGGTACATATAGTACCTTCGGTTTAGAGCAGCATGGCGTCGACCAATAGGAGAGAAGAACGCGTTTTCCGATCATTCCTTTGAGGATCACTAACAAAGCAGCAGAAGAGAACATCTACAGGCATAACACTATATTTGTGTCGGTGATACGTGTAGGGAATTTTCTGATAACTCTAGTCCCAATAATATCGATATCCTGAAATCGAGAATCTCCTAAATTTTCGAGCACAAAGCGCGCAAGACAAATGTTAAACCGCGCTTCTAGAGGTGAGAGGCCCGCAAAGGTAAAGCCGGGGGTTCCCATTAGAAAAAGGCACGGCGCGCGCAGTCCTGAAAACCGCCTGGAAAAGTCGAAGCGCGCCTTGCCAGAGTGCTTTGTACTTCAAGACGAGTCTACTCGTAAAAATCTACGTTTTCAGGTGGTTTTCAGGACCACGCGCGCCGCGCCTTTATCAAATGGGACCCCGGCTTAAGAGTGAAAGTGACGCAGGGCCCTCGACGCGACTGACAACGGCCCTGAGTGTCTAAGTATCGAGAGGACAAGGCATAGTCGCGTGTTTTCTACGGTTTGCGTTGACGGGCGTAAGCGAGCGTTTCGTTCGAAAGGGGCGAACCGAAGTGTGCTGCACCGAGGGGGAAGGCGCATGCTGGCACATGACTCACCGACTTACCAAATGACCAATGAACTAAACAAGGCCCCTCCTTGCATTCTGAATGCACGTTACGTATCGACAGAGGCCAGAATCGCTCGCGGCGAGAGCGGCTCATCAAAATGCTATTAACGACCGTTTGCCTCCCTCTGTTAGCTCGTTGAAATTGAAAGCGCAGGCAACCCCCCGACACCCTCTTCGTCGACGATTGTTCTTGGAAATACGTCAAAGCATTCGTCGCGGGGTATTCTGTTCATTGTCGATAAAGAAGCTGCGCGACGCCTTGTCTTGCGTTTCACAGCGGTGAAACCAGTCGACAGAAGACGTGGCTTGGGGAATTATACAGTAGAACGTTGATTAACAGACTTAATAGGGTGAAAGTACTCGAAGTCGACCACTTTTAGTGTTTTGCTTTAAAAAATAAAGTGACAACGGTGGGCGAACAAATAGCGTTTGTATTTTATAAAAATTTATACTTTTAGGTGTTAGCTTCACAATCTTAGAATATTTGCTTCTTTTGGTTAAGGATGAACTTCAGTAACATTAAAAATAGGCGAAAATCTTTGGGAACTGGAAGAATGATAATCTTTATACAATAGTAAAACACCCCGCAAAATTAAAACAAAATTTTTTTTAGATTAATTCGGTAGTTTTTAAATGATTTAACTTGCAATTTAACATGTATTTTTTATGAGGAAACACAATATTGAGAAATATATTACAAAATTAAGAAATATTAGGACATTTTTAAGGAGGCTTACCACCTTGGATGCGTGAAAATCAGGTTTATTTAATAATTTCTTTTCATTTAAATAACGAATTTAATAGAAAAATATATTAATGACAGGTATTGTGCATCTTAGAGATTAAAAAAAAAAAATTGCTCGTTTATTTCTTTTCAACAAAATCATGGCACTGAGACCACTGCATATGTCCTTTTGAAATTATTTTACCGATCGTCGTGACACAGTTTTCCAATCTCGTGTATTCTAGAAGAAAAAACCAAAAATATTCAGTCGTTTCGTAACAAAAACTGAAGAAGTATGTATGTAGGGATATTTCAAAATAAACATTTTAATGAAAATTGTGAGCGTTGCAATAAAAATTCCAATCTTTAGCTAAAGATTTGGTTACACAAATGTCTGCAACTAGAAGTATATTCAAGCAACCATCGAATCCGCAAGTAATTCATTAAAGTAACATAAAATTCTCTCCAAATTTAAAATTAATTGGACTGACAGTCTCTGCTGAGATTCATACAACGCCGATTGACGAGACAATTTTAAATAACAGTGATTCTAGTATTGTAATTTTGTTAACAAAACATGAACGAACAATTTTTCCTGAATGTTTAATATATGCACACTAAATGCCATTAATACCATTTCCTATTAAATTCATTATTTAGATGAAAAAATTGTTGATTTTCACATATTAAAATCTTTCTTGTGACACCAGTGAAGATTAAGATTAATTTGCTTTCAAGTTCATTTAACATTTCGCACAGTCAATAAAGACTATAGAATAAAATCTAGCATGATTGACAAGATTCAGAAGTGACAGAGGATAAAGTTGAATGGTTTCGCGTCTATTTTTCTAGGCCTTGAGTCTCTTCTAAAAGTAACGAAGCGTGCGTAAACGTAAAAGAGTGTGCAGAGTTCAATCGAAATCGTTGAATTCTCAATTGAACAGTTCCTGTACGTTTACTTGTCAGTGTTCTAAGTTCAATTTACCGTGTAGAATTCGCAATGCGATGATTTTCGCGTCCACTTGAAGAGTGACAATAGGAACACAGAGAGAAAGAGAAAGAGAGGGAACAGTTTCCCTATCAATATTCCTCTCGAGACCTTGGAAAACGCGGTGGAACGTTCTTTGGTCGTGTTCAGAGGTAAAAGTAATCGATCGCGGCGCCTGCAGACTCGCGCAGCACAACTGCAGCCTGCATGCCCGGCTGCATAAGGGTAGGCGTGACTGAAACGGCTCTAAATCCAGACCACACCAGAGAATGCGATGAACGGGTGGAAAAGACTTCTGAAATCGAGCGTATCGATGGATATCGAAGGTTCAGAGTCTTCCTAGTAATTACTTATTCTATGCAGTTGCTAAGTTTCACTTTTGACTCGCAGATTTTTCTCTACAATGGACCAAAACAGAGCAGATCCGTATTAACAATTCCCATAGTGAACATGGGTGGTCACCAATAAAACGGTTTCTTAAAATAGTTGCAACAATTAAGTGTTTGGGACACGGTGATATTTAGACAGCGGATTTTATGCATTTTTGGCAATGCTAAGTATGCAAAAAATCTATGAGACTGTTAACATATGCCAAAATATACAAAATATCAACAATATTATTCAAGTTAGAATGTTTAGAATATTAAACATACTGTTTTTTAAGTTCCGATTTATTTTTTGTGCTTGTAAAAATGTTATTTTGCATAAAAATCCGTTATCTAGTGATATTTTCATACCTCTTGATTCTATTCAAGCATTCACGAAAAAATTCATAACGTTTAAAGCTTGAACTAAAATCCATTTTCATACAGCACTTATAATACGTATTTTTGTAAATAAGATTCAAACATGCGTTGAATGTTAAAAAAAATCTTAGAATTTCGTTAAAAAAACAGATAAGGTGGTTTTAATTTTTTAATAAGTAACAATTTGTATTATTGTCATCTGTTAAAAATGTAGAAACTGAATTTTATATAGTATTGGAATAAGAAGGAATAAGAAATTTGTATAGTAACTCTAAATTTCTCACATTTTTCGTAAAAATAAGACAATTGTTAAAGGACATAAAATACGCTGATGAGTAAAAAAAGACCTGAAGACTATAACAGGGTTAAATAAAAAGTTTTGTGCCATTTTCTCAGATTTCAATTTATTGTCATATGATTATTAAATAATTTTTGTTTAGAAAAGATTTTTATAATACTGTATGGAGTACTTGGAGAAATGCAACGACTATTTATAGTTACATTCTAATTTTTATAATACAGAAAAATATTATTAGATCTGATTGTGAGCGTATATTTAATTGACTTAATGAATTCCTGTTATTACGGTTATTGGAGGCTTAGAAACTACGCAGGGTTTGCGTCTTAATAATGATTTCGACTGCTTCAGTTTAAAAAATTTTGAACAGTTCAACTTAACATGAATATGAAGTTTGATATGCCTCCAAATAATGTACAAAAAAATCATGAAGATACTTTGTGGCACTTTTCTTAAAACTCAAGTCAAAAGCGATAAACGTTTAATATAAAAAAAATGAGGACAAATTGTTAACATTTTTCTAAAGAATGCACAAAAAATCAACAAAATTAAGATGATTTGTGCGCTTTGTGTATTTCTCATAATAAAATTATCAATTTTCGGGGTATTCTCTGCTTCTTCGGAAAATTTGTGTCTACCTCGTTCTCTATTTAATAAATTGCATTCTTGGTTCCATTTCGAGGACTGTTCAACGAGTTGCAACGATTCGCATAACGGTTTGAGCGCGTTTCACGCCGAGTATGCAGGTCCTCAACTAGTTAACTGAATTTCGCTGACAGCGCGCAACTTCCACGACAAAGGCTTCCCTCCTTAAATCAACGCCAAAAGATTAATTCCTCGGAATATGTAGAGAGAAATTCCCCAATTCTATTTCGGACTCGTAACGGACCTCGTCAGATATATTCGACATGGGGACGATCAAAGCGATCGCTCCGCGAGTTTCGAATTCCTTCGCGATGTTCCGTCACTTGCAATCCACGCGCGTCTATTTTTAACAATGCTGGAATTCAGTCCAGAGTTCGGAATTTACACTCCGGATAATCGAATCGGATTACCGCGACCTCTAACAACGAGCGTTTCATAAGAGCGGCGCGCAGAAAGGGAAGAAAACGTAACGCAAAGCTCGTCGATTGATTCCTTTGAGGCTTCTGTTCGACTGGCTCTTCAAAATTAATTATCGAACTGCTGTATCCTGGAAACTGGAAAATAATTCGCACAACCGTTGCGAGACATAAGAAGACGAAACTGACCGAAACATTTTTCCAATAATTAAAAATTGCTTTGATAAATCGTCTCCATGAAGTACGATTAGGAGCAAAGTATCCAATTTCTGAAATGCGTCGATCGAGCGACTCCTACCTCTTGGGCCCATCCTTGAAGTCGAACCACGTCACGACACTGATCAATTTCTCTGGATTAGAGCGACTCGTCGAACCGAGTCAAGTACTCGGGTTAACCGAACCCTTTCCAGTACACAAGATACTTGCAACTCAATTCTCGAAAAAACTCGATTCGGACGAAGTAGATTGGGACTAGTTGTCACAAACGTTAATAAAAAAAAAACTATAAACGATAAAAAAATATTTATTAGCTAATAATTATGCGTGACACATCAATCACTACAGCACAATCATTCAGTTGTCTGTGAAGCGATAAGTTTAGGACGGTAAAAAGAAATTGTCACTAGTCGTCAAAGTGTCAATTTTGAGGGAATTCTGGAGCCTTTAATTTTTCTTTAAGAGGAAGAAACCAAGAATTTTCTTATTTTTCATAAAATTACATTGTCGATGAACTTCAAAAACTATAAGAAAATACAAAATTGACTATTTAGTGGGACTTCAAAAGAAAAGTAATGATTTTAACAAAAAATTGTTATACCATTTATGCACAAGAAATTTTCCAATTTCAGGTTTTTATAAAAGTTGCAAGTTCATCGACAATGTTATTGTATGATTATAATTTCATATTAATAATATCTTATTGATAAGATAAACACATGTATTTATGGCAGTGCTACTGAGGTATAGGCCGTTTTCTTTAAACCGCAACGGTTTGCGGTGATCTCGGCTGTCAGAAATGGAATTATGAAATGCTGTTTCGGAAATTCTCTTCGTATAAGTCCCTATTGTGCACTGATCTCATTGGAAAATAAGAAAAATCAAAATTGTAAAAATGGCGTCTTTAAAACTGTAAAAACGGGATTTTTCATTAAAAACAGAGCTATTTTATTTTTCTCTTCGACAACACAAGAGCTTTTATTAACTTATGATTGGGTTCAGTTTCCAAACTTGACATGTTTTACATATACTCAATTTTTTTCAGATCGATTGAAACCTCCACAACAATTAGCAATCGCTAAAAAAATGAAGAGAAAATATAATTTCGAAAAAAACGCGTTTGAAATTTGAGTAAGTTGAGTACAACCAGTTACTACAAATTTTTATACGCTTCATAATACTAATTAATATTATTCAAAAGCACAAGACACCATTTTCATTCTTATTCTTGTAATAAATTCCCAAAGAATGTTAAATTTTTTTACCAAATCTAACTGGCTAATCCCCTTAAACTATGTCTGAACTAACCTTCCTGCAGTAATAATTTGTTAAAAAATGTGAAAACCATCCCCGGTCTCCCCTAATGTTCGTATCACACGTCCCGGGTACTCGGACGTTTCTACTTTGCATACGAATTCAGTTCTGGTATTCGAAGTACCGTTTCAAAAATCGATCGTGAAAATCACCGGCCCCCTTCAATCAAGGGTCAACAAACTTATTACGGGCATGTGGATCGTGCTTCATAACTGTAACAGTGTCAACTAACGCGGGTTGCATAATAAGGACGACAATCTATGCTTTTGATTGGGGTCACGCAGGCCGCCGGTGAATAAGTAATGCGAATCCACGACTACTAGTTCGACGGAACTGACAGTCATTAGTTGTAAGTCGTAATATCCAGCTTCTTAATGACCATAACGCACGTGTATCAATGGTTGCTTGCTATCCGAGATGAAAGAACCCTTAATGCCTATATTGTTGAGAACATAGATTCTAATACATATGAAAGTGAGAGTTCTAATACATAAGAAAGCCCCATGGGCTTACGGTGTTAGGCCACCTTGGAAGTCCAAAAATCATATACATATAAATTCCAGAATTTTTTGTAACGAAATTATAAAATAAATTAAAAAACTTTTTTTATGGACTTTATTCTACATTCATTGTAGTGTTGAAAAAATGTAGAACTAGTTTTTTTCATTTAACAAATTGGTGTTGCCAGAGATCTTTCATTTTTGCAGGTTTTAAAATGCCATTGTTTAGCACTCACAATAGAAATCCAGTATGCTTTGACACAGGATAAAACAACAAAATTTTTTATTGAAATTTACCACAAAAATTTAAAGATACAGTATCAATTTTAGGGACCAAATTGCGCCTAAAAATGTCTGTATTCATATTCTCTCTATAGTATTATACATATGCTCTAAGGATTTGTCCAACGATTAGTTGTAAAATATGAATAATTTTTTTGTATCATTTTATGATCCAGCGTTGGATATAATTTCTGTTTATTTCTACGAAAGGAGGTTATTCTTTGCAGAAGTATTTCAAAGCAAACGAAATTCTACTACCAAATAAGTAGTCTTCGCAAGTAGTCTAGCTTCTCAAAGACACGTGTTAGTATATAAATAATGTATTCCCGTCCGATAACAAACGTTTCTGCGAACCGTGCATAGGTAAGCTGGCCCAGTTACATTCCCGTATCTATTTCAGCTGAATTAGTATGTCGTCATCGCTGAACAAGAACGTGTTAGGGAAACCGTGACTCGTAGCCCAATTGTTCAGTATTTGATTTTTAATCAATTGTGTGAGTGAAATATCATCGTTCCGACAGTAAATTTTTCCACAGTAACGCACGCGTCGAAAAGTTATTAACAATTAGTCAACCTACGCTTATAAGCAAATAACTCCTGTCTCTCTACTCGAAGCGTGCGAAACGATGATATTATCGCACGTCAGAGGTTGATCCGTTATTGTACAAGGTCCTACAGTAGAACCTAGATTATCTGACTCTCAATTACTAGTAGTTCTCGATTAGTGCGAGATTGTACAATGTTAGAAATTTGTATTGTATGTTTCTTTTAAATTGAAGCCATTTCTTATGTATTGCATATTCAGATAGTGCGAATTCGAATAACATGATCGATTTCTGAGGTTTATTTCTCGCATACTCGACTAAATACTAAATGGTATCACCTAAATCTACTAAATAGTACCCTTAATTTTTATTAGCAAGGCTTCCAATTATTAACTGCATTAGGTGTAAGAGTACAGCAGGACTTTGAGTAAAATTTGAACCACGCTTTACTCATTTTCAACTAGGGTAGATGTCCCAATTACTGCCAGTGTCCCAATTCCCAATTATTAAATAATACAGGGTGTAACAAAAATGTTGCACGTCCTTGAAAGGGGTGATTCCTGAGGTGATTTTAAACAACTTTTTCCTTAGCGAAAATGTTAGGTGAGGCTTTGTTAACGAGTTATCAACGAAAAACATTAGCCAATCAGAGAGCGAGAACAGTAGACGAACCTTGGCGCGGGGGATTGCTACGCATAGCTCTAGCCCGCGTCGAATTTCATAGACTGTTCTCGCTCTCTGATTGGCTAATGTTTTTCGTTGATAACTCGTTAACAAAGCCTCACCTAACATTATCGCTAAGGAAAAAGTTGTTTAAAATCACCTCAGGAATCACCTCTATCAAGGACGTGCAACATTTTTGTTACACCCCGTATAGTGTATAAAATATGACGAACCAAAAAATTGTGTTATTCGCAGATTCGTTACATTGTACGCAGATTTTTATTACTTATTACTTATTAATTAATTTTTCATATTTAATGTATAGAACTATTTTTTTAATGAATGAAATGTTAAACAATATTATGTTCCATACTTGGACAATTTTTAAGTTATATAACACGTAAAATAATTAAACGAAGTCACGTTATAATCTTAAGGTGACAGTAATTAGAACATCTACCATAATTATTGATTATTTACATTTTATATTAGAAATATTAAGTCGAATAATCGTGATTCTACTGTAATTGAATTGGTCAATTTGGAAAGAGGTTATTCCTAATTTTTTCCACGACTTAGCATTTCTAGAACTCATTCCTAGTTGACTCATATATTTCCATGATAATTTACAGGCAGTTCTGTATCATGTATAAATTCCCTTTAATGGCATAAATTATTATTATGATTTTTCCAGAAATATAATGAAATGCTGTACCTTTTTCGCTTCTCTTGTAAAATCTGAAAGAGTAGAGAACCCTTTTCAAAATGACCGATTCAATTTTATTTACAAGCCGTAGAAAACGTGGAGTGCCCACATTTTTCCAAACAATTTGCCCAACGTGTTACTGTCTCCCATCGTATTCATTGAAACCCGTTGAATCTTCTTATTCGAGGAAACGGTCAATTCATCTACTAATGGAAGTAAAGTGTCAAACAGAGGAGTGCTGCCCGACAGAGGAACAGGACGTAATCTTTGCAATCTATTTGCGCCTACAAACACAGAGCCCCACAAATATCACAACCGTCTATACACGTCGAACAAACGAAACAGTAAAACGAGACACCGTATTGCTTAGCTTCTCGCTTCTGACCAAAATCGATTAGAACGTAAAATGAAATGTTTATGAATCTATTCGCCCGGTGATGCGAATGCGCCGTTATCAGATGCGAATCAACGAGTACTCGATCGTCAAATTGCGCATCCCGCATACGGAGAAACATTCGTTGCAACGTTGCAACATGATCATCCACAGTGTAATCTTTCGTACACGCTTCCTTGACATTGCGGACAGCAACAACCGTGACACGTTAATGTCACGTTCTGCACGATACACCGCATTAATTGCACAAAGACCTCGAGCTGCACTTACGTCGCGCGTTTATACCCGGTGCGTTATGTCACACAGTGGATTCACAATGTTCTCATAACCCTGAAACGTGACGCCAATGTCGATTTTTCCGGGAGGATAGAGTACACGGTTTAACTTCCGGCGATGACCGTGAATGACGCGTCACAGTTCGAAATAACTTTCGATGATTGTGATTACGGTAAAACGTGATCGCATGTTCCTTGTGTACGTAAATATTGAAAAAATATTTATGGAGAATTGGGGATCTCAGATGTGAAAGAATTAACTATGAAATGTCCCCGAATGATTAGTATTCTCAGTTATACACTGTTTTGCAGCTGATTCAAGGCGCCTGAAGAACGGCAATCGTTGCTCGAGCTGCCAATGCTGAGTAAACTAGGATTTGAAATAACAAATAGAAACATTGTCAGTGTATTTACTTGAACCCAGTTAAATTGGTTATTTTTAAATAATTAATTACTTTCGTATTAATGGAAATACTCCTTCAAATATTTAATTTATTCTACGTGTATATGAAATATGTATTTCAATAATATATTTTTCGGCAGAAACTTGAAACTGTTTGAAATTTTCAAGCTTCAAATTTGCAAGCTTTCAAACTTTAAACTTCGAACCTTCAAGTTTTCAGAATTTGAGAAGCTTCAAAGATTAAAGTTTAAATAGTTTAAGCTTTATGCTTCAAGTTTTCAACCTTTAAATTTTCAAGTGATCAAGTCTGCAAGCTTAAAATTTCCACGTCTTGAAACTTTCAGCATTTCAGGCTACAAAAATAAAAATTTCCAAGTTTCAAATTTTCAAGTTTTAAATTTGCACACTTTAAGCTTTTAAATTTTCAGTTTCAACTTTTTAAACTTCAAGTTCTAAGCATTCAGTTTCAACTTTTCAAACTTTCAGTTCCATCTTTTTAAACTTCAGGCTTTCATGTTTCCATGTTTCACGATTGAAGTTTCCAGGTTTCAAGCTTTCAAATTTTCATCTTTTATAGTACCAAATTTCAAGTTTTCAAATTTCAAGCTTCAACTTCCTCAAGCTTCAAGCTTTCAGGTTTTCAGTTTCAAGCTCTCAAGTTTCAGTTTTTCAAACTTTAAACATTCAGGTTTCAATGTTTCAAAGTTTTAATTTCCAAACTACAGTTTTGACTCAAAATACGGTGGGGTACTGGAACCGGGAGCATCCTTATTTCGAGTCAGGTACTACGTTTCGGCCGGTTTGATCTTCGCCGCGTAACTCGATACGGTTGAGGTAGCGGCGAGGGGACTCGCACTGTCGCACAAGCCATAAATTTCGCTCGGCTCGCCGCGGCATCCTTTGACGAAAGGCGGAATATGATTGTTCCTCTTATTCTGAGAGCTACGCGTTCAATCCGCGCGGACTGAGTCCGATACGAAGCTGCTCTAATTCGTAACTATGTATAGTAAAAAGTCCGCGCGGACCGAACGCGTGGCTGTCAGAATAAGAGGACCAATCATATTCCGCCTTTCGTCAAAGAATGCCGCGGCGAGCCGAGCGAAATTTATGGCTTGTTCGACAGCGCGAGTCCCCTCGCCGCTACCTCAACCGTATCGAGTAACGGGCAACGACAAAGCAAGCGGTGGGGATACGAAGATTCTTATTTCGAGTCAAGCCCAGGCACCCTATTTCGAGTCAAGACTGTATATGCTCTTAAGTTTTCAAGTTTCAGCCTTTCAACCTTAAAGTTTTGCGTGTTTAGTTCCAGATTTCCAAGCTTCAAGGTAGTTTTAGGCTTTCAAGATTCAAGTTTCTAATTTTTAATCATAACAGTTATATTATTAATTATATTATTTAATACAAAAAATATTGTTGCGAGCACCGGGTATACTACCCATTATTTCAATTAGTAATTCCAATTCATACATCATAAAAAAGAATTTTCAAATATTCTCGTATGTAAAATTGAGAAATGAAGTAGATTTTCAAATATTATCTTATTTAAATGAAAGCATTTGTAACACTTTTACCCAGCACTGCGAGTAACTAATCTTCTTATTAAGTGCTTAACTTTCTTATTAGGCTGATTAATAATTTAAAAGTAGTATTAGAATCATCCAGCATTAAACTAACTTATCTATTTCAATTGTGAAACACTAAACGTAATATGAATATTTAACTTTCGCATGTGACGGTAATCAGCAAAAGTTTGAACTTTGGAATCGTAAAAACTTTGCTCGAAGCCTGAGTCGGTCTCTTAAATAGCACAAAATAACGTATAATTAAAAAGTTATGTGTTATCATATTATCGGAGCAGAACAAAAAAAGGTTATTGTTAAGTAACTTTTCTCATTATTTTGAAGACTTACAATTCAGCCAAAAAGATTATCCAGCATTTTCCATAACATTCTGTAAAATGAAACAAGCAATTACCATAAAGATGAATCATCAATTAAAAATTTTAAGCAAGCTTCGAGCAATTCGATCAACGATTGATTACATTTAGAAATTTCAAATCACTGACTTGAACCAACTTGCAAATCATTAATATTGTTTCTTGAAATATTCTGGAATAGCAATTGAGCTAGATGAGTTCTTCCTCATTCGCCTTACCGGTCAGACCCCTCCTCACAGATTATCATCCATTAAGGAGCCTGGACAACTTTCTCGAGATTAAGCTACTGCCCAACCGACAGATAAAAAGTGTATGCAAACGATTCGTCGAATCCATAAACGGAGAAAAAGAAATCAGCGATACTGAATTCTGAAAGAGATGACCTTTCAACCTCCTAACCCACAAAATTTCCGCTTAATAAAAAAAAAAAAAAAAAAAAAAAAAAAAAAAAAAAAAAATCAAGTTTCTACTTTTTACATCGTAATTATAATCCGCGACACAGTTCTGTTCCATTAATATCTACGAATTCGTAACAATGACACGCGCAACATGAAATACTTCTCCGTGACAAATATTTATCTTTGTCTTGCGCCGCGAGGTATGCAATATCGTGTCCACGGTTCCTGCAAACTGACGAAAACTAATGGCCCACCGAAACAAGAACCGTTAATTTTCTAGACGTTTTAGGAATGCGGTTCCAGCAATAGCGGAGCGTGTTCGAGGGAGCGTTATCGTATTCGAATTTCTCGTTATGCGCCGCGAAAGGTCAAGGAAACGTATTGTACTTTATTGACCGGTGCAACAACGATACGCAACTTTGTGATAAATCGCGCGCATGAAAGGCATTCATTGTGTCTTTTGTCGTTCATCTTTGCGCCGTGGATGGTGCCCAAACAAAGAGTCCAAAGAGGAACTGGGAAGAACAAAGCTGACGTTATGCAAAGAAAGTGCCGGCAATTTTTGCGACAATCGGCGAGAATCAATTGTAGCTTTTGTAGAAACAGCGTATAATTCAAATACGTAGATTCTGCGGATATTTACAATTGGAATCAGTAATTATAATCACGCGACAATATATTTCGAATCGACGATGCAAAGTTATTAAATAATTTATGATAAGTAATTGCAGAGTTCTGCTTTTTATCACTTGCGCGTGCAGAAAATGCAATCAATTTCCGAGCTACGTATTACGTGCAACTAGCAACGAAGGATTAAACGCTGTTTATGAATCCTTTAATTATCCTTTAATTAATGCCAACGAGTTAGTAACGCACGTATGTATATTTCCGTGGATAGTTATTCGTTTTGAATATACATACGAGATTGAATTTTCAACAAATCTGTATGCGTATTCCAGCAATATTGCATATTTCATACAGCCGTAACTCCAACACAAACACGTGCCTCCGCATGAAACAAGAAAGTTACGTAATAGGTAGACAAAGACCTTGATAGTGACTGACATTCAGTTAAGTACCTGACATTGGCAATCGTTATAGCACCTATTGTACTTGAACGACAGCGCAGCCAGCAATCGTCTCGAAAATTGCGCACACCGTTTACGTCTAAATCGAACAGCGTATGCAAAATTCTATGCAAACCTTAAACGAGTATCTTGGACGAAACATAATCTACAGTAGATGATTAAGAACCATCTGCATAAATTGACAGTTCATTAATCAATGAAGGCTGCTTAGTTACTCTTAATTTTTGAAAATATATACTAAAAAAACAATGTAAATAATATTTTTAAACAATTCCAAAATAGCTATTGCTGTACTGTGGCTTTAATAATTACTTAATCTACTGCACATTATACACAATCACAGTTTTTATAAATACAGTTACTCGCATTGATGCGAAAGATAAAGATAATCTGCATTTTTAGATTCCACTCCGATATAAAAAATTGGCAACAAAAAAAAAAACAGTTCAATCTACGGTACAAAGAGTATCGCAAAAACGAAAAAAGTTATTGTTTTTAATGAAAAGATGTTCGTAATAATTTACTAAATTAGTATTATAATTCACGAAAGATATTCATTAACGAGTAACTGCAGGAAGTATTATGGTTTGAGTTGAGATGGAGACTACAAGGAAAATAAAACTATAAAGGTTGTGATCATGAAGGGATACTAACCCTTCATACCGCTGTGTAACAGGATAGTTAATCTTATCTTGTGTAATCATACTTTCCTTTTTATACGTAATTTATATCTAACTAGCAATGTTTATCACTTACTCGTTGTATA
This sequence comes from Perdita meconis, assembly GCA_030770465.2. Classification (NCBI taxonomy): domain Eukaryota; kingdom Metazoa; phylum Arthropoda; class Insecta; order Hymenoptera; family Andrenidae; genus Perdita; species Perdita meconis. The sequence goes on along the minus strand of JASKOS020000003.1, from coordinate 11,404,406 downwards.
ACTTTGTTTTTACGTTCAGAGAGTCGATAAATTAAGAGATTAGCGGTTAGATCACTGTGACGGCACGAAAATGCATCTAATTTCCGAATGCGCATTGTAACAAAATTAAACATCCGATTTATTTGCGATTTCACACTTTATTAGTGCATACTGTGGACTATAAAAAACAGCTATAAAAATTTTAAAAATTTCTTATTAAAAACGTGAGTCTAATGGTTGGTTGTTGTAAGGGTTTAAGTAGTATACCTGAAAACTCCATTTTGGAGCATCCGAAATCAGAAAATAAAATTTAATAAATATACTCAATGTTTAAGCATTAATTGATAATTTTGTGAAAATTCGTTTTTTTGTGGAATCTAGAAACGAAAATTGGCCTTTTTCTTCAAAATGCTATTATTTCTTGAGTATAATAGATATTAAAAAATGGCTCCGTTAATGATCAGACACTGAGGTACATTTTATGAAAAACTTTTGTTTCCTGGTTTCAGATAATTTAAAATGGAGATTTTAGGTACACCGTTTGGACTTTCGCAAAAACAAACTATCACCTTGACGACCTCCCACGATTTTTATTACTAGACTGCGGATTTATATGCAAAATAAAATTTTTACATGCATAAATAAAGAATTATAACATGAATAACAGTTTGTCTCACTTTCTAAACATTGTAATTGGAATTATATTTTTGATATTTTATATATTTTGGCATCCATCAACAATCTTGAATATTTTTAGAGTACTTAAAATTGTCATAAATGCATAAAATCCGCAGTCTAACAATAATATTTCTGTAGTATCCTCTACAATCCACTTTTCACTATATTTAAACCAGCTGATTTGCCTCCTGCTTTTCCCAGAATTTCACACGACAGTTAAACGTGCCACCGTTAGTTTCGACAGTTTATTCCACGCCGGTGCAACACAAGCGCAAACTACTCTCTACCACGCGATAGCGAGTATAATTCAATTATTTTTGAAACTGCGCTAGCGTGAAATTCGAAAAAAAAACGTGCGACTCACGGGAATCGTTCGGATGGAAAAACGGATTAACAAGAGAATTCGGTTCGAAAACTTACCCTAGAGATGCGTAGAGGTTGATGCAGGTCGTGTCCGCCGTGCATACGGAATCCCCAAGGAGAACCGCCGAACAGGGTGACTTCCCTCGCGCTCATCTCGCCCCGCTTCACCACCTTTCACTATCGCGGTTAACAGCCACTGACTCGCGATTCGGTTCATGTAGGGTTCGTGCAGACACGAGCTTCGCCGGCGACGGACGCCACGCCGTCTCCTCGTTTTTCCCGGTGTCGCGCGAGCGGATCAACGAGGTCGCAGTTCGCGCTTCACGACGCAAAATCGCTGATCGCGCGTCGAGACATCGCGCGTACGCGCCGACGATCGCATCTTCCGGGGCTCCGTTTCGCGGACTTCGAGAAAAAACGTGACCAATCGACTCCGACGGCGGGAGGAAAGCCGAAGGACGCTCGTCGTTTGACAGCGGCTGTCTATTATGTGTCGTTCGTCGCGATCGCGAACTCTTTGGCAGTTCGTCGACGACGAACCGTCGCCGAGACGAGGGAAGACATAAACCGACGACGACGATTTCTGCGGTTAATTGGTATCGTTGAATGAACGTGGCGGAAACGGCACACCGATGACAGGACTGGCGAGCGAGCGAAAACGCGACGCGAACGCTACGACGGTGCAAAGCGTACTGACGACGCATTACCTCCCCCCACCCTGTAATCGGCTGCGCGCCACCCTTGCTCGCCGTTCTGTCAAACTCACGCCACACAGCGGGGCATTTGCATCGAAAAAGCAGAAAAAAGTCTTTTTGTAAAGGTATCCTTATAATAAAAAGTTATATACCGATCGTTAGTTAAATATTTGAGCTATGAATTAGCATAATTTGTTTTTATATACATATGTAAGTTTTGGACGCGGCCACACAGTTTTGGGTCAACCTATGATGTGCTACGCCCTCACCGATTTTGATGACCTTCAAATATGTTATAAAGAACAACATTCTGAACAACTTTTTTCTACATATATACTACCTAGGCGGTCGGCTTTAGTTTCCGAGTTATACACAAAAAAAATTTTGGTAATTATTCGAAATAGGGAAGACCTCACTGATTTTGATGACCTTGAAATATGTTGTCAAGGTCATCATTCTGAACAACTTTTCCCTATACAGGTTACCGCTGCTCGGCTTTAGTTTCCGAGATATTCGCAAAAAAATTAAATATTAAGAAAATGATCGGAAATAGGTCTGAGTTAGACTCCTTAGCCGGGAGGGGGTATAATAATAATAAAGTATGTAATAATTGACGAATTTCTATCTGATGTGGTGTAGATACTTAAAACTAATACATTTTATATGATACGCAATGAAGGATACTTAGTTTCATAGTATACGTCTTCAATTGCTGGCCGTTTCATTACGTATCATATAAATTTAAGTATTAGTTTCAAGTGTGTACCTATACAACAAGTAAAAATTTGTCAATTGTTTTGACGAAAACAAACCCCCTCACCGCTAGGGAATCTAACCTAGACCTATTCCAATCACTTTTTTTTAGATATTTAAACTTTTTTCGCGAATACAGTATTTTCTCTATATAAGCTCGACAAAACCGTACGATACACGCTCGCATTTTATCCCCACCACTCGCGGCATCCGTCTTTGAAACAGCGTCTTTTTCGCGCGCTGTTCTTTCTGTGTTCGGCACATTACAAAGAAAGTAGTACAAGTAGTACCCTACGATATAGGCTCGTCTCCGGTCTCGAGGAGAGAGCCTATATCGAGAAAATACTGTATCTCGGAAACTAAAGCCGGCCGCCTAGTATATGCGTAGGAAAAAGTTGTTCAGAATATTGTCCTTTATAACATATTTGAAGGTCATCAAAATCAGCGCAGGCGTAGCACATCGACAGGATCACCAAAAAATGAATGATGGCATCATTTTAGGCTGATAAATGTTTGATTTTTGCAAAATGACATTTCGATACCACCAATACTTTTTGAGTTGTGTCGTGGTGAACAGACTCCAATTTCATTCTATATTTTAATTATGAGTTCAGTAGAGTTCAGTGTTCATTTTGGTCGCATTTGAAAGAGTGAAGCGTTACCTTTTTATAGAAAAAAATTCGCTGATACTAGCTAATACTGCGAAAATTAGAAGTGTGTAAAAATTTTTAATTAAGCACAACTTTTTGTTTTAAAAGCACAGATGGGGAGACCGAGTTTAGTTAAATACATTTTTGAAGTGAATACGTCTGTACATTTGCTCTTGTACTGAGAGCTTAACAGACAATCCGATGATAACGAAATCAGGGGATAGTTTCCTGTTGCAGCTCAAAAACTATTGTTCATATCGAAAATCAAAATATACCACGTGATAGTTAAAGAATAAATTAAAATATATTATTTCAGTCTTGTTGATTACAACATAATTGCAATTTAGGTATATTCATAATTCATACGCAATTATAACTGAATAACTTATTTCAATGATAATATTATCGAAACTAACAAATATAAAAAAAACGTGGTCATAACTACCAGTTTATCATTTATCATTTAAAATAGTAAAATAAAACTTAGAAATGCATAAAATTGCTGTAAAAAAACTAATGGTTTTTGATTTGATGAAAAAAAATTGTTTGCATACTGTACTGAAAAGCTGCAATGAGCAAATGAATGAAATGAGTTTGGAAATAAAACATTTACTATTCTTCCTGAAACACCCTGTATAAGAACGACCCCGACTTACGTGCATGCGTGGGGCCCAGAAAACTCTATACACGGGTCTGACTAATGCAGAAGTTATGATTTTCATCCCGAATGCCCATAAACTCGAAACACTGTGCCACGCCACGATCAACATTTCCAAAGTTACAATTCGGGTTCGCTCCAGCTCCGGGTGAACCACTTGTGGCTGATGGTTTCTACGCGTTTCACGTTTGCATACCTCCATTAATTCGATGCTTCGAGAACGCAGCGTCGTGAAATGAATGGTACGCAATTTCGATTTGATTCCATTCCATGGAATTCGATTCGATTCCGTGGGATCGCAACCTTCGGTTTCTTCTCGCCATGTTTTTCTTATACCCAGTCAAAAAATTGAAGCAACCGAACTTTCAGAAATGATAATTTTTTAAAGTATTTCATCGTAAAAATATTCTCTGAAAGTTTAAAATCAGTCCCACGAAAATTCATGAAGATATATACACCTATAACAAATTATTTTAATTAACTGTAATAGACCTTTCAAACTTTAAATGTGTTTTTCTGGGCACGTTTACGAACACGGTAAACAGGATTCAAAAGCTACTGCGCTAATCTTTTTCCAATTTTATAAGCTTAATTTAGAAGAATTATAATTTTGAGCACAAAATTACTCTTTTTTTCTCAGAAAACAAAAACTTTTAATTCAAGCAGTTGTCATTTTGTATTAATTTAATATTTCGGAATTTCCTTTGATTAATCAGGCAATAAACTAATAACATACTAACGAAATCAAAACATCATTACGCGAGAAAAATAGCGAGAAAAACATAGTAATACGCCTTTATACCTTTGACCTCTTTGTAAAATTTCGTAGTCTTATTTAACTTTATATTAATGATTAATTTTTTAAATATCGCTTCTTGATTCCAGATTTTCCAATGGATAAAGTCAGCTACATGTTTCTTCTACAAAACACGGTAAAAAAAGTATGACAGATATGAAAACAGTAAATATTGCCGGTTTACTAACTTAATTAAAATACAAAATACATAGACTTAAATTGTGTCGTAGCATCATTTATTTTTGAAATCTTTTCACACAATTTGAGTTTAATAAATTGTTCTCCTTATCGGCTGTTATATTAAGTGCTCCGTTTTAGACGCCAGATGGCATCAAATTCTGAACTAACAATATTTCTCTTCTATTATCATTTGTTTTGAATCAAAATAAGTTCACAACACATTTTGTGAAAAAAATACAATATTTATCGGAAATTAATCGAGGAAAACGAAACTTAGACAGGAAGATTACAATTACACTTCTATTTTAATTACATATATGTTGGAATTCAATTTTGTAATTCAAAAAATACTTTATTTCTTCATATTTTTCGAACTTTTGATCATAAAGGACTCGCAGAGTAAAAAATCAAACGTAATTTCACGTTCTAAAATACACTTCATTTAAAGTTTTTGGCTTACTGTTAAATTTTATCGTGCTGAATACAAATATTTAGAATTTATTTTACCATTATAACTGGATTTAAAAAAAAAAAAATAATGTTCAATGTATAGAAAAATGAAGATTATATCATTGCATTTTACATGTAATTTTTTAATGAAATTTATTTCTTTCCATCATAATATAAACTTTAGTTTATAAAAAATATCAAAGATTTTTATTTCACTTAAATACAAATACGTAAAAACGATAATATATTTAAGTATAAAATTGTTGTGACTTACATAAAAATATTATCTTTCAGCCACATTTACAACAAAACACGATTGATTCACTGCATAATAACAAAATCTATATAATACTTTAGATCGTAGTTTACTGTACCAAAAAATACGTTGCACTCTAATACATACATACATCATCAAATCCTGTTAAATCCTGATGTAACGTCCACGTTTAAAGCGCAATATTGTCTTAAATAGATCAACTTTTTAATATATTTTCTATTGAAAGGCAGTAACATTTAGATATAGACTTATCTAATCTTATAAACAGAGACGGATTTAGAGTTGGCACCGCTAGGCTAACGAAAGTCTGCCGCCCTTTCCTATTTTATTCACATATTAAGCAAATATTATTCATCCGAGAAATTTTATTTTAAAACGGAAATCTTTGCCATGATTAGAGACGAAAAAATAAAAAATTAGAAGCAAAAACATTTTACTATCTTTTTCAATTTCTATCACACAAAATTTGCTGCCCTAAACTACAGCCTAATTGGCCTAAATATAAATCCGGGTTTGTTTATAAAATACACTGTAATTTGCTGAAATGAAATTCCTCAACGAGTTAAACAATCAATGTCAAAAAATGAGAAATTTCGGGAATGAATTAAAAAAAAATATATATATAATGAAAAAAAAATTGCTCGATCGTTACTACATATATTCCCGCCAATTATTGATACATTATCACTTTGAAGTTATAATGTTCCAAATTACAAATACGTTATAAGTGATCTTTTTTTGGTACATGTATTAAGTATAAAAATAGTAAACTTTTTCATATTATAAAATACTATTCAATAGTATGTAACTTCAATATTTTTCCATGAAAAATTTAACAACTCACTTTTTAAAATAATACTCCTAATATATTTATATTATAATTAATTTGTAGCAAATACCTTTGCAAAATAGCGAACAAGACGAAGTACATCATTCGAAAGTTACTTTTTATTTTCTTCTTTAGTGGCGATCCAATTATTATAAGCTTCTTCCAAATGTATATACGATTGAAAATCTTTAAAATTCTGCTTCTTATCCTTGGATTTATTATCCTTAAGTGTTTTCTTTTTATTACGAATTGCTGCATTCTCTTGGCGGACTTCGTTAATTGTTTTAAGTATCTCATTCCGATTTTCTTTCATAAACTGAGTGACTTTCATTAATGATGTAACCTTTTCTTTTTTGTTTTCTTGTTGATAGATGCTGCGTTTGATACGTAAATAATTAATAATTGACTTCTTTTCAAATTCTACGATACTATCTGTAGAGACCCATTTAATGTTCTCTATGTAATCGTTGAAACCCTTCATAGAAACGTATTGCAGAATTAAATCGCGATGTTTGTCATTATCAGGGCAACGATAATAAAATTCTTTGTCATTTCGTTCAACCTCCATGTAATTAGTTACCACGAAGCTCAAAAGATCGCGATCGGCGTGAATCTTATGAATATCAGATTCGTTCGTCAAAGAAGAAAGGCCGGCGTATATACAATTAGCGGTCGACGTAGGATAAGAACTCTCGGCGCTGATTTCCACCGTTTCGTTTGTAATTGTCTGCCCTAAAGCGCTGTGGAACGTTAACGTGTACAAGCGCAGCGGAAAATGCACCAATGTTACGTCTTCTAAATGCTTCGTAGTGCTTGGTATCAACCAAGCGCGATACGCCGGCAAAACTTGATAATAATTCAAACAGACACGTTGAATTTGTTCTTTATGATCATCGTCCATGAAACGAACAACGAGAGTGTCTACCGAATTATCTTTAAATATTATTTGTTCGAGTTGAACTATCCTATGAAGACCTTGTCGAGTGATGTACACATATTTGTAACCAGTTACCAAGAGCAAACCAGGAACAAATTTGTCATTCTTGTGATCCATAGAAATAGTCACGTAGTTCTTTCCGTCCCAATATTGATATGGTTCCATAACGTACAGTAGATTATTAGATTTCAAGTAATTCATGAAACGGTACAAACGCGTTGTGATATCATGATGATACTGAGACATATAAAGGTTATCGAAACTCTCTTCCGTAAAATATTTCGATGGAAACATGCGATACAGCATGTAACGCAAGTTGAAATAAAATTTCACTTCTCCTTCCGGTTTATAACATTCGATCGCTTCACGGAAGTCCGATAGTTTGTTCCTGAAGTTTTCGTCGCACAACCGCATGTTTTTAGTTAACGCTGTTACAGTCAGGTCGCTAAGTATTTCAGCAATATAAAAATTGTTTCTACCATGTAGATTCGACTTGTGAATTGCACCCATGTGCATTTTACTTCCAGAAAAAATTAAGTTTATGCCTTTTCTCATTGACATCACGTACAACAAAAGTAACATAACTGGCGAAGATACCGTGTACAAATCCAGAATGATAGTCTTAACGGTGCTTCTGTCCGTAAGACTCGTGTACTTCAAAGAACACTTTATTAATTTGTAAAGTATATCGATATTACTTTTAAAGTTCATATTAGACATTTTAATTGCATTATGATATTGTAAATGAAAATGTCGCATGTTATAGGATAAATATGTGTAACTTCCTATTTTATCCAACGCGAGTCGACTCGCCTGATCTTTTCGAAAGACTATAAAATCTACCGTCGTGTTATAATTCTTTGCTAAAACGGATAATACAAACGATTTTCCAGTTCCAGGTAAAGCTTCCACTATGACGATTGCGCCGTCTTTGCTGTTGATACATTTTTTTATACTGTTGTACGCTTGCTTTTGTTCAGCAGTTAGTTGTCCAACTGTGGCGTCGTGTCAAAAAACATTAAGATTACCGGATTAAACATGAAAACCATGAAAAGAAATATCATTAAATTAGACTTTAGAATATAATTCTATTTTGCATAATTGTGTCAAGACAAAATTTTCTTACGCGAAGGACCGTTCTTCATTTTTATGTTTCTTCTTTCCTGGAATCACTGGCTCACTCAAAACTTCTTAGTTTAAATGTCTGTAAATATAATGTACAAGTTATTAAAATAATTTATATATATAGGAAATCGATTAATGCTAGAAACTAAAAACTTTCTCATATAAGCAATTAACAATTATAGTCACCACAAATAATAAAAAAAATATCAAAATATGTGTATTTCAGGCCATTTTTTTACAGGGTGTTTGGCTATAGGCTGAAAAAAAAAGGTGTAATTCTAGAGGCCAAAATAAAAGGAAAATTATGATTATAAGTAATAATAAAATTCAACTTTAATAAAATATATGATATATTAAATAATAAAATATATAATTATGCGACAAAATAACGAAAACACTCATCAAGCACTTTATTCAGACTTTCTGCAAATAAATTCCTCAAAAAAAGAAAAAAGCAGATTCGTGATTTAATTCGAAATTAAACATAATATAAAACAGGAAATTTTATAAAATATGTTAGATTGTTTCTATACATATTATATCTCACAATCATGGCGAACGACAGTGACAGCCCCTATCGAACAATAAAATAAAGAAATATTATGTGTTACATTTTCGTTCCTTATAATGTGCGAACAATCAGTGTGGATTTAATCATTTGGCGCATAATACTAAATAGAGATATTAGAATGTAAATTACAAGCTAATTTTAAATGTTAAATGCAGAAAATATAATTCGAAAATATACCTCCGCCATCAAGAAAAGTTTTAAAATGCGCCATGATACGCCACTGCGCGGAAAGAGAATTGCGTATACATCGTGTGTATACAAAGGGACTTCCCCGGATACTACGTGATTCTTCGTTACGAATAAACAAGAATACTCGAAATTTCTTGTATTATCGTTACTAAATTCAATGTTTAACAAAACTACGGATAATATATTGGTGTAAAATACTTGTAAAAATGAATACTACGTCTATAATATGCCGAATATACACACAACGCAATGAACGAAGACCGGATTTCATCTATAGAAAATATTTTTTTAAACTTACCTTTTGTTTTGCGTTCAATTTTCGGCCATTCGTTTGCATTCACTTTGCACGTACAATAATGTAAAAAGCTGTCTCTATAAGGAAAGTCTATTACAAGCGATCAACTTCATGCACACCTTACAAAGTTACACGATCAAATACACTACACGCTCTCTGTTCACAGAATACAGATAAATCAGTTTGAAGCGCTCATGTGGTACTAGCGTTTACGCTTCAGCAAATCAGAGAGCAGCTTTAAACCTGCGAAGCAATCTGATTCGCCACTTTGGTTAGACGAGAAATACACTTGTTGCGCCTGCAGTTTAAACCTTTTATACAGTTATAATCAATCTATGATAACATCTTAATTAATATATGTATTTTGCAAACATAGCAACAAATAATTGCTAAAAATTAAGAAGTTTCATTTTAAATATATATTACACGTTATTTTATATTACATATTATATGAATGTGATATAATACAATTTTTGGAAAAGTTTGTAATTTAAAATTCTTTATTCAAATAAGAACAATTTGTACATATATGTACATATGTAATTTATAATAAAGTAAACAAATTGAAATTTAATAAATAATCATATTACAGATGATATAAAAGATGACGAAGTTCACAGATAAAATCCACATATAGTTTTTATGCTTAACCTTACTTAGGCAAAACATTATTGACAAACAATACAAGACGTTCGTAGATTTTTTTTTAGCAAAATCTGACAGGAACATTATTATTCGTATAAATGTGCGAACGTGATTTCAATATGTAAGCTCTAGTTCAATTACATTATAGAAAAAGACGAATTATAAAGTTTATATTGTATTTGATACTGATTTCATTATTGAAACAGTAAAGTTGAACAATCTACAGAGTGTGTTAATAAGAACAATAATGTAACCGTCGATCGATCCGATAATACTTGAAACTTTATCTTCCTTGATAGTATTAATTATTTGATAGTATCGTGATAAGGATCTGCGAATGTGCATCAGCCTAGCGAACGTCACTATGCACGTATATGTACAGTTATTGCAAATAACTTATTGGCACTCATGAGGTACATGAATAAAAGAGAACGCTTCTCATTTGCAGTAGACCAAGTCCTTGTACATACATCATTGTAATCTGCTGTTTTGCGAGTGTTTGAAAAGTGTTTCACGGTATCAGACAGAATTCAAACTGAGCTTCCACGATGAGTTTCCTACCAGCATGTTGCGTCGATTATGAGACACCATGTATATATGTAATATAGAAATTACTGAGAAAGTAATATGATACTGCTTATTCAAGGTATACAGTTTCAAATGATATAGAAGCAAATTTCAAAGAACGTACGGGTCACGATAACGGCAACAACAATTTATAGACCATAATTAAAAAAGAAAAGAGTTCTAAAATTCCCTTTTCATGAAATTAAAGTGCATATATGTACTTTTTCATTATGTAGTGAACAAAGTTTTTCATTCTCTTTTATTTTAAAACTGTATTTTTATTTAATATTTCGAAATATCACCGCAACATTAGTCACGCTCTTGGTTTTTACAAGACTGTAGTTTTATTATGATTTATCACTTAATTCTATTTATTTTTATCGCTTAACCCCCGTACACCTATTTTTATAAGCTTTCACAGCTTTATCTTTAGACTTGATCGGTTATTTCCCTTTTGAAGTATGTCATCATCATATTAATTATTAAAGTGCTTATTTCTTTTAATGCTTTCTTTAATCAGAAAGTTGACGGAAATGGAAAACAAAAAAGTCATTCTAAAGGTTGAAACTGAAACAGCACGTTTATATAATAAAATTTAGTCGAGTAGCAAGTATGTTAATAATTTATAATATGTATGAACAGTAAAGTTTAGTCGAGTAAAACAATGTAGCTATTTGCCACTCGACTAAATTACTGGACGCATCTGAATCAACCCTAACATTATTTTAGGTTATGATTTTAAAACTTAAATATCGCATTGTTTGAGAAAACGTTAATCGCTTATCGCTTTTTATCGCTTAGAACATTCGTTTGTGTCGATAAAGCAGCCGAACCTCCCTTACTTACGGTGCAGCACTAATAAGAAAAGGTCTAATTAGTTTAATTTATGACACCCTATCATAGAAACTCCTTTGTGACCCTATTGTACTTCGTTTTCTTTTGGTATCTGACACCATGACGACGAAAGTCAGACTGCAGTCCTGAGCGCCGAAAACTTGAAATTTCCTGCTACCATAAATCTTTCTCTAAATGCAATCAGACTTTGTGCAAAAAATAAAAGGAATGACTCATTTATTTTGGACATAACAGCTAAGCTTCTTTCTATAGTCTCATTGTTCTTCCAATATCAAGAAAAACTTCCTTTGTCCGCGTAACTTCCTAAGAGTCAACAATTGGAAAACGGGGATGTCCCTGAACATTTAATCGTTTAAAAACGCACATTCGAAAAGGCTGAACTGCTGCTATTTAAACATATTTTATTTATAAATTTAATAGCTTCGTTATGCAAGGTATTTCGTTTAGTCTGATATATTGTCCTCATAATCATTTCTTGGATTTCTAATTTGATCCATTTGATCAAGTGACGTCGATCATTTTATGAGCGTCATCCTATGCAGAATTCTGATATGACGTCACAATTTAGCAGTCATGAAGTGTCGTTCAACTTGCGAAAACGAGAATGACGTAACCCAAAACACACGTCATATTTAAATATAAGCATGGCGTAGGGCGGTGCCATGTGTCATCGGATGGTCATCGGTTCGATCGATAATCGTTTCAACGATAAACGATAGCCAAGTTGATCGCTTGATCTCGTTTACCTTTTTCACGCGCTAACGAGCTACATTCGTATCGCTATTATGCATCTATTATGCATCAACTTCCAAAAATGACTTCTGTCGTGTCTATGTGAGGAAATGTCGTCCGTGACTCGGGTGGGAGGTTATATGCAATTCTTATTTTGACAGGCGCAGAGATCCGTGGTGGGACGGTAAAGAAGTCGGTTGAAAAATCGCGCACCAGTCAGCGACTGTTCGTCGTTACTCGAACTCGTTCGTTCGAGTGTTTCCTTTGTTTCTATTCGATTTCAGTGTTCTCCGCATTGTTAAAATAAAAAGATTACTTATCGCAACGTGAACGTGAGATAAGGCGAACGCTGTTCAACATGGGTGATAATAAAACAGGTCAGAATGAAAAAATACGATTTATTGTTGAATGCATTTTTTCAAAATCAAATTCTGTGGCTTCTCGTAACAATAAAGAGCCGCGTTTTATGCTAACAGCTGGCCATTATTCGAATTTATACCGAATTTAAGTTATCTTTAAAATTCCGGAAATTGATATAAAATGTATGCAGTTATTTATAACTCCAATAGAGTCATCCGACAGATGAATCAGTAAAATGTTGGTTACTGATAATTTCGTTCTCTTCTTTTGATTGTTAGAACACATTGTTATGACACCGAAATGCAAGTCGGCAAATTCAACAACGCTCATAATAGAGAGACAGGTTTTAGAACCACCGGCGGAAAATGGAAACGAAAATAATATTCATATCGCTGGGGGAGATCACAAAGGAATAGTTATTAACAAGCAAACCATGGCTGGTATATAAATTTTTATAATACGTCTGCAGTATTACATTATTGTGTTTTATTCAAATACAGGGAAAGTAATGTCATAAAATTTTTGTAGTTACGAATGGTGAAATACATCCGGCGCATCTTTGTTTACAATTCAGAGTGTTCTTAGTCAGCGCCCAAACTGGGAAGCACACTCAAGAATCTAGAACACTACAGTTTTGGTTTGTAGATGCACTTTTAGAGACTGAACATCCAAGTGTGGCGCAAGAATTCTTTAGAGAGTTAGTTAGCCCTCAAGAATTTCCACGAGGTAATCACTATTTAGTTCGTTTAAAGTCAGGGCTGCGGAGTCGGAGTCAGAGTTTGGGAGTAATTTCTGATTATTGGAGTCAGAGCTGGAGTAAAAAAAAGCTATATCCACTCCTGGAGTCGGAGTCAGAGTCAGAAAAAAATATATCGACTCCGACTCTGGCTCTTTTGTTTACAATAAATCATTAATAAGTCTATGAATACATAAATAAATTGCTAATATTAATAAACACAGGTACAATGAGCAGAAGTTTAATAATGAAGCATGGTAATTTTTTGTATCTATCCAAGAAGCTTGGAATTACCTCCTTATGGTTCTTATAGAAGAAATAATTCATTTAGTGCCAAAAAGAAAAGACAGCCCTAAAAGCAACAAGTGTCTCTACGAAATATTAGAGCTTATATTAATTTTCGAAAAAGAAAACTTTTTCTTTAGTATTTCTCAAATTGATATGTATTTTCTAATTATTTCCTGAAATTGAGAAACAGTCGTGTTGTGATGATTATATGAGAGTTATCTGTTCCATATTCTTAGACTTTAATACAATATTTCAACTATTTATTCAATTTTATGACACCTTTTAATTATTTTCAAGATATATTTTTTCAATTTCGAGAGTCGAAATCGGCGTCGGAGTCGGATTCGGATTCGGAGTCGGAAGTAAAAAAAACAAGGATTTGGAGTCAGAGTCGGAGTCGTGAATTTTTTCTACCGACTCCGCAGCCCTTTAAACACTATAAAACAATATTTGATATAAAATGTACAAATTATTATTGCAGTATCCAGAAAATAATTTTATAAAAATGAATCATTTTAACAAATATTCTATGGTATTTTGCAGATTACGTTGGGTTTATAAAGAAAATAATGAAGCTAATGCAGCACAAGTATACTAGTATAAAAAAAATCGAAGTAGAATTGAAGCAACTCGAAGAGCCAATTAATCTTCCAGCTAGGCCATGTAAGTAAATCAATTGTTGCCTTCTTTCAGTGTATATTTCTTTCTTCACAATTAATTTCATACAGAGGAGGATAAATACATTTATATTAAACGAGGTATTATAGTTTTTTGTTTTTCATGTGCATTTGTTAATAACAGTCACAATGTTACATTTCACATTCTAATAATAATAAAAATAGACAATTGGTTTGGTTTTAACTTTTTGTTTGGTTTTTCGGTAATGTAACTTGGTTTCGCTTTAATGAAATAACTGTTACGTAGGCAGTAGCATCAAGATTTATTTGATTTAGGCTCATTGAACTAAATGGTTCTTTATTGAAAGACATTGGAGCAGTGTGTTTTAAGTACATATTGTAAACGAAACTGAAGGAAATACACATTCAACATTTATACCGATCATTTTATGTAGTTATAGTTTTATCTAACTTGTAAATTGTTCATAACATAACGGTAAAAAGTTGATTTGTAATCTTTATTATTCACAGCTAATACTGGTCCTATACCGTTTACACTTCCTCCATGTAAGAAAATTATTTGGAACTCAGGTTGGAGATAAGGAAAAAATTGCAAATATTATTTCGTTGCGATTTGTTTACTTTCATATGATTTCTTCCTTATATAGATAACAATTTAATATTTGCCGGTCAAAAACTCGATTGTAAAATTATCTTTGTTTAAGATCTCTGCTTCTATGTAACGAATAATACGATTGAGAAATTATAGTGCTTTGAAAAAACAAGGAAATTCATTCTTATATTGACCGGTAAATATGTGTTTCAATGCTTTACACGATAAAGTGGTAACCATAACAACATTGGCTTAACAAGCCTGTTCATTAGCTTTTGTTTTACATAATAATTCAAATAATAAAACAATTATTTCAGTGGACTACTAAAATAGAAATTTGTCATTTTTATAATTTTAGCTTGTTCTACATACGAATAGTTCATTAATAAACAAAAGAATTTCATTAACCACATTCTTTATACTGCATATTTTTAGAGTATATCGTACTTTAATACAATGCATGACTGTTAACAAATTGATGTAATTTTTTAGTCTTCAAATTAATTGCTAATATTGATTAGAATTAATTAATCCAAATTAAATTTACTTCGTTTCTTTCTTAATTCTTTAAATTAATTCATACTTTCCAAATATGAAGCATTCTATTTGACATAAATGTTACGATTTGCTTATATGCAGTGATCCTTCGCTGCTACTTTATTATTTAGTACAGTAGCAATATGTTTATACAAAGTTCTAATGTTCTACTTAACATGTAGATTTCTGTATTAGGGTCATTCCACGCGAACTCGGACACTTTTGGAGTAACATCTCGGATTTTGTTGAATTTTGGATATGTTCTAGTTTTTGGGGATATATAAACGCCGCGCGGCGCGGCGGGGTCCCTAGCGCAATCCTTGCACAGTCAAACCGAGTCGCGCAGCGCTTGGCTGGTCGAACCAGTGGATTTCGACGCGCAGCGTACAATTCAATAAATTTTCCTATGGCCAATTTTAAAGCGTCCGTATTTTTGAAAAGTGGTCCGTAAAGGGGACAAATAGGGCTACATTCTCAATTTTTTTCGATTTTTTAAATAGTTCCCCGTTATGAAAAACCTGCATTTGTTAACAACAATTGCAAAATAAATAGTTAAAAAAGTTTTTCTTCCAATTGAAATAATTTTTATTAGGTACTGCTATGTCTGCTCTATCAGCACCTAAAAGCACATTTTTATCAGTTTGCTAGTTTAAGAGTTAAAATTAATAGGAAAAAAGTGAACAGTAAACTTCAAAGAGCTGTAAAATCAGCAATTTTTAAAATTTTGAAAAATCCTTTCGCACACGTTTATATATCCTCAAAAACTAGAACATATCTAAAATTCAACAAAATCCGAGATGTTACTCCAAATAGTGTCCGAGTTCGCGTGGAATGACCCATTAGTAATTCCATCAAATTAAATGCTTCTTGTACTAAGTTACAAGTAGATTCACTATAATATGGCATGTACATTTAATGTACACATATACACAGTTCATAGTTATTCGCTGCATTTTTATTTCAAATTAAATTGCATATTTCACTACATTAGCAAACAGTCATACACGTTACAAATTTTAATTCTTCTAATAAAAACGATGTATCAGTAATTTTTCCGTTTAATAGTATCCACAGACGAAACAGTGATGGGCCAAGTGGTTGAATTGACATTGGAGAAGGTGTTGGAACTGATTGAATCTGCTTATCCGAATCCAGTAACCATAACTGATTTAGCAAAGTAAGATATTTATTGCATGTGTATATGATAATAAAATAATATTGAAATTGTATAATATTTATGATTATAGAGATTATGGATGGGAACCTTCCGCCATTGAAAACAAACTGAAAGAATTACAAGAGAAAGGAGTTGTGAAAGCAATGGAACATGGAGCTTACACGAGAGTAGTGCATCAAGATACTCAAATTCAAGTAAATATTATATGAAACGTTCTTATTTTTATAATGTAATAATTGCAACGTTTATTAATAATAATTTATATTTATTCCTTTTCGGATTTTTAGGTCGTAAAACAAATGCCAACAATGGCAAGTGCGAAACAGCCTACCATAGCTATTATTACAGCACAGTACTGTGAAAAACTTGCGGTTGATTCGATGATTGAGAATAAAGAAACGTTCGTTCGTTACACTACTGTTGGTAAGATCTACATTTATTTAATAGTTGGGAAATATTTAATATATGAAGTTGTATTCCCTATGTTGAAAATAACAACCATTTTTCTGCCTCGAATATAAATGAGTTTTGCCGATAATATCGCGAATTTCTTTCTTTTATTGATTCTACTTACTTTTATTGATTCTACTTACTTTATGCATCTATTAAATCCCAAATTACTATAATGTATTAACATAGAACATTGATTTCTTCGTTGAATATTAGAAATTTCAAATGTACTGTAATTTTGTGGTTTTACTTTTTTATATTAGCTTTATTCTTAAATTATCGTCATTAAAATCCTCTACAATAATTTTGGCGTCGCATACAAACCGACGGTAAAAGTAGAAAACGTGTTGCGACTATACGTATATTTCATTGCGCATGAAACTTTAGGTACGGCAAGCTCATCAGACGCAACAGACGGAGTACCGCGAGTGACATGCCGTTTTGGTAAAGTAGTTTGTAATATAGTCCCCTTTTCACTTTCAATGTCATTTTAATGTTATAGCTTGCCAATTGCTTGTATTACGAAAAATGTCGCAGAGCAGTCATGCTGAAAAAAAAAAATGTTTATTAAGAGGCATTTTTTATTATAATGTTATTTTATAAATGCCAGAAACAGTACTTCGTTATCATGCAAAACCATTATCCATCAAACTTGGGATATCACCTCATGTGCTACGTTTTCATGTTTAAACATGTGTTCTTTCAGCAATGTTAGAAAACTCAGTTCAACACATCGCACAAACCACGTTGAACGGGCATGGTTCAACATCATTCATAAATTATTGTTTCTGTGTTTGCCTTTTGTGTTTCTTTTTGTTTGTTTTGTTTGTGTTGACAGATATTTATACGTTATTTTATCTGTTATTTTGTACGATTGGTATTAACCTTTTATAATTATTATTTGTGGTTTTACATTAAACATTTAATTAATGTTATAAAAATGAAAATGAGAACAAAGAATCACTTATGTTAGTCAGTATGTTTATTATCATTATTATTATTATTATTGATTTTGTCATAATATTTACTTTTCTGATATCTATATTACAATATCATCCCACTACACACTTTTGAACACGTGGTAGTAGATATTTTAAATCTTAACTTTCACGTATTTATGAATTAATAGCGGAAATATTTAAAGCAGACCGGAATAACGTTTGTGAAATTCGAAACGATAAATCTGAGAAATTAGTGATTTTTTTTTTTTTTTTCAAAATACGAATAAAGATTTACCAAATTGTATCAATTTTATAATTCATAATCACGTTTCTGCATAAAGTAGTACACAAGTTTCGTAATTTCTAATGCTCTAATGGATTCTTAAAAATTCATTGCAACAATGTATTTGGTAATAGAAATTCAACATAATTGCATCTGAATGGAATGATACGTTTTTAATAAATTTTTATTCACACGTAACACAGGTTCAATACCAGTCTGTCAATAGTAGCACGGTGCACATGTATCATACACACGGATTTCAAAACACTTGACAATACAAAATTTTTATGATGCAAGATACGACTACTTTTTGTTATAGGAGAATCGAATGTCTACACATTAGGTAATATCGGTGCGCACAGGATTGTATGCACGAAACTGCCGACTGTAGGTCATACGAGAGAAGCAATGACTGCGGCAGGAAACACAACAACTAGATTATTAGGTAATATAAACCTTGGACAGTTAAGCTTTGTTAAACTCCTGTTCAGCTAAATTGGAATGTAATCAATTTTCATCGTTTCTTATTTACTAAACTCCAAGTATTTAATATATTGTTCAGGTACATTCCAGAAAGTAGATTTCGTTTTTCTAATTGGAATCGGAGGAGGTGTGCCTCATTACACAGATTATAACAAACACGTAAGACTCGGCGATGTAGTGATTTCAAATCCTACTCCATATAATAAGAAGTACATATATGTATACTGTGAAAGTGCAAAGACAAACGGAAGTGGCGATTATCATTTCGAAACCAAAGAATATTGCCCGCCCAATTTATGTCTGCAAGATATCGCGGCTAATCTCAATGAACAAGTAAGTTCTTTTTCGCTAATGAAGTTTAGCAGAGGCGCGTGAATAATTACCTACGAACTTTTGGACTTTCTAGTCAAAAAATGACACGAATCCTCCGTGGCAAACGTACCTGAAGGAGGGTTTAGATATTTTAAGCAATCAGACAGAACACGACTTTAAAGCACCCCCGCCAGAGTCTGACAAGCTATACATGGCTATTGGCGAGAGGGACGTCATTGAAGTGGCACATCCCACCGCGCCTGCAGATGCGACAAACAAGAGGTATTTATTTATTTATCGCACCATCCGTACATTATTTTCATTTTGCTTGTAGTAATTTCTATTTGGCAAACAAAAGGTATAAAAATATCAAAATTCAAACTTACGATTTTGATTAGGGTCATTCCATGCGAAAACGGACACTTTTCGGAGTAACATGTTGGATTTTGTTCAAAGGGTCTAGCCGGATAAGAAGGGGGAAAAGTGCCCCCAAGCCAAATTAAACTTTATGTATACCAGTCAATAGGTCTCTCAAAAAGACCCCTTTCTGCCAAGTATGAACCTGATACCCCCACTATGGGGGTAGTTATGGGGTAAAACGTAATTTACAGTTTATGCTTGATTGCTTCTGTTCCCTGCAATAGAAAATTGTGAAAAAAATCAGGAATATGGTACTCTAGTAGGCGCATGTTTGTGAATTTTTTCAGAATTTTTACTCGCAAAACCGATTTTTTAAAAATCAAAATAGTTTAAAAATGCCGATTTCAACTTGAATTTATCATCTTACCACTTTTATATTTTTACAGTTTTAGTGCCTTTTTATGGTTACTAACATATATTTTTTGTAGATTTTTCGAACTCGTGGAACATACTTTAAAAAATGAAAAAGTGATTTTTCAGTGTATGGTATGTCCGTATTCATAGAAACAGCATACTCCTATAGTTAGGATATTTATTACATTCCGCTTGTTAATTGGGTATTATATACAATTATAAACACTTTTATACGTAATATACGCAGCAATGTATTTGATTTGTAAATATCTTTGGTAAGTACGAATTCTTAACTAGTTACACGTACAAATTATAACTGGCGTACTACTCCGAAGCATTGTCTACTTTGATCTTTCTAAATTCTAAGCGAATCTTTGAGTGAAGGGACACGCATTATGATTTGAAATAATGACAAAATAGGAATACAATAAAATATCCTGTCGTAAACATATGTTAATAAAATATATTAATATGAATCACTAAAGTAGTTTAAAATATAAAAAATATGGAAAAATAGGAAAAGACAGAAGAAACATGGCGGAGAGAATAGGAAAGAAATAGTACCATTGGCTCTTGTTCACATGTAGCTACGATAGTATATTATTTATCGCATGCCCGGTATCTTGCACAAATTATAAGGCCTGCAGAGATTCTGAGTAAAATTTTTATGCCGAACAAATAAATCCTGTCATAAATGATGACAGTGATGAAGATTAAGTTAAATGCACTAAGTTATTATCCAAGGTAAAACTCACTGATTAAAATGCACTGATTTAATTAATATATATAATAATAGTTAATAATGAAGATTCATTGGCTAATATTACTTATAGAATTTAAATCATTCAAAGATTTTCCATTTTCTTTCAGATCAAAATGGTTGTAAGACAATTATCGACCGCCTGCGCAATCGATATCTAGTTTCTCTACCTTCTCACTATCCTTTTCTATCACTATTTCTTTCCTATTCTCTCCGCCATGTTTCTTCTGTCTTTTCCTATTTTTCCATATTTTTTATATTTTAAACTACTTTAGTGATTCATGTTAATATATTTTATTAACATATGTTTACGACAGCATATTTTATTGTATTCCTATTTTGTCATTATTTCAAATCATAATGCGTGTCCCTTCACTCAAAGATTCGCTTAGAATTTAGAAAGATCAAAGTAGACAATGCTTCGGGGTAGTACGTCGGTTATCATTTGTACGTGCAACTAATTAAGAATTCGTACTTACCAAAGATATGTACAAATCAAATACATTGCTGCGTATATTACGTATAAAAGTGTTTATAATTGTATATAATACCCATTAACAAGCGGAATGTAATAAATATCCTAACTATAGGAGTATGCTGTTTCTATGAATACGGACATACCATACACTGAAAAATCAGTTTTTCATTTTTTAAAGTATGTTCCACGAGTTCGAAAAATCTACAAAAAATATATGTTAGGAACCATAAAAAGGCACTAAAACTGTAAAAATATAAAAGTGGTAAGATGATAACTTCAGGTTGAAATCGGCATTTTTAAACTTTTTTGATTTTTAAAAAATCGGTTTTGCAAGTAAAAATTCTGAAAAAATTCACAAACATGCGCCTACTAGAGTACCATATTTCTGATTTTTTTCACAATTTTCTATTGCAGGGAACAGAAGCAATCAAGCATAAACTGTAAATTACGTTTTACCCCATAACTACCCCCATAGTGGGGGTATCAGGTTCATACTTGGCAGAAAGGGGTCTTTTTGAGAGACCTATTGACTGGTATATATAAAGTTTAATTTGGCTTGGGGGCACTTTTCCCCCTTCTTATCCGGCTAGACCCTTTGGATATGTTGTATTCTTCAGGGGCATATACACGTATCTCGAATATCGTATCTCTCTTCCTGTGGCTAATATTAAAATGACCATATTTTTAAAAAGTTGACCATGAAGGGAATGAATAAGGCTATACCCTCATTTTTTTCAAATTTTTAAATATTTCCCTGCGGTTACAAATGGCAATTGTTTAAAACAATTGCAAAATAAATGGTTAAAAAAATTATTGTCTTAACTGAAATAATTTTTAATGGATACTCCAAAGTCTCTACTATAAGCACCACAAAGCTCATTTTAATCGGTTTATTAGTTCAACTGTTATAATTTTTCGAAGAAAGATCACAGATGCAATTTTTTGAAGAAAAATCAAACTTTAAAGAGCTGTAAAATCGACATTTTTTGACATTTTGAAAAATCCTTCGAGATACGTCTATATGCCCCTAAAGAGTACAACATATCCAAATTTGAACAAAATCCAACATGTTACTCCGAAAAGTGTCCGTTTTCGCATGGAATGACCCATCTACTCTTCGATTCCCTGTATTCAATCGATGCGTTAACTTTTCAGAACGGATGGTTGCCCTCGAATTCATTTGGCTCCTGTAGCTTCGGGCAGACACATCGCACGCGACGATCAGCTCAGGCAAAAGTTCTCAGCGCGTTTCGGAGCTCTCGCGTTCGACGCAGAAATGGATGCAGTGGTGGAGAGCATCTTGGGCAATTGTCGCGAAAGTTTCGCCGTTATACGAGGTATTTCTGATTACAAAGATGGCTCGCGTATAAAAGAATGGCAACCCTACGCGTCGTTAGCCGCAGCTAGTGTAATGAAATCCATCATTTGTGCAATGGATCCACCAACTAACGTATAATACCATTTCCCGATATGTCGAGAATGATAGCGAAAGTAGCATAATAATTTATTTGCATTTTTATTTTGTACAACCTTGTTTTTATATCGGGTGGACCAACTGTTTTTATTCGTTAAAAATAATGGTAAATTGACGCACAAAGTGCGGAAAAAATGGTTTAGTAAACATTACCGTTTAATTTAATTCTTCTATTTGCATTTCATGTCGCATTTAATGGGACATGTATTTTACGACTGGTGAGATTTTCAAATCGTAATCGAAGTATATAGTAGTAAAAGAAATAACAGCACGAAGTGCATATACTAATTAATTAAGAAATTCATAGTTAATACGAATCACTTTCTTAGTGGTAGGGAACAAAATGAAATTAACATATACACTGATGTTTCAAAACGATTAATACACTGCTCAATAATTTCATTCGTTCACTGGCAAAAATGTTCACTAGCCTTTTTATACAAATTTTCTTGATATATCTCAGCGATATCGTTTACAATTTACATTTCTAATCATAACTTTTAGGAAGTTCGTAATAATAGCATTTTGCATCCATTTGCTACACTAATTAATTTTCTATGCAATCTACCAATTTGATATAATTTTATGCATTTTATAAATTTTTTCATATACACTTTGTACTTTAATATTAAATCTATTATTCCGTAATGTTAATTAAGTACGAAGTAGAAAAAAGAATGTGAAAGAAATTGGTTCAATGATCCTAAGACTGGTGCCATTTTCGTTTTATGTCGCATACGGATATAGAATTAACGAACTTCATTTACGTAAGAAAAGAGGAGATACGTAAAATATGAAACTATAATTTTTGCAATAGTTATGTAGTTCAAATATTATTATGATACTGAGGTTCTCTCAGATGTCGAGTCTTGCGTCGGACGGGATCCGAAATAGATTCGAAAACCATTGAAAGCTTTAAATGAAGCCTCAACGTAACAGGACAGTTTAGGTAGAGACCATAATACCTGAGATTGAAGGCAGAAAGTACATTTGGCAGTATTTACCTGAACATGATCAAATGATTGTTGCAACACTATCGTACGAAATACATATTACATGTTTCTCAGAGTATATTGTCGTTTGAAACAGATTTATCCACTTCGTCTTTGAAGCAAGTAGAAGTGAATTTTCTGAATTAAATGAAAACAGAAAATATAAACATACATTACTGTCCAAAAGTTTTTTCATATTCATGAAAATATCGGAGAAAATATGCCACCAATAACAAACACCTAGAAATTGCCATTGGTAATTTATTTATTTATTTATATAATATATGTATACCATTTTCTTTTTCTAGAGATTAATTTTATGTTGTCTGCAATAATATTCTTTGTGATTTTTGTACAGTGTGATTCAGAACTACTGATTAAAACATAACTGGCGCATAAAATACATAAAAAGGTTTCCATTAAAAATATAAAAATTGCAATTTGCATTATCAGAATCGCTGATATTTTAGCTATTCTTTTGCAACATATAATTAAGATCATACGAAAACCTTACCTTATAAAATGAAAAGCTGAGTATCTTGATTGGTTTTATGTACCTTATTAGTTAGTTATATCGTGATCAATAGTTTTGAAACGACCTGCATATATTTATAGAATCGTTATAATTTTAGATTTTATGTACTATAATGTACGAAGTACATTATTAAACGAAAGTCGACGTGACAGTATAAATTACAAATTTAATAAATCAAACTTTGATTTGGCATATATTATTCTATGAGCCTGTAAACTTCTGCCATTGTGTTTTATGTGCAATTTCAAGATTATCTGAGTCTTGAACGATACGATTAAACCTTTGGACGGCAATATACGTATAAAATATATTTAAAAGTATACAATTAATCGATACTGATTAGAGTGCCAATGTGTTCAATAAATTTTGATTAGTGTAAAGATGAGAATTTTTCTGAAAGACAAATAGGAAATATATATTTAAATCAAACAATGATTACTAACAGTTCTCGATTATTTGACTTAAAACTAAATTAATAATTTAATATACTTAGTAATCTTAAAAGGAACAGTTAGAATTCCAATTTGTTTTCTTTTCTTTTCTTAAATAATTGATTTTTTGCATCTGTTTTTGTCATCTTTTAGAATAAAGTTCTCATCGTCTGAATAAGAGATAAGAGAAGTAAAGTTTAAAGGTTTAGAGAACTTCTTTAAAAAATTTGTGTCGATGTGTGAGATTAAACACACTTCTCTTACATTTCAATGTTCTTATAGTTTCTAAAGCACAGGGTAGCATACAAGAAGCTTTATAAATGAGCAACATTTAGGTATCAGATTTGAGCATAAATCTAAACAAGTGAAAAAGTAGTACATATATGTATATCTAGGTATGTACACATTGTTATTAATGCCAAAATCGTAACATTCTAATAGAATCATGATGATCCATGAATTTTAAATGCTTCATTGGCTACGTTTTAAGTCGCATTTAATACATAATTGAACATTCTTATTTATTTATGTATTTGTCCATTTTCAAATACTTGTAATGTAATGCGCAAGTAGAAATAAAATCAACTGATTAAGTAGAAGCAAACTAATGCAGAGTAAAGGTTCCAAGTTGATTTTGTTTTAAATATAATGTAGGCTATTACAAAATGTATAGAAAAAGATTTGCCTTTTTTTGCGAGAAATTTATTTATTTTTTATTATTTTAATAGCATCTTGAAATATTAAAAAAAACGAAAAGAAAACAAAAAAGTTACGAAAACGAATTCTAGATTTAAAAAAAAATAGGACCTCAGATTAATTTAATGGATCAAAGTCACTTGTTGGGTAGGAGCACATTTTTGAAATTCTATAAATTATAGAGAATAACTATCATATATGCATAGTATATTATAAATATATACAAATACACATAGATATACACCTATTTAAAGTATTTAATGTATAAATCGTGAATTCTATTGTGTCGTAAAATCTTAAAATTGCATTTACCTGATGACAGATTCCTATTTAAGGCCTAAATATTAATTGCGTATCGGATGTATCAAATTTGTTACTATGTTTAGCCGTGGCTTTCGAGCTTTTAACTATGCATTTATAAATAATACTTGCGTTAGCATGTCGCGCTTTCAACGCTAGTCGCACTATTGTGTTTTCCGTCTATTTATGTGTAGCATCTAATGTTAAGCGATAGGTAATACATCTTGTGTACGTCCATCGTTAGCTTGCGTTACAAGTTTATTAGCTTCCTTAATTATATACGATTGTAATGCATTTCGATATTCTTCGCTCATATGAAGACTGTATGGTGTGTTGCGTATCGATTTTAACGAAATTTTCTAGCTAAGTAAGCTGAAAAATGTTTGATCAACATTCAAACCTTTGCATAAATATTCAGAAGTTGAAAGATATTCAACGATAGAAGTTCTAATCGACTCCTATTGTCGATTAAGATTAAAATTATAATTCTCAGTTCTCTATCCGTCTACAAAATAAAAATCGATGGGTAACATATCATTCGATTCCGTCGTAAGTAGCTTAAATCAAATATGTTAAAATTGTTAGCAACGTACGCACGAGATTTGATGCAGAAGAGCTAAACTGTGGTTGCATCCTCTGTTACAAAATTAGTTTAATTAATTATGAAATGACAAAGAAAACGAACAGATTGCGAAGCTCCTAGATGAGTTTACGAAAAATCATTTCTATTTCGAAGGTTATTGTAATTAACCGAATTAATTTTGTTAACGAATGAAGAA
Source organism: Perdita meconis (assembly GCA_030770465.2). Classification (NCBI taxonomy): domain Eukaryota; kingdom Metazoa; phylum Arthropoda; class Insecta; order Hymenoptera; family Andrenidae; genus Perdita; species Perdita meconis. Next base: position 11,378,166 of record JASKOS020000003.1, on the reverse strand, counting down.
GTAGAACTACAGTGTGTCTTTTCTACGTCCGATTTTGGATCTTAGAAACGTTTCAAATTTTTTGCGCAATCTATAATATAAAAGTCAAAATCTTAATTAATGACTGACAAATGTACTTGAACGCAATTAGCACGTAGCGCGTGTCGAAGGGAGCTTAAAGCTTCGAGCATGAAAGTCTATGCTTCGAGCTTGTATTCGTGTAGTCTTCCTGCCAACGAAACGATTAATTGTCAACATCGTTGAATACGTTGAGTATCACATACTTCGAATTTAAGCATCGTTCGTAGAAATGAATTAATATTGGGTTGAATTATAAATACCTTTCGATTAATTTTTCTTTTTAACTTGTGATTACACAGAATTTTTCAGTAGATTTTATTTACCTAACGTTCATACAAAAAAGTTTTGTAGGTTTAATTAATCGTTTCTATTTACAGCTAATCTATTTCAAGTTAAATAGCTTTTACAAGTTCCACAATTTTACTTTTGTCTAAGTTTCAATCTCTTTTTATTTTTACAAAGAATGTAGCGAAAAAATGGTTATTTATTATTCAGCCCATGAATGGTCACGCCCTAGCGTAACGTTTCACAACGGTTGTAATATCTACAGGGGATAAGGAAACAAAACGTCGTATTTAATAATAATTATAAGTTGCTTCACCGCGAAAGAGAAACTGTGATATCTGGGTTTTTCTGCGTGAAGTAAGAATATTTATGGAGAGTCATAATATATCAGAATAATCGGTTCCTTAGCACTTCATTTTTTTTGTGAAATAGGTTGTTTGAAGAAATATGTACAACAAAAGAGAATATAAATCAGTTCTGGAAGCAAAAACGAGTACTTCATTTGTTCTGAAGACCTCTTTTCAGAGCTAATCTTAATTTAAGAACGATGCAACTGAACTACTATGTTGATAGGTCATATAGTCAGGGAAAAGAAAAGATGCGATTAGTATAAGAAAAACACGAGTATTTTTATTAAAAATAAATATACCTTATCCTTGTAATAAAATATAAACAATTAATATCTGTTCTGTAAGTAAAGAGTAACTGGATTTAATAAGTTACTATTCGTCTCTCTTAAAACGAATCTTTTACTTCGAATCATTACTCTCATAGAGAGGTTCATTTTCTTCTTTACAATTTATTCGTCATTTTGTTAAAATGTTGATGGACGAATTTCTTAAATAGAAACATCCAATTTTCCAATTTCCAAAATCCAGTTTGTTGCCGTTCAAACATTTTGAATAAATTCCAATAACCTCGCTGCAGTACCTGAAAAATGAAATGCCTAATAGTATAGGGTCATTCCACGCGAACTCGGAAACTTTTTGGAGTAACGCCTCGGATTTTGCTGAATTTTTGATATGTTGTAGTTTTTAGGGATATATAATCGTGTGCGAAAAGATTTTTGAAAATTTTGAAATTTGTTAATTTTAGAGCTCTTTGAAGTTTACTGTTCACTTTTTTCCTATTAATTTTAGCTCTTAAGCTAGCAAACTGATAAAAATGTGCTTTTGGGTGCTTATAGAGCAGACATAGCAGTACCTAATAAAAATTATTTCAATTGGAAGAAAAACTTTCTTAACCATTTATTTTGCAATTGTTGTTAACAAATGCAGGTTTTTCATAGCGGGGAACTATTTAAAAAATCGAAAAAAATTGAGAATGAAGCTCTATTTGTCCCCTTTACGGACCACATTTCAAAAATACGGACACTTTAAAATTGACCATAAGAAAATTAATTGAATTATACACTGCGCGTCGTAATCCACTGAATCGACCAGCTAAGTGCTGCGCCATTCGGTATGACTGTGCATGGACCGCGGCAAGGACCCCGCCGCGCGCGCCACGTTCGGCTGGTCGAATCAGTAGATTTCGACGCGCAGCGTACAATTCAATAAATTTTCCTATGGCCAATTTTAAAATGTCCGTATTTTTGAAAAGTGGTCCGTAAATGGGACAAATAGGGCTACATTCTCAATTTTTTGCGATTTTTTAAATAATTCCCCGCAATGAAAAACCTGCATTTGTTAACAACAATTGCAAAATAAATGGTTAAGAAAGTTTTTCTTCCAATTGAAATAATTTTTATTAGGTACTGCTATGTCTGCTCTATCAGCACCTAAAAGCACATTTTTATCAGTTTGCTAGTTTAAGAGCTAAAATTAATAGAAAAAAATGAACAGTAAACTTCAAAGAACTCTAAAATTAACAATTTTCAAAATTTTCAAAAATCCTTTCGCACACGTTTATATATCCCTAAAAACTACAACATATCAAAAATTCAACAAAATCCGAGATGTTACTCCAAAAAGTGTCCGAGTTCGCGTGGAATGACCCTATATATATTTTCTTTGCAATCTTTCTACAAATGGATTCAAATATCAGATACTTACTTGCTTCATTGTGAAGGATACATTTTCAAAACAGCGACGCAAATTTCTATTGGATTTGTTTCAAACGGATGGATTAGCATGGCGGTTCTCACATGTTCCTCGGGAAATATGTTTGCCAAATGATAGTGTATCTTAGTTCGTGTGTCTAGAAAATCTCGCAGCATCTCCGGTGGCATCTTAGAATAAAGAGAAGATGGAACGAGACTTAATTGTGGATCTGAAGTACCCAATCGTTGGTTTGATCCCGACGGTGAACCGATGTTTGAATTACTTAGCGGCCAAGCTTGATACGAATCCGGCGCTGAAGCAATACGCGTCACGTGTTGGTGACATTGTTGCCCATCGGAATGGTCCCACCTAAAATATGTTTTGTTTAGTTGCGAAACACTTGAACCACCGCATCAGACAATTTCGCGCATGATTTATCCTCTGAAGATTTGAAAAGAAAACGAAAAATATGATTACTTACTTCATGTGAGCTCTGTAAGGTGAATCGTTACTAGAATGTCTAGTCAAGGGCCTGTGTTGTGCTCCAGAAGAAGTGACTGCAGGTTGTTGCGTTCCCGAACTCGCTTGCGATGTTTGTTGGCATTGCCTCAACCGACAAAGTCGAGGATCACAGACTGGATTCAAAGTCAATTGTCTCTGAAGTTTTCTATGCATATTTGGTGGTTCTACTTCCGGTTTATTCAATCTTCCTGTTGTCCACGTGGAAGAACGATAACCTACCAATGGAATGTATAGTCAAATCAAATAGTGGCTTCATACAAAACGGCTGATAAAATAGACGGATTAATACGGGAATAGAATATGGAAAACACATAAAGGAAGATTTGCGTGCTCGTTTTAATCACGAATTAATTCTCGGCCCTAACATTAAATCAACTGCAGCACTCATTTAAACGAAAACTTCTTTCCGTCAAGCTTGGAACTATACATGTAATGCAAATATAATAAATTATAAAAACAGAATATGGAACGGACATAACTTCAAAACATTCAATAAATAACACATTGGGCGCCGTTTGCTCTTCGCGTTTCAATTAAATGAAAATACTTCCAAAGCTAAACAAACGATTCGCGAAGCATTAGAGGAAGATGCTGTATCTTAGAGGACATGTAAAAAGTGGTTTCAGAGTTCCGAAATAGAAATTTTGACCTCGAGGATGAGAAACGTCCAGAATTTCAAAAATCGGAAGACTCGAAGAGATGAATTGAAGTAGCTGTTGATCGAAAATCCATACCAAACCCAATCAGAACTTGCTGCAACGTTAAGAGTTTTACCCTTCAAACTGTTTCTATCCGGTTACATAAATTGGATTGGGATAAACATTAATTTTCATTTGAAAAAGGCCGAGAATCAATTCGCACACCGAATATTTATAACAAAAAGTTTAGTTACCTTGAGAACTTGTAGTTGTCGACACTTGCGATCCATGAGTTGCCGAATTTACTGGTTGCTCGACAGTAACGTTCTCTACGGATCTACTTTTTGTGACTGGAAGTAACGACTGAACACTAGTGATTACTGTCGATTTGGTTTTGCACAACGGTGGATGCTGGGATACATTAGGGGATACGCTACTCGGCAGAAGAAGGTTTGGACTCGATCCTCTCGCGTGAAGGTGTTTGTGTACATGCTCCACCAATTTTTCTGTGACCGATTTCTGTGGGTGCGGACCTCTTTCCGGATGACGAAACTTACATTTATTGCCGTAAGTGCATTTCTGTAAAGTGACCCGCACACGGTCAATAATATTGTCAATATTTTTATTTATCGGTGTTGAGAATATTATTGAGCGCGTGCAGTCGATATTGAAGGTAGGGATTGATGTTGATCTTGAAGTTTAAAAAGAAAGAAAGATATTAGACAGAAAGGCATTGAAGTGGATTGACAATACTATTGTCAAACTAGGATTGATCAATATTATTGACTGTCCGCAGGACCCTTTAAACGAGAGATCAACTTATGTCGGAGCTGGATAACTAATACAGGATGTTTTACTTAAAAGTGATCGTCTGTACGATGATAAACAAGTCACAAAATTCAACATACTTTTGCGTATGGACAAGGTGGAGCTGGATCAGATATTTTCGGCACAGTCCTTAAAAAATTCTCCAAGGTAGGTCCGCTTCTACCCAATGGATCATCCGGTGGCATAAAGCGATCGTTCACAAAAGTGTACATTAAAATCCTCTCTTCCACGACTTTACGGAATTCTGGATTTTCCTGCGCCAGATCTCTGTAATTGTCGTTGCTGACGACAATGCCATCAATCTCGGCAGCTAACTTTAGAATGTAACGATCGTCGTAACAAACCATTCTTTTACCACCAACCAATCTGAGACAGGGATATGAATTATATTACAAGATCTCTGTTTCTTGGAGTGGAATATACAGTGACTCACAAATTTGTTCACAAAGGCTGCATTGAATTTGCTTAAATTCTAAGAAAGTGTTTGCCTTTACGCAATAAAAGTCATAGACACTGAGAAACAATTAAATCTGGAAGCTGGAAACGATCCAAAGCGAAAGAAAAGATTAATACTACGAATTTAGGTAATTAACCTTTGAAATACATGTGAACAAACCTGTGAATCACTGTAATATAATGTTTCCAATTTTACTATATTTTGTACTAAAGTAGCAAGGTAGATACACTTTCTTAGAATATTTATTACACTGGGTTAGAATTTTTACTGCACAGAAAGGGGAAAACGATGAGCCACTCACAAATTTTGATGAATATTTATATGATGAATCTACATCGAAAATAAGTGGACACGTGTCTGGCCGATCGTATCAATCATATTTTCATTATTTTAACTTTGGTACACATTTTCATTTAAACGCCTAGCTAAATAATTTTTTTGTATTAAAAATTCCATAAAATCAGTATTCTTAAAAGCTTCCATGCTTAATTTAATTTTTCTTTGAAATTTATATAGAAAAACATGGAAAAATACGCCTACAAATGTAATTCGCATAATAGTACACATTTCTGATCTTACTTTCTTATTATCTACAAATTTTCGGATGATATAAATCATAGAAACATGAAAAACATAAATAATTTTTAAAGAGAAATATTCGCTATTTTTTATCAACAAATGAAACTGCATATATAAGTAAAAATGGTGAAAACGTGTAAAAAATGTATGAAAAGATTTACTGCGTGCAGGATAAGATTCGATCCGAGTTTTTTTATTTAAGTACAAAATGTTCAAAAATTTTAAAAGCTAATATCTCGGAAAATAAAGCGCATTGGCACGATCGATCAGACACGTGTCCACGTATTTTCGATGTACGATCATCATATAAAAATATTTACATCAAAATCGGTAAGTGGCTCATCGTGTCGTCCTTGTGAGTTCAGATTTTCATCACACGTACTACTATCCTGCTACTTTAATACAAAATGTAGTGCAATATGGAACTTTTTTTTTTTCTCATTGTACTTTTTTAAAATAATACTGACCTGGATGGCGTGAAAACCAACAGACGGTCCTTCTCCAACTCTCCCAGGATTTCTTGTTCAGCAATTGGATTGTCAATTTTGGACGCCTCTTTCCTCCATTTCGGTACGAATACTGTGATTTCTCTGTGCCCCCTTGTTTTAAACCAGTCTACACAAATTTTGATTCCCCTGCAAGAAAATACTTCGTTGTTCCCATGGCTCATCGCCACGTTGCTCCCATCGATCACGACGGGTCTTAGACCAGCGGAACATCTACTATTTTCATTCGACACTAAACCAGCGTCCAGAACGGTCTCCGACTCCTCCGAAGCTTCGACCGACTTCTGAGAACTGGCACCGAGTTTTATTAATTCGGCTAACAGCTCATTTTGTTCTGGGTCCGGACCCAACTTCTGCAGCGCCGTTTGAACCAATCGTTCGGTGTAGCCGAGTTTCAGAGCGAACTCCACTCTGGCTGTATAACCTGAAATAGATCAAAGTTTTGTGTTTTTGATCGTTAAAGATCCTGTATTTATACTTAATGGTATCGAACTTGATTGTCAATAAAAATGTAAGAATAACTATTAGCTTTGTAATTATTTTCATTAGATTATAAGAAAGCTTAGTTACTACTTGTTTCGATTACAATATCTCTTCTCGCTATAGACTCGCAGCGCCCTGGTGACGAGCTTATAACGAGAACACTTTTTCGAAATCAACTTGAGGACTGATAATTCAGTTTTGTCTGGTCGAAGATACGATCGAGTGTGCTATAAAAGCGACATAATTTCATCACAAATAATTTTAAGATACGTTAGGTGAGCTTACAACGAGGAATAGCTCGTGTTACGAAGACGCTTAAACAGGATAGTAATTTTTATCTCCGACCCTTCACATCGCCCTGCGTAGCAGTCGACCAGGAACATCCATTTATTTTTACTTTGCACTAAGTATATTAAATACAGCGCTTTAAAAAAGGAATAATCGTATAGTTATTCTAAGAGCAACCCTCAACAGACCCTTTCTGTTTTCATGAAGTGCAAGAAAATTCCAACAATAATCTGTTATCCGTAAATGATTTAAATAGTTTTTAAACAATTGGCCCATGTGGAGATCAGATTTCGTAAAAGATACATACGTAAATGTATGGATTAAATTACGGTTTTACAATTATTAAAAAGCAGTAAAAAATGACAAAAAGCAAATGCATCGATTTTACTGTCCTAATAAAATATGTAAACATATTGTAAGGAAAAGATTGTTCAGTCAGTTAACAATAGAATTAACAATACAGAATTGCGATACCCGTTTGAGATAAGTTACAGCATTAGGATTTCATTTTCAAAGCCGAAATAAAATGAATACCGGTATAACTTGCAAAATACAATAAGGATATGTTTATACTTTCGAATATTTGATTTAATGTTAGAAATAATGGTAGCGATTAATCAGTTAATGTTCACCGAAGAAATTTCGTATTTTCATAATCTCAGTGATCAGAAGGTCGCGATAAATAGAAGCAGGTGAATGAGGCTAACTCACCGAGGAGAATCGCAAGAAACCCGACGAACTCGAATAGACTCAAATATCTACGACGGTCTGCCGCGTAAGGAACTTTAGAATCTTCAGTTGGAACGCACGAAGTATCAATGCCAGGAGGGGAGAAATCCCTAAAATGTTAGAGAAATTTGTGACAGGTGTGTGCATGGTGCAATTTTTAAGATGACTTCACAGTACGAAGAGAGGTACGGCAGGGAGAATGCAACGGTGCTCGGATATATGTAGTTACGTTTCTTACGCGAAATTATCATTGTTGGGAAAATAGGCATAGCGTTGAGAACTATTTATAGAATATTTATGAAGTTCTATTTAAAATTAGTCGTATAATGATTCGCGCGAAATTTCCCTGTTACGATTGCTGACGTCTTCGATGAGACATAATTGAATCATTCACACGATTTAATTTCTTTACACGTTATAAGTTTAAAGAGTTACAAGCAGAATGATGGGATTGCAAATACGTCGCCGAAGATTTAAAAAAAGGTGTCTTACGTAACTAGTAACTATACTCGAGCGCAATTGCACTTCAATTATATTATTTGGATTATATTACAAATCGGATGAATGTTATTACTGATCTCCATATGGGTCGAACGCGCCGAATTAAATTATATTCAAGGAAAGACTCAAATTAATTTCACGATCGATGTTTTCATATTCCATGGATTATTCTATTTTTAAACACACAAGTTTTCAAGAAATTTTGTACCTGGACTTTGTGTGGGCGGACTCCCTTCGATTGTGACATATTCTGCGAATTCGGCAGCCAAGGTATCCGAAGTTGTCCTGGACACGCCTGAATGACTTGAAGACGACACCTGTAATTTTTATAATTTTCATAGGAAAAGTGTAAATGGTAATTTTTAAATAATTATTAACAAATCATTTTTCAATTCTAAAAACTGAAACAAGTACAGTGCATGAAAAATCATGCAATTTACTCACGAATTCAAAATTTGTGAAAATTTATGACATACGATTTTTTAAAACATTTTCAAGAATTTTTTTCAAGCACTTCGCCGATTAGGCTCATTGTTTGCTCACATCTTCAGCAGATATCTCGCTATCGTCCCTAACAGAATTACACCAAAATATATTATCCTTTTATTTCTACAAGATGAAAAAAAAAAATCGCAAAAATCGACAATAAACTTTCAAACGGCAACCATTTTGCAAATTTATAATGCTTCAACCCAAATCTGGTATCTACGATAGCCAAACCAGTATAATTTAAGAATTTGCGTTCATTGTATCAGACGAACATAACGACCAGAACCGTCGGTCAACTTTCGTCGGCTGAAACGCCATTTTTATTTCATATTTCGAGTAAACAAAAATTGTTATTTATAGTTTCATATGTATTAAATATATAGTAAAAAGTTCAGTCCTAAAATCTGTCGCTAAATCCTTGAAAAAAAATTCCTGAAGAAAGTTTAAAAAATAATCGCATATCACACACTCCAAACCATTTTTTTTTTTTTTTTGTTCACGAACTTGCATATTGCAAAATTATAATTTAACGTTTTGCATTTGATGAAAGTCGTTACCTGTAATTCCACTTGCGAATGCACGTTTGTGGACGCAATTAAATCCTCGGCTTCGTAATCGCTATCGTAAGAAGAGTCCTCTGCGTCAGCAGAACTTCCAGTTTCCAAAACGGTGATTTCTACGTGTCTCTGAAAATAAAAGCAAGACGTTAATGACCGTATAAAAGATTCGCATTCATTCTTTAATTTAAAGCATATCAAATTTAAATAAATATTTTCATCCTTGAAAACAGAATTAATATTAATTATTTTCGATAACATTTTATGACTTTTTAATATTTTTCTTATAATTTCTCATATCTGCGCTACTGTACGCAACATAACTACTTATTTCTTTCCGTTTCAAGTTTGTAATGACAATTATTTTAGATCTCACAAGACCTACTTTTACAAAAAGCAATACCATGAATTATTTTATCATGATCGTGATTTTTATTTTGTAAAAAAGTGTCCATAAAAAATGTGGGGAAGAAAAACAGACTAAAAACGAAAACAAAACGTATTTAAAAAAAAAAAAATGTTTAGGATCACTTGATCGAAAGATAACATGATTTATACTGTTTTCGCCTGTTCAAGTTTCTTTGTTTCGATTTAAAAATCTTTCGACAAGATGCGAAGTTATCGTAAATAGGGCATAGTTCTTTCAGGTTGCCGGATATGACTGTTAGCAGAGATCCAGGTGAAAGTAAAGAGACGTGACAAGTACTGTTCTCTTATATCGAACTCTCCGGTTTTACGAGTAGAAAATTACTAATTCAAAAACTACTGTTACTCACAATTCGCAAATAGTTTTCAACATATTCAGGCGTAGATTATTATATTGTCAGTAAGCAATTCCTTCGCATAACTTGTAGGCAGTGGCAGAGAGAATGTTTACCATCGATAACGTTTTACATGTACCATATCGGTAAAATATATATTTTGTAAAATTTTCTAACACCGCATGAATATAGAATACTTCTCATAACATTTTATTTTTATTTTATTCCTTTATTTCTACAAGCCCAGTGAAAAAACTCTTCCCTGATTAACATTCATTACATGTAAACTTGTTCTAACGCGAATCATTTTCATTTCAATTTGTACACACCCAGAATTTTCTCACAGCTACTTGCAGTGAAAATAGTAGTGAAAGTAGTTCGATTTCGTATATTTGGAAAGCAGACTATGAAAAAGCGCCAAAATTCTCTCCTCGCGAGAAATAGAATTTGTTTAATGTAAATAACAATTGGACACAGTAAACATCTATACAAACGTACTCATAGAATGTGTATGGTCGGTTTTAATGGAGAAAGTTTGAAGAGAACAACGAATCTCGGCCGGAAGTGATGAATTTCTGTAAGAAAGTTCTGTACGGACTTTCTCTTAATCAATTTAATATTACAATTTGAAATTTGTTTGAAAAAATTAGCCTTACTTTTAGAATACTCTTAAACTGCTATAGAAAAATCATTTTCAGTAAAGGGAAAAATTCTGTAACTTATTTATGACTAAATCAAATATCATGTAATAAAAGGATACTGAAATATTCACTTAATATTATTTATTACAATCAGAAAATTTTATTTTACTTGATTTACATTTCGTATCAATTAAGGAACAAAAGTATTTGTTTAGGATTACAATGTACATATTTTGAGGGTCTATTTTATATTGGTTGCAAAATAGTGAATAATTTGTTGTTCACAGTGCATTTTTTTGTCGAAAGGAAATATGTATTTTCTTTTTCAAAGTTTTTTTGCAGAGATTTGAGCCATTCGCTCCTGAAGAAGCGTGTGAGGATAAATAGTTCAAGCGTTCATCGATGTGTGTACATACTGATTCGAGGTCAGGTAACTATCAGGTGTTATGGGACCGATTGGCTGAAATCGATGGGTGGGACTTTCGGACGGAAAGGAATCGAAATATAAAAAAAAAGAATTTTTAAAGTACCGCAAGGGATACTTAAAAACGATTTGCGATACTTCAACGTGTACTAATAATATATATTGTTCACTACATTCATTTCCTATGATTTTATGACGAATGTGTTAATTATCAACATCTAATCTACATTAGAAAATTTATTATCAAGCATCACAAATGTTACAACGTTTATTATTAATGGTATAACATATTAATGTATAATTACGCGTATATTTTCATTTAATTACGCGTTTTTCTTTTCATTTGTACTTTTTATGTAACGTACATGGGAAAGGTATGAATTTTCAAACTTTCATTATTTATGAAGAAAAGGTTTCACCACGGAAAATTTGGAATTTTTTCGGTTGTTTTTAACGGCTTTCAATTTATGTATTCTATCGTTTCGACTGATTTCGAACACGAGATGCAAGATGGAGACGCGCATTTTAGCGCACTACACCTTCTTTAACAATTACATTCACTCGTAGATTAACAACAAATCGGTAAGTAATGTCTAATTGTTATTGATCCTAATTATTTTCTTTTTGCAAAATCATTTTAAGGCGCTGATCGATGTTATTTGTTAGCAGCATAAACTATTCGCATTACGAAATTTGAAATCGTTTGAGAGGTTCGAAGTGTCAGTGGAAAATATTGTCACGGAGGATGTGGAAATCACTACGGGAAAAGTTCTTCACACATTTCTTGAGGCGAAAATGATCAAACTGTTCGGTTCTATTAAGCGATTTTTCCCGAAAATGTATAAAAAAAAAAAAAAAATGGGTCATTAGAAATAAAAAAAAATAGGTTCAGAGATTATAATACGTAAATATATATTTTCGATAGTTAACAATAGTAATGAAATACACTTCCATAAGTCTACTTACTACAATTTTTACCTATATTTTATTCAGTGAAAAACATTAGAATAATTGTGATCGTGTTTCAATGCGCATCGTCGAAGATCATAGCATTGATATACCTTATTGCATATCCAGATAGTTATTAAACGTAACACTGACATTTTATTTGTTACGTTCGCGTGATTTTGAAAAGCGTCATGCATTAAATATCCATGACTTTCGAATTGCAAGAAACGCAGAATACGAAGATTCCCACATGAAAAAACGGTATGCTTACAAGCGACAGCATGCTCGCGAGCAACAAGTGATAATCGAGCGAAAGTAGTGTATAAAATTCTAAACGAGGCAGTTACTACAAAAAACTGTTTATGAAACATCTCACAATAAGATGACTACCGAATGTAACGATGCAACGTAAATGAGTATACATTTTTTATCTTCCGTTACCTGTGCAGAATGTAAACAGTACCTTAAAATTTAGTCAATAAACAGAAACGTAACGAACGCTACAACAGTGCATTTCATGTAAATTTATGATCCGTAATAGTCGAACGATAGTCACTGCGAGGATATTAACTGAATTGTCAAACCAAATCCATCCCTAATTAAACTTTCCAAGTACAAGAATGCGCCTCTGGATCCCGTTTCCTAAAATTCCACAAACGGAATACAAATCGATAGAGAGAACTCACCTTTCCGGCGACAGTCATATCTCGTTCGACGAATCGCGATCGATCGTATCCTTTCTCGTTCAAAGACCTTCTTGAATCCGTACAAAACTACTATGTACACAAATCATACGCGCGTGTACCACTCGCGCACACAACGTAAATACGCGGACGAGAAGAAAGACAGAATTAAGAGCGAGGCAGTTTTCGCGAATGCATTCCAGCCACCGTTGAAAATAAATCACCGATCGAAGCTGATCCAGCGACGAAGGACGACGGCGATTCGCAACGACTCGCACGAAAACGTTTTGCGCCACAGGGAGATGGCAAAGTCTAAAACACACTTCCGGGATATTCCGTTAGATCCTGGAACGGTATCGATGTTCAGAAGAAAGCAGGACAGACTCGTTGCGACTACTCGCGACGACGGCCGATCAGTGAATGGAGCGAGCGAGAGCCGCGACGTCATTACCCCCACCCCATATGTAATATGTCGTCACGTGCAGCGCAGCAGCGATGGCCACGAGTCGCAATGGGATTTTAAATTTCGAACACTTTGAATCGGTTCGAATACTTCGAATCACTTACTATAAAACCTCGAAATTCGAACATTGCCCTTTCCAGGAAAGACGGTTCGATCTTCCAGCTGTTCGAAGATCGAATCAACTTCTCTCATTTGAAATCCAACATTCAAAATTTACTCATTTTGAGCATGCAGAAATTTTGCAGAATTGAAAATTCAAGATTCCCACCAGTCATTTAAAAACACAGCCAATCAAGTAAAATTATATCGCGCACTTTAGAGAAAATATAAATTGCCAACACAGTCTGTAACACTGTCGATTTTTTTCTAATTCGTTATTTTGTTTAACTACTTATCTGATCGATATCTAGGCCTTTTTATACGAAAGAGTTCATCTTATAAATAAATAAATTTCAAGGAAATACATTCTGGCGATAAATTAAAAGTATTGACGATTATACTCTTAAAACACGAATATAAATTTTATCTGTACATATAAGAAAGTTACACTGTTTTCAAAATTTTTTACTCACAAGCGAAATACATGAACGTAGGACTTCATAAAGATGGTTTTCTCAAAAGAATACTTTTTAAACGGATTTAACGAATTTCTCCGTCAGTTTTAAATTAATTTAATTAAATCAACTTCCAATTTTACATAAAAATGTCTCCAGTTAAGCATAAGAGAAATGGCAGATCTTAAATCAAACGGTTTTTACATTTCGCTAAAAAACATTATTACAAAATAAAATTAGCACTTCAAGTTTTGAGAGTTTCGAAACGGTAGAAAGTTTCGGATGAATTTCAAAAACCCAAAATTAGGCTCGAACCCACTTGTACTTTAAAATTCTGGTAGGTTTCGAAGTCGTTAGAATTCTGAGATTTTGAGAAGATTATATCCTGAAAGCTTTTCGTTCAAACATGTTTTGAACATTCCTTATGTGAACAGAGACTTCTATAATGAATTATCCTAGACGTCTTAAAAAAAATATTCGAGTTAAAAGTAAAAAATTACCAAAAAGTTTTATTTGATAACATACAACAATTTAAGACAAATTATGTCGAAGTTATAATAACAAATATGTCGATGCATACTGCATACAAATTCAACTATTGTTCTAAACAGAATAACATGTAACAATTGTATGAAACTGTTCAGCTAAAAATACGTTCGTACAAAAATATTTTGAATGAAATATTTGACTTGTTTCTATTATAGTACACAGATATCTTTACAGTTTACAAATGACGACAAAAATGTGAACAATTATTAAACTTCCTAGTAAAAATAAATTGCTGAACATAATATTCATACCAAGCTTTATAATATTACTAATAACAATAACAAATACCAATAATGAAATACTTCTGTTTTCGTCTTTATAGTAATAATAATAATTACCATAAATTTATAGTAGAAGCACTTAACATGGACCAAAACCTTGTGCAATTTATTATTATTAACACACTATGTACTCGCAGCCTATTAATAAACGTTATACCGCCGCGTTTGTCGTTTACCGGTAAATAGTGTGTTAAGCTGGTGGTACCCAACCACCAAATGCTTTCTCCAACTCTCGAGCTACAGCTAGACATAGGTGATCATTATAAGGAGATGCCACCACCTTAAAAAAAAATGTTATGATTACTAAGATACATACTTTACGCTAAAATTTATTGATGAGCAAGACAACAAACAGTAACATAATTTTTTACGTTACTTGACGATTGGTCATTCCATGCGAACTCGGACATTTTTTGGAGTAACATCTCGGTTTTTGGGGATATATAAACGTGTGCGAAAGGATTTTTGAAAATTTTAAAAATTGTGGATTTTACAGCTCTTTGAAGTTTAGTGTTCACTGTTTTTCTATCAATTTTAGCTCTTATACTAGCAAACTGATAAAAATTCGCGCGATTCGGTTTGACTGTGCAAAGACCGCGCTAGGGACCCCGCCGCGGCGCGCCGCGCGGCGTTCAGCTGGTCGTATCAGTGGATTTCGACGCGCAGCGTACAATTTAATTAACTTTCCTATGGCCAATTTTAAAGTGTCCGTGTTTTTGAAAAGTGGTCCGTAAAGGGGACAAATAGGACTATATACTAATTTTTTTCAAATTTTTCAATTCGGCCCCTCAGCGCGAAAATTGCATTTGTTTAAGACAATTGCAAAATAAATGGTTAAAAAAATTATTTTCTGAACTGAAACAATTTTTATTATATACTCCGATGCCTTTACTATAAGCACCCAAAAGCACATTTTTATCAGTTTGCTAGTTTAAGAGCTAAAATTGATAGAAAAAAAATAAACAGTAAACTTCAAAGAGCTGTAAAATCAACAATTTTTTAAATTTTCAAAAATCCTTTCGCACACGTTTATATATCCCCAAAAACTAGAACATATCCAAAATTCAACAAAATCCGAGATGTTACTCCAAAAAGTGTCCAAGTTCTCGTGGAATGACTCCGATGCAGAAAACGTTTAATATGATCATTTGAAACATATAGTAAAATATTACGTTATGGTATATTATTTACCTGCACTCCAACAGGTAATCCATCTTTATCTAAACCAAGGGGCACTTGACAAACAGGCAATCTTAGAATATTGAAGAGGCACCAATAACCGAAATTAAATGGCCTTAGATACGAGGTATAATGGTAACCAGCCGGAAACGGTGAGGACGGATAAATTAATATTCCATTGTTTCCTAATTTATCCTAAAAGAAGAATTTTGTTCGTATGTTTATAAATCAGATTACAGTTCCGATATTTCTAGAACAATCTTTGGTAAATGAAATCTTACCAGCAAATACTTTTTCATATTTGCAGTTACGTCCATTGCCCATTCGGGATTTTCTTTCGGCAATATGTCTTCGTCAATTAACTTCAGAATCGCAGCCAGCGTTAATTCTGATTTACCAATTACTAATTTTGAAAGTTCTGTGACAGCACTTGCGCGATACTGAAAATAGGATATTTCATATTTACTAAATGATGAGCGGACACAAGAGCATAAATTAGAATTGTATGTAAGAAATCGTAGAAGAAATAAATAAATCTTACAAGGAGAGGTCGCAGTCAGTGGGTCATCGATTTTGACGAAACTTTTTCTGGTGAATCTAGGAGCAAAAATAAGCCGACACGTGTCCGACCGTTTTTGTCAATACTAATTATTTAAAAAGATATAATCTTTTATTTAATATTTAATTCGGTCGAGTTACTTAAGCAACGAATTTTTTTCTGTTTTTATTGTTTTTATAAATATATTTAAGTAGTTTTACAAGTCGTTTTTTGTTAAAATTTTTAAAAATTATTTTATTAATTTTTATTTTATTTTTTTCATTCTTCAGTAAAAAATTAAAAAAAATAAATAAATGTTTTTGTTTTTAATAAAATAATTTCAAAAAATTTTAAGTAGAAACAACGTGTAAAACTACTTGAACATATTGACAACAAAAATCAAAATAGAAAAAAAATTTGTTATTTAAGTAATTCGTCAGAATTAAATACTAAATTAGAAAAAGAAAAAAAATTATATCGTTTTAAATAATGAGTATTGAGAAAAACGGCCGGACCCTGTCGACTTATTTTTGCTCTAGATTCTAGATTCACCAGAGAAAATTTCGTCAAAATCGATGATCCACTGACTGCGATCTCTCCTCGTTAGTGAAATACCTTTCCATTTGTTATACTCGATTTAAAATCAAGATCCTCTTGAGTCATCCAGAATCTCCATAATCGGTAACTATACTGAGAACCAGGTATTTTTATCTGGAGTGAGAAAAAAGTAATAAAATAAAAAGGTAAAATTAGTAAATATAATAACTATATCAAGCAATGACTGAAGACTTTTATAGAGAAAACAATTACTTTTGTTGCAGATCCTGTAACTTCCTTTAAATGATGCACAGCTTTCAAGAGAGCAGTTTTCATCTCAGTGTTCACTTTACTTGCCCTCAAATCGCCAGAGCTCTCTTGATAAAAAATATTCAGGCTTTTTAAATCTACTGTTGCATCAAGATTGAGTAAAGAAACTTTGTCTCCAACCAAAACCTTCAAAAAAGGAGCTAAATCCTCTGCTTTTTTACAGATTGGCCCCGCTTCTGCCATCGAATTGGGATAATCTTTTTGCCTCAGCCCAACGCCTTTTACAGGCGTTAAACCTAAAAAATTCGTTAATTATTTATTTTACGAAACTTAGTAACAATTTTCAATTGATTAATAATTACCTTCAGTTGGTTTGTGACCAAAAACTCCATTAAAGAAAGCAGGCATTCTGGTGGAACCACCAATGTCGCTACCAATAGAAATCGCGGATCCGCAAGCAGCAATAATTGCACCTTCTCCACCGCTACTTCCGCCAACATTTCTAGTAGTATTATATGGATTACAGGTTTGACCATACAGATTATTTCTAGATTCACACCATAAATTAAGTTCGGGAATGTTTGTTTTTGCTATTAAAATGCCACCAGCATTTTTCACAAAATTTACTACCGTTGCATCTTCTTCGGAACGATAATTCTTCCTAGTTGTTAAACCCATTGTGTGCAGCATACCTGAACAATTGTTACGATTCGTTAGGATGAATAATATAAAAATTATTAAATAAAATATAAATTTTTGTGTTACCTTTGGCTTCGTTACTCTCTTTTGTTGTAAATGGAACACCTAGAAAAGGTTTTTTCTTTCTCAGAACATTAATATCTTCTTTCTGCAGAAGTTTGTCAACTTCCTTGGCTTCTTCCAAGGCATCGTTGTACCTTTCTTCTACCACAGCGTTTATTGTTTCATTTACTTCCTTTGCTCTATCTATAAACGTTTTGACAACATCCTCGCACGATACTTCCTTTGTCCTAGGATTGATTGATATACTTTAATTAACTTTATACTTTCTATTTCTGAGTTTAGAATGATAACAATACATAATTTGTAAAATCTTAAACTAATAATATTTTAACAAACATCGAAGTTTAGCAATAAAAATCATTCATCAAAACACAAGCAGTACCTGATTTTTTCTGCCAATTCAGATGCACTCATTAGCAGTAAATTGTTTTTTATAGCTGGCACTTTTTTCACATTCTGATCGTAAAACAATCCGAAAAAGAAATCCACAAAAAAGTCGAATATTGCGTGCATCTGTACGATTAAACATTTTAAGAAATCCTTTGCTATTGTTTTTGATGTCTCAACCATTGATGCAGGCGTCTCATTTTTCTAAATAACAAAATTATTTTATATTTTTATGGAAAGTCAGTACCTGTTCTTATCTTCGTGTTAAAAAAAAAAATAGTATTTAACATTGATCTTGTAAACACGAAGTTAAACTGATTCTATATATCAAATATTATTTTGTAGCTTTGATCAACGGTTTATTTATTATTATCATGATTACCTGAGATTGTACTGGTTGTGAGATACACATAGTGATTGTTGTTAATGTTCAAAGCTCGTCCAGGTTGCTCCAGGCTCCAGGCTCCAGGTATTAACTCAGCAACATCAGCACATCAGCAACACTCAGCAGATTTTGTGCGTTTTATACTCGTTCAATTAGGCATTGCAAGCGGTGTGATGTGTGTATGTATTGTATGTACATCATGCAATAGGTGATAGATATATAGGTATAGGTGGCAATATCCTTTGAAAACTGGCATTTATTTTACTACATCATACTTCCACTTGAAATAACGATTCGATCAATAATATAAAAAAAGATCATCTTATCTTGTAATAAATATATGTATACTACTATATCTGATAATATAGTAATATAATATTTTATTGAAAACACTACAATTTTAGCAGATTACCTCGTAAAATAAAACTTTATTTACTACGCAAAAACAATATTTTTTCTGTAAAAAATTTATCTTGCATGAAAAGACAACTTAAGGTTTATTTAATGAGATTTTGCCAAATGTATAAAAAGTAGGGGCATTCGTCAATGCAAATAGAAATTTGAAGAAACTGAGCGCGAAAATTATTCACCTTCAGTGTTTTTCAATTTCTTGCAATTCAATATTATTGTTATATAATAATACAGTATTATTATTGTTATTGTTATGTATTACCCGTCATTTTAAAGTTTTAAAGTTTGAAGCAAGTGGAATGAACCTACAAAGCACGCTAATACATACAATTGTGATTCTTATGAATGACGAATGATATCCATCAGATAATCTAAATAACGTGTGTTATTTTAATCTTACATTGTAATTTTTGTGAATTCTACTCGTTAAATATTTGCATTGAGTGTGTAAGTAAAAAATATGTAACAATACGTTTCTAAATTATCCTAACCTCAATTGTATAATAAAAATATTTCATAACTAAAAGTTGACACAATAAAAAAAATTTCTAAAATATGTTACGTTAGCATTACAAAGGTCTGTGTTGATTTTCATTTTTTATATATTCTTAAATGACTATTAAATTTTTTAAAAGTGTTAATAACAATCGTTGAAAAAAAAAAAGATTATGGCTATTAGCTATGTTTTTCAAACGAAAATAGAAAATAATTGAAAGATAATAAAATAGTATATTCTATAGGAACAGAAAAGTTGTTTTATTTTTTATTAGTTACTATTTTTATGAAACAATAATTTTATGATATTACATACATTTATTTGCAAACATCCATGCATGGTTCTAAATGCCATTTATCATAAGCATTTATTTTCTCCTTATTCCAGTGGGAAATGTGAAAGTAAAATAAATAAAAGTTCAACATGCTGAAAATGAAAAGACAAAAAGTGGTATGTAATAATATTATATACATATTTGTATTATTATAAATTATGAATTTCAAAACGTAAATGTTTGTTTAGAATCAAGCGATTGACTTACTTTGGGAGAACAAAAAGGATAAACAACAAAGGGAAAGCAAAATGGAAGAAGAAGAGCAGGCAAGACAAATTCGCAATCAATGTAAAATTACCCATCAGTACAAGAAGCACAAAAAGCAACAACCTCTAAGTTTTTCAAAACAGACGATTCTTTCAGAAATCAAATCCCACATGATTCACAGAGATTGGAGTAAAGTTCGAAATTTACTTTTGCTGCTACTTAATTCGTCTAATGAGATAGAACCTTTGATATGGCGTTATGGTTTGATACTTTCATTGTACAGTAATGTTGACAATGTATATAATGCTTCTCAATTCTTTAATATGTGCATTGGTAGCTTAGATACAGACCGAGATTTATTATTGAGAAATTTTTTATTGTTTGCACAGAATAAATAGGAAACTTGTGAATAGAAAAGTATGTTAAACTAAGTTATTTATTGATAAATGTACAAATCTCCTCAGTAAAGTGAAACCAATATTTCTGATATAATTATTATCTTACGAACAATAATGTGATATTGTTAATTATGTGAATCAATGTAGGATATTGATACCTATTTCAATAAAGTTTTTAAAAAAAAAAGATATTTAGCAGATTCACTTTATTAACTAACGAATAATTAAATTGATGAAACATTTTCTAGATTCTCATCTGTATCTTCTAGTGCATTTTAATTGTCATCTAATGCAAAATCTACATTAATCGTGCATCCAACTGGAAACAATCATTTCTGTTATAGAGAAGTAATAATTATAAAAGGAGAAAAATTAAGTAGCCACAAATAGTGCAATAGTTTTTATTTACAGACCTAACTTTTGATTTGTCTTTGTCTTATTTAATAAGCTATCGAGTACAATTCATCGCTATCGCTACTAGAGAATTTCTTCTTTCCTATTCTTTTTTTATTCTGACTAAATCAGAAGTCAGAAGTTTCGTCGGTGACTTCTTTGAAACCAAGTTTTCACATACCTAATCATCTACAAGCATTTTCAAGTAATTATATTAAGTATAATTTACAGTACATTAAGTAATACGTAATTATATGTTAATTTTATTGTATTACAAATTTAACTTACTAAAAGTGCCATTTTTTAAAATTTTTATTTAATTGCCGCTATAGTTTTGAATTCGAACAAATTCGCGCAACGTACTCATGCAGTTCCGCATTTATATTTTTGGAAGCCAACGTAATTATATGAGGCCCCAAAAGAACAATATTATTTGAACATTTGAGGACTTAAAAATGGATATTTAAAGAATTAAAGAACTTCCACTTTAGAGATTGGAAGACTTCAGTTTAGAGACTTGAAGTTATATTAGAAATTAGAAATTTAAATATTTAAAATAATAATAAAACTTGAAGTTTGAGATTTTAACGAATTGCCAATGCTGTTTTTTAATTTTATACCATAATAGACATACAATTTATTAATTTATTATTGCTCTACTAGTTAAATGTGGAAAAATATGCTTATTTTTGGAGATATAAAAAAAATATGATTTGTCTTCAGATCATCGTATGGATCCATGGATCATCGTCACAAATATTTCAGTATTTCAGCGTGACGCATGCGCACTAAAATTTGGAGATAGAAAGTCGCTGGAGTTTCGCCTCTGTATAAATACATACTCTGTGCTATATAACATGATTTATTGATGAAAATTCGCCACAAATGTGCGACTAGCGAGCCATCTGTCGAAGTGAAGTGATATAATTATGTATTGTATTTCGCAAATAATTAGTCATCTTGACTTTTCTCGTTCGATTGAAGACCTACATTTTTCAGTAAACGTTCAAAATATTTATATGAATGTGTATGGCGAATAGGCAAAGTGCCTAGTTTGAAGATGTTCAACGGCTTGTAGATGCCTTTATGAGTAATCGGCACTGCTGTAATAAGATGCCAACCCAACATATGAATTCGAACGATATATCGTGATATTCGTGCATATTTGTGTTCAATATATTTTCCATAGCTTTATCAAGATGGATTTTGGCACTTTGTTAAGTGTGGCACAGAAGAATGAAAACCAGAAGCAGGTAATTTCATTTTTACTTAAGTATTTCACACGTCTTTAATGTACGTCGATATCTGAGTAATATACGTTTTCTTGTAAAATTATTCCGTATATTTCATAGCCGATTGCTTGCTATCAAACAAAATTTGCTCCACCTAAGAAACCAACGAAGCAGGCTAAAGCACTATCGCATAATATAAAAAAATTCTTGGCCCGTAAGGAAGAAGAAGATAAGCGAAGAGCTTTAGAAGAGAAAAAGAAGAAAGAGGTACGATTTAAATAAAGTACAGTTTCTTCCTAAACATCCGATATGCAATCTTATAACGTTCTGTTGTCCTTTGCTTAGAATTTATTAGCATTACGCGATCACAAAGCACAAAGTCGAATAAATAAACATTTGAAAGTGTGTAAAGCAGCCAACAAATCTGTATTGGAAGATGCGATCGATAACGAGAATACAGCTGTTACAATGGCAGGTATGAATATCATTATCTAATTTAAATGCTTTCATCGTATTTAACCCCTTGCATTGTTGCTTAATAAACGATCGCGCGAGGTAAGTCTGTACAATTTCATTTGCATTTTGCTTAGTTTTTTACAGGGCTGCGGAGTCGATAGAAAAAATTCACGATTTCGACTCTGACTCCAAATCCTTGTTTTTTTTACTTCCGAATCCGACTCCGATTCCGACTCCGACTCTCGAAATTGAAAAAAATATATCTTAAAAATAATTAAAAGTTGTACTAAAATTGAATAAATAGTTGAAATATTGTATTAAAGTCTAAGAATATGGAACAGATAACTCTCATATAATCATCACAACATGACTGTTACTTTCTCAGTTTCAGGAAATAATTAGAAAATACATATCAATTTGAGAAATACTGAAGAAAAAGTTTCCTTTTTCGAAAATTAATATAAGCTCTAATATTTCGTAGAGACACTTGTTGCTTTTAGGGCTGTCTTTTATCTTTTTGGCACTAAATGAATTATTTCTTCTATAAGAACCATAGGGAGGTAATTCCAAGCTTCTTGGATAGATACAAATAAATTACCATGCTGATATATTTTTTTCTGACTCTGACTTCGACTTCAGGAGTGGATATAGCTTTTTTTTTTACTCCAGCTCCGACTCCAATGATCAGAAATTACTCTCAAACTCCGATTTCGATTCCGCAACCCTGCTTTTTCATTGTGTATACCTCACTGTCTTCTTAATCGAGGAATTCGTTACGAAACTCGGGTGGTATTTAAAAACCAATCTTGAGCAGTTTCCAGACTTGTCATGACAAAGCAAGGGATTAACATATGTAAGCACAACAATTTAATCTTAATAAGCAACTTTTTAATGTTAAATATAAGACTCATCCTTGTAAATATCGCTAAAAAAACCCTCAATGAGCATGCAATGTGTTTGTATATTACCAAGATATTTACCAGTTTGTAATTGTTTATAAAATTTGCTTAGATTGTGACAAACAAGGAAGGTATCCCAAGTGTCCCTCTCCGATTTTGTTCATCTTGAAATATGTGATAGTAGATTAAAAAATAAGAGATACGTATTAGTTTTTATCGGCGGAAAAACACTTTCAGGGGGTGAAACAACCCTTCAAAGGTAAGCGCGTCAGACGTGGATTTAGTCGTTTCACATATTTAAACTCAATCTTTTCGGATCAAATCAACGGAGAAAGTTGTAACACGATGGGGAATAAAAAATACAAGTCAATCAATTTTATTGAATAACTTTATGGGGGTGAACTACCCCATAATTTTGTAATAAATATTTTTCAAGCTGAAAAATCTAGAAAAATATATGTTCTATAACACAAAAGAACTCAATTGACGTGTTTTTGGATTTTTTCGAAAAATGACGTTTAAAGGGGCAACTACCCTTATATGCATTTTACGCCATTCTTACGAGAAATGTAATTCACGGTAATGGAAATCATTAAATATATTGTTTTATAGACAGATATACTTTATAATTGTTTTTTTTGCTTATGTGATACAATTATTATTTATAACAATAGACAGATAATTTAAAATCGTATAGTATATATTCATGCGCGCATGCACGAATATAATTGTTATCGGATCTTAACGAGCGAGACGGGAATCGATTCCTTGTGTTCTCCAGATAAAAAAAGCTCAAAAACGACGTAAATCAAACTATAATTAGAAAAATTAATTAATACATGTAATTCCTGACTTTACCAAAAATAGACCGATTTATATTAAATTTGGTGTCATTTTAATCAGGAGAATGTTAGAAATCCAATTGCGTTACTTTTACAACTCTATGGCTAGTAATAAGGTTGACGGGCAAATGATAAATTAAATGACTTGTCGTTCGCGTAATTCAAAGACCGCCGTGCATCGACAAGGGATGATTCATCGTAATCCGAGCACTCGGCGTGTTATAAGAAAAAACGAAATCTGTTGTTTTGAAGTTTTTATTCTTTAAATGTTGAACAAAAATGATAATTATCAAAAAAATGTGTAAAACTCAACAGAACTCGGAGAGTTCTGTAAATCAGACTGTGAAACAGAAGGCTGTGCAAGCATTGCTATCGTTCATCGTGTAAAAAATCGTTGTGTTTTACACATTTTTTTTATAATTATCATTTTTGTTTAACATTTATTCGGTTTTCCCGCCGATATAAAAAAAATACGTATCTCTTATTTTTTAATCTACCATAACATATTTCAAGATGAACAAAATCGAAGAGGGACACTTGGGATACCTTCCTTGTAAGTGAAATAGGTATTCATTTGTTACATAGTAAACCTATTATTATTTTTACATTATATTTAGTATATTCTATTCTTTGTTATGTAACATCTACTTTTATTTTTAATATCATCAAGTTTTTTTCCTAGGTAAGAGAAGTAAAGACTTAGGATTTGTATGTTTCATTTTTATATTTTAATTACATTTGCTAGTGATTAGAGAAATTATGTTACATTTAAATATTTAAATAATTTATTCTTTCTGTATTTAAAAGTTTAGTTACTAGCTTTGGTTTTAGTACACCAAATAATAAATAACAATTTGGCTGTGATTATTATTGAAAATTGTTAGTAGGGTTGTAAAGAAGTGTTCATCATTATTGAAGTGAAATTACAAATGCAATGAGGTTGAAGGTATTGGTTGCGATTTAGGGAGATTAATACAATAATTCGTGTGATCAATGATCTTCATATTAACGAGTATTTAGAAGTATCAGTCTCTATCCATAATGGGCAGTATTTTTGCCCGCAGGTAATTGAGTATGAATATATACAATCAACGCAATGCCTTCTTACTTTTCCACCGTCCAACAGGGCAGTGGGGTTTTGTGGATTTACATGGCAGAGGATTCCGAGGGATTAAGGTCAGAGTAAATCTAATTCTAGAGTAGTCTAGAGGGCGAACTCTAGATTGATAATTATTATTGAACGAATTGACCCAAGTATTTAGTGCATAAAGTAAAAGTGATAGTATTTTTCACTTTTATCATGAACTTATTTATACAACAAATACGTATCTTATAATACTATTATACCAATTACAATTTTTATATCATCTACGATATATTTTTCTTTTTAAACGAAATACGTCTATATATATATTAATAGAAACTCTATATATTTTTTTAAACATTCTTTTAAATATTCTTGTATATCTTGAAGATGCATTTTTAAAGATTATAGAAAATTGTAAAAAAAACTACTGATAACTTTATGCACTTACATTTTCAAAAATTTTGCTTTTACAAAAATAAAGATTTTCACTTTTTTAACATGAAGATTATTTGTTAATCATTATAATGAATAAATTATTGAACGTATGTATTAATGAAAATTCGCATGTTTTTATGTTACAAATTTTTGTCTGAAGACAAACATACAGATTTGTTAATTATTTTTTAAATAATCGAGATTATGAAGCAAATATTTTTAATTTAACATATAGACATTTATTACAATTATTCATATTTAATGTAGATTGTTCAGTTGCTTTCTATATGTTGCTAAAAAAAACAGTTTATAGTAAATTTAAATTTAAAAGTATTAAAATTTTGAGAGGTTTTTCCTGAAATAAAAAATGTTTAGCATCCTATAAAATTAGATTTTGAAATTTTTTACTATACATGTTCGAGTAATGAATATTCAGTTTAATTTTCCACTATCACACAAATTAAAATAGTAAAAATAAATTTGGAAAAATTAATTATGTCTAATGCTATAGACAAATTTTTACTGTTACATATTTTCTTTATACCAGTAATAGTTTAATCAATTTTTTATTGTAAATATTTTTCAGATATTCACAAATAAATTTAACAGTAGGTAACAACATTTTCATATATGTAAAAATACAGATATAAATGTTTATAACCGAAAACAAAACTGTGAATACTCAAATGTACATAGTAAAAATTCTCAAAGTTTTTCTCAAAGATATTCTCTATTTCTCTAAACTTTTTAATATCTTAAAGCTTTTGAATACTGATTTATGTAACGCCTAACGAATTTGTTTTTAATTTTTTAATATTAGTGATAATATTAATATTAATCTTGTATTTATGAATTTCGATCTTTAGTAAAATTTGGGAGAGAATGGGAATATTTAAAAGAAACAAAAAAATATTGAGTCAGATAAAAATATCTTCGAAGCGTAAGGGCAAAAATACTTGCTCTCTTGCTAGACACTCTATTAAACACAGTTTTTATATTACATATTTTGTCTTATCGTTTTGCAGTCACTGTGTTAGAATAGGAGGGAGGGGCGCAAAATGTTTTAGTTTCGGTATAGAAAACAGAAGATTGCAATTTTATCGATAATGATGTTGAGAACGGGTTGAAATGGACTCGACATTCGGCAAAAGGGCGAGGATTAATTCCACGAACTCAAACTACTTGTAAACTGCACATTTGAAAAAAAAAACATACAAGCAAAGGCTACAAGGAACGATGAAAACATACTAAGTAAGGGATACAATTGACTTAATAACAAAATTTTTAAAAGGATAGCATTTATGTCTCATTATTCTATTATTATGCTATAGAATGTTTCTAATTAAGTTATTTTAACTGATCACTGGATTGAATTACTTGTGATTAGTTATGAAAGGAAGCTGCTATACAATCATTGTAGAAACTTGAACAATTTTAAAAGAATGCAATTTGTTTGCAGTGTACATGTGGTTTATTTTAAACGTCTTTTGAATTGTGTGATTACAATTTAAAGACGTATTTGATTTCTTATGAATTTTATACAGTGGAGTGTTCATCTTTGTTCAACCGTTTTTTAATCATGTTAATTGTTGCTTTTTAATGTAAGACAACTAATGTGTTTTTAATGTAAGACTGCATTTACAATTATTAATGCTTCTTCTTTTTTTGCTTGCACTTTTCATTTTTAAGATATTTAACAAAATATTTTCTCCCTCGTTTTTTGAGAGAGAATAAATATGGAAGGTATTCGTTTGCTACATTCATGTCACATATTAAAATACTTAAATTCAGTTATGTAACTTACTGGTATACTTCTAGGTACATTAACTAACTTCAAAGAATCGTAAATATTCCTATCGTTAATTTATATTTTTTTTCTCTTTTTTGATTTAATAATTAGACTTTAATTTTAATTTTTTCCTTGTATAACTGCGAATATGATAAGAAAATATCAAACAATGTTCTGTCATTAATCTTTCAATACTGTTTGATTGACACATAAATTTTTCTTGAAAGAATTTGTGGATAGTCTGAACGAATGAAAGGAATCAGTCATTTCTATTTACATGTTTAATTGACACTGTGGATTTCATATTATATCCCTGAAAGTTTTATCAAAACACAGTGGCTTTAACTTGAAATAAATATATGCGTGATGCAATAGTTGAAGCATTATTCTGTATTAACAGAATATTCATTTTATTTTAGTTTATCTCTGAAACACATGGATAAAACCTTTAGTACAAACACGGAGTGAAATGCACACTCAATCGTTTATGAATTCAGAGAAGAACATGTGGTCGAAGTTGCGCGAGAATTTAACAATTATATTTATGTTAAAAATATTTCATTTCATGTAGATTATTACATTTATACATTGTTTCTGCTTGTAGCGAATAATTGTTGTACAAACGATCTTTTTGTTTATTGCAGGTCCCTCCCAACCTGACGAGGACGACTATGGATACGTATCTCAGGAAGCTTCTGCATTTTATAATCAATTAATGAATAAGTACAATAATGCTCCTCCACAAAAGCCCCTTTTTAGTGAATGTAAGAAAAGGACAATAAAAGATATCGCGTCTACCAAGGTAAGAAAATATCTATTATACATAAGTCCTTAGTAAGCCCTGTGAATTTCAGTCGGCTTTATTGAATACCGCTAGTTTGTTCGGTTTTATAATCTGCTTGTCAATGAACTACGTCGACAAAATGATTTCGTTAATTTCTAGGATAGGGTGAAGCAAGCCTTAAAACAACAAGAAGCCGAAGAAGCCTTGGGACATCGTCGAAAAAGGAAACATTCTGCCAAAGAAGCAGAAGCAGAATCAGAAGAGAAAGTAAAAAAAAATGTCGAGGATGATAAGAAGGAAAGAGAAAGGGAAAGGGAAAGAGACAAAGAAAAAGAAAGAGAAAAGGAGGAAAAACCGAAACCTAAGAAGAAACCAGCGCCACCGCCAATTGACTTCACTGAACTGCTTAAAATTGCAGAAAAAAAACAGTACGAACCTATTGTAATTGAAGCCAAACCAAAAAGTGATGAACCGGAGAGACTAATGACGTCAAAACAGATGAAAGAATATGCGAAAGAGAAAGAGTGGAGGGAAAGAAAGGAGCAGCGAAATAAAATCGGTAGCACGAATAAAGAAGGAAATAACACTGCGTCTAGTAAAATGAGTAAAACAATAGATAGTCGAAGTAGCGTAAACCCTATAGACAAAACGTCTAAATTGGCAGAAAGGTTGACTTCACCATTGGTTTCGAACAAAACTCCGTCAAAAGCAACGATAGGGACGATACCTAAAAAGATTACGGAGAAGACCAATGAAACAAAGCCGACTGTAAATAAATTTGTCACGAACAAATCAAACGCGTCGAAAACTTCGGAGAAAGATATAATTTTAGAAGAACGAAGAAAGTTGGAGATGGAGAGGAAAAAGCTGGAAGAAATGCGACAAGCCATCGAAGATGAAAAGAAGAAATTGAAACTGAGCAAGAACAAGATCGAGGATACGAAAAATGCGAAGCCTGAAAAATCGGTGTCCAAAATGAAAGTTCCCGAGAAACAGATCCCATCGAAAGGTATAAAACCAAAGGAAGCAGCGACAAAAGTAGTGAAGTGTAACGCACCTCAGATGTCGGATACATCCAAAGTTAAACAATTTCCGCCAGCGGATCTCAAATCGATCAGGTCAAAGCAACCATTTCCTCCGAGAGACATGAAAAAGTCGCTCAACATTAATAAACGTAAGCAGTTTAATGTTTTCATTATCATAATACATACATGCAGTTTTATTATTTGAGTATGATAAAAGTGATAAATTTATTACTGTTCGACAAATTTTGACTTTTTTTCAATTTTGTAAACTTGAATAAACATTTCTTGTAGATTTCGACGTGCTGAGTACGAATCTTCAAACCGTTTTTTCCAGAACGTACAGTTTTTGAAAAAATCAATTTTGAAAAAAATGACAAATTTTCAACTTTGGAATTTTTTGTGCTTTTACCGTAATAGTTATTTAGTTGCTCTTGGCACGAAATGATTCTGTGGACTCTCCCGAATAAAATGATATAAATAGTTATTAGATTATAAGCATCGAAATAGGTTTAACTAACAAAGTGAAAAGGACACCCAAAACGCATCTATTTTTGCTGATATTTTTCACTTTATTTCAAAAAGTAAGGGTCTAGGAGAAAATTTGACCATACCACGCGATAGAGCAAACCTTTCTACTACGGAAAGCATCAGGCGAATTTACAAAATTATTTTTCTTTTCAATATAGAAATAAAATAGTTTGGCGAAACGCGCGGCGGCGACAGTGGTACTCAATGACGGCGGCGCGCGCGGAGGACGCCTCGCCTGCCGACTATTTTATTTCTATATTGAAAAGAAAAATAATTTTGTAAATTCGCCTGATGCTTTCCTTAGTAAAAAGGTTTGCTCTATCGCGTGGTATGATCAAATTTTCTCCTAAACCCTTACTTTTTGAAATAAAGTGAAAAATATCAGCAAAAATAGGTGTGTTTTGGTTGTCCTTTTCACTTTAATTGTTATTTAAACCTATTTCGATGGTTATAATCTAATAACTATTTATATCATTTTATTCGGGAGAGTCCACAGAATCATTTCGTGCCAAGAGCAACTAAATAACTATTACGGTAAAAGCACAAAAAAATTCCAAAGTTGAAAATTTGTCATTTTTTTCAAAATTGATCTTTTCAAAAACTGTACGTTCTGGAAGAAAACGGTTTGCCGATTCGTATTCAGCACGTCGAAATCTATAAGAAATGTTTATTCAAGTTTACAAAATCAGACCCGTGTTGAACAGTGTTATCAAATTTCTAGGTCGCATACACGATGATGATGAAGATGAATACGATTCTGAACTTGATGATTTCATCGATGACGGCGTAGAAGAAGGAGGAGCGGATTACAGTAAATATATCAGTGAAATATTCGGGTATGATAAGAGTAAATACAAACATATAGAAGATGATGACGTGGCGATGGAAAGTAGTTTTGCACAGCAACTTAAGGAAGAATATGTATCTACTAGAACAGGTAACATCAATTAATTAAATAGCGCGCATTAAATATAGTGGATATCGATATCTAATTGCACAATACGAATTTTTAGGCATTTTAGAAGATTTAGAAGATATGCGTATGGAGGCAATGGAGAAGAAACGGAAAGCTCTCATAAGAAAAAAGATGAAACGTTAATCACAGAACTGTTTGTAAATTTTTATTAAAATTTATTTAATAAAACCTGCTTATATTATGAATAAAAACATAGTTTCTTTTTGGTTAGTAATTTCATAATAAATACTTACTGCATATTTTCGCATTTTCGTTTCAATCGGAAATCAGAGCATTCAAATTTTCATCTGACTTGAAAAATTAGCGATTTACGCGTACAAATAAAAATCAAACATTCAATTAGTTAAACGAACAAATAATTCAGAGAGAAGTCTTTTATCTTAACTCATTTATTCATGAAAATTTCAACATTATAGCTTCTGTGTGACAAACTTCAATATATGTATTTTTATATACCTAAACGTAATTTAAATTCAATAGAAACCAATCTATGATGACGTAATTCATATACCAATCGATTCCGATAACTCGTTTCAAAATGTTTGTCTTATTATGTGGAGATCATCAAAAAGATTAATAGTTAACTGTTTTCAATTTATGATACAATGCGGTCATAGTAATAACCTCGACATGAATGATTTAGATGATGTATTGGAATACAACGTGCAACCTATTGCAGGTAATTTTTCTGAAAAAAGAAATATTTACATACGTAATCTTTATAAAAAAAAAAAAAAAAAATAATAAATGATAGCGCGGAAGTAGAATTTGAAGTGAAAACTTTGTGTATTAGATTTTATAAATATTAACAAAAATGAGAGCGTTTTCCTATGATCAGTTATAAAATTCAAAATAATGGAAAAAGTTGTTGCGTACAACTGATTCTACAAAAACATCCCTTTATTTGTTAACACCGAGTATCACTATTCAACGTGTCTAAAGTACGATTTCTCTAGGAACTTTTCGACCTCGAACATTTACGATACCAATGCAATCATTGCGTCAAGAAGATTTTCAACACAGACCAGACGTACCTGGATCACGCTGCTCGTCGCCAGAAGTCATTACGAAAGTACGAAAAGCTATCGAAGAAATGAGTCAAATAAGGAATCAGAAAATAACTGAAGAAGCGCACAAAGAGTGTAAAACTGGATTTGAATCTGTTTCATGTTCAGAGACAAATTCGTTGAAGGAAAGTGAATAAATATGAATACAGTGTGTCATTAAGCTATACATAGCCGGTTTCTTTCATTGATATACAGTAATCGTAGATATATTTAAGGAATTAGAATTATTGTATATCGCAACAGGTTCGCAATTGAACATGACTGAGTTAATAAATAAAAAACGAAAGAACTCCTGAAAAACAGCCACGCGGAGTATTTCATTATCCACAACACTACACAATAATCTCAATTATTTTTATCAAATCATTCAAGGAAGAAATTCGTTTAAATATTTTAAGGCACAGTGAAGCCTCTCAACAATGTAAAAACAGATTATCACTTCGGTTGGAACGTTTATTTGCATTTTTAATGATTATATTATGGATTTATACATATAGTCTTGCACCATTTTAAATTTTTCAAACCTTGAACAATTGAAGGCGCTTTAAGACGCGCTAAAAATTACGGTTTACAAATGACTTTCCTGAATGTTTCATTCGAAACTGAATTATTTTTTTTAAATATCCAGATCATTTTGTGAAACGAAAACTCTTTTGACATAAGAATCGTGATTGTGGAAACTTTGTATATCTTGTTAATAAAACATTATATTCGTGTATTCGAATTTTAAAATATCATGTACAAATAGCTGATCAGCTATTATTTTTCATCAATTTGGCGATTTAAAATAGTATTTTATCTGCAGCATTGAAAAAAATTAACCTGTCATTTTACATACATAATTATCGTATTTATTTTAGTTAAAACTAAACAATTCGTATTACAAAAACATTTGATAAATTTATAATTTGTAGCAATTAGCAGAGCATAATTCACATGAAGAAAAAAAAAATGGTAGTGCGAATAAGCTTACTAGCCTTGAGCATAAGTACGCACATATAAACGCAATGCTATATGTATACAATAGTATCACATTGTGAATAAATGTCCAATAATTTATTATACCGTAGAAGTAAGGTATGTACATTTTCACGATCAATCATTTTGGTTCGATAGATATTTCTATTTTGATTAGGCTATTAACCACATATTGAAAAAACGAAGTATAAAGCTTAAGTTACTGTAACATTTATATACGATTATAAATAATAACAATAATCCCGTTAAAAAGTACAATAATAGATTATACTATGTTTAATTGAAATAATTTAAACATATTTTTTTAATGTTCTTGTATGTTAATTGAAAAACAAAAAAAAAAAAAAAAAAAAAAAAATAGAAAGAAAAACAAAAATGAGTTCTTGTAATATGATTCTGTAATACGTATTTACGAAAATGATTAAAAAATAACATATATTACAGTTCGCTTGTTGTATACGTATTCATTGTCTAATTTTACTTTCTGCACTTTATTGTTTCAAATCACGTATATGGCGGGTTTAATTATTTACATACAAAGATATGTTGCACACATTCTTAACAACTTACTGAATTAAAGTTTCTTCTTTCTCTTTTTTTTTTTTTTTTAATGTACTGCCTCTATCGGAAGCTTTGAATTTATAGCCGTTTGAATTGCAAGAGCGAATGTATAAAGTATTAATGCTTTTGCCCTATTATTCAATATTTTATACAGAATAGAAGTATTCTACAAATATCTAAGGGTACACCAATGAATTACGATTAGTGCGATACAGTTGCTCTTTCGACACTTCTAATATTTTTTTGCGGGTACATGCCTACATTTTCAAAATTCATTTAACTTTTAAATTCCGGAGTATTTCAAGTGAACATAGCAATGATACCTAAATAAAATTTCATCTATATTTATCTGATAGGACCTACTATCAACAGAGGAGGCACAGAACCTAAAGAGACAGGATCTCTTAACTTAAGTTTATGTAATTCTTCGTCCGCTTTGTTGTTCTTCAACTCTTGTTGCGTGTATAAAAATTTATTCCACTCATCGATTCTTGGATGCGCTAAATGCTGCGCAAAGAAAAAAAAATCACAGACGATATATTATTACACGAAAGTAAAAAGATTTTTAACGCGATGCAGTACGAAAAGAAAGGAAGCTTACCTCAGCAACATCGTATACCCAAATCTTTCCAGTATCATCGCCGACTGTTACATGTAAACCGCTGGGAGTCCACGAGACTCTGTTAAGAGCTGGGCATCCATCGATCATAATACTAGCGGTAGGCACTTCAGTATCTTGATTCAGATTCCACAAATCTAATCTTCCCGAATCGTCTACAGCGGCGAACAGTGCTGGATGAGTTGGAGACCATGCAACGTCGTAAACATAATCGCCATTATGCTCGAACGAGTATAAGGGTTTGTTCTCTTTCAGACTCCATAATTTGATGGTCCAGTCGATCGAAGATGTTAAGAATAAATGCGAAAAATCTATTCCGTCGTGCACTGCGTGCGCGCTAATGCCAGTAACTGGTCCCTGATGACCTTCGTATGTTTCTAATACTCCAGCTTTCGTGCCATGACGACAGGCTGTTGAACAAACACGCAGTGTCATTTTTTTTTTTTTTTTAAATATTGAGACATCGAAGGATTGCAAAGCGATTACATGAAATTTGATTTACCGGAATAAACTGTCCCATCTTCACTGCCTACGACGAAATTATTAACGTCGCCGTGTGGAAACGCTAAGCAAGTAGCAGCAATTGCTTTCGATTGTTTAGTGTGTAGTTCTAAAGTTTCCTGCGGCAGCGACAACATATCCAAACTCCACGAACATAATTTCCCATCGGTTGAAATGCTTATCAAATTGTGCGCATTTTGTGCTCCGACAACGTTCAGACAATATACAGGATGCTACAAATATAGTTATTACGTGTTTCAGGAACACTGTTATGAAATTTTTCGTTAAATAACTTACAGTGTGCGCGCTCGCCGATAGCGGAGTTCGTTGAATAGGAGTTCTCTTCTGCACTCTATTGTCCCAGAGAACAATTTGTCCGGAATAAGTGCCCCCTAATATTAGATTAGGGTGAAATCTTGCGAATTTCGTCGATAGCACAGGAGACTGACAATGGAAAATGAATTCTGGGGTTGTTTTCTTGAACTTTGTGTTCCATACTAGACAAACTCCATCGGGATCATTTGGGGTGTCGTTGTTGTTGTTGTAAGAGGCAACAAGAAGTTCTGGGAATTGAGACGACCAATCCATCGAAGTTACGCAGCGATTACGAGACCATCGTTCGCAGTAGAAGGATCGATTCAGCCATAAACGTTGATGACTTTTCTCATCTCTAAACAGAAATATCAATTATAATTTAAATTAAAGAAAGCTTTTCTTAAGGACAATCACCTTAGGGTACTGGTCCCTATTAGTGTGCCCTTACATTTAAATAAGTTATAAAAAAGGAATCCCTTTAGAAATAAAAGAAAAACATTTTTTTTCATTAAGTTTAATACTTTGACTTCATTTACAAAAATGTTTTTCTTTTATTTCTTAGAGATATTCTTTTTTACAATTTATTTAAGTGTAGAGGCACACTAATAGGTACAGGCTCATTAATTGCGACCATTACCCTAGTTTAATATACTCACATTCCATCTTCACCATCTATAGTACCGGTATAATCTGTGTAAATATCAACGGACTCTCCTAGTGCCCTTTCTACAATCGTGCTAGTGTGATCAAGAAATCGTTGGAAGTCTTCTGATAAGATAATCATTTGCTTCTCTTCTTCACTGAGTTCTCGTACTACAAATCAACGTTTGCATTTATAAATTCCATTCATAAGTGTACGAATTATTGTAGATCTTGCTTCAAATTATTTACCTTCCTTAGGCTTCTCTTTTTCCTTTTCCTGTTCCACTTGCGTAACAGCAGGTTGTACTTCTTTAACTTGTGGCAAACCATGGGGAAGAATTCCAGGCGGAAGTTTGCTTTGGAAGCCATCCATGTGGGGCAAACTGTTCTCTTCATCTTCAGCTTGACCATCGTCAAATGTCAAAACTGTGGTGAATAAGCTGGTTTCGCCACGCATACCCTAACTTCAATACATCTATCTACCTCTGACAAATACCCTACTTCAAAGTTTGATGCACTACACTCTTTAAAAACTCGAATCATCTTCCAACTTAACTACATTTACCTTATACAGAAATTCATACAGAATATTCGAAGCGATATAATTTGAAAAACCTATTACATTAATACAAACTTAAAACAAAGCAGAACTATGATAAAAAGTGATGCAATTTATTTATGCAGTTCTGAAAATCGTGTAACACACGAGAAGTTTTATTATACTTTGTATTCATACGAAAGAAAATTGAACTCAAACGGATGTTAATGAAAAATAAATTAAAAATATATTTTTACAAATGAATGAAATGCAGAAGCGTCTGGTTTAAAAATAAGGGATGCATGTCTCTTTCCAAAGCACTTGTAAAGATATAGTAAATCAATAAGAATGTAATTAATTAAGAAAATGAATAATCATATACAGTGTTGGAAAAGCAATTATCAGGTTGAGTCGCATGCACTGATATTAGTTACACAACAAAGTGGTCTGCTTGTTGGTGGATTGTACGAATTGAAATTCAATTTTTATTTGAAAGTTGAGAGTATTACGAAAATGATCTGAAACGGTATCTCTCCACCCTTTACTTTGGCATGAAGCGCAAATCGAATGAAGGAACGAGCCGAAAATTGCAATGAAGGTTCATTTGTACGAAATATATGTTGCATTATGATGTGATATTACTTGATCAATTTTCTTAGGACTAGTATCTATTAATGAGCTTTAGATGTTCTTCTTTTTCATGAAATTTGATTTTCATAGAATTCACATAGAATGAAAAACAGAAATAGAAATACAGAAATGGAGTGGAGGTATATTAACGCAACTTCCCAAGTCTCA
Source organism: Perdita meconis (assembly GCA_030770465.2). Taxonomy (NCBI): domain Eukaryota; kingdom Metazoa; phylum Arthropoda; class Insecta; order Hymenoptera; family Andrenidae; genus Perdita; species Perdita meconis. The sequence continues at coordinate 11,341,529 of JASKOS020000003.1, read as the reverse complement.
TGCAGTGTCAAATAAATATGTAACTTACATGTGTATAAGAATACAACAGGAATATTGAAGAAATAATGTGAAATTATAATCTGAGTATATAGCACTAAATCAAAGAAATTTTTAAATAAAATGAGAAAATAATAGTTAACTCTACTGTTTCTTCCATGCTTTACAACAAAATACGGTAATGAATAATGTAATAACATTATAAATATGCACTGTCTTTACATGCACAATAAATGAAGCTAATATTTTTACAATAACACGACAAACTATGAGAACTACCTAACACTTCAATGATTCGTCAAGCAGTTAGTGTAAATTAATGGTACAAGTTCCCTCCTTTCAGTGCAGATGAAAATAAAAAAAAAAAAGGTAAAAGAAAAAATTAAATAAAAATTACTATTATGCAATTTTGTGAGAAAGTAAACATAATTCATGTGTTTTTAATACAATTAGGTAGAGTGAATCATCTCTAGAGAAGATTACCTACCTGTAAATTCGTCCTCCCATTCTAAACCAGGATTTAGATTGTACTCGTCTTGAAGGAGGGAAAAGAAAATGTCAATCAATCTCGTGTTTCATTATGTTAGTCGTGTTTGTTATCTAATTTTATATCTCCCATAGAAAATTACTGATGTATGTCACAAGCACGTGTTTCATTCAATAATAGTAATCACTACTTCTTCTAAAAGTAATACACAATGAATGTGGACAAAAAGTTATTTAACACTGACTAATATTTCCTTTATAAGTAATTACTATTCTAGATAAAATTTAGTCATTAATATATTCCGTTTACCATGCAAGATACATCAACAATTAGCTGAGAAGATTGAAATGGTAGTTTTTGATCAGTAATTATAAATGTCTATAAACATGCAAATAGTACCCTATTAATGTGATTATGTTTTAAACAATTGCTCCAAAGGGATCGACAAAAAAACAAGGATTCTTCTAATAGTTAGATTCATAGAAGAATCGTTATGTTAATTAAAAAATCTTTCTTCTCACTCATAAAATTATTTATAAATTACTTTTTCTTGATATTTCAATCCCTTTAGGCATTCTAACAGATCTTATTTAAAAATTATTATATTGAAGAAAGTCATGAATATTAAATATAAGTTATTCATTTTTACTTGAAGAAACAACATTATTCTTCAAAATAAATCAATTGTAAAACAATACTTGCGAATTTTATAAAAAATTTTCCATAATAACGAAAAAAAAAATAAAGACAAGAGAAAAAACTGTAAACTTTAAATCTTTTAATATGATAGACTGACATCTCCGACTTCGACTTTGTATAAATAAATTCGTTTGTAATGTAAATTGTTAACATAAATAGAAACAAATTTTTTTCTTTTTTTTTTAATTGTATTTAAAATAAATACTTATTATTCGAATAAAATGATTTTCTATGCAAAAATATTTTTTCTAATGTTCGCTAATTAATTTTATCACTACATCATTTCCACAAAAATCGTGCTGTTAAAAAGCAGTATTTGCGAATAACGTATATATTCATACTATTTAATATTCTAAAGCAATAATAAATTGAAGTTTTGCAATACTGAAAGTATTGTAGTGCTAAAGTACCAGAGCCATAGAACCTTGTACCAAATCATTTTCCCAATCTTATAAAAAAATTTATGTATAGTATTCGTTAGTCCCAGCACCACAATTACTCTTTCGTGTTAATACACCATATTATCCCAAAAAGTATTGAAATAGCCACAATATTACATTGAGAACTCTGGAAGGTGCGTTAAGTTGTGACAAGATTTGCCAATGGATATTTACTTGCTAAATATTTAATAGTTTAGATAATCCTTATTTTAATACTGAAAAATACATGTGACAAAAATTTTAAAGTATAAAATATTTCATTTTTAAGTTTACATTCTTTACTAATATTAATTGTATACATACACAATTAAATATAATTTTATAAATAGCACTGATGTAAAAGAAAGTGACAATTCTACATTAAATATTTCGTATTAACGTGTCCTAAAGTAAAAATACTTTTATTCATATTTGTAGCAGGAAACAGAACTACATTGTGCCAGTTTTTATTTTACAATAATATTCAATATTTTACAAACAGTGTTATGACTATTTACTTGTGTTTATTATTTAAAAAGAAGTTTTGGAAGTTTCTTTTCTAGTTTCAGAATAAAAATGTATAAATTCGACGCTTTTTGGAAATTACAAAGCGTAAACAGTGCATGTCTTTATGAAAGTGTAAATGCCAACGCATTTTTGTTTAAGAGTCGGGATGTCAGACAAACACTTAAGTAATAAATACAGTAACTGAAGATAAATACGCCCAATGAAAATAGATCAATATATATATAAAACAAAGCTAAAAAGTACAAAGCAATTCATAAGATAATAAAGATATTGTAAAGAAATCCATAAGATAAATTAGGTTCTGGGTGGAGAGTCATTTTACACTGCTACATTATTCATAGATATTCAAATTCACAATTTAATAGCTTTTATATTATTTACTATTGTAATTTACATTCTTTAATATGAAAAAGAAAGAGAGAGTGCATTCTCAAATTTATTAACTTGTTTAAAAATTGGACTGCCGTAAAATTGATCTATCCTTTTACTTTAAAAAATGTTTTTTTTTAATGACATATAAATGCTTGATTGACTCTAAATTGAAAATTGTATATTTTAGATTACCCTAATATTAAAAATTTAGTTTTTATATGAATATATGTTTATATTATCAATCTTGAAGAACAAATGGAATGAAGCTAAACCTAAATCTGAACCTAAAATTTGTTAAAAACCAAGAGAAATCATAACTTACCGTAATAGTCGAATGCATGAGCTGAGAAGGGGAGGGAAAAAAATTGCACTTAGTTACAATCTCGTAAGAATGCACTACGCTAATTGCACCTCTCTACACTCAGACCATACGCGTTTTAAACAAAACATACATTAAACGTTTAAGAAAAATTAAGAAAAGAACGGAATATACAGTGTTATTGTTTAAAAAACATATTTCACTTGTATCGACTTGTTTCAAAGCATTTACAACAATTCTTCTGCTTTTCCCTTTTCTTTTTATGAAGATCGCACAATTTCGTGTGCAGCTTCATAAAAATAATTCTGTGTAGATAAAAACCATGTGCTTCTTGTAAATGTATTCTATAACGAAGAGCAAAAATATTTCGATTTGTAATTATACTAAAAAAAAAGAAGAAAAAAAAAATGTTCTGCTGAATGTAGTTAGGCGAATACAAATTTGTAAATTTTTAGATCGTGCAGTGCTGTGGTTCCTACATGTAAGAGGAAACATACATATTCGATGCTTCATATGTGTTGAAACATACTTCAATTATTGTAGTTTCAATTCTTAACATAATTCAACACTTTCCTTTTGATATATTCTAGCATTAATTTTAGTTGATACATTATAGGCTTCCTAACATGAAATAAAATAATATGTATATCATCTATATACTGACCAATGCTTGCATGTAATTTAATATCTCACTCACATCCCTTGTCACACTTATGCCCACCCCCCTAAGTTTCTCCGAAACAAATTTCAATGTTAATTACAAACACTAATGTTGTTATAACTTTGAACACAAATCTCTAGTGTGCTAAATTTTGCACACTACGAAAAACAAACGACATCAGTTACAAAAATATTTCACAATATTAATTTCTCTCCGGAAATAGCAAGAAACTTCTAATGTGTTATAGCAACTACTATAGTAAAGAGGCACTATCACCTAAGAATATTTACATTCTTAAGTTAAAAAAGCATCATTACTAATTAATTAATTTCTTGGTTTGATAAACGTGATACTAATACGCATGAGTCAAGGTAGATTGACTTTCAGTTGCAATCATTTCCAAATTTTCCCAACAAACAGGACGCCTAAAGTTAATGTGGTATATAATTTTTGTAAATTGTTAGTACATTATTAAATTATGTAAAGCATGTTAAAAGCTTGCCTCTTATGCAAATTAATGTTTATTGTACATAGAAGTAACTTGTAAATCTACATCATAAATTGTTAATTGTATAGAGAGGAAAATATCAACTTGCTTTCATTTAAATTCTCCCTTTTGTGTACTAAAAAAAATTCTTCAAAATACAATATATAATATCGTCTGAAAATTTTAATACTCTAATAGAATATTTACCTCTATGTACAGTATTTAATACATTATTAGGATAGTAGAATCAATAAAATTTGATCGCGAGTTTCGTTTCGTAGTATTTATCGAGTTTCAGAGGTGCAGCTTCAGAAATTAGTAGAAATGGGAATGATAGAGAGCAGCCTTAGGATTGATTCTACATCCTTGAACCTTAAACATGGATTACAATGTATCTACCTCTATTGTATACTGTTGTACAACAATTATAGGAAGGGTAATAAAAAAAAGACAGAACATACATAGGTAGTTTGGTGCAGACCCACCTTTCCTGGGACGCCACCAGTCAATCTCAAAGTAGCCTGCGGAGTAAGAGTGAGTTGGTGTTGTTGTTGAACAGGAGGAGTAGATGGTATATGCGGAAGAAGATGTGGACAGCCCTTGTGTCCAACACCGGTTGATTTGACCGATTGTATCGCAAGACAATGGAAGACGCGTATATTTAATAATACCGCAAGATCAGTTAGAAGACAATGGGACATGCATGTAACACGCAATATGTCCCATGTTTACAGTAAAGAAAAACATTATACATGAAAATTACGCAATTTTTCTGAACAAATTGTATAAAATTTGTTTCAAACTTCATAGTAAAGTAGGTGGTATAAAATGGAGTTATTACATAAGTCACACAATTTGTTAGTTTATAATACACCTTTGGGAGTATTGAAAATAAATAACAAAGCAAACAAAACGTTGAAAATTGCAGTGAAACTAACTGAAATTGCGGATGAATGAAATGGAAATGTGAAATATAAGAAAATATAGTTGCCACCACCAAGAAAGACTATGTTTATATCCATGACCACATTATATGTTATATTTTCCATATCTACTAGCATACTTCCTACGTAAAACGTAATGTACACAAACATAGTTGTCAGGTAATACTCTATTTCATTGTTAGGACATAATTTTTATGAAATGCCTTATAAAGATCAGAATCATTCAATGATATTGTGCCAAAATGAAAAAATATGCAATGCTTTCTTTTATTTAAAGATACGTGAAATATTTCCTTCATAACAAAAAAACTTTATTCCTTATTTTAAATTAAATCTACTAAATTCGAAATATTTAATATTTTGATAGCACCAATAAATTCTCTTTTAAAATTCACAACATGAAACAATATTTTTTTTTTACTTGCAAGTGAGTTCAAAATTCTATATTTACAAAATGAATGGTTTTGTTTTACCTTGAGAACCTTTGCAATAATGATTTTCTCATTCAAAAAGTGTTGAAAACTGTTGTTTTAGCCAAAATTAACATATACAATAAACAAATAAAATGGCAACAGTGTTACAAACAAGTAACATGCCATTTTTGCATACCTATGTAGATGTATTTTGAGAATATGTAAGTTTCCTCATTAGTTAAAATTAATTATAAAACACAATGTAAGCGAACGAATCATTTCTTACTGTTATCACAATAAAATTGAAGTTATAAATTAAACAAATCGTATTGATGTGACTGATTGTGAATTACAATCAATGCAACTCATTAATGAAAATATTATACAATACTGTTAATACTTGGTAACTGCATTAAAAAATTATGAATTATGTAATATTATTAACAACGCGTATTTTTTAATTCTTCGAAATGTCATATGCACCACCCACTTTACCATATTCAGTTCACATAGTAAAGGAACAGCACGAACATGAATTACATAAATACATATGAAAATATTTTACTCAGAACACTTTAACTGTACAAGAAATTTGCACACTTTCATTAAAATACACTTTAATCCTTTGCACTTGTTTCAAATTTTAACAAACAATAATTTGTATAACAATATAATTATACAGAATGTTCATCGACCCAAAAACTGTGGATAAAATTATGATGAACACTCTATATTAATGCAAACATTTGCAGTTTTCATTTTAAATTGGAAAGCAGTATGTATTTTTTTGAATGAAAATTTCTCTACAAAGTGTAATAATTGTATAAAATAATTTACGTATTATTCATGAATTATCAATAATCTAATAACACTATTCGACAAATTTTGACTTTCTTTCGATTTTGTAAACTTAAATAAACATTTCTTATAGATTCCGACGTGTTGAATACGAATCTGCAAACCGTTTTTTCCCAGAACGTGCAGTTTTTGAAAAAATCAATTTTGAAAAAAAATGACAAATTTTCAACTTTGGATTTTTTTTGCGGAGAACGCATCGCCTGCCGCGCCGTCATTGAGTACCACTGTCGCCGCCGCGTGTTTCCCCAAATTATTTTATTTCTATATTGAAAACAAAAATAATTTTGGAAATTCGCCTGATGCTTTCCTTAGTAAAAAGGTTTGCTCTATCGCGTAGTATAGTCAAATTTTCTCCTAAACCTTTACTTTTTGAAATATCAGCAAAAATTTAAACCTATTTCGATGGTTATAATCTAATAACTATTTATATCATTTTATTCGGGAGAGTCCACAGAATCATTTCGTGCCAAGAGCAACTAAATAACTATTACGGTAAAAGCACAAAAAAATTCCAAAGTTGAAAATTTGTCATTCTTTTCAAAATCGATTTTTTCAAAAACTGTACGTTCTGGAAAAAAACGGTTTGCAGATTCGTATTCAGCACATCGAAATCTATAAGAAATGTTTATTCAAATTTACAAAATCAGATCCGTGTTGAACAGTGTAATCTGTATTATATGCAAAGGATTAAATCTTAGTATCATCAGTTGTGTAAACCATGTATTATAGTATCAGAATAATATATTATATTAGGACATATATTTTTAATATTCGAACTATTCGCTTTATTTAATCAATATTAGTACGAAATATGTTTTAAACAGTTGTTGCCTATTCATATGTAATAAAAAAGCAACATACAGTGCAATCGGTAATTTACAAAATGAACATAGTGACTCACCGTCGTGGGATGTATGCGTTGTCTGAATAGTCTGTGTTTGTTTATTGTAAACCACTGGTTCCTTGGGCGGTATGTTCGTATGCGCCACTGAAACGATCGTGAGTTCCCGATTCTTCCTGCGTCCAGCGCTGCTAGGAAAGAAGCGCGTGAATAATGTGTCACGAAATTTGGATTGTTGGAAATGTTCTTAATAAAATTAATAGAAAATAAAGATCGGAAGGTAATATTGTACCATATGGTTTGATACTGTATGAAGAAACAAAGTATCATACAACGTATTCTGGTATCTGCGGAAGGGTTAAAGGTCATATTATCCAATACAAATACCTCTGAGCAGAACTTATGCTAGACGGTTGTAAACTGGCATCGGGAGTAGCGTTGGTGCTCTGTTCCGGAGTTAAGGAATTCATGCTTGACAAGCTGGATAATACGTCTGCAAATAACACAAAATATAATAGAATCAGTATTGATTAAACTACGGTATGAAATTAATTACCAGACACAGGCGCGACACCCAACGATGACAGCATAGCATCCAATTCTTTGCGATGATCTTTGTCCGCACCTGCGGCACGAACTGTGGCTTCCTCAACCTTTAACGCGAAACAATTGTACGTAAATTTAAGTATGCGAAATGTTAAAAGCGCTGGATTGAAACAAAAATATCTTACATCTTTCTGTTCTTTTTCTCTTCTGCGCCTTTCCTTTTCTTCTCTTATGGCCTGAAGCTTTGCTTTCTTCCTTTCAAGCTCGGCTTTTCTGTCAGACATCATTATGCTATTTTATGTGTACCTAAACAGTATTTCGAAACATATTAGTCGTGCATAACGAAAATGAAGAAAAGCACAGTAGCTATTTAAAAATATGTCACTGAATGTTCAAAGCGGTTGATAAATTGACCAAATATCAAGCGCAACTTCAATCGGGTTTAGTGCAACTATTGATTTCTGTCCCGTGACGTCAGTTTCTATAGAATCTCTCGAAACCATATCGGCACGGGCGTGCAGAAATAATAGACTCTCGTGATCGTTAAAAAATAAATAATTTGGCGATTCAGGGAATGACATACACGCGGAAACAACACAAAATATAATGTGCTCGTGTTGGAACGTCGAGCGATGATTTCATCGAAGCATTCCAATCTGTCATTCGGCAACATGTTGCGTTAGTTTTAAAGTGTTCACTCTAGGTAAAACAATTTCTGAAATATTCACCTTTTGCCGTGTAATAAATTTCACAGATTCGAATATTAAAAATTGTTGCAATCGATTTCTACATCATCTAAACGACCCACCCGACATGAAAGCTTTCTACAGCTTTTCACTGCTTTCTACATCGCAACCACAGCACCACTGTAACGATATCGTGTACTAAATAACGGAACGGACAATCCTTTGCTATGCAATTTCCTGCATGTCCATATACGCAGTTTATGGATACACACATTAGATGGCACTGAAAGTATTTTCCTACGAAGATCGCGAACAATCGAGAATGAAGTTCTGTTGCCAAAAAACATTCAGTAATGTGCGACATCTACGTTACAAATTTCTGTATACGAATATCCGCTTCGTAAATTTAATTTCCGTAAAAAAGTATATATATATATACGCAATTGATGGAAATGCGGTAAAAAATAGTATTTTATATAACAATTATAAAAACTCAATGTTGATAAAATGTTTATAAGATTCATTTGTTTTCCTTCATATTTTGGCGCGTTTGAAGACGCCCTCAACAGGTTGCTTCAGTAACGTTTACAATGGTGCAATAAAACGCTGCAGCAATTTTGAATCATTTTCTTCAATCGTGGAAACAGACGTTTAAAATAAAAGGTAATCGGTTTTGTACTTACTCGATTGTATCATTGTACTGATCATTAGATGTTTTTACTATTATGTCTTTAAATACTGTAGAATATGCAGATGTATTTCTTGAGAATAGATAGGTTATTGTTTTTTAGAGTATAAGCTGCTTTAAAAATCGTGTCAATTAGTCGAGAGAATATTAGTCCGGTTGTTTCGAATTTTTAAGTGTTTTTATTGCTTTCGGATCTGATTCAAAGTATGCTTGCATGTTTATTCAAAATATTCGAGGTTGCAATGTTCGGTAACCATTCGTTCCGTGAATGTCAAACGTGGTCAAACCAAGAAATCGTATGAAGTCGTATCAAAAATTTCGTGAATATATAAGGTATGTAATTATTACTTTTAAACAATATTAGTGCTCTCATTTGTTTATTGTTATCATTATTATCCAATATTGACATAATTTCGATTAGATATTGTCGGAACTAAAGAAAAATTCGATTCAATTTTTGCCGATTGTTCAGTCAATTATAATTGATCAATTACTTTTATTAATATATTTTTCAATTTAAACAAATTGTATTTATTATACTATATGTATCCATATTTCGTCAATATAGCTCAATTAGCTCAATTTAATTTCACTTATTAAGAAACTGGCACTTATTTATATTCTATACGCCATACAAAAAACGTTTTATAGGTTAATTGTTTTCATTCCAAATATGCGACATTTATGACACATTTACGACATTTACAAAATTTGAGACACGTCGTGAATAAAATAAAAAATTCGTGTCTTTACCCACCTCTGTCGGATACTAAAGGTAATAGATACCCCAGACAGATGGCGCACTTCCAATACGGTGCGACGCTGTTTTGAGTTTTGAGTGTTGAACGGCTCGATCATTGGTCAGCGGACTGTTTCCAACTGTTCCTCATGTTCCTCTTGCTGCGTTGAGGGAACAAAGGATGTCATGGGACATAGCGGCGACTCCGCTTTCGTCGGTTGAGTCGTAATTGAATCACCGCAAGCCGTCCGTCCGCTGCCTTTGTTGCGATTTCGTATTGGAAGAAAAGCGGGGTGTAAGGCCGCGTCTTCTTATTGGGGAACTTGCATTGAGTAGCGGTTCCCAATTCCCAATCCGACGGTGCTGTAGAAGTTCCACCATAGATGTTGGTTGAGTTGTTATTGCGGCGTCGTCTTCTTCGTTGACGTCGCCGCGCCATTTTGATGTTTCAGTGGACCCCCCCCCCCCCCCCCAATGGGGATCCGGGTTGCCGGAAAGTGATCCGTGTGAGTTTACCCTAACTAATTATTTTAAATGATTATTTGTTACCCTGTTTAAAATAAAATGTGTCCAATCCTGGTTGTAACAGTCGATTTTCATCATATTTTCCTCGACAAATGGTATTTTAAAATAGGTGTGTTCTTTCGTCTGTAAAAGACTAAATTTGAATTCTGTCATCCATTTATCGCTTGAAAAGTTTCATGCACGTTAAAATTGCCTCTCTATCAATCTCCCATAAAATTAAAAATCTCATGCGATTTAACCATATGGCACAAACAAAGATCGGTGACGAAGTGTTGAATAATTGCATGTAAGTTCGAAAATTACTCCGTAAGAAGTTTCGCAATGCGCTTTATTTGACGAAGCAATTGCTATTTCATGGAAAAAGCATTACGCTAGCTAGAAATGGACGGAACCACGATGGGCGGTTTTAGGTTGAGAGCGCGATCGTCGTGGGTTAGGTGGGCAGCATCGAAACATACGATCAAAGAAAACTTTTCTAAATTCAGCCAGGGAATTAGCTTGACACTAATTTCACAAGGAAGCGTGGGCAAGGCTAAGAAGCGAGGAAAAAGATTGGGCGAAATGGAGGCCGGCCTCGCGTGATGCTTCATACCGACTTCGCGTGTCGAAGTCTGATTTGCTTTGTTGAATCAAGTGTATACCGGCTGTTATATCGCGCACAAAGCGAACGAGATAGTACATTCTTCTCTTTTTTTACATGCATACCTTTGCCTGCGCCCATCTTCATTATTTTCGTCAACAATTAGATCTACGATAAAATCTGTTGTCAGCCTTTTCGTGGCATTGTGAAATCGCCGTTATTACGTTCGCAACAGTTGTTTAAGTTATTCTTTCGCTCGGCGTAAAACGGCCCGTAGACGATACGATTTGTCTTACGACAAGTAGTACGAAAAGTTGGACAGACAATTGTAAATTGCAAAGAGTAATCGCATTCACTTTTGGCCATAAACGATCATACGACCGATCGTACAAATGATGGTACAACACACTGTTCTATGTATACTGGCAGAAAACGAAAATACGAGGGTGGATCAAATATAAATTGGACTTTCTTTTTTTTAATTTACTGTACAGTAAACAAAGTTTTAAATACATGTTACTTTTCTACATAATCTCCACTTTTATGTATACATTTTCTCCTTCGGATTAGAAGTTTTTTAATCCTGTTACCGAAGAATGACTTGATCGTGTCTCTAACCAATTGCCCATAGACAATTCTACACCTTGGTGTCCTCCCATCCTTTCTTGAGTGGTCCAAACATGTGGTAGTCACACGGGGATAAATCTGAGCTGTAGGATGAGTGTTCTAGTGTTTCCCAATACATTTTTTTGATGCGAAAATGACTAATCGGCAAAAAAAGCGAGACATGTCTATCCGAAGTGTGATTTTGCTTCATGACACTAGCCCTGGTCTTCCTTTCTCAAACCACAGTCTCTTTCATTTTTACATTCTGTCTCTTTCTACGTTCGGCCTTCGGGCCAAAACACGAAGAATGTATCTGCCTACACTAATAATTAGTAAATGTTAATGTGTTTACGTAGATTTTAATACCAGTTTTAACGGATTCTCTGTCTTGCTTTTTCTCTCCAAGGGATCCAAAATGGCTCTAATGCTCTACTTACTTACTGTAGACTGTAGAGTATGAAAAAGGAGCAAGGCAACGTTCGCAATCATCTATTTTGCATTGTGTCACGTGTTTTTCCGTACACCGAAATAAAGTAGCGACGCGAGCCTCGCGAAATAGCCTCGCAGTGTCCGTACACGGCTATCAATGCGACTTTGCTGGTCCCGAGTAGTTCACACCTATCGAGAAAATGCTCTACTTCGAATGTTGCGTTTCTTCTCTGTTAGAAATGAAAACGGAATTTCCTCGAATTTCTTTTCGCTTTACATCCGATGTGTCGTTCACGGTAGCGGAAACGGGGGCGCAGCGTCGGCGCGGCGGTTGCCGCGAAGCTTGTATGCTTGCCGGATAAGCGGAAAGCTAGTGACGTAGGTCGAACTTTCGGTGGATTTACGGAATCCGAAATTCGTAGGGGCGTAAGCGGATCTGGCCTCGTCGGTCAAACGGTTAAAGGTCAGGCCTTGTCCAACCGGCGAGGATCGAAAGCGAGGGCGAAAGTGTGGGGGTCCCTGAGTAGACGATGCGGGACAGGGAGTTGATGACCGCCGGGAAAACTAGGGATGAACGAAGGAATGAAGAGGACAGAAGTGACCTCGCATTTGCCATAGAGTCGCCTGATGAACCACCTGGTGGACGCGGACTTCTCTTGAGTGCAAAGTTACAATAACGTCCCTCGTTTTCTCTCTCCCTCGACCGTAAGCTCGTTCGATCCTCTGTCACCCCTTTGGCACTGCTCGCTTCATACACATCCTATAAAACGCTTTCGACCTCGTGGGTTACTTACCTCGTGAACATGCTGCGGTCTAAGTAATGAATTACTATTTATTACGCGCGCACTTAATCCACCGTAATATTTGGATCGGTCCCTTGAAATGCGCACAGTTGGACGTGACGGTAACTGGCCGCTCTGAATATCAAGCATCTTTATGCAAAATTCGAATCGGAAAACCGACCCGTGGTTCAGTTTCCCGGTTCGAAGGACCAAGATGCGTACGAAGTAGACTTTGCGAAAGTATTCGATTACTGCTATAATATTATACAGCTTCGGAATTTTTTAATGATATTAAAGTCGTTACGTCATTTCCATTCTTTTTGTAATATTCTACAGTCAGACGTGACACTTTTGCGTCTTTGGACAGACTTGAAAGTTAGTTTAAGCCGTTGCGAAGAACTTTAAGACCCAAGAAAATGAGACGTCAGCAATTAAGCGATTTTATAAAATATAAAGACCATCGAATTGAAGAATGCGTGATGTACATTTTCATTAGTCGAAATGAATATTCTTGACGCAATAACGCGAAAATCCTCGTGCTTCGGCAAAGTTACTCGCAGTTGATTCCGTCCGCTCAAAGGATCACGTATAATTTTACGACGGGGAGCTGTAAAGGAAGTGGGTAGAGTTGGATAATAGCAAACGAGGGGGTGGGAAACGTTCAGAAAAGTTCATCGCCGCTAATTCGCCGATCAGACGAGACCCGTTCGCCGAGCGTGGTGTACCCAAAGGTTTAGTAAAATCAATACTCCGTAAGTTTGCTGATATGAAAAGTCCGTTAACATGATATTATCGGTCCTTTGAATACTAATTTCCACGGTCTGTTGTACGGTAGATAGGTGAGACTTTTTCGCGACGTTATCAGAGCGTCACTATAATACGATGTACTTTTTTGCCCGTATCAGAGATTAATGAAAGCACACGGCGAAGAACCGTGGCGAATTTTTTATTAATTGACGGCCAAATTGGAAGACTGAACCGAACGATACAGTAAATTAGAGATCCTTTAATAAGGGATCAGATAAAGAGTTGCAGGATGCGGATTGGTTGTCCTCCATTGATGGGATATTTCCGGTTGAAACTGTTTAGTATTAAATGAGACTTCGGCATGAGCAGACGTAAATAGAAATTGGTAGAAATATTATATAGGTGTAATTACAAACGTTACAATCTTTTTTCAAATTTCTTTTAAGCAGTTTGGTGTGTATTTAACTGTATAGGAAAAACTTCGAACAGTAACTTAACCTCAATATGTAACTACACATACATACATACATTATCATTCTAATGTATGTAATTTCTATTGTATAGTACCTATAAGATACTGAGGAATAATTTTACTAAGAATAAGTTATAGATTCCAAGAAAATAATGGTTATTATTTGTTATATATTTAAACATTTATTCTCTGAAAATATTCTACTTCAATTGTAAATCATTCATTTCATTAAACTTTTTACCATTGTATATATGTATATGTACATATGTACATATAATCATGTTAATAATTATTTACAAATATAGTAAAAATTCAAATTTTTCAAAAGCTTGCTCATATCTTGCAAATAATAAAGTTTTTATCAGAGTAAGTTAAGTTAAATTGACATTAATTTTGATCGGGAATCGTTATAAAAAAACTCTGTATAAAACTTTTACTTAATTCCAAAAAATCGTATCTAAAACGATTAATTCATCCAAGTGGGAAAACGTTACTGAATTCGAATGATCCCGCGCTGAAACAATTGGTTTCCGGTATCCCATTATGGCGACGCATTGTCCGATCCCTTATTATAGGATCTCTACAGTAAATGTGACGTTTTTTTGTCTCGCTGCGCGATTAACTCTTTTCTTTCGAATTATTTGCAATGGTAGGAAATCTTTGCAATTGTTTTTCTGCGACACTCATTGCATAAATATTTGCATTTTAATAATGTGAAACCATTCCGTGTGGGTATTACGATCGTATGTAGAGCTCGATGGAACGAGGTTTCGCAGGGGAAAATTAAAGAAACGTTTCTCTGTTTAGAATCGTTCTTCTGAATTCTAACGAATAAAGAGTAAACCATCTGATTCGTCCAAGTCGAGAATCATTTATAATTTTGAAAGGATTTTTGAAAATACTTTTACTAACCATTTTAATAATATTAATAATGTTTTTTATTTATGGGAATACCTTTTAGAATAATATACATACGTACAAACTAAATGTGAGTACAAATTGGATTGAATTCCATCCAATCGAAATTCGTACATTAACTGTGGACTACTGTATAGATTTCACATTACCAAATTTCTAGAATCGCAGGTACAAGCCTGCTATACATAGATTATGTAATATGAAAATTAGTTAACATATCGAGGAACAGGGCTAGACGTCAATTTAATTAACGAAGAACTGAATTTGTGGCGAAGATCGATGCTAATAGAAAGTACTCTGATAAATTAAAAACTCAATCTATTAGATGTTATAAGTACACCCGGCCGACGTACCACTTTAGCTTTAGATTTCAAGGCAAGGCAGAAGGGCACCACTCGTTTCTTCGATCTTGTGTGCCCAGTAAAATGTTCTATGCCGTTACCTTTCACAGACTTCCTTTGCGATTCCTTGGAAGTGCGACAAAATTACCTTCTCCTTTAAGCGAGCGGTTAATTAAATTTCTTCGTCTTTCTTTTCCGTCCCGACGAGGCAGCGCCATTAGTGCCAGGGACCAGTTGGATTTTCTGCGTGTAATTGTTCGGTTTATACAAGACGTAATTCGTACGTTTCACTACAATTGAAATGTACGGATGATTCTTCGCGCGAAAATAAATTAAAAATGTGAAAAAAATATGCACCATTGGTACGAAGCTTATCGTTAGCTTTGAAGGCTGTTTCAGAAGCATTTATACAAATTGTGCAGGTCTGTGTAATTAATTGAAAGGAAATAGTTTCAGTCCTGAATTCATGTTTAGAAAATTTTTTATGTTCTTCAACTATTTTTAAAGTCTGTTTTTTTTTCATTTTCTTTTTCATTTTAAATGAACAACAAATCCACATAAAATATTGAATGCCTCGCAGGCTACTTCTGTTTTATATCGAAGTTCAGTTTATTGATATTCATATTTTCACGTGTTCAAATTCGTATCACATACAATACATACGACAAAAAAAAATATTCAACTACGAATTGCAACGCGAACCGAAATTATTCTAAATTGATTAATTGCACTTGCTTCTCCACTTCATAATGTTACAAACATTTTATGTTTTTCATATCAAGGAGTCAAGCAGCCGGCATAAATTATTTAGTACGATTCTTTTATTTATTTCAAAAGTTCCACCGTCCTAAACAATTTTTGATTTTGAAACGTTCTGGTATAACATTTAAACGAAATAAAATTTTTTTTAGAATTCTTTACTAAAACCCAATGTGTTATTATTTGGGTAACCACTAATTTCCTTTTTATTCCACTCGGTTTCATCATTTTCTTAACACAGTTTCATAGTATGTACAGTATTATTTTCATTGCTAAATATATAACACAAAGCGGATTCGGCGTGTGAACAAGGTTCGGTTATTCATCCACGAATCAAACCCGAACGAATTTTGTGCGCAAGAGTGAACGAGGGATCCACGCACACGCGTGCACGTGTCGTTGATTCATTCATGGATTTCCTCCCGTAGGAACTCTTACTCTACCGTAATCATATGAGCACGTGTGATAGGGATGGCAACATTCTGAACACACGCGATCGAATATGGAGCCACATGTGTTCGGTGACTGTCCCATGGTACGTGGGACACGCTTCTATCAACTAACTGTTATTATTGACACGAGAATAGATCGTAGGTGAATAGGTGACAAATGGGGATGAACGTGGCCAGTCACGTGTCTGGAACAGACGCACATGCTTTCATCGACTGATTCTCTTGATTGCATTCTATTCTTTATTTCGCGTCGGACTTTGGTCATAGTGTGTCTAATTTTCGGTAACGCGGAGCTTCAAGCGAAGGTTTTTAAGTGGTAGAGAAACTGGGAATTTTCGGTGAAACAAAATTTTCATTAAAAAAAAAAGAAACGCGATCAGGACTTTCATAGCCGTTGTCACACTTGTCACGAATTTGGTACTTTTAGTCTTTCAGCTGCAATACCGTCAGTCGTCGAATTTAACACGTTGACTGTCATTCGACGCGACTTTTGTCAGATGTTGCGCAATGGTTTCAGTCTCTCTTTTTTTTTAATCTAATAATTTTTCTTGGAAATTCCTGTTGAATCAATGTCACATTAATTATTATTATGCTATTTATATCGAAATGCCAATATAACCAGCTTTGAGAAAGGCACAAGGTATACGACGTAACTAATTATTTTATTAATTAATGTTTTCCCTTTTTAAGGATGAGATACTGAGGCATTTTTCCAGCGTTATGGTCATTACGATATGTTCACGACTCGGTCGAGACTTTTTCATAAAAGTTTCGTTCGTTGATTTGTTACTTAATTGCCTTGTCATCGCACATGAATTATTGCGTTAAATCATTTTCAGAACCGTTCGTTTCGTTTCCCATAAAACTTTTTCGTAAAGTAACGAAAGCGCGGTAATTTATTTAAGCATATGTACGCTTCAAGTCCTCAATCGTCCAGAAAATTGGAATTTCTCTGGTAGCTCCAAGTAAACACGAAATTCTCTTTTCGAAAAGGACAAACTTAGTCCGCATTTTATGCATTAATGATATTTAAGAAAAATTTCTATAGAAAAGTTGCTATTTATTTTGCGTGTTACGTTGGAATTCCATTGCAGTGCTGGATAAACTAGTATTTGAAATAATAAATGGAAATATTTTCAGAGAGTGATTTTCTAAACTGCGTTAAATTAGTTATTTTCAAATAATTTACTTTCGTATTAATGGAAATAATGTTTAAATAATTAGTTCGTTCTAAGTGTTTATGAAATATCTCAGTGATATATTTTTGAACAAAAATTTGAAATAGTTTCAAGTTTTTAAGCTAAAAATTTGCAAGATTTCAAACTTTCAGAATTTCAAGCTTCGAATATTCAAGTTTCGGGTCTTCAAATTTCTAGTTTTTGACTTTAGAAGCTTTAAACTTTGAGCCTTCAAGTCTTCGAACTTCAAGCTTCAAACTTCAAATTTTCCAATCTTCAAAATTTCAGAATTTCAAGTTTAAAAGATTAAAGTTCAAACATTTCAAGCCTTCAAGTTTAAAGTGTTTAAAATTTTCAAACATTCTTGTACGTAAAACTGAGAAATAAAATGCTTTTCGAAATATTATCCTATATTTAAATGAAAGCATTTCAATTTCTATTTTCAATACCTTTTATGTATTTGAAATTTGCTCAGCACTGTTTCATATTTAATTTTGTCGAAACAAATTCGGAAACTTTATGCTTATAGTTTGACTTGTACAGTCAGCTACTTTGAAAGATTTTGAAATGATTTTAGAATAGCAGAAACAGCGAGATAACAAATCAATCAGGGATTAGAAGACATAGAAGTAGATTGTACCAAGAGATAGGTTATTGTGATAGTATTTGTATCACGGTTTCGAGGGCAGAAAACACCGAAAGCGTAAATATTTATAACTGGGGAAAAAGTAAGTGAAACTTACTACCCGGACATAAAAGTTCAGCCAGCCATTTCAGAAGCATCGAAACAAACTCCAACTCCGATGTTGGAGTTGTAATCAAGTCTAGATGGTTTGTACTGATTGACAATTTTCCATGGCCTCTTCACCCTCCAGTACCCTTTTCTACCCCCCCCCCCCCCCCGCCCCTCGCACTATCCATCGCTTCAATAGCCTCTTGAAATCACGTTTCGTTTCTGTTGCGCATAAAGCCGCATTCATACCGATCGTTATCGATATCGCAGCGAGATGGAAGATTTGTCGATCCCACAATTGGGGGATCGAGTAATTATTCGATAGCTTTTGAAATCGTTGTTTTGTATTGAAATTATAGTTCACAAATAAAAAACTCGTCAATTTACACTGCTTTAAAAAGAAAATACAAATTTATTTGTATTTATCGATTTTATGTAACATAAAACACTGTTGCTTTGTAGATAAGTGCAAGGTAATTGTATAATGTTGTTTTAATTATCGTTTGAGTAATCGCGTCACCAAACAAATAACTTATTTCATTCAGTACAAACTGTATAAACCTACGTGATAAAATTATAATCATCGTAGATTTAATTATAACCTCACAGATAATAATCTCAGAATAATGAGAAAGATATTAGAGATGCTTAAAATCGAGAACGACTCCGTGAAGTTTATAATTTCAATTAACAGTGCATTAAAAATGGTACGTGATTCCATTTGAAAGAATTGGAAGACGCTTTCCAGAATGATAAACGTCGGACACTCGAACGGATGACAACAAACGTCCGCGGTGAAATGCATCGTAATTAAAAAGATATAACTCGATGGTGGACGGTATCGGAGTATCGTCCGGCGCTTAATGAACTCGCGAAAATGAGACCGTAAGATAGACAGAAGCGGCCAATGTCTGGAAGCGGCTTAATAGAGTCAAGTGCCAAATGAGAAAGAACGAATAAGGGAAAAAAGAGACGAGCTGTGTCATCTGAAAATTGGAATATTTGTTCGTTATCGAGCGATGCTATCCTCGCTTACTGCTCGCTTAGAGATTGCTGTACGTACAATTCGGCGCTCCATATTCTGCGACCGGGGGAAAATGAAATGTAACGAAATTAATTAACAGTGACGGTACATTTTTATCCGATAGTCGTAAAGGAGTGTCTGTCCGACTTGATATCGAAATTAATCCAAAACCGTCGACTATTAATCAGTAGCTGGAATTTTTGTCTATCGTATTGACTTTTATCAGATGCTTCTAACATATTGCAACTTTTATTTAATTAACTAATGGTCGTGGAATTGTATATAGGTATGTACACTCTATGAATTTTTGATCCTTTGTAAAATGGGGTCATGCTTCACATTTATTGATGTTATCCTTTTTTTAATTTGTATGCTCTGTCGAATTTTTTCAAATATTTTCATTTGGTATTTGACCAACCTAATATTTTTGTTACAAAAAATCTAGAATATATCAAATTTGTTGCATTAGACTCGACGAAAACAAATGTATGCTTAATTGGTTCAATTTGTGTAACGCAACAGTTTCAATTATTCGTGGCAGAAAACTGTTCGCGAATCGACGAGCATAAATGAGTTTTCACGGGTAAGATGTTAATTACTTCATAATATATCCAACACTGCTTAATTGTCGGTCAATTATCGGTAATTTATTAATTTTGCTCTAATGTTACGTGCAGTGTTTAAAGAAACTTCATTGTAAAACTTAAATAATCGTTAACATATGCATTTGCAATTTTGGAAAACATAGTTGGCCCCCATTTGTTAAATAGTAGAATCGAACAGTGGATCCTCGATTATCTGAATCACAATTACCCCCAGTTTTAATTATCTAGGGCTAGGGTTTCAATTAATTAATGCACTAAATATAAGCATGCAGTGGAACCCTGAGTAAAGTTTGAACTATGATTTAATAACATTCTATTGATTATTATAATTTTATTTTAAAAATATCAAGTCGGTTAACTGAGGTTTTACTGTATTAGGTTGATTTGTCGTTTTGAAAATAGTAAAATTATTTATTTTGTCAATTAGATTCCGCTAATCATTATCAGAAAATTGTCTAAATATATTTTTAATTACAAATAACTACATCACATTTTATTGGGAAACTTCTATTTCGAAAAACGGAATTTATTTATGATTCTACCTAAAAACTAAGTTCTAAGCTTTTGATGTTAATTTATGGCAGTTATTATTGCGTCTCTGTGTAATCGGAATGAATGCCACTGTAACACAAATACGTATGGCGTCTCATTTTTCGTCACGGCAAAGTCAAAGGTCACTGTGCCGATACTTCAGATATCCAATAAAGCAGTAACGTACTCGCGCCTCTGTTTTCTCGCACATCCCCGACTGATGCGTTCACTTCAACTTTCAAACGATCACTTTGAATTTGGAAAGCACAACTTTCCACGTTTTTATCACAGTCGAACACTTTTTCCATTTACCGGCGTTCATTTCAAGCATTTTTGACGTTGATAAATATTCCTCGAATAATTCAGTATCATACTTTTATCATCGTTTTGTTAGTGTTCGTTGATAATTATGTATAATGAATTAAAACTATAGTTAATCTTACAACTCGGAGAGACATTATCGAGGAGAGTGCATGACACAGCACTGTATCACACGGAATAGATACTACGTCATTTAATCATTGAAGAGCTTCAGTTTGAATTGAGAGTGCTGCGGGTTTCTTGAGCAATCGGATTAGTGATTTTAGCTCATTTGATTTCTGCCTTTTCGTTCGATTTTCGACCATGAAATTATTTTATAAAACAATTATAATTCGTAGGTGTACATCAGTATATATATTTTTACTAAATAACTGGTAGTGTAGTGCACATTGATACGTAGAAGGAATGTGATTGTATATTGCACTGCGTGCCTCGTAACCAGCGATAGAGTAAATGCATCACTGAATGGACATTTAAACGATTTTGCAATAACGATTATAGCCGAACTTTAAATGAAAATAATATTAATGAATATTTTCGAACCGAAAAATAGTTTCTTAATATTTCTGCTTTCTTATAATGTATAGATATAAATTCGAAAAATTGGAAACATGCAATTGATTACATTAAAAAAAAAAGTACAGATTTCACAAGTGAATGAATAGTATTAACCAGTAAATCATCTACATTTTGTATGTGTGAATAAGTAAAATAATGAAATATAATTAGGAAAGGTGCATATACTGTTCCAGAATCATAAAAATTCAATATTTAATCATTTACTTATTTTAATGACTTATTTTACTTAGTTTTATATAGTTGTCAGTATATTCTATGAGTCTAAACAAAAAAAATGTAAATTCAGATTGTTTAACGCTCTATTGAAAGGTTATAAGTAAAAATACGGGATTAAAAAGGAAAAGTTAAGGGATATTTAAATGCTTATGAAACAAGAATAAATATGCGTAATGAACTCATACAAAGAATTAACGATTCATTCACTGAGATAAAATAAAATAAAAATGAACTTCGTACGTTTCGTCCTTAAGTTTATAATACAGTTACAAGTTTAAAATATTATTTTGACAATTAAATGTTTTTATTTATTAGAGGCGAATTATGACGAAGGAACGTCACATTTTTGGCTCGTTCAGGAAGGAAGCGGTTTTTTTTGGTATATTGCCAGTCTCAGGAAAACGATTTCAGTGTTGGACTAATTTTGTAGCGGTGTTTGAAAATTGTCGGTAGTGCCGACTAGTCGTCTAGTCGGCCAAATCTTTAGTCGGTGCATCTCTACAATCTCTACTAATGTTCATTTACAATTTATTGGTACATGTTCATATATTGATGCGTTTTACACGCGAAAGCGTATTGATTGCGCATGAAACAATAGTCGAAAATATCGAATAAAATTTGTTCGTAACGCGCCTTGTTCTCGAGAATATTGAATTCGAATTTCGACCAGGTACAAGTGCAGTGAAGTACAATTTTTGGCGCTTGAGGAGTATGAAGGGATACGAGAAAGGTTCCTTGCTTACCATAGAGTCGTGGTTAGACTACAAGTGTTCTCTTTATCCCCTCCTTTGTACCCCCCGAACGCCTAAAACCGCAATTTTGCGTACTTGTACCGAGCCGAAATTCAATCTCAATTCCGTCGGAAACGAAGCGTGCTGTGAACTGTGAACCATTCACCTTGAATTTCCGGTTACAAGTCATTCTGTATGTAACTTAGAATTTCTATTATTTCCATTCATTCCGAAAGAATAATAATAATAATTAAAAGCAGAACATTATCTTTTGTACAATACTATAAATTGCAATTAAAGGGTTTTATTCTCTTTCGCTAACAACCATAATAATGTACATTGTACACTGAAGCAAAGAGTAGATGCAGTGACTCATTTTGGTCATGAAAACCATACAACAAATAAACGTGAAAGCTGAAAATAATCCAAATTGAGAGAAAAAATTAATACCATGAATTTCATAGTTAATTAACGTTTGGAATACATGTAAAAATGTAAACAAAACCTGCGAGTCACTGTTTTATAATCCCAATGTAAATGTCCGTTCAGTTTTGATTGCCAAATTTCAGTAATGATCGTTAAACTGCGATAAGATCGAAATGAATTTAATATATTTTTGTGTCACTAACATGATTTTTACGTGTGTGATCAAAGATATTAAAAAAAAGTTAATCAAATTTTTTGCTTGCCTACACAACCAATTTAAAGAAACGCTTGAAGTGTCGCCCCTTATTATACCTATTTTTTTTGCACTAAAGTACAACGTGACTGACGCTAAAATACAATATTTTATATTCAGTAATAGCAATTGCCATGGCGTATTGCAAACCGCCTGACAACTACGAGGCGCATTGTAATTGCGATCATTGCGACGAAAACGACGACGAAAAAACGAACGAAAACACAACTCGAAAGTTGTACAAAGAGGACACAGACGGTGATGGGAATCGTACGATTTGCGCCAGAGATCGTGATTTCAGTGATCGAACATTTCCAAGCGTCTGTCATATGTTTTGTTACAATCGCTGCCTGGTACTGCGACTTTCGACTGTCATAGAACCCAACGGGAAGAATTTTATCGTGTACGCGTATCGACACAGTAAGTAACGACAACAGATGAAACATTTTCCTGTTTAATCAGTCTCTTTGTTTTATTGAACACTAGATTATTACAAATTGCGAAACGGCGAATGCTGAGGAATATCGCTTCGCAATACTTTGCGCGATTAACTGCGACGTGACAATCGTTGGTGAAACACGTGTTTCGAGGTTAGTGGATACTCTACAATCCGATATGTAAATACAACTGCGTAAGAATTTTAATCGTAAACACGGAAATAAAATTCGGTTCTTAGATACGTAATGTATTGTTCTATATGCTATTTGTGAGTGAAAATATGTGAGCATGTATGAAACTAAGAGCGCAACGATGATTCCTATTTGACATTTGAAGATGCGTTTTCCTTTTTCCGGTTTGACACCAGGGAAAGATAATTCGCTATATAAAAGAATTTTTTTATCAAACGTCGTGAAGCATTAATTAATTTTTAAAGTATAATAGTTTTAGATGTGCTGCAAGATTTTTCTCTTTGAAAATTGTTATATTAACAGGTTAAGAAATATCTGTGTGTATTTTTACTAATCTGAGCGGTTAAAATGAAACATTTTTTTCGCTACGTCTGATTTTCTTTTCTTCTGATCACTCTGAATTTCTCTGATCTATTTGGCTGCTGGGTCTCGAGCGCCCAAACTCATATGTAAAAACCAGTCTAGCGAGAAATCGGAGGTGCGAGATTCACTTCTCAGTCATACGGATTCGGTAGGCAACGCTTTACACGGGGACTACTGTATACAGGGTGACTATTTAGTTCCTCTATTCGTCGCTACGTAGCGTATAAAGGAATCCCTTTTCTCGCTTCAGAAAGTGGTCCGCTAATACCAAAAATATGGAGGAAGCGAGGGGAAAAGCATACTTACCTGGCGCAGAGGCTACCGTGATCAGAAAGGCGGTTCCTCCGGGGCGAGGCTCTTCCATTGCACTAAGTTTGAGCTGACCCCTGCGAATATCCCTAATGTGGATATCTCGGGCGTATAATTTTTGTTAGTCGAGACTGCGTTCGCGCTATCCCGGATAATTTATTTACAAAATTAATAATGAACTTGGTAAAAAAATGTGAAAGAATTTGGAGGGGCGAGAGAGAGAGAGAGAGAGAGAGAAAAGAAAGAGACGTTAAATATTAAATTTAGCTTTGTTCATTTTGTGTATTTGAATTTATCATTTTAGTCGCTCTAATAGAAACAACATATGGTAAAATTGTTAAGAATAATTAATATTTGAAAATGTCTGAAATGTATTGCTAAAAATAGTGTATATGGTATTCTTTTGAATTACAATGCAATTTTAAATTTTACACATACGTATTTTCCTAGATATTTACAATTAACATCATTCATTGTTAATTATATTGATACAAGAAACAGTAAATGTAAATACAAGTAACATAGCAAGAGAAATTTAATTTCTGATATCACACTGGAGCAAAAATTACCAGTGGTAATGATACCCAACGTAGAATACAAAAATGTGTACAAAGTTACGAAGTCCGTAATTTTTACACTGTTATGTAATGCGCAATGTAATTTAATTCTAAACCTCTGGATATAACAAATATAATATGTATGCAACATTAATTATATTTATCAATTCAACTAAAGCGCGATTAACTTTTATTTGAAATATCAATTAATATTTTCCAATGAAACGTGTATAAAAAGGAGAGAGGTTCCATAACAATAACACAATAACTACTTAAGCAAATATACAAAACAAATATACGAATTGTTTAAAAATAACTTGACAATTTTATATTATAAGTTATATAACGTTATACAACGGAGAAGATAACTGAACTAACAGAGATAATGTGATTTAATAGTTTTTAAATACGAATTATTTTTGTCAGAAATACAAAATTGTTATATTATACATAATTTTGTTACCAATGCGATCGACTTCTGTAAACCCTGAAAGCGGTGAGCGGTAGTTGCTCCTGTCGCCGTTGGGGTGCGTAGCCGATGAAGATGCTTCTCGCTGTTAAAGTTGTGAGACGTAAAGTTCAAGTTTCACAGCCGAGGTACGGAAATCATACTTACCTGGCGTAGAGGTTACCGTGATCAAAAAGGCGGTTCCTCCAGGGTGAGGCTCTTCCATTGCACTTCGTTTGAGCTGACCTCTGCGAATATCCCTAATGTGGATATCTCGGACGTACAATTTTTGATAGTCGGGTCTGCGTTCGCGCTATCCCGGATAATTAATATTTACAAAATTAAAGAATTAAAGCAACGTTGTTAAAATTTTATTATATTAATTCGCAAGTAAAAAAGTAGAGGTGTGGTATGCGTTATTTGAGAGAGGGAAATTTAAATGTATTATTTTATAAATGTCTCTGATATTATATATATTTTTATTAAACGTTTTCCAGTAGTTCTAATTTTATAATAAGAAAGAGCTCCCCTTAAGCATATTATAAATGTTTCAAAGTGGAGAATAAGTGTTCTATAATTGACTTTTTATGAATTTAAGACAAGTAAAATAGGTAGAGAAGTAAAGCTTTTTATTACGTTTGAAGATTTTGATAAATTTCCTTATAATAATTTGCCTAATAGGTTGCAAAATAAAATATTCCGATAGTCTTTTTGAGATTAGAATAAGCATACCATTTACTACCTGTTTAATAAAAAGTTCTTTCGGATATTTAGATACGGAAAAACATAAAAATGAAAAGTTAAAAGCTATATAGAGATTTCCTCAATGTAAAAAATGCTAAATGACTCCAATTGACATTAATCTGTGAGGAGAATTAGAAGACAACTGAATTATACGACACGATGACATTCAAAACCTAGGATTGTGTTATGAGTTATAAATTTTAAATAAGTTATAAATGTAATTATAACATAATACAAATATATATTAATAAATAGAATCCAACGGTCGGAAAGGGTTAATATTTGAACGAATGAATTGAACGTGAATTCGCAATGGAGCGAACGTAGCGGCGCGGCACGGTGTGGAGACCCGACGAGATTAGTTCTCAATGTTGCCGACAGATGCGCCAGCAGATGAAGTGATTCTCGCTGTTCAAGTTGTCCTCTACGCGCTTAAGTAAGGGCTCGGAGCGGAGGAAAGCATACTTACCTGGCGCAGAGGTTACCGTGATCATGAAGGCGGTTCCTCCAGGGTGAGGCTCTCCCATTGCACTACGGTTGAGCTGACCTCTGCGAATATCCCTAATGTGGATATCTCGGGCGTACAATTTTTGATAGTCGGGACTGCGTTCGCGCTATCCCGGATAATATTATTACTAAAGACAAGGAATAAAATTTTCCTAGTTTTTTTTAGAATAAAATTTTCCTAGTTTTTTTTACTTTTCCATCACCTCCCTCCTTCATTAAAAATATTACAAGAGATATGTTAATGTTACATTGTTTGAAATTTGGGTAGTGAGGAAAGGTAGTTTGTTGTAAAATAATGTTGTCGACAAAAGAACAACTTCGATATAATAAATTATTATGTAAGCAATCAGGATCATAATTATAGAATGTTTACTTATTATTACTACACTGCGGATGTTTATGCAAATTTATATTCTCATAGGCATAGAAAACGAAAACTAACTGAAATAATAGTGTCTTTTACTTTTTAATATTATAAAGAATATTTTTTTTTCGATATTTCATGCATTTGCAATTATGCACATCCTGGATAATATTTTTAGCGCATTTAAAATCGCCATAAAAGTATAAATATCCGTAATCGATTTATTATTACCTAAAGTAATCAATCACTTATTGGAGTTTAGATGTTGGATTAGAGTAAACAGAACTTCAAGTTACAACTTATTGTTAGATTATGATTTAATAATGCTTCACTATAATTTCTAACTTTTAATATTACAAGTTATGAGTCACTTAATCGAGATTCTACATTGTATTTGTTATTTATTATCATTATATGCTCCTGAACAAACATATTTCAGTTCTAAATTGCATAGGGGAAGTAGAATACTGAGGATCGTTTTTGTGTTACGCTTTTTTGATCGTTGGTATTTCGTACATTTTTATTGTTTGTAGAATTGATAGTGGGTTTTGTTAAACAATTTTTAATTCCACAGGATCAAAATACATTTTAAATTTAGCATTTGAATACGGAGCTACTTTATATGAGACGCTTTTGATAATGTAACCGTATTCTACATTACCCTAATTACACTAGAATAACAAACCTATGTAGCTTCAAAATAGTTTAAAAATTTCACTGCTTTTCTAAAATATTATTTCTAAGTTAATTAGTTGTCGCATAGAAGAGTATTTTACTCGCGATATCTTTTGTCGGTTGAAGAACTCGAAATACTTGCGTACAAGTAAATACTTGGAATATGTGTTGTAAAGCATATGCAATTGAAGAATATAAGAAGCGCATAAGCACGTTGAAGCCTTCACGTGAAAGGGTGTTGGAACGTTTCCGTATGTCAGCCGGTAGAAACGCGTTGGAAGTTAACAGGCCAGCTGGGCCGGCTTAGTAGTAGTTGATGCAAGTACTGGGTGGCTAGCAGGACGAAGGAAAGGAATTACATAGACGCAGAGTCCTCGCAAATTGAGTTGAACGGACCCGGAATTTAAACATTCAAATTAACCTGTTTAGCAAGTCAAATAGGCTAATGTGTGCTCGTTGGTTTTGCATCTTCTCAGATTCTAATATTCAATCGATATTGCTGCGTCCTTTCCGACGTCTCTTTTTACTCGGCTTTCTTCTATCAAAACGTTCTATTTAGGCATAACGGTCTATTATTTTCATATGTAGGTACGACGCATGTATCTCCTGTAAAAGTATTCAACATTTCCGCGATTGTTTAGGGTAAATACGTCAATAGATTGATAGTATCTGTATCCAGTAGATGGGCAGATTTTAAACTAACTAATAATTGTGAAGAAATTAGGTTTTTAATTTATATTATCGTTTCTTAATTTTGTAGGGAAATCGACTGTTGTGTTTGACATTTTCAATCAAAGTGCTTTTTGTGTGCGAAAAAATATTTCATAACACCGCCTAATCTACTATCTAGTAGTGATACAGGAAATGAGTAGAATTTTTATCATTTTATAATTGAGTAAATTAATTTTATTACATACAACTATTTTTTTCTTAAAATTTACATATTTTTTTATGCAAAGAGTTTGAATTTTGTTAAAAAAGGAATTATTTCTAAACAAAACCTTCATATGAATGTCGAAATCAGATAAGCCGTCCATCTAATAGCTTGCTTATCCTACTACTTTTATTTAAACGCAAAGAAACAGGTGTCTAGACAATACAATTACGATGTTGTTAACAACTTCTACAAGTTTTTAAAGCTACAGTTTAGAAACAAAATAAATTTGCGCAAGTACTGTTGTAACTATAAAAATTATGAAGGTTTAAGATCAGATTGATAGCAATCATCGATGAATCGAAAAATAACAGAATTTTGTTATTGACGATCTGCAAAATCGACACGCGAGTTAAGCAAGATTCAATCGTGTTTCATTCGATATTTTTAATAAGAAAGCACACCGCGTAGTTACAGTAATTTATTATAAACATAATTTGAGGTTCTCACTGTGCTAAGAGATTATTATTAGGTATGTTTTCTTCAGATTTTCTATCTGAAGAATGGCGTTTCGAATGACTAGCGTCTTTCATATTGCCCAACGAACGAGTACTTCCATTTTTAATCTTTCTTCTTAAAATCCTTTTTGGAGACGTCTTTCAGTCCCATTATGTCTTCTTTTTCCTTTTGGGAGGCTTTGCCCCCTCCCTCTGGGCACCAGCAGCATCGAGACCCGGCAGGAACGGTCACCATTCCTCAATCGGGTCCCGACCGAGACATCTTAACTTCGGTGATCTTACGGGAACCGGTGTTGCCTGTCCCGCTACGGCCGCTGGTGTGCTAAGAGATAGAGCATGGAGCAATAGTTCTTACGGCTACCGATAGGATGCGCGGTTGATGAAAAGTTTTCCGCAGTTGAAAGTGTACAGTGCAGGGTTGAAATGGCGGGCAGAGGCATGAGAAAGCATACTTACCTGGCGCAGAGGCTACCGTGATCAGAAAGGCGGTTCCTCCGGGGTGAGGCTCTTCCATTGCACTAAGGTTGAGCTGACCCCTGCGAATATCCCTAATGTGGATATCTCGGGCGTATAATTTTTGTTAGTCGGGACTGCGTTCGCGCTATCCCGGAAAATGTTAATTCACAAAATTAATAATTTGGGAAGGCTCTTTGTTAATGCAAAGAATGGGGAAACTTGTTTTTTGAGGTGCCCCGAAAATAGGATAGAAATATTATTTGTTTTTATAATATTACAGTGGGGGGGAATAAAAAAGTAATTAAAACTGGATCCAATTTACAAAAGTCAAAAGAAAACTGATACAATGTTTATGAAGTTGAAAGTTTAATGTTATATAAATTAAATATGTAGTTAAGTTCTAGAATAGAATAATGCTGCTTAAAGTATCTTTGTTAGTTAATAACATATTGATGTAATAGTATGAAAATTATTATTATTAGTAGAGAAACATATACTATAAAAGTAAGTATACACCTTTCGATTTAGTTATGTAATAGTCGCAATGGTGGTCATTCTGCAATAACATTTTTGGTAAATGATCAGGTAGAAAACGTTCTTACATTCTTTCACCGAAAATAATTGCCACTTTTCTTCGATTAAGTGTTTTAAATCATTTTACCATGATTCATCGATCCGTAGTATTTTTTACCAGAATGTGAGACGTTTTAATACATGTGCATAATAAAAATTCATTCTTTTTATAAATATTTTGTTTAGATAAATAAGGTACTTTTCTTGCAGTACGGCTCCGTTTTTCTACTGCGTGTAGTCGTCGCCATTGTTTGCATTGACGGAGCGTTACGGTCTTCATTTTGAAGTTGCACACGAATTGTAGTTACTGACTTGAATCGATGTGTTACTGAGATATTGACTATCTTTTATCCATTCGCTTTATCAGTAATTCGAGGCCGTCCTCGTTTCGCTCCCCTTCCATTTTCCTTGAAAGCCTCAACTATTTTAAACATGGTTGCTACTGATTTCTCAAAAAATTTTGTGATTTGTCTGCACGACTTGCCCTCATCTTTCATTTTAATAACAATCTTTCTTCATTCGTCAGATGTTTGACTTTGACCATTTTCAACAATTATCTTGTAAAATGTAGAATATGGTGCAACATTTCATTTAAAATTTAAATTTATTAAATAAAATGTACATAACCTCTATGAAAAATAATAAAGGAATATTGAGAAATTATATTTAAGTGAAATATTTTGCAAATTCGTCTTGCAATTTCAAAATATAATAAAGAATTGAAGGTGTTTACTTACTTTTGTAATTTCTATAAAATATTTATAGGTGTAAACAAAAAAAAATCGCTCTGAATATGTTTACAAGTGCAGTCAATGTTGTAAACTGTTGAAGATAGTCAATACTAAGCATTCTATTTTTCTCATACATGGCGTTGAATGGTCAGTTGAATAAAATCAATTTTGTTGTTATACATTATATTGTTTACTTACTTTTGTTATCAACTGTACATACAACAAACCTTTAATTTAAGGGGGTCGGTGTAGACGAGCAGCGGCACGCGTCATTTTGCAGCCGCATCAGTATATCGATGGTATTATGTTATTGTTAAATAACAAAACAAAATACAAACTCCGTTCTGTTTGCATTTTAGAAGCGGACGCAAACGCCTAACGCAAATGTTGACGTTAACATTTCAATGATTAACAGTATTGTCTTTTTCATTGAACAATATTCCGTAGAACCGTAGATATTTTGAGATAGAATATTTTAGAAGTATTATGCTACTTTTGAAAAAAGGTATCGTAAAAATCTCTTATATTCGGATGCAAAATAAAGGGATAAAAAAAATGAAGCAAAGTTTTTGTCGCTGAATGAAGGAAAACAATAAAATGCGGTAAACATTAAAATGGAATTTGTTTGATCAGGAAATTGGAATATTATGTGCTTTGAAACGAGAGGATATTCTACTGTATATTATTTGTTTGTTATCGTTAGAGTGTAGATATTAATGAGAAGCATAAAACATGCAAAAATGTATAACTATGTATTTACATACAAAAATAGAAGAATGCTTTTATTTATTTATTTAGAAGAAAATTGTAAAAATGTGCATTTGCATAAATATCGATAGTCACTGTCTAATTTTTTAAACATAGTTTTATTGAACCATATTAATTTACACAGTGTAAATTACACGGATAATTTATCAAATGTTTCAATCAATTTTATACACAGGCAGACAGTTATTCTGCAAATAAAAGATTTTTCCCACCGTAGTTCTTGAGCTTAATTGCGCGTCGTAAAATGCAAGTAGTTATTACATTTTAGATTTTCTGGAATTGCCAGAAACCGACTATTTGGGATTGCTGTGAGCATCTCGATGTACTACGTTGATAATAAATCGAAGGAAATGGCGTTATTAATGGAATAGAGAGAGGATGATGATATCTTGTTGGAAGTTCAATAGTTCACGGAGGAATTACATCTAAAAATAATGAAATCACGAATTTAGTACCATAGGGAGCCATTTTACGTCTATAAACGGATTCGGGTATTGTTTAAATGTATCTTTACCGTAATAACTATTTAAATAAAATATTAAGTATTCGCAGCTGAGATGACTGAATTGTCGAACAAATTTCTGACACTACTGAATTTTATTTCGGGTTGACATTGTAATTGGTCTCGATTTTTCTGCGTATTATTCATTTCAGATTATATGTCAGTGTGATTTTCCCTGTATACGTGATAACACCGTGCAATAAATATTGGCTCAATACGCTTAATGGATTGATGAAAAAAAAAACGACCAACAATCAAAGCTTTTGTGGCACAGCTGCGCGTACATTATTTATCTATGATCTCCAAATGTTTTTTTCTGCAGAATAATTTATTTATTCGTGCAATCTAAATTTTGGTTTCTGAAAACGCGACTTCTAGTGGACGTCGTTAAAACGTCAATCGATCGAACGATATTCAGAATATCGTCACGAAAATGGTATTGGATGAAACATGGATGAAGCACACCAGATAATGTGAAGTAAGCAGGTGAAAACGCATTTGACAAACACGCAGTGCTCTGTCAACGTTGTTTGCTATTTACGTTTCGGCGATATTGTACAACAGAAATTTGACCGAATGCGAAACGCAGCTGCGTAAATTAATCAAGGCATATACATTCGCGTCTAATTGTATTTACACGGAATTAATTTCGTTACGCGTTTAACGGATCACGCGGGACATTCGCCGACGTGGCACGAGCTGCACGAACCCGTTCTTATAAATATGTAAATATCTTCAAAGGAGATGTCGCTGATCGCTTCATAGAGAGCCAATAAAAGTAGACAAAAGGGGATCCAATAAAATCCGTACTTCTGAATCGTACATTTATCTGCTCTAGCTAGTATCGAGTAGCAGTTAGAAATTTCCATAGCTGATCGGACCCTTTGAAGAATAAAGGAGTCGATGTCAATTTCGAAAGGACGAGAGGGAAGTATTGGTACGCGTAGCGGAAAATACACGCCCGCTGATATACGTATGTATTTACATACCTGCGTGTCTGCCTTGCTTCCTCGTCGATCACAGGTTCGTAAACACCGTCGTGTTTGAATACTACGATGTTTTACGACGTTCAAAAGATTCTCAGCATTTTTGCGATGTCATTTCACTTTACTCGTTGCCTTTGCGACTTAACGATAAGCAGATGTTTCAATGTTAACATAATATGAGTTACTACATTCTAATATTGTTGTACCGGGAAGAAAAAGAAATCTATGAATTCCACTCTTTTTCCTTAAATTTTTATTATTGGAATTATATTTCGCAACTCGACTTGATTAATTTTTCTCGTTTCTAATTTGTGTTTGCACAATTTTAAAGTTTTATGGATCGTACCAGTGACAGAATTTATAAAAATTCAAGCTATGAACACAAGTTCATACACAATATCAGAAAGTATAGTGATAGTGATAACGGCCAACAGTTCTTTCTTCGTTCCATCTAATTCACTATTGTTTACCGTAATGGTATTACTCGGCTGATTTTTGAAATACCCGTGATAAATGAATGGAATTTATGGCACGAAATTCATCGTATCGCGTTTCTCCACCCAACTTGCGGCAAGAACAGTAGAGCATAACAGACTTGGACAATACCTTCGATATTGCTTGGTCATTCGTAAGTTCTTTCTTATATTCACTGTGGAAGAAATTCTTTCCAGCAATTTCGCGAGGCTCAATATTATTTTGTCCACAGTGTTAAACTAAAATATTTGTTTTTATTATTATTATTATCATAAACGGATAAAAAAAAACCCTTTGGTACAAAGTTATACAAAGTGCACAGTGGCGGATAAGATACATTATCAAAAGAAAGGATCGTGGAGATGTACATTTAAAAATCCTAAAATAAAATTTCGTATCCTATTCTTAGAGTCAAAGAAACAATTCGCATCAGCAACGGAACAAATACGATTAATATTATTGTGTTTGCCGTAGGAAGTTCTACGTGTATTTACATTAAAAATATTGGGACACCTTAAGTTCTTAGAAGGAATATTAAAATTACGCATTCTCAGAATAGAAGGACAATCTATTCTGTTATTAATGATAGATGAAAATAATATCAGACATGGTTCTTCAAACTTCACGAGTCTTAAAACTTTATGCTGAATGCTTTCAATTCGTTTGCCATGGTTTTAATAAAATATTTTTCTGGATTAAATTTCAGCAATATAAGGTAGTAGTAGTAGTTTATTAATCTCAGCTTATTGGCCATGAAATGGACTTGGGTACATAAATTCTAACTCCACTCACACCACATTCTTTCACTAGTAATCATTCTACCTCTTTGGTTTTACATATCACACTTTGTGAACTACATATATTACTCTTTACCTATATACATTATAACATATTGCACTCCTTATTTGTTTTAAACAACGTTCCCTGCTCGTTATTCCTTACTTATTTGGCTATTTGTTGTTTTGTTTAGTTCGTCTTCCTATTTCACTTAACCACTCTATTTCCTTTCCTAAACCTGAACTAAATACTATTTTCGTTAGTGATATCTCTCCCCACTTTTCTTTATCAATTTCTCTACAACTGTTTACTAAATGCTCCAAGCATCTTTCTGATTCTTTACAAATACTACGTACAATATAAGGTAAGTGACCCCATTACTGACCGTACCCCCATTACCGACCGGTTACAAATTATTTATTGTTTATAGTATGTAAATATATGGATCTATGTAATTTATTCAAAGTCATGAGAAATATACATATATAGAATCGTACAATATAAAAACAATTTTTATTTTTTTTTTATTATAATAGCTAGATGGCAAAATCCGGCCAATAATGGGGACATCCGATCCTTCATATCATTTTCATCATAATTTTTGTGTAAACAGTCAAATAATATTTCAAAATCGATTTCATTAAGAAACTAGAGACGTTAATAAATACGGTTATTCATACTTTACTCAAATATTGTCATGTATTAGTAAAAAATTATTATTTTTAAATGACTACTTCCTTAACTGTCCCATAATGGGGTCATTTACCTTGCAGTCGAGTCGCAAAAATATTTGGACACTGTTATAACTTTATTATAATATTCTATATCTGAAATAAATATGAATAAATCAACAATTTCTTATCTGTACCACGTGTAAAAATAATTATTATTAAGCATTGCTACTAGACTGCAGATGTTTATGCATTTATGGCAACTTTAAAATTGCGGGAATCTATAAAGATGCTCACAGATTCAGAAATATATAAAATATCAAAAGTAAAATGCATTTTATAATATTAAAAAAATAAGGCATATTTATTTAAGAATATGAATTTGCAAAATCATCCGCAGTCTAATTATTACTAATAAAACTTTCTTATCGCCTTTCTTATCCACAACGAGATTTCCTCGTTGCTAATACATTCAAATTTCGTGCCTATTCCATAATAAATGCGAAACAATTCCACCAGTTTACATTCAACAAATTAATATTCTCACGCTAAAAAGATCAAATTTCTACGAACAATATTTGGTATTGAAATACATTCTGCACAGCAGAATACTGCGTTACCAATTACCGAATCGCTTCCACGTTTTCACAGAACTCTACAAAGTTAATCCATCGATATTTTCTACACAATATTTTCTCCGCTCATAACGAGCCGGTTTAAGCTTGAAACGAACGCAAGCCAGGCCAATTTTTCGGTATTTTCGAGGGCGAAGCGAGGCGCGCGCGCGTGCAGCGTGCAGGCGAAACGCAAGCAACGTAAAAACACCGCCGTATCCTGAGCGGTCGTAACAGAGTTACGGAACTGTAATTTTCGTAGCTTATTGAACAATCGCAACGGCGATCGTTATCGATTCGATTATTCGACGGCGCGGCAGTATTTTCGCGGACGTTATCGGCGCGAGTCCCGCGCGCGGAACGCTCGAGCGGAACGCACGCGTCTAGGCTCTACGGGTGGGTGAAAAAAGAACGTGTCGGTTTGTATGTACGAGTGACATCTTGTCGCGCTCCTTGGAACGATTCGATCAAACGCGGTCAGCGCGAAACTTGGCTGGCATCGCTTATTCTTACTTACACGACTCACACGTCGCATTTTCACGTCCTCTTAACGGCGGGGGAGAGCGACCATTTGTCTGGCTTGTCCAACGACTAACTAAGAGCACGCGGAAACTCGAGAACGAGGAGGAACCGTTTCCAACCGATGTCGAATGATTATTCAACCGTTTTTCCCCCTCATTGTTCTGATAACACCCCCGCCGCCGACGTCGCAGGCATCAGTTCACCGTCTTTTTCTAGTGGCTGGATTCTCGGGAACGAATCGCTGGGAACGCGCGATTCCGCTCGAAACAAACATTTTTTGCCTTTCGTAAATGGTGTCTTGAACTTAGAAGGAGATTCTGCAGTCTGTACTGCTTGAATTTTAATGAAATTTTAGTGAGGATATATGATGATGATATTCTGTAGAATATTTTTCGCCAATGCGCATTTTTTATAAACGATTAAAATGTTAAGTTACAGTTAAAATTTATAGGGTGTTATTTACCCTAATAGAATAAATATGTTAATGATTCTAAAGCTATTAGCATTATTTTGTAATTAATTACATTCGAATAGTTTGAATTTTGTAAAAATTAGAAGATATACATATATGTATGTGAAGCGAGTTTGATTTGGAGTAACTGTGATATGATTTACATGTATAGTGTAAGAAATATATGTAAAAATAAAAATAATTATTTCTATATTAATTTAAAGGAAGTGAATGTGATTGAATCTTAAATTTAGACTTTGATATACTTTTTCAAAAATATACTATTAGTTACATATTTATAAACAATTCCAATACGCATAGAATAAAAGTAAAGGAGAAAAAAATAAAGGAATTAAAACTATTCGAAGCAAAAAGTTGAAAAAAATGAACCTGCAAGACAAAACAGGATTTCGAATTCGGGACCCTTCAGTGAGACATCAGACATCGTTGTTCTCATATTAAACTTACGGGTTTTTGAACTTCATATTCTATTTCTTTATGAAATATGCGCATTGGCGCAAAATATTCTACAGAATCAGATTCATTCACTAAAATTTGATTAAAATCCAAGGATCTTCGAAAGAAATTTTTAGTCTCCAACAGGAGCTTTAGAACTATGGAAATAAATGGCGTAACAGTTACTTTTGTTTGTAGTCTGCAGATTGTTACATACTTCATAAATTTATTATAGAGATACGCCAAGTCAAAAAAAGTAAGTTTCTCTTTAGCATTTCTTTAGTATTTCAATTTACACCTAGCGTTTTGGAGATTTTTAGAATAAGAATTGGAAAATTTCAAAGTTTGAAGTTGAAAATTCAAAAAATCTATATTTGAAAATTGGAAGATTTCAGGTTGAAGACTTGAAAATTCGAAGGTTGCAGATTTAGAAATTTTTAGAGTTGAAAGTCAAAATTGAATATTCGAGAATTTGAAGTTGGAATGTTGAGAAGTTGAAGGATGGAGAATCCTATTAAAAAATTCATGAACATGTCGACTATTTAGGCAATTTGCTCAATTCGCTTAACAGCAGCTGAGAAATGAAGGCATCCACCTACACAATTGCTTATTAAAAAGGAGAAATTTGTGACAACGATTGCAACGGGAAATGAATCTTGCAATGTCGATTCCCGGTACATTTACAAATGGTGATTAATTTCCGTCAAGGCGGAGTTAAAAATGTACCGTGAGCTTCGGTTCCATTTGTTTGATTTTCCGTACGGGCAAACGGTTTCAAACTACTTCGATGAGAAATGGTATCGAAGGACGATAACCGGGTTAGAGAAAAAGCTATTAGTAAATTTAACGTCGCGTATGGCTGTCTCGTTGTTTCGCTCCCTTTCATTCGTCGCGTGGTTATGCAGTCAGAAGCAATAAAGACGCTGCGACCCGAAAGGAACCGTAATTGTCAATTGGCATGGTAAGCTCCGGGAGTATAACGCTAATATTCGTTTTCCATGAACCAAATAACTCCGTCTTGGAAAGGGTAGTGATTGACATAACAGCTCGTAGCACGAGAGTTACTTCTGCGACTGGTAGAAGCGCACGGACTTAGCGTACCGCGGCGAAATGTTCGCTATCGCTTGTATTTGTCCGGGCTGGTGACGCTAAACTTTTGAAATACTGTTCTCAGTAGTGAAACTATTCAATTGTTACATATAGAATGTCAGATTCTATTGTATCGATATTTTAAACAGTTTTTTTATTTTTACTGAATATTTATAAATCTTCAGAAATGTTTTGAATACAACTTCGGCGGAAGTGCAATGATGACTTCAGGTGATATAAACTCGATTGGCAAACTCAAAAAGCTGAATAAGTGAGTGCTACGCGAAGTTAACGAACAGAACCTTCAGAGACATGCAATTTACTGCAGAGAATCGAGTCAAAAGTGTCTCGAAATAATTTATTAACTTCAGGATTCCGGATTTTTATATAAGTGGAATTCAGAAGCTCGTAACGAATTGGGAAAGATGTGGAGATTATATAATGGCTTTTACTTTGATTTAGACAATTTATTATTAAGAAAGCAGATATTTCATGTATAATAATTTAATAAACTGGACCCGTTGAGTTCTTGAGCTCACCGGCTGTCTTGATCGATCATCGCGAGTGTCTAATGGATTCGTCACGGATTTTGATTAGAATATGATATTTATAAGCTGGATGAAATTACTCATCGTGGGACATAGCCTGAGTGCCTCTCGAGCTTATTTCACTGTATAGATTCTCAGTCACTTGAGGATATTTCAAGAGTTAGAGAGTAGAGGGGAATATTCATACAAATAATTATAAATTTAGTAGAGACGATCTTTCAATTATAGAGGAAAAGTATTTTCGGTTAGAGAGGTATTACTCGTAATCATTTTCCTTATTGTTGTACAGTTCCATGGAATATTTCTTATCTAATAAGGTCTTCTCTCGTGAATTTTCTCGAACGTTAAAACGGTTTATTTTTGTCATCCTGAACGAACTTCGTATAATTAGTAATCCTCAATGAATATATTATAAAAAATGATAAGATTCTTATTCATATATCTACATGAATTTTATTTAAAGTAACATTTTCTAGAGGAATAGTATTTTAGAGGAATTCTAGAGGATTCTAGAGAATTCTAGAGGAATAATGATAGTTTTTCTTCTGTCTCTGACTCGTTCCACAAATGCTTCCTTAAGTTTAAAACTAATTGTAAGTCAGAACTGACTAAAACAATTATAGTTTCTCAAGTTTAAAACTCACTGAAAAATCAAAAGTTCCTCAAGTTCAACATGACTCAAAACAAAAGTTCCTCAAGTTTGAAACTCAATCAAAATTTAAATTGCTCGAAGTTGTTTTAAAATTAAAATCACTCAAGTTCCAAATTGATACAAAATCGAAGTTCTTCAAATTTAAAATTTATCCAAAGACATTATAAAGAAAATATTCGAGTTTAAAATTGATTCGATTAGTCCACGAGTGACGCAATAATTTTTGCCAGTAGCGTAAATATTTCCGTTAAGATCGTATTACTTCAATTAGAACCAGAAATATTCTGCCGATTCGAACAGAAGTTTACTGCAATGTGCCAACGTAGCGCGGCGTGTTCCGAGTTCGCGGTACCAAAGATTTCGCATTTTAGGCGAAAAATAGAGGAACATTTGCGAGGCAGCGCGGTTCGAATGTCGAAATGGTTAGATGAACTGTAGTTTCGTGAGGCCTCGTGCTTCCGTATGGTGGCCGAGGGTGGCACGCAATAATCTGGACGATCTATATCGCGTGGCCCCATAGTTTGGTCCCTCTATCTAGAATCTCGATCGCTTCTCTGATCGAGCAATTATTTTGTCGCACTCCAATTTTCTGCGATAAATCTTCAACGGAATTTCTGAAGCCGACGGAGGCGCTCGAACGAATGACACGCTTTTCAAGCAAACTCACACTTGCTCGTCTGTGCATTGTACCGCCATCCCATGAAAATAACATCGACAATACAGTGACGCACAGGTTTATTCAGATGCATTTTAAATGTTTATTAACTGTGAATTTCACAATATTAACATTTTTTTTTCAATTTGGATCGTTTTTAACTTCCACGTTTAATTGTTGCTCTGCTTCCTCGATTTTTACTGTGTTAAGTCAAATATCCTTTTTAGAGTTTAAGGAGGGATTCTCGTGTGATGGGTTCACTACATTTTTTTCATAAATCAAAAGTACAACGGTTTAATATTCTACTCTCAAAATTTGAAGTTCAAATTCGTAAAAAATAACGAAGTATAGTCTATTTTATAAGCCACTCTAAAATGCGAAATGATAAGCGGTGACCAATTCATTTCAGGCAAAGCTCATTTATTCGTTACACTTTGCTTCAGAGACTGAACAATATGAATTTTAGTTTTTATTTATCTTTGGTTCAGTCCCAGCGTCAACTATCAACTTTAAGAAAATTCGTCCACTTTTGTAATCAGTTGACTGTGACGGATGTTACTCTGTACGCCAATAGGAGCTGAATTATGAAAGAGGTACAAAAATCTACATTAATTAATGATTAGAAAGAGAAAATCGACATTCAATAATTTTTTTTTTGTAATTTAAAGATTTGTCTTTGTATCCCAAAAAAGATGTAATTCAGTATTAACAATTGTTTAAGAGGAAAAAATGTGTAAAAATCAGTTTTGGAGCTGTTACTCAAGAATCCCCCTGAAACAAATTTAATATAATAATAATAATAATATATTTATTCACTGCCATGTTTTACATAAAGCAAACTTTTGGATTTTTACATTGTTGTTTGGTACTTGTGCTTCAACATTTATATTACTTATAAACTATCTTATAATTATAATATTTATTGTCTACCATATTTTATATTAAACCAGGAACTTTTGGATATACATTCTTATTTAAAGACTACTTTTTACTTCTTTGGTCCGTTTTTTGTTACTTCTACCCTAAGTGTTTATAGTCTATTTCTTTTTCTATGCTAGTACTATATATTTATTTATTTTGTCTTAAACAAATTTAATATAGTCTTCGTGAACAAATTTGTGAGTCACCGTATTTTTAATGTTTACGACAATTGCAACGGAATTCAGAGTACATCGAGATAATTACTTCGATTTCAGAAATATTAGCGATAAAGTAAAGTCGTTGCCGCAGGCGAGGGTAAAACCTTCTTCGCTCCTGTCACGGAGTTAAATTCGCAGCCAACTTGACTCGAGCTCATCGTCGGTTAAACCAGCAACGTGCGTGGTTAACCGCGTTTGTGTATGACGCGTGACAATTGACGACAATCTCTTCAATGTTATGGATATGAGTAGCATATACGGATGAAATGTATTATCGACACACGAAACACCGTGGAGATTGTTATATATTTTTCTCTTCTGTTTACTTACTGTTCTATTTCATACGACGCGACGATTAATCCTCTTCACGTCGACAATTAAAACGAAAGATATTTGCTTTTCATAATATAAACGCGAATTCTGCTCTAAATAATTCTGTGATTGTAAGACAAAACGACGTGTGTTACATTTACAAAAAATTTGTTTTTGTCTTAATTGAGATCTAGGGAGGAAAATTCATATTTTTACCAATTTTGAGAGAAAAATACATTAAAAGAATGTTTTTTATTAAAAATAAGAGTATAAGAAAATTCCAGTAAAACTTTCATCGCCAATATCTCGAAAATGAAAACATGCTACATACGTAGTTTTATTTTACAATTATAGAATTGTGCGTTCGAAGAAAGTGACGGAAAATTTGAAATGCGATCCGTTTACTCGAGGATTATCTTTTAATGTTTTGACGAAGAAGAATTATTTTGTTTGCTTCCGTGTTGCGTAGAACAAGAAAGTGCAACCCTTCGATCCCGTCGACACGATATTATAGGATTAGAATATTTTACAGTGTCAGCCTACGCCGCGCTTCTTCCTTCCTAATACATATGTATATCAAGCAAGTACAATGTCACTCCGTGTGAAGCATGACGTGGCAAGTCATGAACTCGCGTCATCTGACAACACGATCTGCTGTACGTTGATCGTACAAGTATGTCTGCGATTGTTAGGCATTTTATTTCGTATAAAACGGGAAGCAATAATTAGGGTACTTGTCTCTATTAGTGAGCCTGAACCTATCAATATGTCTTTACAATTAATTAAGTTAATACCTCTAAGTTTGATAGTTTAACTTAATCAAAAAACATGTTTTTCTACTATTTCTTAGAGGCATTCTTCTTTACAATTTATTTAAATGTAAAGGCACATTAATAGGTACAGGTTCATTAATAGGGATCATTACTTTATGTTAACATTTTCAATCACCGTTTATTACCATTTTGAGACAGGATTAATGAAGAGAGTTTTACATTTGTGTAAAAGAATACAACATAATATTATCTTTTGCAGTTATTTACTGATACCAGGCTAGGGCATTATCCAAATTTTTATTATTTGAAACATAATCATTAGACTGCGGATTTTATGCATTTATGGCGATACTCGGTATGCAAAAAACCTATAAGACTGTTAACATATGCCAAAATATACAAAATATCAAAAATGTAATCCAAGTTAGAATGTTTAAAAAATTAAAGATATTGTTATTCAAGTTCCGATTCTTTATTTGTGCTAGTAAAAATTTCATTTTGCATAAAACTCCACAGTCTAATAATCATCAAGATGATATATGATTTCATCTGACTATATGTTATTTGAAATAATCATGTGTTAGTTTATTTGAACATAAAATTGATTATTTCGCAATTTAAATTTTATTTCGGTTTCAAAATAAAATAACATTTCATTCTATTTTTTATTTGATCAAATATTTATTCAAATAATTTCCCACATACTCTCTGATTTTATCATGTCAACATTGACATGTCGAATTTCCGTAAAATGTTTCACGTATACAAATTCAGTGCACATATTATTGAAAGGTTTAATATACAAAAATTGTGTAAAGATAGTTTTCCTTTGCCACAATGATAGATTTATCAGAATATGAATATCTTTTTATTGAATTGTTTGAAGCTAGAACAGTTTCGAAGGGAAATGCGGTTGAACTATAAAATTTCCCACATTTTAAGTTCAACAATTACTTTAGTTCAATAACGTCTCATGCCAAATTATTTGTTATTTCATTTCACTGAAGTAACACTGGAATAATAAATTATTAAAATTGAACACAACAGAAGATTGGTTTCCTTATGTGGATAAACATTATGTTATCTAATTTCAAATAAAGTGTACCCAACCCTGACTGATACCTCAGATTTAAATCCTAAAACGGGGAATTTTAATTTTCGAACAATCGTTAAGTTCAGTGCATAGAAGAACTAAAAGTAATAATTCAAAAGTTAGATAATATGTAACTATAAAAATATGAATTTTCAGTCTAATAATAAAAGACCTAATTAGAAGTGTGATGAATAGAATTGTTCAGATCACTAGAAATAATGAAAGTTTCATACATTATTAAATCTTAATGAGTCTGGTACATTTATGAAACGTTATTAAAATATTATTTTTGCTATTGAACTTATCAGTTTCATTAAAACATCATAACTATTTCCATAAATTTATCTATTTAACACTAATAACGTCACGCCAAAATCCTTCAATTTTTAGAGGTTTGACGTATTTTTGATACGCGAACATATATTTCGTAATTTCAGTCTTATTAAATTTAACAGTAATTGCATATATACTATGTAAATCCTAATGATGAAGCGCCAAAATTTCGTGATAGTGGATCGCGAGTACGTTCCAGTCTTACAATAGCATGGTATAATAGATGAATGAGGAGCATAGGTAAATGAAAGGGTAGAGCAGTTTATTTTTAGGGTCTCGATACTCTAGAATTTGCATAGTTTACACAGACTAAGTCGCATAACTGTTATCAGCAAATTTCCCCCGAAAAGGGGAGGAAAAAATTAAGACCTGATATAAATTACTCATTTAAAGTCAATAATGCTGTACGGTAAAAATATTAATGACTTACTTAACTTCGCTACGTGTTAGTGAGATCGTGATGCTCAGCTCTCGGCATAGTTTACAATCAGGCTTTACATTTTTTCAAATATTTCATATTTCCTTACGAAACGTGCCGCTTCTAGGATCAATAACATTCGGGGTTTGTTGCACCTTATCACCGATCTGACAAAGATCCAGGTTCGTAATGTCAACTGAAACGCGCAATGAAATAACGATTGCAAAGTATGACCCAGTATCGTTTAATTAATCGTAATATAGGCGCCAACGCAACCGTGTGTTCTGGAGAATAATCTGAAAGTAAATCTCGGCATGCGTGGTTGGTTACAGCAATGTACCGAACGGGCGTGTTGCCAAGATTTCCTCTATCCTTGGTCGGCTGCATCAAAGGGGGGTAAAATATTAAGTAATGACCTGAAACGATACGTATTTTATATTTAATTATTGTATATAGATCGACTCTTGGCGTAACCTGAAACTTTCATCCGGTGGATAAGCTGGGACTGTTTTTGCTTATTAACATCGCTGGGTACGAAACCACGAAAATGTACATCTTATCGATGCGCCATATTCGTATTGCATTTTGAATTTGTGGCGCATT
This sequence comes from Perdita meconis, assembly GCA_030770465.2. Classification (NCBI taxonomy): domain Eukaryota; kingdom Metazoa; phylum Arthropoda; class Insecta; order Hymenoptera; family Andrenidae; genus Perdita; species Perdita meconis. Next base: position 11,297,053 of record JASKOS020000003.1, on the reverse strand, counting down.
ATATTGTCTTAAGAAGAAAAAATTCTGGATTGAGATACGAGTTCAAATTTTTTAAAAAGTACCTCAAATATAAAAATTTTAAACGTTCTGAACGAGTTCATTTACAACAAAATGATTAAAAGGAAATCCCGTCTAAAGTAAATCGTCGCGTAATTGTATAAAACAAATGGAATAAAGTAATTAAAAATATTTGAAACAATTCGAGAAGATACTCCAACGTTCAAGCGAATCTAGTGAATTGTATAGTGGCTTACAAATTAGTAGATCTAATGTGTAAAAGGAGAATAAGGTCAAACTTCTTCTGTGTTTATTTAACAAGTTAATGCGACGCTTTCAATCAAACTTCTCCGCTCTGACTTAATTTCTTCATTGTGATGCGATGGCAGGATTAGACTTTCAATGAGTTCTACTTTCGTTTTGATGACGCTTGTTTTAATCTCCTTCAAATGGAGTTTTTGATCCATGAATGGGATATATGCCGAAAATATTTTCAGATCGTGGACACAATTCTGTGTAACTTTTATTTGATAGTGCGTTCATTATTCGGGACTTACGGTATGGAGATTTATTGTGTGAAAAAATAATTCTTTTGAAATTCGTGCTTGACAGTAGTTCTGGTTGTTTTAGTATTTCAACAGTTTTATGTTCGTAGTAGCTTTTTTATTGCCTCTTGTGCGATATTCAGGGAGAGTTATGAATGCATGTTTTAATAAAAAAAACAAAAGGGGCTCTTATTTTTTAATTCGACACAAAACAGAAGATATTCGATACAAAATAAAAGTATAAAATATTTGTTTCTGTAATTTTTATCAGTTTGTGAAATCTGAAGGAACACAAAGAAAAAGTCACTGAATATTCTTCTAAATGCGTCTGTGTATCTGTCTGGTCAGTGACGGTATCCGATTACTTAAGTAGGTAATCCTACGTTTATCGACCGAAAACGTACCTATAAAAGTTTTGCAATTGTTTCTTTAAGAAACTAGCGATTCGATTCATTTGAAATTTTGATCACAGTTCTTTCAACAGTAAAATTGAAAAACTAATAGAGTAATTTTTTTTTTGCTAGTCAGTACGTAACATGCGAGACCATACATCAAACCACATGTGTAACAGCCCTGTGCAGTGCCTAATGTAATAAAATGTGACAGTGGTCCCTAATAACATACAAGCTAATGCGACATCAAATAAATAAAATTTAAATAAATAAATTAATTAAATTAAGCGTTTTTCGGGAAGTTATTATGAAGAAAAGAGATGTAGTAAGGGTGTAAAACTTTTTCTATCAATCGAGTTACATTTCTGCAGTAATTAAAAAATATCGGAGTATAAAAATTAAAGTTTTTAAAATGATTTTCAAAGCGATCCTTAGAAGGTGTTTAAAAAACTGTACTTCGTTGGCGCAGGTGATTCCAACTGTTCAACTTATCGAAAACAAAAAACTCCAATAGGTTCTTGATCAGTATGACTGTCGCTATTGCCCAAATTAAAATTAATGATTTACCTCCAAAATTAACAAAATGACGGACAAAAATGCAAAGAGAATTGTTCTTGACCCTTTTTTCTTGCCATTTTTCAATGCTAAAACTAGGTTAGACTCAGTAAAAAAAACTTAGTTTTAGTTTCAGCCAGAGCTACAAGTGTACAGAATAAGCAGTAGAAATTCCATAGCAATCGGCTCAATAGATTTTGAGATAATATCTGCGTCAGCGAAGCATGAATTTTTCTAAACATCGCTTTGAAAATCATTCATTTGAATACTCTTATATTTTGTAGTTATCGCAGAAATGTAACTCAGTTAATAGAAAAAGTTTTACATCTTTATTGTATCTCTTTTCTTCACAATTCTCAAAAACGCTTAATTTGCAGGTGGCGCAATGACCCCTTAACAACGTTAACTCCAATATTTGAGATCTAATTACGAGACAAGGGGTTAAACTACAGAACAGTCCCTCAGTTCTTTTTTTAAACGGCTGCCGACACGTTCCCGCGTGAAATCACCGGTTCCCGAACACGTTTGGAGTGCGCGCGCTTTCAACCCTCCACAAATTATCCCCCCATCAATGCCTATCTTCGCCGTTAAGATAAAAAATTTCATCGAACGATTGGACGAGTTGTCGGCGTAACGTCAGGGGACAATTAAAGACACGCGATTCGCGGGGGATGACGGGTACGGGTAGGACGCGCGGCCCGATTGACAGGCAACCTCTTCTGGTATATTGGCTTGGAGGGGGTTGAAGCCGGGTTTAGTGGGGACGAACGGGGCGCTCCGTATCGCGGAGCAACCCCCGTTTGGAGTTGTGGTTCAACCGACGGGGGTGGGGGAGATCCTCGTGCGCTCGCCGAGGATCCCAACGGAACTCGGAACTTCAGTCTTGACGCGGCAAGCGCTACGTTCGTAGCGCGTTTGGTGTTAGTGGGTCATGTGTGAGAAACGTGGTATGTGCACGCGTAAACCCCAGGTGCCTCTTCTGGTAGTGACTACGTTGTTAGTTGGCGTGCGACCGGAGTTAGTCGGTGAGTACGAAATCCTATCTCGCGATTTCTCCGAGTCGATCGCGGTGAGTTTACCCGCGATTCGCAGGCTTTACTCATTCCTTTTGAATTGTTTCTTTTTGTAATATCCTTTCCGTCATCGGTCGCGGTAATGGGAGCCGTACTGACGGTTCAAGATTTTTTTTTCTAGTTCGAGTTTCAAGGCTCGCGGAATTTTTGCGAGATTTCTGATTGCGAGACGCGCTCAACGCGTTAATAGAGGGTGGAGAAAATTGACTGTTAACAGTCGACTGTTTTAGTATTGCTATTGCAAGACGACTGAATGTTGGCTGAATGTAGGAAATACTAATAATAAAACTGCAGATTTTATGCATGTATGATAATTGTAAATATTTGTAAAATCTGGGAGGTTGTTGACAGTTGCCAAAAATGTACAAAATATCAAAAGATTCAGGTTACAATATTTAGAAAGTAAGGCGTTCTGTTATTTAAGTTTCAGTTCATTAAATGCGTTTCTAAATATTTCATTTTGCATACAAATTTGCAGTCTACTGATAATATTGAATTGTTTGTGTGTTAATGCAAAATATTTAAATGACGGATAAAGGGTGTTCTACACCTGTGTATTGTAAATTTAAGATCTCAAAATTAGTCGTGCTATAAGTAGTGTCACTTTTCGCTTTAATTCCGGTATAAAGTGACAAAGCTGACAAAGCAAGCATCTCAGAAAACATTTGAGGAGTACAAGTTGATTACAGAAAATGATATGCAAATCAGTGATTAAGTATAACTACAAATAATTTTACGTGAAAAATAAAATACTGAATGACTAAATCCATTGGAACAGTAAAGAAAGGAGTGTATTCAAAAACGCTATAAAAGTACTTGAAACGGATTTGCTTGAAATTTTGCACAGTAATAGAGTCTTATGTGAGGCATCGATTCCACTTTTTAAGTTTCCTCTAGATCCACCGGGGGGAAAAGGGGAGGGGGTCAAAGGACGTAGTTCGCCAAATACGTCAAGGCTTATATAATTGGACTAGATTAACGTATCGAAATGTAACTTACGTCAAAAGATCACAAAAGAATGAAGTTTTCAAACAATGTAATCTTTACGCAGTTTTGCATTTTTCAAGTGCAATTTTTATGCGTTTTCATGATTTTTCGAAGCTTAGAAAATTCAAATAAATTGCAATTCCTAAAAAAATGTATCTCCTAATTTTAATAAACAACTCAGCATTGGCAGCTTATTTTATGCCCTTTCAGATGATATGTGTCGTACCTCGGGGATATTTTTCGTTTTCGAAATATAGCGGTCAGAATGAAGAGAAGCGTAGATGCGCGGTGAAATATTTATGTAAGAAACGCGTCTTTATCGGCATAGAAGTGTACCATCAATTAATAATAACTATTATCGTTATACATAACTATGTGATTTCATCGGATTTCGTTACATCAAAAGCATAAAATACTTTTTTGTGCCCTTATAACTATTGTGACGCACGTCGAGAATATAAATGTCATCGTGGCATTCATTGTCAGCGTCTTAAGGATACAGAAAAAGAAATGAAGCTTGAATAAAAATATATCTTACCTTCTAAATAGTATAAAATATATTTTAGTTTCGATATTATATTAATAGAATTGCCATAAATGCGTAAACGCTATAACAACAAATGAATAGGTATTCCTTACAAATTCACAACTTGAAGCCTTTCAATCTTTAATCCTGCTTAAAATTTTCATTTGTTAGAACTTCAACTTTTAGAACATTATTATGTATATAGGGAATGAAATTTCTATGGAATTTCAAGGGACAAGGAATGTAGATATTAGCACTGACTTTCTTATATTTTTCGTACCTTTGGAGCTATTAGTTACAAAAATGAAATGCATGGTTGGATTAAACAAAATCCGAAGTTCGTAGTAGAATTACAAAATAAAATATGAAAACATGATCTCGTAGAATTTTCTTCTGTTTACGTTTAGGGGAAGTTATCGTATAAAAGATACCAACCATTATCAGTAAAATTGTTTCCAAAAAGTAGATTTCATTTTTCTTTTAATCGACTAAAATTTATAGCAGTCTATCATAGCTAGATAGCGGATCATTATGCAAAATAAAATTTTTACAAGCACAAATGAAACATTCAAATTTGAAAAACAGTTTGTTTAATATTCTAAACATTCTACCTTGAATAATATTGTTATTCTCGTAGATTTTTTTAAACAGCCTCGTAGATTCTTTGCATGCTCAACGTTATCATAAATGCATAGAATCCGCTGTCTAATCATAACATTTCTGACAATTTACATAGCATCGAAAAAATCACAGGAGTCTTGCATTTGTCTACTAAGTTTTGTTCGCGAAAATTATCGCAACCACTCGCAGAAGTTAAAGAAGAGCTTAAATTAATTTTGGTCTCCTTTGTATGTTCACTTGTTTCGAGAATTAGAAAAATCGAACTATTTTTGCGATCTGTTACGCCGATGCACTAAATATAAAACTCGTTTTCTTTTTTCATTTTTCGATTCCGAATTTAAATTCATGGTATATCCTGACAGTGCGCAAGGATTAAAAGGCATTCATATTCGCGAATACGATTTCGTCCAATTGAGTCTGCGGTAAGTTTTCGAGGAGTGCGTCGATGATACGTTAAATGAATTTATCAATTGACCAGAACACGATGAGGATTCCACGATTAGTTAGTTGATCCTTGAAGATAATTTACCGACATCGAACGACGGCGTCTAATGTTCGATTTAATTTTTGGCGTAAAAGGTACTCAATGGCATTGTAAATAGTCCTGAATTATTCGGTGATTTTAACTTGCGAATACCACGTCCCTCAATAAGACACCTCTTCTTAAGCAGGAATCTCATCGAACTCGATACGGCGATTACAATTGCATCAACAGGTTAATCCTTAATGTTAATGTGTTCTGCGATGACATCAATTATTTCTGTTCTCCCTGCACCTTCAGAAGAAATGTACTCTCGCTGCTAGCAAACTAGTTGTTTCTGGATTTTGTACCATTAATTTTGTATACTAAAGGGTGTGTAGCCGGTATATTATAATAAATAAATAAATAAATAATTATTTGAAGTGTTGACACGTTGAAATTAATTCCGAATTCTAATTAAATTATTTTCTAATCTTGCATTTGATTTACTTTCGTCGTGATTAAGTTATCGAGACTCAATTTTAATTCTTCATCCAGCAGATTATAATAATCGGAATACGATTTAGTGGAAAAGCCGAGCTGGAGAGAGAAATCTCTTAGCAAATAGGTAGGATAAACGCGGAGCAGGAAGCTGTTCGTAAATTCGTTTTCTCGGCTCTTTCTCTGATTGTGAGTGTCAAAATTATGCACCGATTTTTGTTCGCTGCGGCGGGAACTCGTTACAACCCGCGGGCGCAACGTACTCTCGGTCATCCGCGGAATTGGATCTTAGAGCTTCATTTTCCTTTGTATCGTTTGTAATAAAATCAACGGTGGCTGGCAGTTATTCCTGTTACAAATAACGAACGCGCCGGAATTCGTTGTTTTCTACATTATTATGAAAAAAAAGTGTGACGAGTCTTTTGTACATCCCAGTGATTATGGAAGTGGTCTAATTATTTTACCCGAAAAGATATAAAATTGAACGCGTCATTTTCGCATCGCTTTGTGCTGCATCAATCCCCGTTGTAATAATTATTTTTGAAAATGCGGAACCATTGAAAACTGAATCGCTCAATGACGTTGATAATCGAGTCGTGCAAAGGGAATTGTGTTAATTTTGATAACTGTTCAAGTTACTCATTTTTTATCCAATTTTTTTTTTATACAATTGTATTATGTTCTGAAGAAACACATTTGTATAATTTTAACCACTCATTAGCGCATATTAATGGCTTTTGTCGCGGACGGGGCAACTTTGGCTTTCTAAATACTGAGAAAACTTTTTCTTGGATGCTTAAGAGGCCTTTGGGGATGCAAATAAGTTTGCGCAGACACCTGACGAGTATAACGCAATGAGCGAGGATATTTTTTTTCGATGCAGCGGGAGCGGAACACAACGGAGAGGTACGAATCGGTGATTTTTATGTTGGCCCGTCAGCGATTTCGTTACCTGCCACCGTATAGTTTTGAAAATCGTACGACAAGGCTCGATTCGTCCGCGTGCTTGTTTGAAATTTTATTTGGTTTATGACGTTTCGCGTAATGAAGTTTGATCTGTTGTGCGAAATTTGACAGGTGTTACCGCGCGCGCGCGCAATAAAGTTCTAATTTCGCAAATATTGCCGCGTCACGGAGTCCTCTTCAGTTTCGATAGAGTAAAAAGCGAACGCGCATAACGTCCAAATATACGGAAAAGAAAATTTGTGTTTTACGTTTTCGCGTGGATACGTTTTTCCCAATATTTGCGAAAATTGATCGAAGATCATTCTTACTAATTTTTCGCTGTATATTTCATAGTTTGTTGTGTTTCGTAATTGGTGTACGATACCAAGAAAAAAAACTTCCAGGTAAATTTTTTTTTTAGAAATGATTTGATACATAGAAATGGATATTTTTTTTGCTCTTTTATTAGTTTCATATTCGTTTGTTACTAGAAATTTAATATTTTATTTTTTTCAGTTTCGATTTTATTAATCATTGCAGCTGTTGTAGCTATGGTTATTGCTGTTTTTTTTTTTTTTAAATTGAGTCACTTTAAAATTGTTGGGGAAAGGATCTCGTATATGTAGCAATTTTTGAACATCTTGTTGGATTCATTGTATATAAAATTTCATCTCAAATAACGATTCTTTTTCATTTTGAGTTTCATATTTTGCACGACCATTTCTAGTAAAAATTGGTATGTTTCGGTGGATATGAAAAAGTGCATAATAATTGCAATAATAAATTTGGAGTAGTATATCTTCACCCGATTAAAATAATAAAATATCAGTCACATGATGATTGTTGTTGATAATTTCTAGAAGTATTTAGAATTTAAATTTAAATGAAATCGCACGTACGCCGATCAAAATCTTTTAAAAAATTTAAAAGAGCAGGCGTACTTGCGATCTTGCAACATTTATGTAACAAAATGTATAAAAGTAGCACGGAAATGTGGGGCATCCGAAACTATTTAATTTTTCCTCGTGATATCTTTTTCCCTGCAACTGCTTTAGAAAGTTGCAGTCGGCTCCAATTACGCTCTGAATAAAATAACAGTTTCTTAATCAAAAAACGAGACTTTATCAAGAGATGACTTGTGGTTGGAAACGGTTACACCGAGAAATATTAAAATTTTCAATATTCCCTTCCAAAATTATTTTCAAGATAATTTTAATACTTAATTGTCCGTTTTTCGGATAAAATGTAAATTTTTCACCCCACACCGTGACATTGCCATAACCGTATTTTACTGCAGGTCTAACGGTCTTATTATTTAAAGCTTCTCGTTTTTCCCCCGCCACACTAATTACCACCCATCTGATCCTCAAACATTAAACTTATCTTCAGCCGAGAAAATTACATTTCCCCCAAAAAATCTGTTGCCTAGCACGATTCTTTTAATACCGTTTTATTCATTTTATAAAGCGGTTCTACATTTTCATAAATCTAGATTATAATACTTCTTTTTCTCGTTCACATTTCCGTTGCCACTAATTAACAATGCCAAACAAAACTTGAAGGAATTTAATGCGCAAAATTACACATGCACCACTCGTTAGTCCTTATTTCATAAAGCTTCTTGTTTCTACACGAGTTAAAAGTCGATTCAATTGAATAAATGAATAATTGTATCATTTTCATATTTATCTTCAGAACTTAAAATTAATACGTAATCATTAATACCTAATTACTAATTAACAAATTTTATTTCCTGCCTATTTTGGCGCACTAATTTCATTGGTTCTTCTCCTCTTTGTCATTGCACCCACTTTTTTATCGCACCAGTGTTTTTTTCCCCTCTCGTGTGCCATTATTTAAATCGACCTTGAAAACTGTATCGGAAAGTTGGCGCGCGTTATCGAATGTTGCGTATTAACGTGCGACGCTGAATCCATTAAACGCGGAAATACGATAGCTTTTCGCGAACGTATCAACCTGTTAAATTGCTAACGCTCGTAACGGGATTAAACGCGTAATCCTATGAAAAAAAAAATTGTCGCGATTACAGGGAGGCGATGATAAAGCGGTTTTGTACCGGCGTGGTTCACCGGTAAATGACAAATTCTTCCGCTCCCTCAAAAAATAGTGGCGAGCGAAATTCCGCTCGTTATGATTGAAAATTACGTTGCGCCGACGCTCTTATCAGAAGGTGCCGCAAAACTGATTTGTTTGTTCAGGATCAGTGTTGGATCGAACGCACTTATTACGCGGCCGGAATAAATGACCCTTGCTAATTACGAAAAACGCTATTAACGCTAAATAGAATTATCGACAATTAATATGTGCAGTGTCAACATGGGAGATTTTAGAAAAAATACAAGGTTTAAGAAAATAATGTTTGTCAATTACTCGTTTTGTAGGAGACAAAAGTATCGCTTTCATGATGGATCTAATCTTGTCTTTTAATAATTAGGTGTGACTAGCTGATAATCGTTTTCATTGGTTAATTTAGTTAATAAATTGTCTTCTATATTTAAGAATGTGCAACTAGGCAAAGAACGTAATTATACCCAACTTTTATTATGCTCCGTAAATAAGCAAGTTCTGTTTCAAATTGCTGTAATGCCATGGAGTTTGATGAATATTCTGTTACTAAAGTTCCGTTTGTGTAATGGCAGCGATGATTAATTTCGCGAGTTGTCTGAAACGGAGATTACCTTCATTCGATTTTAACTAATTCCATTAAAAATTGATCCGAACGCTTAATTTCTTCCAACATTATGGATGAGTCCTTAGATACGAAATACACACAGTATGTGATAATTGAAATTCCGTCTGCCTCTAGAATGCTAGGTTTTATTAACGACGTCCAAGGGGAGGGTAAAAAAAATGTCCACACAATTTTGAGTAGTGTTTTTTTTCTATGAAAGAACCTGTACACTGTACATGTAAAATAATTGCTTTGAAAATTTTCAAAAATCGAGAAAATATGGTTTTTCTTCAAATAATATATTATAGCCTTGAAAATAAGGCTCTGTCGGTCGCAATGAAATGCAGTCGCAATGAAATGCAGTCGCAATCGCAGACTAAAGGTAATTTTTTAGTTTTTCGATTTTAAAAACTTTAAAAGTGTTTTTCTCGGAACAAAATTTCTAAAATTGGCGTGCAACTAACTCTTACAATTTTCATCCGATTCTCTTGAAATTGAGAGGAGATCTTTTCAGTTCAACGATCGAAAGAAATATTACAAACATTTGTGGTGTAGATTTTCCAATTATTGTCACCTCCAGGTTAATTTAGGATTAATTTCAATTTTAATTTTTTAATTTACTTAATAAAGACAATTTTTGTTCCTTAGGTGGTTTTTTTTTAAAGGTTTTATGACTGTTTCATTTTCAGAAATTTTCGCACATTCCCAGTAGTAGCTATTAGCAGTCAATTTTTATTCCATGCACAAGTTAAGGCTTCAATCTTTACAATGTGACCAGGCACATTATTGAATATTACTGAATACATTTTGTAATAAACAATGAAAATAAAGTATCTTCAAAAATCTATAAATCCGAAATGGTTAATGGCACCAAAATGTAATTTGGCGAAATTAAAATACATACCTAGTTCACTTAATTTCCTCACATATCATGTAATTTGAAAAAAAACAACAAAGTCACAAACAATATTTTTATTTTTCTATGATTTCGGGGTTGATTTAGTCACGTTATAAATTACGAATGGTAAAAGAAATCATACTAGATTATAGTCCAAATATTCGAAAAAGGCATTTCGAGTGCTTTTGCACCACAGTGTGTCGTTTAAAACCTGCTTCTCGAATTCGCAATTGCATTTTGCTTCTTTTATTATGCCTACGCGTTACAAAGAGGCAGCTAGATTGTAATAATTGGACCTACAACGATCAATTGTGACAATAAATTTGTTTGTATGGTTTACTGTTGCATCGAAAATAATAATGAAAGTACTCTTTACCTCACGTCGTTCATGAAATCAGTAGAAGTGGCCCCATCGACTTGAGTAATTAAAAATTGGTACTTAGGCCTCGCTTGGGTAAAATTAGTTTGTCAATAGTTGGACGAATGGGGAACCTGAAAATTAAATTAAACAGTATCTTATTGATACACGTCGGAGTTAATTTCGCGAGAAGCGGAAGTCAACCTTGTTAATGGATATCGACGAATTGATGGCTTCTCTTGGGCTAAACGAAGAATCAATCCGCGTGTCAATTATCATTGCAGAGTAGCGATACTTAGGCTAAATATACGGATGAAGGGAAGGCGAAATATAAAATGTAAAATAAAAATAATGGGATAGTTTCCTTGTGGCGGTTTTTTCCTTAATTCAGCAAGCAAACTTTGCATCCCCAATTTATAACTTTTTTTTAACAGTAAATTGCATTTGTGGAAAAAGTTCGCAGCCGTACGTTAACATTTCGCGTGTCCCGGGGCTCCAGCGTCTTGCAGAAATTTCACCGCGAGAGAACGTCTTGGCTGTCACGTTCAAATTTACTACTCATTTGGGTATCGTACCTAGTGGTTAGACTAAACGAAGTACAACAAGTTGATCAAGTTGCACGCAGGTTTCAGCGATGATAACTGTTTTATTAATACGCGCCGTTTCCTCCATAGTTTATACCGCTAAACCGACGATTGAACAAGGACGGACGATAAAAAAACTTCGCTGTTTTTCACTTCGACTCGAAATTACTACAGAGCTTGAATTATGGTTCCTCGAGACGGGTACGAATTGGATTAAAAAATTTTAACCGAACGAGATCCTCCGCGTTTCTTTCGTTTGCACGATATCTGTGTAATAAAATGAAACGCGTAATGCGAATCGTCTCGGTTGGATAATATCTTACAGTAAATAACATTTACATACATAGTAGCAGCATGGAATATTGCTGTATGTTGTGCAATGCTGCTGTGTAATATTACACACGAAATATAGGGACAAAGCAACTGCAATCTCTATTCTCTTAGATCGTTTCGAACCTACAGCAGCGCACTTTTTCCATAATTGGAGAGATCGGGTTTCTAATTTACTTTTGTCTCGTGCTTCCTGAAATATGACCAAAGAAATTGGGTAAAATAAACCAAGTCGAACGTTCGGAACATTTATTGCGCTAATTTATATATCGTTTTGGTACCAATGAGAATGGAGACGAATAATGAATGTACATTCTGAATTTGTTACGACAGCAATTATTGTTAGTTCATACACGATGGAAACAATACGGACCTGTGATACAATAGAATATTATTTTAGTATAATCGCACTTCAAATACTAATATTGGCGTTGTGTTCGAAGCTGTTTTGCTTCAACAACCTTTATTGTTGACAAGAATTTTAATTGTACATCCTATTACTTTGTTAAGTATAATAAGAAATTTAGTTATATAGAGGCAGGCAATAGACATTGTTATTATTAAATCTAATTTAAAATGCGTTTTGACAGAAAAAAGAAGAAATACATTTTCAAAGGATTATTGCATTTTTCTGAAAATATTATGATTTATTAAATACGAAATAAAATTATTTAAAAATAATTATTACATACTACTTTGTACTTTGTCTGTTGAAAAGTATTGATTCTAAATACTGTCTGATTGTTACATGCAACTCAAACCGGGAAATAAATTCATTCAAAGTTATGTTAACATTCCTAAATCCAGTCATAAACGTATTAGCATCTTTTTTAAAACAACCTAAGAATATTTAACCTAATTGTATAACAATCCATGAAAACGTTGTTTATATGAGATGAAAAATTGTATATTTCTATCCACAAGAGTAATATCATCAGATGAATCAAGTTTTCAGTTTTTTTAATTTATCCACTTATCAATTATAATAATTAGTTTTTCCTTGAAATCAACACGTTTATATTCGATAAATGTACGCGTCTATGAGCGCTTTATAATCCTAAAATTGTGGTAGTGCCAAGTATTCCACCTACTAGGTTAAGGGGGGAGCCCGGTTTGTCAACTTCAAAAAATCGATTTTTTTTTTTTTGCTTTAATTAATAGTAATACATGTTAAAATTATGTTCCCAAAGTTACAGACCGAAATTCGATGGAACTATGTAGATATGGATCATGAAACTGCAGCGCGTCAAGCAGGTATACCTGCAGGCGCGCAGCGAACCGCGGTTCTGGGTCCGTCGCATAAAGTTTCCGAGCTTGGTAACTGTTTACCTGAATTTTGTGAGTCAACATTTATGACTTTCCGCCAGTACTGCGTTTTTTTAGGCAGTTACTGTCAACGGTCAGTCAAACTCCGAATTTCGGCCTGTAAAGACATTTCCCAACACGAATATGTATCCGCGTTTTTCTCGAAACCACTTCTTTAAAACTTGCGGGACAAATAGAAAAAAAACTATTAATTCAATCGACTTGTCCTTGTACATACAACTAAACAATGATCAACCATCGTCGATGAACCTAAAACTTTTATAAAAAAATTAATTTAAACAATTTTCTTAACATAAACAATATGAAAATTTTTAGCCAAAATCATAAGTTTTCCTTTGAAGTCCCATTAATTGACTAATTATGTACTTTTCTTTAGACTTTTAGGTTCATCGACAATGTAATTACATGAAAAACAAGAAAATCTTTGTGTTTTTTGTTTTAGTGAAAAATTATAGCCTCCAGAATTCCCGCAAATCGAAGACTCCGGCGGTGAAGTCTTACGAACTTGTTTATATAAAACTATTTCTACGAATTATTTTGTAACGAAAAAATTAATTTTTATTGTTGAAACATAGAAGAATATACCCTGAATGTCTCGAAAAAATTCGCTCAATAATTTCGTAAAAAAAAATTCCCGAAAATTGGCTTACTTTTAGCGTTCCAAACCGGGCTCCCCCCTTAACTTTACACCAAAAGAAAATAATGTACCAATACACGTTAGATGAGTAATTTTCGGTAAATGATGGTTTATACAGATTCATTTGAAAAATACAAGAATGTGAATGATTCCAGTTTTTTCAAACTGCTTAGAATTTGTATTAAATAGTGTACAAAAATTTGAAAAATTAGTGCAAAGTATCAAAAGTAGTTCTAATAATTAGTGACAGTAATTTAAGAAACATTTTATCCACGGTAATTTATTCGCTGTATTACAGAGTAATTCAGTAAGAAAATTATTTCTAGACTGTTCTACAAAGGCACCTATTTAACCCTAGAAACATTCGTTTAATTTAATATAATTTTTCTACGATTTTCTATTTTTCAAGTAATGACTGCTAATACATCTCTTAATTTTTTATCTTTCGCTTGTAATAAATAAAAGCGATATACAAAATATACAGTTTTTATTTTAAAGTCTGAATGAAATAATTAGCGACAGAATAATATTAATTTCAGTTTAGTAATCTAGGATTAATAATTAGACATAGGTGCAGCAAGTAATGCACTCGGAAAATGTCATCAGTTTGAAATACGCAAAAGACAAGAAGACAAAGAGTTCTCGTCCGATTAACGTTTGGGGAACGAGTTCTCCCCGGCTAATCTGAAGGAGGTTGTAGGTTAACGAGCAAGGATTTTGTAGTTAATAATTTCCTCTCTCCATGACGGTATAATTTCACTGAAAGTCAATACGCAGATGGTCCGCTCACGAGTATCATCCAAATCCTTTGCCCATAAAATTGATCAAATTCTGAGATACGGTGTACCGGCAAACGCTTTGAATCCAATAAAGAGGATTAAGTGTACTGAGCTGTAAACACGGCGTGATTGAATTCTAGGGGTGACGAAGAAACGTTCTCCCCCTCTCTCGCCGTTCTCCCTTTTTTTATTTTTACTCGCTCATTCGATTCCTCTCACTCTCGTTCTGGATTCCCTTCGCCCTGCGCTCTTTCGCGGACGTTTGCGCCCTTTTTTTTTCATTTTATTGCGAATAATAACGCGCGATTGCCACGACCGTTTCGGAGATAGCTGTGTTTCCCTTCTGCTCGCGGAAATCCGACCTTGTGGTTTCAGGGATTGTCACTGTGCACGCATTTTTTTTTAACTTACTGGTTCCACCCTTTCTTTTATCCTCCTTTTTCGACAATAAGAAATACGGTTTAAAACATTCGGGAAAACGTAAAGCTGCGTATACACCAGCCAGCAGTTCGCGAGCATTGTTCGCACATAATGTTTGCAATCAATTCGTAAACTTTCCAAAAACAGCGAATAGCGAGCAGCAAATTGTTCACGAACAGTATCAGCGATGGATTTATATGTATATAGGCTAACATAAGTAGGCTTCAACCAGAGATGGGTAAATGAAAAAATTATTTAAATAAAAATTCGAATAAAAGATAAATAAAGATTTTATTCGATGAAAATTTATTCGAAGATTTAAGATAATTTTTTTATTCGATGAGAATTTATTCGACGACGTAAGATAATTTTTTTATTCGATGAAAATTTTATCCGACGCTACAGATAAAGCGCTCTGCGAATAAAAAAATTATCTTATATCTCCGAATAAATTTTCATCGAATAAAAAAATTATCTTGTATCTTCAAATAAAAATAAATAAGATTATTCGAACTTTCCAATAACGAATAAAATTTTTTCATGTTTTACTCGTTATTCGACATTTTTATTTAGATAAAGATTTCGCTCATCTCTGCCTTTAACCTAAGGTGGGGAATTTGACGGGGTGGCAAATTTTGTGTGTAAGAAATTACAAAAGTTAGTGAAATGCTTGGCCTATAACTTTTTATGTTTTCGTCGACAATAATGGCATAGATTTCCGTTCTAAAATAAAACATCTCAGATGAATAAAATCTTAAAGGTGTGATATACAACGTATTTGCAAAGGCTTGTAAGCCTAGTTAGGAAAATATGGCGTTCGCGCACAAGTCTCACACGTTGAGTAAGGATCATTAGCCCTCTTAATGCTTTTAAAATGAACTTTTATATTTAGTAAGGTAAAATACACTCTGCAATAAAGTGTCATTTTTTAAAATAAGGTTATTACAAAAAAAATACTAGGTGTGCCAAACCTTACCTCCTGTAATACCCAGGGGGAAGGAATAGAGAGGATCGCGACGGATTGGAGGGATGCAGGAACATTAAATTCGGGGAACTTGTTTCCCTCGTCGATGTCGGGAAAAACTGATTTAAAGAAAGTTGCGATTGTAAACCGATTTATCAAGATTCCCTTTCTGCGACGACCTCGGCATTCTTTGCACGATTGCGAGCTTTCAATCGATGGCAAACTGCAACGATAGTTCCTCGGTACAAGGGGGCCGCTCTCTGTCCTTAAGTTTATCCCTATCCACGCCTATCATCGGCTATTACGAGAATTCTGTTAGCTAGAAAGTTTCAAAGTGGCAATTCCCAAACGTACAATTATTCGCCGCGATGCCTACTAATGTGTCTGCTCCGCCGAAATTCATTCATGGAAATTCGAATCGAATTATACAAAACTCGTTTATCTTGTCATTCAGAACAAAAATTTGGGTAATTATCGATTTCGCACGCGCGTTTGTTTGAAGCGGTGCGTTCGACCGATAATTGATTGGAAATTATAATGAGTGAAGAACACATTGTCGAATTTTTAAACTGTGCTTGAGCGCAGAGAGATATTTCGCGCGCGTTTCGAGGAATTTTCAGAAAATATAGAATGGCGGTCGATAGTAACCCGATTATTTAAGATGTCGATGATGAACTTTAATTTTTGAGGTTCATTCCAATTTACTATTAGCGCACTTGATTCGGTGTTTTAGTAATAAAATTTGGTAGAAGTTTAAATAGCGGAGTTCATCGCTTTGGTTTCCGAACGATTCATATTTTGTAACGGAAATGGAAACTACGATTAACAATATGTATTTTCAGTTGGATACTAAGCGCATAATGCGATCAGTCGTACACGAGTTATGTACTCGGAGTCGCCGCTTGATTACGATTTGGCGAAGATAATACGAAGTATGGCCACGCAAGATTTGTATATCCGCAAGTTCTCGCAGTAACCAGCAGTGATATCGATCCCAGGTTAAGGGACCGCTGCACGCGATCGAATTCTGTTCTGGGATTCGCTGTCAAATTCAGTCTTTTCTTTATCAATTCGTACCTGACACGCTGCGTTTGTATTCGAAATCAGAACTCCGCAAATATTGCTTCTCAAATCAGAATTTGTATTTCATTTACCACGCACCGTACGAATTCGTGCGAGTTTGTAGTCGATGAGCTTCTTAGTGGTCGGGTATGCCGCAAAGCAGAAGGCAGTAAAGGTGTTTCTACTGAAATTTCAGACGATTTTAACGCGTACGAAACCTGGCACACATCTGCTTGGCAACGACGGACAGTTTGCGTATTATATGACACTTCCCTGATCTTTAATACTCCAACTGTGTTTCGGAACAAGAAAACCAAATATAAGCTTGATAACGACAAATGGATGTTTAAAACTTTAAGATTACTTGTTTTTTAAATATTGGATTGGTGCAAAAATAATTGCAGTTTTTACCTTTGTAAGCTTAGAAATGAGCGGAAATCATTGAAAATTGAGGAAGGCTGAATCTTTACGCAATAGTAAAACCCTCCGTGAAATTAAAAAAAATTGATTCGGTAGTTTTTTAAATTATTTAACTTTAAACTTAACATGTATTCTTATGAGAAAACGTAATATTGAGAAATCTATTACAAAATTAAGGGTGGAGTTGTTGACAGTGGCATTTCAAGTACATTTCAACAAACAAGTTTTATTAATATCTTGGAAATTTATTAACTTTTGGCTAAGATTGTTTCTTGTTAGTTTTCAGGAAGTCGAAAAAATTGAATTTTCAAAAATGACAGTTTCCGAAAGCATCTTATCTTGGAAATATTCTCTGAAAGTTTTAAATTTGGCTGACTAAATTGCATAGAGATACAGACACAATTAATTTCTTCATTATATGTAATTAACTTTTAAAAGTTTGAACGTATTTTTCTCTAAACGTTTTCAAAGACGGTGAGCAAGATATTTCAAAAACTACTGTACCATTTTTTTCCAAATTTGGTGAGCTTATTTCAGATATAAAAATCTAGTGGTTGATCGAAGAATTTTTTTTTTTAATGTATATTTTTAATTTTCTGAACAAAACATGCCCGGTTTTTATCCCGAAATTTAAAGCTTTTACTTTAAACAGTACCATTTTGTTTTAACACATTATTTCGAAAATTCCTTCGATTAATCAGAGAAGAAACTAACAAATTAACGAAATCTTTTGAGTTTTTAGATTTTATATTACCTGATTCTGAACGACAGTGTTCACCGCAAAACAATTTTTTGAAAAGTGATTGTCGGTCATTGCTAATAACTTCCACATAAATTAATATTTTTAAATTAATATTTTTACGTAAGGAATACCAAGATGTTGAGAATAAAGAGGATCAAGCACACTCATCTATAATTGACAACCAATTCAGCAGAAATCGAAATACGTTTAAAAAGAATTTATTATGAAGTTCAAGATTAAAAACCGCAATTATTTCTGCATTAAATTAACAGCAATTTTATAGATGTTATCTTAGTCATGAAATACAAGGAAGAATACGTTTGAAGATCGTCTTCGAGTTACGAGGTTAAAAATAAATTCCTTGTTGCCTTCTGCTTCTGGGACAATGAAATACCTAAACGTGGTTAAAAGATAATTAAATACTTTGTCGACAGTTACTGATCCGATCGTTTATCCGCCAATAATTTAAGCAGAAATTAATTAATTATTAAGGCAGCAGACGGAAATTCATTTTGCGAAGGCAATGCGAATGGAAAAGCTTCAATGAAATTGCGCACTGCGATTCTAATTTATCCCTTTTAGAAACTTTAAATAAAACTGTTACTCACGAATGTAAGTGTGTCGCGGTAGTCTAAGTGCGAAACCAGTTATTAAATTCGTTTGGATATATTTTCAAAAATTCATACTTTAGTCGCTGCACAGTCGCTTTTATGTCAGATGAAATATTCATTGAACGAGCCTGCGAAACGTAAACCGTAAGTTCGTCGAAATTAATTGACAGACTCTCAATTAGTCAGACGGATCTGGATGAAACGACTCAATAGGAGTAAACGGTTAAATGAAACCGGCCACGAAACGTCATAATCAAGTTATGAAGCATAATTTACGGAACCGATACTATTTTAACAAACTCGTCACAAACGCAATGTAAAGTGTAGGGGTTCGTTTCCATCAGACATAGTTTATTTGCAGTAAATAACATGAAGTTCGAAACACATACTTTCGAGAATTCCAACGACTAAATTCCGTTGCTTGCGTTACTTTTATCACAGTGTACTGTGCTTTTATTTTTAACGCTGAAGAGTAATGCCAATAACGCCAATAGACGAACGGCATCCTGTAGAAGAACAGATTTTAGATTGTAAAAAATAATCGTGAGAAAAATAGTTTTCTAATGTATGTTATTGCTTCTTGATTTTGTGGGGAAATCGTTTGTTGCTTTGAAAATTTAACATTTTCAATAAAAGAGTTTTTTGAGTGGCAAAAAATATTTGTGTGTGGTAAAAATATTTCCATAGGTAATATAGATTATGAGTAGTGATGGGATCATTTCGAATCGCTTCGAATCAGTGACAAAAAATTCGAATAGTTTGGAACACGATTCGAAGTTTAGAATTCTTGAAAGTCTGGAAAGTCTGGAAAGTCTTGAAAGTCTTGAATGTGCCAAGACTGTCAAGACCTTTTCAAGACTTTCAAGAGGTCTAAGCTTCGAATTGTGTTCCAAACGATTCAAATTTCCGCGGCCCTGAAAAATTTCGAATCGTTTCGAAGTTTAGATTCAAATTTTCATCATTTTAAGATTAAATAAGCTAATTCTATTATATACAACTAATTTGTTTTTATTCTTGTTTTTATTTTTACATAATTTTATTTTTCTATTTCTAAGCAAAACCTTCATACAAATGTTGGAATCATCTACTGACTACTGCATCTACTCTATGCTTAATATTTAATTTGCAGTTATACGAGAAGATTTTAGTATTATTGGTCTTACTGAAAACAACACAAATGATACGAACATGAAACGGGCTTCAGGTTTTAAAGAATTCCCGCTTCGTGGAATGGTTGATACCAATTTTTTGAAACAATCGTGAAATATTCTATCACCGACTCTTTTAGGCCAGTGATTCGGTTTCTGCGGAACAATGCAGATCAAACCGCTAAAGCCGAATTGATCATTCTTATCAACGCTTTGTCCGTATTTTTATTTATCGTATCGTTGTTTTGCCGCATGAACGGATTAATTATACAACAAATGGAATCGAATTGATTTCGATTCACGTCCTTTTATTTGTTTGTTGTTTCCCGTCGCGAATTTTACCATATTTTTAAATAAATGTAACAGTCGTTATCGTGCAACGTTTTTCAATGAGATTCTCGCTTCATCGTATACAGTGTGTTCTCTGCAACTAAGTTACACTTTGAAAAGTTTTTCCTGACGCTGATTTCATTCGGAGAACTTCTTGAAAATTTCTGCAACAGGGCAGTTTTTTGTTCGACAGTAAAAATTCTTGGGACAAACGTTTTCGTTGTTCTTCAATTCCTTGAGGTATCAAAAATTGATTGACACAACCTGTGCGGAATTTGTATTTCTCCCGAGAATCGTCGAAGATTTATTCCTCGTGTTTCTTGCTACAATATAAGTAGCTTGATTACATTTATTTTCTGTCATTGATAACGAAAATCTCTTCAACTCGACGTTAACTTGTCATTCGGAAAAGCCATCCTTATTATAAAAATTGTACACATTCTTCCATTAAGTACATATAATTTTATTAGGTTGCCTTTATTCCGTATGATTGAATCGATGTACGAGAAGCGCTCCAATTGAATGCAGATGCCAACGAATTCACCTCGAAAGCCAATAAAAATGGGAATAAACGCGCAAAACGGGGACGAGGAAAATTTTAATTGGAGTGACAGATGCGATGAAACGCACCGCGTAATGGATAATATTTAGTTAAGCAATTGTTGGTGTTTTATTCTCCAACGGGATGAAGATGATATTCCCGATAATTAGATGCGCAAAGGGGGGAAAACAGAACAAACATGTAATTAATTTTTTACGACACGCGAAGCCAACGTTGAGTGATTTGCGCGTGTGCTCAATGAACGAGGGAATAATTCATACATGAAATGCGGATCCTTGTGCAGCTGGTATAAAATATGTGCCGGTGGTATTGAAGCCTCTGCCTCGTAGGTTCATATGCGCACCACATAGTGTGGATATAACTCTATGCAGAGTGATCGGGAGCACGAGGAACCGCGTGATAGATAATCGATAGGGACGATTGTTTGCGCTGAAAACACACTTTTAAATGTAACTTGCTCGTCGCCGTGATAATAGAAAATCCAGGTCATTTTTTTTTTCAAATAAAAGTTTGAAAATGTCGACTGATTAGGGAAATTTTTAATGGAATATTCATATGAAAAGCATAATTAAGGTGCACTGAAAGACTTAATTAGGTAATGTTTATACGAGTAATCAAAGTTAATAATATATTCAAAAGAAATAATTCTTTTTTTGAATGTATTAATTCAATTTCTTATTTTTTTGCAGTGTTAGCATATTTCTGTTAATTATAATTCGAGGTTCAATATGGAGAAAAAATATTGCTCTTTTTGTGGCTAGAGAGCTCTTCTGTAATACAATTTTTTCATTTAATTAGAGCATTTATTGAAATAAAAGAAGTGCTAATTAAATAGTTTGGAATAAATTTTGAATAATTGAGGTTTCATTTTAAACATGCTTGAGTCAGAAATACCGAAATATAAATTCACTATTAACAAGCTAAATTGCCAATTTATAAAGTAATACATTACAAGTAAGACTTTGTTAGAAGCAAGGAAAATTAAACGAAGAATTAGCGAATTTGAAATTAAGGTGTTATAAGGAAAGAACGAAGAAATTTTAACGAAAAAAGTTGATAATATTCTCATTATTAGTCTCATGAACACAAAACACACTATGATTGTATACATATATATGTATGTAGTTAGCAGGAGTACTTATAAAATTCTGACTTTCTGATTATTTTTGTTCTCTTTACGCAAAGTTCTTAACTTTTTTAACTAGTTCTTTTCTCGAGCAGAAGTGTTTGTAATATACTTACAAAGGTGCATTAAAAATAATTAAAACTGAGTTAACTTTTCTCATCTATGGGTGATAAAAATGAGACCTTATTGGCAATTATTAAATTTACGTGAATTATTAATTTCCAAGTGATAAGTTAGTTCGCTTTGCTCGGTTCATAATTCCTATTTAAATAATTGTAGATTATTATACTACAAGTATAATAATAGTTTAGTGATAAGAGATCTAAGTTATGTCTCTATTTCGATTGAATAGAAATGACTTTTCGAATAATATTTACTTTTAATGTTACAGAATTCATTATAGATTCATTCATATTTAAATCAATATTATTAATTAATACATTTTTTAACACTGATGTCAATAAATAAATATTTAGCTAAAGTAGTAATGGAATGTTTGTTAAATTATCTGACGATCCACGACTGATGCACATAAAAAAAGTATTAGATTATTGAAATCCAGAAGGTAATAGTTTTTATGGAATTTCCCAAACAACCTGAATTATAGTTTGCAAACTCAAAACGATGTAGTGGCGTAAGAAATTGCGGAAGAAAGGGAAGTATTCGGGCTAAGGAAACGTGTGCAGGATAAAGTGATATTCTATGCGCGATAAAATAAGATGAGCATAAATTTGTCGGTGAATTTACACGAGGAGACCGAATCCAAAGAGGTGCCGGTGGGCTGAGCGATAAATTCTTATGAATCCTTCGGAAGAGTTTTGATTTATATTAAAGCGGAGTTAACCAATCTCCTGGATTTATGCGCCGTTCCTTTGTTATAAAATTCCTCGACGGCTGACAAGCTATCGTTTACACTACTTGATCCGAGAACGTCAAAAAAGATGAAGTTGCTCGGCTCCAAAGTCTTCGCGGAAATCTCCATGATCGAGTTTGCATTTATTCGCGTTTAATCTAACGTCTGTTTCCGTAAATATTTTACGTTATTTTCGTGCTAATTGGTTTTGAAAATTCAGCGTTGATTCGTCCGTCCTTTGCAGGGGAAGACAACATTCCTCGAAACTTTATTCGAACAACTTCCGATTTACATAAATTTGCTTGTTGCTTTTAACGTTCGTGTTAATTATTATCTTGAAATTGGGACATGTGAAATTGTTAAGCGATGCTTAGTTTAAAGTTTAAACTAGGAAATGCCTACTAGGCTTTATTATTTAAATAAAAACTCTCAGTTGCAAAAGGAGTAACTAGTAACGAGTGTCAGAGGGAGATATTATGTGTTATCTAAATGCACATACATTAGATTTTAAATGAACGAAATTTCGAGTCAACTGACGATCTAATATCTAAGAAACAAAAATAAAAGATCAAAGAAGTTCTATAATCTTTAGCAAAAGAAATTGACTGTCGCAAAATACAAAGAAGTAATTTAAAAACTTCATCTACGTAGTTTTGGACGCCAGTATTCTATATTTATCGTCTTTTTTCATTTCTGCTACAGTAGTCAATACAAAGAGTTTCATATGTATAAAGAAGACTCTTGAAGACGAGAATCATAAGAGTTTAAACGACAGTCGCCTTTACAATTTCAGTTCGTATATGTCTTCCTTGATCAACCCTTCATACTTTACCTTTAATACTCTTGATGGTTACTCGATGTTACCGCCTGCAATTCGAGCTTTGATAGCCACTATTTGAATTTCCATTAACGAACTTTTGTAGTCTGTGCTTTCGAGCGAGTTCAATTGTAAAAGGCGAGCCAGGAAGTAGAAGTTATGGGGGTGCACCGAGGAAGGTAATCATGCTAAACATCTGCCAATATGTGTAACCAGCCTATCGATCGTGCTAATCTCCTCCGTCCGCACTGATTACTTGCAGAAACTGAAACGATCAAGTAGTCTTCATTTCTCGCAGTTTCTTCGTAATTACTCACTCGCTATAATATTTCGTTTCAAACATTTGCGATACATGATGTTTTTCCTTGTTTCGATTACCATTTACGTCAGAGTTCTTAAGGGCGGAATTCCCATAGTAACTTGAAGAACGTAATTATACAATTTTAAGTCAGAATTCAAAGTATTTGTAGAGTTACAGTTAATGGAACAGCAACAATTGTACAATTTTATCACAAATAGAGATTTGAATTTTTTGAGGAAGCTGAAGAGTTACCTTATTCACCTGGAACAGCAGATTAAATTTAACAATTGTAAGTTTCACAAGATTATAGTTTTGACCGCTGAAAATTTCAATGCGTTTTTCTCGAAATTAATTTCTTTCAATTGGCAAGGAGAATTAAACAAAAACTACTAAACCAATCTATCTCGCTACATACAACTACATTTTAGTAAACTATAGTCGAACCTACGCGTTTAATGAAAAAATGAATTTGAACAACTTCATTTTACATAAGTGCGTCCAGAAATTACCTCAAAACACACTTTTGGTTTATAAAATTACCGTTTATCATTTGGAATTATTATTTAGTAATTCCGTAAGCTTCATAAGATTTTAAGATCATAGATTTGAATTTTGAACAAACTTCCTTATTTTCCACATTTTTATTAATTGGTGTTCTTTATTAAAGTGACGTTTAGAGTATCGGAAGTGAAAGAAGCCAAGTTGAATCTCTCGCCTAACTTTTCCCGGTCGTTAAATCTTTTGTCCAGAAAATGTTGGGAAAGATTGTAATCTGTTGTTGATATATTAGGAGAGTCTGCTCGTTCACTGCAACTTCCTAGTCCTACTTTGCGATTGTTTGTCGTGTAATTTCTGTGCCACGAGATCTCTCGTTTTCCTGCAACCGCGGATGGCTCTTTCAGGCGGCAGGAGCTTCCTTTTCGCGAAGTTTTTCGCGCACTCGCGGCAACATGAAGCCGTGCCATTTCTGCCACGATGATTCAGCCTTCGCTTAATAATTCAATGTTAATTATTCCCCGTGTTTGCCAAGAGCACTGTCGACCGAAGCACTTTGAAATACAAGCCGAGTTTTGAGAGATTCATGGGGTAGTTTAACGGCTGACAACTGATAGATGCGATTATCGAATATCATCGAGGGTTCGTTCTCGGGACTTACACCGCCTATGATGTTACCGATGTCGGAGAGCGCTAAAAGATATCGATTTGTGAGAAATCGTTAGCTTGTATTATAGAGAAATAGTGGCGAGCAAAACTGAACATAGCTTCCACATTTTGATAAACGTAGTACTATATTTTAGAATCGTAGCATCACGATACAAATAATTAAATAAAAACTAGCTTTAAGTAAAGTTCACCAAGGCCACCTAATGTTGCTCTATATTTTTTTAGTGTCCGACATCGTAGATTGTACTCAGATTCGCACCAAACATACTTTTGTAATTTGGTATTTGAAATCCGGCCCCGCAGTTTTCTTAAAATCTGTTTAGTTTTTATAATTAATTTTGTGCATTTCCGAAAACTTTGATCACAGCTTAAAAGCAGTAATTCATGCGGAGAATCTTGAAAAAAATGCAGTTCACGTTTTCTTTTGTGGTATTAGGTACATAAAATGTTTGAACCTGACCTTGAAAAATTTTACACCAGCACTGAGAGGCTTTTTGTTTTCAATTCTTTGAGGACGACTATAATATTTTGGTATTCTGCGAGGGAAAATATTTTTTAATATAATTATTGCTTACGCCATTTTGGATTCAAAGAGCATAGTGATCTACATTTTATACACTTTTGTCAGATATTACAATATTGTTTTGGATTAAATGATATTATTATGATTTAGCAAAATCCTGTTGTCCTTAAAGGGTTCATATTTCATATCTGTATTCTTTGAAGCATACTTTCTATTAATCCGTCACAATAATCTGAACTAGTTTTATATCACATTCCTTCTGGTTTCTAGATCTAAAACTGTCAATTAATACTAGTTTATTACAATATTTACGAAGTAATTATTTAAAATCAAGTTATGAATTTCCAATTGATTTGAGTTAAAAAGGGAGTTATTTGTTTAAAAATCCTAATATGCTTCAAAATTTTGAGCAGTAGTGTACATACGGCTGGACTTCGTGTATCATTCAATTATTATTATATGTATTATGTTAATGTTTTACGGGAATGTCTACAAAAATACCTAAAGTCTTCAATTTTGCTCATCACTGTACATCGTTTTCGAACTTTTGACCCAGGAAAAGACGCCACCATTTTAAAAAGCTCTTTTTTTGGTAGTTTCTACGCTTCAATTCAGATATAATTTCGGCTTCCTTCGTGGTCGGATCGCGTTCAGCTGACGATGACTGCACGCACCTCTTTGCCAATAATTTTTTGACTCACCGAGTACCGTTCACCCCCGATGCACATTATTTTCCTTTTCCTCTATTTCCCGTAACAATGTTTCTGGTTCACCGAATGAGCTTAAAGCGTGTCGCGCCAAGAGCTTATTATTCATTATCAATAGATAATTGGGAAGAGTTAATTCTCATTGACAAAGCGTGAATTCCATCGATTCTCCTTCGTCTCCAATCACTTCCTCGATTGCTTCTGATTGCCGTATAAAATTAATTTTCAGCTCGAACGACGATTTCCTCACACGAAGTAACAGACCGGCCATCTTCATTTGCTTAAGCTTTTGAACGCCGCTCAGCTCGCGCGGAACCCGTTTAGTCATCTTTACCGTGCTAATCCTTGCCAAGTACCGAATGATAATAGGCTGGTTAACATCTATTCGTGCGATGGCCTCTTTAACAGTTTGCCGGTGATTAACAATGCTCTGTTTAACGATATTATTATTTTGCACGTATCTCTTTATTATTAAAGCTTTTAACAACGCGTTGCGAAATTTTCATCGCCAGGGCTGCGCGATTTGGCGACTTATTATGAGGTGGTTGCAGGGACCTTGGAAACTGAATTTAACGTGAAAAACTAAAAAACAGATTTTTAGAGTTATTAGAAAAACGTCGGCACAGTTTCAATGTTGCTCGTTTCATTGTATAATATACTTTTGTCGAGATAGTCGGTTGAAGTCATCAAGATAGGCGAATTACCCTACATACGTAAATATTTATGCAAATGTCCGACATAAAGGAGTCGAGGACAGCGCAGAACGAAGGAAAATACACGACGCGCAGGAATATTTTAATCAAGAGGGCAGCAGATAACGGCGACAATAATATTTTTTCATTTCATTGTGTCGTTTGAGGGAAAGTAGGTCGCTTTTGATTAGTTTGCTTTAAAGACGTACTTGACACACCGCGGTTGCACGATAATAAACAAGGACGGTTAATGAAGGAGTGAGTTTCGAAAATTGGTGGACTTTGCGCGACGTTGCACAGTGATATAAATGCCCGAGTCGGATGTCGGCGTGGTAAGATCGGGGAGCGAAACGAAGGAACCGTAGAAATTGGAGGATCTCGTCTTGCGAATCTTCATATCTCGTGATAAATATAATCTTGTATCATTTATTGTGACTGGAAAAGCCGAGGCGGGACGTGGCTTGATTATGTTTGCTTTGGTAGCAAAATGAGATGCACATTTCAAAGGGCGAAGCTTCTTCCAGTTTTATCACTGATTAAAATACGGACGTCGTCGCCTCCTCTTGGCAATAAAATTTAAACGATATACTTGCAAATCACCGTTCGCGGTTCTCCTACTCTCTTTTCGTCGCTGTTCTTCGTCCCGTTGGAGATTATAACTTTGATACAGGTTTACGTTTCTTTTTTTTTTTTTTTTTTATAGAAACAAATAGGAATTAACATTCTCGCGAACATCTTTGATCCTTTAAAATTTCTTTTTATTATGTTAATAACTAAATAGGTTTGCTTTCATCACGCTAATAACTGTGTGAGTATCCTTTTTTTTCTGCGAAATGAAATAATGTATTAGTCAACTAAACATGCCTTTGTAGTTTCGGATTCAATGAAACAAAGGAGTCATATATTATCCGGTTGTATTACAACTGTTAAATACCGTGCAACAGCCCGACAAAAATTCAAAGAACGTTTCCACGAGTTTGCATATGTAATTTATACATTTGCATGTTGCATGCGCGCACATGCATCTTCATGAATTTATTCCAATATAAATCAGGCAATCTTTTCAGCATTGTTTTTAAAACCCGCATTCGTTTTGCTGAAGATGAGGACATTAGTAAAATATAAGTTTTTTATTAGTTTTTCATTAGTTTTTGCGGTATTTGGATATCGTTTAAATTAAAGAAATGGTATTTAACTATACAAGCAGCTAATTATTGAAATGGATGAAAGTTTAAAAAGATACGATTTTATTAATCTTAGAATATTAAATTTGGAATCGCTTGAAGACAATATTTTGTTTCGTATAATATTGTCAAAAAAATGTATTTTCACGCGCAATTGGCAATCATCTTTTTATACGTCAGGCACACACTCTAGAACTCTGACAAATGACACGCATCTGTTATAAAAACACATTGTTACAAAGTAAAATAACGTGAATAAATCACGTCTTGAAAAAATTTGATTTCCTCACAAAAGTGACATTTAAAAAATGGACTTCAATCCCTGCATAAAAAGAGAATAGATAAAACTCTATACTTTCGAAATAAAAGTGAACGAGATACAAATTTCGGTATAGAGTTAATATTCAAAACTTTAGTCATCAATATTTCGGAAACGTATAACAGACACTATGCTGGGTGATCAAATTATTATGAACATTTCGAAGTTACCATTCATTTGAGGCTTTAATAAAAACGGAATTGAGAATGTAGTCAAATTGGAGTCTTCTTCATTGCAAACGTTTATTTGTTTAGTATCTACATTTTAGGTATTTTAGAAAGTTCCTGGCTTTTCTGAGTTCATAGTTTCCAAACGTTAAGTTCTTGTGGGAGAAAAATTGTGTAATTGTATGATAAATTGTAGGTAAAAAGTGATTTAAATAATGGTGAGTCAGTCTATTTTACGATTAAGAATGATTTTTTTCAGAAAAATTTGCTTTTCGAAAAGTAGGAATTTTAAAGTGCTACGAATTCTTAAACTATTCAATTATATGCAACGGGAATGTTAAAATTATTTTTAATATTTATAAATACTATTAATATTTTAAACATATTTCTCTACAGTTGTTTCGACAGGTTTCAGTAAAAAAAAAAAGGTAAAAGTAAATTAAAAACAATCAAGGGAAATACACGAATATTAAGACTTCGCTGCAAATGATCACCAGCAATATAAAATAGCAATCCATAATAAACATGCATTGGATTGTACATTGATAGACTGTGTAAACATCCTAACTTGAATTATATTACCGATTTTTTGTGCATTTTTTATTTGTATACTTATTATAACCATGAATGCATAAAATCCACAGTCTATTGATAAAATGAAACATTCTCAATAAATTATAGTTGAAATAGTCATCTACACACATTCTTGCTATCAATATTATTATCACAATTACAGTATCATCAACAATATAAGATGCGTAATTTTTTCGTCTGTTCGTAATAATTTGATCAGCGACAGTAACTCGAACGAATATCTATTTCCAAGTAATAAAAAATTCCGTTACCTCGGACAGAAATATTGAACGAGGCAGCGAACGCAGTGAAAATGAAGGACTATTTATCTTCTTAGCATACTACGCCCGCTAAATATCACACAAGAGTCTACTAGAGAAGTCCCAGGGGTGGCTCCGGCGAATTTGCATATGGCGGAAAGTTGCGGCCGGAGTTCTCTCGACGCCCCGGTTCGGTGATTTCGGGGGTTATCTTCTCCTTCGAGGGATAAAGTATACAGACACGCGGGGATACATCTACCCCGGCCGTGTATTTCGATTTGGACGGGTGGCGTTTGGAAGGATCCGTCGGCTGACCATTCACAGTCAGCTCATTCTTGCTTCTTCTGGCTGTGCCGCGGCACCTTAGCCAACACGATGATTGGATCAGTTTTACGAACCCCTCCGGGATAAACAGAATGTCGATTCGCAGCCTTACTTTCATCGCTGCCTCGCGAACCGAAACCGTATCGTTCTAGTTCGCATGTTACAATTGAAATCCTCCTCGTCCTGCGTTTTTTTTCTCTCTTGCGTTCCATCGTGCGTAGCGCGCTTGAGAGATTGGTGGAAAGCTCGTAAAAGTGGCACGAATTGAGAAATCGTTACTTGCGAGGCGTGCGAATGGATATCCAAACAAGTTGTAAATAATGCTCTCGAAAGTATTGGATTGGTTAATAAGTAACGTCGGATTACACGTAGCTGAAATTCATACCAAGTTGCTGCGAATGGTTCTCAACGTTGGATTCTGATAATATCAATATTTGAACGATCTTTCCTGTGGTATAACGTTGATTATTGTCAATTACATTGGAGATTTGATTGCTATCAATTTTGATAAGGCTATCAGAATTTTTATTGTCGGTAAGGCTAAGATCATCGCGAAGCCTGTTGAACCATCTTTGCACTACTCTTGCATTTTATAACCAATATTGTAACCAGTACATATTAGAAATTTTTTGTTTGTCATTGTACTGAATTTTTGAAGTATCCATACTTCACAAAACAAGCATGTTTTTTTTTTACTGGTCTCATTAATACTTCAAAATGTAGCGCACTTTCGGACGAACATTTTGAAGAATCGGTTTTACTAAAAGCCAATTTCTCTTCTGTAAAATTACTGGAATATTAACAAAATGAAGCCATATGTGCCAAATGTTTCTACTTTCCTTTATTTTGTTTACATTACCCTTCAAAAGATCAAATTTATAAAAAAAATAGTATTACATCCGCATCGCACCGATTTTATTGGCGACTCAAAAACTTGGAAAAGACTTTTACCTGGGAAAGTATTTAAAAAGGTATTGGGCAGTTTTGCAGTACCCAGTATTTATACTTGAAATAGAGTATTTGGGAAAGTACTTGTACTTGATAATTTTCAAGTATCAAGCACGTGTACTTGATCATTTTCAAGTATCAAGTACCGTGTACTTGATCATTTTCAAGTATCAAGTACCGTGTACGCGATCATTTTCCAGTATCAAGTACCGTGTACGCGATCATTTTCAAGTATCAAGTACCGTGTACTCGATCATTTTCAAGTATCAAGTACCGTGTACTTGAGTTTTTCAAGTAAAATTACAAGTACGAGGTACTGAGTACTTAGAAAGTATTGCAGTTATTGAATGTATTCCAGTACTTTACTACTCTGTTTACATTGACGGTCGTCGTCGGAATATCTTCGTACACGAGATCAATATGAGAAGGGTTTTATACCTAGTTATGAAACTGTTTATGGCCTCGTCTTAGTTATTTACGATTGTCATCAGCACAAATAAAAACTGATGTCATAATAAAATGCCCTGTAGTGACCATCTGTAATCCTCTTTCCGTCAGTAAATCTATAACGCTTAACGGTTTTATTCTTGCAAACTTGAATCATGTTACTATAGGGACACACTGACAAGGGAAGTTTGGTGAGTGTCATTCGCCGATTTTAATGAAACTTTCTACGATTTTTCAATGGTCCAACCTAAGAATTTTGCTCTATATAGTAGCTGCCTATACTCGACTTTAAGGGAGAAACTACCCCTTTAATCCAAATCGCCCTTTTCATTTCGGTGCTTATAACAGACAAAGTATAAGCGTTATAAAAAAATGTTTTATACAAAAGTTTTACTCTTGTTTAAGACCTATAGGATGGCTGTAAGAAAATTTTGAAAAAACGAATTGCTCTTTATTCACCTGAAACGAAAACATTTTTTGTCAGAAAAAGGGAGGTAGGTAAAATTTAATTTTTATAAACAATTCGTTTTTACAAAATTTTCTTACAGCCATCCTATGGGTCTTAAACAACAGTAGAACTTTTGTATAAAACATTTTTTTATAACGCTTATACTTTGTCAGTTATAAGCACCGAAATGAAAAGGGCGAGTTGGATTAAAAGGGTAGTATCTCCCTTAAAGTCGAGTATGGGCAGCTACTATATAGGGCAAGATTCTTAGGTTGGACCATAGAAAAATCGTACAAAGTTTCATTAAAATCGGCGAGTGACACTCACCAAACTTCCCTTGTGAGTGTAACGCTTTTGTTGTATTCATATTGTCATCATATTTTTTTTTATATTTACATTTTACTGAAAAATGGAATTATGTATTACGTGAGAAGAGCTGTCTTTAAAAATGCCGCCCGAAGCGTATCGCCTCCGCTGCGCTTCTCCTAGCTACGCCACTGTTTTCAGTCCCTCATGCGACTGTAACTCTATAAAAACTCCTTTTACGGTTCCCTATTCTTTATCTTTCTTTCGAACGTCACGAACGATTAGTTGGATATCTTCGATTCGAAATCGCCTCTGGAAATGTCTGGTGGATGTTCTGCAGGTCATCTCCTTTAGGATTGGTGGTCAGATTCAATTTCGCCGATCGAAAAATTCCTAAGACCACGCTAGACTATTACTAGCGATATTCCACTGTTTCGCCTTTCGCTCCGCTCGTTTCTCTCTATCATTCCCGCGTTTAAACCGTGACATTGCGAATTTTAAAGTTCGCTCGGAAATTCACAGTCGGGGAAGAAAGTTTTGGTTACGCAGAATTGTGATCTCGTAACGGATAAAATGTAACGGGGAACAACGAAGGAGACGCTCGAAATTCAAAGTTCTGGTCGCGAGTTCGAAGTTCCTCTTATCTTCTTATCTCGCTAGATTGTGTTTCATTTTATTAAGTAAAGGCGATTAAAAATGAACTCGAAGTTACGCGGAACGGCGAGGAAGTTAATATTGAAATTTCATCGGAGGCTTTGCCGGCAGAAATTGTCAAATTATTTGCTCGGCGTGTCGTGCGATTTTATTTTCTTCTTTTTTTTTTTCTCTCTCTCTCTTCCGCTTTTCATTACGCGTGCATCGATATCAGAGAAAAAGAAACGAAGATAAATATCGCGAAGGGCAGATATGCGAGAACGTTCGACTAGTCCCCCCGTTCAATTTCGCTCGTTTGCTTTGTCTAAATTCGGTCGGACTGCACGGATTCACTTCCATCAGCGATATTATTTCACCAGGATTTCCTTCTACTGCCTGCCTTGGATGCTTTCACTCTTGGAAGATACCGTGACTCGGTGTGTTTTAGATATTATTCCCGCAAGCGGGAGTAGAAATTATTGAATACCATCGATCGTATCGATACTTCAGCCACGTTTTCTGTATCAACGTCAGCCTATCAGACAGTAAGTATCAAGAATCGGTCTCAGTTTGACTAACACTTCAAAGGTTTTGTTTCCTTGCCAAGGAAACTTCGAACAAAGTCACGTTTTATTTATACGACCGTCAAAGACCCAATTTCTGGTCAGAATTCTATTTTTGATCAGCTTACAATTAGTATGTAACTATCATACAATAAATTATTATGCTAAAAATTGATCCTAAACACTTATTAAATAGTTATTAACTGCCTTGAGTTCTAAAAGTAAAATTTAATAGCTAATATTAGACATAATTTTTTTTTTTTTTTTTAACTTTAGAACTTAAATTATAATTGAATTATTGTTATTTTTGCACTTTGTTAGATGTCAAGTGAAAGATAAAACATCGATTTACTCAAATATCACACGAAGATAAGTATTCCAAAAAGATTTGCTTGGATGACTTTTTGTTTTCGAGAAATTAATAAAAAAATGTCAAGCGTTGATAGATATAATTATAATGACAATTCAATGGAATATTTTTTTCCATGTGTAAATAATTTTTATAACATTTTTGTTATTAATTCCTCGAAAACAAAAGACCATGCACTCAAATCCTTTTAGGGCTCTTTTCTCATCAACCTAAAGTATTAAATGTACATATAGCTAAGTGATTCGAGATTTCGCAGTTGTTGCAAACTCTTTTGAAGCATGACTTCGGAGATAACGTATTCTATTTTTCTAGAATAATTAAATTTGTGATGTAGAAGGATTATCTACATTGTAGCATAAAGTTTTGCGTATTTAGGTACAATAACGTTGTGCGTAGTTGACATAAATGCACTTTTAGAAAAGTGCATTTAACTTCATATCTTTTAAAACAAATTTGTTACTGTCACTAAATTTGCCCCCTTTTATGTACCATGAAATTTCATATCTCCAACATGTTAGTAAATAATGGACTGTATGCGATTTGGATGAACATTCTGTATGTATAGATTCGAAGAACAGTAATCTTGTTTCAAAGTTGATCACCTTAAAAATATCAATAATTGAATTCTAAAATCACTCTGTATCGACCCGGTTTCAAATCATTTAGGATTTAAGAGTATTGTCCAGACTTGTTTACTTGAAATGTAGAAGCTACAAAGCGAAGCTACAAATGAACGTGTTATAATCTTGAGATTTTATTCAAGCTGTTCTGTCAGGCGCAGAGCCATTAACCTGGAAATTTCTGAAAGTTAAGAGCAACTTAAGTTCCGTGCCAGGCGTATGTATCATAATTCTGAAACTCGCAAAAAACACGACGCTTTTTTCTAGGGAAAGCATAACGCGCAGACGGGTGTCAGAGTTGCAGTAACGCGTGACGTGATAAAATTCGTTAGACACACTGTTCTAATGGATTTTTATTTTCAGTTTTAACACACTCGCAGTGTATATTTTATCTTTATTTTTTTGCGCCGTTACATGACAGTATTTTCACTGTTCACTCACTGGTCTTTGGGTTTTCTTATTGACCACTATTTACATTTATCTTTTTTTTATTTTGCACAGTTTTATGTATTTTTATTGTTCACAAAGTTATACACCGTTTTTTTATTCCTAGTTTTATATTCTAACAGTTCCGCGTTTTATCTTTATTTATCACAGTCTCATAGCGTAGTGCACAATACATAAAATGTTGTTTCCGGTTTACGTTGATCGAGTACAAAAAAAGGTAATTCGCAGTCGTAGTGCCACAAACCGTGATTTAAATACTGGACACGGTAGAAATGATTGCAGCGTATGCAAAAAGTCAAATTATACGCACAGCTGGAATAGTTAGTTACCAGGGGGAGTATATAGTTGAAGGATACATCGCGATTCTGTACGGGAAGCAGAATTTCATTTTATTCTTACCTTGTATCAATCGTTACGCCAGTGTTTCCAATTGGACCAGTATTTATACAATTATGGTATAATTGTTGTCCAGAGTTTTATTCGATTTGTACGAATCAACGAAGATGAATCGATAAATCGATAAACTGCTATCCAATCCGACGACCCCTTTTGTCGCTCGCCCCTTATTCAATTGTGTTGGTTGCACGGTGCAAATTCGAAAAATAACTTTACGTGTCGCAGCAGTTGATAATTGACAGTTGAATCGTCGGTTATCCGACAAGAATATGTTATTAAAATATTGAATGAAAATAAATGTCCGTCCGCGTACCGATGTCGAATGCATTCGTATGTAATATTTAAATACGCGTGGGTTGCGTACCGCGGGTCGACATCGTCATTTCCAATTAGTCCATTCATGATTTATGCGTATTAAAAGAAAATTCGCGGGAAAGGACGTATGGAAAATTTTCACTTGCAAATTCAATTAAAAAAAAAAAAAAGAATTTCACTTGTTTTCACACAAAGAAAGAAATTGTTATTTTTTTTTTTACTTTTAACAAACTTATTTTCGTAGTAATTAATAGCTCAAAAGACACATAATTCGTTCACAAAAGAGTGCATATAAATACATACATGGATCTTGTAAATGGTGTCAAATGATAAGAGATAAGGTGCAGAATGATACGTGCAAGATAAATGGATGTACAGATGCTTTATACTCATTTGCATATCTTTACTCGCGTTTTACATTTCCATTTCTATTTCAAACATCTCATTACCGAATGAATTTAAGCATGAGTAATTAATGTCCCTGTCAGCGATTCATTTTGGAACGGATGATATCTATGTATATTTGAACCTTTAACTGGCAGAAATGGAGTTTCGGGATTTCGAGTGAAATTTTCAAATGAATGGAAATGTAATTTATTTACGAGGTGCGTTTAAGAAATTTGAAATGTATCCACTGTTGCAAATGCTCTTTTTAAATGGTAAAAGAGAACTCTTTGCACGCTATCTGTTCGCGGGAATCACTCATTTTTAAAACCACAAATCATGTACACAATCATAATATAGTAGTAGCGGCAGTTTTTCGCGAATATCTCGGAAAATAAAGCCGACCGCCTAGTATATGCGTAGGAAGTTGTTCAGAATGTTGTCTTTTATAACATATTTGAAGGTCATCAAAATCGGCGAGGGCGTAGCACATCGACAGATTTACTTTTTTTTTTGCACCAATCTTTCAGAGGATATTAAGATGAATTCCGTAAATATAGCAAATTTTTGGAGGTGTGCGGATACCCGAAGATACGGGTACCCGAGCCTCGGGTCGGGTCGGGATCCCGAAAGTTTGTAATTTTCGGATACCCGCGGTTTCGGGAATCCGAAGTTGTAGTCGGATCGAGTCGGGCCGGGATCCCGAAAGTTTGTAATATTCGGGTATCCGAAGCTGAAGTCGGGTCGAATGTGGTCTAGAATTTTATCAAAATCCGATTGAAAAATCATGAAAAAGATCCGAATTTAGTATCGGGTACCCGAACATTACAAACTTTCGGGATACTGGCCCGACTCGACCCAACAATTTCGGGTGCCCGAAATCGTGGGTACCCGAACTTTATAAACTTTCGGGATCCCAAATAAAATTCCCGACCCGATCCGAACCCGGAATATCGGGTACCCGCACACCTCTACCAATTTTTTTTTTTTCATTTGGACTGAGAAAACATTTTAAAAAATATCTTTTACCTTAATTTAAAGGATGTTCAAAATGATGTCCATCAGCTGCAATACACTCGCGTAGACGACAAATAAATGAATACTTGCTCATAGAAAATTTACGGTGACCCTGAAAATTCTTGAAAAAAATAGTTGTCAAAAAATTTACTATAATCATCTTGAAGCTTTCTCTGAATCGTACTATACTTGATAAAGAAATTTTCGATCGGTCAGCTAATAACAATGTAATGTAAACTGATCACGTTTCGTGGTTCACCCTGTATGTATATCCAAAGTTCGCAGAAAGGATGAGCGATCGTTTTTGTCTCGATACTGCTGGTAATATGGATAAGATAGAGAGAAAGCTGGACAGTAGTTCTTTGAGTAATAAGGGTGATACTCAAAACGCTGTCTACAGGCGAGACCTAGAGTGAAATAATAGAAACAGAATTATATATTTAAATAAATTGTTACATATCTAACTATCCTATTGTAAATTACCTACATATAGATCTACCTCTGTCGACCCAATTAACAGAGCTATGAACGAAGCCAACTCCCACATAAATGATGTTGATTTATTTAATATTTCACTCGATGCTTTACACAAACTGCTTAAATCGCACTGACTTAATGTAGCCCCCTCCGCTGTTCATGGTTAGAATATTCATTGTGTATTAAAATTTTCTGTGTACACTAAAGGGTTATTCCCGTCGATAAATAAATAAATAAATAAAAATATGAGAATTTTTTTAGAACGGTAACCATTCGTTCCTTAATTTATTGAGCTACTCTCGCGGAAGAGCTCTGTAAAATTACGGAGAAGCCGCGACAGTATCGATAACTAAATTTCGAGCAGATCGACTCGATTCGACTCGACCGGAACGACCCGTTCACCGGCCAGACTCCGCGCTCCCCCAAATTCTCGCGTGGCATAAAGCCGTAACGTTGACTTCGAAAAGATATTGTGTACCCTGTTTACATTGCGCTATGCATACACCGACTGCATTCTCGCGTTCCACTTCTTGCCTCCTTCCTTCGCTTCTCCTGCAGAGCACACGACCCAACCGACGTATATTGTCAACTACACAAACACGCTTTTCCCCTGTGTGCGCAGCGCTTCGAAATATTGAACTTGTATTCCGGTAACCGGCTGTTTACCAGACGAGTTCCCCAATTTCGCTACCCGACGTTTCCTCTTTCTTCGGAAAATGGAAGATTAGTGCTGAATTTATTACTTGATAGAGGATTCTCGCTGCGAGTGCCTCGGAAAAGGAAGGAGTGCAACAAATGAATATTGCAATGAGCAAGTTTTATTAAACACTTGTTGCTTGTTTCCAGAAAAATATCAGATAGACCATAATAAATTTATGTGACTTACATTTATGTCGATAACCGTAATTTTCCACATTTTTTTTTCATACTTGTATCTTTGTCATTCTGAAAAACTGACATCACATCAAAGAACTCGTGGATACAATTCCGAAACCATTTATTGATTAAACTTTGAGTTACGGCTATTTGACATCTACCCAAATTCGGCATCTTCCCCCGAATTACCTTATAAGTATACAGCGGATTTTATGCATTTATGGCAATGCTAAGTATGTGAAAAATCTACGAAACTGTTGTCATATGACAAAATATATAAAATAACAACAATACTATTCAAGTTGGAATGTTTAAAACATTAAAAATACTGTTTTCCAGATTCCAGTTCTTTATTTGTGCTTGTAAAAATTTTATTTT
Source organism: Perdita meconis (assembly GCA_030770465.2). Classification (NCBI taxonomy): domain Eukaryota; kingdom Metazoa; phylum Arthropoda; class Insecta; order Hymenoptera; family Andrenidae; genus Perdita; species Perdita meconis. Next base: position 11,258,953 of record JASKOS020000003.1, on the reverse strand, counting down.
GCATAAAGATCCGCTGTCTACTTATAAGCAACATTTTAAAACAATTACAAGACACATACTTTTGTGCAGGGACTCTAATATTTTGATCACCCACTGTAAATAGGAAGCGTTGGTAGCTCCGTTAAAGTAGCGTGCGAATAGTGACGTCGTTGCACAGAGACACGCAGGGTACGATGCCAGATGTCTCAAACAATTGTTAGTCAGAGACACGCGTGCCGGCCATTAAACGCAGAGGGTCTTTAACGCTTTCTTCAACTGCGTTCGCACGTGCGTACCGCAATTAGCGCGGAATACGTTCCGCCCCGAATACACGGACGCATGTCCGTTCCAAAGAATTACTTATGAAATGTTTGCAAGCATCGAGCAAATTATTGACGCGCCGCTGAAACATTCACTTCGCTACAACCGAGCTGATTTGTCGTTTAACAGGGGAATGTCTTTTTTTCTTGGTTGAAAATATCGATTTTTTTTGGTATTTTTTGAACTGTAAACCTAATCAATCTGAAAGTTTGTATATGTTTTTAATATACTGTTATTAAATGACACAATTTTTTTCGGTCGAATTCGCTCGAAAATAAAGTTTGAATCAACCGTGAATTATGCATCTGCACTTAAGTATCTGTACTTTAGTTCATATAAAATAAAAAATTCCAATGTGGTTCTATTTTATACGCATATAGTTATCGTTTGATCTACAGGCAAGGTGATAGGTTTTTCTTGTAATTAGCAAAAGTTTGAACAATTTCGGGAGTAAAATCGAACACGTGGATTTAAATAGTTACCACATTTCGAAAAATATTTGTTTTGGTTTCATTTTAAGGCAAACGATAACAATATGTGTATTAAAATAAAACCACATTGAAATTTTTTATTTTATATGAACTAAAATGCAGATATCATGTCAACTGCAATTTCGCGATCGAAATTTCGCGATCCGTTTCCAACTGTATTTTCGAGCGAATTCAACCGAAAAAATGGTATTACTCAATAAAAGTATATTCAAAACATAGACAATGTTTGAGATTAAGTTTCCAGTTTTGTTTAGTACAAAAGCTTTTTTAAATCGACATTTTTGACCAAGAAAAAAGAAATTCCCTCTTTAAATTTGAGTGAACTGAAGCCTCGCTGCAAATCGCAACTAAGTGACGAATAAAAGCAGATTTATCCTGGTCACCAAAGTGTCTAAAATAATTCTTCGTTGGAAAAGAAATAGAAAGAGTCGACTTCTCTTTTCTGATATTTTCATCCTCTAAGCTACATTTCTGAGAGGATTAACTCGAAAGAGCTACGATGTCTTTTTCTGAATAAATTTTGAAAGTTAATTTTCTTGCAAGTGACGCTCCAGATAAAAGATTTTATTCTGCATGTTTCACGATTTTGAAGGATACGTATATCAGCGTTAATTGAATAAAAGGTTGAAGCGATGGTGATGCGAAATTTCTTTTCTCTTTTTTTCGCATTTATGCACTGTGTACATCTGTCAGACTTAATTCTCTATTGCGTAGAGCAAGCATCAGACTTTCCGATCGAAAAGGCTCTTTCGATGAACCGTGAAATTCGCTAGAACTAGCAATCGTCGAAGCATGAAATTTGTCATCGAGACTTTCATAGGTTCCAACGTTATTCTACCATATTGTGCCGCACGCGTACGAGAAAGGGAACTCAACGACGAATATAACGTACATACTACTACTTCCGCTAGTAGTATTACCATTTATTCTGCGTACACCAGGGATTCAAGTACTCTACTTGATCTGCAAACGCATCGATATATGGCTCGTTTCTTCTGTTCTGTTCCTTCGATAAACGATACAAGGGAATGAAGATTCATATCGTATAAATGTGAACAATGCTATTTACATATTGAAAGATGATTTCTTAAATATGAGTATTCAATCGTTAATATAAAAATTTGGAGCATACATTCAACTGATTGTTAAGGTTAGATATCATATAAACAAAATATTCAAGAACTAAATATTTAAATAACATATCTTTTTTTTGATTGACAGTTATTTCGAAATGATTGCATGTTGATTTATTCTGAACATGCAAATAATTTTTCTGTGAACTACTTTGTTACTTGTCTATTAAAACAAGCCGTTGTTTAGATTTTATTTGGTAGTAAATGAATATATTTTTTGAAATAATTTGTTACAAAGCACAGAGATCACTTCACACACAAAATCATGTGTCAAGTTAACAAAAAATAAATTATAATCACAGTGCTAAAGTAAAAAATGCAAAGTGAGGAATTTCTGATCACCCAAATTGTGTCTAATATTAAATATCAAATTTTACTTTTTAAAGTACAAAACTTATTTAGCATGTGTTTATGATCCATTTTTAGCATGATAATTTATTGTATGACTGTAGTTATATACTAAGTTGATCAGGAATTGGTTTTTGATCAGAAACTGTGTCGTTTTGCGGTATTCCTGTACCATAATGCTTTCACTTCTTCTAATCTATCTTCTTCTTTTCTGTCTCCAATCGATTTTTTGAAAAATTTTATTGGAAGGATACTCAATCTCAATACAAAGTTTCTTTTCACAAATGATTCACTATCGTGGTTTCTATCCATATTTTACATTAAGTTTGTCCCGGTCTCGTTGCATTTAGCTTTTATATCGTTAATTATGTCAGTATTTCTAGTCTTTTCCGTGGCCCCCTTAACCCAGCTCCCATTATTACCCGCGTTTCCTTGTCTCCTTCGAACCGAATGCAACAAAATACAACCTCTTCAACATTTTCCGAGAGTCCTGTTTACCGAATTAATTTCATAACGCGAACCGGAAAATTTCGCGTGCAGTTCAGCTTCACGAAGGGAACCGAAGTCATTATATAATTGCCCGGTTGACATAATCGAAAAGGAAACGGAGTCTGGTAACCGTCCAAAGAGATCTTTAAATTTTTTAATTTTCCGTAAAAGGGGGAACGCGCGTCGACCTTCGTTGCGGAAGCTTGTTAGTCGGAACATAACGGTGAACGTCGTTTTGTGCGTTTACTGTGCGACGACGAAAAAGGCGACGTTGAGGGAGGGGGGCGAATAATCAGTGCGCCGGCCAGAAAATTGTAACAAGGAAAGCAAAAGCAGGGGTAGCAAAAAATCATCGAGTAAGATCGGGTCTGATTGTAATAGGTTTTTTCCCTTGGAAACCTTAGATTGTTACTTCTCCGTTAAGTGTTTTTGGCCACCGTTGCTTTTACGCTTTTTTTTGTTTTTGTTTTCGTTTCTTTTGTCTTTCGTCTCTCCGCAACAAAGTTAAGCGAACGTTAGCCGTGCTCGTCTGAAAGGAGGAAGACAAATGATTTAATTTCTATAAAAGGAGGTACAAGTCGCCGTGGCAAAAGAAAGCGTATCCCTCGATCCTCGGTCGGTCGCATAGTACTGCGGTGTAAAGAATCGCGGAAGAACTTTATATCTTCTGTATTTTTTAATGTTTTTTAATCATTTTTGTTACGGATGAGTTTTCGAAGGACGAGCTTTGTTGTATTATTACTATTTTTACATAGTATTGTTCGCATAATAATATTTGTTACGCAAAACAGAGTTTATAACATTTTCTATTGTTACAATATTATTTTTTTTTTGTGTAAAATCACTACTACCATTCCTATAAATTTGAACCTACAAGTATTCGTCTCAATAAGAAATATGTATGTGTAAATACACTGGTACGAAATATTGAAAATGTTTGTTTTATTTATGCATAAACCCTGCATAAACTTGAAGGTAATTGTATGGCACGTGGGTAAATTCGTCTTGACACACACTTATATATAATATAAGAAAAAATACAGCGTTTCATAAAAAAAAGGGGGGGGGGGGAAACCTCTCACTAATCAGAGCGCGAGTACAGTGGACGAACTTCCGCTCAGGCTTCAGTATTGGCCCGCCATCGTTCGCGCCGAAATCACTCCACTTTATGGTCGGCGCGCTACATCGATGATTTTGAACAACTTTTTCCTTAGCGAAAATGTAAGGTGGGGCTTTGTTAATGAGTTATTAACGAAAAACACCGACCAATTAGGAAGCGAGTACAGTGTACGAATTTCGGCGCGGGCTACAACTATGCGTAGCATTGGTCTGCCTTCGCCCGCGCCAAGGTTCGTCTACTGTTCTCGCTTCCTAATTGGTCGGTGTTTTTCGTTAGTAACTCGTTAACAAAGCCTCACCTAAAATCATCTCAGGAATCACCCCTTTCAAGGACATGCAACATTTTTGTTACACCCTGTTTAGTAGCTAGGAATAAGCGCAGGAACTCTGCGGAACATGTATGTACAACTTTAAAAAAAAAATATCACTATTTTAATGAAAAAATGTCGACATTCTAAACTCTAAAAGTTAAAATTACCTGAGGAATAGCCTCCTTCAAGAAGCTGCAATATTTTTGTTACGCCCTGTATATCTCAGGAAATCAAACAGTACTTACTATTTCCATTACCTTTCTTTTAGGCTCTGTTATACAGGACCACACAACTTGCACATCTTGAATAACTTCTGATATATGCATTCCATGGAAAAATTTTGTACATCAAAACTGCATAATTTTGAGGAGTACATCATGTAGTGCATATACTTTTTTTGTAGTGGGTGGATGAATGAAAATATTTTTCCATATAAAGCATACTCTAGAAGTTATTCAAGGTGTGCAAGTTGCGTGGACCACCCTGTATAATATTAAGTAAGTAATTTCATCAAACTACAGACATTTGAAAGATATGAAATAAATAACGATATACGTTCGCAGAAAGTAGGAAGAGCTATTAGAATTCTGATCAGGAAAAGATAAGATTCCAGTGACTGTATAATGGAACCACCGATGAGTTTTCTTCTTCATTCAAATGAATACAGTATGTGCATTTCCACATTAAGATATATTAATTCATTAGTCATTAGAATATAAAAGTCCATACGTCAAAACCATACTTTTTTTCTGCTAACTGAGCCACGGGAACAGCGAATAAGGAACGAAAGAAATTTAAATTCTCGCGCAGCAATTATAACGTAGGAATGCGGCGGCGCATCTCGCGCATGTGGAATAGTTTTATAATTAAAAGATATTTCTTTGGGTTAATTAAACATGAAAGTCGGCTGGTCGCCGTTTCGTCAGGTTACGAGGGCCTCGGGGCGGTGGAGGAAGAACCGAGGTTGAAAAGAATTATTTGCCGAGATAATTTTGCATTTCGCCGCGTGCCCCCTACCATTAACATAGACACTCGGCATACCTTCGCCGTTTTCCGTCGCGCAAACGATCAAATTCTTTCAGCATAATCTCGCGTGCTTTGGAAGTTTTTCTGCCAGGGACCAGCGATCTGAATGGAACCGTAGATCTACTCCAATGAGCGTTGCTGGCCCCGAAGATAAAAGGCGACTTTGCGTGGTTTCATTTTGTTCCTTCTTGGATTTTACAGCTTGGATTTAGGTCACACTGTTTTTCGCATTAAGTTAATTGGAAAATCTTCTTCCGCGTTTTAAACAGCAGACGGTTATTTTAACGGTAATAAATAGTGTAACGTGAAAATGTAGGAACGTAGTCCAGTCCGTGGTTTAGTCCCTCTCGGGTATAAAAGTGGTTACACCAAATTATCCCTATCGTTTCAAGGTGTATTTAACAGTTTGCTGATACAGGTGTGAGACGCGTATGCGGTGTACGTTAGGTGAGCTGCGTTTTTGAAGTGGTTTTTAATTAAATTTTCTCGTACACCGCTTCGAAACTACCACGATTTCTAAATTTTTCCTTTCGGAATTAATTACGTAATGCCATCGCGCTGAAAATCAATTCATAATAAAAAGATTTTATAAATACCGTCAAGGAACTATTTAGTAACTTCTAATACCAATAATGCAAGTTAGAACAGAATAATAAATTAATTATTCTATTTTGTTTCTTATATAAACTGATAAGTGTTTTTTTTCTATAATTTTTATGTTCTAATAACGGGAATATGCTTATTTTTATTTAATAATTTGAATACTATGTCTCTAGGTAAATCAATTAATATTTTTTCCTTTCAATTATTTATATTAGATATTTCAAGCAACTACTAATCACTGTCAAACGGTTGGCCAGTCATAATTACTGTCTTGGCCAGGTTAATAACTATCTTTCTTTATAGGAAATATATTTGTATCAATTCTTTGTCAATTCTTTGACAATTTTTGGCATTTTCCTAACAACCTTTTTTTATTTCGAAAATGTCAGAATATTTTATAGCTATTTATATTAATCTAATTTTCAAATTTGTTAACTTATAATTCAATGTTTATCTAACTTCTTTACTTAAGTGGCCAATCACTGTATTATTTGCTCCTACTTGTAGAAGATTTTCTAGTTAAAAATATACAAAGTGATACGTAACTTGATTATATATTGGTTCGGTGGTAAGCAGGAAAAAAGATTATGAACCACTGATTTAGAATTTAAACCAACTAGATATACCTATTTAGGTATGTATAATAAAATCTTATAATAAATCTTATAATTAGACGGCGGATGTTTATGCATTTATGGAGAGATATAAAAATATATAAAATATCAAAAATTAAATACATTTTATAATATTTACAAGATAAAATATACATTCATGTAAAATTCAGTTGCTGTTGCATGTCTATAAAAATATAAATTTGCATAAACATCCGTAATCTACTTATAATAAAATCTCGCAGTATGCGCCTCAGACAGTTGTGCAACTTTTGTTTGTACAGCAAATCATCTTGTACATATTTATTTTCAATAGGTGAGCTAATTAATAATTGCGGAATTGCAATGGTCCCATATGCTCCGATTGCATCGACGAACTTACAACTACCAAGGTTTCATTTAATTTGATTTCGTCGATATTTCAATGATGAGCCAAAGGCATTTGCAAAGCAAAGCTAATCTTCCTTCGATGTTCGCGACAAATTATCGTTTACATATTACGAGATTTTCCCCTGGGAACGGCGACCGCGATGTTCGTATAAATCGCGATACTGGTTGAAAGCGACGTGACTAAATGTTCCGTTGTTTCTGGTCAATTAATGTTACGGTCGAGTGGCGGAATCTCGTTCAGATGCGTCGCGTTCCGTTAACTCGCTTTGAAGTATTGTAAACGGGCAGAAAAGTATCACTCGACCGAGCGAACAATAAGAATAGACCGACGAGGAGTCCGCGGGATTAGTTCACTGATAATTTGCGACCGTAAACGCGGCTCGGTCTAGTTACTTAACTGTCACGGTAGTTCAGCCAGTCGGGAGAGACCCCCGGAGACCTTTGAATTGTCACCGCTGTGGTTCGGTTCAATTCAGAAACTCCGGTAATAACAGGTCGTGAAGTTGTTCGAAATTCGGTTATGCCCGGTGTAAACATACCGAAGAACTTGTAGACTTAACGCGTGAGCTACAAAGGCCACTAAGCTCGTTAACAATTCACCACTGTCTTCCTCAGTCGCCTTTGAGTCTACAACGAAAATCGTTTTCAACCGGTTCCTGGCTATTTGCTAATTGCTGCGTTGCGCAGAATTGTTTATTTCGTGTTTCATTTGCGTCGTTGAATAATAGTGGCGTCTCATTAAATCTCATTAACTTTTTGCTCACCGCGTACTTTTCTGTGAGTAAGCGTTTTGTATACTGCAGTCACCACCGCAAATCTGTGGCTGTAAGGAAAAACAACACAAGTCACTTTTTCAAAAACAATTCTGTTTGTGTTTTAATTAAAATCTAGAAAACGGATTTTATGTTATTATCAGAGACAAAGTACATTAAACAAAATTTTTCTTTGGAAATGAATTTAATAAAATTTAAAACCATAACAAAGTATTGGTGATCAGAACTTTAAACACGAATATCTTGAAAATGAAAACATGTGACATGCTGTGTTTTGCTTTATAAACACAGAAATATGCACTTTTAAAATATGTACAGCTCATTGCGTAGACGCCGATTGTAAATGGCGCTGAAAACTATAGCACGTATAATGGACGCCTACTACAGATGGCACTGAAAACTATAGTACGTTTAATGGACGCCGACTACAGACGGCGCTGATATTGAAAGGGTTAACAACAAAACTATACAAAAGAATTTTAACTCTGTGAATTAAATAAATAAAACTTATATCCTAAACTTAGTGGAATTAATTGCGCCTCAAATATTCAACCACAAATATGATTTGAATAAAAATGCACTTTCAAATGCATTCAAATTCTTCATGAAATTTTGATAATGACAGATCCAAATAAAGCAAAAATTTTCGGTATTTTTTAATTGCATTTATCCCACATAGTTTACAAAGAGTTTAAGTATTAGCATAAAAATTAACTATTTCCATATGTAACTATTTTTACCTATTTCTAGAAATCTTATGCTGTGCTATTGTCGTATGGTATCAGTAATAATAATGACTTGGCATCTAAATTTAACGTTACTTTTTTTTTTTTTTTTTTTTTTTCGAAAAATCAATAGTGGGATTGCATTGCCAGTATTATTCTGAACCACTCGTACAAATATTTATGTATTAAGTTATTAGTGGCCGTATTTGTGAACATTAATAATTTATTGGTAGAATAATTAAAGAAACGAGTAGGTTTATTTATAGTTATTTAAATTTGTTTGTTCGATGAGAAAGTTTTCAGCTCCCTCAATTCTCGCGGTCTTCCAATATTCTGATCGGCCGTCCATATTGATTTTTTTTTAATCATAGCGGTTAAGCTTTGAAGATGAATTCTGTTATTAGCGGTTTATTTATTAATATTTTCTGCCATCCAAGCTATTTTTGAGTTCACCTAGTTCCAGTTAATATGATCTTTCGATGCGCATTAGCTCACCTTGCCCTAAATCATTGTTTCCCAACGTGGGGCAATTTTGAATATTTTAAGTCAGTGAACAATTATTTTTGCATGTTTTTTTTTATTTCAAGTACCGATTTGTGTTATACTTTATCCAATTTCATGAGAAAACTATTTT